>CM049313.1:34760658-36138158 GCA_026874595.1 Sipunculus nudus
AAATAGAAATACTGAAGAACTATGATGTACATGTATCACTAAGAAATGCACCGTCATTAGATAAAAATAAGTAGTTAAGGATCGTAAAAACATTTACATACAATCATATGTCTCCCTAAAAAGATGTGTTTTCAATTGTTTTTTAAAACTTTCGAGTGTGACTGCAGATTTTAAATGTTGAGGTAGTTCATTCCACAATCTAGGCCCCGAAACACTAAAAGCTCGTTCCATAGCCAAAGACGACCTTGTGAATGGTACTACCAGTTGGTGTAGATCAGCTGACCTGAGTGACCTTGTGGGTTCATAGGGAATGATCAGCTCACTTAAGTATCCAGGGGCCTCACCATGTATACATTTGAATACCATCACTAAGACTTTGTACTCTATACGTTGACGTACTGGGAGCCAATGGAGAGTTTTCAATACAGGAGTGATATGATCTCTTCTTTTGGCTTCACTGATGACCCGTGCGGCTGCGTTCTGGACACGCTGCAGAGGGTAAAGACTGGACTGAGGCAGGCCAAGTAGTAACGAATTGCAATAGTCCAATTTCGATGTTATAAATGCATGTACCAACTTCAGAAGCGAGTCATCTTTCAGAAACTTTTTAAGTGTAGCAATGTTCCTAAGTTGTAAATATGCACGCTTACAGATATTCTGAATATGTGGTTTCATACTTAAACAGGAGTCAACAATGACGCTTATATTTCTAGCTTGCAAAGACCTATCTACTGTGGATCTATCGACTTTGAGTGAATGAACCAGATCCATCTGCGGTGTTTTGGAAGAAATTACCAAGACTTCAGTTTTAGACTCATTCATTTTCAAAATATACTTGTTCATCCATTCTTTGACAAGATGAATGCAGCTTTCTATTTTTAAAACCGCTTCTATGGGAGTGTGTTGCTGCCAAAATAACATTTATCTGGTACGTGCGACACAATTAGTCTACGCGGTCTGATCCATCCACAGGTGTGCTTGTGATGGTGTGTGTGGACGCTATTTGATGGGGGACAGGTGGGTCAGCCCCCCCCCCCCCCCCCAACACATTTAAAAAAGGTGACAAACCATATCCCCTTCCACAATTTGATAATTAATTTTAATCTAATTTTATCATTAAAAGGGCTCTCATTTCACCCCGAAAAATACGAGTTATTACACAAAATATGCCACAGTATTTCAATGTTACTCAAATTTATATGTATATCAATTAACTGTAGTCTTTCATTAATGAATCCGACACTAAAAAGACTGATAATATGACATGATTCACCCGTACCCATCCAGATCAAATTGAAAAATTACTGCAGATTTTTTTTATAGATTATATTTTTTAAGGGCAGGGGGTTTTATTTATTGCTGGTTTCTGAAGCAATACCATTATGTTATTTATACCCACATTGCTTCAATATTGCTTACAATTTGATTGAAGATTTAAAATATTTCCAAACCGAATTAACGAAGGCTATACATCATGTGTTCGGTGACCATAATGTTGATTCTTCGCCCAGGAGGATTAACGTTTGAGGACAGGAAAACTGAATGATCGTGATGGTGAATGAATGGCCCTTCAAGCCTTGATAACATTTACGTTCCGAAACATGTCGCCGAATGCTAATGCCGATACAGGTTTATATTATGGGGCTATGAAAGCGCGCATATTGACATAGAGTTCCGTCTATATTGGGTATTTCTAACAAACATCCCTGACGCAACAGAAACAGCCCGCAGCTGATTATTTGGTTTCCAGTAAGTTTTTTTTTTTTTTTTTTTTTTTGCAAGGTAAATTTTGCGTTATATTCATGGGTAAAATGTTTTGTGATACCCAGAGGCGGTGTGTCTGCGGATTCAAAATAATAAAAGAGAAAATATCAATGAAAGTGCGTAGTAAAGAACGTGTTTTAAACTGGGTGTTGTGGTCGGGTCTGGCTAAGGGACACGGAATTACCATTATCCATCTAATCAGTGGGCTCCTAGCTAGAAGTTTTGCCTTTATATTCGGATCTATGGACACTCCTGCAGAAAGAAGCCCTCTAGTTCGATCGAGTAGTTTTGATAGTGTAACAGAGTCCGACATCAGGAGTCGAATAATCGTACAGGCCGGCAAATTTTTGACATTTAAATAATTATGTAGTTATTAATAATGCCCGAGTACCGAACTTGTTTCTGACAAATATAAATAAAGTGTGCTGTACATTTAACTTCCACAAAAATAACCCTAGAAAATGATTATTATATTCCAATTTTGTTATTAAATATATTCCCTGGTAGTGTCGCCATAGTAACGCGTACTCGGGTCCGAGTCGGGTAACTATCGAGTGGTCGAGTTAAAAAAAAATTGCTTCCCGTTTTTAGCATTAAAGGAAATAGTTCGAATGTGTAAATACCACACGCATATACCAGAGGACGATGAAGAAAGTAAAAAGACACGTTTAAAAGACCATTTTATTGGCAGCGGAATACAAGTGAAACCGGGAGATTGGAAGTTATAACGAAAAACAAAATCCTATCATTTCAGTATCACAGGGTAAATTAACTCGGGAGACCGATAACTATATGTAGTCTAGGGTGAATTACAAGACACACTTCTATTCAAAACTGTACGAAAACTGCACCAACTACAGCTCAATACTACTGCCAAATTAAAGACATACTGAAGCCAAGGATAATGGGACACTGCATGCAACAAAATAGTCAATTTATTGTGCAAATGAATGGCATATCCGTTGTTTTTCATGATTTTTATTCAAGACATAATTGAACACTTCACTCAGTTCTATGTTTAATCAAGCATTTGAATGAGAGAAAACCTGGTTTCTGGTTAATAATCTGGGAAAGGATCACCCTAAGTCGTTAGGATTTTAATTTTTTTTAAATCTACTTAGAAAACTACATATATACAGAAAACAAACTGACCCCAAGTCCCTCTGACTGATAAATCTGCACCATCATCATATGATATAACTTTAGTTTACTGCAACAGTTCCGTACTGTCAATTTACATTTTACTGCCTACATCCGTCAGTGTCATACACAGAGATACTGAAATACTGGTGTCCACAGAGTTATTCATGGCACATTCATACCCATTACCCAGAAATCCGTAATTCAAATGCCTGTGCAGTGTTCTTTTCCTCATGCTTTCGTGCCAATGTTTTAACGCCATCATCTTCTAAAGTTACCAAGTCTTCACTGAACATGTTTCCGACTTACTTTGCCCATAAAACATCAAAAGGGATTTGTCTGACTAAAATTAGAATATCAGCAGAAGCTGACAAAAGCCCTCAGCCAAAAGAACAGTGTTTAAAGGTGGTAACAGTAACAAGTACTAAATATCTGTTCTCACATGGATGTATATCTGTACATGTCTCAGTTATAAATTTAAACTGGAGAGGTATGTACCATGATTCATAATTAGTCCACCAAATGCTTCCTGAAAAATAAGCTTCTAAGTTTTATTCTATTATAAGCTCTGTGACCTTGAAAAGTAGGTCAAGGTCACCCATCTTCGAACTTGACCGAGATTTTGTCGATATTCATCTTCACCAAAGAAATAAAATTCCTATTGTAAATCCTTTTAGAGATATCTCGCTCACAAGGCCAAAGTTGAAAAATCCAAGAAAAATTCATTAAAAATCAGAAATTGTAGGTGGCGCCCCCAAACCCAAACTTGTGCAGCAGTTACAGACCATCAGTCCCTATGATCATAGTAAGTATTGTGAAAATCCACCAAATGGTTCCTGAGAAATAAGCTTCTGAATGTTTTTTTCTATAATCAGCTCTGAAACGTAGAAAAATAGGTCAAGGTCACCCATCTTCGAACTTTACCGAGATTTTGTCAATATACATCTTCACCATAAAAATAAAATTCCTACGGGGAATCCCATTAGAGATATCCCGCTCACAAGCCCAAAGTTGAAAAATCTGATAAAAATTCATAAAAAAATCAGAAATTGTAGGTGGCGCCACCAAACTTGTGTAGCAGGTACAGACTATCAGTCCAAATAATCATAGTAAGTTTTGTGAAAATCCACAAAATGGTTCCTGAGTAATAAGCATCTAAGTGTTTTTCTATAATTAGCTCTAAAATGTAGAAAAATAGGTCAAGGTCACCCATCTTCGAACTTGACCGAGATTTTGTCGATATACATCTGTACCGAGGAAATAAAATTCTGACGGTGAATCCTTTTCCAGATATCCCGCTCACAAGGTAAAAGTTAACGGACGCCGGACGGACGGACGGACAGCTTGGGTGACGACAATAGCCCATCAGCCTAAGGGCTGAGGGCTAAAAAACTGCGTAGGCCATCTGGTGCACAGATATTTACCCTATGTATATCTGGCCAATGGATATTTGAACTACGTATATCTGGGTGACGGACATTAGATCTACGTTTATCTGGTACACAGATATTTAAACTACGTATATCTGGTCAACGGATATTTGAACTACGTATATCTGGGTGACGGACATTAGATCTACGTATATCTGGTGCACAGATATTTAAACTACGTATATCTGGTCAACGGATATTTGATCTACGTATATCTGGGTGACGGACATTAGATCTACGTATATCTGGTACACAGATATTTAAACTACGTATATCTGGTCAACGGATATTTGAACTACGTATATCTGGTGCACAGATATTTAAACTACGTATATCTGGTCAATGGATATTTGAACTACGTATATCTGGGTGACGGACATTAGATATCCGGTACACAGATATTTGAACTACGTATATCTGGTCAACGGATATTTGAACTACGTATATCTGGGTGACGGACATTAGATCTACGTATATCCGGTACACAGATATTTGAACTACGTATATCTGGTCAACGGATATTTGAACTACGTATATCTGGGTGACGGTTATTAGATCGACGTAATTCTGGGTATCGGATATTGTGCCTCAGATAACCGGGTCTGATCAAAATTATGAGATTAAATGAAGCGATTTTCCGTATACACATTCAACGATTGCTTTGTACTTTTTAGGAGCTACCATACCTAGCAAGCACAAGCAGTCATACTTTTGATAAAATTAATACTACAAAACTGCTGCATTATGAGCCGCCCCTGTGTGAATACAGGACAAAAAGGAACGTCTGCTTATTGAAAGTGACAATAAACAGGGGTTCTTCACCATTTGTATATTATCCTAGTTACTTCATTTCAGCTTAGCCTTTAGCACATAAATTTTACAAATATTGAGAATGTAAAAAATAGTTTTTAACTATTGTTATTACTTAAAACTTCAAATTTTTATTTTGTTTGAAAAAATAAATGTTTTAATAAGTTAAAGATTTCCCCATAAAATTATGAATTATTTATTTAAAATGAAAGAAATGAACAGTGTAGCTATTTTACTGAAGCAGTTATTTTCTCATTAATAATGTTCTAATTTACACTTGCACCGTTAACTACTAGATTTAGCTATGCTGGCTAAATACATTATACAAATGCTGGCATGCAGTTATGTTTATATGCACCAAGCTTCACTTATATACTACTATAATATTATTTCATTAGTTAAAATATTATGCTAGGACAGACAGTAAACAGATTCAAGTGTCACTGGCTACTCATTCTAGGTGGCTCCACATCATTTCACCTTACTTTTAACTTTCTGAAATATCTATAACTGCAGTTTAAAAGACCTCACTAAACTTTAACACTAAATACAAAAGAAACAAGTACGATTCTCTCTGAAGGTTGTGGCCTCTCTGGTAAACATAACACAAGTTCCTGGGTACAACAGTAAGAGACTGTGTGGTAGTTTGTGCAATAATACCCTAAGTTACTATAATACATGGTGGTCTTCTCATTATGAACTCTAATTTCTCCTAATCAAACTTTCTTGGACTTCCACTGGAATCATCCACTCAATAATGAAGCAAGTAGCAGCTGAATAATGAAGCTCTCATTTATCTACAGGTCTAAATAAGCCATTACATATGACCAAGAGGCAAAATCAGTATATATATAACATAAATACATTTTGAAAGATAAGCAGGATTAAACATCACCAAGTGAGTAATCACAACATATGTGAAAAAAATAGCTATCACTGGCCCCTGGAATCCCTCGATTGACCATGGTGACTGTACAGAGCTTGAAAGACCTCATATGAACCGGGTGTACTCATCCCATAACAACTGTACAGAGCTGGGAGATCTCCATTGCTACAGTAAGTGTATCCAAAGGTGACCTCATCTATACGACAACTGTACATATCTCCATGGTAACAGCAATGCATATGCACTCAGTGACCTCATTTCTTTGACAACAGTTCAGTTTTGCACTTAGTGAGCTGGTCCCAATGCCAATTGTATCATATTCATTTGGCAAGTTTCATATTTACTCTTCCTCCATTGGTCAATACACCACAGGCACTATGTTTCTACCTTTCCTAAGGCAGAGGGGATAAAGTACAACATATGTACTTATGATGAAAAAAAAATATTGTTAGGACAAAATGCTTGTTAAAGCAGTATACAATAGCATATAAAGTATCTCATTAAACCATACAGAATGACCAAACTTGACTTGATACAATTATATTCAAGGTAAAACAAAGCAGTCAAAGACAGACTGGAGTCCTGACTGCATGTGCATCTTGCATGTTAGTTACAAGTTAATTTACATCAGGCACAAACCAATGAATACAATATATAACCAGCCATCAATTCTCTTGGTCAAGTCAAGATATAACATGCTTTTAGCTTCACTTGTGGTAAATACAGTTACAGCACAAACCATCTATATCATTATAAGATATGTTTCATACAGAATGAGCTTAAAACTCAGCTCAAGATATGTGTACTGACAATCTGATTCTCTCTCTGCCGAGCCGCACTTTATTATTTATAAGTTCTCCTTCCCCAAGAATTGGTCGGCATTTAACTTGGATGTTATAGATACCCCTCCTTTCAACATGTTTGGCAAACTGTACAATTTGAACCCCCTTGTGCTCTACAAGTTTAAAAATGTTGTTTTTGTTTCCTTTGCTTAACCAACAAAACTCGTTGTTTTTCAGAGCTGTTAACGCAGGCATGAGCTTCATCAACTCTACCCCTGGCTTAGTGTGTGAACGTCCAATGTAGAGCACTAATGGCGCCTCCTGGCCACTGTGTCTGGAACTACCAGGGATCTGGGTAGCTGCAGTTCCATTGAAAGATTTCTTGACTGGTTTCTTCACTTTTTTATTGGCCTGTCTGCCTCCCACATTAATGATACCCTTCGCTAATGGTTCCAGTGTAGGCACCGCTGGAGGCTTACCATGGGGTCCACTCACATCTATGATCTTACTGGCCTGTGGGGAAATAAATATTGACATATAAAAATACTACAGAGCTTTTAATCTTGGCTTGAAATTTACAGATATCTTTTTTGCCATGATAAATATGTATAATTTTTAACTTTTCTCCTTTATTGGAAGGGGGCCTCTAACCAAGCCACAGTTGGGCTTGTTTGAATTGTGTACACAAAATATCTGCTCTGATTTGATTTAGTTATGAACTTGCATTTCTACAGGTAAATTATAGACAAAAATGTTTCATACTCAAACATGAAGTCCCTCTTAAAATCATCTCTACATATGAAAGACACATGTATTTTATTTAAACTTATTTATTTTATATGGATTGTACAAATAGTTATTATAACTAATCCAAGCACTCTCTATGGCTCCGATGATGGCGTTCTGTAGTCTGTAGTACAAAGAACTAAAATTATACAGCCACCATCTGAAATAATACATCAATCAATGATTTCTGCTTTTTATCTCTGATCATAAACACCTAATCCTGACATAATAAGCTCATTCAATATTTATTAATTGAAAAAATCATGTTTGGCATGCAAGGTCTACGGCCAATCCTGACTGACAGTAATATTATAATGGCGGACACTACTAACCTGTTCTTCTGAGGCTTCACTGGCTGCCTCCTGCTCTCCAGTGTCTCTTTTCAGCCTGGAGTGTTCATATCCAAAGTTGTCATAATAATATGGATAATCGTTCTGGTACTCATAGTCACTCTGATATCCTGGTGGACTGGGCTGATATCCTGGAGGACTAGGCTGGTATGACCTGTCATAACCACTGTTATGGGAGGCGTAACCTCTGTTGTATGAATCATAGCCGCCCCGACTGTCAGAGTAGTAGCCATCATTACTGGGTCTCTGGTTGTGACTAGGCCTTGGAGGTGCACCTCTCTGTCCAGTACCTCCAGTTCCCTTGAATGGGTGCTCCAACGGCACACTCTCACCATCCAGACCACAGTTATAGCAGCCCTCACCAGGGGGCAGATTAGGCTCACCATCAGGAGCAGGGACATGTGGCAGTTCAACACCAGGTGGCAGGTGTGAGCCTGGAGGACTGACAGTTGATACACAATGTCTGAAAGAAAGATTATACACATATATAAATGTAAGATGGAGACGAACCATTAACATGATGACAGAATGCTAACAAGTGCTCAGGGTGCTCAGCTGGCATCTTTCCTGTATGATCAAACATCTGTAATTTGTACTGAACAAGTGACTCAAGACCAAGGCAGCTCAAGTGCAATGTGTGGCTGTTTCTGCATGAGTATTTGGTACACCAAGCAGCAGTGATTTCAACAAAAGACATGTCTCATTATTCACTAACTTTATCAATGCTTGCACAAAGAATTGAAAAAGGGGCTTCTCCTTTTCTATATATTGACATAATGCAGAAATATCAAAATCATCCAAGAAAAATTTAATCAAATTATCAAAATTATGATAAAACTTTAGGTTATTCCTACTTTTCACAAGGAAAAAGCGTATTTCACTGTGTTTTCTTTTAAGCTTTACATTACTGGTTGAGTTCATTACAAAATATTTGTAAAAAAAAGTTATGCTACTTAATTAGCAAAGTGCATGAAAAATAATATGATATCAGTTTGATTGGTATGATGAATGTCTTGATTCGGTCAGCACAATAAGGATTCAGCTAACACCATGGTTCTGCTCCTGATTAAATTAAGTACACTCACCCCTGACCTATCCTCTGATAACCACTTGGACAACCACACATAAAGCCCTGCAGGGTTGGCAGACATCCGTAAGTACAGGGCTGTCCTCCACAACCGCTACCACCAACACCTGTCAACAGTTTTCATCAGGAATCAACCATAAAATCTAAACATCAAACAAAATTCAGCTACACTGTTATATGTTTGAGAGGTAGGTCAGGACAGAGGCTTCATTTTCACCTGTGTCTTTCTGTCTGTACTTCCATCTGTTAATTCATTTATCTTGTCCTTCTGCTGTTTGTTTGTCTGGAAGGAATCTCAAAAGTTATAGACAGAATTAGTGAATTTATTTTTACCAGATTATGAGAAACAAACAGGTTAAAGCAGATTTTTTTATATAATTTTTTTAATCAACTTTCCCATATTATTTCCACTCTTCATCCATGACAGTTGCCTGATCAAAAAGACCTACCGACACAGCCACGTCCCTGTGGGTCATACACACTGCTGCCGCTGCAGGTACACTGGAAGCTGCCAGCCGTGTTGAAGCAGCTCGCTGTGCCACACCTACCAGGCTGGTTACACTCATTCTCATCTGCAACGGAAAAATTGTTTCATGTGTTAGCTTGGAATTCTCCTTTGTAAAAAACATTTTTTTATTAGTAAATGCATTTAAGTTTTGTTGTAGAAAACATTCCAATTTATGTCATTTGTAAATACTGTTCAAGATTTTCAATTATAAATCACATTGATTTCTTTTTTATCTGTACATTACAATTAACCTTCCTCAGCTGTACATGTACGAAAAAACAATGTTATCACCTAAAATTAACATTTAGGGTTATTCAACTGTAAATAATGACATTATTTTTGAATTTATCTATAAAATTCATTTAAAATTTCTTTTTTGTAAATAACATTTCTAATGCTTTAATTTGTAAATAACATCTGATCTGTTTTCAACCATTATTAGCATTATGGTAGTACACACTTTAAATAAGAATAAACTCAGTCACCATGAGTAGTTCAGAAATTTTTTGCAAGATCAGGGTCTGAAAAGGACATTGAAATAATTACAACTTGAAGATACTCTGAAAAGTGGTAAATTATCTGCAGAGAGAGTCTGGTGATCATTAAGACCAGTATCTTCAAACTAGGAATGCTTGAATGACCAGCTTGCCCTCATCCACAAATTATAGTACTGTTACTTCCCTCCTTATGTCTGCCACTAGCCAATGCATGTCTACATGTCAATCAGTTGACTATTGGTGTGTCCGCTACATATGAGGCAGTTAGTGACTCCACCAACTAGGCACTGCCCACACTAAACCATGATATCTCACCCTCTCTGGGACCAGCAGTTGAGCAGAATGGAGTGTCAGCTCCCAGGTGCAACAGAATGGAGGGTTGACTTACAGCTATGCCTGTTTACTCCTGTTGCTACCTACTTTTAAATGGCAGTCAGGCTACATACCTAGGTACGCCCACTGTAACTTCATGATTAAATTACCCAAAGTGATGCAGTTTGATAATATGAGAGTTTAGAGTTTAGTTTCATTTCAATTAAACACTGCTGTGATATTTTCCCACCAGAATTAAAAAGCAAATTACAGTACGATGCACATATACAGGATGACTTATAATTTACCAATGCACTGGTTCCAGTAGAAATGTTGGATGAACCCAACAGGGCAGTCACATCGGTACGAGCCGATGATGTTGACACAGCCATACTGACAGCGCAGTTCGTCATCACATTCATCCGTGTCAATGCACTTTGTCCCATTGACGTCTGGCTTGAACCCACGAGGACATGTGCATGTGAAGCTACCTTGTGTGTTCTCACACTGTCCACCAGGTTTACACATCTCTGGATTCTCACACTCGTCAATGTCTGAAAGTAAACACAATGCATGACATTTCATGGATCAAAGCCCTAGACATTTTACTTGGGGCTCTCTTCAACTCTTTTATTTTATTTTTTTTTTTTTTGGTGGAGGTATCTGCCTCCATTTTTAAATGCTGACTTATCTAATTCTTAACCTAAGTATGTCCATCTGCAGAGTTTCCATTTAGGTATGGGACTACTTGACAGGGCGGTAGCACTCGCTTCCAGTCATTTGTATTTTGTATCCTGGTGTCACCCTGGACCGGTGTCTACCGCATCTGCAGGGCCTGGGTGTGTTATCATCCCCATTGCTGGGTCATAACACTGAGGAACCCCCAAAGACGCACTCGTATGTGAGTGATACACGGCTGTGGGGCACAGCCTTCCCAATTAGCCTGCAGAGCGCTCACCCTGGGTGGGGCCGACCGTGAAAAACCTCACCGTCTTGACTGAGATTCGAACCAACGATCTCCTGGCTTTGAGTCCTGTGCTCTACCCCTGAGCCACAGAAGCCAGTTGGCTCTCTTCAACTCACATTATTTACTACCAGATGCTACAAAAGAATTATTTCAAGACCTATAGTTAGCTACATGGTTCTACTAGAAAATTTTGCTAATACATGTATTAGCAATTCTCACCTGATGTTTACTTACCTTCACACTTTCCATTTGTTTTCTTGTAGCCTTTCCCACAACCACATTCGAAGCTTCCAGGAGTGTTGATACAGTCCTTATCACAGTTGTCACGTCCCAGCTCACACTCATCAATGTCCACACAGTGTCGCTGATTCTTGTGCAAATTGTAGCCATCCTCACAGGAACAGATGTAGCTTCCTGCTGTATTCACACAATGCTGCTCACATGGAGATGGATCAAGGTTACATTCATCTATATCCACACACAACGAGCCGCTCGGGTCTGTCTTGTATCCATTATTGCACAGACATCTGTAGGAACCCATGGTGTTGTAACAGCGTCCATTTACACAAGCACCAGGCATTCTTGCACATTCATCAATATCTGTGGAAAAATTAAGAAGGGATAACAATAATGCATGTTCTTCAAAACACAAATATAATAAGGCAGGGGCAGACACTAAGTGTGAAAATTAAAATAGACCCTTTTCTTATACACAAGGTCGCCTTATACATGTGTGAATATGGTAAGTGTTAAAGTTATAAAAGAAAATATTTTTATATATCAGTGCAAAAGCGCACAATGGATGTACAAACTGTATGTTCTTCATTTTAAAATTTTGCATCCTGATGGTTATCTTTCTTCTGTCTCACAACAACACTATGTTGTAGAGTCAGAAGAGTCACAAATGTAAAAAATCACATTTTTTCCATTGCACGTGATAAAAAGGATGAGTGATCAATTAAGAATCAGTCACAAGATGGTAGCAAAATGCACCATGTTCCTGTGGCTGAACCTGGGGTGGCTCCCTCCAGACAAATGGATTAAAGCATTATCAAAATCAATCCATGATGCTTAGCTGTCAGTGTGCTACACCTCCTTAACCCAAGACATGATACAACATGATGATGTCAGGGGTTTGACATCTCTGCAAATGTCTTATCACATAATAATATGAATATATGAGGGATTCACTCCTCTCCAAGTCCTTCATGATAAGAAGAACTAGTACTCATCATTCTGATTAAGTGACGCTTATTCATAGCTGAAATGTTTGGGTTAATTTTGGTGACACCAAAATTACAAACAGCTTGGAAGCTTCTTTCTTATGTGGATGATACAGGGGTGACATTCGTGGATGTGATTATTTTGTTAATTGTTCAGTGACTTACCTTTACCAGTTCTGTCAAAACCTGGCCCGTTTGGACATAACAACTTGTATTCCGCTTAAAAGAAACAAAATTAAACAGATGAGCACACCTGTTATTCATGCTCTAATTTGAAGCATCAAACTGGTCATTCCTGGTGAGCATTTAGAACATAATATTCCTTTTCTGACAAAAAGTCTGTTATATGTATATAAGAGTTTGCCTGTCAACTTGGTTGCAGTGCCTTGATGAATAAGAAACAGAGGTGCATTTTATTCATTACAATTAAAACATAGGGTAGTATATAATTATCCTCGATTATGCACATATATCACTTAGTTAATATATTATCATTCTGAGTGTTATTCAGTGTTTCCCCAACACTTTCCCATTCATAGTTGTGTCTAACTTGAGAGATGATCAGTTACTTAAGTACTTACAAATATTCACCGTAATATGTTTGTGACTGTTAATTAATTAGATAATACTAGCAAATACCCGTGCTACGCACGGTTTGGGATGAATACGACAATCCGTACGGTGGTATCAGAAATCCACAGAATATCTGGAGATACGGAAAATCACACAAATCGCGTTACGCTATTTATATATAGATTCATTATATGTATGGTGTTGTGGATATATATATTTAGGAACGGCACATGTATCGGAACAGCATACTGTCAAACCGATCACCCGAAACCAGTGTCTAACATGCATGTGGTGGGGATCTTTGACAAATAGTCACCTACAGATGTATCATGTGACGTCAGAAAATGATCAACAATTACATATACATACAAAGAAACCGTCCACGGAATAGACCGAAGGTCTAAAGGAAATGCAAAAATACCAGTTTTATTTGTAACAATGATGGCTATGGCTTATATGCATTAAGTATACATACTAAATGAAAGATTTAAAAGTCTTTAAAACAAAGAGCAATACATAAACATTATTGCAAATCAGATGGCACACGCATGTAAAATAAACAAATACCAGTGCAAACGTATTAAATATACATTTTTACAGGGGTTTTACATTTGTAACTGCAGTAATGAGAAAAAAGTCTCAATGTAAAAAAAAATCTTAATTCAGTATTATGTGTTTACAACTTTGGTGGTGCCACTCCAGACATGTACACATCATGAATTCGATTATAACATTTTCTTTACATCTGTTACACAGTATAGGCCTACATGTGTTGGTGAATATTTGTCAAGGATCTCAATCGCATGCAAAGCCCTGCACTTCGTGCGACCAAGTGCATGTGACTGTATAAGACCAAAACAAAAATAAAAGGTATGGTTCTCCCCTCCGCATCTTTCAAGAAGATAAAATAATACCATATGATCAGATTTCCTTTGTTATAAATTTCTTTTGTGTGTTTAGCAAAAAATTCTGTTATTTTCATTTTTTCCCTGATCTTATGATATTTTTATCGAAACATACAAAACAAAGGTAAAATATCGCCCGGCCTCACAGGTTTTTGAAATATAAAGTGCCTGAGAACTATTCCTTTTTTCAGCCTATCCATTACGATTTCCTGTGGCCCGGTTGATGTGCACTCAAGCATATCAGGTCACAAAGAGGACTCCTGCAAAACAATTCTTTCAAAGATCCCCCTTTTGAGAAGGGATGAGGATTATATCGGGCCGGTCACCACAAAATGTAAGAAAACCCCAGATAGGGCCCCGGAGTAAAACTCTGTCCCGCCATCACACACTCTATGGCCTTTGTGTTACCAGGCCCGAAGACACAAAGAAAAGAGGCGCCCGCGGGGGATCAAATATTAAAATTATTAATTATGCAAGCAATACGCAAATATTGCAAATAAACTTGGGTGGAATCTCTTTGGACAATCCAGGAGCATATGTATGTAAAAAATTACGGCAATCCGTACGATGGTATCAGAGGAGATACGGAAAATTACAAAAATTGCCTTACGCTATATATAGATGTAGTATTACATGGGTACAGATTCATGTATTACGACATGGGATTCAGATTTGCTCTAGAGTAATAATATGCTAATAATAATATAATACTTGCAGGACAGTTTACAAAGAGCACTGATGTACATATATGTTACTGAAACCAACCAAACATATCCATGTATAATATTAAGTTTAATATGTTATTTGTTATGTCACAGTCTCACTGTATATTGTTTGTTTTTGTTAAATAAAAAAAAAAAGTGCAGGAAAAACAGCACATTAAATACCAGAAACTATTAAATCCAAAGCAATGTGAAAAAAGGACCAGTAAAATATTTGATCTTTGGAAACATACGTGTGCCTTGTTTTGGACACTTCTCACAGGTGGCGCCCCATGCAGCATTACTGATGCAGCAGCACATGTCCTTCTTCATGCGTACTAAGTCTCCCCGTGCCATGCAGCGTCCATCCACCAAGGTGGGGAAACAGTAGCCTTCACGCACATCTATGAAAGAAAGTATTTTGATTTATCAGGATATATCAAGGATAAAGGCCAACACCGCACCTATCCCTCACAAACTGTGATTTAGTACATATTTTAGGGGTCAATTAAAGTTCAATTAATTTGAAAGAAAATATCTCAGAGTAAAACCAAAATACTATTTAGAAATATACTAGAAACTATACATGAATGCTTACAGAAATTTTTTTTTTAAACTAATCAGTTGACTTTTGGTAATTATGCAAGGAGAGATAAAACAAGGGACCCATGGGTCACTGTGCTCAGCTGAAGATGACCTTGAAGGTAAAAATCTAAAATAATATCAAATGGAAAAAAGTGTGAGAGGAAGAGGTAATATAGGCCATGGCTGGTTTATATGATTGGTTTGCATTGATGAGCAAGAAATTGTTGCAAATAATATTTTGTGACCTAACCATGTGTTTTCTAATCTGTACTATTACCATGATCATTAGTTGGGTTTTTGATTAACTGTTAACATTTCAGTAGTTTACACATTTGTTCAATTGAATATATTTTTTTATAATATATATTATTAAATATATGTATTTTTTTATTTATGAAATGTATACAGCTGAAATATAACTAATGTCCCCAGTTCACAGATGAAAGGACTTGGTGGTGGTGTGGTGGTGGGGGGGGGGGGGGGGGGGCGGTTGTCGAATGATGGGAGTTACAACATATCTGTATTATTATAGTGTATATCCATAGGATTTTTACTTAATTCAACAATGCTTACAGGATAAAAAAGTTCACTCATAATAACTTAATATTTAAAAAAGGACAGACAGACTGGTAGACAAACAAAGCTGATAATATACTTAGTTTCAACTATTTCTTAATTTATTTATTATATCAATTTTTTTTAAAGTTTCAAATTTCAGACTTAAATAGCTTAATTCCAAACACATACAGCATATGAAAGTTATTTCAACAGTGCTTATTGGAAAAATTTCATAATTAATATATACAGTAGAACGCCTGCTAACAGCCATGCCTCTATAACGGTCAGTACGTCCATAACGGTCAGATTTTCCGGTCCCGAATTTTCGACCGTTATATTTCATAATCATTTTGTTGTCAATTACGGTCACTCCTCTATTCCGTATTACGGCCAGGTCTCTCGGTCCCGCAGGCCAGAAAAACGCCTCAATTACGGTCAGGGGCAGTGACTCCGTGACATGGGCTCAACAAATCGAGCGGCCACTTCTGACCTCAACATCATTACACAAGTGTCCGCTCTCACATATTCCTGTCTGTTAATGAGTGCCTGAATAAACTTAACCACTCGACTGTGACTGAGTTGTTTGACACGTAGCCAGCGTCGTACTACCCCACTCAGCCTCATTAGTATGCACAACAGTAAGGCATGTGTTCCCACCTGTGTGTATGTTTGGGAATCAGTCATGTGACCCGGATCTTAATCAAGGTGTTTGTCATTTAATTAACGAATGAAAACCAGCCGTTGAAAAACGTTAGGCAAACTGTAGATCTTTAAACTTTCTTTAATGTCCTTGTAAACACGTACCTCAAAGGGAAACAGTGCGGCAAACATCGCACAATTAACTCATACATGAATAATTATGAATGCAAAATAAACACTATTACATGTATAAAATGTTACGCATACTCTGTCGCAATCACTTTGACCATTATGGCGACCAAGAAAAGACATGAGCTTGCTCTCAAAGAAAAGGTAGATCTGATCAGGAAGAGTGACGGGAAAAGCAGCTGACAGCTAGCAGAAATCTACGGTGTCAGCCGAACTCAAGTTCAAAACATACTAAAGAGGAAGCGAGAGATCACGGAACAGTATGAAGAAAACTCAAATGCCAGTAGAAAAAGACAGTGTGTATCTACAGGAAATGATAAACTGAACGATGTCATGTGGCAGTGGTTCAACAAGATGAGGGCTCAGCTTATCCCAGTGAGCGGACCAATGCTTCAGGAAAAAGCTCTGGCAATATCCAAGGAGCTCGGACTGTCAGACTTTAAAGCTTCGACTGGATGGCTTCGCAGTTTTAAAGACCGGCACAACATATCTGGGGCCCGTGTTTGTGGTGAGAGCGCAAGTGTCGACAGTGCAACTGTTGCTGACTGGCAAGAGAAATTGCCCTCCCTCATAGAAAGATATTCACCAAACGATATCTTCAACATGGACGCGACAGGCGTGTTTTACAGACAGATGCCAGATCGCACGCTTCGTATTCGCAGTGAAGATTGCAAAGGCGGGAAACAATGCAAAGATCGCTTAACCGTGATGTTGTGCTGCAATATGCGAAAAACCTTGATGCTTCAAACACGTCAACGTGAGATCGCTACCGGTCACATGGAGATGGAATAAAAAGGCATGGGTGGACGCCAGCATTTATCGTGAGTGTCTCACAGCATTCGACCAGCGGATAGAACGTCAGAAGAGAAAGGTGCTGCTCTTCATAGACAACGCACCTGGACACCCAAAGGACACCAGAACAAAGAGTGTCAAGGTTGTTTATCTTCCTGCAAACACTACATCTCAACTCCAGCCTCTAGACCAAGGAATTATTATGACTTTTATTATGACTGTAGCGGCACTACAGGAAATTCCTCCTACGATCTGTGGTCGCCAAGGCTGATAAAGGGGCCGCGGACGTTGCATCTGGAAAGGCCATCAACGTTCTAGATGCTGTACAGTGGATAGGAGCTGCCGTTAAAGATATCAAGGAAAGCACAGTGACAGCATGCTTCAAGAAATCAGGCTTCCCTGTTGATAATGACAATGAAGATGATGAAGATGACATCCCATTGAGTCAACTCATTGCTAGAGCATCCCATCAACTGAATATCAAGGACCCCATGTCAGATGAAGAATTCGTCAACTCAGATCAGCATGCCCCGGCTGTGGAGGAACTGACTGACAACTGGGAAAGAGACTTGGTGAGTGAAGCCATGGAACCGGCCGTCAACGACAAGGATTCTGACAGTGAAACAGAACAGTCCGAGTCAGAGGAAAGCACCATCAAAGACATATCAGAGGCATTGAAATGGGTACGGCAACTCAAACTGTTTTCAATGAAGAAAGGACTGACTGGCAGCTACACAACAGCCATTAATTTGGAACTTGCCTATCAAGATGAAATTGTGGACTCAAAAGTGTGTAACAAACAGTCTTCCATAACTGCTTTCTTTAACCAGATGTAAAGAGTGTATTCTGTGAATGTTCACGCATTTCTACTGATACGTCCGTGATATTAGTATCTTATCAACATATGTACAAATATTATGGATATACAATATGTTTGTAATTTAAAAACAAACACTGTATTTGTATATTTTGTTGGTAATTGTTATAAATAGGATTAAAAAGATTGTAAATATTTTATTTTTTTTTTATAACGGTAATTATACATATACTTTGTATATACGTGTAATCTGTTGATTGTTATAAAGATTTAAACTTGGTTTCGTGTTACATTTTAACTCCCCTGTCCTGGTCAGGTCCTGTATAAGGGCCACTCCTGTATTACGGCCACTTTCATCCGGTCCCGAGGGTGACTGTAATACAGGCGTTCTACTGTTTTTAATAATAACGGAGAGGTGATGGACAGAGCTGATCACTTTAGGTTCCATTCTCCCAAGGCAAGAATATGTTTCAATAAGATCTTAATTTTTCTAATCCTATTATTTTTTTAATTATATAAATTTTACACATTTGCAATAAAAACTAATGTCCCAGTGCACAGGTGCACCGGAATCAATGGCAGCAGAAAGGGGGTGGGGGGGGGGGGGGGGGTAGAGATGGTGGGATCAACAACACTTCTGCATATACATACAGGACAAACAAAGCCTAATTGCCAATTCTGCTGAGGCAGGAAAATAATGAACAAATGTTTGTATTAGATCCTCATTTTTTATCACATCATTTTTTTTATTATAAGTTTATATTTCTATACATTTCCAATATAACATATATATCTGAATATAAAAGTTGATTCATAATTCAAAATTGCATCATCATAAATCTCAATCTTGTCAGATAACACCACATCATGCATAAAAATGTTTATTTATTTTTTACCACAAAAATATATCTTTTAAATTTGCAAAACAATAAATATCTAAAAATAAAACAGACTTTATTTCTGGCATGTACATAGGAATTGTATAGAGGAATATTTATGATAAATATGAAGAAAACCAGATGAGTGGTTTTGATATTAAGCTGGCCTGAAGTATGAAAATAGATTTTTAATAGAAACACAGATTTATTTATTTTTTCTAAAAAATATATTTTTTTGTATTTGCAAAATAATAAATATCTGAAAATAACACTTGATTCAGGATTAGAAAAGTTGTATACACTGGATCAGAAATGGCAATCAGTTAAACAAGAGACCCATGGGTCATGGCGCTCAGCTGATCGTGATTGGACCATAAATGTTTCTCCACTGTGATACTATATCGAGTCGATAAAGCTTATGAATATCATGGACATGTTGGGCTATTATAAAGGAATGTAATGTAATATGTGAGTAAATGATAAATGAAATAACCTGACTGATGGATTAATAGAGTCATATATAGTGGTTTATTTTTTATTTATTAAAGAGGTGTAGAAAATTGTGATATATTTGAGCAAATATGAATGCAATGACAGCAGGAATAAGCAGTAGTAGAATGATGATAAGGCTATTTGTTGAAGGATCTAAAGTGTATGGTAGTCTGCAAGCTTTCAATTTGACAGATATGATGTTATGATTAACTATGCTGATGAAGTGATTTATGAATTTGTGACTGTATGACACAATATCTCTTTAGTCTTGACAAGGTACATTATTGTGATGCCCACTATGTCTACATATTACACAATATTGACATAATTTCTGGCATGTACATAGGTACCTATGGACGAATAGTTATACAAAATATTAAAGTATGAATATATCTGATTCATCTTGTTCTTGCTTACTGAGGCTGACTTTGGGATGGGGTTCGGAGAAGGGAAAAGTGAGGGCAGCACGAAGGTGGATGTAGAAATATTCTACTGTAATGTTTTTCATTTATATAAGAATATGAAAAGCTAAGAGGAAAGGGGCCCTCCTACTTGGTTATAGTAAAGTTCTAAATATATGATTGCAAACTAATACTCTGACAAGACTGTCATGAAGAAAAACAGTAAAAGTTTTGAGATACTGTAATGTATGAAAATTTACAGATGGAAAATTTACAGATGGACAGGCAAGTGGACAGAATGGACTAATACCTTTATTTCACTTTCAAGGGAATAATGCATTTAAGTTTATATATAAGCCTATTTTTTTTTAAGCATATCCACTTTTTCCATTAAGAAGTTTTTATCTGAATCATTTTTTTTATTTACAGGTTTTATAAATTTTAAATGAAAAAACCTGAAAATATAAGTTAAAATATTAGAATTGTTGCAAAAGTTGCAATCATTATATATACAGAGTAAAAACCTGAAACTATAAGTTAAAATATATGAATTGTTGCAAAAGTTGCAATCATCATATATCCAGAGTGAAGCTCATATTGGGTCATATTATGCATACACATATATTTTATTATTTTTAAATCATAAATGTTTAAACTGAATTTAAAAGAAAATAATGCCACAACATGGCATCTACAAGAATATTCCTTGAATCACTATTAAAAAGTTTTGCACATTGGAGTTTTCAGTACCTGCTTAATTTTATTCACCAAAATAAAATAAAATATTCAGTAAATTTGATAAAATAAAACATCTTTTCAAATAAAGTATACATACTGTTGCTTGAATGAGAAACAAACAATATCATTGTGCTAATTACTATCCAAGTTTTAATTAATTACTGAAATTAATAGTCAATTTCACACCTGGTGAAGTTTTTACTCCTCTGAAGTAAGGAATTACTTATCTCATAAACATCCACACTTTCATAGCAATACACCACTTTGTGGACACAATTAAATGTACACTTTAATCATTGTAACCCTGGTGGTACAATACAAAATCTAAAATGTAGCATAGCCTAGAATAAGAATGAATCACATACAGAAAATAATAACATTCATCTAGTTTATGTACCATCTGGGGGGGGGGAGGGAGTGCAGAGCAGAGGGGAAGCCTGCTGGTAGTGGCCAAGCTGACCCAAGGCAAGCTGCCTGGGGTGGGTTACATAATGCAAGTGAAGGCTGTACTACTAGGTGGGCTAGATGTAAACAACACTTGACATGGTGTATGAAAACATGAATAAAAGCTATTCTTTCCAATCAATTTCTTTGAAATTTCAGATTTTAAAAGATTAAATCCTTATGTATATATGCTGTGAAAATTAAATTAACAGTGCCAAAGTTGGACAAAATTTAAGGTATTGATTTTTTATTTATGCTAATAACTTGAAAAATTTGCAAAATTCAGATCTAATTTTGGGTAAACAATTGAATCTTGATTAAATAAAGTTACATTCCTGAAAAAAAGTCTCTAGGTTCAGCAATTCTCATACGAGTAAATATATTTCCTGATTTTTTAACAAATTGCATTATGTTTTTGGCCCATAACTTCAAAATAATACCCAATACTAACCTAATTTTTGGTATGTTCATAGAAAATGTATTAAAGAATGTGAATCCTAAATACGATCAAAAACAGATCAGTGGTTTTGATATTAGGCAGCCCTGAAGTGTAACAATGGCTTTTTTTATGGAAAATGGAGTTTTTTTTCCCTTAATATCTCGAAGTCCTGAACAAAGTCCTAATGACCCAATTTTCCATATGGTAGGAGATTTTGGGGACATCTAAAATTATGTCAACAGCCTGGGGAGCATAGAGATGTGCACTGAATGACCTACAGTCATCAAAGTGGACTGCTTGACAATGTAAGGGAATACAACAAGAGCCTCCAAAAAAATTCAATAACTAGCCTAATTTTGCAGCTTTTATTTTCAAATTTCAGATTTTAACAGATCAAATCCTTATGTATACATGGTGTGAAAATTAAATCCACAGTACTTACAGGAAAAAAACGTGCCATGGTCAAAGTTGGGCAAAATTTAAGGTACCAATTTTATATTTTTGCCAATATTTAAAAAAATTTAACAAATTTTGATCTAATTTTTGGTATACAATTAAATTTTGATTAATATAAGTTGTATTACTGGAAAAAAGTCCCTACCTTTAACACTTTTGGTCTTAAGTGACCAAATATCTTCCTGATTTTTTTACAAAGTCCATTATGTTTGGGCCCATAACTTTTTTAAATTATATAATACTGACTTAATATCTGGCATGTACATAGGAACTATATAGAGGAATATTTATGGTAAATATGAAGAAAACCAGATGAGTGGTTTTGATTTTAGGCAGTCCTGAAGTGTGAAAATAGATTTTTAATAAAAAATTGAGGTTTTTCCTTAATATCTCAGGGGAACGATGACTTATAGTCAGCTGAGCTAAAAATGTAAGTTATGCAACATATTTGGTTGGGGGGGGGGGGGGGGAAGGCAGGGTTGCTACATGTGATTCATCATTTGTGACAGCAGTGTTGCATCACTAATACGTTTACCCAGACAAGGCTGCAGGTACCAGACATAGCTGGTCTGGAGGTTCAAAATGTAAATACATCAGAGCCTCAGGAAAACTTCAATAACTAGAATAATTTTTAAGCTTTTACTTTCAAATTTCAGAATTTAACAGATTAAAATCCATACATTTACACTGACTGTGAAAAGTAAATCAAATGTTCTTACAAGAAAAAAACGTGCCATGGTCAAACTTGGGCAAAATTTAAAGTACCGTAAAATCTCCACTTAAAACCGCACTTCCGATTAAAACCGCACCCAGACTTGGCCGAAATTCCAGGCGAGACACCGCGAGGGGCTCAAATACTAAGAACCCCCCTTTAAAACCGCACCAACTTTCGCTACGGAATGATTTGACTAAAGACACAATCAAGCTATCATCTAGAAATGAACACGCGTAGGTTGCAACTCGGCCGTTCCTGTCCACTTTAAAAATTCCTTGGGCATTTTATTTAAAAACATCATAACACTTTTTTTGCAGGGTCACTCAAGCATGAAGTTTGGGAAGACGTAAGGGCCGGTGAACCTCTGCCTGGTTGTACAGATTTTATATTCCGTGCCGTTTTCTTGTTTGCTACTGATTTGTCATTATATTATCGAAAAATATTCTGCTGATCCATTTCAAGTAACTGTATATTTTAATTCTAAAAGTATTATTTTGAAATCTTAATTTTTTATGAAAATTCCATTTTCTGGAATTACTCGGAAGATTCAACTCATTTTCATACCGGTTACTTCCGTATTATCATCGTCACATCGTACGTTGACATCGCTCCATGTCACAATTTGCTGGTGCGTTTGAAAACATCGCTGGTCAACTTAACTAAATATTAAAGTAACTGAAGTTACCTTGTCGAGATACGCACGTATAGGAAACATGACGCTAGATAACGAGTGATTTTAAGGTAAAATTAAAGTGGCCAGTCCGGGTGAGCAAGTTTTTTTACCTGAAGAAAGTTTCCGTGTGGAGAGCCATTTTGTCAAGGCAGTGTTCGCGCAAGGCACGCTGGGACGAAATAGGTGGCTGTTCTATTTACCACCCACCGCGTACAGCCGTTCAAAATATTCTTAGCAGAATACCGGGGCGTTTCAGCACATGGCGGCACTCAAACTTGATTTTAAAACGATCGTCTGCCATTGTGTGACTCTTTACGATGTCAGCTTTTTATTCATTTTACGTTTTAAACAAATAATCGTTGCTAAATAATGCCGCAAATGGGTTAAAATAGGCTTTTATTTCAATTTTGCTTGACCATTCCCAACGAAGTGGGCCGCTGTGTGTAACAGCAGGGTTGTTGTAAACGTATTATTTCGTGACAATTACCAAGATTTTATAACAAGTTTTATATCACACGAAAACTAATCAGCAATATTTAATTTATAAATAACAAATAATCGTAAATAATACATTTACACACGGCTCCCATGCATGCTAAGAACAGCCTTCGAAAGTTGGAATATTATCGCCCACGCTTGCCCAAAAATGATGTCTGTCAGGAAGATATTCAGGAAACCCTTCTAGTATAAACCGCACAGTGCTTTCAGGAAATCAACCGGATTTCAAGATTTTGAATTTCTTGATTAAACCCCGGTTTTAAGTGGAGATTTTACGGTACCAATTTTATATTTTTGACAATATTTAAAAATATTTAACAGCTTTTTATCTAATTTTTGGTATACAATTAAATTTTGATTAATTAAAGTTGTAATACTGAAAAAAAAGTCCCTAGCTTTAACACTTTTTCTCTTAAGTGACCAAATATCTTTCCTGATTTTTTTACAAAGTCCATTATGTTTGGGCCCATAAATTTTTTAAATTACAAAATACAAACTTAATTTCTGGCAAGTACATAGGTACTATATAGAGGAATATTAATGATAAATAGGAAGAAAACCAGATGAGTGGTTTTGATATTAAGCATTCCTGAAGTGTGAAAATAGATTTTTAATAAATAATTGAGGTTTTTCCTTAATATCTCAAAGGATCAAAAGTCCTATTGACCCAATTTTTGGCATGGTATGAGATTTTTGGGATACTAACTGTATGCCAAATTTCAGATTCGTAGGTCCAATGGTGTTGAAACGTGCCAGTCTTACGGACGGACACCAGGATGGACAGATGGACAATGGACCACGACTATAGCTCAGATGACTTATAGTCAGCTAAGCTAAAAAGGTGTGTTGCTATTACTTTATTATTTTACTTTTTCCTTATATAAAAATAATCTGAAACCCTGATTTTTGTTTTACAAAACATACAATTATCCTATTAGGATTTCACCACTAGTCTAAGTTTTCTGTGTTAGAAAACAAAATCATGCCCTTTGACAAGTATGTCTTTTCTACATTTATTCTATGAGAAATCAACCAGTCCTAATGCCCATGGAACTTATTGTCCATTTTAGAGTAAAAACTGACAAATTATGCTATGCACAATATACAGGTGCAAAAAAACGAAGTTTATTTGTATAATGATAACACCAAAAGATCCCTTATAGCAAGCTAAGTGGGTAAGCTATTTTAAATATCATGCACAACACACGTCAAGACTTAAGTGGAATCTTATATTTAGGCAATACTTCAAATGTTGATTTGGTGCAGTTTTACTGACCGTAGCAGTGTTTTCCATCTTTGGTTGGTCCAAAACCAGGATTACAGCGACATCTGTAACTTCCCTGTAGGTTAATACATTGGCCATTGGCACACAAACCTGGCTGTGTGGCACACTCATCAATATCTGCAACATCAAAGGAACATTCTAATGTATAAAATAGCAAAAGACCAATTATACAGCTAAAACTCTTATATACACATGGCTTTTAGCAGGAAGAAAATTTGAAGGAGTCCGGGATGCCTGGGCCAAAATTTTGGCTCGTCACATGGGAATTTAAAATGTCTCAGTGGGAGTTGATTTTTGTCAAATTTGAAATGTTGACAGTTGTGTAACATTAAACCTTTTTTATTTTATGTCATTTTGTATCAATACTTAAATATTGGGTCATTTTATGATTACTGATTAGAATGTAACCTCAGGGTTACTTATAAGCAAAGTGTTTTCAAAATTGACCAGTTTTTTAATTAACTGGCAGAGTCAGACACTGCTACAGAAACCAACTTTGATCCTCTCAGTCCAGCAACCAGTAATTTTTGTGTGTCCAGTTAGACACTTGGATCGGTACACCAAGCGTCCAAGTGAGATTTTTGGAGTCACAGACCCTTATCCCTGCATTCCTAAAATTCCTGTATACACACCATGGACTTTAACAATTAATCATTACCCTTTTATAGATACAGGATCCCTTAAACATGGGCACAAAATTATTTAATCTACACTTTTATAAACCAAATGACATTGTTCATAGCATCATAACAGTTTTATTTTTAATCAAGATGTGGTTTTACTGTGGCCACACGGGTTTTGATATTTGAAGGGAGCATTGCATCTAGAGCAAGACTGGGCCCTGATGTGAAAAGTAAAAAACATTGGTTAAGGTAGAGGGTTTATAGTTTGATATCACTGACAATGTCAGTCTCCTCTGACTTATTTACACTGTGCCTTCTTGGTTTTTTCCATCTGTTCATTCTTGTAGCTTTAATTGGCTCCCTGGGGAGCATACAATCATGCAAGCAGCCACACATGGAGCTAGAAGGTAATCTATTGGACATTTGCCTGCTGCTCATGTTTGACCAGTATCCATTCACTCCTGGGTGATGAGAGCGCACCCTTGTATTAAAGACTTTGGCTTGGAGTCTTAATATGAAAAGCGGTCAGAACAAAACACAAAGCCACAACCTTGCAGTCATAAGTCCAGCCCTTAGATCATAACGCCACCATTTTCAACAATGTGACTGGTGGTGCAGGTGTGACACCATGGACTGAACTAAGAAATCTTGCAATATATGTTGTCGTTCTTCCTTCCTGAAATCAGGTGTTTTCAATGTCAGAAAGTGAAATATAAGTTTTTTTTTATCAAGATTTTCTTTGAAGAAATTCTTTGTCACTGTAGGCCATCTTTGGCTGATGCCACAGCACAGAGTTGACAGTATCCATAAAGGTTCTGATAACTTTTCAGGAAACTGAAGAACCTTTTTCTTGATGGAAGAATTAACAGAAAATGACTTTCTGCTCAAAAATTGTCAGTCTATGCCAAATCAAAATTAATATTTTTTACAGGCAAATAGGATATAGAATACACAAAAGAATCATTGTCCTAAAACCTGTATACTAAGCACTTACCTTCACAACGGTTCTCACCAAGCTGTCGGTACCCATCTGGACATATACACATGAAACCACCCACCAGATTCTTACAGGCATACGGACATGTATTCTCCTTGGTCTGACATTCATCAACATCTGTAAAGTAAAGAACCTAATTGAACCAAATGATGGTGGCTTTTGAATTTTATATTAAATGTAAATTAACAAACAGGAAAGGTGACACATGCTTCAAAGCACCCTCAGGTGTAAATATAGCAGAAGTTTTGACTCTCTGACAGAAGAGAGTGCTGAGACGTCAAAAAGAAGAACTTTTTATATCAAAACTACACAGAAAATCTTGATGAGGAAATATTTTCATAATTTTTGACAATGTCTCATGGCTTTAAGTACACTGTTAAATAGGTTTGTGTACTTTCTACTGCATTATTTACCATGTGTAAAAAAGATTTTGTTGTAAGTCTGCTTATTGGTAAATCTCCTAGTGTGAATTTCTGAATGAAAACAAACAAGTCTCCCAAGGGCTAGTGATTGACAGTGGAGTCATGCAAGGCAAAGGGAATGACTGCAATCAGCATAGAGACAGGATTTATGCTTTGGTTTATAGATTCACATGTATTCCTTAACTTTTGTGTTAATTCCTCACACATAGCCTAATGTTATGATGGCCAGCTCCATACGGTGATAGTGCAGTAATAGGATGGATGACCATTGCAGTAAAGTTTTTCCATATAACTGGTGTTGCTACTCAATGCACCTCTACCAGTTCAACATAATACATGATGACTGTGGCATAAAATCAGCAGGAAAAGCATGAAATCACCAGCAAAGTGTAACCAAATACTGTTTGGTGGACAAGTATAACATAAGGCTGGAGCATGAAAATGGTACAAGAAAAAGTACTCGGTTCAATGTACTCAGCTATTGCTTATTGAGAAAGTTGGTTGATAAAATAGAATATGAAAGAGGTAAAATTATATAAAACAAGTGACCCATGGGTCATGATGCTCAGCCGACTGACATGTTGATAATATGTCCTTGCACAGACAACTAATTAGGATAGGTGGCATCATTGTTCATGCATATTAGTTTAAGTTCATCAAAACCCAACCCATAAAAACAAATTTGATGACAATCCAACCAGTCTTTCATGAGGAATCTGGCAATTTGTGTGTATTTTGCATTATTTCTGGGATGCTCAAACATACCCCAAAACTCTGAGAATATAGGTCACTGTGACCTAATTTCAGGTTTCTGGGGAGAACTTTTGAGGAACTCTAAGGATGTAAAGTTAGAAGATTCTTGGCCCCATGGTTATGATTTGTGCCCTACTTTGGTATCATATTTTCAATTATTCTGAGGGGTGCTTATATGCCCCATAGCTCAGAAAATATGGGTAACAGAGACCTTAATTCATGTTTCCATGACTTTTCACAGATCTCCCTGGATGTCAAGTTTGAAGATTCTAGGACCAATGGTTACAATTTTAGCCCTGTTAAGGGACCACCACATCTTTGAAGGTCTCATAAATAGGCCTAGCAAAAAAAAATGTGTTAAAATTTTTTTTAAATTTAGGTGGTGCAACCAGTCCAAAAGAACTGATGAAACAATCCATGATGAATATGCATGCAAAGAATCAGGGTAGTTAATGCAATATTTGTTCAGATACTGGAGCTTTTGTATCAAATTTTTAGTTATTCTGGGAGGTACTTCTAAGACCCATAGCTCAGACAATATGGGTGACAGAGACCTAATTTGAGGTTTCCAAGGAGACTTTTCATGGGCCTCCCAACATGTCAAGAAAGAAGATTCTAGGTCTAGATGTTACGATTTGTGCCCTGTTAACAGATGACTGCATCTTTTAAGGTCTCAAAAATATATAAAAAAATAGTAAAAAATAAAAAAAATACAGGTGGCGCCACCAGTCTGCAGGAACTGATGGAACATCTCATGATCAATATGTATGCCAAAAATCATGACCATCAGTGATGTAGTTAATCAGATATTGAAGTTTTTGTATGAAATTTTTCACTATTCTGGGGGGTACTTTGGGGCTCCATAGCTCGAAGGATATGGGTAACAGAGACCTAATTTCTGGTTTCCAAGGAGATTTTCCATTGACCTCTCAGAATGTCAAGTTACAAGATTCTAGGTACAGCGGTTACGATTTGTGCCCTGTTAACAGATGACGGCATCTTTTGAGGTCTCAAAAATAGAGAAAAAAATGTTAAAAAAAATTGAAAAAATACAGGTGGCGCCACCAGTCTGCAGAAACTGATGAAACACTCCATGATCAATATTCATGCAAAGAATCATGGTGATCAATGCATTAGTTGATTAGATATTTGAGCTGTTGTATCAAATTTTTCATTATTCTGGGGGGGGGGGGGGGGTACTTGGGAGCCCCATAACTTGAAGAATATGGGTAACAGAGACCTAATTCAAGGTTTCCAAGAAGACTTTTCATGGACCTCCCTGCATGTCAAGACAGAAGATTCTTAGTCCAGTCATTAAGATTTGTGCCCTGTTAACAGATGACGGCATCTTTTGAGGTCTCAAAGTTAGAAGATTCCAGGTCCAGTGGTTACGATTTGTGTCTTGTTAACGGACAGACGGCCGGATGGCCAGACGGACGACTGACAAAGAGTGATTGCTATAGCTCAGATGACTTACAGTCAGCTGAGCTAAAAAGGTAAGATGCACATAAATACATTCATTCACAACCCCCATCCCCTTTAAAAAGTGCATCTTCCAATAATCATCATGTAAAATTTGTGACAGTACAATCACTTGCCAGTTTTAACTGTCATTAATATTCTTTAATACTGTGGTTGGCTTTTTGTTTGCAAGAGTTTCAAAATTGCAATATTTGCAAAATTTAAAATAATGTGAAAATGAAACCTTCATGGTTAAGATGCCTTATCTAAACAGGTGAACACATTTATTATACAACCTCAGTTGCATTTTATGTATGTTATCAAGGCAGCCACACCTTCAGGTTTTTAAGTCAAACAGCAAAATATTGTTATTATAAATAATAACATATATTTTATATGACCTATAAATCCATGGTTGACATTATAAACTAGACATTTCTTGGCACCGCAGGTGCCAGAGTATCCCCAGACATACTAGGCCCCCCCCTTTAAGAATAGACCCCCATTTTTAGCAGCATATACTGACACTTGGCATATTTATTGTTTATTCCATCTTATCATCCACAATCTTGTTGAAGATGTTGGTCCTGTGACCTTGATCTTTTTAAAGATGTGTCCTGTGACCTTGACCTTTGACGTCATGACCCCAAAATCAATTTTGGTCTTGCTTTTCCAATGAGACATATACAAGTCAAGTTTGAAATCCATACATCAATAAAAGCAGGAATTATCATCCAGAAACTAATTTTTGGATAGATGGCTCCTGTTACCTTCACCTTTGACCTTGTGACCTCAAAATTAATAGGGGTCTTCCACTCTTGGCAGGTGAACTATATGTACAAGATGAAAGATCTGAGATGAATTGTTTGGCAGAAAATGCATCCACAATCTTTTTAAAGAGGTTTCCTGTGACCTTGACCTTTGACCTCATGACCCCAAAATCAATTCGGGTCTTGCTTTTCCAATGGGTCAAATACAAGTCATGTTTGAAATCCATACATCAATAAAAGAAGGAATTATTATTCAGAAACTAATTTTTGGACAGATGGCTTTTGTGACCTTCACCTTTGACCTTGTGACCTCAAAATTGATAGGGTTCTTCCTCTCTTGGCAGGTGAACTATATGTGCAAGATGAAAGATCTGAGATGAATTGTTTCGCTGAAAATGCATCCACAATCTTTTAAAAGAGGTTTCCTGTGACCTTGACCTTTGACCTCATGACCCAGAAATCAATTCGGGTCTTGCTTTTCCGATGGGTCAAATACAAGTCAAGTTTGAAATCCATACATCAATAAAAGAAGGAATTATCATCCAGAAACTACACCTGTCATAAAATCGAGAAAGCTATCTAGGATGTATACGCATGGCGATTTTTAGGTGAATTAGTCAAACCACTGCAGAGATATGAGTGATTTTAACCCCAGGCAGATGAACAGATGGACACTGTGCAAACATGGTTGCAGGTGGCACCACCTTTTGTTGTGTATGTTATAAAGCATTCCCAGGGCTACATTTGTGTAAAAAATTTTTCCGGATCGGTCAAACGGTTCCCGAGATATAAGGGTTTATGTGTGGAGCGTTAACGTGAATGTAGGTGGCGCCACCTGTCATAAAATCATGAAAGCTATCTAGGATGTATACACATGCCGAATTTTAGGTGAATTAGTCAAACCACTGCAGAGATATGAGTGATTTTAACCCCAGGCAGATGAACAGATGGACACTGTGCAAACATGGTTGCAGGTGGCGCCACCTTTTGTTGTGTATGTTATAAAGCTATCCCAGGGCTACATTTGTGTAAAATTTTTCCCCGGATCGGTCAAACGGTTCCCGTGATATATGGGTTTATGTGTGGAGCGTTAACGTGAATGTAGGTGGCGCCACCTGTCATAAAATCGAGAAAGCTATCTAGGATGTATACGCATGCCGAATTTTAGGTGAATTAGTCAAACCACTGCAGAGATATGAGTGATTTTAACCCCAGGCAGATGAACAGATGGACACTGTGCAAAAATGGTTGCAGGTGGCGCCACCTTTTGTTGTGTATGTTATAAAGCTATCCCAGGGCTACATTTGTGTAAAATTTTTTTCCGGATCGGTCAAACGGTTCCCGAGATATATGGGTTTATGTGTGGAAACAGACGCACAAACGGACGCTGGGCAGAGACGAAAGGTCAGAGGTCAAGGTCACTTGGTTAGGCACCAGTTCACATGTGACCCGATAATTTGTGTAAGTTTCGGAAAAATCTGTCCAGTAGTCTCAGAGGAGTTCTCCGGAAACGAACGCGGCGGCGGCGGCGGCGGCGGCGGCGGCGGCGGCGGCGGCGGAACCCGGTCAAAAACATAGTATCCGCAAAACTTCGTTTTGGCGGATACAATAATAGGTGGCGCCACCAGTTTCTGGAACATGACAACCCTATCCATGATCTTCCATCAAATTGATTTTGGGATAAATCCATGCAAGATTCTTGAGATATTAAAGAATTTGTGTGATTTTCCCTAAAATTGGACCTATTCAAGGTCAAGGACACTCTCCTAGTAAAGGTCAACACCTCATTTTAAATAGGCGTCGTCCTCTTACCCATATCTATACATATACCAAGTTTGGTAAAGTTTCGTGAAATATTTTTTGGGTTATCGCGCCAACAAGATTTATATGCGGCGGCGGCGGGACCGGTATGAAAACATAGTATCCCCCGACTTTGTCTGGGGATACAATTATATCAGACCTTTCATATTATCTGCCTGTAGGAAACATGAATTTAACTAGTTCTCATGGGTCCTCATCAATTGTTAAAATTTAGTGCGTTTATTTAATAATAAATGTTATAATGGATATATTATGTTTAGGTTACTGACTGCAAAAATGGAACACTAAAAAAACAATGACAAAGTGGGAGTTGTAAAAATTAGAATCGCAAATATGAAGCCAACCACTGAATACATACTGTGGTTGCCTTTATATCTGCGGGCTGAATTTTCACGGTTCTTGTATTTTTAAAAGTTTCACAGGGTTCCTTTTTCGCACTCTATCATTTGTCTTAAAGTGTACTTTACTATCAAATATGAAACTTTGAACTGTAATGACCAAACTATTTCATTAACCGCTGATCTTTACTATTATCTTTGTCTTCAATTTCTCTCTCCGATATCGCATGTTCAAACAGTCACAGACGCCTTAACAGAATCATGCGGGAAGCATTGATCCCGCTGGCTGTGATTAGTTCAGTGCCAAGGCTCATTCAAAACAACTCATATTCCACTGTTCTACGGCAATTTGGCCCAATAATGAACTGTGACCTTTCAAATATATTCAAAATTCACGTCATCACTAGCCAATTAAACATCGTTTGGCGTGTAATGATTTCAGTTGTGACAGAATTAGTCCTTTATACTGTTTCAAGGTGGCGCTACCCTAGTGACTACATTCACTACTTTAGTGGCAAATTTTATTCATTAACAATAACTAAATACAGCACAATGTGAAAGAGTATCTTCTACTCAATATTCATTTTAAGCAGCACTGGATGTCATCTGGCTTGGTACACATACACGTTATTTCTAAATATTACTGCCCGGCGGGTACTGACACTTTCCAGACTCCGGCCATGTGCCTTGGGGCAGTAAAAACTTCCAGGTGCACCCGACGGGTCAGCACATCTCTGCAAAGGGTCACAGTTGATGCATCTAAGCCAACTGATATTATTTCAAATGGGCGCGGTTATTCTCCCTGAATCACTTTAAAAGTATATGCACCAGGCCTGATGGACATTACAACGTAGCTGAAGATTTATCTCAACTGTCGCCAACTATCGGCAGCTGCTTAACTTTACGATCATGGCCTGGTATATATGCCTTCAAAACTGTGTGGTTTTAATTTTGCAGTCAGAGAGTGACCGTGAATATAGCAAATTTGAAACCACCGCAAATAAGAAGACAACCACAGTATCCTTATCATTGGTACACTCAGTGAGACTGACCTTCACAGTGCTTTCCATCCAGTGACAGTTTAAATCCTCGTGGGCAGGTACAAACAAAGGCTCCCATCATGTTGTGACACCGGAATGCACAGTCGTTGGAACGTTCGGTGCATTCATCAACATCTGTTGACAAGAAAACACTTATTAAGGTGTAATGGTTTTACAGTTTGATCTCATGTTCTGATTGTAACAGCTGATCTTCTTTGATTAAAACCTATACTCATTTTATTATGATCAACAGACTATTCACATGACTCAAAGGTTCACCTGAAGACCTAAATTTAACACAGTTTACATTGTGAATAATTTTGATTTAATATGACCAACTGTTCCTTAATCAAAGGTTAGGTCCACAGCCCACAGGTGGCACTGTTCACTGAATAAAGCTGAAGGTAACCGCATGAAAACATGATATATTATTAATAGCCTTTTTCAGTCCATGATTTCTATGCACATAACCAGAAATATTCAGAAATAGTAACTTGTATTTATGTTGAGATAATATAATTCTTTACAAAGAGGCCTAATGGCAAATGAAAAAATGCACATAACCAGAAATATTCAGAAATAGTAACTTGTATTTATGTTGAGATAATATAATTCTTTACAAAGAGGCCTAATGGCAAATGAAAAATGGACCTTTAGAGCCATGTCTAATACCTTAACTATTAAAGTGATACCCTAGTTTTGTTTTTTTTTTAAGTTTTGTTTTGCATACTTACCTACACATTTCTGTTCTGGACCTGGGCGGAAGCCATCTCCACAGGAGCACTGAAACATACCCATTGTATTCTTACATGTTCCATTACCACAGATTGTTGGCTGCTCACGGCATTCATCTTTGTCTGCAAGGAGAAAAAAACTGTTTGAGAAATACTGTGTTTAACTTAATGTTCACAAGAGTTTCAAATTCATGAAAAATTTAAATGGTAAAATTATCACTAAAGTGAAACTATTGTGAAGAAGATAACCCTGCTACAACAATCAGTAATATTGTTAAATCATTGCCATCTAATGCAATTAATGTCTGTTATCCATACATATGGTGTTGAAATATATGAAAATTACTATCAGATCTCTAAATGATTTGTCTATAACAAAAAAGAATATCTAGTCATTTGTTGTTCCCTTGGGTCCCCACAGAACTGACAAAATTTTGCTATCTTATTGAAATCATGGAAAACTGACCAATCAAATCCAAGCTGACAGTGTCAATGGTATAACATACCAATGCCCTCTATTTTGACAGCGTCAAGGATATATCTTACCAATACACTCCATGTTGACAGTGTCAAGGATATGACTTACCAATGCCCTCTATTTTTACAGCATCAAGGATATAACTTGCCAATACACTCTATGTTGACAGTGTCAAGGATATAATTTACAAGTGTACTCCATGTGTGCAGTGTCAAGGATGTGACTTACCAATACACTCTATGTTGACAATGTCAAGGATATGACTTACCAATGCACTCCATGTTGACAGTGTCAAGGATATAACTTACCAATGCATTCCATGTTGACAATGTCAAGGATATGACTAACAAATGCACTCCATGTTGACAGCATCAAGGATATGACCTACCAATGCATTCCATGTTGAAAGTGTCAAGGATATAACTTACAATGCACTCCATGTTGACAGAGTCAAGGATATATCTTACCAATGCACTCTAGGTTGACAGAGTCAAGGATATAACTAACCAATGCACTCCATGTTGACAGTGTCAAGGATATAGCCTTCACCACACACGCAGCGGTAGGATCCGTCAGTATTGATGCAACGGCCATGTTTGCAGAGGGACGGGTCATTTTCACACTCATCAATATCTGGGGAAAAGAGGACCATGTTAGGACTAGTTTTGACTACTCTTTGTTTGGGATCTGACAGCATGCACAAAATTGGACCTCAGGTTACATTGGCCTTGTTACTGTAGACAGACACACATGATTGTGTTTACTTACAAGGAAACCCATAATAAGGTGTTAAACAGCTCAAAGGGAGTTACTGAGACCATGTGCTGCAATGGTTTTGCCTGGAAACTTTTATATAAAACAAAAGTGAACTGATAGTGTGAAAAAAAAGGGATAATATGCCTCCTGATTATGTCCCTTTAAAAAGTTACTTAACTGGGGTACTGGATGCTCATGTACAAAACACCTTTTATAATGTTTTTCCAATGATATGGCAGGCAATATAACCAGCTGGTAGTTCTTTAAAATAAATAAAACAAAAAGACAGATTACTATATTTTTTTTAATTAGAACTGAAATTAATCAGTCTCTTAACTGGGGTAACATGGAAATACTAAGTAAATAAAATATAATGCAAAGTGTTTCTAAACAGACATCAGTTAACTGATCTTTATTAAAAAAGGGGCCTATGAGCCATGACACTCAGCTGAATTCAATGAACCTTGAACAATGGGTAAAATGACTCTTAGAATGCTCCTTATCATGCATTTTGCCAATTGACCTTAGATACAGAGACACAAATGTGTAAAAAAAAATGAAAACTAGATGTGTCGGAACGACACAATGCCCCCGCCTTGGGCAAATTAGAAACATTTGTTAAATTTTGTAAAAATTTTTTTAGTTCAGGAGGTGTTGTATGGTCAAAAGTAGGTCAACAAGGGCAAAATGCAAACATGATCTGTAATGGGTCTTTATCAAGCAACACACCTAAAATAAGGTCAGTATCTGCAGGCATTGCGAAAAAAGTCCATACATGTGCATTTTTCATAAAAATTTCTGTCTTTCATGAAATTTTCTATGTTCAGGATCTGTCATATAGGTCAATAGGTCAACTGGGAAGAAACGCGAACTTGATCTGTAAGTGGTCATTATGTGCCCAGAGAGAAAAAAAACATTAGGCCAGTATCTGTAAGCACTGCATTGCGAAACTAGGATATTAGCAAAAGCTGATAATCATAAATAAATTTAAATTGGAGAGGTATGTACCATGTTTCATAACAATCCACCATATGGTTCCTGAGATATAAGCTTTTGAGTGTTTTTGTAAAATCAGCTCTAAAATGTAGAAAAATGGGTCAAGGTCACCCATCTTCAAATTTGACCCAGATTTTATCGATATACATACTTACTGATGAAATAAAATTGCAACGGTGAATCCTTTTAGATATATATATATCCCGCTCACAAAGTAAAAGTTAACAGACGCAGGATGGACAGACTCCCGACGGACGGACAGACGGACAGACAGATGGACAGCTTGGGTGACATAAAATAGCCCATCAGCCTATGAGCTGAGGGCTAGAACGACTATACATGTACATCTGTCATGAAAATTTATATTTTTCTTGAAATTTTCTATGTTTAAGAGCCCTAAAAAAATCAAAAGTAGGTCAACCCGCGAACTCAATCTGTAACTGGTCTATATCTGTCCACATACCAAAAATCAGGCCAATATCTGCAGGCACTGCGAAAAAAAGTCTGTACATGTGTATTTGTCATGAAAATTTCTATTTTTCAAGAAATTTTCTAAGTTAAGGAGCCGTAAAACGGTCAAAAGTAGGTCAACTGGGTGGAAACGCGAACTGGATCTGTAACTGGTCATTATCTGCCCACATACCAAAAATCAGGCCAATATCTGCAGGCATTTCGAAAAAAAGTCCTTACATGTGTATTTGTCATGAAAATTTCTATTTTTCATGAAATTTTTAAAGTTTAGGAGCCTTTAATGGTCAAAAGTAGGTCAACTGGGACGAAACGCGAACTCGATCTGTAACTGGTCTTTATCTGCCCACACACCAAAAATCAGGCCAATATCTGCAGGCATTGCGAAAAAAATCTGTACATGTGTATTTGTCATGAAAATTTCTATTTTTCATGAAATTTTCTAAGTTTAGGAGCCATAAAACTGTCAAAAGTAGGTCAACCTGGACGAAACGCGAACTCGATCTGTAACTGGTCATTATCTGCCCACACACAACAAATCAGGCCAATATCTGCAGGCATTGTGAAAAAAAGTCTGTACATATGTATTTGTCATGAAAATTTCTATTTTTCATGAAATTTTCTAAGTTTAGGAGCCGTAAAACGGTCAAAAGTAAGTCAACCTGAACGAAACGGGAACTCGATCTGTAACTGGTCATTATCTGCCCACACACCAAAATTCAGGCCAATATCTGCAGGCATTGCGAAAAAAAGTCCGTACAACTGTTTGATTTCGGAATGACGGAAGGACGGACATGGGTAAAACTATATGCCCCGGCCACTTTGTGGCGGGGGCATAAAAAAAATAAAGTTGGCACCATTAGTCTGCAGAATCTAATGAAACACTCCATGATCAATAGACATGCAAAGAATCATGCCAATCAATGCATTAGTTATTCAGATACATTAGCTTTTGTATCAAATTTTTAATTATTATGGGAGGTCCTTTCAAGCCCCATAGCTCAGAGGACATAAGTCATAGAAACCTAATCAGGATTCCATTGAGATTTGCCCAGGATTTTAAGGATTTTATGGACCTCCATGGGTGCAGTTGGAAGTTTCTAGGTCCAAAGATTACGATTTGTACCTTGTTAACTGCTGGACGGACAACAGACAAAGAGTGCTCACTATAGTTCAGGTGACTTTCAGTAACCTGAGCTAAAAACTCTCAAGACCCTCACCCATTGGTGTTTTTCCTATGGTGATATATCCTACTCCAGAACACTGCTTGTTGAAGCTTGCTGTAAAATAAACAAAAACACCAAAATCAGTAAAATCAGACATTGGAAACAATCAAGTTCATAATGTTAAGTTTCTAGGAATTATGGTTGTGATTTTGGAACATCGGAGGCTAGTTATGATGGTTTATACATGCAATTTGCTGACAGGAAAGGGCAGTTCCATGGCTGGTTACAAATTGATTAAATCTGGAGCTAGAAAAAAAAAGATAGAAGTGCAAGCAAAGGGAATTTTTCTATTGCGCAAACTACAATAATTTATCCTGTTACCAGTGAAATAATAGGGTACAGGAACCCTGCTATTGATTAATACGTCTGAAAATGAAACCTGTCATCTTGTGGTTGTAAGCACTAGGTGCGGTTTTAAATGGGGTTCTTGGTATATGACTGTCTAGTTGGATGTAATCTGGGATTCTGGCGATGGTGTGGTTTTAAAGTGCGGTTTCACAAAGAAGAAATACTGGAAATAAGTGGCTGAGTTCAGAGAATATAATTGTAATTAAGAAGACCTACGTTCATCTGGTTCTGGGCACAGCTCACAGGGGGATGCCCTGTCCTCAGGGATCCATCCCGCACCTCGACTACAGCAGCAAATATCACGCGTCACGTTCATGGGGCGTGGCTTCAGACAGCGACCCGCTTCAAAGTTGTTGTAACAATGTCCTTTACGCATGTCTGTGAAAACAGATTTTGTAAAAATCAACAGAAAATCAGTGATCATCTTTCATTTCTTTTATAGATCGAGAGCCAGCAGGTTAAGGATATAGTTTATCTTAAAATACACAGGCCAGAAACTGTTATTTAACTGGGCTTAATAAGTTCGATAAGAACATGCAACTCATTAAACATAATTAACAGCTGAGGAAAACATTATCTTTAATACTAGCAAAAGCTTACACAAAATGGACTTTCAAATAAATCATAATTTTATTCTTGTATTATGAATATACTCTTTTGCATTTACTAGCAAGTCCCTGAGCTGCACTTTATATATACTGTTTCACATATGCAATTTATGCCTGAATTTTTGACAATATTAGACATTTATGGAAGAATTTTTACAAAATAAAATTTCATTGCTTCATCTCACAGTCCAACAAAATTATTGTCCTTACAGAGGATGATGGGTGAATGATTTGTGTAAGTAGGGGCTGCTTGAGTCAACAAATTCTGAAACTACTAATGCCACTTACCGTTGCACACCTTTCCACTCTCATCCAGTTCGAAGCCTTTAGGACATTCACATGCAAAACTACCTATTGTGTTCACACAGCGGCCATTGTAACATATTCCTGGAGTAGCCAAACACTCGTTAATATCTGAAATTGTTTAAAAAATTTCAATCAACGAAGAGTTCTTCTTCAAGCTGATTAAGAACCTAACATTTTTTTACTGTAAAATTAATTAACTGTAATAATTTAGGACAATATATTATTCATTCAACAAAAAATATTTTATCGGAGGAATATAAACTGTTTCAATAAAATTTCCCCAAGTCAAACACAATAAAAAAAACAAGGAACCCATGGGTCACGGCGCTCAGCTGAAGTTTGAAATTTTTGCAAATGCAAAATATGCAAAATTTTCTATTGTAATGTTTTTCATTTATATAAGAATATGAGAAGCTAAGAGGAAAGGGGCCCGCCTACTTGGATATAGTAAAGTTCTAAATATATGATTGCAAACTAATACTCTGACAAGACTGTCATGAAGAAAAACAGAAATTTACAGATGGACAGGCAAGTGGACAGAATGGACTAATACCTTTATTTAACTTTCAAGGGAATAATGCATTTAAGTTTATATATAAGCCTACTTTTTTAGCATATCCACTTTTTTCATTAAAAGTTTTTATCTGAATCATTTTTTTTTTTATTACAAGTTTTATAAATTTTTAATAAAAAAAACTGAAAATATTAGTAAAAATATTAGAATTGTTGCAAAAGTTGCAATCATTATATATCCAGAGTGTAGCTCATATAGGGTCATATTATGCATACACATATATTTAATTATTTTTAAATAAAACAATGTTTAAGCTGAATTTAAAAGAAAATAATGTGACAACATGGCATCTACAAGATTATTCCTCGAATCACAATTAAAAAGTTTTGCACATTGGAGTTTTCAGTACATGCTTAATTCTATTCATCGAGATAAAATAAAAGATTCAGTAAATTTGATAAAATAAAACATTTTTTCAAATTAAGTATACACACTGTTGGTTGAATGAGGGACAAACAATATCATTGTGCTAATTACTATCTCAGCTTTAATTTATTACTGGAATTTATAATCAATTTCACACCTGGTGAAGTTTTTACTCTTCTGAAGTTAGGAATTACTTATCTGATGAACATCCACACTGTCATAGCAATACACCACTTTGTGGACACAATTAAATCTGCACTTTAATCATTGTAACCCTGGTGGTACAATACAAAATCTAAAATGTAGCATAGCCTAGAATAGGAATGAATCAAATACAGAGAAAATAATAACATTCATCTAGTTTATGCACCATCTGGGGAGGGGGGTGGGGGGAGTGCAGGGTAGAGGGGAAGCCTGCTGGTTGTGGCCAAGCTGAGTCAAGGCAAGGTGCCTGGGGTGGGTTACATAATGCAAGTGAAGGCTGTACTACTAGCTGGGCTAGATGTAAACAACACTTGACATGGTGTATGAAAACTTGAATAAAAGCTACTCTTTTAAATCAATTCGTTTGAAATTTCAGATTTTAAAAGATTAAATCCTTATGTATATATGCTGTGAAAATTAAATCAACTGTGCTTACATGGAAAAAACGTGCCATTGCCAAAGTTGGACAAAATTTAAGGTATTGATTTTTTATTTATGCTTATAACTTGAAAATTTTGCAAAATTCAGATCTAATTTTGGGTGAACAATTGAATCTTGATTAAATAAAGTTATATTCCTGATAAAAAGTCTCTAGCTTCAGCAATTCTAATGTTATGTCAGTAAATATATTTTCTGATTTTTTAAAAATTGCATTATATTTTGGCCAATAACTTCAAAATAATATCTAATACTGATCCAATTTTTGGTATGTTTATAGAAAATGTATGGAAGAATATGAATACTAAATATGATCAAAAACAGATCAGTGGTTTTGATATTAGGCAGCCTTGAAGTGTAACAATGGCTTTTTTATGGAAAATGGAGGTTTTTCCTTAATATCTCGAAGGAACGAAGTCCTACTGACCCAATTTTCAGTATGGTAGGAAATTTTGGGGACATCTGATAGAATGCAAAATTTTGGATTTGTAGGTCCAACTGTTTTAAAATGTGCCCTGTTAACGGCTGGACGGACGGACAGACGGACGACGTACAATGGACCACGACTATAGCTCAGATGACTTATAGTCAGCTGAGCTAAAAATAGGAATATTAGCTCACCATAAGAAAAAGTGCCATGTTCAAAGTTTGGCATAATTTAAGGAACTGATTTTTACATTTATGCTAATAACTTAAAAAAATTACAAAATTCTGCTCTAAAATCTAGTATACAAACAAATCTAAATTAAATATAGTTACATCCTTAAAAAGACTCTCTAGCTTCAGCTGTAAACATGTAAAGAAGGTAAATATATATCCTAATGTTTTGACAAAGTACATTATGTTCTGGTCGGTAACTTGTATACCTTAAGTAATATTGACCTAATTTCTGGCAAGTGCATAGGAAATACACAGAGGACCATATGTGCCATATTTGAAGACAACAACACCAGTAGTTTTAATAGTTGGCAGTCTTGAAGTGTAACAATAGGTTTTTTTTTTTTTTAAATGAGGTTTTTGCTTAATTTCTCAATGAAATGATGTCTCAGTGACCCAATTTTGGGTTAGGTAGGAACCCTATGTTGAATTTTTGGATTCTAAGGTCTAACAGTTTCAAGACGTGCCTTGCTAATGGATGTCTGGCAGACGGACAAAGGACCATGACTATTGCTAAGATGACTTATAGTAAGCTGAGCTAAAAAGTTATATGCGTGGAGGACGAAGTTACAAAATAGTGAAGTCATATACTTCATATAATGATACAAATATTGCTGGACTGACATTAGGGGGGGGGGGGGGGTTCAAATATTGGGATGCAATACATATAAGGTTATGATATGATATGTAGACAGGGGCTTTATGAAACATAAACTGGACATTACCTATACACTCCTGGCCACTGGCTGCTGGTTCATACCCAGCATTACAGAAACACTCAAAACCACCAGCAAAGTTCTCACATTTTCCGTTGCCGCACAGACCAGGCATTGTGATGCACTCATCCTTGTCTGTCAGGAACATGATGAGCATAAGTCAATATTACTTGTAACATACATCATTCATATTATACTCCATTCTTTGGCCATCTGGTTTTTTTTTCATGATAAATTTTGTAAAATGCACTAGCACTTACTTTTATATATACATACTTTATATATATATATATATATATATATATATATATATATATATACATATATATATATATATATATATACTTTTATACTTTTATATATACTTACTGTTTTTCTAGATACACAGAGATGATGTCACAATGGTAGTATGCGTTACATTTATTACGTCACATGCATGTCTCTCTTGGATAAAAAATATTAAACAGATATGACCACTTCAAATGATGCCATCTTTTTTGCAGTTCTTTCTCAGTGGGCAAGTTAACACTGCCCCAGCATTGCAAAGTAAATATATTTATTTCATACCAAAAATTGCTACATTACTTTTATTTATAACAGCTGCATTGTATTAGTTAATGAAATAAATTTAAAAGAAGTACTGCACAAATCAGATGGACAGGAGTGTTGAAACAGACTATACCTACAACTCTGAGAAAAGACCCCTATTGTCATAAAATACCAGGAGTTAAAAACAGTTAAAACTGTGAAAAGCCATCAGGGATGCATATAAAAGATTCCAGAGTTATAACCTATGAATTATTAACCTTTTTCAAAATGATAATGGTGTTTTAAATGAACTGATCTTTTTTACAGCTTGAGTACGAAACATCCCTGATTTTTTTGCCAAATAAAGCCTTTATTAGTGAATGAGGGGTTCAATAACACTGTCAATGATGTCAGAGATTTTGCCTAAATTACTTCATGAATGTCACAATGGAAATTGATAAAATATGTTGTTTCTATGCACCATCTCATGGACTGAAGTAGATTTTGTGCAGTATACTTCTAGCAAGTTCGCAAAATTTTCATGAATTTTGTCGTGATTGGTATTCTTTTTTATTATTGCCCTCCATTGTTCTTTTATGTCAAAGAATATATAGATTAATTGGAGTATGTGTGGCTTAAATATTTATTCTGTTGATTAATCACTGCAGAAACTATATGAACACATACACACAGATTATGTATTTCTTTAAAATAAAGGTTAACCTATTAGAATGTGGGTTTGTTATGTGCAGGGAGCATTGCATCCAGAACAGGGACTGGGCCCTGATGTGATTCCCTGGTGCAAAATGTGACCTGACAGGCAAAATATAGCACACTGGAATCTAGCAATACATATTGTTTTTATTATTCCCTCAAAATCTGGGGCTGACACTGTCAGAAATTCTAAGCTTTTGATGGGATCTAGAATTTTTAGTCACAGGGGTTTTCCCTGTAGCTGACATCACTGCCAAGTTGACAGTGCTCATAGATGTACCAATAGCTTTTGAACAAATCACATAATTTGTTTTTTTTTTCTTCCAGGAATTGGGTTCAGTGTATGCAAAATCTATAAACATTTTTTTTTATTTATAGGAGAGTGTGTTATATGTAAATATAATGAGATTCTTAAAACGTTTGCTTGACCTGAAACATATGGCATCCCTATGATGACTGCCGAAGATGGGAAGTTAAAACTACTACATACCAACACACTGACGATTATCTGAACTCCTCATGTAACCTGGCTGACAATCACATTGGAAGCTACCAATAGTGTTAATGCAGCGGCCGTTGTAACACAGATTCAAGTCCTCTCCACATTCATTTATGTCTGAAAAAGGAAAAGTTCAAAAGAGACACTACAGTTACATCTATCATTCCTTACCAGATTAAGGAGTCCATTTCTGATTTCACCTATTACTGATAGCACACCAAAGCAGGTCTAGGTTTAATAACTTGAACACTACATGATGTAATTCGTTCATATAAAACCTTTACAGATTAAAGTATTTTAGACAAGATTCAACATTAAGGAACTGATTATTAGTTCCTCCTGCCAGTGGGGGACAAAACTTTATTTCAAAATGTGGAACCTCCAAATGTAGGACACTAGTGGGACCTGGGGTTTTGCCTGTATAAGAGAGGTGTCTGCTACTCACAGGCCCCCTCAACAGTCCATACTAGAGGTTTGTCCATAAAAGATCTGTCCACAATGGAGAGGTTCTCCTGTATCTGATCAATCAGGTGAATGATAAGACAAAAGATACCACCCATATCAGTAACCCTTACAGTTCTCCACTTCCACTTATAAGGCATCAAAAGTCTTCAAATGGAAGTTGATTAATCAAATTTTTATATACTGAGTTGCATTTGAACCCACACCCTTTCTTGATGATATTACCCAGTGTCTGATTCCAAATATGCTCAAACCTACCATAACAGTCTCCATTGTCAGTCAGCCTGAAGCCAGGGAAGCATTTACATTTGTATGATCCAGGAATGTTCTCACAGGTGCCGTTACGACACATGTTTGGCATGGTACGGCACTCATCAATATCTGCACAGAGAGGATATATGAGCAATGATGGTTCTAATATAAATTACCACTCGAACCTAAGGATATCATATAATACTATAATGTCAGAAAGGCAGCGGTATAGTTTGGAACTACAAAGAACATGATATTTTACTCTATATTAATTGTATTGAAAGATTATACAGGTTTTTTTTTCCTGAACTTTCCATTAAACTAGAAAGCTAGGTGTCTTTTAAAACAGTCACAGCCTGAATACTAGAATAATGACAGGTCATTAAGGGTCCTGTGACCTTGACTTCATGAGACCAAAATCAAAAGAGTTCTTGCTATTGTAGTGGGCCATATATAAGTCAAGTTTGAAATCAATATGTCAAACCAAACAGGAGTTATAATCCAGAAACTTATCAGTGGACAGACAGACAGCCTGAAGGACTAACGGAGGGATTACAGGACACACAGGTTGATAACTATAGGGCACCCGCTTCTTCAAGCAGGGACCTAATGATAACAGGAATAGACTCTTACACCATGAAATATTACAGCTGTTACAACAGGTAAGGTAGTACTGATCTTCACCATGAAATATTACAGCTGTTACAACAGGTAACATAGTACTTATCTTACCTATACACTTCTTTCTGCTTCTTCCCAGTGTAAACCCAGACAGACAGAGACACTGGAAGCTTCCTTGGAGATTATTACAGTGACCATTTTCACAGACGCCCTCCACTTCTTCACACTCATTGATATCTGTCAATAACACAACAAAGTCCACTCAGTTTTCTCAGTAAAAGGATTCCTGATACTCTGGAGTGGAGGAGGCCGCAGCCTTGTGGTTAAGGCATTGAACTGTGTCTATGGTTCCTACTCTTCCTCAACCTCAAAGGCAAAATTGTGTAATGTCGACAGAACCTCATTAATTCATTAAAATATCTTTATTTTCCAATGCAAAATATCTGATTGTATGTTAAAATTGAAAAATGATTCATACATGTCAGTCTAAAAAATATAGGTTAAGTTTAGGAATTTTCTTTTATTATGGTGAACATGAATTCCATATATTCTGGAGTAAGGTGAAATATACCAGTACATTTGTAATACTAATATGTACCCATGTTAAAGGTGCCCATTCACCTACCTTTTGACAAAAAGAATATCTGTGACTTCTGGCTTCCTCTGTGTATATAATAATGATCTAAGGGTACTTTTAATGTGTAAAGTTCTTTTAGGCCTTCGTGAAGGATTTATGAACTTGTTTATCAACAACATGTTTGTAAACACAGCAATGTTGAAATATTGGAAAAACGTGTAACCTAAGGTGGTAGGCTGCATTTATGCAGAGGTAGAAAAGCACTTGTTGCAAAAATGCCATTTGCACAGTTCTGGCTTATCTGACTTGCTGCAAGATGCCCATGTTGAATTTACTTTGATCATTTTTTCGTGGGCCCCAACATATTATAAACATGTTGATATAAACAAAACAAGCAGCCTGTGTGCGGTGATATCTACATTTCTGTTATATTTTTATAAAAGCTCCAAGGGATTACTTTTAGTTTATAAAGGTCTGATAGGTGATTTGGCCCCTTAAAAATAATTTGGAGACAAAGAATCTTGCTGATAAAATATATTAGAAAAGGAAACACATGGCTACTCACCAACACATTCCAGTTTATTTTCAGCTAATTTGTAGCCATCCCTGCATTTGCATTCAAAGCTTCCTATGGTGTTCTCACAGCGAGCTATGCCTTGGCAGGGAGTTCGGATCAGGCATTCATCAATATCTATAATAAAAACATCAATGAAGCAAGCAATGACCACAAGTATAAAACATTTTTATTCAGTATCTTCTTTGGCCTGTAGGTGATCAATATCTCTCTTTTATATGTGCCAAATAAGTGGAAGTAAACAGGGCAGAGGCTTGCGTTCCTTAGAATGCAGATATCTACTCTCATATTGTTATTATTTTATTTATGGGAATAATTAGGGATATAAAAGTACATAAATTCCACCATATCAGTTATGATAATAAGACCTATGTGAAGCTGAGAGTGTTGGTATCTATCGTAACAGACTTTGACAGGGAGGCAATTATAGTATGTAGCAAAATTATAATGTATGTCTTAAACTGAAAGCATCTACCATGATGTGAGGAGTGATTTTGATAAAGGTTCCACTATTATTTCCTCTGCAACTTTAAATTTCATCACAGTGTAAAACCCAGTATATATCTAAACAAACTTGAGTGAAAGTTTCCATTATTATGCCTCCATCTAAGTTAAAAGTTCTACAATAATAGCTTTCAGTTAGTTCTATAGTGACTTTTGTTATTGGCTTTCAAGTTTACCTTCACAAACATGGGAGTATGTATTGAAGGTAAAACCATCTGGACATTCGCAGCGGAAGCTTCCATCAGTGTTGATACATTCTCCATTTTCACACAACCTTGGCATTAACTCACACTCATTGAGATCTGGAATATAATATAAGATATAAAAACATGGTCTGACCCAATATGGGTTGGCCCCTGGTTTTTGGAGACATAGATCTCAAATATACCTTACAGTGATTGAATGAATTGAGTAATTAATGAGCTGACACAAAACCATGTGCACACAATCTGAATAAAAAAATTCAGCATAGGAGAAAACAATTATTCATGATTTATTCATGACATGCTGTCTGTTTAATTATAAAGACACTGATCACAAAAGTGTCACTTATAACAAATACTTACTGAATGATTGTGACATAAATATGCTTAAAACAATTATTATCCAACAAATGCCTTTGATCTTCTGGTGAAAATAAGGTAGGTATCCTGACATGTCTGGTTTGTCAGGGTCCAATATTATTTCATAACCTTTCTGCATGAGACTGAAGATGTTATGTAAAGAATATGGCATATAGATTAGTGTAGCCTGGGTACAGAAGGAAGGAAGGGAATAATCAACAAAATGTCATATATCATGTGTAAAAGATCAATAATCAGCATTAGATATGATAACAAAGAAAAGGTTATCAATTATAACAATCAACCCATGGGTCACAGTGCTAAGCTGAATTTTGTAAAATTTTAGCAAATGTAAAATTTCTGTTTCTATTGTTATTGTTTTTAAATATAGATATTAGCATTTAAAACAAGGGACCTATGGGTCACTGTGCTCAGCTGACGTTAACCTTGAAGGTAAAAATCTAAAATAATATCAAACGGAGATAAAGTGTAAGAGGAAGAGGTAATAAAGGCCATGGTTGGTTTATATGATTGGTTTGTATTGATGAGCAAGAACTTGTTGCAAAAAATATTTTGTGACCTGACCATGTGTTTCCTAATGTTGAAACTAAAGCATGTGAGCAGTTTGTGAACAAATGATCTGTACTATTACCATGATCATTAGTTGGTTTTTCGATTAACTGTTGACATTTCAGCAGTTTACACATTTGTTCAATTGAATCTATTTTTTGTATAATATATATTATTAAATATATATGTATTTTTTTTATGAAATGTATACAGTTGAAATATAGCTAATTAACAACATAAAACAGGGCAAACAAAGCCTGATCTCAAATTCTGCTGAGGCAGGAAAATAATGAACAAATGTTTGTATTAAATCCTCATTTTTTTATCACATCAATTATTTTCTAATTTAAGTTTATATTTCTATACATTTCCAATTTAACATATATATCTGAATATAAAAGTTGATTCATAATTCTCAATTGCATCATCATAAATCTCAATCTTGTCAGATAACACCACATCATGCATACAAATGTTTATTTATTTTTTACCACAAAAATATATCTTTTAAATCTGCAAAATAATAAATATCTAAAAATAATACTTGATTTAGATTTCACAATTTTTAATTGTGTCTTTATTTATCCATAATGTGCTTCATATTTTATAAAAATTTAAGCATACTGATGGGTTCAATTATATTTGTTAAAATCATTTAAAAGAAAATTGATTTCTTTAAAAATGCTACATTACACAACATTGCATCTTCTGGATTACACCTTGAATTATTTTTTCAAGGAAAGTTTTTGCATATCGAAGTGGAAACAGCATTACAATTAAGGAGATACAGTGAAAACAATAACAATTACTGCATAACACTTGGTGGGTTGGGTTTGACGGAGGGGGGGGGGATGATTAGGGTGGTGATATGAGAATAACTGTACACCTGTCACAGCAGGGGATCTCCCCCAGTGACTGTAACAAATCAGAAACCCTGGCATAGCTGACTTCCAGTGACCTGGAGAGGGACCCTGCATCTGTAATCAAAGCAAGTGACTACAGAAAAAAAATCAATAACTAGCTTAATTTTCAAGCTTTTATTTTCAAATTTCAGATTTAGACAAACTAAATATTTATGTTTACATGCTGTGAAAATAACTTAAAAAATTTACAAAATTCAGATCTAATTTTGGGTAAACAATTGAATCTTAATTAAACATAGTTATATACTTGAGAAAATAGACTCTAGTTTCAAAATTTTTCATGTTGAGTGAGTTATTATTTTTCCTGATTTTTTACAAAGTCCATTATGTTTGGGCCCATAACTTAAAGAATTTATACTTTACAGACTTAATTTCTGGCATGTACATAGGAACTATATAGAGGAATATTTATGGTAAATATGAGGAAAAACAGATGAGTGGTTTTGATATTAGGCAGTCCTGAAGAGTGAAAATAGGATTTTAATAAAAAATTGAGGTTTTTCCTTAATTTCTCAAAGGAACAAAGTCGCAAAGACCCAGTTTTCGGCTTGGTAGGAGATCTTGGGGACATCTAACATTATGCTAAATTTTGGATTCCTAGGTCTTACGGTTTCAAAACGTGCCACATCTACGGACGGACGGACGGACGGACAGACGGACGGACGACGGACAATGGACCACGACTATAGCTCAGATGACTTATAGTCAGCTGAGCTAAAAATCAAACAATACAGGTGGCGCCACCAGTCTGCAGGAACTGATTGAACATCTCATGATCAAGTTTTTGTATGACATTTTTGACTATTCTGGGGGGTACTTTGGGGCCCCATAGCTCGAAGGATATGGGTAACAGAGACCTAATTTCTGGTTTCCAAGGAGATTTTTCATGGACCTCTCAGTGTGTCAAGAATTAAGATTCTAAGTCCAGTCTTTATGATTTGTGCCTTGTTAACAGATGTTCACATTTTTAAAGGTCTCAAAAATAGAGAAAAAAATTCGTAAAAAATCGTAAAATACAGGTGGCACCACCAGTCTGCAGGAAGTGATGTAACATCTCATGATCAATATGTATGCCAAAAATCATGACCATCAGTTAAGTAGTTAATGAGATATTGAAGTTATTGTATGAAATTTTTGACTTTTCTGGGGGGTACTTTGGGGCCACATAGCTCGAAGGATATGGGTAACAGAGACCTAATTTCTGGTTTCCAAGGAGATTTTTTATGGACCTCTCAGAATCCCAAGTTACAAGGTTCTAGGTCCAGCGGTTACGATTTGTGCCTGGTTAATGGACAGACAGACGGACAGACAGACGGACGACGGACAAAGAGTGATCGCTATAGCTCAGATGACTTTCAGTCAGCTGAGCTAAAAAGCTAAGAGGAAATGGCCCTGCTATTTGGTAATAATCAACTAATAAATATGATTACCAAAGTAATACTAGGACATGACTGTCATGAAAAAAAATACAGGTTTTTGATCTACTGTGTTGCACAAAAAATATTTACAGATGGACGGACAAGTTGACAGAAAGGACTGACTACTTTATTTCACTTTCTGCTGAGGCAGGGGAATATTAATTTTTAGTTTATATTAATCCATACTTCAGCAAATCCATTTTTGGCAGGAGAAAAATGATTTACAGGAAAGGGTATCTATGGTAAAAACTATTCCTACTGCCTAATACCTTTCACCAGATTATTCTGTTACTCATTCACATGAGCAAATACTGATGATAATATTTCATGCAAACCATCACTGCGAGATTAGGATATATTTATATATAGTTACCCATAACTCCTCCTGTATCTGGATCAGGTACCTTTCCTTGATGAGCACCACACAAGAATTCATAAGCTCCTGTAAATGTATATGTGAAACAGGTTATTGTTGTGATTAATAAGATGTACATAATTAAGCCAAATATGAAAACCTTTAACAGATGAAGCCTACAAAACATTTCTATGAAACAAATAACTTGGTATGAGTTAAATTTCAATAACTGTATACACAAAAGCTTCAATGATTGGTTTTGTAGCCCAAGTATCATTATTCTTGCATTGGCAAATGTGGTAGTTACATGAATATAAACTGCATAAAAATTACTTTGTATAAGTTTATCTGTAATCAATTTACACAAACCACCCCAATAAATGAGTATATACACATTTAAATAAGTATTTACACAATATACTTTTTTTCTTATTTCAGCAGCATACCTCACAATTCCATATTAACTCTTTTTTTACATTTTATTTTAGAGACATACTTGATTTGAATCTTGGACACAGCTTGCAAGGGTCCTCCTCCACCTGCCAGCCTTCCCCGAGAGAACAGCAGCACTGCTTCCATGTCAGGTTAGTGGACAGCCTGTCAGTACACTGTAAACGGTATGGAGGGGCACTCGTGTTGTACACCTGGGCAAAGCAGGCCCCTGGTCTCATATCTGTTACAAAAATAAGAATGAGACTGGTCATATTACATAAGGGGTTCTTAAATATCTTGGATATTCTTCGATTTTTTGTATTTCCACTGAGCACCCTTCATAGAGTTTCAACAACATAGTATTAAAAAAAGAATACCAACTTATCCTATCCTTGATAAAAATCTAACATTACTATTATCTTAAACCTTTTATGTTTCAACATACTTATAAATTGGAAATTTTGCTTATATATAATTTTTGCAAATTTCCCAAGAGTGCCTTGATTTGCAAAAAAATTGCGAACAAAAATGCCTGCAAAAATTTAATTTTATTATACATTGTGATTTACATACAAATTATGCAGAGACCACCTTGTAGTGCTGTTTTGTGTTAATGTATTTAAATGCACTGCATTACTGTATACCAATCATCTGTTGTCAGTGTTGGCTCTCATTGATACAATAATTTTCTTTTAGATTTCAATTAAATAAAATATCACCATGTGATTTGTGAAAATAATGTATATTTTACAGTATATTTGAAAGCACATATGATTCTTCTGATTTTCATTCAGCCGCAGAATCATTCAAAGAAAACAAATAAATGGGTTAAAGAAAACAATGACAATTTTTTCATATTTCTAATTTTTAAGTTCTCCATCTATAACAAATGTCCATTCACGTCAGTGGTTTAAATTTTTATTCAATAAGTTCCTTTACCTACCTGTAAAGGTATCAATTTAATGCAAATATATATATACCGTGCAACCCTTAAACATGTTATCAACATATGTGATTCAACCCTTACTCAGACAATTTCATAAAGAGTAAAACAGATAAATCTGTATGGGGATTAAGAGACATTTAAGGCTAGATTTGTGCAGTGTCTGAAAATAACATCAGAAGCTGTAAAATTTCATGTTTTAACTAAATGAAAACACACTTTTAACTTACCTGAGGAATATGATTTATGGGAGACTTAAAGGCTGTACAACAATATGACACTATACATATGAGGCACAAAGTCACCTACCCATACAGTTGTTGTCAGTTGTCAGCATATGGCCTCCTGGGCACTGGCATGTGTAGCTTCCCAGTGTGTTGATACATGTACCAATACCACAAAGAGCAACATTGGTTGCACACTCATCAAGATCTAAAACACATTTACATATATTTTACCATATTTTCCCTGAATCAAATAAACAAACTTAAAACAATCTTCAGACAAATACATTTTTCACTGCTGCAACTCTAGACTTCATTAAAAAACATACAGTGAAACCTGTCTAAAGTGGACAGTCAAGGGACTAAATCATTTTGTCCTTAATAGTGAGGTGTCCTTATTAGACAGGTTGACCTTGGTTGATAAATGAGGGATTATTAATAAAGACAACGAACAGCTGCAAGAACGTGTTTATTGTATTATATCAGATGTCATGTATATGTACAACATATTTATGCACACATCATGCATTCAATATTCATATACAAACTGTGATTATTTTCACTTATCTCAAGTAGTGAACAATATGAAGAGAAAAGTCTATGAAGACATCCGTAAAAACAATGTTCATACACTGGCGTACGCTCTTTTTCCCTGATTCACTCAGTCGAATAAGCTTGACTTTCTCAGATAGTGTAAGCCCCCGCCTAGGAGTACGTGTGGTGCCACCTGGCAGCTTTGCCTAAAACTATCCTTGTTCAGCTGTCTAAATGCGATAATGTCAAAGTTAATGACGACGTTAATAATGCGAAGATTGTAATGGCTGCGAACCTGGGAACATTTGTTTTTATAGGTGAATGGACCTTTAGCCTAAAATAAACTTTCTTTGATGATAGTTGTTTGGTTTGATTTGCTTAATGTTAAAGGCACCTGAGATTAAACGAACCCCGAGGAGCTTTTGCACATGCGGCATGATACAAACAGCTACGGAGCGAGCAGATCAGTTTGGGATATATTGAGCAATGCCGATTAATGAATATCAAACAGCCTGCTACAACAAAGTGGCTAATTTTACAGTTAGATATAGCGTGATGAGATCAGGGACACATGGGTAATTGGTAGCCGTATAATCAATTCAATGACCCCATGGTCGAGCGAAAAATATGCAGCTTCGCAACGTGTGAATGATCAACAGTGAAATAAAGTGACACAATTTTACCGCTTATAATTAGCTGTGTTTATCTTATGAGCACATCACACTGTGACATGAGCACGCCCACGCATTAAGGTAACAGCTGGGGACTGCATAATCCTTTGTGTGACAGTCCTGGGAACAACAACAGTCCCGGTGGCCTTTGATGTTGCCCAGTGTCCGCCGAAGGTGGCGTATCGTGTCTGCATTTGTCAGGTTCATTTACTCTTTGAATGTTGGTTTGAGTTAAAATCTGCTGTCCGTTGTCCACAGTAGTGAGATGTCCACCTTATAGAGGTTCCGCTTATACATAACATATAGGGTATTTTGAAGGGACTTAACTATCTTGTTTGTTATAGCCAGTTGTCCGCCTAAGTGAGGTGTCCCTAAAGACCAGTTTGCACTGTATATCATTATAAGTGGTGTGCCAATTTATTTATAATGTTGTATTGATGATTGTTCATTTTCGTTCACAGTTGATTAAATAAATAACAGTTTTGCATAATTTATCATAAATGATGAAGAATGCATATCTGATGAAGTCATATATTATCCCAATAAAATTTTCTAATTCTGAAAGAATTGGGCACTAAACAGTGAACAGCATTTAAGTTTATCCTTGAACAATGAATATGTGTCGACACCCCGCCATTAACATGGCCTTTCAGCATGATGTAAAAGTTAAATCTGAATTTACTCAGTCAATATTTTGGGTATAATTCCTTTATGGCAGATACAACAGTTATATATATATGGTACATAAATTCTCGATAAATAATCAATCATTGGTCTTTTTTTTATCTTTAAACCATGGAATATGACTCCCCCCCCCCCACTACCAATCATTATAAAGTAAAGTCCTGAAAATGTCTAAAATGTATGAATAATTAAGTATAAATTTATGCCAAAATGCACAATTCTTGTACAAATTGTACTGTATGTGATGCCCTGAGAAAAGCTTCAGATTGATTTTGTAAGAAGCTAAAACTGTCAAATTTCACAAATTTTGCATACCCATGCACTTTCACCAAAGATAATCCACTTCACTAGATAATCCACATCCCCGTTAAGAAAATAATGTTAGTGGAAAAACCAATAACCCTGTGTATGACAGCAACCCCATTTCTGGCCAAAATTCTGCATGACAGGGATAGACCTTTACCACTGCCCTACTGCCAGGCAGGTGAAAACCCATAGCTGCCTGCTCAACAGGGCAGGCACCAGTTCCAAGCAATCCTTGACATTAATTAAACTGTGTAATTTGTGTTTGTTTACATATGTGACCAGTATCAATTATATCAACTTCAGATGAAAACTTACTCTTTTTGCATAAAAAAAAATTACATTTTTACTCAAATTTTTAGCATCAATGCTACTGGTTTCTGTCATATTTATTGCCTGAGTATCCAATTAATTCACTGGAAAGTAATTTTTCAATTGATATTAACTCAGGGGGAATTAATCTCTCAATGTCTATCAACTTCCCTTGGTTGGATATACTATAAACATTACGGAACATTAATAAGAAATGAACAAGTGTTAATGAATTAATCCTTGAATAAAAAAATTTGATGTATATTGTATTTGCGATGGTAAATGGAATATTTACTTGTTCTGTTGTAGTGAACTTGTGAGAATGAGTCAGACCAACAACTGTCAAAGTCTCTTTAATCTTACAAAGATGTAGGTCATCCCAATTGAAATCAGAGCAAATTGTCCATTTTCCTCTGTTAAAAAAGGTGCCGCATCAGGCCAAAACAGATAGAACATAAAAGTGGCAGGGTGCTTGGAGAACACTAAATTCAAGGAACCACCATGTTCACATAACTGATCAATCTCACCATGACCCTGTCAACAGCAGGGTAATTAAAACTAAGAAAACAATCAGGCCAGTACTCCTAACTTGGGTCAGGTTATTTTGAAAGTGGTGAGTGTGGCAGGGATCATTTCCCTGGGAATGAAGCGCTGTACAGTCGTACAATCCTGGTGGCATACAGAGCCATCTACCAATTGACAATGCTATCAAACGTGTAAGCAAAAAGGTGTGGGCATGAGAAATTCAGTTTGCATATCTTCCCACTCTATGAGGATGCAAGCCATATTATGATATCCTCAAAGAATTTTGAAATAAAAGCAATAAATGAGTTCCAACTGTATTTTATCTAATTGAATATTAAACAGTTACTGGTACTGTACATTTACTTTTAAATCCTTAAAAATCCAAACTTTGTTCAATGCACCAGGGAAATTATGCTTCCATGTGCAATTCACATCAAGGATTTTTTTGTTTTTGATTTTAAGAAGAAAATATGGATATTACCTTTGGTGAAAAATGGTATTTATTTAGCTAATGAGCATAGAAATAATGACAAAATGTACTAAATGTACTTTTTAACGCAATGTCTTCAAATATGAAATGTAACTTCTTTATATAGCTTGAGAATCCATACCAATACATCTTCTCTGGCTGCTGTCCAGCTGGTAGCCCTGCTGACACACACACTTGAAGCTTCCAAAAGTGTTGACACATTCCCCATTGTTACAGATACCTGGGATCTCCTCGCATTCATCAATGTCTGTGGAGATGAGAGAACACAACAACATGTACAGCAGGGTTATGAGGAAACAAATTTCATAACATGATATGGACCACAATACTTTTCTCGAAATACAATACTCTTGGCTGTTACAGGCACATGGGATCTCCTCACATTCATCTGTTTGTGGAGATAAAACAACGCTAGAAATTTGCACTCATAACACTTTACACTCAGTAATGTCTATGAATAAGTGTTGATGATATGTCCTCATTCTTCCTCTACAGAAAACATATGCAGAAAATGTTTGTAAGACAACAGTTACCCCTTTGGTACAAGGCCATAAAATAATTTTCATTACTATCAAAGTAAAATGTTTCCATGATATAGTAAATCTAACAAGAAACATCATTCAAACATTATCAGAATTACATTTTTATGTACAACAAGGCCATGAATATGGAAAAAGGCACAATTTAAACAAGTCTCTGTATCAAACCTGTCATGATAGGAAAATGCATGAGTGGTGACAAGTCTTTTCATCACGACAGTTACGTTATTTTTTTTCTGAATTTCAGGGGGAAAAAGAATAATACTGACCTTCCAAGATAACAGTCACATTGTTTGGTCTAAAGCCAGGTCCTCCAACACACAGTTTATTGTACTCCTCTGTAATATATTTAAAACTAATGTATATATAGTCAAACAGATGCCCTCTAAAATACTGAGCAGTTATAACATCAAACAAGTATCCCCTAGTAACAAAACATGCATATGGATATTTCAAATCAGCTTTTTTGGTTAATAAAATTTATTTTTTAATGAATGATTATTAAACTACAAGGCCATGTTCCCTAGTATTGAGGTTACTGTTTTAAGTGCTACCACTGAATTTTAATTTTTAATAGATAACACAATCTTGCTAGATTAAAGCCTGAAATACTATGAAATACTGAATGAATTACAAAGCAACACCAGAATATGCATTTTTTCGTAAAATACTACTTTTATTGAGAAGTGATATTTATAGAAAACATATAGTTGTACAAGTACTCAATATCAATTATTTTGAAAAATTTTTTTTAACAGGTGATTTGGCAAGATAACACAGAAAATCCTTGAAAACATTGACAGATCATATATTTCACTTTAATCAAGTGCCAAATGTACATGAGAAGTGTCTAGAAACAATCTTTAAGATGATGAATATAGCAAAATGAACTTACACCTGAAAGAAAAAACAAAAATAAATAATGATTCCAGAGACAGCACACCATTTCCCTGCTGTCACCAAGGGGATGTACAGTGAACTACAATTCTTAATGTAAATTTCCGAACTGGGTATTTCATATCAATATCATTTTTGAGGTCCAAGGGCCTGTAGAGACCTACATTGTGTAAAATATCAGGTGGAAATATGTAACAGTATTAGAGTTGTTGGTCCCTAACAATATACAGACATAGAAAACACACAGGTACAGACCTAACTACAAATGCAACATCCTCACCCCTGAAAGGGCAAGGGTAAAAAGAAGTATTTATTAAAGAATAAAGTATAACACTGTAAGGATGTACTAAGTAACTGCACTGTGTTTCCCGATACCTCCACTGACCTGTTTCAGGGACTGGACAAGCATCACAGAAGCCAGGCGTCTCTCCCCATCCCAGTCCTACAGTACAGCAACAAGTGATCCTGGTCATCTCACCTCCAACTGCTCCAGTACAAGGCCCCCTCACCCCTCTCTTTGGTGGCTCTGTGTAACAGGTGCCACGCCTCTTGTCTGAAAATAGAAGAAACATACCATAATCTAAGTGTCAAATGGATACCACTAGAGTAAGTAAAAGCCAAATTTTATTTGTAACCATGAGGCGACAGAATCATTCTCCATAACATTTCTTCAATCAGCAAGAATCTCTTAGCTCATTCCCTTGAGCCATATCCCCTTATAAACACTCTATACAAAAAATGTTCACATCACATTAAAGATGTCAAATGTCTTTATAACGACCTAACTGACAAGCTGTATACTGAAACAACACAGATGTTGTTTATCAAGTAACATTCTTTCAGAAGAAAAGTGCTAGGCCCATGGCCCGCTTGTGTCACTATCTACTGAGTGAGAGTGGGGGTAACCATATACTGAGAATCACTGTTGTTATTAAGCCTTCTTAATTCCAGGTTTTACATGCATGGCATATTTATCTTTGAGGTCATAGTGGGAACCGGACCTGGGACATCCAGCTCTGAAGTACAAACTTTTACACCAGTTTGTCTTATACCCATTTAGCCCATGTAACTCCAACAGTTCTCAGCATACTTACCGATACAGCCATTGCCATTAGGGCTGAGGACATGGTTGGGTGGGCACTGACAGATGTAGCTACCTGGGCGGTTGATACATTCACCATACAGGCAGGTCTGCTTGCTGTCACATTCATTGATATCTAGGTGTAAATAATAACAGAATAACATTATCTATCTTGTTAAAGCCTCCCATCAACATACCTTATCTGCAGAATTCATGTAATATCTGGCTTTCTCTTCACACATATTAATGAACTGTAGGTAATTCCTTCTAAAAAAATGTCCTGACAACACCTCTGTGAAAGCTGTATGGCCTTGTTAAATTACAAGCTGTAAGTCAATGGTACATGTGTCGATACTGACACACAGAAAAACTATGTAACCTATGGTGGTTGGCTGCATATGTGAGGATGTGTAAAGATCACTATCTACAGAAAGCCAGTTGCAAATCACAGGTTTGTCTGATGTATTTTCATGAAAAGATCAAAGGATCATCTTGAGTTAACAAATGTCAGATATCTGAATAGGCCCCTTTAAGTATCACAGAAAAGGCACATGATATCAGCTGAGGATCAGTTTATATAAATAAACCATAGAGTAAATTGTAGCATCAATGAATGGTATAACATGAGAACTATAAGTCTGTGACCCCAGTGGTTCCTGGTGAAATGTGATGATTATTCTCTCAATCTTTTATAATTTCACAGAATTTGGCACAAAACTGAATGAAAGGCCAAATAGGAGCTGAAAAGTTCAGTAAAAGAACAAATATTACATTTCACAAACATCTGGTTATTCTGAGTCTTGTTGCCAAGTGACATGATGTCTGTCATAGGTTGTCAACCTCACATTATGAGACTAATGACACATCAGATTGTTAATGAAGTGACTTGTGCATGTGATAAACAACCTTGACCTTCATTAATTTATTATTTTATACTACACTGACTATATAGCATTTCTTAAATAGATTTAAAGGTATGTTTTTAGTTTCACTATATTCATCTGGGTTTATGTATCTTTCCTTCAATATAGCTAACATTTTTGGAACTGGTCTGTCAATTTATAAAAGTATTTCCTTATTTCAGAGGGTGTCCCTTGGTGAAGTAGACTATAGTCAGCATAATCAGGTGTAATGCCTATTGTCATACATACAAGGTGATTGGTGATATGCACTGACAAGCTATACTTCATATTTTCAGTCATGGGAGTAAAACTTTAACACATAACTTCAACAGAAAAAATTAAACAATATATTCTTGTATTTACCTTTAGAAATTCTGGTTTCTGATAATGACACCAGATGGCACTAATTATCAATTAAAGCAACTTTTTTTAAGATAAGCCTAAAGTTTAGGTTCCGATTTTAATTTATGATGCACTTTTTTTAATAAAACATTTCTTAATATGCTTTCTCAAGTAGTTTTAAGTTTGTCTAAAAGTTAGTAATAATATACAATATATAAACTCTATAAAACTTTTTCACATATCTGACTTTCGGTCAGAACATTACCTGTACAATTTCCTCCCGTTTCGTCCAGTTCATAACCCTTGTTGCAAATACAGCGGAACATGCCAAACACGTTCTCGCACTCTCCATTGACACACACATTTGGAAACATTGCACACTCATCAATATCTGAAAATAAAAAGAAAGCTAAATCCATTACATATTCTTACAACTGATGTCTGATTTAATTTCCGATAAACTTTTCACTTAGGTCAACATTTTCATATCTTATTCTAGGAAGTTATTAACTGAAGCCTATCTGAATTTTATCATACTAAATCACAATTATACATCTCCGTCAGAGCAGGTATATTCCACAATATCTTTTGCAGCTGGCAATGTTCAGAATTTTATGTTAATTTTGATTAGATTTATTAACCAATCTGACAGCAACGACTGACATCACCAACCCTCGCAGTTCCTGCTGTCTTCTGTGGCCACAAATCCCATGTCACATTCACAACTGAAGCCACCTGGGTAGTTCAAACACTGGCCGTTCTGGCAGATGTCTGTGTTCATTGAGCACTCATCCACATCTACAAAAAAGAGGAATATAAAGTTAAGAAGCAGATACAGACCTGTACCAACATACTGTGGTTGGCTATTTGTTTGCAAGAGTTTACATTCACAATATTTACAAAAGGAAAATAATTGCAAAAAAGAAGCTTCATGAAAGACACCTAATCTACACAGGTGAACTGTCATTTATAATGTAGCTTTATTGGCATTTTATGTATGTTATCAACATGACAACACCTGTATGTCGAGCAGTCAAAAGGCAATAGATTGATATTAAAAACAAGGGACCTATGGGTCACGACACTCAGCTGTTATATATGATAAAAAAATATTATTTAGAAATGAGGCACATGCTGGTTTTGTGTGGTAATAAATATAAGCTGTATTATGAGTTGTTGTTGTTTAGCTTATGTATGATTTTGATAGTACCTTTGGAGACAGAGAAGAGGATTGATTTCATTTATTTTATTAACAAATGGAGTACTATTGTCACACAGATTTTGACTTGGCCATATAACTTATAAGCAGAACATATAATATAAGAGTTTAACTATTTATTTAAAAAAATACAAATATTGTCCCAAATATAATTTTTATTAAAAATAATAAGAGAATCATATGATTTTTTAAAATGAAATGTAACTGATATGATTATTAAAATAATATTAAAGAATATATTCATGAATGCATTCATGAATACATTTTGAAAGTATTTGCATGAGTATTCATATATTTTCATTTTTACCTGAATTCCCATTCTTTATGCAAGAAATTTTATAATGGAGTAAAAAATCATATTCGTATTTAAATACAATTACAAAGTATTTGCACCATGTCTGGAATTTATTCAGTTTTCACCAAACAATGATGTTGAGAATCCAGAATATACAAAATTCACACATTTAAATAATGATCATAAGTACCTGGTTTTATGGCTTTTATTTATATTAAAAAATAACTGTAAAAAATTCATTTTGGACTAATTTCACATCAATGTACACACTAGACACAGCAGGAATCTAGATTAATATTATCAACTGCATCTTTGTCTAATTTCCTTCATATGATCCCTAATGATTAGTAATGAATAATATGATTTACTTCTTTATCATTAAAATTGAACTGAAAAATGTCATAGGTGACTGCATGGTGTTATTTGGAATATGTGACATTCTACCCATCGATACAAGATTCTTATATCATCAGTAACTGCAAGTTAATTTCCTGTTATTATAAACTAACAAATTCCTTTTCTATTTTTCTTTAATTTGTTATTAAAAACCAATAAAAATTTATTAATTTATTGTTTTTTGTTATGTTCTTGGTTAAAACTACTAGATGAGTTGGGTTGGACACCTGGATCAACTGTGGCTTGCCATAAGCTGCCTGGATTCCATGTATGCCTCGCCTCAAGCGTGCATAATTTGATGAAAGGTCAACAAGGTCAACATACAGGTGACTCAAGAGGGGCTGGAGAGAGCCAAAGTCTGACAGGGTCTCATAAAAAACATTAATAAAAGCTACAATTTTTGGCCAATCTCTTTCAGCTTTCTAAACTAAAAAGCTGAAATGCTCACCGGAAACAAACGTTCCATGGTCACAGTTGGGCAAAATTTAAGGTACTAATTTTATATTTATACTAAATAAAATTTGAAAAATTCAGAACTAATTTTGGGTATTCAATTGAATCTTGATTAAATAATGTTACATCCCTGACAAAAAATCTCTAGATTCAGCAATGCTCTTGTTAAGGGAGTAAATATATTTCTTGGTTTTTTACAAAGTGCATTATGTTTGGGCCCATAACTTAAAACAATTACACAATACTGACATCATTCTGGCATGTGCATAGAGAATGAAAAATATGTATATTATTTATGATTAAAGTCAGATCAGTGGTTTTGATATTAGGCAGTCTTGAAGTGTAACAATGGGTTTTTAATGGAAAAATGAAGTTTTTCATTAATATCTCGAATGTCCTAGTGACCAAATTCTTGGCATGGTAGGGCATTTTGGAGACATCTAACTGTATGCCGAATTTAAGGAACTTAGAGCTGAAGCTGGGGAGCTGAGCTCTTGCAAACTGCATAAAACTAGCTTGATGTAAACAATATGTTACATGGTGCTTGAAAACTTGATTAAAATCTACAGTTTTTGATCAACTGGTTTCAAATTTTTTGGTGTTAACAGTTGAAATGCTAACAAATCATGCTGTGAAAATTAAATCCACAGTACTTACAGGAAAAAAACGTGCCATGGTCAAAGTTGGCAAAATTTAAGGTACCAATTTTTTATTTTTATTAATATTTTAAAAAGTTTAAAAGATTTTCATCTAATTTTGGGTATACAATTTAATTTTGATAAATTAAAGTTATATTACTGGAAAAAAGGTCCATAGCATTAACATTTTTTGTGTTAAGTGATCAAATATCTTTTCTGATTTTTTACAAAATGCATTATGTTTGGGCCCATAACTTTTTTAAATTAAATAATACAGACATAATTTCTGGCATCTACATAGGAACTATATAGAGGAATATTTATGGTAAATATGAGGTAAAACAGATGATTGGTTTTGATATTAGGCAGTCCTGAAGTGTGAAAATAGGTTTTTAATAAAAAATTGAGGTTTTTCCTTAATTTCTCAAAGGAATGAAGTTGCAAACACCCAGTTTTCGGCTTGGTAGGAGATCTTGGGGACATCTAACATTATGCCGAATTTTGGATTCCTAGGTCTTACGGTTTCAAAACGTGCCACATCTACGGACGGACGGACGGACGGACGGACGGACGGACGGACAGACGGACGGACGACGGACAATGGACCACGACTATAGCTCAGATGACTTATAGTCAGCTGAGCTAATAACAAGGCCTACAGGCCTAATGCGAACCTGTGCAAAGTTTGGGAGTATGAATGGAGGTTTATTTTTAAAATTTAATATTGATCCTCTTATGTCCTGCATATCTTCCTTAGTCATTATGATTTCAGCAAAATGGACGTTTCGGACCTGCAAGTTTTGGACTAGGACATTTTAAAACTAGGATGTATCAGTCAGGATTTTTCGGATATGTTCTTTTTGCCAGGGAGGATTATGGAACAGATGAACAAACAATTTGGCAGCATGGTTTCCGAGGAGAACATTTTTTAATGTTTTTTAGCTTTTTCCCTATAAAATCTAAGAAAATGCAGTTAGCCAAAAAATAAGCATAATCCGATAGAAAACATTTGATATGTGACAGATTATTGCATAAAATCTGGGGATAGTAGCTCCTGATATTCCTGAGAAATTATGGGTTATGTCCAGATGACCAATGACCCCCGAACAAAAAAAGGTCAATGCAGGTGGCCCCTCCAATACCTGAATTTCATATATGGCTCATGTGACCAACACTGGCATAAAATTTGGTGATGATAGCTCCGGCTGTTTCTGAGATTTTCATTTAAGTATGCTTTTTTGGACAGATGACTAGGTTCAACTTCCTGTAGCTCAGCCAAAATTCACCGAACTTGAACCATTCGAACAAACTTGAGAGAGATGGTATAAAAGATTATTTCTGTGAAATACTGAACAATTTGGCTTGACCATTTTGGAGGAGAAGATTTTTAAGGGTTTTCTTTAGCTTTTTCTCAATAAAATCTGAGAAAATGCAGAGTTGTTCAGATGGCTAATTTTTTGCATTAAATTTCATGATGCTTGCTCTAGTCGTTTTCGAAATAGTATGGTTTAACGTACAGATAACGGATGCTGCCACACCGTCGCATTAGCTGACAGGTTCACTAACAAGTGACCCATGGGTCATGACGCCCCGTTGACTGGGAAGAGATTTGCAAAAGGAAATTTATCATCTGAATGGAAGTATATACCCATTCAACTGAAGCATCAAACATATTAACCAACAGGCTGAGATTGTGTCTGTATTAATATATCTAAAAAATAGAGAATAAATGCGTAAACTTTTTAAAAAATTACAGGTGGCTCCACCAGTCTGCAGAGACTAATAAAAAGACTTAATGGTCAATATCCATGCAAAGAAGCATGGTGGTCTCTGGATTAGTTGTTCAAAGGTCTCAAAAATAGTAAAAAATAGTAAAAAAAATTTTCGAAAAAAACATGAACAAATACATGTGGTGCCACCAGGCTGCAGAAACTGATGAAACACGCCATGATCAATATCCATGCAAACTGCATTAGTTGTTCAGATACTTCCGCTTTTGTATCAAATATCCATACAAACTGCATTAGTTGTTCAGATACTTCCGCTTTTGTATCAAATTTTCCATTATTCTGAGCTGTACTTTGGGAGTGCCATAGCTCAAAGGATATGGGTAACAGAGACCGAATTTCGGAGACTTTTCATGGGTCTCCCTGTGTGTCAAGAATGAAGATTCTAGGTACAGTCGTTACAATTTGAACCCTGTTGACAGATAACTACATCCTTAAAGGTCTCAAAAATAGAGAAAAAAATTGTAAAAATTTGAAAAATACAGGTGGCGCCACCAGTCTGCAGAAACTGATGAAACATCTCATGATCAATATGTATGCCAAAAATCATGACCATCAGTGATGTAGTTAATGAGATATTAAGTTTTTTTATGAAATTTTTCACTATTCTGGGGGGGTACTTTGGGGCCCCATAGCTCAAAGGATATGGGTAACAGAGACCTAATTTCTGGTTTCCATGGAGACTTTTCATAGGTCTCTCAGAATGTCAAGAATGAAGATTCTAGGTCGAGTTTTTACGATTTGGGCCCTGTTAACAGATTTCCACATTTTTAAAGGTCTCAAAAATAGAGAAAAAAAATCGTAAAAAATCGAAAAATACAGGTGGCGCCACCAGTCTGCAGGAACTGATGGAACATCTCATGATCAATATGTATGCCAAAAATCATGACCATCAGTGATGTAGTTAATCAGATATTGAAGTTTTTGTATGAAATTTTTCACTATTCTGGGGGGTACTTTGGGGCTCCATAGCTCGAAGGATATGGGTAACAGAGACCTAATTTCTGGTTTCCAAGGAGATTTTCCATGGACCTCTCAGAATCTCAAGTTACAAGATTCTAGGTACAGTGGTTACGATTGTGCCTGGTTAACGGACAGACAGACGGAAGGACAGACAGACAGACAGACAGATGGACGACAGAAAAAAATTATCGCTATAGCTGAGCATGACTGAAAGTCAGCTGAGCTAAAAAATTACTACAGATGCATATTGAATGCAAAATTATAATACAGATACATCTCACTGATGGCAAAATCTTGAATTAAGTTGAGTATGGATACCAATTATTTATAAACCATGTACAGCCATCAAAAAACATTTTATAACTCATATGGGAAAATAAAGCAAAATGGCTAAGTTAAGCTTCCCATAACTCAGCAAAAAACACTGAACCAAAACCATTAGAACAAACTTGAATTATCAACATCCAAGGATAATTAATGTGTGAGATTTAAGAATTTGGCCCAGTGGTTTTTGAGAAGATCTTTGTAGCCACTGAGCTAAAATAGGCTGTTATGGCATATGACTAAATTCAGCTTCCCATAATTCAGCCAAAAGTCACTCAGCTGAGACCATTTGAACATACTTCAGAAAGCACTACCCTAGGATTATTTCTGTGCGATATTAAACAGTTTAGGCATATGGTTTCAGAGAAGAAGTTTTTTTTAGCCGTCAGTATGATACGGGCACTGATGACCCCCGTACAAAAAAGGCTGATGCAGGTGGCGCCACCAATACCTCAATTTCAGATATGACTCATGTGACCAACATTGGCATTAGTGATGATAGCTCCAGCCGTTTCTGAGATTGTAATTTTAGTATGCTTTTTTGGACAGATGACTAAGTTCATCTTCCTGTAACTCAGCCAAAAATCACCGAACTTAAACCATTCGAACAAACTTGAGAGAGATTGTTCCAGGAATCATTTCTGGGAAAATATTGGACAATTTGGCTGAACAGTTTCAGAGGAGAAGATTTTTAAAGCTATTTTAGCTCTTTCCCTATTAAATGTAAGAAAATGCAGTTAGCCGAAAAATAAGCAAAATCAGATAGAATTTTTTAGATGACTAATTTTTTTGCATAAAATTTCATGATGCTAACTCTTGCCGTTTTCGAGATAGTATGGGTTATCGTACAGACGGGGAACGGCGGATGACGCCACACCATCGTAAAAGCTCACAGGTTCGCTAATAACATATATTTTGTTACTGTTTAATAAAAAACCAACATTAAATTTTATCTGATCTTTCATATTATCAGCCTATGGGGGACAAGATTTTCCACTCATTGCTGTGGGTAAGACCAGGTCCTTGTCAAAGACTGTTAAGACTGAGTGCACATCAAATAATTATACCATTACCACACCACACTAGTCATGGTACCTTTGTTAAACTGATTAATGTAAGAGCCAACCTTTGCATCTCTTTCCATCTCCTTCAAAGCCATCATCACAGATACACTGGTAGCTTCCATCAATGTTGATACAACCAGCATTAATATCACAGCCTCCATTGTCTTCAACACATTCATTGATATCTGGAAAAAACATTAGGACATATAACAATCAGGGAAACAATGTTACCCCTTTACTGCCCAGAGGGTGACTAATAGCACACTCTAGATTGGCATCTAGACCTCCCCATTTGGCTATATTCTCTAAAGTTAAACATATTGCATATATGTTTTCAGCGCCCGAGATTCCCATTGACCTAAAAAAAAAAAGCCCTCCTTGCAGGAAATATTGAAAATTTAATAAAGATACAACAAAAGTTGAGCTGGATAATATCTCCAATGTAAATGAAAAGAATATCATAATTTATTTGAAATCTGACATACATCCACACAAAAAACTGTAAATGGATGACAGCTTTTTTAAGACTAGCTTTGTGTAGGTTCTTATACACTAGCTTTCTGGTGCTCAGCCCCCTTCCTTAGGAAGCACCTGAAAGATACTGTATAAGAACCTATACACAGCTAGTCTTCAAAAAGGTGTCAACCATTATCATTATTTTTTTTGTAAATAACAGACCAGCCCAGCAATACAAAACTTAACATAAATCTACACACTCAAGTGATAATACTGTAATAATCTTTGGGGAAAAATAACACACTGTGGTTCAGAGGTTATGATGAGCACCATTCAAACTAGTACTTATCCCGAGATACTTAATATCATGTTGTAATTAGTTACTGACACATAAAATCTGAGCAATTTTTTTAAAGACACTGCATAATGACAGTGGGCTCTTAACTAGGGTTAATCATTACATGATATTCTCACAGAAATTAAAGTCTATTGTAAAGCCTCCTGAATCAGGCCGTCTGTGTGCTGAACGAGGTTATGATCCAGAATTCATGAACCATTTTTAATACATAAAGCCATTTTATCTGAAACTGGCCTGAAACTTTCAAATTGTAATGGCTGAAACTCTGGCAGGACTAAAAATTTCACTTCCTTACAATATACTGATGAAGAACATCTCTGATTTCAGCAAATCTCACTGAAAAATAAAGAGAGTCACATTGCAGGACATCACAGCTACCTATCACATCTTCTTCACAATAAGTGGACTGGCCAATTATCACCTCTATGATAAAGTAGTTTGCCCTATATAGCAGTCGATCTGCATTGTGTTTATTAAAATATTTAAATGAGCTTTAGTGTTTGAATAACACGCAAGCCATCCAACAGTTTAGTTCATCCATGCTACCGTTAAAAATTTTAATACAAGCCTTATTCTGTCAAAATAAAGCAGCAAATATGCCTTTCCTTGACTTGTTTTACATTTTACACAGAATTGGCCAAGTTATTACTTAATTTTTATTGAAAAGTGAGATTTACATAGATAACAAGAACTAGATATTTCTTGGCACCGCAGGTGCCATAGAATCCCCTGACAATTAACACATCCCCCCCCCCCCCCCAGCTCTTGATAAGATGCATCTAACCTGTACGTTTGGCGACTGTACCAACAATTCTTTTCTGAGTTATTGCCGTAACTTCATTTTAACATTATCATTGCTGTGACCTTGAAAAAATGCATCAAGGTCATCCATGTTAGAACTTGACCTAGCGGTTGATAAGATGCATGAAACCTGTGGGTTTGGTGACTGTACCTCATACTCTTACAAGTTATTGCGTTAACATCATTTTAACAAGAAAACAACACAAGGTGGCACCACCTGTCTTCTGCAAAAGAAAAAGCTATTCAAGATCTTCGGTCAATTTGATTTTTGGATCATTCCATGTATCCCTTACTGAGATATTAAAGAGTTTGTGTGAATTTCACCAAATATGGGAATATTCAAGGTCAAGGCCACTCAAGTCATAACCCCAATTTAAATAAACATCATCCCATAACCCATATCTATGTATATGCATAATATAAAAGAAATCTGTCCATTTGTTTTTGATTTATAATGCTCACAGTACTGTCAAGTGGCAATTTTGGGGGTATTAAAAGGCACAAAAACAAGTAAAGTATAAAAGGTGGCCACCAGTTTCTTGAACATGACAACCCTATCCATGATCTTCGATCAGCTTGATTTTGGGATCAATCCATGCATGATTTCTTGAGATATTTAAGAATTTGTGTGATTTTCCCCAAAATTGGACCTATTCAAGGTCAAAGACACTCTCTTAGTAAAGGTCATGACCTCATTTTGAATAGGCGTCGTCCTCTCACCCATATCTATACATATACCACGTTTGGTAAAGATCCGTGAAATATTTTTTGAGTTATCGTGCCAGCAAGATTTATACGCTGCGGCGGCACGCGGGACGGGTATGAAAACATAGTATCCCCCTACTTTGTCTGGGGATACAATTAATGGATATGGCTAATGCTTGACAGTCACTGACAGCACCAATGTCAGATGTAACAGAAAAGTTTGCCGAGACAAATTTCTTGATATTCTTTTTGTAAAGCGAAGTAGGAAGCTTTCAAGATTCATATTCCAAAGTATTGTCAAATTCAAAATCGAAATTCCTATTTTTCTATAGCTATTTCTGTGCATTGTCAAGCAGGCCCGATCCGCCACATTGGTAGCTGCACTATCTGGGTACACTTGCACTTGTGACGTCACTTACTTGCAACTTCCTGAACACCGCAAACCATCCAACAAAGCTTGGTTCTTGGTTCTCCTCTTATAAATATGTGACAGAAAATGTTACCAGATGACCTAAATATCTGAAATTCTCAATCTAAGAGGACTTGAAGGTGCTCTATCATTCTATAATGATCACATCTGTGTCAATAGCCAATTCAATAAGTATATCACGATATAACATGCACCCAATAAATCTCATCTCGGCAAACTGATGCAGTCCTGTGGCATTTGTTTCCCAAAAGTCATACGATCAATAAAGTAATTTGTGGTTTTAGTCATTGCCTGCAGATGTCAAGGCATTTGTTTCAACAGTCATTCAACAAATAGATACCACTGTGTACACAGGAATGGGCTTTAAACTAAGGGTCATGTTACTTTCAAGTTTAAGCAGCAGGTGGGCCTTGGAGCACAGGCTAAATAAACAAAGCACCTGTGGAGTTCACTGTGCAGATTGACAGGAAGAGCCCTTCACTTTGTTTCTAGTGCCTGTATGAGACAAACAATGTAGCAGCTATCCAGCTGTTGGTAAAGGGAAAGTAACCTGGAGAAAATGCTGCTTCTCATAAGATGGAACTTTGTCAAGTAACTTTGACATTCTAAGTAGCTAAATGTTACCTGACTTGACGTAGTCCCGCCGTAAGTGTATAGCTCATTTACCCCAAAGACTAGCAGGATAACATGATTCAGCTTGATAATAACAATCATGCCAAATTCAGAAAGATGTTCTAGCCATTTTGGTCATTTATAATAAAATTGCTGTGTAATTCTGTTTTATCTGAGGGAGATATCTTACACATGGGAAAAAAGCATGAAGTATTCACAATTGAAAACAGTTAACACAAACACAAATGACAATTTAAAAACCTTATAAATTATCAAGGGAATTCCTTTCATATTTTTCATTTTACAACAAGAACAATTAACACAGACCTCTGCAGCTGAAGCCATCACCAGTGAAGCCAGGTTTACATCTGCACCTGTACGAGCCCTCAGTGTTGTAACAGATGGCGTTCTTGTCACACTTGTTGCTCTCTGTCTGGCACTCGTTGTCATCTAAATAATTTAAATAACAGGTTCAAAAAGCATCAGCTACATGTTATCATATAACACCAGCTAATATAAATAACACTAAAATTTCTTTTCAAATCATCATTAAATATTCAAATTCATACAAAATTAAATTTTTGTTGCAACATTTGTCATTATATTTTTCTCGCTGAAAGTAGTTTGTATCATGAGATGTTATATGGTTGGCTTTGCCAATCATATCAAATCTGTACCCCAGAGGGATTCATACATATAAAAAGTTGTCATTATGAGCTTGAGAACGAGGTTCAGGCTTAATATTATATTCTGTTATCTATTAACATGAATCATTCGACATGCAAAGACTGCCAAAGGAAATAACCATATTTTTATTAACTATAACACTAATATTTATTAAATAAAGCAACAATAATTACAAGTTATAAAATCAGTACTTAATTCAATTACCAGAATATTTTCTTGCCATGTTACCATTGAATATGAACTAACCGTAATATCCACCAATATAACTAGTATTTTTATATAACTAGTATATAATTAGTATTTAACTAAAGCACCAAAAATATTTACAAAACACCCAACCATAACATCATGATCAGGTTTTACCAAACACAACATCTACCCATTTCCACAACATATACCAACCATAACTCCAACCAGTATAACATCACACCGTAAGACAAATAAGAAGGCCACCCATTTCACCAGAATTTCCCAAATAGAAAGCTTAGCCAACCACAATACCAATATATTAGAAAAAAAGCCACCACAACATCCAGAACTCACCTGAGGCAACACTGGTAATTACAAACAGAGCACATCCATTAACATTCCTGGAATTAATTTCTGTAAAACTGAGAGATGAATGGCTAAGCATCTTTACAATATTATGTAAGTAGAGCATCTCTCTGTGTCCCTAGTTATAGATTTTTCAAGATGTAATACACTTGATATACACATGGAGATGAAAAGTAGTCATCTTCTTAGAAGGTTGGTTAATTAGGTGGTTGCAAGGATACAGATCACTGTACTCAATGTCAGTCTTAAACCTATTGCTTTAAGTTGTATAAGCTGAAAGGGTAATTTCAAGTACATCCCTTTAATTTCATTTTCCACGACAGGTTCACTTTCATGTTGTCCATTAATTTCTTTCACCAAAGAAGTTGAATATCAAGTGCAGTGTACATCAGAGAATTTTTAAGTCACTCCAAACAAGTTACATACTAGTGGTAGGAATATGTTGTAAAATCATATTCCATGATTGCAAGATAAAACCTACCTATGACTGATTATTTTATGCAACTTCTATAATACTGTTAACTCTGCTGGATAGAATTATACCTAAAATACTGACCAAGTAAATTAAGTCTGAAATTCAAGGAACAGGCTGGGTTGTCTACACACAGGTTCAGTTAAAATGCCCCTCCCTTATCCATGCCCCACCTTCCTTATATCTATGACAGAATTATAATATTTTATCTGGAAAATATGACCTTATGTATACATGAATGATTATGCAAAAATGCAACAAATTTACTTGATAATTGATTAACTGGCACATCACTAGCAGATACAAGCAAATTTAACATTATGGGTCAAGCATAAAAATATTTCGCATAGTTCAAGGACATAGTAAACCATACAAGACACAGACAAACAAGACTTGAGGGGGTGTGTGTTTAAGTTTCAGTCATCTATTTCTTGCAAACACAGATATATATTAATTATAAGGCAAGAGGTGTAACAAGGGCTGATACCTTACCTACACAGCCTGGTCTACCTGGCGGAGAGGAATATCCCCTAGGACAGTCACATACAAACGAGCCATGGGTGTTCTTACATCGACCACCAGTACACAAATTTCTGTTGAGTGTACACTCGTCCACATCTTAAATGGTAAACATATCACTATTTACATAATAATTTCCGTGATACTACTATTACCACTGCTCATACTAATTATCATGTTTTATTATCATTATTACCTTTATTATTATTATTATTAATAGCTTTATTACCATTATTATTATTATCAATAATAATAATAATAATAATAATAATAATATTTATAATATTTTCATTATTATTAAAGTCTAGACAGAAGAAATTACTAGCTTCACAATGAATTAAGGTGTAACAGATCTTCAGAAGAAGTGTTCTCTGGTGAAATAATAGGGAGCTGATATTAATGGTTAAGGCATGTGGTATATTTTAATAGTTTATGCAGGTTTAAATGGGGAAATAGGTTTAAATCACAGGAATTAGGACACAGTGACCCGATTATCAGCCTAGGCAGAAGATCTCATTTGAATAAATGTAAAACTGGAGCTTTCTAAGTGGTTAAAAACAGTAATAGATAAATACATATGGCAAGACCAATGTTGAAACACCAAGAAGAGGAATGATGGACAAATACCCATTACTTTGGCTCAGATGTCTATAGTCAACTGAGCTCACTATTTGAGGCTGCATCATAAGTGCAGGAATGGAGCTGGCATGCAGTTTGTTACAATTTAATTCCATAAGTATATAGTGAAATTATATATGTAGCTAGTGAATCATGGACATACCAATACAGGACTTGTGGTCTGTTGAAGTCATGAGACCTCCAACACAGCGACACGAGTATGTTCCCATCAAGTTATGACAGGTTCCTCCCCCACAAATGTTTGGCTCCAATGCACATTCATCCTTATCTTTAAAAGAAGAAAATTACCTCTCATCATCATTCAGTCAGTATGAACAAGTTTAAAGATTCTTAGGGGCTCAGTTGAAAACTCTAGAGAGCCTCTACATTTCGAAGACTCTAAAATTTGTGATAATGTGCAAAACTCCAATTTAAAGAACTACATCAGCCTATTTTCTTCAAACATTATCATTACAAGGATATATGCGTAGATGAATGAGGCATATTATTTCACTTGAGTATTTAAAAAAAAATATATTTATAGCCTTAACAAAACCATCTTATTCCAGGCTCCTTAGAAGATCTTAGCAAGACTTGTACAGGCTGCTGCATAACATGCTTCCAGCTGTGATGGTGACAAAATAAGCTCTGCCAATGCTTAAGCTACATACCTACACACATCTTGCCATCTGGTGCCAGCACATAACCCTCACTACAGTCACAGATGAAGCTTCCTGGGGTGTTTGTACAATGCTCTTTACATCCACCATTGTTGATGCGACATTCATCAATATCTACAATGTAGTAGGAAATATTTCATATATCATTATAATTAATGTTATTAATATACAATACTTATCTTCCCTGGTGAAACAACATCATATAAGAGATGCCCAAGAATTAGTAATAATTTTAAACCATTACTAGATCTATAATCATACTTCTTATCTTACCACTGATTGTCTATAAAACATTGAAACATAATAAAAATGCCAATTAGGCTTAAGCCCTGTGATGAAATGGGCCAGTTAATTCTTAAATAATAATATTATCATACATAACACTAAATAATTCTAGGTAATTAAACATGCAGGTAATGATCTGAAAGATTAATCCTTAAACCAAACTTTTACTGCATCATCATCTTATGAGCACTCTTTTTGTCAACAATTGAAAAATTAGATTTGGTTGAAGTGACCTTCTTTTAAAACACACAATGTCCTTACCAACACAAGCTGTCTTCAGCGGGTTCTCCTTAAAGCCAGGGTCACAGATACACTCGTAACCTCCCATAAAGTTCTCACATCTTCCATTGGAGCAAATACCACTGGTTGTGGAGCATTCATCAATATCTACAAGAAAGATCATAAATAACTGAGCATATTCACAAGATGTTCTCATTTTCATTTTTTGTAATCTTTAAAGTGTTCTCATGTTGTTTTTCTTAACACAAATGCTCAATCTCTTTTTTTCATTCTTGATAAATCAGTGATAAGTGACAATTTATAGCATGATAAATAATAGTCTGGATTATTTTTATTTCTTAACAGTTAATACTGCAGAATGCTATGAGCGATGTCTTCTGGATGCACATGCATCCATTTTTTTGTTAGATTCTGATGGTAAGGGTGCCAGAAAGTGGACAAACAGTTGCAGATATTTAGGGAAACATAAGCTGGGCCAGAAGGAAAACAAGCATCAGTATATTACATTTGTGAATGTAAGAATGAGAAAAAACATACATTTAATGACTTGCTGCTTTAAAGCATTATCCAGATAGAAAAAGACTGGTTCATTTAATGTGCTGACCGACCATTATCAACGCAAGACATATTTGTGATTGTAAATACCTTTGCACTCTTTGCCTCCTGGCATCAGTTCATGACCCTCTGGACAGCCACAAGCGAAACTTCCTGGAACGTTGATGCAGTAACCTCCTCGACAAAGGGTAGGGTCCGCAGCACATTCATCAACATCTGTTGAATGGTATCATTAACATGGTGTATTTAAAAGTCATTGCAAGTCTAAACTATCTTGTATTGAACAAGCATTTGAAGTCATTGTTTGATAAAACATTATTCATAAATAATTTTGTGATAACCACAGTTTATTCAGAAGAAATAAACAATTATTTCACTCCATATCAATTAAAAATACAATCATTTTTCAAAATTATTTAATAATCAACAGATTTCAGAAATACAAATTTTTAAGAAAAGAGTGTAATTACGCCTTAACAATTATCACACAGAACAATAGCTCTATTAAAGGTTATATTTCTTCTGCTTTGAAGAGGCTGTATAATATCTCTAAAATTCATTATTTCACTCACCCATGCACATGAGGTTCATCATGGCTGCCTCAAAACCCTCATTACATTGACAGGTGTACCTGCCTGGCATGTTGATACATGTCCCGTTCCCACAGGGGTTGTGGTGAGATATCCTACACTCATCAATATCTGTGAACAATAGGAAAAATAAAATTCAAGGATGGAATCATGAAGAAAACAGAAGTATCGAAGTGTTCAAGGTTCAGAACATTTACTTAATTCTGGGCCATCTTAATGTATGAGGACTAAATTTACTTTTCAAATATCCAGAATCACAATTATCAGATTAGATGGAAATGATTCAGAAATAATATACCTTCATACATTTCAAAGATGGTTTAGACATGATCTGCTTAGTTTCTACACCTTGGTCTGCATGGGAACAAATCAAACACAGCTTACAACAGCAAATAATTATGAGTCCAATGACATCACAACACGACTCGTTAAATGTAAGTTGGTTGTACTCGGACAAGGTTTCCATAATTTTGCCAGATTTTTTTTAACCTTTCGGAGAGTTGATGACCTACTTTGATAACTGTTGATACAGTTCTCAGTAAAGTTTTTATTTGCAAAATCTATCATGTTCCAATTATTTTATTCTTAAAGTACTGAAACAAATGTCAAAAGAGTTATAAAATTATCAGAAAATCAAAGCTCATCACTTTTCCTGACTTTCTGACAAGTTTCTAAACTTTCATGAATTTTAAGGATATTTGAGGACATACAAACCCTGTACAATCAGGACTGAAAGCAAAGAAGATTTGTAGGTCCTCACCTGTACAGTTCTTTTCATCTTCTGTCTGACTGAAGCCAGGGTTACAGGTACACAGGAAGCTGCCCATGGTGTTTATACACTTCCCGTTGGTGCACAGAGTTGGGAACTTCATACATTCATTAACATCTACAACAGGTGTCCATAAATACATACAAACATTCTGTTTAAACTTCACAGCACTTCCCATTTGTGCACAGACCTGTAAACTTCATACATTCATTTACATCTACAAATGATGAGTATAAATACATACAAATACAGTCTGTTCAAACTTCACAGCCCTTTCGTTTGATGCACAGACTTGGGATCTTCATAAACTCATTTACTCTCAACAGATGTCCACAAATACATATATAGGGTCTGATCAAACTTCACAGCACTTCCCATTTGAGCACAGACTTTGGAATTGAATACACTTGTTTACACCTACACCAGATGGTCAAAAACATAGATATAGTCTGATCGAACTTCACAGCACTTCCCATTTGTGCACAGACTTTGGAATTTCATACACTTGTTTACATCTACACCAGATGGTCCTTAAAACATAGAAATACAGTCTGATCAAACCTCATAGCACTTCCCATTGGTGCACAGACTTTAGAATTCCATGCACTCATTGACATCTTCAACAGAAGTTCATAAATACATACAAATACAGTCAGTTGAAAGTGCCCAATTTTTTCATGATAATTTTTTTTTTTCAAAACTCAAGATGATTATTTTGGCCAACTTCAAGTTTGGAAGCCATCATTACTGTTGTAATAGACAGTAATTGCAGAACAAAGATACAAGTATGGCATATTTTTTTTTAAAGTAAAATAAAATATAATATGAAGCTTCCATAGTCCATATAATTAGACCTATAGAAGTGGTTGCTTTCAATATACTATCAGTTATTCTTAGGCATACAGGTGATGTCATTTTATGAGAGGAAATTAGGTTATCTTTCCAGAGACGAGGAATATGGATCTGAAATTTAAACTAAAATATACACTATGCGATTATATTATATTATATGAAGTATTATGACAGGTATTATAAAATGGGATAACGTTTTGTTATAGCCAAAGAGTCTACTGCAAATCATAATTCTTTGAAATCATGTATGCTGTGAGTGCAACTTACCCATGTCTACCATAAAGCCAGGTTCTTTGCACATTTCTTTGAAATCCTCTGTAATCAAACATAAGATTATATGAGACTGTTGTCTATATGACCAGTACAACAGCTTCAGTGAACAATATAACAGAAACTAATGAACACTTAACCAAATGTAAATGAAAAGAAAATGAATTCTTTGTACAAAGTGTTTTTATGGCTCTCTTACTTGAGGCAAAACTGCTTGTAAACAATTAATATATCAATACTAGACGACCATAGGTCGAACGCTTGCCGGAAATCGGAAGTGAAACACAGACAGACAGACAGAACATATTGTCGGTTTTCTATTAATGGAATGACTCTCAGGGATATTGCTGAGAATATGTGGCCCGTAGAATGACATATGAGACAAAAGAACAGGCATGCAGACAAAGCTGACAACAAAAGACGAACAGACAGACATACTGACTTTGTGAGACAAGATTGACACCAGATGACTTAACCTAGTTATGGAGAAGATTCAAAGGAAGAAAATGAGTTATAATCTATGTAATTTAGATTTTTAGTTTTGGAGGTATGGCGAATTAATGATATACTTGGGCGGCTCGACTGTAGCGCCCTCTGGCGGACATATTCCAAAGACGACAAATGCGTTTTGTATTATTAGTGTATGACATGAGATGTCCCAGTTTCAAAAGGATTCCGTCAAAGCTGTGGCCTGTAGAATGCTATTTGTAAGGCGTAAGAACCAGCAAGCAGGCGACTTTGAGGATAACGGACAAACAGATGGACACACTGACAAAGTGACAGAAGATTGAAACCAGATGCCTTAATCAGGTTATGGAGAAGACTCAAAGGAAGAAAATAAGCTATAGTTTATGTAACTGAGGCTTTGGGTGTAGAGATATGGCCAATACAATGGTATGTGTGTGAGGGTCGTGTGCAGCGCCCACTAGTGGCCATATCCCGATAATGAAAAATTTATTTCTAGATATTAGTGTAAGACATAAGATGTTATAGTTTCAAAAGGATTCCGTCAAAACTGTGGCCTATAGAATGCTATATGTGAGACGCAAGAACCAGCAAGCAGGCGAATCTCAGTATAACTGACAAACAGACGGACACACTGACAAAGTGACTCAAGATTGAGTCCAGATGACTATTCCAGGTTATGGAGAAGACTCAAAGGAAGAAAAAAAACTACAGTTTATGTAACTGAGGTTTAAAGTTTTGGAGATATTGCCAAAGCATGATATGTTGGGAGAGGTTCGAGTTCAGCGCCCCCTAGCGGCCATATCTGGAAAATGAAAAATACGTTTTGAGATATTACTGTAAAACATAATATGCATCAGTTTTCAAATGCTTCTTTAAAAACTGTGGCCTGTAGAATGCTATTGTGAGACGCAAGAACCAGCAAGCAGGCGAATTTCAGGACAACTGAGAAACAGACAGACACACTGACAAAGTGACACAAGATTGAGACCAGATGACATTATCAGTTTATGAAGAAGACTCAGAGAAAAAAAATAAGCTACAGTTTATGTAATTGAGGCTTTGGGTTTTAGAGATATGGCCAATGTAATGATATATGTGTGAGGGTCGTGTACAGCGCCCCCTAGCAGCCATATTCAAAAAATGAAAAAACAATTTCGAGATGCTAGTGTAGGACTTATGATATGTCAGTTTCAAAAAGATTCCTGCAATAATGTGGCCTTTGGCGCAAGATGAATGAAATCTCGAAATATCTCTATTCACGAGATATTTTACGAGATACTGCAAGACTTGTAATAAAATCTTGTAGTACTAGTTTAATGCTACCTGATGCAAAAAACTAGGTCTCTCTAGCTTTAAAACTGACAAAGTAAGAAAAATAAGGCCCCTTAATTTCGAATATCATGACTTTTCCACCAAAATTTGTAACCATGGTTACGGCAAATTTGAATCAGCTACACACCAGGAGACAGGCCTTGGAATGACGATTAAAATGAGCTATCGTTGAAAGAGATACGACTAATAGTCACAAAGATATGAAGAAAAAACCGTTTTGAGAAGTTTTGATGACCTTGACCTTGACCTTTGTCCTATTTTGACCATAAATAATAGGGCACCTATAAATTTAATTCTCCATCATCTCTGAAAATTTCAAAGTAATTGCTGCAAAATTGTGGCCTGTACTGTACTAAATGTCAGACAGAACATCAAGGCCGTTGTCAAAATTGACAACAACAGAGGAACAGACAGACATACTGACAAGGGGACACAAAGTCAACAAAAGTTGATCATACCATGATATGGGGAAAGGAAAGACGAACAAAATGATCTTAGAATGAGGTTGATACGACCATTTTTGACTAAGTTATGAGGAAAATAAAATTTCGAGGTTTTTCGATGACCTTGACCTTAATCGTTGACCTATATTAACCAAAAACAATAGGGCACCTAGAAATTTTGTTTTCCATTATCCCTGTAAATTTCAAGGTGATTGTGGCAAAATTGTGGCCAGGAGAGTGATGACAAACAAACAGACAAACAGACAAACAGACTAGACGACCATAGGTCGGGACTTGCCGGAAGTAGAAATTAGAAAGTCAAACTAACAGACAACAAACAGTAGAAAGGCAAAAAACATTTGGAACAGGTCAAATGACCAACCCGTATTGTTTGGAAAACTTAAGCACATCTTTATGTGGTTTTACTGATTTTCAAAAGTCACAGACGAGTAGACAGACAAACAGACAGACAGACAGAAAAAAAAACTCCAGGTGAAGGTCGTGTACTCATGCCATACAAAATTGAAAGCATGAATAAAATAAGCCACAGTCTATTCGAATAATTCTTCATACTTTGAATTTCATGAATTGTAACCTACATAAGGTCACTATGGTAAGGGAAAAATATGAAAGAGTAACCAAGAGGATAAACGCATTAAATCTAGTTTCAGATGCTACAATCAAAGTTGTGACATAGTTTATAGTTTTGGAGATATGGTACAATAATGATTACTACAGCGGCATCTGGTGGTTATTTTCCAAAATGATAAAAGTAAGCTTCGCGAAATTTTATTAGTATGTTATTATTATTATTATTATTATTATTATTATTATTATTATTATTATATGATGTATAATTTATATTTATCCCCTACCCCTAATTGCAAACCGGATATCCGTCCCTGATTTGACACACCCAGCTGCAAATCGGGGATCCGTCCCTGATATTATAGTCGTGATTGTGCTTTCCAGCAACACTATCTCTGCATTCCGTAACATTTCGGGGAGCCTCTCTCTTTGTTTTTTTTTTTAAGGGATTATCCTTTACAACAGGTCATTAAGCTCTCAATGCATTGAAATCCTCAAAGTGCGGCCATACAAAGAATGAAAAGAGGCCACCACCAAAAGCACAGGTGGGATCAATATGGATTGTGTCTTTTCATGGACCATCGCACATCCATAGAACAAAGCTTCAACTGTCAAATGTAATGCCCCTGCCGACATTTACTATTACATACTGCCATCGCTTATGGTCATGGCAATTGGATGTACTTTTTTTATTTGAAGAAAAACGATGCAAGATTCGAAGAAACTTACAATATAATCATATAATGTGACTGAGAATGTTAGACGCTATCAAATGCTGAAAACTATAAGTCTTCCACGTAAAAATAACACAATTATAGGCGTTTCTTTGAATGGTCCCATGTTCTCGTTTGACAAGAAATGGTGCGAGATATGACGAGATATTCACTTTTATCACTTAAAACTGGTCAAATGATTCTTGAACAATAGAAAAATAAAATATCTAGTATGAAAATGACCGACATAAAGACATTTGTTTGAAATCTAAAATATTCTCGTCTGGCGGGAGATGATACGAGATGTGGCGAGATTTGCAGTGTAATCATGTCCAGCTTCTGAAATACTACCAAATGCTGAAAACTTCTCCATTTTAGCATTAACCGTGATCAAGTTATAAGCATTTCTGTGAAATCTCGTAATTTCTCGTTTGGCAATAAACCGAGCGAGATTTGACGAGAATTGCAATGGAATGGCTTAGAACCAAGAGAAAGCAGCCTTTTGCTAAAAACTAGACCCTTAAAGCATAAATATTAACCGAGATAGAAGCCAAAAACTACATATTTTCAGATCGTCAAGTTTAACCCCAAAATTTGGTAACCATGGTAACGGCAGCACAAGGCTATATGTAGGAAGGAATAAGGCAATGATCCTAGTTTTAGATGCGACAAAGAAAATTGTCATATGCTTAATATTTTTTTAGATATTGCGAAAAAATGAAAAGTTGTAGTGTTTCCGGTACCACGCCCCCTGGTGGCTATTTTCGAAAAATGAAAAAACAAGTTCGAGATAATACAGAAAAACAGAAAATATGTCACTTTTAGAACGTTAGCTGTAAAACTGCCACCTCAAAATCGTATTTAATGAAATCTCGAAAAATCTCGTTTGACGAAAAATGGCACGAGATTTTGCGAGACTTGCATTAATTTTCCATAGAGCATATTAAATGCTACACAATGCAAAAAACTAGACCTCTCTAACTTAAAAAATGAGAAATTTGGAGTGAAATTTTCGAATTTTCCGATTTTCCCCCAAAAATACGTTACCATGGTAACAATTGACCGGAAAAATTTGATAGCAATTGGAAAGCTAACATAAAGAGGAGTAAAATGAGCTACAGATTATGCGGCTACGATTATTATTGACGAAGATATGAAGAAAATAAAAATTTTAGGTTTTTCGGTGACCCTGACCTTGACCTTTCACCGATCATGACCAAAAACAATAGGCTCCGAGAAGAACCAATTTTACACTTAATGTAAAAGTTTCAGAGCGATTGCTTTAAAATTGTGGCTTGTAGCGCGCAGACATACAGACAGACAGACAGACAAACAAACAAACTAGACGACCATAGGTCGAACGCTTGCCGGAATTCGGAAGTGAAACACAGACGGACAGACAGAACATATTGTCGGTTTTCTATTAATGGAATGACTCTCAGGGACATTGCTGAGAATATGTGGCCCGTAGAATGACATATGAGACAAAAGAACAGGCAAGCAGACAAAGTTGACAACAAAAGACAAACAGACAGACATACTGACTTTGTGAGACAAGATTGACACCAGATGACATAAGCTAGTTATTGAGAAGATTCAAAGGAAGAAAATGAGTTATAATTTATGAAATTTAGATTTATAGTTTACGAGGTATGGCGAATTAATGATATACTTGGGAGGCTCGACTGTAGCGCCCTCTAGCAGACATATTCCGAAGACGACAAATGCGTTTCGTATTATTAGTGTATGACATGAGATGTCTCAGTTTCAAAAGGATTCCGTCAAAGCTGTGGCCTGTAGAATGCTATATGTAAGGCGTAAGAACCAGCAAGCAGGCGACTTTGTGGATAACGGACAAACAGATGGACACACTGACAAAGTGACAGAAATTGAAACCAGATGCCTTAATCAGGTTATGGAGAAGACTCAAAGGAAGAAAATAAGCTATAGCTTATGTAACTGAGGCTTTGGGTGTAGAGATATGGCCAATACAATGGTATGTGTGTGAGAGTCATGTGCAGCGCCCACTAGTGGCCATATCCTGATAATGAAAAATTTATTTCTAGATAATAGTGTAAGACATAAGATGTAATAGTTTCAAAAGGATTCCGTCAAAACTGTGGCCTACAGAATGCTATATGTGAGACGCAAGAGCCAACAAGCAGGCGAATTTCAGGACAACTGACAAACAGACGAAAACACTGACAAAGTGACTGGAAATTGAGTCCAGATGACTTCTCCAGGTTATGGAGAAGACTCAAAGGAAGAAAAAAGCTACAGTCTATGTAACTGAGGTTTATAGTTTTGGAGATATTGCCAAAGCATGATATGTTGGGAGAGGTTCAAATTCAGCGCCCCCTAGCGGCCATATCCGGAAAATGAAAAATTGGTTTCGAGATATTAGTGTAAGACTTAAGATGTAATAGTTTCAAAAGGATTCTTTCAAAACTGTGGCCTGTAGAATGCTATATGTGAGACGCAAGAGCAAGCAGGCGAATTTGAGGACAACTGACAAACAGACGGACACAATGACAAAGTGACACAACATTGAGACCAGATGACATTATCAGTTTATGGAGAAGACTAAGAGGGAAAAATAAGCTATAGTTTATGTAATTGAGGCTTTGGGTTTTAGAGATATGGCCAATGTAATGATATCTGTGTGAGGGTCGTGTGCAGCGCCCCCTAGGAGCCATATTCAAAAAATGAAAAAACAATTTCGAGATACTAGTGTAGGACTTATGATATGTCAGTTTCAAAAAGATTCCTGCAATAATGTGGCCTTTGGCGCAAGATGAATGAAATCTCGAAATATCTCTATTCACGAGATATTTTACGAGATACTGCAAGACTTGTAATAAAATCTTGTAGTACTAGTTGAATGCTACCTGATGCAAAAAACTAGATCACTCTAGCTTTAAAACTGACAAAGTTAGAAAAATAAGATCCCTTATTTTCGAATATCATGACTTTTCCCCAAAAATTTGTAACCATGGTTACGGCAAATTTGAGCCAGCTACACACCAGATGACAGGCCTTGGAATGACGATTAAAATGAGCTATTGTTGAAGTCGATACGACTAATAGTCACAAAGATATGAAGAAAAAAACGTTTTGAGAAGTTTTGACGACCTTGACCTTGACCTTTGACCTATTTTAACCAAAAACAATAGGGCACCTAGAAATTATGTTTTCGAACATCCCTGTAAGTTTCAAGGTTATTGTGGCAAAATTGTGGCCAGGAGAGTGGTGACAAACAAACAAACAGACAGACAAACAGACATACGCAACTGACCAATATGCTTGCCGAAATCTTTGATTCCGGCAAGCAACAAACGGAACTGATCAACATACTTGTCGAAATCTCTGATTCCGGCAAGCAATAAACTATAACGCGACAGAAATGGCAAACCGGCCCGCAAAGAGTGCCTGTGGTCACTTATTTTATACGGCGAACGCTATAATTTTTGCAGTCACGGGAAAGCGTGTCTGTCTTTCATACTAAAACGCGTGCATGCATGCGTGATGGCATATGTATTAGTGCATGCGGGTTTTAATTTTTACAAAGTTGCTAAAATTTGCGGGGACCGTGTATGATTAAACAAAAGAGGTCATGGGCAGAAAGGCCATGAAACGCCAATTCATATGGTGTACAGTTTATGTACCTAAAATGTGTAGTTTTGGAGATATGGTTAAACAAGGATAGTAGGTACGGGGTTGCAGTGCAGCGCCCCCTAGCGGTAATTTTCCAAAAACTGAACAATTGCTTTCGAGATATTAGTGTACGACGTAACATGTATCAGTTTCAAAAGGATGCCTGCATATCTGTGGCCTATAGGGCATGTCACCGTGAAATCGCGAAATCTCATTCGACGAGAAACGGTGCGAGATTTTGCAAGATTTTTGGTTGGATCAGCGAGAACTCACCAAGGGCTACAAGATGCAAAAATTTTGACCTCTCTAGCATAAAAACTGACAGAGTTAGAAGCTGAAAACTGCATATTTTCAAAATTCAAAGCTTTTACCCCAAAAATAGAGAAATCTGGCAATAGCGCACTTTGGCACCTATGCGCAAAAATAAGCCCATGGACCCTAGTTTAAGGTGCTGTGATGGAAATGGCCCAATGTTTAATAGTTCTGGAGGTATAGCACCAAAACAAATTTTCATGTTTTTTCATCTGCAACGCCCCCTGGCGGCCATTTCCAAAATCTGAAAAACCCGTTTCGAGATATTCTTATGTTACATAAAATATCTCAGAATCAGTAAAATTGCTGCAAATTTGAAAAATATCACGAAATTCCATGATTTCTCCCCAAAATTGCGTAACCATGGTAACAGCGAAATGAGGCAATTCTGCAGTGTTGGAAGTGGCCATGCAGTGGCAAATAAAACGGGCTACAGATTAGGTGCCTACGGCTATTTTCGACGAAGGTATGAAGAAAAAACCGTTTTTGAGCTTTTTGGTGACCCTGACCTTGACCCTTGACCGATCATGACCAAAAACAATAGGCTCCGAGAAGAACCGATTATACACTCTATCTATAAGTATCAGGACGATTGGTGCAAAATTGTGGCCTGTAGAGCGGGGACATACAGACAAACAAACAAACGGAACTGATCAACATACTTGTCGAAATCTCTGATTCCGGCAAGCAATAAACTATAACGCGACAGAAATGGCAAACCGGCCCGCAAAGAGTGCCTGTGGTCACTTATTTTATACGGCGAACGCTATAATTTTTGCAGTCACGGGAAAGCGTGTCTGTCTTTCATACTAAAACGCGTGCATGCATGCGTGATGGCATATGTATTAGTGCATGCGGGTTTTAATTTTTACAAAGTTGCTAAAATTTGCGGGGACCGTGTATGATTAAACAAAAGAGGTCATGGGCAGAAAGGCCATGAAACGCCAATTCATATGGTGTACAGTTTATGTACCTAAAATGTGTAGTTTTGGAGATATGGTTAAACAAGGATAGTAGGTACGGGGTTGCAGTGCAGCGCCCCCTAGCGGTAATTTTCCAAAAACTGAACAATTGCTTTCGAGATATTAGTGTACGACGTAACATGTATCAGTTTCAAAAGGATGCCTGCATATCTGTGGCCTATAGGGCATGTCACCGTGAAATCGCGAAATCTCATTCGACGAGAAACGGTGCGAGATTTTGCAAGATTTTTGGTTGGATCACCGAGAACTCACCAAGGGCTACAAGATGCAAAAATTTTGACCTCTCTAGCATAAAAACTGACAGAGTTAGAAGCTGAAAACTGCATATTTTCAAAATTCAAAGCTTTTACCCCAAAAATAGAGAAATCTGGCAATAGCGCACTTTGGCACCTATGCGCAAAAATAAGCCCATGGACCCTAGTTTAAGGTGCTGTGATGGAAATGGCCCAATGTTTAATAGTTCTGGAGGTATAGCACCAAAACAAATTTTCATGTTTTTTCATCTGCAACGCCCCCTGGCGGCCATTTCCAAAATCTGAAAAACCCGTTTCGAGATATTCTTATGTTACATAAAATATCTCAGAATCAGTAAAATTGCTGCAAATTTGAAAAATATCACGAAATTCCATGATTTCTCCCCAAAATTGCGTAACCATGGTAACAGCGAAATGAGGCAATTCTGCAGTGTTGGAAGTGGCCATGCAGTGGCAAATAAAACGGGCTACAGATTAGGTGCCTACGGCTATTTTCGACGAAGGTATGAAGAAAAAACCGTTTTTGAGCTTTTTGGTGACCCTGACCTTGACCCTTGACCGATCATGACCAAAAACAATAGGCTCCGAGAAGAACCGATTATACACTCTATCTATAAGTATCAGGACGATTGGTGCAAAATTGTGGCCTGTAGAGCGGGGACATACAGACAAACAAACAAACGGAACTGATCAACATACTTGTCGAAATCTCTGATTCCGGCAAGCAATAAACTATAACGCGACAGAAATGGCAAACCGGCCCGCAAAGAGTGCCTGTGGTCACTTATTTTATACGGCGAACGCTATAATTTTTGCAGTCACGGGAAAGCGTGTCTGTCTTTCATACTAAAACGCGTGCATGCATGCGTGATGGCATATGTATTAGTGCATGCGGGTTTTAATTTTTACAAAGTTGCTAAAATTTGCGGGGACCGTGTATGATTAAACAAAAGAGGTCATGGGCAGAAAGGCCATGAAACGCCAATTCATATGGTGTACAGTTTATGTACCTAAAATGTGTAGTTTTGGAGATATGGTTAAACAAGGATAGTAGGTACGGGGTTGCAGTGCAGCGCCCCCTAGCGGTAATTTTCCAAAAACTGAACAATTGCTTTCGAGATATTAGTGTACGACGTAACATGTATCAGTTTCAAAAGGATGCCTGCATATCTGTGGCCTATAGGGCATGTCACCGTGAAATCGCGAAATCTCATTCGACGAGAAACGGTGCGAGATTTTGCAAGATTTTTGGTTGGATCACCGAGAACTCACCAAGGGCTACAAGATGCAAAAATTTTGACCTCTCTAGCATAAAAACTGACAGAGTTAGAAGCTGAAAACTGCATATTTTCAAAATTCAAAGCTTTTACCCCAAAAATAGAGAAATCTGGCAATAGCGCACTTTGGCACCTATGCGCAAAAATAAGCCCATGGACCCTAGTTTAAGGTGCTGTGATGGAAATGGCCCAATGTTTAATAGTTCTGGAGGTATAGCACCAAAACAAATTTTCATGTTTTTTCATCTGCAACGCCCCCTGGCGGCCATTTCCAAAATCTGAAAAACCCGTTTCGAGATATTCTTATGTTACATAAAATATCTCAGAATCAGTAAAATTGCTGCAAATTTGAAAAATATCACGAAATTCCATGATTTCTCCCCAAAATTGCGTAACCATGGTAACAGCGAAATGAGGCAATTCTGCAGTGTTGGAAGTGGCCATGCAGTGGCAAATAAAACGGGCTACAGATTAGGTGCCTACGGCTATTTTCGACGAAGGTATGAAGAAAAAACCGTTTTTGAGCTTTTTGGTGACCCTGACCTTGACCCTTGACCGATCATGACCAAAAACAATAGGCTCCGAGAAGAACCGATTATACACTCTATCTATAAGTATCAGGACGATTGGTGCAAAATTGTGGCCTGTAGAGCGGGGACATACAGACAAACAAACAAACGGAACTGATCAACATACTTGTCGAAATCTCTGATTCCGGCAAGCAATAAACTATAACGCGACAGAAATGGCAAACCGGCCCGCAAAGAGTGCCTGTGGTCACTTATTTTATACGGCGAACGCTATAATTTTTGCAGTCACGGGAAAGCGTGTCTGTCTTTCATACTAAAACGCGTGCATGCATGCGTGATGGCATATGTATTAGTGCATGCGGGTTTTAATTTTTACAAAGTTGCTAAAATTTGCGGGGACCGTGTATGATTAAACAAAAGAGGTCATGGGCAGAAAGGCCATGAAACGCCAATTCATATGGTGTACAGTTTATGTACCTAAAATGTGTAGTTTTGGAGATATGGTTAAACAAGGATAGTAGGTACGGGGTTGCAGTGCAGCGCCCCCTAGCGGTAATTTTCCAAAAACTGAACAATTGCTTTCGAGATATTAGTGTACGACGTAACATGTATCAGTTTCAAAAGGATGCCTGCATATCTGTGGCCTATAGGGCATGTCACCGTGAAATCGCGAAATCTCATTCGACGAGAAACGGTGCGAGATTTTGCAAGATTTTTGGTTGGATCACCGAGAACTCACCAAGGGCTACAAGATGCAAAAATTTTGACCTCTCTAGCATAAAAACTGACAGAGTTAGAAGCTGAAAACTGCATATTTTCAAAATTCAAAGCTTTTACCCCAAAAATAGAGAAATCTGGCAATAGCGCACTTTGGCACCTATGCGCAAAAATAAGCCCATGGACCCTAGTTTAAGGTGCTGTGATGGAAATGGCCCAATGTTTAATAGTTCTGGAGGTATAGCACCAAAACAAATTTTCATGTTTTTTCATCTGCAACGCCCCCTGGCGGCCATTTCCAAAATCTGAAAAACCCGTTTCGAGATATTCTTATGTTACATAAAATATCTCAGAATCAGTAAAATTGCTGCAAATTTGAAAAATATCACGAAATTCCATGATTTCTCCCCAAAATTGCGTAACCATGGTAACAGCGAAATGAGGCAATTCTGCAGTGTTGGAAGTGGCCATGCAGTGGCAAATAAAACGGGCTACAGATTAGGTGCCTACGGCTATTTTCGACGAAGGTATGAAGAAAAAACCGTTTTTGAGCTTTTTGGTGACCCTGACCTTGACCCTTGACCGATCATGACCAAAAACAATAGGCTCCGAGAAGAACCGATTATACACTCTATCTATAAGTATCAGGACGATTGGTGCAAAATTGTGGCCTGTAGAGCGGGGACATACAGACAAACAAACAAACGGAACTGATCAACATACTTGTCGAAATCTCTGATTCCGGCAAGCAATAAACTATAACGCGACAGAAATGGCAAACCGGCCCGCAAAGAGTGCCTGTGGTCACTTATTTTATACGGCGAACGCTATAATTTTTGCAGTCACGGGAAAGCGTGTCTGTCTTTCATACTAAAACGCGTGCATGCATGCGTGATGGCATATGTATTAGTGCATGCGGGTTTTAATTTTTACAAAGTTGCTAAAATTTGCGGGGACCGTGTATGATTAAACAAAAGAGGTCATGGGCAGAAAGGCCATGAAACGCCAATTCATATGGTGTACAGTTTATGTACCTAAAATGTGTAGTTTTGGAGATATGGTTAAACAAGGATAGTAGGTACGGGGTTGCAGTGCAGCGCCCCCTAGCGGTAATTTTCCAAAAACTGAACAATTGCTTTCGAGATATTAGTGTACGACGTAACATGTATCAGTTTCAAAAGGATGCCTGCATATCTGTGGCCTATAGGGCATGTCACCGTGAAATCGCGAAATCTCATTCGACGAGAAACGGTGCGAGATTTTGCAAGATTTTTGGTTGGATCACCGAGAACTCACCAAGGGCTACAAGATGCAAAAATTTTGACCTCTCTAGCATAAAAACTGACAGAGTTAGAAGCTGAAAACTGCATATTTTCAAAATTCAAAGCTTTTACCCCAAAAATAGAGAAATCTGGCAATAGCGCACTTTGGCACCTATGCGCAAAAATAAGCCCATGGACCCTAGTTTAAGGTGCTGTGATGGAAATGGCCCAATGTTTAATAGTTCTGGAGGTATAGCACCAAAACAAATTTTCATGTTTTTTCATCTGCAACGCCCCCTGGCGGCCATTTCCAAAATCTGAAAAACCCGTTTCGAGATATTCTTATGTTACATAAAATATCTCAGAATCAGTAAAATTGCTGCAAATTTGAAAAATATCACGAAATTCCATGATTTCTCCCCAAAATTGCGTAACCATGGTAACAGCGAAATGAGGCAATTCTGCAGTGTTGGAAGTGGCCATGCAGTGGCAAATAAAACGGGCTACAGATTAGGTGCCTACGGCTATTTTCGACGAAGGTATGAAGAAAAAACCGTTTTTGAGCTTTTTGGTGACCCTGACCTTGACCCTTGACCGATCATGACCAAAAACAATAGGCTCCGAGAAGAACCGATTATACACTCTATCTATAAGTATCAGGACGATTGGTGCAAAATTGTGGCCTGTAGAGCGGGGACATACAGACAAACAAACAAACGGAACTGATCAACATACTTGTCGAAATCTCTGATTCCGGCAAGCAATAAACTATAACGCGACAGAAATGGCAAACCGGCCCGCAAAGAGTGCCTGTGGTCACTTATTTTATACGGCGAACGCTATAATTTTTGCAGTCACGGGAAAGCGTGTCTGTCTTTCATACTAAAACGCGTGCATGCATGCGTGATGGCATATGTATTAGTGCATGCGGGTTTTAATTTTTACAAAGTTGCTAAAATTTGCGGGGACCGTGTATGATTAAACAAAAGAGGTCATGGGCAGAAAGGCCATGAAACGCCAATTCATATGGTGTACAGTTTATGTACCTAAAATGTGTAGTTTTGGAGATATGGTTAAACAAGGATAGTAGGTACGGGGTTGCAGTGCAGGGCCCCCTAGCGGTAATTTTCCAAAAACTGAACAATTGCTTTCGAGATATTAGTGTACGACGTAACATGTATCAGTTTCAAAAGGATGCCTGCATATCTGTGGCCTATAGGGCATGTCACCGTGAAATCGCGAAATCTCATTCGACGAGAAACGGTGCGAGATTTTGCAAGATTTTTGGTTGGATCAGCGAGAACTCACCAAGGGCTACAAGATGCAAAAATTTTGACCTCTCTAGCATAAAAACTGACAGAGTTAGAAGCTGAAAACTGCATATTTTCAAAATTCAAAGCTTTTACCCCAAAAATAGAGAAATCTGGCAATAGCGCACTTTGGCACCTATGCGCAAAAATAAGCCCATGGACCCTAGTTTAAGGTGCTGTGATGGAAATGGCCCAATGTTTAATAGTTCTGGAGGTATAGCACCAAAACAAATTTTCATGTTTTTTCATCTGCAACGCCCCCTGGCGGCCATTTCCAAAATCTGAAAAACCCGTTTCGAGATATTCTTATGTTACATAAAATATCTCAGAATCAGTAAAATTGCTGCAAATTTGAAAAATATCACGAAATTCCATGATTTCTCCCCAAAATTGCGTAACCATGGTAACAGCGAAATGAGGCAATTCTGCAGTGTTGGAAGTGGCCATGCAGTGGCAAATAAAACGGGCTACAGATTAGGTGCCTACGGCTATTTTCGACGAAGGTATGAAGAAAAAACCGTTTTTGAGCTTTTTGGTGACCCTGACCTTGACCCTTGACCGATCATGACCAAAAACAATAGGCTCCGAGAAGAACCGATTATACACTCTATCTATAAGTATCAGGACGATTGGTGCAAAATTGTGGCCTGTAGAGCGGGGACATACAGACAAACAAACAAACGGAACTGATCAACATACTTGTCGAAATCTCTGATTCCGGCAAGCAACAAACAAACAAACAAACATACGGAACTGACCAACATACTTGCCGAAATCTTTGATTCCGGCAAGTAACAAACAGACAAACAGACAAACAGACAAACAGACAAACAGACTAGACGACCAGAGGTCGAACGCTTGCCGGAAGCGGAAATAAGAAAGTCAAACTAGGAGACAACATACAGCAGACATTCAGGTTACATTTGGAACTGGTCAAATGAATTACCCCAATTATGGCAGAAACAGAAGCACAATTTTGTGTGGTTATGCTGATTTTCAAAAGTCGCAGAGGAGTAGACAGACAGACAAACAGACAGACGGGAAAAAACTCCATGTGAAGGGCATGTACTCCTGTCATGGAGAATGGAAAACCGTCTATTAGAATAAAACTCCATATTTTGAATTTTAAGAAAAAGAAGAATATAATTGTAACGTATATTAGGTCCCCATGGTAATAGAAGAATATGACAGAGTCCCCACGAGGATAAACGCGTTAAAACTTGTTTCAGATGCTGCAATCAATGTTGTGACACTGTCTATAGTTTTCGAGATATGGCACAATAATGATTGCTGCAGCACCATCTGTCGGCTATTTTCTAAAAGGAAAAAAAATAAGTTCCCAGATTTTTTTATTATATATATTTGATTTATAATTAAAATTTAACCCCTGTAGGATATGACAGAGTCCCCAGGAGGATAAACGCATTAAATCTAGTATCAGATTCTGCAATCAATGTTGTGACAGTGTGTATAGTTTTGGAGATATCGCACAATAATGATTGCTGCAACGCCATCTCGCGGCTATTTTCTAAAAGAAAAAAATAAGTTTCGAAATATTATATTTTTTATTATAAATATTTGATGTATAATTAAAATTTAACCCCCTGCCCCCTCCCTCCCCCAACTGCTAAACCAGGGATCCGCCCATATTTTGACACACCCAACTGCAAAATCGGGGGGATCCGTCCCTGGTTTGAAAGATTTGCCAGTGGTTCCTGGCAACACAAGTGGCACCAAAATGGGACACAATGAAAATAACAGGTGTGTTCAATTCAAATTTAGCGGCTTTTGTCCTCTATTCAATGCTGCTTTGTGAAATTCATGGACGACCGGGCACGCCAACTTGCAACTGTAATGGCCTTGCCGGCACTTACCGGTCAACTCTGAAGCCACTTGTGCTCACGGCAATTGGATGTATCTTCATCATTTGATAAAAAACGAGGCTAGATTTGACGAGAATTGCTAGATAATCACATAATATGACTGAGAGTGTTTGACGCTGTCACATGCAGAAAACTATATATCTGTAGTGTAAAAAATGACAGCATTATAGGCATTTGTTTATATGGTCCTCTGTTCTCGTTTGACGACAAATGGTGCGAGATTTTACGAGATATTCACTTTTGTCACTTAAGACTAGTCAAATGATTCTTGAACAATAGAAAAATAAAATATCTAGCATGAAAATGACCGAGATAAAGACATTTGTTCGAAATCTAAAATATTCTCGTTTGGCGGGAGATGATACGAGATGTGGCGAGATTTGCAGTATAATCATGTCCGGCTTCTGAAATGCTACCAAATGCTGAAAACTACTCCATTTTGGCATTAACCGTGATCAAGTTATAAGCATTTCTGTGAAATCTTGTAATTTCTCGTTTGACAATAAACCGAGCGAGATTTGACGAGACCTGCAATTGAATGACTGAGAACCAAGAGGAAGCAGCCTTATGCAAAAAAACTAGACCCTTAAACATAAAAATTTACCGAGATGTAAGCCAAAAACTACATATTCTCAAATCGTCAAGTTTTACCAAAAAATTTGGTTACCATGGTAACAGCAGCACAAAGCTTCATGTACGCAGGAATAAGCTAATGATCCTAGTTTCAGATAAGACAATAAACATTGTGTCACGTTTAATATTTTCAGAGATATTGCAGAAAAATGATATGTTACAATGTTTCATGTACCACGCCCCCTGGTGGATATTTCCAAAAAATGAAAAATTGATTTTGAGATATTTATAAATAACACATAATGTGTCATTTTCAAAGCCATAGTTAAAAAAATGGCGACCTCAAGGTCATATTTCATGAAATCTCGAAAAATCTCGTTTGACGAGAAATCGCACGGGATTTTGCGAGACTTGCAATAATTTTGCACAGAGCATGTTAAATGCTACACAATGCAAAAAACTAGACCTCTCTATCTTAAAAAAAGAGAAATTTGGAGGGAAATTTTCGAATTTTCTGATTTCCCCCAAAAAATACGTCACCATTGTAAACCATTGACCGGAAAATTTTGCTAGCACTTGGAAAGCTAACATAAAGAGGAAAAAAATGAGCTACAGATTATGCGGCTACGATTATTATTGACGAAGATATGAAGAAAATAAAGATTTTAGGTTTTTCGGTGACCCTGACCTTGACCTTTGACCAATCATGACCAAAAACAATAGGCTCCGAGGAGAACAGATCTTACACTTTATCTATAAGTTTCAGGACGATTGGTGCAAAATTGTGACCTGTAGAGCACTGACAGACAGACAGACAGACAAACAGACAAACTAGACGACCATAGGTCGAGAGCTTGCCGGACTTAAATGACAGACAGATGGACAAACAGGACAAACTGACGATTTTCTATCAATTGAATGACTTTTAAAGCGATTGATCGAACGTTTGGTCTGTTGAACGACATATATCACACAAAAGAACATGAAATCAGACATAGCTCAAAACAGACAAATATACTGACACACCTGAGATAACAGACTACAAGTGAAGGTAGAGTTTATAATGTCGGAGATATGGCCAAAAAATGATATGGTGTGGAGGCTCTACCGCAGCATCCCCTAGCGGCCATATCCCAAAAATTAAAAATTTCTTTTGAGATATTATTGTAAGAAATGTTCCAAGATGTATATATTATTGTAAGAGATGTTCCAATTCCAAAAGGATTCCTTCAAAACTGTGGCCTGAAGATTGCTAACTGTAAGACGCAAGATCCAGCAATCAGGCGAAAATGAGGATCACTGACAAACAGACAGACATACTGAAAAACTGTGGCCTGAAGATTGCTAACTGTAAGACGCAAGATCCAGCAAGCAAGTGAAAAAGAGGATCACTGACAAACAGACAGACATACTGAAAAGTGACACAAGAATAAGACCAGATGACTAACTCAGATTATGGAGAAGATTCAAAGGAAGACAATAAGTCATAGTGTTTGTAATTGAAGTTTATAGTTTTGTAGATATGGCAAAGAAATATATATAGGGGAGAGGAAGTGCAACGCCCCCCTTTTGGCAATATCCAGAAAATGAATAATCTGTTACTGTAAGATGTAAGATGTAATAGTTTAACAAGTGACCCATGGGTCATGACGCTCAGCTGCCAAGCATGACCTGCCACATCATGGGCTGAGATTCACAACTTCCAGTCACATTTTGAAGAACCAATTTGCCAATATGTTGAAATTTTCTACGACAACAGAAATATACATCACCTATGTCTGGTTAAAACACAGTGACTTGATGGTCTAAGGAAAAATGAATGATTGTTAAGCTATCAGTAACTATTCCCATAGCTTGCTTGATACCTGTCAGTCTCAAAAGAAACACCACAAAGGGCAAATATAAGATCAAAATATATAGCAAAAATCAAGGAAATCCATGCAAGAATTATTGAGAAACGGGTGCTTATAAATATGAAGTTTGAATCTAATTGAGTGATGCATAGATGTGGCATATGTGAAGGACTGAAGGTTTGGGTTGAACAGTTTCACTTGCAAAATGTTCACAACTATTTAGAATAATTAAGTAATGTGTCCTTGACCTTTGACCTTTTGAACTCGACATCGATAGGCTTCTTCCCCTATTGGTAGGTAAGCCATATATGACAAATGGAAGGTATAGATTGAAAAGTTTCCTGAAAATGACTCCACACAAAAAGTGGGTGCAGTGAACTTGACCTTTGACCTCAAAATCAACAGGTCTTTTCCCCTGTTGGCAGAGAAGCGATATCAGTGCTGGGAAGTTTGGAATGAAATGTCTAGCTTGAAATGTTTTCACAACCTTTTAAAAAAATTGGATCCTGTGACCCTGATCTTTGATCTTGTGACCTAAAAATCTATAGGATTCTTCTCCCTCTTAGTAGGTGAAATATATGTAAAAGTTCAAAGAATTGGGATGAAAGATTTGGCTTAAAATGCATCCACAGGCATTAAATAAAGGGACTCCTGTGACCTTGACCTTTGACCTGTTGACTTCAAAATAATTATGGTTCTTCCCCTGTTGGTAGATGAGCTGTATGTGAAAGATGGAAGGTTTTGGATGAAAATTTTAGCTAAAAGAATTATTCATGGGGGGTGCATACACACCCTGTAACTTCGAGAATATAGGTCAGTGACCTAATTTCAGGTTTGCAAGGAGATCATTTTAGAACCTCTAAGACTACATAGGGTTCATGACCCTAGCCCGTACAGTTACGATTTGTGCCCTGCTAACAGACGGACGGCCGGTCAGCAGGATGGACAGATGGAAGGACGACGGACAAAGACCCATCGCTATAGCCCAGCATGACTGAAAGTCAGCTGAGCTAAAAATGATCCTTTCAAAACGGATGCCTGTAGAATGCTATCAGTGAGACTCAAGAACCAAAAAGCCGGCGAATTTGAGGACAACTGACAAACAAACAGACAAACTTACATAGGGACACAAGATGGAAACAAGATGACTTAATCAGGTTATGGAGAAGACTCAGAGGAAGAAAATAAGCTATAGTTTATGTAATTGAGGCTTATAATTTTGGAGATATGGCCAAATAATGATATACTGGATATGTTCGACTGCAGCGCCCTCTAGTGGACATATCCTGAAGACGACAAATGCGTTTCGTGATATTAGTGTATGACATAAGATGTAATAGTTTCAAAAGGATTCGTCCACATATCTGACTTGTTGATTGCTATATCTAAAGTGCAAAAACTAGCAAGCAGGCGAATATGAGGATAAATGACAAACAGACAGACATACTGACAAAGTGACACTAGATGGAGACAAGGTGACTTGACCATGTTTTGAAGAAGACCAAGAGAAAGAAAATAAGCTATAGTTTGTGTAATATAGGTTTACTCTTACGGAAATATGTTCAAAAACTGATTTTTTTGGAGGGGTCAAGTGCAGCGCCCCCTAGCAGCCATATCGGAAAAATGAAAAATAATTTTTGAGATATTAGTATAATACATAAGATGAAGGAACAAACATACACGGGTGACCAACATGCTTTCGAAAATCGAAGATTTCCGGCAAGCAATAAAGTTGCGACTGTGCCTCCAACATGTACGATAATAGACAGGGCCCGGAAAGGCCGACACGCACCGCTTCACACGCCGGCTGCCCACCATAAGGACCCTGTCGCCACATGCGGCAATTGCACGTGTCTTCGTGGTATGTATCAGTTTCAAAAGGATGCCTGCATATCTGTGGCCTATAGGGCATGTCACCGTGAAATCGCGAAATCTCATTCGACGAGAAACGGTGCGAGATTTTGCAAGATTTTTGGTTGGATCACCGAGAACTCACCAAGGGCTACAAGATGCAAAAATTTTGACCTCTCTAGCATAAAAACTGACAGAGTTAGAAGCTGAAAACTGCATATTTTCAAAATTCAAAGGTTTTACCCCAAAAATAGAGAAATCAGGCAATAGCGCAATATGCGCAAAAATAAGCCCATGGACCCTAGTTTAAGGTGCTGTGATAGAAATGGCCCAATGTTTAACAGTTCTGGAGGTATAGCACCAAAACAAATTTTCCTGTTTTTTCATCTGCAACGCCCCCTGGCGGCCATTTCCAAAATCTGAAAAACCCGTTTCGAGATATTCTTATGTTACATAAAATATCTCAGAATCAGTAAAATTGCTGCAAATTTGAAAAATATCATGAAATTCCATGATTTCTCCCCAAAATTGCGTAACCATGGTAACAGCGAAATGGGGCAATTTTGCAGTGTTGGAAGTGGCCATGCAGTGGCAAATAAAACGGGCAACAGATTAGGTGCCTACGGCTATTTTTGACGAAGGTATGAAGAAAAAACCGTTTTTGTGCTTTTTGGTGACCCTGACCTTGACCCTTGACCGATCATGACCAAAAACAATAGGCTCCGAGAAGAACCGATTATACACTCTATCTATAAGTTTCAGGACGATTGGTGCAAAATTGTGGCCTGTAGAGCGGGGACATACAGACAAACAAACAAACGGAACTGATCAACAAACTTGTCGAAATCTCTGATTCCGGCAAGCAACAAACATACGCAAGTGATCAACATGCTTGCCGAATCTTTGATTCCGGCAAGCAACAAACGGAACTGATCAACATACTTGTCGAAATCTCTGATTCCGGCAAGCAATAAACTATAACGCGACAGAAATGGCAAACCGGCCCGCAAAGAGTGCCTGTGGTTACTTCTTTTATACGGCGAACGCTATAATTTTTGCAGTCACGGGAAAGCGTGTCTGTCTTTCATACTAAAACGCGTGCATGCATGCGTGATGGCATATGTATATTGTTGCATGGACGTCACCCGGACATCGGAGGATGGCGCCACGAAGTGGTGTGGCCGCCCCCGTTTCCACGCTTATGGATCCACCCCGCTATCAGTGACTACTGACGCGCTTTTAGAAACATAAAAATTATTCTTGGACCATTCAGTACTGGTTTTGCAGTTCTGCCGGCGCTATCGTTTCTCTCAAGCAAAATCACAAACTTCTGCGGTTTTCACCCATTGTTGAAAGCCTATAAAACTAACTCACCTGCAGTACGAGGCGGGACTATTGACTTTGCTACGCCACGTTGCTGTTATCCCCGGGGACCGTGACCGTGGGCTCTTGGTCCCCAAGCCCACGGTATGCCATGAACTTTATTATTTAGGAAGAGGAGAGACTTTATGTTTGTTTGGTGCCACATGGATTAATACAGGACTTCAGTTTTGTGTGTGCCTGAATTATGTGTTGATGATGGACTTCAGTTTCTCGTATACCGGATTCAGTTAAGTATTTCGTTACAGTTCGTTATTTAGAGACTCAGTTTTCGTCAGAGACTTGGTTATAAATTACGTTATGTATTGACTATTATATTATTTGTGTATGAATGTAAATATTGTAATATAGTAATATAGTACTGTTTTTGCACCCATATTTTGGTTACGTATTCATTTGAAGAGAACGTGTCTGAGCATATGTGTTACGGTTCGGCCGGAGTTGTTTGGTGTGAAAAGGGACCGTAACATAATGGCGACCGCGACGAGACCCCGTATTTCGTAATAACATTTGGATGTAAAATTTCACAGTGGTCTCTATAACTTTTAGTTATTGAACTAGTATTTAACTACAATTGAACTCGTATATTTCTCAGACACGTTATCTTGATACTTTGCAAATATGGGTACGGAATTTAAACCAAATGAAATTATACCACAATTAAGAGAAAATAGGAGCTTATTGTATACGTTAAAGAAAAATGAACTTGAAATTGTTGCTCTACATTTAAATATTGACATCATGGATGTATGCACTGTAGAGGGTTTAAGAAATGTACTTAAGAAATCATTATATGGTGATGTAGAAAGTAAAGAGGAATCTGATTTGGAGGAAAAATCTATTAAGGAACTTCTTGGGGCAACAGCTATTGACCCGATAGAACTAGAATTGAGAAAGTATGAACTTAAATTGAAATATGAAGCAGAAACAGAAATCCGTAGATGTGAAATCGAAAGAGAAACGCAAATTAAGTTGAAAGAGTTAGAGTTACAAAATCCTCAAAATCGTAAAGCACATGAGCCGTCTGAATTCCTATTCAGAAATTCGACAAAAGTACCTCCCTTCAATGAAAATGAAGTGGAGCGTTATTTCAGTTATTTTGAACGGGTGGCCACTTTAATGGCTTGGCCTAAAGGCCAGTGGACCCTGTTGTTACAAAGCGTTCTGGTTGGTCGCGCACAGGACGTTTACACTGCGCTCACAGACGAACAATGCAGGGATTACGACACTGTAAAAGAGGTCATTCTGAGAGCCTATGAATTAGTCCCCGAAGCGTATCGCTTAAAATTTAGGAATGCCACAAAAAGAGAAAATCAAACTCATGTTGAATATGCTAGAGACAAAGAAAGTGCATTTAATAGATGGTGTCAGTCTATGAAAATTGATCAGGATTTTGAAAAACTCAAACAACTAATTTTGATAGAAGAGTTCAAAAGGCATATCCGTAGTGACATTAAAATATTTTTGGATGAACATAAAGTAAGGAATGTAAACGAGGCTGGTGTCCTGGCAGATGAATTTGCCTTGACGCACCGCCCCAGTTATACCAGTCACAGGAGGAGGTATGGTGAGAAAAGAGAAGGTAGCAAAAGCCCAAAACTGGGTCGGAGAAAGGGTAGTCCCTACTATCGGGGTCACTCCGGCTCGGGTAAACCACAGTCCGATCATGGTAAACCCCACTATAAAAGTCAATCTGACTCTCCTGCTCAACATAAAGAGGGACAACCTAGGACTGGACCCAAATATTGTACATTCTGTGAGTTCAAGGGGCATACAGAATCTGAGTGTTATAGAAAAAGATACGGTCAAAGTAAGCCTAAACCTAATGCGTTAACTGTTACGCAGAGCATGAAACCGGTAACACTGCCCAGTAAACTAGAGACTAAAGGTGAAACACAAAGCCCTGTCCACGAGAGCTTTCAGCCCTTTGTGTCAGATGGCTTTGTTCAGTTAGAGGGTAACCATGCAAGAAAGGCCCGTGTTAAAATCTTAAGGGATACCGGGGCAACCCAAAGCCTCGTTTTGAAATCTGTTCTTCCCTTCTCTAAAGAGAGTTACGCGGGGTGTTCAGTTCTAGTCCAGGGCGTTAATTCGGAATTTTTAGAAGTTCCATTACACAGAGTGAAACTAGAATCTGATTTAGTCTCTGAATTTGTAACTGTAGGAGTTTGTTCAAAGTTGCCAGTAGAGGGCGTTTCGCTCCTCCTAGGCAACGATTTAGCTGGTGACAGAGTGAAAATTGATCCCAGAATGACAAAATTGCCGAGCACTGATAGGGACACAGACCTGCTCCAGCAGGAGTTTCCGGGCGTATTTCCAGGCTGTGTAGTGACTCGAGCGATGAGTAAAAAGGCAAGTCTGAAACCAGAGAGTTCTGTACTTGACCTCTCGCAAACCTTTATGGCGCATTCAAACGATGACGTCAGTGGCTTAAAGCCCGTTACGCGAGTAAATATTAAATCGCCCGCATGTGACCCAAGTGGCACATCCAGTCCAAAGGACTCGACTACAAATGTAGTACAGGGCAAACAGACCCTGAATAGAAATCTCCAAAGGAGTACAAACGGCGTGAAATCGCCTGATCAAAATGGGCATGAACAGTTAAAGAAGGATAGGAGTGTAAAGAATGTAGAAGTTAGCATGAAAACTGATGATTTGATAGAAATGCAAAAGAAAGATCCTGATATTGCCTCCCTTAGAGAAAATGCCTTGACTAAAGAGGAAGCAGATAAAGTTCCAACTTGTTTTACCTTACAGAATGATGTACTAGTCAGAAAATATAGACCTCCCACCATACCAGCGGACGAAACGTGGAAAACTCTTTATCAAATAGTAGTTCCCCCCGAGTATCGCCCTGAAATCTTAAAACTTGCACATGATCATCCTATGGCAGGACATTTGGGTGTAAGGAAAACCAAACACAAAATCCTCCAACACTTCTATTGGCCCAAGTTAAAACGAGACGTGGCGAAATACTGTAAAACTTGTCATGTGTGTCAAATGATTGGAAAACCAACCCATCAAATTAGTCCTGGGCCACTCTCGCCCATACCAACAACACATGATGCGTTTGAATCAGTAATACTTGACTGTGTAGGACCGCTAAGAAAAACTAAACATGGCAATGAATATGTTCTAACTATCATGTGTACTGCAACTAGATTTCCAGAAGCTATTCCTCTTAGAACTATATCTGCAAAGAAAATTGTTGAAGCTCTGGTTAAATTTTTTACTACTTTTGGCTTACCAAGAACAATACAAACGGATCAAGGTTCAAATTTCATGTCAAATATATTTGCCCAGGTTATGGCAGAGCTAGGCATAAAACACTACAAATCCAGTGCCTACCATCCTGAGAGTCAAGGTGCTCTAGAGCGATTTCACCAAACTCTCAAAAACATGATTAGAGCTTATTGTCTTGACACTGGGAACCAGTGGGATGAGGGTTTACCCTTTTTGATATTTGCGGCCCGAGAAGCAGTGCAAGAAAGCTTAGGGTTTAGCCCTTTTGAATTAGTGTATGGGCACTGTGTAAGAGGCCCCCTGGCGGTGTTAAAAGACACTTGGATGGAAAACAGTTCTCAAAGTAGCTTGTTAAAATATGTTCAGGAATTCAAGGAGAAATTAAGTAGGGCAAATGAAATCGCCCAAGAACATTTAAAGAAAGCCCAAAACAAAATGAAAGTATGGTATGACAAAAAGCGACAAAAAGAGAATTTAAACCTGGTGATAAAGTTCTGGTATTATTCCCAATTCCAGGACATCCCCTGCAAGCAAAATACTCTGGACCATACAAAGTTGTTGAGAAGAAATCAGATTTGACTTATGTAATTGATACTCCTGATCGTAGAAAGTCGCAACAACTTTGTCATATAAATATGTTGAAAGAATATCATGACAGATCAGCGGAAACATGTCGATCTAGTCCTCCCCAAACAAATTTGGTACTCATTAAAGAAACTGAAAAGAATGCCGAGGATGTTCTCATGAAAAAAACTGAACATCCTGTAAAACTGAACAACTCTGATATTTTAAATAATTTAGATCAGAAATTGTCACATTTGGATTTCGATCAGTTATCAGAGTTGAAGGAAATCCTGATAAATTATGACTCTTTATTTCCTGATGTCCCCAGTAGAACTAATGTACTACAGCATGATGTAGACGTAGGAGATGCTTCCCCTATTAAACAGGCACCATATAGAGCTGGTCCCCAAAAGTTACAAGCCATAAAGAATGAAATAAAGTATATGATAGAGAATGATATTATTGAAAACAGCAGTAGTGCCTGGAGTTCCCCATGTTTGTTGATAAAGAAGCCTGATATGACCTACAGATTTTGTACAGACTATCGAAAAGTTAACACTGTAACAATAACAGATACTTACCCTTTGCCCAGAGTGGAAGATTGCATTGATAGGATTGGATCTGCTACGTATATTAGCAAGTTAGATCTGTTAAAAGGTTATTGGCAGGTACCTCTTACCGAACGGGCTAAGCAAATATCTGCGTTTGTAACGCCAAACGGTTTGTTCCAGTACAAAGTTATGCCCTTCGGAATGAAAAATGCGCCAGCCTGCTTCATGAGACTTATGAATTGTGTATTATCTGGCTTAGATAACTGTACTTGCTATATTGATGATGTTGTTGTATACAATCACTTATGGGAAGATCATAAACAAAGTTTGGTAGAACTTTTTGAGAGACTGAAAAAAGCAGGACTGACAGTTAATCTTGCCAAGAGTGATTTTTGTCGTGCAACTGTAACATATTTAGGGCACGAAGTAGGTCAAGGTTGTGTAAAACCAATTACCAGTAAAGTATCTGCTATCGTAGAATTTCCAGTTCCTACTAATCGCAAGGAACTAATGCGATTCTTAGGAATGACTGGGTATTACAGGAAATTTTGTCAGAACTTTGCAGAAGTTGTAAATCCGTTAACGGACCTATTGAAAAAGGACAGAAAATTCCATTGGAATAAAAACTGTCAAAATGCTTTTGAAAGAGCCAAAGCTATATTACAAAGTGCACCTGTGTTACAGGCTCCAAATTTTGATAAACCGTTTTCTCTCATGACGGATGCCAGCGATTGCGGTGTAGGCGCTGTGCTCATCCAAGACGATGACTTTAACATAAGTCATCCGGTTTGCTACTATTCAAAGAAATTTTTACCTCATCAAAAGAATTATTCTACTAATGAAAAGGAAACTCTGTCACTATTGATGGCGTTACAGCACTTTGAAGTATATTTGGGCTCTACGCCGTATGATATAACTGTTTATACAGATCATAATCCCATAACATTTCTTCATAAGATGAAGAATAATAATCAGAGATTAATGAGATGGAGTCTAGCCCTGTCAGAGTTTAACCTAGTTATCAAACACATCAAGGGCTCAGATAACATAATCGCTGATACGTTATCAAGACGTCATTAAGTTTGATCTGATGATTGACTCTTGTCATAGCCTCGGATATGTTCTGTCCTTTTGGAAGAGTTGTATTACATATATTACATGTATTAAGATATCGCTGATTATACTATTTGTGATGATGATAATTAATTAGCTGTAAGAAGCATAAACTAATGCTTAAGATGTCAAACTACTCATATACTCGTCATACAGTGCTAATGCTTTGCTCTCCTTACCTTCTTTCTTTTAAGGGTGGGGGTGTTGCATGGACGTCACCCGGACATCGGAGGATGGCGCCACGAAGTGGTGTGGCCGCCCCCCTTTCCACGCTTATGGATCCACCCCGCTATCAGTGACTACTGACGCGCTTTTAGAAACATAAAAACTATTCTTGGACCATTCAGTACTGGTTTTGCAGTTCTGCCGGCGCTATCGTTTCTCTCAAGCAAAACCACAAACTTCTGCGGTTTTCACCCATTGTTGAAAGCCTATAAAACTAACTCGCCTGCAGTACGAGGCGGGACTATTGACTTTGCTACGCCACCTTGCTGTTATCCCCGGGGACCGTGACCGTAGGCTCTTGGTCCCCAAGCCCACGGTATGCCATGAACTTTATTATTTAGGAAGAGGAGAGACTTTATGTTTGTTTGGTGCCACATGGATTAATACAGGACTTCAGTTTTGTGTGTGCCCGAATTATGTGTTGATGATGGACTTCAGTTTCTCGTATACCGGATTCAGTTAAGTATTTCGTTACAGTTCGTTATTTAGAGACTCAGTTTTCGTCAGAGACTTGGTTATAAATTACGTTATGTATTGACTATTATATTATTTGTGTATGAATGTAAATATTGTAATATAGTAATATAGTACTGTTTTTGCACCCATATTTTGGTTACGTATTCATTTGAAGAGAACGTGTCTGAGCATATGTGTTACGGTTCGGCCGGAGTTGTTTGGTGTGAAAAGGGACCGTAACAATATGTTCATGCGGGTTTCCATTTTTTACAAACTTGCTAAAACTTGTGGGGACCGTGTATGATTAAACAAAAGAGGCCATGGGCAGAAAGGCCACGAAACGCCAATTCATATGGTGTACAGTTTATGTACCTAAAATGTGTAGTTTTGGAGATATGGTTAAACAATGATAGTAGGTACGGGGTTGCAGTGCAGCGCCCCCTAGCGGTTATTTTCCAAAAACTGAAAAATTGCTTTCGAGATATTAATGTATGACGTAACAAGTATCAGTTTCAAAACGATGCCTGCATATCTGTGGCCTATAGGGCATGTCACCGTGAAATCGCGAAATCTCATTCGACGAGAAACGGTGCGAGATTTTGCAAGATTTTTGGTTGGATCACCGAGAACTCACCAAGGGCTACAAGATGCAAAAAAATTGACCTCTCTAGCATTAAAACTGACAGAGTTAGAAGCTGAAAACTGCATATTTTCAAAATTCAAAAGTTTTACCCCAAAAATTGAGAAATCTGGCAATAGTGCACTTTGGCACCTATGCGCAAAAATAAGCCCATGGACCCCAGTTGAAGGTGCTGTGATGGAAATGGCCCAATGTTTAATAGTTCTGGAGGTATAGCACCAAAACAAATTTTCATGTTTTTTCATCTGCAACGCCCCCTGGCGGCCATTTCCAAAATCTTAAAAACCCGTTTCGAGATATTCTTATGTTACATAAAATATCTCAGAATCAGTACGATTGCTGCAAATTTGAAAAATATCACGAAATTCCATGATTTCTCCCCAAAATTGCGTAACCATGGTAACAGCGAAATGAGGCAAGTTTGCAGTGTCAGAAGTGGCCATGCAGTGGCAAATAAAACGGGCTACAGATTAGGTGCCTACGGCTATTTTTGACGAAGATATGAAGGAAAAACCGTTTTAGAGCTTTTTGTTGACCCTGATCTTGACCCTTGACCGATCATGACCAAAAACAATAGGCTCCGAGAAGAACCGATTATACACTTTATCTATAAGTTTCAGGACGATTGGTGCAAAATTGTGGCCTGTAGAGCGAGGACATACAGACAAACAAACAAACGGAACTGATCAACATACTTGTCGAAATCTCTGATTCCGGCAAGCAATAAACTATAACGCGACAGGAATGGCAAACTGGCCCGCAAAGAGTGCCTGTGGTTACTTCTTTTATACGGCGAACGCTATAATTTTTGCAGTCACGGGAAAGCGTGTCTGTCTTTCATACTAAAACGCGTGCATGCATGTGTGATGGCATATGTATATGTGCATTTTTTACAAAGTTGCTAAAACTTGTGGGGACCGTGTATGATTAAACAAAAGAGGCCATGGGCAGAAAGGCCACGAAACGCCAATTCATATGGTGTACAGTTTATGTACCTAAAATGTGTAGTTTTGGAGATATGGTTAAACAATGATAGTAGGTACGGGGTTGCAGTGCAGCGCCCCCTAGCGGTTATTTTCCAAAAACTGAAAAATTGCTTTCGAGATATTAATGTATGACGTAACAAGTATCAGTTTCAAAACGATGCCTGCATATCTGTGGCCTATAGGGCATGTTACTGTGAAATGGCGAAAATCTCATTCGACGAGAAACGGTGCGAGATTTCGCAAGATTTTTTATTGGATCACCGAGAACTCACCAAGGGCTACAAGATGCAAAAAAATTGACCTCTCTAGCATTAAAACTGACAGAGTTAGAAGCTGAAAACTGCATATTTTCAAAATTCAAAAGTTTTACCCCAAAAATAGAGAAATCTGGCAATAGCGCACTTTGGCACCTATGCGCAAAAATAAGCCCATGGACCCCAGTTGAAGGTGCTGTGATGGAAATGGCCCAATGTTTAATAGTTCTGGAGGTATAGCACCAAAACAAATTTTCATGTTTTTTCATCTGCAACGCCCCCTGGCGGCCATTTCCAAAATCTGAAAAAACAATTTCGAGATATTCTTGTGTTACATAAAATATCTCAGAATCAGTACGATTGCTGCAAATTTGAAAAATATCACGAAATTCCATGATTTCTCCCCAAAATTGCGTAACCATGGTAACAGCGAAATGAGGCAAGTTTGCAGTGTCGGAAGTGGCCATGCAGTGGCAAATAAAACGGGCTACAGATTAGGTGCCTACGGCTATTTTTGACGAAGATATGAAGGAAAAACAGTTTTAGAGCTTTTTGTTGACCCTGACCTTGACCCTTGACCGATCATGACCAAAAACAATAGGCTCCGAGAAGAACCGATTATACACTTTATCTATAAATTTCAGGACGATTGGTGCAAAATTGTGGCCTGTAGAGCGAGGACATACAAACAAACAAACAAACGGAACTGATCAACATACTTGTCGAAATCTCTGATTCCGGCAAGCAACAAACAGACATACGCAACTGACCAATATGCTTGCTGAAATCTTTGATTCCGGCAAGCAATAAACATAATTTAAAAAAATACCAAGCGACTGTCAGCTATCTCTTTGAAAAATACAAGTCAAACAACCTGGGCACACAGACTGATGTAAAACCTGATCAGTTAAGGGCACCCGCTTAGACTGTGGTTGGCTTCATATTTGTGAGGTTAAAGTTTTATGATTTCCCACTTGTTAGTGTTATATATGGGATAAATTTTTGTTATCCCAGCATACAACAAGGGACCCATGGGTCACGGTGCTCAGCTGTTCTATATGATCACAAAATATGATTTGGAAGAGGAGGTAGGCAAATGCTGGTTTTGTGTGATAATATAATCTGTATTATAATTGATGATGTTTAACTAAAGTTATGTAAGATTTTGAAAATATCCTTAGAGTGAGTGAAGAGGACTAATGTCATTTATATTATTTACATTTGGAAATGGTATCACACAGGTTTTGACTTAGCCATATAACTTTATCTACAGTAGCATTAAAAGTAATCTCAGCTATGAAACCATTATATGGGTAAAAAATTACCCAAGGATAAGACACCTTATAAATTATACATGGAGCAAACTAAAGATGGACAAGTTTAACTTTATAAACTAAAATAAAGGAACCAGTAATATAAATTTTGATCGTTTACATAGTCTTGTGACAGCTGATACAGCCACAAGTCTTAATGTTATAAGTGAAACATATTGACATCTTTAATCGGTGCCTGTCTGGGTAAAATTTTAAAATTCTGACATATTTTAATTTTTTTTTAAATTTTGCAATAAATATTTATTAACAAGCTGAAACACTTAGAAAAGACTTGGGAATTTAGATAATTGTTATAAACTGCATTTTTGTCTATCATTAATTTCCTTTATATAATACCTTATAGAAAGAAAAATATAATTTATTTTTCATTAATAAATTGAAATGAAAAATACCGTAGGTGACTGCATGATGTTGTTTGGGATACATTTGCACCCATCCATACAAGATCCATACAACATCAGTAATTGCAAGGTAATTCCCTGTAACTCATCAACTGTCAAATTCCTTTTATATTAATTTTTCTTAAAGTTGTTATAATAAACCAATAAAAAATTTTTATTTATTGTTTTTTTTTAATGTTGGCCAAAACAACTACTAGATGAGTTGGGTTGGACATCTGGATCAACTGCGGCCAGCTATAAGCTTCCTGGCTGACCAGTATGCCTTGCCTAAAGCGTGCATAATGTGTCTTAAAGGTCACGAAGTTGACATGCAGGTGACGGAAGAGGGGCTGGGTAGAGCCTGGGTGTGACATGGTCTCATAACTAGAATAATTTTTAAGCTTTTACTTTCAAATTTCAGAATTTTACATATTAAATCTATATATATACCAACTGTGAAAAGTAGTTCAAATGTTCTTGCAAGAAAAAAACATTCCATGGTCAAACTTGGGCAAAATGTAAGGTAGCAATTATATATTTTTGCCAATATTTAAAAAAATTTAACAGATTTTGATCTAACTTTTGGTATACAATTAAATTTTGATTAATTAAAATTGTATTACTGAAAAAAAATTCCCTAGCTTTGACACATTTTCTCTTAAGAGATCAAATATCTTTCCTGATTTTTTACAAAGTCCATTATTTTTCGGCCCATAACTTTTTTAAATTATATAATACAGACTTAATATTCTGGCATGTATATAGGAACTATATAGAGGAATATTTATGGTAAATATGAAGAAAACCAGATGAGTGGTTTTGATATTAAGCAGTCCTGAAGTGTGAAAATAAATTTTTAATAAAAAATTGAGTTATTTCCTTAATATCTCGAAGGAACGAAGTACTATTGACCCAATTTTTGGCATGGTAGGAGATTTTTGGGACATCTAACTGTATGCCGAACTTCAGATTTGTAAGTCCAATGGTGTCGAAACGTGCCAGTCTTACGGACAGACATCCGAAGTGGATACATGGATCAATTACTGCATTCAATATAGGACAATTTTCCTTGACTTTGATATGGGGTCAAGATCTTAACAATTTGATGAAAATCCAAGGGAACATCAAATAACAGGAAATTCTTTTTCATGATCGACTGACAACATGAAATAAAACATGAGATAATAACTATAATATCAATCTTTGATTTGAAGGTGACAAATCATCTAATATAATTTATAATAAAAGCATATTAACTATGAATAACTTATACATGAACTTTTAAATTACTGTTCACCTTGTTGAGGGGTATATTCATGTCTCATTCTTCTGATAACTTCTCCGTCACATATATTTGAATTTGAAACATTCATGACCATTAAGCACACCACAGCAGGTCACATGAGCTTGGTGTGATTCCTGAACATTACCTGTCTCCTTTCCTGGACAAGGCTCACAATCCTCTCCCCAGGCTTCACCTACAGAACAGCAGCACTCCTTCTGCATGTATTTGTCGGGGAACGGACTCACACACCGCCCACCACTGTAGGTGGAGTAGCATGTCATCTCTCGAAGGTCTGTTGTAATATGATAAACAGTTGTGTCATCAATGTATCTCTGTCTGAACTTAGAGCACACAGAAAACCCATACATTCACCAATGTCCACAAATTTAACCAAGTTTTGAAAACAAATTATTAATGATTATCTTCAGATGCAATTAGTACTTCCTTGAAATGGCTGTACATTCTCACTGCAACTAATACCGATTTCTTCTCACTGATAGCATATATTAAAAGATATTTCTTTAAAATTTCCATGGATTTTAAAAGCTTATATTTCATATATATTTTTTTTACTTCATGTCTTTTCAAAATCATTTTTTAACTGTACCGTATCCAGTTTTTTTTATCTTAAGGCTGGTATTTGAGCAAAGCCTTAGGATTGGAAAAATAGTTCAGTTTTTATATAATAACACACTGTTACACAGATTCATAATTTGTATTCCTATTAATTTGTGTTTTTTTTTCACTCTGTGACAGTCTTACCTTCACAATACATGCCCGTCGAGTCCAGGCTTTTTCCCTCAGGACAAGTGCATCTGTATGACCCTGGAATGTTCTCACATCGTCCGCCTCCCTTACAGAGGGTAGGAATCATCTCACATTCATTAATGTCTGTAAAATTACAAATTTGGTGATTCATAGACCAGAAAAATATTCAATGAGACTATCACTTTCATAAAATATTAGCAATACTTCTGAATTTGAATGTTGCTTTATCTAAATTTAACTTCATCAAGTTACATTAAAAAATATATCACCAGGCTGGATATCAACAAACCTGGTACATTTTATTAATTTTATTTAATATAGGAATAAAGTCTCGATTTATAGCTAAACAAAACATAAATGACCAAAAAAATTAATGTATGATTCATCAACTGTTCTATATCAGTTACACCTGGATGATTTTAGTTGATTACTATAACAAAATTGTAACTTGATTCATTAAAACAATAATATTAAATGAAATACACCCTTACCTTTTTTTATATGCCCCTTGTTCATCCGCCAACCTTGCCCACCGCCAACAAAAGACAAAGTCCCAATTTCCTCACTACTTATTTACCTCATTCATTTGCCAGCCTTGCTATCTGCAATCCCGCAAGGTGTTTTTTTACCCGAATGTGCCACATTCCCTTGATCATACACCATCTTCCTTATTCCAATTTGACACAAATCAGGAATATTTCATCAAGCAAGTGCCTTATCACTCAAGCATAGCTGACCTGGCCCATCTGTGTTTGCATGATGTCATATCTCACTGCTTATGGATCAAGTACCCAGAGCCATTAATGTAGTAAAACCTTTGAGTTGTTTGAGTACAGCTGTGATTTCACACCAAGAGTTGTTTGGATAAGTGTCATTTAATGAGGTGAAAGGGATGAGTAGTTTGGAACAAATAACAGTAAGACAGGAGGGGGTAGGGGGTAGTCAAAGATGGTCTACTCAACGTTTGGTTACAGTTTGAGACAGTACAGGAGATTCAATGTTTCAATGTTTCAAATTTTCTATCAATTGTAGGTCTTTGTGAATTATATTATTCTAATTTCTAATCTGCTGCCTGTATAAACATATAAGGTAAGATATATAAGCAGGTAAACTCTGAGCAGGATATTTACATTTCAATGGCTTCTAGAAAATGCATACACACTGTTCTCAAGCCAGTCAACAAGAGTGAGATTGTGAAATTTTGCTACCTGACAGGTCACTCATAACAGCCAATTCTATCAAGGGAAAAAAGAAGTAGGCCAAAGACCAGATCACAGTTATGCTGTGTTATAACATTGATGGTCCTGAAAAGCTCAGGGCTCTTGTCATTGGAAAATCTGAAAAACCACACTGTTTCAAGAATTTCAGTCATCAGACGACATTGATTACTGAGCCAACTGCTAAGCATTGATGAACAGCATACTGTTGGCACAGTGGCTAAAGCAGTTTGATGCATGCATGCTTTTGGCAAGGGAGACAAGTGTTGCTCAAGATGGACAATGCCCCAAGCCTTATCATTCTAGACGATCTAACAAACGTTAAAGTTCACTTCCTGCCCCCTATGACCACCAGTCACCTACAGCCACTTGATGCAGGGATCATCCAGTCCTTCAAAGCACAGTTCCGCCGGCTGCAACATATTACTTCATTTCATGTATAGACATCAGCGAACCTACAGTGACACAGTTAGCTGGACAAAGCATGCCTGAGATTCCATTAGCAGAGCCACCGTCAGCAATAGTTGGGAACACACATGTAGGAGTAATATCCAGGGGTCCCCAGCCAAATGGAACAGTTCAGCAAGATGTTCCAGAAGCAAACAGTATCCTTCTGCTTCTATGAGTTACAGATTGCCTCAGGATTACCCATAGTGCACGCATGTCTCCTCAGGAATATGTCAATGCTGATCAGAATCCAGGAACCGCACAACCTTTGAACGATCAAGATATCATGGAAACAGTGACAGGCAATGATGATACAGCCAGTCTGACCTCTGAACCTGAGGAAATAATTTCCCCATATCCGCCTACGACCGCCGAAGACCATCAAGCCATGAATACTGTCTTACAGCTCTGCAAACTACAGCAAACAGTCCGATATTGACACCTTTTACAGATTGGACCAAAGAATAACAGCTCTACAGTAACAAGCAGGCAAACAATGTACCATTACAGAATAATTCAGGGGCAGACTCAGATGAAAGTGAAACAGCACAAGAAGGACCATAGAGAAAATAAGTTCATAACAAAGACCTATGCTTTATATTTTGACTGGATATGTTATACATGTATATCTTTGTACATAAATTGTATGCACTGTATTTTTGTGTTGTTATTTGTAAATTTTTCTTTTTATGTGTATAAAATAAAACACATGTACACAGTTTTAAAATGTTGTTTTCATAAAGATGAGCCCAAGAAATGCTTGGCCAGATTTTTGGTACCCTGCCCATCCCATTTGGGCCCGGGGCCTATCAACCTCCAACCTCGCTTACTGCCAACCCTTCCTTCCACCACACCACCCCCTGGTCACAGGGTTGGCAGATTTAATTTATTTGTTATTCATATATTAAAAATAAACTGAGTCCCGCAAGCTATGTAATCATATAACTAACCAGCTTACCTTTACATTCAAGGCCATTCCTAAAGGAATATCCTGGTGGGCACCGAGTGTCTGCAAAAATTTCAAAAGATTTCAATCAAAGAATGAAACTCAATGATGATTAGGAGTCAACTGCTGTGTACTGAAGGTAGTGATTTCTTTATTATGTCGTGGCACCAATTATCAATTTATAAAATGTGTTCCCTTAGTTATTTTTTCCAATGTAGGCATTTGACATTGGTAATCAGGTTGCCCATCAGATAAAATGGTTTCCTTACCATATGGAACAGGGTATAACCATTGACCCAGAATGTTACCCATGTACATAACTGAGCTACTAGATTTGAATTTGTAGTTGCATTAGTGGGTTTAGTGGCTTTACCTAGTTTCAAACCATAAGCTTACAATGCAAACTAAAAAAAAAAATGATGTTTAAATAATGCCATAAAACAACTGTATTTCATCATTCACTATTACTTTATCTGACATGAAGACATATATGGTAGGGTTGGTTTTATTGTGAAGTAGGAAATTTCAATAAATACTATCACTTGTTTCCCTTTTGTGTGGATACATTTAACTCTACCTCTTCTTTTATTAAGGTAAAAAAAAGAATCCACTGTTTTGAGACAACCAGTTCATCCCAGTGGCGTTAAGTAATCTGCTTGCTATCCTGCATTAAAAAGACAGAAAAGGGGCTAGAGAGACTGAATGTGCCAGGGGGACCTCTGCCAGGTGCCAGGAGAGTCTTGTTGTCAAGGTGACCATAACAAGGCCACCATTCTTCTATGTCCCTGGCGACAGGATAGTTTTTGTTACAGGAATTTGTACTTCAGTGTGACTGGTTCAGAGATATTAGGTCTGATCATAGAGGAACTCATATCATATTAGCTTCTTGATGAATCTGCAGACCTTAATGAACACCACCTATTTTTATCAGATAACTTAAATAAGTTGCCCTAAGAATTGTGAAAATATAATGGAAAAGGTAAATTTTGCTTAACACCTTTGGAACTATTTTGGTAAAGGCATGAATGTAACCAGTGCCACTGATTTCCTACTAATGACTGCGAATTCTTCCAAACATTTTTACATTCCTAGTCAGGTATTGAGTCAGGTGTTTGGAATTTTCATCATCAAAAATAATTTCCCAGGGAAAAAGTGTAATTCAAACACTTTGTTCCCTGATATTGGATGAAACAAATTTAGCTAAAATATATGACTCCCTGTATATATTAAGTATACTTAATAGCAAGGTTTGGCATGATTGAGTGAATCTGCTGTTAGTAGTGGGGGAAAAAAGAAAATAATCTATGACAGGTATCTTCACCATTAAAGTGAGGGTCTTGATCCACCTATATCTTACATATCTCAAAAATACTTTTCATCCTGTTTTAAAACCATCTTGATTGCACTACTCTCCATTAATCCAAATTCTCTGTTGATTCCAGCTAAGACAATTTACTTAATAAAATTTCACCTCAAGATTACAAACTTAAAAGCACTTCACATAAAAAATACTAGACATGAAAATAATTAAAAAGTAATTGAATTAAATATATATACAATTAAAAATTTAGTATGCTACAATGGCCTACTTAAAAAGCAAATTAAATATTCTAAATTATCCATGCATCCCTGTCTTACTTGTGGAGTTTTTTTTCCCCTCTTTCTTGTTTTTAATTGAGCCAGCTTATCAACTACTGTGTATATCCACAGAACACTGAGAACCAAGCACTGTCATTGATACACAAACCTTCTTCAGGACATCGTTCACAGGGGCTGCCCCAGGCTTTACCAACCGACCCACAGCATTCGTCTTTGTGAATCTCAGCTCCTACACTATTCTCACACTGGCCATCTTTGATGCTCAGCCAGCACTTCCCTGTTCTCTTATCTGTAGAATCAATCAAAATTTTCATAAGAATCGGTCCATGGTAAGTAGGTTGCACTGTCTAATCAATGTAATAAAGTAAGGTAATAATAAAATGATAAGGGTGCTTTTTTATTATAATATTCTAAGAATTCACAGGTTATACTCACAAGTTAGCAGTGATGCACCAGTCACAATATTTCAACGGCATCAAAACATATTGCAGCTTGCCAAGTTTTCCTGATTTTTGTCACACACGAAATTATGCAGGGGATTCTTTAATTATGAATAAAAAAGTCATTTGTACAAGGTGCATATTAGTTATCTCACCTGTGTTCAGTTACCTCACCAGTTTTCACACTGTTAATAGGTATGTAGACAAGAAGTATCACCTTATAATCATATTTAAGAATAAGTTTTCATATACAGTTCATCTAATCTTAATGGTGAATTCTGGTAAGAACAAAAATATCTATCCTCAGAAAACTAAGAATATTAAATATATCAAAATTTCAAGCACTTTAAATATTAAGCAAACAACATTATGTCTGTTGACTTAATCTTGAAGATTATGTTGCAATTTGGCCCTTTAGCTTCAGATGCACATAAACTCCTATATCTAATGGTATAACTATAAGGCTATAAAATTTTAAATTTTTCATTAATTTTGTAATTATTCGATTTAAAATTTGTTAGGTTTCATATTCATCAGTTGTGTTGCAAGGGTGTCTCAAAATGTGTCTGTAGACCATGAACATCCATAGATAATTATCAACCATAGATAGTGATCTATCATAGACTATGATGAACCATAAGCTGTTATCTGTTGAGCATGGTGAACCACAGTGTTCTGCAACTACAGTGAACATGAACAGTGTTCTGTTGACCATGGTGAAAAATCAACGGTGTTCTGCAGAACATGGTGAACCACTGACTGTATTTTGCAGACCATTATGAGCACTGAACAGTAATCTGAAGACCATGATGAGCATTGAACAGTGATCTACAGATAAAGGTGAACAATCAACAGTGATCTGTAGACCATGGTGAATGAGCAACTGTAATATGTAGACCATAGTGAACAATGAACAGTGATCTGTAGACCATGGTGAATGAGCAACTGTAATATGTAGACCATGGTAAACAATGAACAGTGATCTGGAGATCATGGTGAACATTCAGCAATGATTTGTAGTAGAGCTCTGCGATTATCACTGATTATCGATTAATCGAATCAATGTTTTGAAAATCTTCAATTCTCTAATATCTGTTTTTATCCTCGAGAAACGGTCAACCAAATTTCATAATTTTGGGCCGGAATATTGCCCTTTTCCACATAAATATTATATTCGAGGTCGGTCTCTCAGTATCTTGTAAAAAAAAAGTAGGTAAAAAAAATTATGAGTCATGAATTGATAAGTTGTTCAGAATCTGGAGGTTTTATATAAAATCTTTAATTATACTGAAGGGTACTTACAAGCCCTATAGCTCAAAGGAAATGGGTAACAGAGACCTAATTTGAAATCTCCAAGGGAATTTTTCATGGACATCTCTGCATTTTGAATTAGAAGCTTTTAGGTTGAATGGTTACCCTTAGCTCAAAGGTTATGGGTAACAGAGACCTAATTTCATGTTTCCAAGGAGATTTTTCATGGACCTCCCTGGATGTCAATTAAGTTAGAAGAATCCAGGACAAGCGGTTACAATTTGTGCCTGGTTAACGGACAGACAGAAAGACTGGCAGATGGACAGACAGACAGATGGATGTCCAACAAAGAGTGATCACTATAAAACTACTAAAAACACCAGGCCTACAGGCCTAATGCGAACCTGTGCAATGAGATAACATCAGGTATAATGCTTCAACGCTGGACCATTACTTTTCAAGAACATGTGTAACATGTATATGAACAATGCAAGAACTAAACACTTAGAACAAGAAACAACTAAACAAACATCACTGCTGAAATTCTAGCATGGGTGCACACAACACAATAACTAGAATACGGGTAGTCAACAAGCGACTACGTGTATCCACCAAAATCAGAGTGGGACGGGTGAAGTGAGGCATAGATTGAGTGACAAGGGGAAATAAAGTGGGGTGTGTTGCCTAATAGCCTGGATGTCTGCAGCCGAAATGTGTATGTACCTACCACAAAATCCAGAAAGCTGTCCAAGATGTATAAACGTGCAAAATTTAAGGCAGACAAGTCAAACCACTACTGCGATGTGAGTGATTTTAGCCCATGGCAGACAAACAGACGGACACTGTGCAAAAATGGTTGCAGGTTGGGCCACCACTTTTGTGTATGATTAAGAGCTATGTGTGATCTATACACATGCAAAATTTCAGGGAGATATGTCAAACCAGTCCTGAGATATAAGCCTGAATGTTTGCTGTATACATAATTGTAGCTGGCGCCACCTGCAACAAAATCCAGAAAGCTATCCAAGATGTATAAACCTGCAAAATTTTAGGCAGATATGTCAAACCACTACCAAGATATGAGTGATTTTATCCCGGGGCAAACAAACAGACGGACACTGTGCAAAAATGATTGCTAGTGGCGCCACCAGTTTTGTGTATGATAGAGAGCTATATGAGATCTATAAACACGCAAAAGTTTTGCCCAATTGGTTAAATGGTTCCCAAGATATGAGCTTGGATTTCTGCAGTGTAAATCTGAATGTAGGTTGCACCACCTGTCATAAAATCAAGAAAGCTGTCAAGGATGTATAAACCTGCAAAATTTTAGGTGGATAAGTCAAACCACTGCCCAGATATGAGTGATTTTATCCCAAGGCAGATTAACAGATGGACTCTGTGCAAAAATGGTTGCAGGTGGCGCCACCAGTTTTGAGTATGATAAAGAGCTATATGAGATCTATACACATGCAAAATTTTGGCCAAACTGGTCAAACAGTTCCTGAGATATGAGCTTGGATGCCTGCAGCTTAAACGTGAATGTAGGTGGCGCCACCTGTCATAAAATCAAGGAAGCTGTCCAAGATGTATACACATGCAAAATTTCAGGTGGATATGTCCAACTAATGCGGAGATATGAGTGTTTTTATCCCAAGGCAGATGAACAGATGTACACTGTGCAAAAATGGTTGCAGGTGGCGCCACCATTTTTAGTGTATGTTATAAAGCTATCCAAGGGCTACATTTATGGAAAATTTTCAGCCTGATTGGTCAAACGGTTCCCGAGATATGTGGGTTTATGTGTGAAACAGACGCACAAATGGACGCTAGGCAGAGAGTAAAGATCAGAGGTCAACCAAAATGGGGGCGTAGCAGTTCACATGTGACCCAATCATAATTCCAAATTTTTTAAAATTTTGCCCAGTGGTTACAGAGGAGTTCTCTGGAAACCTATGAGGCGGCCGTGGTGGTGGCGTGAAAATATAGTATCCGCAAAACTCTGTTTTGGCCAATATAATGATTGTAGCTGGCACCACCAGTCTTGTAGACATCGAAGAGATATACATATGCCCAATGTCAGACTGATATGTCTAACCCCTCCTGTGAAATAAGCAGGGACATACACTGTTCAAAAATTACTGTACGTGGCGCCACCAGTCTTGTACACTATAAATCTACCCGATATGTATAAACATGCCCAATTTTAGGCTGAAATATCAAATTCCTCTGTAGAAATAAGAAGGCACATACACTGCAAAAGTCAATGTAGGTGGCACCACCTGTCTTGTAAATGAGAATACCATCAAAGACGCACAGACAGGTCAAAATATCAGGCCATTATTACATCAAACTTCCCCAGAGTTGACGAGGGCTGATGAGGCTTAGGTGAGTAAGGCAGTTGCCCCCGAGTGAAATGTGTCAAATTGCTGCCTCAAGCTACTGCACTGAGTGAACTCTTGACCTGCACCTGGCTAGACTGAGTTAACTTTTGACCTGTACCTGACTGCACGGAGTGAACTCTTGACCTGTTGCATAATCTGACACAGTTGGCTGTCTGCCAAAGCTACAAATAGATCCAGGCTGAACTTTGGTGACAAATCTGATGCAGTGAGCAGTCTGCCAAATCTATAAATAGAATGCAGCTACTACACTGAGTGAACTCTTGACCTATACCTGGCTGCACTTCTTCCAATCCTGGCACTGTGCCAAAACTATTTATGGAGCTGACATCATCTTGGCTAACAGCCAACATCAAGGCACTGGCAATCTGCCAATGGTAAACCAAACGCTGCCATCTGTACACAAAATTGGTCGATACTAGAAATAACTTTGAAATTAATTTTCCCAATACAAAATGCTTTTCAGCTGACTTTTTATAAAAAAAGTAATCAGGAATATATGTAAAATTATTACAGATGCATACTGAATGCAAAATTAAAATACAGATATATCTCACTGATGGCAAATTCTTGAATTAAGTTGAGTAGGGATACCAATAATTTATAATCAATGTACAGTTGTCTTTATATAGCCACAGAGAGCTGAATATCAATGATTGTAACATTGCCTGTTATGATGAATAACGCAAATAAAAAATCTAAATGTTCTAAAAGCTTTTAAAAAAACTTTGAAACCTGAAATCTAAATGTCTAGTGGCATGATGTAATAGATGCTGATATACTTGTGCCAGGCTAGATGTAACAGCATCACACAGCTAACATTTATGGTAAAATGACTCAATTCCATCTCCATAATTCAGCCAAAAAACATTCATGTGGAACCATTAATGACAATTATTATCAGAATTATTGTAGGGATTATTCTTGTAAAATATTTAACAAACTGGCTTCAGTGGCATCATTGGAAAAATGTTTCGCAGGTTTATAACTCATATATGAAGATACAGCAAACTGGCTAAGTTCAGCTTCCCATAACTCAGCAAAAAAGCACTGAACCATAACCATTTGAATAAACTTGAATTATCAACATCTGAGAATAATTAATGTGCGAGATTTAAGAATTAGGCCCAGTGGTTTTTGAGAAGAAGATCTTTGTAGCCACTGAGCTGAAATGGTCTTTTATGGCATATGACTAAATTCAGCTTCCCATAACTGAGCTAAAAGTCACTGAAAACAGACCATTTGTACAAACTTCAGAAAGCACTACCATAGGATCATTTCTGTGCAATATTGAAAATTTTGGAAATATGGTTTCAGAGGAGAAGTTTTTTGTAGCACTCAGTGTGATATAGGCAATGATGATCCCATACATAAGGCCGATGCAGATGGTTCCACCAATAGCTCAATTTCAGATATGACCTATGTGACCAACATTGGCATAAAATTTGGTGATGATAGCTCCAGCCTTTTCTGAGACTGAAATTTTAATGTTTTTTTTTTTGACAGATGACAAAGTTCAACCTCCTGTAATTCGACCAAAAATCTCCAAACTGGAACCATTCGAACAGACTTGAGAGAGATTGTTCCTGGGATCATTTCTGTGAAATATTTGACAATTTGGCTGGACAGTTTTGGAGTAGAAGATTTTTAAAGCTTTTTTAGCCTTTTCACGATAAAATCTAAGAAAATGCAGTTAGAAAAAAAATAAACAAAATCCGATAGAGTTTTTCAGATGACTGATTATTTGCAAAAAATTTGGTGATGCTAGCTCCTGCTGTTTTTGAGATATCTATGGTTAATGTACACATAACGTATGATGCAGAAATCCGCACCATGGCACAAGCTTTCAGGTTCCCTAACAATGATATGAAGTCTATGATGAACAAGGACCGGAAGTCTGCAAACCATGATAGATTAAGACTAAATATTAATCCTGTTCAAAATATTACAGAAATATTCATTTTCTACTTTACACTCACTCACCTACACAGACCCTGCGTGTGCTGTCAAGAGAGTGGTTAGGGTCAGTACATTCACAGCGGAAGCTGCCTGGCACATTTATACAGACAGCATTATAGCAGGCATTTTCCTCTTCACACTCATTCATATCTGCAAATTTTAATAAAAAACCAGTCATAAAACCCCCTCCAATGATCAACATGCATTACAAATCAATAGCACTGCTTTTATCTTCGCCCTTTCAAATTGATTCTGTGACGTAGTTGATAAATGAATCAATATAATCATCATTAAAAAAAATTCAGAAGAACAAATATATTTCTGCAATGCACAATATTCAGATATTCATTCAAATAAAAATTCATAAAATAACTTATTCCATCATGATATGATTATGCTAAAGCAAAAAATAATTGAATTGGTTATCTGAAAATAAATTCATTCAGGGAGATACCGTACATAACAAGGGACCCATGGGTCACGGCGCTCAGCTGTTATATATGATAAAAAATATGATTTGGGAAAGAGGCACATGCTTGTTATGTGTGGTAATAAATAAAAGCTTTATGAGTTGTTGGTGTTTAGCTTATGTATGATTTTGATAGTATCTTTGGAGACAGGGAACAGGATTGATTTCATTTATTTTATTAACAAATGGAGTGCTATTGTCACACAGATTTTGACTTGGCCATATAACTTATAAGCAGCACATATTATAAAAGAGTTTAACTATTTATTAAATTTTAATAACAAATATTGTGCCAATATAATTTTTATTTAAAAAAAAATAATAAGAAAATCATATGATTTTTTTAAATAAAATATAACTGAAATGATTATTGAAATAATATTATAGAATATATTCATGAATGCATTCATCAATACATTTTGAAAGTATCTGCACTGGTATTCAAATACTTTCATTTTTACCTGAATTCCCATTCTTATGCAATAAAGATTTTTAACGCAGTACATATTCATATTCGTATTCAAATACATTTGCAAAGCATTCGCACCATGTCTAGTATTTATTCAGTTTTAGCCAAACAAAGATGTTGAGAATCCAGAATATACAAAATTCAAAAATTTAAATAATGATCATAAGTACCTGGTTTTATGGCTTTTATTTATATTAAAAAAAATAAATGTAATATATATACACTTTGGACTACTTTCATATCATTCTACACACTAGACACAGTAGGAATCTAGATTATAATTATCAACTGCATCTTTGTCTATCATTAATTTCCTTCATATGATCCCTAATGATTAGTAATGAATAATATGATTTATTTTTTTTATCATTAAAATTTTACTGAAAAATACCATAGGTGACTGCATGGTGTTATTTGGAATAACACTGACATTGACATTCTATCCACCCATACAAGATTCTTACATCATCAGTAACTGCAAGTTAATTTTCTGTTACTCATCAACTAATTCCTTTTCTATTAATTTTTCTTTAATTTGTTATAAAAAACCAATACAAAAGTATTAATTTATTGTTTATTTTTATGTTGTTTTTCAAAACAACTACTAGATGAGTTGGGTTGGACACCTATATCAACTGTGGCTGGGCATTAGCTGCCTGGCTGCCCCAGTGTATGCTTCGCTCAAGCATGCATAATCTGATGAAAGGTCAACAAGGTCAACATACAGGTGACTGAAGAGGGGCTGGATTAAGCCTGGGTCTGACATGGTCTAATATAAACATTAATAAAAGCTACAATATTTGGCCAATTTCTTTCAGCTTTCTAAACTACAAAGATGAAATCCTTATGTGTGCATGATATGAAAATTATATCAACAGTGCTCTCAGGAAACAAACATGCCATGGTCAAAGTTGGGCAAAATTTAAGGTACTAATTTTATATTTATACTAATAACTTATAAATTTGAAAAATTCAGAACTAATTTTTTGTATTCAATTGAATCTTGATTAAATAATGTTACATCCCTGACAAAAAAATCTCTACCTTCAGCAATCCTCTTGTTAAGGAAGTAAATATATTTCTTGATTTTTTAAAAATTGCATTATTTTTGGGCCCATAAATTAAAACAATTACGCAATACTGACATCAATTCTGGCATGTGCATAGCGAATGTATAAAAAAATATGTATATTATATATGATCAAAGTCAGATCAGTGGTTTTGATATTAGGCAGTCTTACAGTGTAACAATGGGTTTTTTAATGGAAAAATGAAGTTTTTCATTAATATTTCGAAGGAATTAAGTCCTAGTGATAAAATTCTTGGCATGGTAGGGGATTTTGGAGACATCTAACTGTATGCTAAATTTAAGGAACTTAGAGCTGAAGCTGGGGAGCTGAGCTCTAGCAAACTGCATAACACTAGCTTGATGTAAACTTGATGTGACATGGTGCTTGAAAACTTGAATAAAATCTACAGTTTTTGATCAACTGGTTTCAAATTTGGGAAAAAACGTGCCATGGTCAAACTTGGGCAAAATTTAAGGTACCAATTTTATATTTTTGCCAATATTTAAAAAACTTTAACAGATTTTGATCTAATTTTTGGTATACAATTAAATTTTGATCAATTAAAGTTGTATAACTGAAAAAAAGTCCCTCCCTTCAACACTTTTGGTCTTAAGTGACCAAATATCTTTCCTGATTTTTTTTACAAAGTCCATTATGTTTGGGCCCATAACTTTTTTAAATTAAATAATACTGACTTAATTTCTGGCATGTACATAGGAACTATATAGAGGAATATTTATGGTAAATATGGACAAAACCAGATGAGTGGTTTTGATATTAGGCAGTTTTTTTTTTCCTTAATATCTCAAAGGAATGAAGTCCTACTGACCCAATTTTCGGCATGGTAGGAGATTTTTGGGACATCTAACTGTTTGGCAAATTTCAGATTCATAGGTCCAATGGTGTCGAAACGTGGCAGTCTTACGGACAGACATCCGCACAGACGGCACGACAGACGGACGGACGACGGACAATGGACCACGACTATAGCTCAGATGACTTATAGTCAGCTGAGCTAAAAATAATGCAAATAAAAAATACTCCTAAAATGAAAATACATCAGAAAATTTTAAGCAACAGCAAAACTGTTTGATACTTAAATTAAGCATGCAAACATTCACCTGTGTCATAACTGTAAATACTTACCATGTGTATCTCTGCACTTGGTTTGGTCTTCAGTATTGCATACATAATGATTTTATTGTTATAAATTTACTAACCTACACATGCGTTCTTGTCTTTGTCATGTATCAAGCCGAGAGGGCACTGGCACCTGTAACTTCCTGCTGTATTGTGGCAGGTACCTCCGTCACAGTAGAGTTCGGTTTCACACTCGTCAATATCTGGGATTAATATCATGTTTGTAACATGTATCCTTAGCTTATCTGACATCAACAGACCTACACAGATGTGTAACTTTGATGAGAAAATGAAATCTCAGATATTTTTTTCTTGGTCTTTTTCCTTTATTTAATGAATAAATAATATGCCATTTTTAACTTATATTGGTAACTTTTTAAAATTTTCATTATATCATAAGCTGGTACACTCTGATGGTAAACAACTGCAGATTTATACCATCCATTACCACATTTAAAAATATGTGCACATAAATAATGACAATAAACCAAATTAAATATCATCCACGTGTGTTTACTCACTTTACTGTAAGGATTCAGGTGTTTTATGTTAAACTGCTATACTTACCGACACATTTTCTTCCACTCTCATCAACCTCAAACCCATCATTACAGCGACATCTGTACCCATTCTTGATGTTTTCACAGGCTCCGTGTTCACCACAGATTGTGGGATACATAGCACATTCATTGATATCTGAAGAAAATGAGAAAATAAAGTAATTCAAATACTAACTGGCAACATGACTAGATTTGTACTTTTTAAAAATACCTCAGTCTACATATGAACATATCTAATTCCATACAATTAATGGAAACAAGGTCAAGCGAACAAACATGCAAGTGTTATTTATTCACTTGAGACAGAATTCTGTGGAATTTACAGAATGCAATGTTGAACTTCAAAATTAACCAAATTTTATGCTCACATAGCGGAGCCATTAATTTTAGTACACGCACAAACATTATCCCCAGTAAGTTCTCTCTTCTGACTGACTGTTCCAACTTTTAAAATAAAAACTGAATTAAGCCAAGTATACAAAGATCTTAAAGAGATTGTATTAGAATTACGAGAACTAGCACTCAAACTGGTGTCATGGCATATAGAGCAAACCTCTGTCTGGTGGTGGGAAGTTGCGGCAGTACATCTTGTATTCATCAGAGTCCATCTTTGGGCAGGGATTGCACGGGATACCCCAGCCAACACCTAGGGGTTTCATGTCATTAACCATACAACAACAGGCTGATATAGTCACCAGTGCTCCAGCAGGGTTCAAGCATACATCACCTCGGATGCTCTTAAAGCATGTACTGACCATGGAGTCTGTATTTGAAGAGGAAAAGTACAAGTGAAATTCAAAGAAATGATAAAATAGCCCTCACTGATATTATTCTTTAAAAAAAAATCATTCTTCAATCCCAGTTTTTCATTCCATAATATGACATTGTTCTGTATCATTTTCTCTCCACACTTTATCAAGATTAATGTTAAGAACAAGAATGGGAAACAAGAGGTCATGATCTCTTTGCACTGGCCTGATTTTATGTAGAGTTCAATGTAGTTTTTAGAGCACCTAGGAGATGTAACCCTCTCATAACTGGCTTGTTTCATAGGGAAGAAAATACATTCTCAATATACTGATCTGATTTCATTAATAAAACAGTGTAGTTCCTTATAATTATCAACCTGATTTATATGTTACTCTAACAATTGGTCTGATTTTACAAAGAACAAAATATAATCTTTACACAAAAATATCTCAGACTGCTTTATCAACTTGAAGCTGGCAAAATGTACTTGAATTGCAAGTGAGAAGCCCACAGTCAGCAAAAAACTACCGGTACATACACGCATGTACATATATGTACAGTATACTGCGGCAGGCTTTATGTGTTTGATGGGTTTTTTATATACCTGATATTCTAAAAAGGTAAATTATTGCAAAATATTTGTCAAATTGTTTAGATTTTGCACATATATTCTTGTCCATAATTCATATACTTTGTGCAGGCTCTTGCAAGGTAAGATCCTGAAAATGGAACCCTCATGTATCAATTTAAAAAATAAATATCACAAAAATTTAACCTAACATATATGAAACCCACCTTAGTATGTAAGATGTAAACTGAAACATATTTACCCAAACAAGTGCGCCCATCAACACTGAGTGTCAGGCCAAGAGGACATTCACACTTGAAGCTGCCCTGGTTGTTGATGCACTGACCATTGTAACAGACATCAGGGTCCTTCTCACACTCATTAATGTCTGAATATAAAATATATAGTTGTTAACTGAGAAAAACAAAGAAGAAATAAATAATGATGAAAAACATATGGCAAATATCAAACATTTTTTATGTAATCAGCCTGGATTTATACCAGCTGAAATGGTTGAGTTTTATGAAGCACTAAGGTTTATGTTCAGCCTTTCAAGTGAGCAACTTCTTTCAGAAACTGTCTTACACTTATAGACAGTGCACATCATACATAATTGCATAAAATTGCCGTTACAGACCAAAATGATTTTACAACAATCCAGATTTTAGTAAATGGGTGACTGTACTGTATCAATGCTGGTAACAGAAATTTAAGCTTTAACACCTCATTACATGCAGCATATATCTTAATAAGGCCTAATTTGAGCAAAACTTGTTATTATACTGTTTAATGCTATTAGTATTAACTGTTAGGTTCAAACCACAGTTAAACTCACCAAGACAGACTTTGTCTCCGTTAGAGCTGATGAAGCCGGGGTCACACAGACACTTGTAGGTTCCATCCATGTTGACACATTTACCATGAGTGCACATGCCTGTCTTCTGGCACTCATTGTAATCTGGTAATATATGGTTAAATATACAAATAAATGGATGATACATGACAATACTATCCAAGATCTACGATCAAGTTGATTTTTGGACCAATCCATGCATCCCTTGTTGAGATATTAATGATTTTGTGTAATTTTCACCATATATGGCAATATTCAAGGTCAAGGCCACTCTCATAGGAAAGGTCATGACCCCAATTTATATATACATCATTCCATAAACCATGTCTATGTATATGCATAATATGAAACAAATCTGTCCATTAGTTTTTGACTTATAATGCTCACAGTACTGTTAAGTGGCAATGATGGGGGTATTAAACGGCATGAAAACAAGTAAAAAAATAACAGGTGGTGCCACCAGTTTCCGGTACATGACAATACTATCCAAGATCCTCGATCAAGTTGATTTTTGGACCAATCCATGCATCCCTTATTGAGATATTAATTATATTGTGTGATTTTCACGATATATGGCAATATTCAAGGTCAAGGCCACTCTCACAGGAATGGTCATGACCCCAATTTAAATACACATCATCCCAGAACCCATTTCTATGTATATGCATAATATAAAAGAAATTTGTCCATTAGTTTTTGACATATAATGCTCACAGTACTGTCAAGTGGCAATTTTGGGGGTATTAAAAGGCATGAAAACAAGTAAAAGAATACCAGGTGGTGCAACCAGTTTCCGGTACATGACAACCCTATCCATGATCTTTGATCAACTTGATTTTGGGATCAATCCATGCAAGATTTCTTGAGATATTTAATAATTTGTGTGATTTTCCCCAAAACTGGACCTATTCAAGGTAAAGGACACTCTCCTAGTAAAGGTCATGACCTCATTTTAAATAGGCGTCGTCCTCTCACCCATATCTATCCATATACCAAGTTTGGTAAAGATCTGTGAAATATTTTTTGAGTTATCACGCCAACAAGATTTATATGCGGCGGCGGGGGGACCGGCATGAAAACATAGTATCCCCCGACTTTGTCTGGGGATACAATTAGCACTTCATAAAACTACAATATCAGCAGAAGCTGACAAAAGCCCTCAGCCAAAAGAACAGTGTTTAGAGGTGGTAACAGTAACAAGTACTAAATATCTGTTCTCACATGGATGTATATCGATACATGTCTCAGTTATAAATTTGAAATGGAGAGTCATGTTCCATGATTCATAACAATCCACCAAATGCTTCCTGAAAAATAAGCTTCTAATTTTGATTCTATTATAAGCTCTGTGACCTTGAAAAGTAGGTCAAGATTACCCATCTTCAAACTTGACCCAGATTTTGTCGATATACATCTTCAACAAGGAAATAAAATTCCTATTGTGAATCCTTTTAGAGATATCCCGCTCACAAGGCCAAAGTTTAAAAATCCAAGAAAAATTCATTAAAAACCAGAAATTGTATGTGGCGCAACCAAACTTGTGCAGCTGTTACAGACCATCAGTCCCTATGATCATAGTAAGTATTGTGAAAATCCACCCAATGGTTCCTGAGAAATAAGCTTCTAAATGCTTTTTCTATAACCAGCTCTAAAACGTAGAAAAATAGGTCAAGGTCACCCATCTTAGAACTTGAGCGAGATATTGTCAATATACATCTTCACCAAAAAAATATAATTCCTACGGTGAATCCTTTTAGAGATATCCCGCTCACAAGCCCAAAGTTGAAAAATTCATTAAAAATCAGAAATTGTAGGTGGCGCCACCAAACTTGTGTAGCAGGTACAGACTATCAGTCCCAATAATCATAGTAAGTTTTGTGAAAATCCACCAAATGGTTCCTGAGTAATAAGCATCTAAGAGTTTTTCTATAATCAGCTCTAAAATGTAGAAAAATAGGTCAAGGTCACCCATCTTCGAACTTGACCGAGATTTTGTCCATATACATCTTTACAGAGGAAATAAAATTCTGACGGTGAATCCTTTTCAAGATATCCCGCTCACAAGGCAAAAGTTAACAGACGCCAGACCGACGGACGGACAGCTTGGGTGATGACAATAGCCCATCAGCCTAAGGGCTGAGGGCTAAAAAGCTATATATATTTTTTTCTATTCTTGATCGAATTTATTACAACTACTGTTATTGATACAACTGCAAACATCATAATTCCTAATAATTATTACTCAAAAGATTTGTTGCAGAATAGTTTGCACAACTTATTTCAATGGAAACCCTTTGAAAAGCTATTATTTGAGACATTTCTTTAAATTTCATTCAACAAATATTAATGAGCTAATAAGAGTATAAAGCAAACAAAAGTACTGCTTTCACAATTGAATAAAATTCACCAGAGAGATATTACCTGACTTGACAAGATAAACTAAGCACATGATAATTAAGACATCACTTGTGATTAAATACTGCATGAACACATGTAAATCACATAGTTAGAACACAAAGATAATTTGTAAAATCTATTGTGGAATTGTCAACCCAAAGTCAAAGACTGTGAATAGTTAATTACTTACCAAGACAGAAGGCCCCATCTGAAGAAAGAGTGTACCCCTCATTACAGATACACTTGTAGCTGCCGGGCTGATTCTCACACACTCCATTCAGACAGACTGCACCGTTCTCCGTGCATTCATCAATGTCTGCAAAAAATATATATATCAGTGCCACATTAGTTTTGCTGCTATCATAAGATGTGAAGAGAATTAATGAAATGCTGCTATCCTGTAATGATTAGTAAGCCATTAAAAACATATTAAGACTTATTTCCAGTGAGCATGCAATGTTTGTTAATTGATCCGATTTGTCCAGATTCAGATTGAATGTAGATTGAACCAACAGAAATGGCAGTGTTTCAAAACTACTGATATATTGTGTAGTCAGAGCCTTCAAGTCTCCACTTCAATCAGACTTTCATTCACTGCCATGTTTCATTAACACAGGTTCTCCTGTCTTATTTTTTAACCATCACAACAATAAACTAGACATTTCTTGGCACCGCAGGTCCCAGAGTATCCCCAGACATAGTAGGCCCCCCCCTTTAAGAACAGACCCCCATTTTTAGCAGCATATACTGACACTTGGCATATTTATTGTTTCTTCCATCTAACAATCCACAATCTTGTTGAAGATGTTGGTCCTGTGACCTTGATCTTTTTAAAGATGTGTCCTGTGACCTTGACCTTTGACCCCAAAATCAATTTGGGTCTTGCTTTTTCCAATGGGACATATGCAAGTCAAGTTTGAAATCTATACATCAATAAAGCAGGAATGATCATCCAGAAACTAATTTTTTTTACAGGTGGCTCCTGTGACCTTAACCTTTGACCTTGTGACCTTAAATTGATAGTTTTCTTCCTCTCTTGGCAGGAGAACTATATGTGCAAGATGGAAGATCTGAGATGAAATGTTTGGCTGAAAATGCATCCACATCTTTTTTAAGATGTGTCCTGTGACCTTGACCTTTGACCTCATGACCCTAAAATCAATTTTGGTCTTGCTTATCCAATGGGTCAAATACAAGTCAAGTTTGAAAACCATATATCAATAAAAGCAGGAATTATCATCCAGAAACTAATTTTTGGACAGATGGCTCCAGTGACCTTCACCTTTGACCTTGTGACCTCAAAATTGATAGGGGTTTTTCACTCTTGGCAGGTGAACTATATGTGCAAGATGAAAGATCTGAGATGAATTGTTTGGCTGAAAATGCATCCACAATCATTATAAAGATGTGTCCTGTGACCTTGACCTTTGACCTCATGACCCCAAAATCAATTTGGGTCTTGCTTTTCCAATGGGTCAAATACAAGTCAAGTTTGAAATCCATACATCAATAAAAGAAGGAATTATCATCCAGAAACTAATTTTTGGACAGATGGCTCCTGTGACCTTCACCTTTGACCTTGTGAACTCAAAATTGATAGGGGTTTTTCACTCTTGGCAGGTGAACTATATGTGCAAGATGAAAGATCTGAGATGAATTGTTTGGCTGAAAATGCATCCACAATCTTTATAAAGATGTGTCCTGTGACCTTGACCTTTGACCTCATGACCCCAAAATCAATTTGGGTCTTGCTTTTCCAATGGGTCAAATACATGTCAAGTTTGAAATCCATACATCAATATAAGAAGGAATTATCATCCAGAAACTAATTTTTGGACAGATGGCTCCTGTGACCTTCACCTTTGACCTTGTGAACTCAAAATTGATAGGGTTCTTCCTCTCTTGGCAGGTGAACTATACGTGCAAGATGAAAGATCTGAGATGAAATGTTTGGCTGAAAATTCATCCACATCTTTTTAAAGATGTGTCCTGTGACCTTGACCTTTGACCTCATGACCCCAAAATCAATTCAGGTCTTGCTTTTCCAATGGGACATATACAAGTCAAGTTTGAAATCCATACATCAATAAAAGAAGGAATTATCATTCAGAAACTAATTTTTGGACAGATGGCTCCTGTGACCTTCACCTTTGACCTTGTGACCTCAAAATTGATAGGGGTCTTCCACTCTTAGCAGGTGAACTATATGTGCAAGATGAAAGATCTGAGATGAATTATTTGGCTGAAATTGCATCCACAACCTTTTTAAAGAGGTTTCCTGTGACCTTGACCTTTGACCTCATGACCCCAAAATCAATTCAGGTCTTGCTTTTCCAATTGGTCAAATACAAGTCAAGTTTGAAATCCATACATCAATAAAAGAAGGAATTATCATCCAGAAACTAATTTTTGGACAGATAGCTCCTGTGGCCTTGACCTTTGACCTTGTGACCCCAAAATTTATATGGATTATCCACTTTTGGCAAGTGAGCTATATATGCAAGATGGAAGACCTGGGATGAAAGTTTGGCTTAAAATGCATCCACATCTTTTTACAGATGTGTCATGTGACCTTGACCTTTGACCTCATGACCCCAAAATCAATTTGGGTCTTGCTTTTCCAATGGGACATATACAAGTCAAGTTTGAAATCCATACATCAATAAAAGCAGGAATTATCATTCAGAAACTAATTTTTGGACAGATGGCTCCTGTGACCTTGACTTTTGACCTTGTGACCCCAAAATTTATATGGATCATCCACTATTGGCAAGTGAGCTATATATTCAAGATGGAAGACCTGGGATGAAAGTTTGGCTTAAAATGCATCCACAGTATCTTTTAAAATGCCAGTACAGTGACCTTGACCTTTGACCTCATGACCCTAGAACCTATAGGGTTCTTACTTTAGTGGTGGGCCATACATAAGTCATGTTTGAAATCCATATGGCTATCAACACTGGAGATATCATAAGAGGTGTGTGATTTTCACCATATATGGCAATATTCAAGGTCAAGGCCACTATCATAGGAAAGGTCATGACCCCAATTTAAATAAACATCATCCCATAACCCATACCTATGTATATGCATAATATAAAAGAAATCTGTCCATTAGTTTTTGACTTATAATGCTCACAGTACTGTAAGGTGGCAATTTTGGGGGTATTGAACGGCATGAAAACAAGTAAAGAATAATAGGTGGCGCCACCAGTTTCTGGAACATGACAACCCTATCCATGATCTTCCATCAACTTGATTTTGGGATAAATCCATGCAAGATTTCTTGAGATATTAAAGAATTTGTGCGATTTTCCCCAAAATTGGACCAATTCAAGGTCAAGGACACTCTCCTAGTAAAGGTCATGACCTCATTTTTACCCATATCTATACATATACCAAGTTTGGTAAAGTTCCGTGAAATATTTTTTGGGATATCGCGCCAACAAGATTTATATGCGGCGGCGGTGGCGGCGGCGGGGGCGGTGGCGGCAGCGGCGGCGGCGGGACCGGTATGAAAACATAGTATCCCCCGACTTTGTCTGGGGATACAATTATTCAAACAAGTGACCCAGGGGTCATGACGCTCAGCTGATCTCTGACACAGAAATTCAATCAACTTTCAGACTACGGTCATTCTACTATTTTTGCAATTGTATCTGTGGTAGCTTTGAAGAATCTATTGAATGAATTTTCTTCAAATTTTCAATGGTGAGTGCAAAGTTTTCTTTTCCATCCCAGAACACAAATATGAGCCGATTTTCTAAGGGCTAAAAAAACAGACAAAAACATAGATTACTCAAAAAAAATTCATGAAAAAATAAGAAAAAAAAAGAGATTTCACCACCAGCTGAAAGGGCTAGCCATGATCATCAAGCTTACCATATTTCAAAACATACCAGGCTACCATTACTTAGATTTGTGCAGCTGATGCACAAAACTGGTTTTGTTTAGGGTTGAGTGCACAAGTCTAACTTGCACTAACACTATTCTGATTTTCTAAGTGCTAAAATCACACAAAAATATGCATAACTTTCAAATTATAGGTCACATTGACCTAAATTTTGGTATGGAAGGAGATTTACCAACCTACCATGATTTAGGTAAGAAGTTTCTAGATCAAATGGTTAGAATATGTGTGTTGTTATTGGACGGACAGACGAAGGACAAAGGGTGATCATTTAAGCTCAGATGACCTATGGTTAGCTGAGCTAAAGATTATTCACAAGATGAGTATGTATACAATGAACTTTATATCATGTCTGGTGACATGCTTCTTACTTTAACTAATCTTCATTAATACTTCATTTTAAGGTATTAATTATGTAGCTTTGACAAACAGAAAATGGCATAGTAATTACTGTATTTAATGCTTTGTGCACAGTTGCTAAGAGGACACATGATGAATAAATTGACCAAGAGGATAATACTTATCACTCAATAACAATGGGCACCACCTTGGTGGATTGGAGTTAATAGTAAGGCATGCTGTCTACTTGATCATCAGGCCTGGTGAATTTGTTAGGATTCATGAACTACTACTGTATGAACTAAAAAGTACTAAAGATCCTTTTTGGATACAATGATCAGTATAATCTGGTTAAACAAATTATGGAGTCTAAATGGCTTAAATCTACCTGCTTGTCCAAATGTTTCACATATAGAGAAAGGAAATGCAGATCATGAGTATACTGGAGAACACATGGGCTTTGAATTATTGCCCCCCCCCCCCCCCATAAAATACTGATTGCACCTCTATTAAAAGTTATTAACAACAAGCCAGAACATATCGGTTTACACAGTGAGCAAATGCTGATTACTGTCATACCCATAAAACAGGAGTTTTAAACTGAATATGACTTTTCATTATATACTATTTCAGAAATGACACCTGTCAATGGTGTCAGATTTTAATACATTCCTTATTAGCAATATAACAGAACACAAGAAACACTTGTGACCTGCTGGTATAGTTTAATTTTGTCAGCTGTTATTTGGGGTAAAGGTTTATTACATTCTATTAATTCTGACCTATATAAAATAAAAATTACCTCTGAGATCTAGAGTAGCTGGTATGTTTTTATTTAGATCAGCTGGTTTGATCTGGTGAGACTCTTTGAAATATATAGCTGTATAGTATACCTTGACACCCAGATAAGCTTTCAGCTTATAAGTAACATGAACTAGAGTACAAAACAAGGGACCTATGGGTCACTGTGCTCAGCTGAAGTTGACCTTGAAGGTAAAAATCTAAAATAATATCAAATGGAGGTCACGTGTAAGAGGAAGAGGTAATAAAGGCCATGGTTGGTTTATATGATTGGTTTGTATTGATGAGCAAGAAATTGTTGCAAATAATATTTTGTGACCTGACCATGTGTTTCCTAATGTTGAAACTGAAGCATGTAAGCAGTTTGTGAACAAATGATCTGTACTATTACCATAATCATCAGTTGGCTTTTTGATTAACTGTTGACATTTCAGTAGTTTACAAATTTGTTTAATTGAATCTATTTTTTTGTATAATATATATTATTAAATATATATGTATTTTTTAATAAATGTATACAGATGAAATATAACTAATTAACAACATAAAACAGGGCAAACAAAGCCTGATCTCAAATTCTGCTGTGGCAGGAAAATAATGAACAAATGTTTGTATTAAATCCTAATTTTTTTATCACATCAATTTTTTTTTAATTTAAGTTTATATTTCTATACATTTCCAATAAAACAGATACAACTGAATATAAAAGTTGATTCATAATTCTCAATTGCATCATCATAAATCTCAATCTTGTCATATAACACCACACCATGCATACAAATGTTAATTTATTTTTTACCACAAAAATATATCTTTTAAATCTGCAAAACAATAAATATCTAAAAAAAATACTTGATTTAAATTTCACAGTTTTTAATTGTGTCTTTATTTATCCATAATGTGCTTCATATTTTATATAATTTAAGCATACTGATGGGTTCCATTATGACTGGTAAAATCATTTAAAAGAAAATTAATTTCTTTTAAAATGCTACATTAACACAACATGGCATCATCTGGATTACACTTGAATTACTTTTTTAAGGAAAGTTTTTGTATATTGGAGTGGAAACAGCTTTACAATTAAGGAAATACAGTGAAAACAATAACAATTACTGCATTACACTTACTGAGTTGGGTTTGGCGGGGGGGGGGGGGGGGGGGAGGATTGGGGTGGTGATATTAGAATAACTGTACACCTGTCACAGCAGGGGGTCTCCCCCAGTGACTGTAACAAATCAGAAACCTTGGCAAAGCCCAACTTCCAGTGACCTGGAGTGGGACCCTGCATCTGTAATCTGTTATCAAAGCAAATGACTAAAGTAGAGCCTCAAGAAAAAAAAATCAATAACTAGCTTAATTTTAAAGCTTTTATTTTCAAATTTCAGATTTAAACAAATTAAATATTTATGTTTACATGCTGTGAAAATTAAATCAATGGTACATACAGGAGAAAAATGTGCCATGGTCAAAGTTGGGCTAAATTTAAGGTACTGATTTTACTTTTAGGCTAATAACTTAAAAAATTTACAAAATTCAGATCTAATTTTGGGTAAACAATTAAATCTTAAGTAAACATAGTTATATACTTGGGAAAATAGACTCTAGTTTCAAAATTTTTCATGTTAAGTGAGTAAATATTTTTCCTGATTTTTACAAAGTCTATTATGTTCGGGCCCATAACTTAAAGAATTTATACTTAACAGACTTAATTTCTGGCATGTACATAGGAACTATATAGAAAAATATTTATGGTAAATATGAGGAAAAACAGATGAGTGGTTTTGATATTAGGCAGTCCTGAAGAGTGAAAATAGGTTTTTAATAAAAATTTGAGGTTTTTCCTTAATTTCTCAAAGGAACGAAGTCACAAAGACCCAGTTTTCGGCTTGGTAGGAGATCTTGGGGACATCTAACATTATGCTGAATTTTGGATTCCTAAGTCTCACGGTTTCAAAACGTGCCACATTTCGGACGGACGGACAGACGGACGGACGACGGACAATGGACCACGACTATAGCTCAGATGACTTATAGTCAGCTGAGCTAAATAGGCTGAAGCCAGTGAAATTTAGTACAAGTTGTTCTACATGGCTGTTCATAGCTGCAATATCACAATTCTCAGCATGCATTGTCTGTAAAAGTCTACATGGACTTATATTACGTTATAATGGCAGATATATTGAGAATCTTAAATGCATTAAAATTATTACTAGTATCTCACATGTTACTGCTATTGATAGCTTCATATGAAATATTGCCAAATATCATAGGCTCAATTATGCCTTTCAGCAAATTTGTAAAAAGTTTGATTGATGTGAAATGTGCCAACACTGTGAACTGGACTTGTAAACTGTTGATTATACATGATATAAAATATAAGACCTGTAAACAATATATGTAACCAATGGGATTGATATCAGCTGTAGTAAAAAAAAAGGCAAAAGTTGGGTTTGTAGTCACTCAGAGAGTCTCATCAAGTTATCAATAATTGAATTATACATTTTTCCTGCCTCCCATGCAGCACCAGAACCAATTTACTCCTGGGTGGAGAGAGCTCACCCTTGTGGTTAAAGCCCTGGCCAGGAGTCTTAGCTAGGAAAGCAGTCTGAACAGGACTCATACCTACAACTTTACGGTCACAAGTCAAACACCCAAGCCATTACGTCAGAAGGCTCCGCAAATGGTATATCAGTAAAGATTCAGATATTTTTCAATTATTCTCTCAATTCATGATCTGCAACGCTTATTGTGACTCTTAATTATACATAACAGCATTATAGTGACTGGAGCAGTATAACTGCCTGGTTGTATTCTGGTTTATAAAAACTTTAGCGTCTCTTATATGCAAATTAAATTCATGCATACACTTACTGATGATCAAATCTGAAGGATTTTCCAGGACTTTCAAAGACTTTAAATACTTTTACATATTTTTACTGACCATTTTAAACCTCTCTTTTATTTCCAATGGCAGGAACCACAGGAAAAGACCCCCAGTCACATTTATACAATGAAAATATACACCTATTGGAAAAAAAATGTTTATATTTCATGAATGCACAACATTGGCCTGCATGCATTTGGGTAATTTGAGAAAACTTATGAAGTAGTGAAATTGGCTAGGTCCAAAATTTTAACACTTCCCAGGAATTTACGGGGGAAAAAATGTTATTTCAAGGACATTGAAAAAAACCTTGAAACTGTCACTGGCAGGGGTTATTTTTAATTAACTGTTATACAGGTAATGCTGTGTACATACATTTAGTATTCAGCATAAGATCTAGCATATTATGTATAATGAAAATTCTTACAACAAATTTAAAGATAACCTATAAAATGAAGACAACCAGCATATCTTAAGTAAGTGGGAAAATGGTGCAGATTTTTGTTAGGGTCACAATCTGACAGGCTAGCACTGGATGACATGGAAGAGAATCATAAAAGGGGGAAATTCTTCAGGTCCTCACTGTAACAGGAATGTGAAGCAGTCACTAAGTGAGGTGTCAACTGTTTCCGGTGTACTGCAAATTTTAAGTCTTAAGTTCACTACACAAGGACATCAATCAGTAAGAAAAACAAGGCTCCCTTTGGTTAGGCTCTTCCTTGCTCGGTCACGGGGAAGCTGAGACATCTGACAGGTGGTAGCCAGATACACAAGAACTCATGCTTGAAACTAAACATGTAAAGAATGCAGAACATTTCAGTGGGGCAAGTATAAACAAACTGCTGAGGCAACATCCCAAACATTTCAACAATCATAAATGCTTCCATAAACCTTAAGGCCAAGCCTCCATGGTGGCACTGACAGAGAAGTCACTTAATTTACCATGTTTTTCACATTATCACAGCATTGCTAGTCTCCTGTGTCAATCAAGAACTGCTGAACGTTAAACAGTGATAAGACTTATCTCTGGTAAATAACAATATTGCATTACTTGAAAAAATAGCAAAACCTACTCGATCGTATGCAATTTTCACCGATCCCCAACCAATTCTTCATGGTGATAGTTATTGTAAACAAAGTTTTAGAAAAGGAGAGAGCTTATCACTAAGCTGTCCCCTGAAGTTTATTGACCAAGTCTGTTGTGCTGACCGTGGTCAGCTATTGTATTCAGCTCTGCAGCTTATCTTGAGACCTCATTTAGCACTGCTGAATGAATTGCTGGCGTTTGATGTGGCTGAAACCTGTGAGCATAAACTGTTCCTGGATATAATGAAGACATTTTCATGCACAAAAGGGGTGTTCAAATGCTCACATACCAGTAATAATACTGTGCCATGCAGTCACATGACCGGGGAGTAACTGGTAATGCAGATACTGGCATTCACGAGAAACAAGTGTCAGCAATTTTCTCTAAAGTACAATTAAAATGGTCAATATTACAGTTTTCTGAAAATGTTCTTTCAAAATTCAATTTATTCCTCAAGGTAATGCCATCTGGATGCGATTGCTGTTTGAATAAAACTGGAATCTTATCTGACAAACAAGAAATGATGATTTAAAACACAGGCCTCCAGGTCAGTGAAACAGGGGAGCATGTTCATTTCTTCCCCTAATTTCTTTCACTGACTATATGTTTTCATTAAAGAGTTATTCAAAATTAACCTGGGGGGTATTTAGTCAAACTTGAGTAAAATTATGTCAATGAAGTTTATATAGTGTGCATACCACTGATGTTAACTAATCTCAGCAGTGAGGCTGCGTTTAGAAGATGCTGTGAGTGTTCTGGCACCAGCATCCATGCGAGCTGTGTTTTACACCCAGGTACAATGTTTCTGATAAGATTTAGCAAGTAACATCAGACCTTTCATGAACAGGGGGAGTACACACTCCTTCTTATATTATAACTCCATGTTATAACTAAAACAATGAAACAGTTATTACTCAATAAAAAGAAAATATAGTGCTGACTGGTTGTATAAAAAGGCAAATATTTGTCATACTGTTTTCACTCAATTTCAGCAGATTTACACGTTAATTCTGATTTTATTTTCCTCTTTTTGATGAATCACACCTTTTGACGTTTGTACTCTGAGCACATAACATGCAACAGCAAGGAAACATTTTAGATTAGTAAACTGTTAATTCTTAACCAAACAGCTGAAGTCCTTGACTGTAGGAACCATCCATTTTTGGCAGCTCTTAAATGAGAAGGTTAACTCGTGCCCCAGTAGGAGTTCACTTAAAAAGTAAATAGTGCTAATTTAGGTGACAATGTACCACAGCTATTTTTTTGCAATGCTTAAAAAAAAGATTCCTCAAGGCCAAGTTTTGTCCTGGTTAGAGTCCATTTCCATAGGCCCACTTGTGTTAATACTGGAAGCTGTTATTTCTAATTCTACAAATGGCTTGATTCAACTTAAATTCACCAGGGCTAAAATATCACTACTTGCAGTCACTATTCACCCCTCGACTTATGATTTATAAGTGATACCTTCTGTCAAAATTGGATTTATGATCTGCCACTGATTAAATGGGCCCCACAAAGAGTTCCTACTTACCACCAGTTACTTTCTTTGAAGTTAAGTATAATAATCCTAATTTACGTCCTACATACAATTATTATAATTTATCACCATTAACTTGTGGTTTCCATTTGGAGTTATCACTTACAGTTGCTCAAATTCACTTTTTCACCCAATTTCTGATATGCATGGTAGCTGTGAACATTGTTTTTATTTGTATTGTCATATATTGTGATATTATAGGGCCTGTGCACCTTATATAACCTTTAGCCATGAACTGAAGTTCAACTATAATGGCTAGGGAATAAATAAAGTGACTAAATTATTGGTGATTTAATACCTGTGCCCACATTCAATGTAACTTGTCATAAAAAGGGCAACAATTAAAGACTTAGGACAAGATACTCGAGGAAGTTGAAGACTGTGGAATAACTGGTACCTTGTGTTCACTGGAATGTCCCTATAAAATACAGTTTCATTTTATAAAGTAATCGATTTTTTTTATTTTAGCAGGACATCAAAATACGTAACAAGTAATGTTTTTTTGTGATGGAATAAAATTTTAAACTAAAATGATACAGTGACTTAAATAACACCAAAGTGGCTAAAATAAAATTAATGTGGCTAAAATTAAGGCTTAAAGATCTTTGGGGGGAGGGGGACTGGCACCTGTATTTTCAGTATTTTCTGGTCCACACCATCAAAAACCTTGCATTATCACATTAACATCAAAATTTGAAAATATTATTTATATACCAAATAATACAATGAACCCTACCTCCCTAAGGTTAAGAGAAGATGAGACCACTCACCGAAGCAGACCTGTTGATCTGGAGAGGACTTGAATCCTTTTTTACACTGACACTTGTATGATCCATCCATGTTGACACACTCGCCATTAGGACACATTCCTCCTGTAGCACACTCGTCCATGTCTGTAGATACAGGATTATCAGAGTTAGGAAGTGTTTTTAACCCCCCCCCCCTTTAAAATGAATCAAAAAGTTGTTTCACATGCACAGTACATCCAATTATTTTAACCTTTGTACTTTCTTATAGTATATGTATTTATAAAATTAACATTCATTTTCCTGTGATATTTCAATATTTTTGGCAATTTAAATTTTTCTAAAAAGTTCACTTTTTTTTAGCATCCATTAACATGCAGCTAGCCATGTTTTTGTGGGCTTATGTTTAACTTTATCTTCTACCATGTTTCTTTACATCTTAACACTGATTTTTTATTATGGTTAAATCAAAAATTAAATTTCATTTTTAAACAAGAAAATTTTTTTTTAAATACTGAAATATCATTTATTTTAAAATCAATGTTAGATCAATGAATCATTTAAAATTTTTAAGACAAAATCACTGATTGGTTACTTTATGTACCAGGGCTAGTTTTAACTTTTCCAACACTGAAAGACCTATCCCCCATTTTGACAACATTAACATGCTTTAATATTTCATAATTCCAGATAAAACACCACTGAAACAGTGATAAATTTAATTCTTATGGTTTACAGGACTGTGATCATACTTATCAAAAGGTGCCACTCCTTCTTTATGTTTCTGACTGACTTATGAGATTTTTCCCCAAAATATAAGTCTTCTAGGCAAAACAATCCGGAAAAGTTTTTTAGGTGACTGGTTTTTGTTTGCATAAAATTTTGTGATGCTAGCTCCTGCTGTTTTTTAGATAGTATGGGTTAACATCCAGACTAAGAAGATGCCACACCATTGCAGAAGCTCACAAGTTCGCTAATTACCAGTCATTAATAATTTTCAAATAATCAGCACAACACTAATGATCATCAGTAAATAGCATCAATGCATTATGATGTTAAACACAACCTAACTCAATTTAGTGGAGCTCCAAAGCATCAATGTATTTAACACTCTGTCTAGAGAGATTTTGTTGATCTAAATCAACACGCACTGTATTCACACAAGGTATGGTATTTAAACTCTGTCTAGAGAGATTTTGTTTATTGAAATCAACATGCACTGAATACAAACAAGGTATGGTATTTAAACTCTGTCTAGAGAGATTTTGTTTATAGAAATCAACATGCACTGTATTCACACAAGGCATGGTATTTTTTTTTTATTTTAATGTATGACTCTGGAACCACAGATTTTAAGCTTAAACAAATAACTGCAATAAAGTAGGTAGAAATGAGTTATGGAACAAGGTATAGTAAATATGACTAATAATGTAAGCTTTTTTGTAGCCTTGGTATTTTGAGAGCTCAGGTATTCAAAGGTCTTGAAGATCAAAAGGTGTCTTCTGATCAGAGTGGTTCTGAGCATGCCTAACATTTCCTGGATGTTTAACAGACACTCATTAGTAAATACACATGATTCCTAGCTGACAAATATAAAACCCTCTGACTGCAGGTGTGCTCTTATGTGGGACCAATGAGAATGTCATTTCCATATATCAAAGTCTCTTATATAAAACACCAGTAGAAGACACTGCATCAGTGCTTGATGATGATCTGCCCTGGAAATAAGTGTGATAACCCACTGTGATAACTGAGTGGTCTGTTACTTGTCTGACTGGGGAGAACACTTCAGCACTGCTAATAAAAGAGATGGCTGTGGTTACTTATCACAGAAGGTGACAAGAGAGCTACTTGCACATGAGCTATTGTCACAAGTGCTCTGGTTCATTTATAAGATAAGAAACAAGCACAAGATGTACTGTAGTAACATCTAATGCAAATCAGTGTAGTTCTGCCATAGAGATCTCACAATACAGAAGCAGTTAGACAATGTATATATATGACAATCTTTTCATATTATAAACTGAAATGTTGCTGCATGGTATATTATTTATATATTATTCAAGTGGGGCATTTATATACCTTTACCACAGCAAAGCAAGAGGGCTCATGTGAAAACAGGCGGGGAATATTATTTAATCCATGTCCTGTTGAACCAGGATTAAATGATGTGTCACTGACCTGATAAGCACCAAAGCTATTCACTGTACAAACCAGTTGGCTGTTAAACTTAAAGACTTCATTAATCACTGGGTTTTCCAAATGTCCAGTTAACTTTGTGTAATTTCACGAATGTCATATTCAATAGCTATGTCAAACATTATTTGTTTCTTTGGATGCTTGTCTTTTTATACTATAAACAAGTGGCCCATGGGTCATGATGCTCAGCTAATTTTGACTGGGTGCTTATTTTTTTTATTAATGTTATATATTGTCTGTGAGAATAGCCTATGGCTAAAAATACTGTGTTGAAACAATGGACAGAAAATAAAAATTTCAGGATTCATAGGAGACCTGCCAAGGACCCCCCCCCCCTGGATTTCACAATAGAGGGTTCCAAGGAAAATGGATACAATTTGTACCCTGTCTGTCTGGTGCTCCAAATCATGTAATCATGTTTCTGGTCCATATCTGGAATGTAGGTCACCATGATCCAATTTCAGGTTTCCAATGAGAACTGCCAAGGATTTCCCTGAATGTCATGTTAGAAGATTCTAGGGCTTATGGATAAAATTTGTGCCTTGTTTGTCTGGGTGCTCAAAACCATTTTTCAGCCCATATGTCACACAATATAGGTCACCATGACCTAATTTCCGGTTTCAAAGGACACTTGACTAGGACCTCCCTGAATTTTATATTAAAATATTCTAGGCCTAATGGATACAATTTGTGCCCTGTCTGACTGTCTGGGTGCTTAACATCTTTTCTGATAGGTTGCAAAATATAGGTCATGGTGACCTAATTTCAGTTTTCCACAGACATTTGCCAAGGACGTCTCAGAATGTTACATTTGAAGATTCTAGGCCTAACAAATACAATGTGTACCCTGCCTGACTTTCTGGATGCTCAAAATCCTGTTTTCGGCCTGTAGGTCACAAAATGAAGGTCACAATGACTTAATTTCAGGTTTCCAAGGAGATTTGCCTAGGACCTTTCAGGATGTTGCATTAGAAGATTCTAGGCCAAACAGATAAGATTTGTGCCCATCTGACATTCAGGGTGCTCAAAATCAGGTTTTTGTCTCGTAGGTCACAAAATTTAGGTCACCATGACCTAATTTAAAGTTTCCAAGGAGATTTGCCTAGAGCCTCCCAGGAAATTGTGTAAGAAGATTCTAGGCCTCACTCGTACAATTTGTCACCATCTGACATTCAGGGTGTTCATACAACATCTTTTTCCTATAGGTTGCAGAATATAGGTCACAGTGACCTAGTTGCAGGTTTCCAAGGACATTTGCCTAGGATAACTCAAAATGTCAGGTTAGAGGTTTCTAGGCTTAATGGATAAAATTTGTGCCCCATCTGACAGTCTGGGTGCTCAAAATCGTGTTTTCAGCCAACAGGTCCCAAAATATAGGTCATCATGTACTAATTTCATCTTTCCAAAGAGATTTGCGTAGAAACTCCCAGGATATTGACTTAAAAGATTCTAGGCCTCACATATACGATTTGTCCCCATCTGACATTCAGGGTGCTCGAAATCAAGTTTTCGGCCTGTAGGTCACAAAATATACGTCACCATGACCTAATTTCAGGTTTCCAAGGAGATTAGTCTACGACCTTCCTTAATGTCTCATTTGAGGATTCTAAGCCTTATCGATTCAGTGTGTGCCCCGTCTGACTGTCTGGATGCTATAAATCATGTTTTCAGCCCATAGGTCATAAAATATAGGTCACCATAACCTAATTTCAGGTTTCCAAAGAGATTTGCCTAGGATATCTCAAAATGTCATGTTAGAGATTTCTAGGCCAGGATATTGTGTTAGAAGATTCTAGGCTCCACAGATACGATTTGTCCCCATCTGACATTCAGGGTGCTCATATGACATCTTTTCCCTATAGTTGGCAGAATATAGGTCACAGTGACCTAGATTCAGGTTAACAAGGACATTTGTCTAGGATATCTCAAAATGTCATGTTAGAGGTTTCTAGGCTTCATGGATAAAATTTGTGCCCCATCTGACTGTCTGGGTGCTCAAAATCATGTTTTCGGCCCGGGAGTCACAAAATACAGGTCACCATGACCTAATTTCAGGTTTCCAAGGAGATTTGCCCAGGACCTCCCTGGATGTACAGTTAGAAGTTTCTAGGTCTAACGGTTATGATTTGTGCCGTGTTAACAGACGGCCGGCCAGACGCCGAACAAAGGGTGAACGCTTTAGCTCAGATGACTTACAGTCAGCTGAGCTAAAAAGGGAGCAATATTTTCAGGTTCCAAGTACCTCTCAGAAAATTTTTTTTAATATTTGTAACAATACTATATTACTCTGGACCTGCCTCCTTGTCATGTGCTTCTTAATTCTTCTGGTAATGCTGGTAATGTACAGCAAAAAACAAACCCTTAAACATGGTAAAATTGTGTGTCTGTCAAACTGGTTCATATGCTATTGCAAATTTATGTCCTAAAGCATATCTATCGTTAAAGAATACTTTGGATTAATAAATGTTTTAAGTAAGGAATAATTAATGGTTATTTATAATTTCTGCATAAAAAACAAGCTGATGTTTCTTCTGATTCATAGGTGACACTGATCCTTTGAGGATATGAATACTGGTGTATCATACAATAATGTATTGTACATCTCCCTTACCTGTGCAATAGGTTTTATCCTTGGACAGTGTGAAGCCTTCCTTACAGATGCACTTGAAACTTCCTATTGTGTTCTCACATTTTCCATTCAGGCAAAGTCCACTGCGCTCACATTCATTGGCATCTGTGGATTATGGTTCATAAACATTTAGAAATACCACCGAGCAGCGACAAATAACTTGTAAGTATTCTGCTGAGAAACAGTAACAAGGGATTCTTGGGTCACTGTGCTCAGCTGAAGTTGACCTAAGATAAAAATATAAAACTAGAATACGGGTAGTCACAAGCGACTACATGTATCCGCCTAAATCAGAGACACGGGGGAAGTGAGGCATGGATTGAGTGGCAAGGGGGAAAAAGGGTGAGGTGTGTTGCATATTAGCATGGATGTCTGCAGCCGAAATGTGTATGTAGGTTGCACCACCTACCACAAATCCAGAGAGCTGTCCAAGTTGTATACATATGCAAAATTTTAGGCAAAAGGACAAACCACTATATTTATATGCATGATTTTATCCTAAAGCAGAAAAAACAGAAGGACTTGTGCAAAAATGGTGGCAGGTGGCGCCACTAATTTTGTGTATGATAACAAGGCCTAATGCAAACCTGTGCAAAGTTTAGGAGTATGAATGGAGGTTTAATTTTAAAAATTTAATATTGATCCTCTTGAGTCCTGCATATCTACCTTAGTCATTATGATTTCAGCAAAATGGACGTTTCAGACTTGCAAGTTTCAGACTAGGACATTTTAAAACCAGAATTTGGGTAGTCAAAAAGCAACAATGTGTATCCGCAGAAATCAAAGTGGGAGGGGTGGAGTGAGGCATGGATTAAGTGGGAAGGGGAATAGAGTGAGGTGTGTTGCATATTAGCATGGATGTCTGCAGCTTAAACGTGAATGTAGGTGGTGCCACCTGTCATAAAATAAAGGAAATTGTCCAGGATGTATAAACCTGCAAAATTTCAGGTGGATAAGCCAAACCACTTCTGAGATATGTCTGATTTTATCCCAAGGCAGATGAACAGATGGACGCTGTGCAAAAGTGGTTGCAGGTGGTGCCACCAGTTTTGCCTATGATGAAGAGCTATGTGAGATCTGTACACAAGCAAAATTTTGGCCCAATCAGTCAAACGGTTCCCGAGATATGAGCTTGGATGTCTGCAGAGTAAACCTGAATATAGGTGACACAACCTGTAATAAAATCAAGAAAGCTGTCCAGGATGTATAAACCTGCAAAATGTCAGGTGGATAAGTCAAACCACTTCTGAGATATGAGTGATTTTATTCCAAGGCAGATGAACAGATGGACGCTGTGCATAAATGGTTGCAGGTGGTGCCACCAGTTTTGCCTATGATTATGAGCCATGTGAGATCTATACATATGCAAAATTTTGGCCCAATCAGTCAAACGGTTCCCCAGATATGAGCTTGGATGTCTGCAGAGTAAACCTGAATGTAGGTGGCGCCACCTGTCATAAAATCAAGAAAGCTGTCCAGGATGTATAAACCTGAAAAATGTCAGGTGGATAAGTCAAACCACTTCTGAGATATGAGTGATATTATCCCAAGGCAGATGAACAGATGGGCGCTGTGCAAAAATGGTTGCAGGTGGCGCCACCATTTTTTAGTGTATGTTATAAAGCTATCAAAGGGCTACATTTGTGCAAAATTTTTAGCCTGATTGGTCAAACGGTTCCCAAGATGTGGGTTTATGTGTGGAAACAGATGCACAAAGGGACGCTGGGCAGTGTGGAAAGGTCAGAGGTCAACCAAAAATTAGGGCGCAGCAGTTCTCATGTGACCTGATGATTAACCTGATTCACTAAGAATGCAAACCAAGTTTTTTCAAACAGTTGAAAGATATAGTTCCAATAATCTGGGAATACTGCATCTAGACATGACGTATAGACGTTGTGTCTAGACGTCTAGATACATTGTCTAGACACCTGCCAGAGCCAGGTCAGTTGCCATGGTGATGTCTGGACCCCACCTGTTTATACTGAGTGACCTCTTGACTTGGCTGCTGAAACTCAGCATGTTGTCAAATCTGTTTTCAAACACAGAAAGCCTTTTTCAATTGGCTACAATGCTTTTTTAAAGCTGTATTTACCCAATCTATTCTTATAAAACTGGCAGAACCCTACCATAGAATAATTCTTGTAAAGTTTAAACTAATCAGCTTTAACAGTTTCATCATAAATCAGTGTATAAGCTAGAAGAGTTTTAAATTGCATTTTCGCTTGTAAAAAACACATCAATGCAGGTGGTGCTACCAATACCTCAATTTCAGATATAACATATGTGACAAACATTGGTATAAAATTTGGTGATTATAGCTCTAGCTGTTTCTGAGATTTTAATTTTAGTGTGCTTTTTTGGACAGATGACTAAGTTCAACCTCCTGTAACTCAGCCAAAAATCTCCGAAATGGAACCATTCAAACAAACTTGAAAGAGATTGTTCTAGGGATCATTTCTGTGAAATATTGGACAATTTGCCTGGACAGTTTCGGAGAAGAAGATTTTTAAAGCTTTTTTAGCTTTTTACCTATAAAATCTAAGAAACTGCAGTTAGAAATAAAATAAACAAAATCCGATACAGTTTTTCAGATGACTGATTACCTGCAAAAAATTTGGTGATGCTAGCTTCTGCTGTTTTTGAGATAGATATGGTTAATGTACAGACAACGCACAATGCATGACGCACGACAGACAATGCACAACGCATGAGGGACAACGCTGCACCATCGCATAGGCTCACGGGTTCGCTAAAAAGCTATGTGAGATCTACACACACGCAAAATTTTGGCCAAATCGGTCAAACGGTTCCCAAGATATGAGCTTGGATGTCTGCAGCCTGAACGTGATTGTAGGTGGTGCCACCTGTCATCAAATCAAGAAAGCTATCCATGATGTATACGCATGCCGAATTTCAGGTGAAATAGTCAAACCACTGCAGTGATATGAGTGATTTTAACCCAAGGCAGATAAACAGATGGACACTGTGCAAACATGGTTGCAGGTGGCGCCACCATTTTTTGTGTTTGTTATAAAGCTATCCAAGGGCTACATTTGTATAATATTTTTTTCCTGATCAATCAAACGGTTCCCGGGAAATTTGGGTTTATGTATGGAAACAGACGCACAAATGGATGCTGGGCAGAGAGGAAAGGTTGGGGCGCAGCAGTTCACATGTGACCCGAACATAATCCCGGGTTTTTGTAAAATTACGGCTAGCGGTTACGGAGGAGTTCTCTGGACACCTACGCGGTGGCGGCAGCGGTCAGCTGTTTTGGGGGATACAATAATATCAGATGGAGATAAATTCTTATAACTAGAAGTAATATAGGCCTTGGTTGGAACATATGATATATCCTAATATTGAACTGAGGCATTCATTAAGTGAATATAAGATCTATACTTTAAGCATGATCATTGGTTGGCTTTATGATAAGTTTTTCAAATCCAACATATTTTATCATTACCAAAATTGCTTTTTTTTTTAAATACATATAATGATTACAGTTTCCATAAAGTTTCCATTCCATAGGTAGTAGGACTTCATGGTGGGAGTGGGAGGGGGGGGGGGGGATAATGATGGGTCAAGTTTATAAATGTTACTCTATATATATATATATATATATATATATATATATATATATATATATATATATATATATATATATATAGTATAACTTATATTATTGCATATTTAAACTGAATGACGATGATAATAATTGAATGCATCCATAATTTCAGCTAATATGGTAATATAACATCACATTTCGGTGCAGATGTAAACATATTTTTATAACAAAATATATTATTTCAATTTGTAAAACAATAAATATCTGAAAAGAAATTTGGATCAAAATTCATTTTTCTAAATTGCACTTCATTTTATTAGAATATGTCTGCTGATGGGTTTCATTATACTAAACAGCATTAATGAATTGAAATGAAAATTAAATCTTTAACTATAGGCCATGGTTGGTTGATATGATTGGTTTTAATAATTGAGCGAAATATGCCTTAGTCAAAGTTGGGCAAAAATGGAGGTACTGATTTTATATTAATGCTAATAACTTGAAAAATTACAAGATTCAGATCAAATTATGGGTATACAATGGATTTTTGATTAAATAAAGAAATATATTTGGATAAGTCTCTAGATTCACATTATGAATTATGTAATACTGACAAGAATCCAATAATAGTGATTATATTAATATACCCGTTAATTTGGCTGTTTATATGAAATCCATCCTTACCATAGAAGAAAGCAAACACATAAGCCATAACTTACCAACACAACGAGACTGATCTGCATTAAGTTTGTAGCCTTCATAACAACGGCACCGGTAGGAATCTCTGCCTGAAATGCAAGTGCCTTGACCACAGGGGTTGGCAAACATTTTGCAGTAGTCGACCTCTGGTTTACTGGTACCAAATATCTCAGATGGGTCTTTACCAGGGCACAGCTGGGTATAGCTTTCTGCAATATATATACAAAACTCAATCAGAGGTAGCATATTTGGGCTCAAAAGGGTAAAAAAACAAGGGACCCATGGGTCACGGCGCTCAGCTGATCGTGATTGTACTATAAATGTTTCTCCACTGTCATACTATATCGAGTCCATAAACTTTATGAATATCATGGACATGTTGGGCTATTATAAAGGAATGTTATGTAATATGTGAGTAAATGATAAATGAAATTACCTGACTGATGAATAAATAGAGTCAAATATAGTGGTTTATTTTTTATTTATTTAGGAGGGGTTGAAAATTGCCACGGTGATATATTTGAGCAAATATGAATGCAATGACAGCAGTAATAAGCAGTAGTAGAATGATGATAAGGCTATTTGTTGAAGGATCTAAAGTGTATGGTAGTCTGCAAGCTTTCAATTTGAAAGATATGATGTTATGATTAACTATGCTGATTAAGTGATTTATGAATTTGTGACTGTATGACACAATATCTCTTTAGTCTTGACAAGGAATATTATTGTGATGCCCACTATGTCTACATATTACACAATATTGACAATTTCTGGCATGTACATAGGTACCTATGGACGAATAGTTATACAAAATATTAAAGTATAAATATATCTGATTCATCTTGTTCTTGCTTACTGAGGCTGACTTTGGGATGGGGTTCGGATAAGGGAAAAGTGAGGGCAGCACGAAGGTGGATGTAGAAATATTCTATTGTAATGTTTTTCATTTATATAAGAATATGAAAAGCTAAGAGGAAAGGGGCCCTCCTACTTCGTTATAATAAAGTTCTATATATATGATTGCAAACTAATACTCTGAAAATACTGTCATGAAGAAAAACAGTAAAATTTTGAGATACTGTGAAGCATATGAAAATTTACAGATGGACAGGCAAGTAGACAGAATGGACTAATACCTATATTTCACTTTTAAGGGAATAATGCATTTAAGTTTATATATAATCCTATTTTATTTAAGCATATCAACTTTTTCCATTAAGAAGTTTTTATCTGAATAATTTTTTTATTCACAGGCTTTATAAATTTTTAATAAAAAAACCTGAAAATATAAGTTAAATTATTAGAATTGTTGCAAAAGTTGCAATCATTATATATACAGAGTAAAAAACTGAAACTATAAGTTAAAATATTAGAATTGTTGCAAAAGTTGCAATCATCATATATCCAGAGTGTAGCTCATATTGGGTCATATTATGCATACACATATATTTTATTATTTTTAAATCATAAATGTTTAAACTGAATTTAAAAGAAAATAATGTCACAACATGGCATCTACAAGAATATTCCTTGAATCACTATTAAAAAGTTTTGCATACTGGAGTTTTCAGTACATGCTTAATTTTATTCACCAAAATAAAATAAAAGTAAATTTGATAAAATAAAACATCATTTCAAATAAAGTATACACACTGTTCATTGAATGAGGGACAAACAATATCATCATGCTAATTACTATCCCAGTTTAATTGTATCCGCCAAAACAGAGTTTTGCAGATATAATGTTTTCAGCAGCACGCCGCCGCCGCGGCGACCGCCGCGTAGGTGTCCGGAGAACTCCTCCGTAACCGCTGGGCGGAATTTTACGAAACCCGGGATTATGTTCGGGACACATGTGAACTGCTGCACCCCGATTTTGTTTTGACCTCTGACCTTTCCTCTGCGCTCTGCGTCCGTTTGTGCGTCTGTTTCCACACATAAACCCACATATCTCAGGAACCGTTTGACCGACCAGGAAATTTTTTTGCACAAATGTAGCCCTTGGCGAGCTTTATAACATACACAAAAATGGTGGCGCCACCTGCAACCATGTTTGCACAGTGTCTATCTGTTCGTCTGCCTTGGGTTAAAATCACTCATATCTCTGCAGTGACTAGACTAATTCACCTGAAATTTGGCATGCGTAAACATCCTGGATAGCTTTTCTGATTTTATGACAGGTGGTGCCACCTACATTCACGTTTACGCTGCAGACATCCAAGCTCATATCTCGGGAACCGTTTGACCGATCAGGAAAATTTTTTTGCACAAATGTAGCCCTTGGAGAGCTTTATAACATACACAAAAAATGGTGGCGCCACCTGCAACCATGTTTGCACAGTGTCCATCTGTTCGTCTGCCTTGGGTTAAAATCACTCATATCTCTGCAGTGACTTGACTAATTCACCTGAAATTCGGCATGCGTATACATCCTGGATAGCTTTTCTGATTTTATGACAGGTGGCGCCACCTACATTCACGTTTACGCTGCAGACATCCAAGCTCATATCTTGGGAACCGTTTGACCGATTGGGCCAAAATTTTGCATGTGTATAGATCTCACATAGCTCTTCATCATATGCAAAACTGGTGGCGCCACCTGCAGCCATTTTTGCACAGCTCCTGTCTGTTTGTATGCCATGGGATAAAATCACTCATATCTCGGCAGTGGTTTGACATATCTGCCTAAAATTTTGCAGGTTTATACATCCCCTACAGCTCTCTTGATTTTACGACAGGTGGCGCCACCTGCATTCTAGTTTATGCAGCAGACATCCAAGCTCATATCTTGGGAACCGTTTGACCGATTGGGCCAAAGTTTTGCATGTGTATAGTTCTCACATAGCTCTTTATCATACGCAAAACTGGTGGCGTCACCTGCAACCATTTTTGCTCAGTGTCCATCTGTTTGTCTGCCACGGGCTAAAATCACTCGTATACATGTAGTGGTTTGACTTATCTGCCTTAAATTTTGCATATGTACACAACTTGGACGGCTTTCTGGATTTTGTGGTAGGGGGGGCAACATACATACACAATTTGGCTGCAGACATCCATGCTAATATGCAACACTCTATTTCCCCTTGCCACTCAATCCATGCCTCACTTCACCCGTTCCACTCTGATTTAGGCGGATACACTTAGTCGCTTGTCGACTACCCGTATTCTAGTTTATTACTGGAATTAATAGTCAATTTCACACCTGGTGAAGTTTTTACTCTTCTGAAGTAAGGAATTACTTATCTGATGAACATCCACACTTTCATAACAATACACCACTTTGTGGACACAATTAAATGTACACTTTAATCATTGTAACTCTGGTGGTACAATACAAAATCTAAAATGTAGCATAGCCTAGAATAAGAATGAATCAAATACAGAAAATAATAACATTCATCTAGTTTATGCACCATCTGGGGGGGGGGGAGTGCAGGGCAGAGGGCAAGCCTGTTGGTAGTGGCCAGGCTGACCCATGGCAAGCTGCCTGGGGTGGGTTACATAATGCAAGTGAAGGCTGTACTACTAGGTGGGCTAGATGTAAACAACACTTGACATGGTGTATGAAAACATGAATAAAAGCTATTCTTTCCAATCAATTTCTTTGAAATTTCAGATTTTAAAAGATTAAATCCTTATGTATATATGCTGTGAAAATTAAATCAACAGTGCCAAAGTTGGACAAAATTTAAGGTATTGATTTTTTATTTATGCTAATTACTTGAAAAATTTGCAAAATTCAGATATAATTTTGGGTAAACAATTGAATCTTGATTAAATAAAGTTATATTCCTTAAAAAAGTCTCTAGGTTCAACAATTCCCTTGTTAGGTGAGTAAATATATTTCCTGATTTTTTAAAAAATTGCATTATTTTTTGGCCCATAACTTCAAAATAATACCCAATACTGACCTAATTTTTGGTATGTTCATAGAAAATGTATGAAAGAATGTGAATATTAAATACGATCAAAAACAGATCAGTGGTTTTGATATTAGGCAGCCTTGAAGTGTAACAATGGCTTTTTTTATGGAAAACGGGAGTTTTTTTTCCTTAATATCTCGAAGGAATGAAGTCCTAATGACCCAATTTTCGGTATGGTAGGAGATTTTGGGGACATCTAAAATTATGCCAACAGCCTGGGGAGCATAGAGATGTGCACTGAATGACCTACAGTCATCAAAGTGGACTGCTTGACAATGTAAGGGAATACAACAAGAGCCTCAAAAAAAATTCAATAACTAGCCTAATATTGCAGCATTTATTTTCAAATTTCAGATTTTAACAGATTAAATCCTTATGTATACATGCTGTGAAAATTAAATCCACAGTACTTACATGAAAAAAACGTGCCGTGGCCAAAGATGGGCAAAATTTAAAGTACCAATTTTATATTTTTGCCAATATTTAAAAAAATTTAACAGATTTTGATCTAATTTTAGGTATAAAATTAAATTTTGATTAATTAAAGTTGTATTACTGGAAAAAAGTCCCTACCTTTAACACTTTTGGTCTTAAGTGACCAAATATATTCCTGATTTTTTTACAAAGTCCATTATGTTTGGGCCCATAACTTTTTAAAATTATATAATACTGACTTAATATCTGACATGTACAAAGGGACTATATAGAGGAATATTTATGGTAAATATGAAGAAAACCAGATGAGTGGTTTTGATATTAGGCAGTCCTGAAGTGTAAAAATAGATTTCTAATAAAAAATTGAGGTTTTTCCTTAATATCTCGAAGGAACAAAGTCCTATTGACCCAATTTTCGGCATGGTAGGAGATTTTGGGGACATCTAACTGTATGCCGAATTTCAGATTCGTAGGTCCAACAGTGTCGAAACGTGCCAGTCTTACGGACGGACATCTGGACGGACGGACAGACAGACGGACGACGGACAATGGACCACGACTATAGCTCAGATGACTTATAGTCAGCTGAGCTAAAAATTATTATTACATCTTAAACACATCAAGAATGGAATGCACTACTTTTGTGAGAGAATTTTGAAAAGGAAACAAGTGGCCAAGTGCCAAAGTGATTTTGTACATGAATACAAAAGGATGTCTCTCTTCCCAATGTCACTGTCTATATCAGGACTTGATGATTTTTTACTGGTATGGCAGTAATTAGTTTGTCTAGAAACAGAATATTGCCCACACAGTTTATAGCCCTAAGAACAGCAGTCTGACAGCTTTCACAAATAATTTCTATTCTGGCTGATTTGACCTTGAAGATCTACGTCAAGATCGCTATTTATGATCTCATTTGGTTGAAACAATTACTGTTTCAAATTTGAGGAAAAAATATGCAATACTGTATGAGAGATGTATTATGTTCAAAATGGCTTTATCATGCCACTACAGACTTTTTATAGTAACAAAATGCTACAATTCAGGTGTTTGTATACTTTTTTTTTAAATTTTTTTTTGGTGGAGGTAACCGCCTCAAGTTTTTTAAGCTCTCTTAACAATTCTTAATTGTTTGTGAAACCCAGCTGTTGGGCACAGCCTTCCCATTACGCCTGCAGAGTGCTCACCCTGGGTGCGGGTTTACCATGAAAATCTCACCGCCTCAACTAAAAAAATTTGTACTCACAACCTCCCGCCTTTAGAGTCCAGGACTCTACCCCTGAGCAACAGAAGCCGGTTGGTGTTTTTATACTTAACGTTACATCTGCTGCCTAATATCTTAGGAACTGCTGCAGCTATTACCATCAATTTTTACAGGCATACTGATCATGTGAATTGTACCAATAGGTGGTTCTACGTATACTTGTGCTTCCTGTCTTTTCAGTTTGTAAAACTTGTTACAGGTGCTCTTTTATTGTGTGACACGAGCGTAACTTGTGTTGTTGTTACATTTGATGTTTAATCCGTACTGGTTGAACTCTCATTGTCATGTGAGCCTTGGGTTTTCACGCCTGGTCGTGGGTCACGTGATGAGCCTGGTATGTGTAGAGACACACGGCTATGTCTTTCTAGATAATTCCTGAAACGCGTGTTGTGTAAGAACTTATAGACTATTCGAAAAGTGGAAAATTCTCGGCTTGGGGTGTGAAGATAAATAAAGGGGCTGATTTTTAGAACCAGAGGGCAGACAGCAGAGCAGATTCCAGCGGACACAGAAGCGTGTGTCAGATTCTAGGACCGTATCCGAAGAATGCAGCAATTATACATTTTCATAGACTTTCTCCTGGATTTTACACATTTGGACTTCAGATTACTTTCTGGGTTGTTGCAAGAACTTTCCACTGGACTGTCATTCTCAGAGAGTAAACATTGAAAGGACTTATCGTGGTGACGGTATTGGTATCCAGGTACTGTACCATTATCTTTCTGTGTGATTGTATTGACTTGTTGCTATACCGCTGTTTTACTGTATAATTGTATTGATTTAGTGTTTTGTATTGTTAGGGTTGTTTTAAGAATAAATTATAGTTATTTGTTAACAAAAAACCACTGACTTCTTTTTTCATTCCCCTAGACATTTCACGCTGCCTAGTGTTACACAATCTGATTTTTTTTATCTCCGTTACAGAATTTGTGTTCATCACGCATACACGATCTGTTTATATTAGGTTCCGTAACAAACTATTCACAATGCAAAAGTTTAGGACAATCAATGAGTCCAAAGCTGAAAACTGACACAACTGCTGTAATTTGTCAGTCTCAAATATACAAGTAAAATGCTCACAAGAATGGAAGCAAATGACCCTTGTTAGGTTCATCTAACAAGCATGACGTGTGACATTATATCTAGTGCTGGCAACGAGAAAGTAATTTTGGCCAATTGTGGATTTTTTTTATTAAAATTTAAATTTTATAGAACATTCTTCATCAAGAAGAGCAAACACTTATAAAAGATGAATGGTTATGTTAGTAATGCATTAGTAAACCAGTGCTGTGCTGCAGTACCTACATATATAATAAGCGTGCAAACTGTGCTCTCACAATTAACTTCTCAGAGAGTGAAACTAATAATCAGTCAGAAAGTGAAACTAATTATTGGTTTGTTATAACGGTCATAAGTCAACGGGCTTACCTTGACCTTCAAAGGGTCCAATGTTCAAGTAAAAAGCATGTGAAGACTATAATAAAAATACTTATGGTAATCTAAAATTTTTTTTTTAATTTCTTTTAATATGGAGATTTTATTTGACTTGGACTCTCGTTCCAGATGACTCAGACTCAAGTAGCCAAGCTGTCTCCATCAGGTGGCTCTGTCTGCCATTAAGTATAGAGGACTGAAATTTAGTAGATACTGGGGCAATAGATCTATTCTGATCACACATTCCTCTGAACATTGTGATGGGTCACCACTATCTAGACTACTGTCCAGTAACACTTACTTGTGCCTCTTACTGGACACAGAGAACAAATGCCATTTGTTCCCCATCCAACACCAACATCACAACAACAGTCCTTGATTGACAGCCTGTGTTCAGTTGGATCACTGCAACTGTTGTTCACAAAGCTCTTGTAGCAGATGCTCTGCTTCTGTTCTGAAAGATAAAATTTAAATACAATTACTCTGCCCCAAGCAGATAATAATTTTATGCTCGCCACACCATCAGTGTTTTGTGTGTTGGGCGCCAATAAAAGGAAATTATACTGGGGGGGGGGGACAGTACTAGTATATATACAAATATTTAAAGCCCAAGACCTGCCTGGTTGAAAAGGTAATAATAACCAAAATCAGAGTTAAAAACTGTCCCGACAAATAGTGAGAATACTTGGAGGGCGGACATCGTTATTAGTACGGCGGCGCTGGGTGATAATTAAGGTAACCCTGTATTCTGGGAAATCTGATACTCTTAACGTATGGAAACCCATAGCCGGCAGCGTGAGGACCTTGCTAAATAAGCAGATTCATTTGAAACAAGTAGTTTAATTTTACCTGCAGTATAACCAGTTCATGAAGAAGCGGAATTAACTAGGAGAGGGCGAATATCCAATATGGAGGCACTGCTTACAAGAGGGCTGAAGTTCAAGGTCGCTAGATTTTGAATAATGATTACAGAGGACCTCACTTTGACAAGAAGGGTCACGATTAGTAAATATATGTTACATACATCCCCATCCGTATTCTAACTGGACTAAAAACTCCATTAAATATTATATTAATAAAGATTTGGGGCGACCATAATGCACTGCAAACCAGAAGTAAGTACGGGCCAATAGCAGTCAAGGTCATTGTTTGAGAAGACATGCCCGCGCTGGGACAAGATCACTCGTCAACCAGGACTCGGCCACCATCCACCACTAGTACCAGGAGAAACGACGACCAGTGAATTCATCTGTCAGGAAAAACGACAACCAGCAACATACTATATGGAAGAAAAACCCACCACCAGCTAGTATTGATCAGGTTTTTCTCAAGCGTTTAGCATGGCTATAATTCATTAATCACTCCTACTTTTCACAAGTATTAAACATACCTAAATATACACCCTGCTTTTCTCAAGTGTTAAGCACACCAAAAAACTGACAGTGCTTTTCTCAAGTGTTAAGCATACCAAAAAACTGACCGTGCTTTTCTCAAATGTTAGCATGACAAAAACAAATCATGGTTTTCTCAAGTGTTAAGCATTACATAAAAGTGCCTGTGCTATTCTAAAGTTTTAAGCATATAAAAAATCTGACCGTGCTTTCTCACGTGTTAAGCATATAAAAAATCTTACCGTGCTTTTCTCAAGTGTTAAGCACAACAAAAATCTGACTGTGCTTTTCTCAAGTGTTAAGCACAACAAAAACTGACCATGCTTTTCTCAAGTGTTAAGCACAACAAAAACTGACCGTGCTTTTCTCAAATGTTAGCATGACAAAAACTAATCATGGTTTTCTCAAGTGTTAAGCATAACATAAATGTTACAGTGCTTTTCTCAAGTGTTAAGCATAACAAAAAAGTGACAGTGCTTTTCTCAAGTGTTAAGCATATCAAAGTGACAGTGCTTTTCTCAAGTGTTAAGTATAACATAAAAGTGACCGTGCTTTTCTCAAGTGTTAAGCATATAAAAAAAAAAAAAAAAACCTGACCGTGCTTTTCTCAAGTGTTAAGCACACCAAAAATCTGACAGTGCTTTTCTCAAGTGTTAAGCATACCAAAAAACTGACAGTGCTTTTCTCAAGTGTTAAGCACACCTAAAAACTGACCGTGCTTTTCTCAAGTGTTAAGCACACCAAAATACTGACAGTGCTTTTCTCAAGTGTTAAGCATACCAAAAAACTGACAGTGCTTTTCTCAAGTGTTAAGCACACCTAAAAACTGACCGTGCTTTTCTCAAGTGTTAAGCACACCAAAATACTGACTGTGCTTAACATACTAAAAAACTGACCATGCTTTTCTCAAGTGTCAAGCATACCAAAAAACTGACCGTGCTTTTCTCAAGTGTTAAGCATACCAAAAAACTGACCATGTTTTCTCAAGTGTTAAGCATACCTAATAACTGACAGTGCTTTTCTCAAGTGTTAAGCATAACATAAAAGTGACAGTGCTTTTCTCAAGTGTTAAGCACAACAAAAATCTGACCGTGCTTTTCTCAAGTGTTAAGCACACCTAAAAACTAACCGTGCTTTTCTCAAGTGTTAAGCACACCTAAAAACTAACCGTGCTTTTCTCAAGTGTTAAGCACACCTAAAAACTAACCGTGCTTTTCTCAAGTGTTAAGCACACCTTAGAACTTACCGTGCTTTTCTCTGGTGTTCAGCACACCTAAAGACTGACCTTGCTTTTCTCAAGTGTTCAGCACACCTAAAGACTGACCGTGCTTTTCTCAAGTGCTAAGCACACCAAAAAACTGACAGTGCTTTTCTCAAGTGTTAAGCACACCAAAAAACTGACCGTGCTTTTCTCAAGTGTTAAGCATACCAGAAACTGACCGTGCTTTTCTCAATGTTAAGCATACCAGAAAACCGACCGTGCTTTTCTCAAGTGTTAAGCACACCAAAAAAACTGACTGTGCTTTTCTCAAGTGTTAAGCATAACATAAAACTGACCGTGCTTTTCTCAAGTGTTAAGCATAACATAAAACTGACCGTGCTTTTCTCAAGTGTTAAGCATAAAAAAAAAAAACAAGGCCTACAGGCCTAATGCGAACCTGTGCATAAGGATATACACCAGGTATAACGCTTCAATGCTGAACCACTACTTTTCATATATATGAACAATGCAAGTACTAAACATTTTGAAAAAGAAACAATACACAAACATCACTGCTGAAATTCTGGCATGGGTGCACACAACACAAAAATTATTGTAGGTGGCACCACCAGTCTTGTATACGACAAAGCTATTTGACATGTATAAATATGAAAACAACGACCAGTGAATTCATCTGTCAGGAAAAACGACAACCAGCAACGTACTATCTGGAATAAAAACCCACCACCACCCCCATTGCCACCGACTCAAGCACTCTGTGTTCTACTTGTTAATGTTAAAATTTTAAAGTTTATTGTTTCTAAACAGCATATTTGTCGAGGTGTAAACTGTTTACTTTTACTACTACTACTTTTACTTTTAATATGACCTATACGATATATATGGCGTGTTGTACCCCACCTTCCCATCAGTGGGAAAGAAGGGATAATTGCTGAATATGTTGAATATGGAAATTTTAATGTTATTTTTAATAAACCTCGGCCAGTTTTTCCCATAATTCCATGTCTTGTGAGCTTCTTTCAGCACTTCCGAGAACAGAGCAAGTGACTGGATGGGTATGAATGATATAATCAAGTTTTGATTAGTTATGGGATAACTGTGAGCCGGTTCGGGTGTGTGCATGTTGGTGTGACAGAGCATAAATGATATTTAGAGTGAAGGGCACAATACTTAAGATGATTATCACATGGTCTCTAAAATGTATTATACTATATTTCCTTGATCAGATGCCTGGATATTTCAATTTTTTTTTTTAGACTCTGCTTTGTCTAAAAACAGCAAGCTTCCATTTAAGGCCAGCCTTATTTAACAATAGTCTCTGGCTCAACAGTATGCAGAAAGAAATGACCCACAATAATCGGATTGAAATGGTGCCCGACACTTCATGGGGTTCATTTGAAAACATCATCAGTAAATGGATTTGGATAATGAAATAAAATAAGATGCCATTGAGATATGGGTACACCTTATGCATTTGGAAACATTGTCTCCATCAAAATAGGGTGGCTGTTCAGTTCATTGTGCACAGTGTACAGCTTGTAACATTTCCATCGGAATAACAGAGGTAGGATGGGGTGGGTGAAACATGAAAGGTAGATTTCTTATTCATTTTAATGTCACTTTCCTCCTCCATTTCAACTGATTCAGCTTGACATAGAAATCTACACAGCATATTCCATCTTTTTAAACCAGTACCGTTTCCCCCGTGGATAATCTGCACTTTTTCACCATGAAATAGAAATAAAAAACATTGGTGCGTATTATACATGGAAGCATAATTCCAAACTATTTTCCCATCACATTGGACATCGTTTGGTGGGCCGAGGGTGAGTGATAATAAAGGATTTTATGCAAATGAAGTGTATACACACTGAATTTCATCAAATTAGGCAAAAGAAAACATAAAAATAGGTTTTATTTACTGTCATAATTTCAAATACTTAAAATATACCATTAATGTAGCTTACAGCCGAAGAACATTGATTTGTGAACTGAAATATGCATGACGATGCATGGTCTGGCTGACCTCATATAATGTCATTGTCAGTTGGTAGATGGTGCCGTAGGCACCAACACTTGGGTTGTTATGCGGGTCATTGATTCTCTTAGGAAATTATCTGTGACACACTTTATTACTTTCTAAACAACTTGAGCCAAGGGAGGTTGCCTAGTGGTTTTCTTTGTTAATTAGTTACCCTATTGTGTACATTGTCATGGTCAGATTTATCAGTTGTACTTCGGGGCACCTCCACTTATGCGGATTAGCAGGTCGTGTGAGTCTATCACGTGGTCAGGTGAAATCTAGGGTCGGCCCCAGGTGCCGTTGAAACCACCAGCCAGGTTTCGGTAGTCGGTACATGCTCACAACAATAGAACAAACAGTGAGCCCATACAGGTGACCGCGACTTCACCCATGGGCAATCAACCTGGTCAGCGCTTGATTAGCACGAGTGCCGGTATTAGGCAGGTCAATTTAATAGTAATAGAACAATTTGGTCAGAAAAAAAACTCATAATCTGTAATAGCCAGGTTGTCGTATTTCACAGCATTTATATATTGATAATATAAAGGAGTTTGGAAAGGGACTGATATAATATAAAGTGGGCGTAATTTGCATGCATTTTACAGGTAGTTGTCCAGTAAATTATATCTTACTTAAAACAGGTACGTGTCAGTATTGCACACTTGACAGCACCTTTTTTTACACTCGACAGCTAAAGGAGAATAACCTTTTTGCTATTTTAAGTGTAACTATCTTCTTCTAAGAGACTTGTCGGTCTGACTGGCAAAGTTTACCCCCACGGAGCCAGTGAACATTCGATGACTACGGCAAATACAAATTGTAGCATTCAAGATTTTGGCCAGAAGCAGGCTGCGTATTATTCACAGGGTTATACGTGTTTTTCCTCAGAAACTGTTACTCTAAATAGGGGTGCGGATTATCTACGGGGGGAAACGGTATGCAACTTTCACTGGTGGCAATATTCCACCTAAACGTGTTGGTTATTGACAAGTAGGATCTAAATTTTATGTCAGTTTAAGAGTGTCACAGAATGTGGTTAAGGTTGTGTTAGGGGTGGAGTAAAGAGTGCTTCAAAAATGAAAGCAAGGAGTGAGATGGCGAGTGTTAGTGCTTGTCTTATTGTGTCCCTACTGTTGACAATGTATTTGTGCTGCGTTTACTGGGAATGGTAATCTGCTTTAATTATAACAAACCAATCAGGAATCCTTGGTGCCCATTTTAGGGAAAATAAATAAAATAAGACATAAGATAAATAGATGAATTAAAATAAAGCTATGAGGTTGAAACATTCTATTATCACAAAAAAATATTCATGCAATAGTCTCAGTTCAATTCGACCTGGAAATGCACATATTATAGTAACAGACAACATGCCAGGCAGAGACATCTGGCAGCAAACAAGGAAACAACTCTTGTACCCAGTTATGAGCAAGACCAGCATAAATTTAACCAGGCATTTAATTCATTAAGAAGATGTCAGGTGTCTCTTTATGGCGGGGCATCTGATATGGGATATAAAGTAATACCAAGAAAATTCATGTGTATAACCATCTGTACATGAAAATATGGTCACTGGTAAATAAAGGTTACACATGAACCACATAGTTTCATGAAGATGACCAGTTATTGAAGATGACCAGTTATTTATAATCTAATCTGTTATTAGTCCTAAGGTGTGCAAGGAAATAAGTTACATATTCCGTTAATACTGACACAATACTGACCTAAATTTGCTTAAACATCTGTGTGGAGAGCACAAGTTCTCATTGCACACTAATCATAGTTGTAAAAATTAATTTCTTAAATTTTTTAGAATATTCTCATAATATTTTCCTCATGAAAAATATGATACACAAAACGTATATATCAGGTATAATATTCTTAGATTCCAAGTATTTTATGTTCTTTAAACAAGGGACCCATGGGTCACGGGGCTCAGCTGTTATATATGATAAAAAAATATGATTTTGAAATGAGGCACATGCTGGTTTTGTGTGGAAATAAATATAAGCTGTATTATGAGTAGTTGGTGTTTAGCTTATGTATGATTTTGATAGTTTCTTTGGAGACAGGGAAGAGATTGATATCATTTATTTTATTAACAAATGGAGTGCTATTGTCATACAGATTTTGACTTGGCCATATAACTGATAAGCAGCACATATAAGATAAGAGTTTAACTGTTTATTAAAATTTAATAACAAATATTGTGCCAAACATAATTTTTTATTAAAAATAATAAGAGAATCATATGATTTATTTAAATAAATTATAACTGAAATGATTATTAAAATAATATTATTAAATATATTCATGAATGCATTCATGAATACATTTTGAAAGTATTTGCATGGAATTCAAATACTTTCATTTTTACCTGAATTCCCATTCTTATGCAAGAAATTTTATAATGGAGTACATATTCATATTCGTATTCAAATACATTTGCAAAGTATTCGCACCATGCCTGGTATTTTTTTATCAGTTTTAGCCAAACAATGATGTTGAGAATCCAGAATATAAATGAAGGACCCATGGGTCACGGTGCCCAGCTTAAGTTTGAAATTTTTGCAAATGCAAAATATGAAAAATATTCTATTGTAATGTTTTTCATTTATATAAGCATATGAGAAGCTAAGAGGAAAGGGGCCCTCCTACTTGGTTATAGTAAAGTTCTAAATATATGATTGCAAACTAATACTCTGACAAGACTGTCATGAAGAAAAACAGTAAAAGTTTTGAGATACTGTGATGCATATGAAAAATTTATAGATGGACAGGCAAGTGGACAGAATGGACAAATACCTTTATTTCACTTTCAAGGGAATAATGCATTTAAGTTTATATATAAGCCTATTTTTTTAGCATATCCACTTTTTCCATTAATAGTTTTTATCTGATTCATTTTTTTTATTTACAAGTGTTATAAATTTGTAATAAAAAACTGAAAATATAAGTTAAAATATTAGAATTCTAAGTTGCAATCATTATATATCCAGATTGTAGTTCATATTGGGTCATATTATGCATACACATATATTTTATTATTTTAAAATAAAATGTTTAAACTGAATTTAAAAGAAAATAATGCAACAACATGGCATTTACAAGATTATTCCTTGAATCCCTATTAAAAAGTTTTGCAAATTGGAGTTTTCAGTACATGCTTAATTTTATTCACCGAAATAAAATAAAAGATTCAGTAAATTTGATAAAATAAAAACATCTTTTCAAATAAGTATACACACTGTTGGTTGTATGAGGGACAAACAATATCATTATGCTAATTACAATCTCAGCTATAATTAATTACTGGAATTAATAGTCAATTTTACACCTGGTGAAATTTTACTCTTCTGAAGTAAAGCATTACTTATCTGATGAACATCCACACTTTCATATAGCAATACACCACTTTGTGGACACAATTAAATGTGCACTTTAATCATTGTAACCCTGGTGGTACAATACATAATCTAAAATGTAGCATAGCTAAGAATAAATAAAATAAAGAAAATTATAACATTCATCTAGTTTATGCACCAGCTGGGGGGGGGGGGGAGTGCAGGGCAGAGGGGAAGCCTGCTAGTAGTGGCCAGCTTAGCCAAGGCAAGCTGCCTGGGGTGGGTTACATAATGCAAGTGAAGGCTGTATTACCAGGTGGGCCAGATGTAAACAACACTTGACATGGTGTATGAAAACTTTAATAAACGCTACTCTTTTCAAACAATTCCTTTGAAATTTCAGATTTTAAAAGATTAAATCCTTATGTATATATGCTGTGAAAATTAAATCAACAGTGCTTACAGGGAAAAAACGTGCCATTGCCAAAGTTGGACAAAATTTAAGGTACTGATTTTTTATTTATGCTAATAACTTGAAAAATTTGCAAAATTCAGATCTAATTTCAGATTGAATCTTGATTAAATAAAGTTATATTCCTGAAAAAAAGTCTCAAGCTTCAGTAATTCTCATGTTAAGTGAGCAAATATCTTTCCTGATTTTTAAAAAATTGCATTATATTTGGGCCCATAACTTCAAAATAATACCCAATACTGACCTAATTTTTGGTATGTGCACAGAAAATGTATGGAAAAATATGAATACTAAATATGATCAAAAACAGATGTGGTTTTGATATTAGGCAGCCCTGAAGTGTAACAATGGCTTTTTTATGGAAAACAGAGGTTTCTCCTTAATATCTCGAAGGAACGAAGTCCTAATGATCCAATTTTCGGTATGGTAGGAGATTTTGGGGACATCTAATGGTATGCAGAATTATGGATTCGTAGGTCCAACCGTTTTAAAACGTGCCCTGTAAACGGACAGACAGCCGGACAGAAGGTCGGAAGGACGACGGACAAACGACCACGACTATAGCTCAGATGACTTATAGTCAGCTGAGCTAAAAACCATAAAACTTTCTCTAATAAAATTCTCTTTGACAACATACATAAGCTTCTGTTTTTGCAGTGCCAATGGTTAAATGCTTTCAGATGCTTTTTAATGGTTTAATTTTGTTGTGATCAACCAATAAAATGTTGTTCAGCTAGTTTCTAACCAATGATGTTTCATCTTAAATGCTTTAAATTATATTACACAAAGAGACTACCAGTACTATTAAATTTCAGATGCTGCTTTCCATCAGATGATCCAACATATCCAATGTGTAGATATCAGGCACCTGATAAAAACTATATAATACTTTTGTATTATCACAATGTATCAATGCAAATATGTACTATCACAGCCCAATATTTCAGTCCATATGACCATTACAATCAAGTTAAATGAAAAATCCCAGGCAAAAATTATGGAATTAATGTTGCAAGTGCAGGAATAAAAGATACACCTGGGATACATAACTTTGATACATAAGATTAGAATACTCAAACCTTAAATATGGCTCATTCAACATATATTAACTGTTTTAAGCAATTCCTGCACCAATTCCTAGCCAAAGTCTTTACTTCAAAGGTGCATTTTCTCAACCAAGGAGAAAATGGGGTAATAGCCATGGGCAGTAGGCAAATGTAGGACACATAACCTTCTAAAGTCAATTGTGGCTGCTTGGGTTTTATGGGCCCCTGGGGGCCAAGAAATCAACAAGAATTCATAGGCCAAAAAGACCAGAGAAGCAAATTGTAAAGTCAGATGAAACTAACATCATCTATGATATCAGACTTTAATCAAACACCTTTTAGCACCATAGAAATTTGTAAACACTATATGAGTGCTACAGAAATTAATGAATGTAATGAAAGTAACTTAGAACAATGGTATGAAACTTTTAGGGCTCAGATATGTTTAATGAAGAAATTAAAGATGCTACATTTAAGGACTTTAATTGCTACTTATAAAACCTGTATTTCAACTTACTAATGCATGCCTTCTTGTCATCAGTGAGCTGGTAGCCTGGATCACAATTGCAGAAATACCCGCTGTCTGTATTGACGCACCTCCCATTCTCACAAAGGTCTGGGTTGGTTGAACACTCATTAATATCTGACAAATAAAGTAAACAATAGTTAATTGACCAAAAGCAACATATACATTAAAATCATAACTCATGGCGACAGAAAAATTAAACAGGCACAAATGGTTCCGGAGGTGAGTCTGGTATTGATAACTTGTACAAATGAAATTATACTGACATAGTTTCAGGTTTCCAAAGCAACTATTGCTTGCTTTTTCAAAATATCCAATTAAAAACTTTCAAGGTGATTTTCTAAACATAAATGCTAAACAGATAACTGGTAAAAACAGATATTGGACTACAAAATATCAGCATACATATGGGGGCTATACAGTAGATCTGTGCATACTACTAAATTACTTGAAAAATGTAGGAAAAAGACTTTGAATATGTATAATATTTCTGAAGGAAATTTATTTAAAGTAGCAGAATGTAAATTTTTCCATTGAACATTTTTTTAGGCTATTTAAAAGCTTTGATAAATCATAGTTCAAGTTAATAAACTTGGTGGATTTCTTAAATAAGAAATCCAGGGTCCAAATGTTGGGTACAACATGGGTTGCACTGAAACATTCATGAATACATTTTTTAAGTTGATGTGAATTTCCTTTGTTATAAGAAGAAAAAAGAGCACACATTCCTTTAAAGCAGATACCTTTAGCCTTCTAGTGTTGTCTACAGTCAAATCATGATCCTGGCATGTCAACGAGACCCATTGATACCTTTCACAAAGGTTAGCACCATTTTAGCCCTCTAACATTAAAGAGTCTACTCAGTATATGAACAGTATTATAACATAATGTGTAGAGGAAAGCATAGTAATGCTTGGTGAGGATCATAGATGCAAATATTTTTGTCTTTTTTTTTCAGGACACCTCATGGAACACAAGTCCCCTGTAACTTGACATGTACCATACCAATCGTTAGCTTTTTTAATACACTTTCTTACAACTTCTACCATATGTCAGAAATATTACATTTGTAATATTACTCAGCACATTAATGAATCCCCCTGCAAGTTTGCTGAATTTCTGACCACAAGAATACAATCATGGCTTGCATGGGTTACTGGCCTACCGGTACAGCCAATTTGTACACAACACAGGGAATGACTTGCTACCTCAGTGATGGATTTTTACTTTGGTTTGTGAGTTCACATGTATCATTTTGTTTTGATTCATCACTCATAGCCTAATGTTAAGATCATCAGCTGTTTTTACCATGATATTAATGCAATAAGATGGATAGCCATTGCAGTGTATTACCTCCATCTGGCTTATATCACAACACACTATGGCTTACCAGTCCAATAAAAATAGATCTATGCCTACCAAGTCATATATTCACAGCTTCATAAAGGTTCAACAAGTATTTCAACAAGCAGAAAACAATTACCTTAATTTTGTAGGGATCTGTAGCTAATGACTTGGAGACCAGGTCAGGGAGGTGTTTTTAACTTGGGCCAGCATTTATTTTACATGAAAATAGGAATGCAGAAAAAGAGACAAAGACATATAATGGAGAATAAGTGCTGGCCTTCATGCCCAAGTCAGCTGATGAAATAAAAAGTCTAAACAAGTAAAAAAATACACTGGCAGGGTCCCAATAAAATCTGGAAAAGAATCTCTAGAATGTGCAAGATGCAATAGCATAAGAAAATTGGGAAATGCATAAAAAAGGCAACGATTACCTGAGACTAAATCCAGCATGACAGGCTTAATTTCCACATGAAAGCTTGTAAATAGCTTTATGTATCCTGTATGTGGTGTGTATTCAATAAAACAGAACACCCACAGGGGGGTTCCAGAAGCAAACCCTGCCGTGAAGGGCACCTGCCCCATGGAAAGCATTAAACATCACAGTATGAGGAAGTTTAGCAATCTAACCTCAGTAACATTACACCTAGTGCATCAACATATTTTTTACCTCAAAGTGTCATTTCCAGCTGTCCTTTAATGTAAATTCTACTGATTTGAAGTGAATGAGACATCTGGAAAAATACACCAGTTATGGAAACATATGATTGGCATGTTGCACTTGACATGAGCATCCACATCAGAGCAATTAGCGCTATATGGCAAGCTAAAGGGTGTTGGCAATGGATCTGACATGGGGAAATTAAAAGGGTATAGACATCAGGCAGGAACGAGTATAAAAAAAAATTAACTGATAATATCTCACATTTTAGATTTATTGGGTTGCTGAAAATGTGCAGTCCTGGCAATATGTTTCCATCTATGTCACTCTAAAGGCGGTTTATGTTTATCATTATCATGATGAATACAGCTCTCCCATGAGGCTCTGAGAGATGTTCTTATGAGCTGAGCCTTTTTTTTTTAGTATGACCTGTCATCACCCCTTTTTTTTCCCTCACTGACATGATTATTATCATAATGCATCCTCTTACATGTGACACAAAGGATTTGGAACAATACTGTTTCTGCAAAGATTAAAAAGTAAATATTTGTTCATATTCATGATAAATACATGTCTCCTGTAAGGCTCAGGCATACTTTTTTATCAGCAGTACACTTTTGTATAATATCTTTTATAATTTCATTTTCTTTTGATTTACCAAGGTACCCTAATTACATTTATCTTCCTACAGTGACAAAATGGGTTATAGAGCCTACTGTTTCTAAACAGTGCACCATAATCAGTATTTTTTCGCATACATTGATATATACTTGTCTCCTGTAGAAGACTTGGGGCTGTTTTCAGCTTTACATTTTTACTGTATAATATGATTATTTATCATGCATTATTTTATACTTTCCACAATAAAAACCTGTTTTAATTTTCGACATGAAGTACAATGCACTCAGGGAAAAGTACCATTTACACCTGCATCCTTTACACCTGCTTTTTTAATTAATACAATTTGCAAAATATCCTCATCTGATAGTATTCCAACAGAGGTTCCCCTTTATAAATATTAAAGTGCTGCAGGGCTATTTTGTGGTGGACTACAGCATTTCTGCTATTTTTCTGCTTTGCTTTATGGATACAGCTTTGCATTTTCATAGTTCATTTATCATTTCCATAAACAAAGAAGAGCAAATGAAATTTGGATCAAGTTACTCTAGAAATTGACAGGTCATAAAGATAAAAACGTTCCAATGATGTAACCTGAACCATGAACAAATTTGGTAATTCATTTAAAACAAACTAATCACTGCAAAACCTGGAATTAAAGTTATCCCTTAACATCTCTAATTCATCATTTGAATTATTGCACCAAGGAGGTATAAAGTTCGGCTCAACACATGCACTTCATGAACTTAACATGGAACTTAAATAACTCTTTAGATTTATAAAACATTCTGGTTCAGTGAGATAGTGAGCAAGTATGAACAGATAATTGTCTCAAAGGTGGTCCCACAATCCTAGCCTTTTTACCTACTTTAAGAGCTAATATATCTACATAAATATGCCAAGTAGAGGGAGGAGAGGGTAGCTGACAGATCTGTTGCTGTCTTGTTGAAATTTTCAGGGTCTCCTTGAGCAAGCAGGTAGCTCTGTTAACATATACACTCCACAACCTTGTTTGATCCATATAAATGTTCAAAATTAACATTGTGTTCTCACCATGAGATCCACTGCTTTCCAAGCCTGGCCAGACAGGCCAAGATTAAATGAAGCTACATTAACATTCAGCCAAATGGCCCATTCCTCATGGGATATTTACCAAACAAATACAAGAATTTCAATTAAGGGGCCTCTGCTTACTGTCATCTGAATCACATTAATATTTTATAGTAACACATAATGGCATAACATTTGTTCTGAGATCTGAATTTAGTCCATGAAGCTTGATTGCTAAATGCAGACACTTGTGCTTGTGAGAGGATGTGATGTCAACAAAAAGAACCAGAAAGGCATGATCAGTATTTTTTTTTTCTTTTCCTGCCAAGCTGGCCTGCTAGCTCAATCCTGTACTTTCATGTCAGCACAGATTCCCAGTGTGACTGACCTGCTTCAGAACAAGTGCGGTGTCTTTGTTTTGTTTTTGTTTTTGTGAACAAAAACAATTTACTGGGGGTGGCTTCACATCTGTGAATTTTGCATTTAATGACAGTTTCTTTTTCCTGAGCTCATCAAAAACCTACAATTAGAGTACTAGGATCAGTTAATGTAAAATGTATTGTTACAATGAATAAAACCTGATGTGCTTCATGATTAACATACCTTCAGCTATGATTGGAGCCTATCAACTCCAAGAAATAACTCTAATATTTGGATGGTATTATTAATCCATGTTTTCTGGAGTGTCCCGATTTCATGCCCCTGTGTGGTCATTATATAAATATCAAATCATCAGTGAGAGCTTGCTGTGCTGAAGGGACTTCTTCATGAAGGTTTTATTTTTGTGTGAACCGTTTTGTGAATATAACAGATTTAAAACCCTTGATAATATGAAGCAATCCACAGAATAGTACTGGTACATTGTTTCTGGTTAGAGATGGGTATTATATCTTTAGAATTCTTTGTAAAGAATTAAATTACCTGTAAATACAAAATGAAGCACTGAGTCTGGAAGAGGCTTTAAACTGCAGCATTTATATGAAGGATCCATGCTTTTCAGTGTTCTCATCTGCTTTTTAAGTATATATGAGGGTTAAACAGAATATCACATTTAAAGGAAGCAAAACTAGAGTCTAAAGATGGTTTTAATGTATTTCATACAATCTACAACAAATCTGAGAAAATGTGAGCCGCCTTTGGTTAGCCTTGCTGGACTGACAACAACAGTATGTTTAAGAGATATCGGTCTTGAAAATGGGGCTTCTTAAAACTACATCATCTGGGTCACAGTGGCTCATGGAAGAGGATCAGCTATTTAACAAATAGTAATACATACAAAAAGAGTACAGAAAGTTGTTATTCATATAAAATATAACAGACAGTGAGACACCATAATTATCTTTCTGACTATGTCTGAAGCAGCCCTGGAGATATGGTCTAGCAGATTTCTGTGAGACTCAACCACATGATAGGGATACTTTTAATAAACATGAATCGTACACTGTGATTCATCAATGCCAAGTATCTTAAGGTTGCAACTCCGGCAAAACCCACTAAATTTAAAAACAATCCCAAAGCTGTTTCAAATGCAGATTAAACCCAAAAAAGTATATATAATTTTAAATAACAAGTAACAACAAACCACTATTTAATGGGCTAATATCAAATAACATTACACAATCTGAAAACATTTTAATTTTCTTTCTAACTTATAATAAAATTTTTAAAGTTTGATTCAATAAAAAAATTTACATTTCATTTTTAATTATGAAAGAACATATGGTAAAAAAAGTTTTAAGGCATTGTCATATTGTTTGATTTTAACATATCTACTATTCAAAATTGTAAAATTTCATAGGAAATTAAATGTGAATTTCATAAATACATTTACCATCAGAAAGACACTTCACTAGGTGTAAAATGAGTCAAATGAGATATATATACTTAATGGATCTACTGAATATATTAATTCTAATGTTTTTGGGCTGATTTTTATTCACTGGGATTTTGCAAGGGATGCTACCTTAAGGACTCTCTGTTTTGGCTTGGTTTATGGATTTGACCACAAGAGGTTGGGAAAATGCTTGATCAATCTGGAATGTACAAGATCCAGTGAAAGCAAAGTTACTGGTAGTAATATATGCTCTGTACCTGGCTAAACTGATCAACTGACCTGAGCAAATATGACTGCACTGAAATGGCAGATTTCATTAAGTAAATTTTGAATTAGAGAATATTACATGAGCATCATTGTCTCGCACAACAAGTAATCTGACCAAGAATGTCTGCCTTTTTTGTGTGCCTAAGGGAAACGGTAAATCATGAAATTTTAAAGTTAAGCTATTGCTGATGCAGTTCAAGTTTATTGGGGCAGCCATATTGCTTCTTGAATGAATTGCATGTGGGCATTAACTGGCTGCAAGTTCAACCTTTTGCACTTTTAAATAATGATGCCCTGCCATCTGGTGCCTATAAAATGAACAGCCATCTTCCAAGGCAGCAGTTATGCAGAGCACTGAGAAATGCTATGGCTTACAGCAGCTTCATAGGTGAATTAAGTTATGTTGTTGAAGTTTACATTTAGTTAATCTTAAAAGCTCAGCTTCAGAGATATAATATCTTGGAGTCTGCATTGTTTGATTTACCACTTCCCTTGGTTAATGTAATAACATTTCAGTCCCTGACAGTATATTTTGTGAAGTTTTAAAGTGTGTATAATTTAACATATAAATAGATTAAGGCCCTGAAATAGCCTGAATGATACAGTTGATTAGTAACCTAGTATGTCAAACCATAAATAATCAAAACTGTCATTCATACATTAAAATGTGACACTTCAAAATGATTTAATGACAAAACAAATTCAACATGTAATATACCGTGTTAACTTGTGTGGGAAGTATCATGCATTTTGAAACACACTTTGTTTTACTACTGCCTTTTTTTTTCCTGTAAGTCTCATTCCTCTATGGTATGACTGATCATGTGACCACAAAACATGCCTAATAGTATAACAAGTGACTTAGCCCTGCATCTGTTCCCACAAATCAAAATGTCCTGAGAAGCATGCTAATTTGTGATGAAATTAAACTGAGCCTGAGGATTATTTTCCTGCATTGTTCTTTAACAGGGGTCTTAACACAAACAAACACAAGATATGTCTGGTATTTAGTTGAGTTTTGCATAATATTTATATGATACTGACAGTGCAATGTGTGGGGTACAAATCTTACCATTTGTGGAAACCAGTACTTCACTGTTTCTATGCTCAACTTTTCAGATATAATACCACATATGATGATACCAAGAGCAAATCTGTTCCAGTGCAACCTATTGTAAATGACATGAATACAAGGCTCCTGGCAGTTAAACCAGTGTTCCATTGATTCATGTCACTACTGGTAAACAGGGACATCTTATTTTGTATATTTGGATTATAATGCATTTGAAGACCAATTTGGAAAATAAGATCTGTGGTCTGTTTGTGTGGCCTGCAAACATTCTGACACTGCAATGTCAATTTGTACGGTCTCGGTTATAATGTGCTTAAGGGGATTATTGTGATATATAACGACCATGACTTAATTAAAACTGCACAATGGCAACTGATGGAGTGATTTCATAAGATATAAACTGATATTTCAAATTTTATTTTAGTGTGAAAATGTGAAAAGTTCTTTATAGTATTTAGTAAATATAGAACAGGTTTTATTCTGAATGTGGCCCACACAAGACCTTAATGAAGTTCCATGTGTCCCTGGGGAAGAAAATATGCCAGCCTATGCTGTGGATCATTCATACAGAACTTGCAGGAATGACTTTAGTAGGAGTATTGTTTAAAAATCAAAATTCTCAGGGAGGAGAGAGTTTAAACTACTGGTACTGTGGAATAATACCCTGGAATAAGTTAATTAATTTTTTAGCATTAACAACCTAGAATGTTAAGACACTTTCAAAAGAAAATATAAACTCCTTCTAATGAACAAAATGAGATCTTTAGAAGATAATCAATATTACAGTCTGTTATAGTAATGTGTCTTTTTCTTCTCAAGTCAAGGAAGTACTTATGATGGTTTCTAGAATGTCATGTATACAAGTGAGGCAAAGGCTATCTCATGTGACAATTGGATGATGTCCTATATGGAAAATAATTATAAGCACCATAATAGAATTTCTGTTACAAAGGATTTATTACATGTGTAAGACTCTGTCAGACTTGTTTTACATTAATGCTGTAAAATGCAAATAACTTTTATTGTCTTTGTCTGTGATATAATGCGTGTACTGGAGAAACTGTCTTGGAAAAACTCATTTCAATTTAATTCATGTAGAACTGCCAGGTTTGGATCCCTAAAAAACTAAATATTAACAAATAATTAAGATCACAAATTAATGAATAGGCCAGGGATATCACTAAGACAGTTACGGAAGAAGATACAGGGATAGCTCACATACCATGAAGTGCCTATTTTTATAAACCCGATTTTGGCTATGTAAGTAAGTTTTTATTGTAGCTCAGCACAAAGCGAAAATGCCAGTCTGTCAAGGTCAAACATGGCATTATTGAACTGATGGAAGGATAAAAATGGTACAGGTTCTTTCTTGAACCAGTCATGTTTAGTATAGCATACTAATTTTACTAATTACAATCAAGCCATGAAACATCTGAATATAAAATATTAAACCTACACTTCATGTGGGAAACAAAAGTGATACTGACAGTCATCCATAGTAGGACTGTAATAATACTGATAAATTATCTGAGGATACCTGTCATATGAAGTTACTTCACTCACAATATTATAAACAAAATGTTATATAGAAGGTATATTGCAGTTTAAAATTACAGGCTTATAAATAATGCTTCTTTTGTGCATCTCTGACTTTATATCATGATGTACATCATTATGTGAGAATTTGAGATCACACCGTGCCATTTATTATTGACATTGTGACAAGCATTGAGATATTGTCAGTCATGCCACTGATGATGAACATAGTGTTCATAGTTAATCATCTGAAAAAGCTGGTATCTTCTGACTTCATCAGTTATACTAAATGGTGAACATAATTGTGTTCACAGTTTACCATCTGAAAAAGCTGGTATCATCTGACTTCATCATTTATACTAAATGGTGAAAATAATTGTGTTCATAGTTTATCATCTGACAAAGCTGGTATCTTCTGACTTCATCAGTTATACTAAATGGTGAATATAATTGTGTTCACAGTTTACCATCTGAAAAAGCTGGTATCTTCTGACTTCATCAGATAGATCTACAGGCACTGGGACAAAGGGTACATACCAGAGGGCAACTATTTAATATCAGATTTGGAGAAAAGGCTGTGGGAGTATGATTCATTTTTATTTTTTTTTAATTCCCTCAGTTGAATTTCAAAAACAATTTAATGCTGTGATCATCAATGTTTACAAAATTAACCATGCATCATGTGCACAGTTGTTATATCAGCAGACATATTAATATAAGTCCTCAGCCTTTATGGAGTGATAACAGTGAAAACCAGATGTCACACCCAGCTATTTATGATCATTCATCATCCTTATGTCATTAACAATCTCAGTTGTCATATATCATCTAAATACTCCCTGAGCCTGGCTGTGCTTTCTGTAACAAAGATCATGGGTATGCTGACAAGTCCCTTCATCACTAAAGGTATATTTAGGCTCTTGCTGAAGTATCCAAAATCACAAGTCTGTGTAGGGCTTCACATAAGGGGAGGTCCTAGTGTCCAGGGCTTGTGAGTTTGCTTGTAGTTGTGAGTGGCCTCTGACTCTTAAACCTGTCCAACTAAAAAGCTTTCAGTCAAAATTGAGAAGCTAACCAGGCTACATTTATGGCAAAGATCTTTTCTGCAAATTTCCCCTTATTTCACTTAATGTAATTCTTAAATTACATAATTTAACAGTTTAAAGAGCAATAACTTATCAGGATACTTAATTTTACTTTTGTTTGTAAAAAGAGTGTTTCCTGTAAGGGAAAGGTTGCTATAGTTTGTAACAGAGTGGTTCCGGTAAGGGAGAGGTTGCTTTGGCTTGTAACAGAGTGTTTCCTGTAAGGGAGAGGTTGCTCTTGCTGGTAACAGAGTGTTTTCCTGTTAGGGAGAGGTTTGGTATACCTTTGTAACAGAGTGTAACAGTGTTTCCTCTAAGGGAGAGGTTGCTATACCTTTGAAACAGAGTGTTACCTGTAAAGGAGAGGTTGCTATAGCTTGTAACAGTGTATTTCCTGTACAGGAAAGGTTGCTTTTGCTTGTAACATTTTTCCTAGATCCTGTTCGGGAGAGTTTGCTTTTGCTTGTAACAGAGTGTTTCCTGTACAGGAGAGGTTGCCATACTTGTAACAGAGTGTTTCCTGAAATGGAATGGTTGCTTTTGTTTGTAACAGAGTGTTTCCTGTATCTGTAAGGGAGAGGTTGCTATTGTTTGTGACAGAGTGTTTCATGTATGGGAGAGGTTGCTATTGCTTATAACTGAGTGTATCCTGTATGGGAGAGGTTGCTAACTTTCCATTAATTTTCACCATACAGTTTCATGTTTTTTGCAACAGAATTGAGCCCATGATAAAGAAGATAATGAAAGATATTGCTTAAATATTACATTCTCCTGAGGTTGTTTGTTTATCAAAAACTGAGCTGTAAATGAGTCAGTTTAAATAGAAGACTTTTTTCTGATCAGGTTTTCTCCAGGACAGGTAGGGATTTCGTATCTGTGAAAGCCAAGTTGAACAGTAATGTCAATAAGTGTCTAGCCCTGTAAAGATTGTGGCAGGTCATGGTTCTGTCAGCTGTTTGAGGTAATGTAACAAAATAGCTTACTACAACCTTTACACCCATCTATGTTTAAACAATGTCTGTGACCTTGGATTTTATTCTGAATCATGATAACATGTGTAAACTGGCCTCAATACTCATGCTCCTGGAGCCAGTATTTGTATCCATATTACACTCTTGTTACATGTCTGTGTTTCAGGACAGGAATGTTGCAGTTTTCTAAATCTTAGTTTTACAATCTGATGATGCTTTTATTTCTTTGGTACACTCTCAAGTAAAGATCAGCAGGGGCCAATCCAGGATTTAGGAAAAGGGGGATCCAACCGAGGACTAAAGACAAAACCTAAAAAATGTCCCCAGGTCCTGAAAAGGGAGGTTCCAAGCCACAGTAATTGGTTTGAGTCCACATAAGTGATCTGTCATGTATTTCTAGGATGTTATGGTTATTTCTTAACAAAGCTTTCACCCTGTTACCACTGGTTTTAAAGGTGTCCAAATACCTTAAAGATGAAATGTAAAAATCATATGAAATGAAGAAACATAGGTCTCTATTGTTTCTCCTTGGGGAAACAGACCTGTATACATTATTTTGTATTTTTGTTAGGGACATATTTTTTATAAATCTCTGTTAGACTCCAGCAGTCTTCAGCTTGTCATTGTCTCCATACCATCTGTGAAAACCATTGTCATTTTTTACAAGTGTTTTCATATCCTAATATTCTTGTCTGTATCTTCTGGTTATGTAATATCTTGTATACCTACATACTAAGGAGCTATGACCTAGTCAGTGTTTCTTAAGAACAAAGACAACATATGTTATTTCATATATGAATGCATTAAAAACAACACATGCTGTCACTACCATACAATATAAAATATCCAATTTCAAGAGGATATGTGTGTGCATGAGAAGTATTCATATAATTTACAAAGCTACAAGCAAAACAGCTTTATAAACTATATATTTTTACATCAGCATTTCTGTTCTCAGTATATCATGCTGACATTGCACAAGATCTAATTGTTGTCCTTAATATTAACTCCCTCTCTCCCTTGACAGAGAATAAACAGAAAACCAGTTAACTCTAATTATTCAGCATCCATATCTAATAACTGTGATGTTGTGTTTTTTTTTACACATCTAGCAGCAGTAACTTTCAGCCCAAGTTTGTGTAGGTGTGCAGTCACAGAGATCTGACTCTGCTGAAAGCACCTACAGCCAAAATACTGCCCAAAACAAAAAACCAAATAATGCTTCTTTGTACCAGTGATTAAATTACCAAGGTAAAATTAAAATTATTTGTTTCTCATTTCATAGTATTCTTTTGGGACCTGATGATTGATAATGATATGGGAACTAAATTTTTAGCAGAACATAAAATAAGGACTTTTTGAACTCTTTTAACAGTTTCTTTTCAAGATTCAAGGTGAGTTTTAACTTTAGTGATGGGAAAATCACTGATGGATTGAACTCATTACAGACTTGTCTTTCATACATTTGCAGTTAACAAAGGCCACATATACTCATTAAAAATCATTTTTTATGATGCCATTCAAAAATATACAAGTATGAAAAATTCCCCTGGAGTGGATAACCTCAGCTGTGAACTGACACCTAAGTGTGACAATGCTGGAAGCGTGTTCATTTTTTTTAGGTTTACCCACTCATAGCAATGCCCAAAATAATGAATTATCCCTGAGATCAAGTGGTTAATATGTCTGACTTTTGACCCACAATAAGACATGATTTCTATTAAGAACATGACAGTTTGGGTTCTTGCTGAATCAAGTGTTAGAAATAACTTTGCAGATTCCAGGTACCTCCCATGTTTCCTTGAATAAGTTTAGCCTTAAAACAAGCCAAGAAGATAGCAATATCAGGAAGGATAGGGAAGGAAGTTTATATTACAAATCTGGCTAGTTTCCCTGGCACGGACCTGTTTTTAACAAGATCACCACAAGAGTGCATAATACACCCGTTCTATTTATTTTTTTTACCTGTGACCCCATAATCCACCAATTTCTGGTAAGTTATGTGTGGATTTTGTATATACCGTAATCTAACTCAGTTGAGAAAATCTATTGATTAGAAGTTTTGGTGAGTTTTTGTGAAAATCCATCAATTCCCTGGTAATTTATTGTGGTAACAGAAGTAATCTGTCAGACAGACCGACAGACAGATGCAGAGACCATGGATATGCCCCATGGACAGGTGTATGATAATAACAAAGCAGTGATAAACAACATGAATATAAAACATGAACTAGAATACTGGTAGTCGACAAGCGACTACGTGTATCTGCCAAAATCAGAGTGGAACGTGTGAAGTGAGGCATGGATTGAGTGGCAAGGGTAAATAGAGTGAGGTGTGTTGCATATTAGCATGGATGTCTGCAGCCTATATGTGTATATAGGTATCGCCACCTATCACAAATCCAGAAAGCTGCCCAAGATGTATACATATGAAAAATTTTAGGCAGAAATGTCAAACCACTACAGAGATACGAGTGATTTTAGCCCACGGCAGACAAACAGACAGACGCTGTGCAAAAATGGTTGCAGGTTGTGTTTTGTGTTTTGAGATATGAGCCTGGATGTCTGCAGCGTATAGGTGGCGCCACCTGTCAAGAAAGCTGTCCAGGATGTATAAACCTGCAAAATTTTAGGCAGTTATGTCAAACTACTACAGAGATATCAGTGATTTTAGCCCACAGCAGACAAACAGACGGACACTGTGCAAAAATGGTTGCAGGTGCCCCCCCCCCCCCCCCGGTTTTGTGTATGATAGAGCGCTATGTGAGATCTATACAAATGCAAAATTTTGGCCAAATCGGTCAAACGGTTCCTGAGATATGAGCTTGGATGTCTGCAGTGAAAACATGAATGTAGGTGGCGCCACCTGTCATAAAATCAAGAAAGCTGTCCAGGATGTATAAAACTGCAAAATTTTAAGCAGATATATCAAACCACTGCCGAGGTATGAGTGATAATATCCCACGGCAGACAAACAGACGGACGCTGTGCAAAAATGGTTGCAGGTGGCGCCACCAGTTTTGCATATAATAAAGAGCTATGTGAGATCTATACACATGCAAAATTTTGGCCCAATCGGTCAAACGGTTATCGAGATATGAGCTTGGATGTCTGCAGCGTGAACATGAATGTAGGTGGCGCCACCTGTCATAAAATCAAAAAAGCTATCCAGGATGTATACGCATGCTGAATTTCAGGTGAATTAGTCAAACCAGTGCAGAGATACGAGTAATTTTTAACACAAGGCAGATGAACAGATGGAGACTGTGCAAACATGATTGCAGGTAGTACCACCATTTTTGCGTATGTTATAAAGCTATCCAAGGGCTACATTTGTACATTTGTGGGTTTATGTATGGAAACTGATGCACAAATGGATGCTGGGCAGATAGGAAAGGTAAGAGGTCAACGTAAATTGGTTAGGCACCAGTTCACAAGTAACCCGATAATTAGTGTAAGTTTTGGAAAAATCCGTCCAGTAGTCTCAGAGGAGTTCTTTGGAAACGAAGGCCATGGCGGCGGAACCTGTTCAAAAACAAAGTACAGTATTCTACGTTTTAAGCGCCCCCCCCCCCCCCCCCCCCCGTAATAAACGCTCCCCCCCCCCACCGGATTTGGGAGATCACTTTATGAAACTAAAGGATGAGCCATCCTAACCTCACTTTTCTCCCTAGCCAATATAACACTAGCGACAGCTTGTCACCCGAAACGTCGATTTTAGATGAACTGAAGACGATGGGCCCTATCAGTTTATTTCCAAAGGCCTGAGTGTCATGTTGTCATGGCTAATATAACACGTAATGCTTTCATTTCTCCCCGAGAAGCTTAAAAGTTACAACCAGTTTTTATTCAATCTCCGTTAAGCTTTATCATCTAATATAATAATAATATTAGTTACACATAACAGAATCAGTGGTCAGGTGTATCATAGATAACACTGAATGAGGGTTTCCGTTAAGGCAGACCCTGCAGGTGGCCATGCTGATCGGGTGACCTGAATTCAGGTACGTATGTAGATGTATTATGCAATGAAATATATATTACTTACCGTATTTGCTCGTGTACAGGACGATAAATTTTATCCTAAAATATTGGCAAAGAAGGGCGGCCGTTTTATACACTGGTACAAGTTTCTAAGCATCCTCAGGGCGGCCAAGGATAATTTACGGCAATTTGAATTATTACGTCGGCCGAACTTGATGCCGTGAATATCAGTGATCATGTCCGTATGGTGGTAATATACACTCAATTTAGAAAATTACAATGCTTTGTTTTTGTTTGAATTTATCGTTTATACATCAGATTTCCATGTGCACATAGTTAAATAATTGGTAAGAAAAGGTTTGCCCTTGCCGCATTGACACAAGGATTTTAACTGAATCAATATATGAAAGCCCTTCTGACAGTAGAGCCATTGAATTTACGCGACCGCGGACGGAATTGCGGAATAGACAGACCAAAACGGAATTCCCAATCCTGATAATATATAAGTTTTAATGTATTTTTTGCCAAAAAATATCTTGGCAATTCACTTGAAACATGTACACAGTGATATAATTGTCGATGCCGCTGACAGCATGCAGGGCTTACCCGTGTACTCAAGATCCCAGTGCCCTGGGTTAATCTGTCTGTTAGTCTCTCCAACAGACGCCAGGTGCCGCTACCCGCTTTTGCACCAGTATATCTGTTATTGGACGCCATTTTTCTTAGGAACGGAAGTGTTGTTTGGCATGCGCAAGGAATCCCCCCTACTATACCACCCTTGCAATAGACAAGCAAAAGTGGATTATTTTTGCCTCACAACCAAACAATATTGTTTACTTGTCTTTATTGGGGTCTGCCGGGTTTGTGCAAGGGCGACATCCATTCTGGTTTCACCTCCAGATGCTAGGGGGTTTCCTTTCGCATGCCCAACGGCACTTCCGTTTTTCAAAATTCTTGAAAAAAATGGCGTCCAATAACAGATGTACTGGTGCAAGAGCGGTAGCGGCACCTGGCGTCTGTTGGAGAGACTAATCTGTGTGTATACAGCGCTCGCGCAAGGGATGCTGGGAACTTGCCTAACCAAGTGCCATCCAGTAGCACGTAATATGCATGTTAAAACAACGATGATTTTTTCATATGGTGCCGTATTTACTGCGTAAAATGTTCTTGAGTCCAGTGAATGCGGACGCTGTCAGCTGGCTTGTACACTGACATACACGGAGATTCGCTCATGGCACTTCAATTACAAGACAACCAGTAGCGCATTATAATTATAAATAAGAAGCGGCCTTTCCTCAGGTGACAATGTTTGTCAAGCTTGTATTAATGGACTACGTCGAGAAATGAATGTATTATAACGGGTAAAAAAAGTTCAAGAAAGGGACCGTGTTTCCGCAGGATATAAATATGACAAATTTCCAAACAATTTTAAAACAAAACCCCAGATTTGGTTCATATACACACTGAAGTAAATATAATACGCTGGAGTCTGAGGGCCAGTATTTCAGTTTTTTTTTAAAAACTTTTGCATGTAATATCAAGCACAATGAACGACAAAAAAGACAATTATTGTCGATGCCTTTCCACGTCATTAATCGGCTCAGCTGTCAAAGGTATTTGCGCAAGGTGACTGACATAATCAGGGTACCGATGTCCCGTATTATTTTTTTTCATCATTCAAATAAATACTGTTTTACATATTTTTATATGAACATTTTATATATTCTGCTACCTTATTAGGCGTTGACTTTTATAAAAGCGTTCATTTATTACCATCCTTATTTTTCCTCTTCACCTGCAAAGGAAATCTCAAACTGTAGTCATTCAGACAATTCTCTCATGCAACATAAAATAAAATCGTCTGCAAATTGGTATCACTTGGATTACACAACCATTGTTAAATGATCATTGTTTTTTTCTGAATTGTCCTGAATGTGCTGTGAAGTCAAACACATGTACACATGTTAAATTGGATGAGAGCGCCCGGGGCGCTTATTATGTAGAATAAGGTATCCCAAAACTTCGTTTTGGCGGATACAATTACAACAACTGTTTCTTTGTAGGTATGAATGCTTGAAGTAGTCTGTCAAGTAATACAAATATATTAAAGTAATAAACTCTGCCTACCTTCACACTGGTTAGTACGGGGATTACGGGTCTGTCCAGATTTACATCCACATGTGTATGATCCCAGAGTGTTCACACACTGTCCACCTACACACAGGTTGGGGATGGCCTCACACTCATCAATATCTGAAACAAGAATAGTCAACAGCTTAATTTACTTATCAATAACTGGTGACTCCAAATAGGTGACATATAAAAGAGCCTATCTTCCAGACAGTAATCAGACCCACCACGCCCCCTTCTCTCATCGCTTATATGGTTGACTTCATTTTCATATTGCTCTTCCTGCTTCAGAAACAACTTACATTCATTATTCTATCCAATAAAATCAGCGTTATGAGTTCATGGAAAACGGGCCTTTACATTGCTCAGTTTGTGCAAATTGTTTTCTTCATCATTTGATTAATAGGTTGGGTATGTATTTATACCTTGGCAGTTGTTGTTTCTTGAATTGTAAATGAAACCTCTCTTGCAGGGATGAGGCTCAGGTGGACACTGCTCACATGGTAGCCCCCAGGCTTGACCAATTGTAGAACAGCACAAGGTCTTGGTACACACCACTCCAGTCAGCTCTCCTTTACACATGTTATCCTCAATCTGGGTGAAGCATGGGCCGGTTCGATAATCTTCAATGGGAAATGTGGTGCAGAGTAAATGTATTATACAAACGTTAAACTTTATATCTCAAACCCCAAATCTTTTATTTTTCCTGACTGATCTATGATCAGGTTCAGGTAACATACATTCAGTTTAAAGTTACTGATCATCCCTTACTTATTGATTTAAGGCTATGCACATGTTTAAACTGCAGTACCACATGCGTATTTGGCAAATCTGATGTCATGTTCTTCTTGGATAATTGACCTAACCATGAACTACATATGACTTTCATAGCATTTTCATTAAATGATTAATCATGAGCAGAGCAGTTGCGAGCAACCAATAAGGTTACCATTGACAGTGAAAACAGTAAATCTCCAGACAAACACAAAATTTTCTTGATTTGGGTGACAGGAAAAAAAAGTCAACAGGAACACCTGTAGTCTGTGCCAGTACCAGTGTCCACTTTTTCCAGGATCTTTTTTTTATAAAAAGGAGACAATATAACATTTCTGGCACATGGGTTGCACGAACATTTTCTGCCAACGGCCAACTAATATTATGCCTTAGCTTGTACTAAATCATATGAGACAAATAATCTAAACTTCACAATAACTGCGTTATGTTCATCACCGGAAAACTGACATCAACAAGCAATTCCAGCTAATGATGTCAGCAAATGAGAAGTCATACCTGACGTACCTTTGTCTTTGTGACATCAATATTGCTTTATAAACATTTCCCACAACCACAGACATTGAAAGCCTTTTGTTAAGGGGATGTTGGGGGGTTCATTTGCATCATTAGGTCAAAGGGGCAGAGCATAAGGGCTGTGGTGGCAAGGTCAATTTCACTTTTAGATATCCTATTCTTTAATGTACCAGTATGAAGCAAGACTGCATGATGGGTGCATTGGAACCCCTGAATTTTTAGGATCCATGGCACGGTGAAAGACTTACTAAAGAAAGGACTCTGTTAGCCACATAGGTTGACAAACCATCATTCTGAAAGGTCAACCAAACAGTTATCATTCCTGAATTACTTTCAGTGATAACTTTAATGAAAGTAGGTAATATGGAAATAAAAACTAATCAATAAGATGCTATTCAAGTAATTTGCTCTGAAGATGAATGTTCACACTTACCAGACTGACATGTTGAGCCAGTGAAGCCATACTTGCAGGCACAGCGGTTTGGTGCAATACAACGCCCCCCATTCTGACATCTACTTGAGCATGAAGCTGAAAACAGACCATATATATGTAATTGAATGTCTGTTTCATTTTTAAAATAAATCTGGAAAAATATTCTAAACAGAAGAATTCCACTATCACCATTCTTATGATCTGTGATCAACCAGCTTCTCAGAGATGGTGGCTCATTTCTATGAAGACTGATTCAAGTCTGGAAGGCATTCTTGAAAATTTTCTCTGTCAAGGTTCTCTGTAGTAACTGTGGAAAATTGATATATAATGCAAATGTAAACTGGTCAAGATAATACCTTTAAAATAAATATAAAGAGTTTAAGAATTTATATGAAATCTAAACTTAATCTGAGGAGTCAAGCAGTATTCTTTATAAGGAGATGTGCCAGTAGGCAAGGTGCACTCATAATTTCAGTTTCATGCAGTTTTGTAACAAATAATCAGCTTAGTTCACAAATACTGAAAAAAATACAATTCAAATATCTGCACATTTTGCTGCACTGAGTCCACAGAGATGCACTGAGGGCAAAAAAAGGCACACACACACAAAGATTTGCACTACATCCTCTGTTCAAATTCAAACATATATGTCAGAAACGTGTGGAATTCACTAGCACAATAAGATCTGATGTAGAGGTGCCAGATCAACAACCATAAAACCTCATACACCCACACGAATTTAACTGAATTTGGACATCCGGTGAGATCTGTAGACAACAGAACAAAGCATCTGCTTTTAATTACACCTCTGCCATGTAAGCATAAATATCAAACAACTGTATGTACATTCTTAACGTTTTTTTTGTGGAACTCGGGTCCAATTATGTGGCCCCCTTTTTTCATCAGAATATTTTTTAAGCTGTCTACCAAAATATTATGTGATATGATTGAGGTCAATGTACTGCTTAACCTCCTCCATCTGCCATGCTTTCATCCGCAAAACTTAAATATCTGCCACAAAGGACAAAGTCCAAATATTTTTATTACTTATTTCCGCTGCACCTGCAAAACTTACTTTCTAGCAAATACACTGGTGTAAGCCCCATTTACCCTCTATCAAAAATCAATTTCCCCATCTCCTTTCATTACATCTTCTTATCAATTTAAGTTTTATTTTTTTTTGGGGGGGGGGGAGGGAATATTGTGGTTTTTTTTAAACAGAAGTATATCGTTATGTGCAAAGTTGATAGGTTGTGTTTAAAAGTTAAGTCTATTTCAAGGTGTTGTTAATAAGACATTTTCAGTTATATCGACTGGCATTAGCATTTCATTCAGAAGGTACCAGAGATTGATTAGGCTTTGTATTCAGACAGGCACAGAAATGCTTAGAAAATGAGTAGTTTCAAGGATTTTGATTGAAAGAGAACTGAAATAACAGCCCAGTCAATTAGCCTCCCCTATAAATTATGTTTTCATAAAGACCTGCAGTGGACAGGAATTATCCATTGATGTAAGTCTTACGAAGACCTGTCAATGCATTATTATAACTAGAATAGCAAAACCACATGTCATCCCCTCCCCTCCCCATTTGTATACAGGTTAAATCAATATATATATATATATGGTGACATCAATATTGTTTAGATGGCAATACAAATAGCTAAAACTGAAACTTTTACCAATTGAGAAGAGTTCAAACTCTTTCTAGACAGGTCAGCAGTGTCTTTGTGTCACAAAAAAAAATTATAAATTTATTTCATACTTATTTAATCATTACAAATCTCCACATTTGAACTTTGAATGCCAGGACAGTGTTTACCTGTCTAGAAAGAGCTGGAAAGAGCTTAACAGGATGGTGCCTAAGCTAAGTAAGCTTAGGTCATCACTTATATGTCGCAAGACCTTACATCTCATTAGTCATATCACTTTCAGAATTATTCATATTGAATCCATACATGGGACAGCATTATTTTTCTGTTAGATATAAATCAACACATTTGTCTGACTTACCTATGAGGTAAATTAGGGGGATCTTTAGCGCAATGTATAAAGGTGACCCAGGGGTTGTGACACACAGCTGACTCGGAAGATATTCATAAAAGGAATTTCATCATCTGAATGCCAAATTTTGTAAGTGGTATTTTCATTCAAATTCAGGTTTCCAAGGCGATTTTTCATGGACCTCCTTGAATGACAAGTTAGAAGATTCTAGGTCCAATGGTTACCTGTTAACTGACAACCACATCTTTTGAGGTCTCAAAAATAAAGGAAAAATGTGTATTTTTTTTTTAAATCCAGGTGGCGAAACAAGTCGGCAGGAACTGATGAAACGCTCAATGATCAATATGCATGCAAAGAATCATGATGATCAATGCATTAGTAGTTCAGATACTGGAGCTTTTGTATCAAATTTTTAACAATCTGGGGCTGGGGGTAATTATGAACTCTATAGCCTGAATGAAAGAGACCTTGTTTCAGGTTTCCAAGGAAATTTTTCATGAATGTCAAGTTAGAAGATTCTAGGTCTAGTGGTAAAGATTTGTGCCCTGTTTACAGACGGATGAATGAACAGACAGATGGACAACAGACAAAGAGATATCCTAAATTTGGTGTATTTAAGTTGATTGTTCATTTTGTAACCTTTATTTGTGAAAATGTTTGTTCATCTCCTTGGTATAACAGAATTTTACTTTTGATATTGCATTCCAGATTGTTAAAAGGGACCTTTGAATAAAAAAATACTTGAAAATAGCAAAATGCACTTTTACAAGATGGGCCAGACCTGGACGACCTTCAGTAATTATGAGGATGCCTTGGACACTATATTATTATAATATATATAAATATATAAGTAACAGACAGGACACTTTTACTACAGGTTAGATTCTAATTAAGTTAACATTTCACTGTTCTTGCCAGATGAGATTGGTCAAGTAACACGCCCCCCCCCCCCCCAACTGAATAATACCATGATTATATATTAGATTTACAGTTGACTGGGACAGCATGGGTGTTGCAGCTACTTACAGTACTCATCTCTCTATATGGGAAAGCCCCGTGACAGCAGACGACAACTTAATTCACAAGGGTCAAGGACATGGGTCATTGCCAAACGGCATGCGTAAGGGGGTTTTGTAGACGCCAGAATGCAGAACATGCCAGAGAAAATCTTATTTCTAGCAGCCTAATTTGTCAAAGTTGAAACATACGGCAGGTCACTTTAAATTTTTTGTTCTCTGCACAATATACTCACAATATCTGACACTGAATTGTGATTCTTTTTCCTCCCTTTTAGAAAAAACGGATACCGTTCATTGAAGGGAACCCCATTCTCCGGAACTTGGGTCAGTCATTCCTTGAGCATGCGTATTGCGTACAGTATGAGTGTGTTGTTTTATCATTCGCCACCAGAGGGCTCTCAGTGTACAAGAGCCTTTGCCAAACGCCACAACCATATGATATTTTACTCATATACCTCATGGGCTAACATTGTGTTGTTCACTGTTGCGCGGTTGCTGTGAAAGTCATCTGAGCTATCTTTGTCCGTCGTCCGTCCGTCTGTCTGTTCGTACATGCGTCCGTTAACAACGCGCAAATCGTAACCGCGCATGGACCTAGAAACATCAAACTGAACACCCATGCGGGTTCATAACATATCTCCTGGGAAACCTGAAATTATGTCAATGTGACCCAATTCCTCCGAGCTATGGGGCTCGAAAATCCCCCCCCCCCCCTTGAATAATTAAAAATTTTATACAATATCTCCATTATATCAATAAAGTTCTCATGAATTGATTGCCACGTTTCTTTCCATGCATATTGAACAAATAGTGTTTCATCAATTTCTCGATACTGATGGCACCACCTGTATGTTTTCAAATTTGTACGCATTTTTTTCTCTATTTTTAGACCTTCAAATGAAGCAGACCGGACGATAACAGGGCACACACCGTAACCGTTCGACGTACAACCATTTAATTGTACATCCAAGTAGGTCCTAGGCAAATATCCTGAAAGGAGGTCATGGTGAACTATATTAATTCTGCTAGTTACTGAATGAAACCTGATTAAAGCACCTAGAGGGTCAGACAGGGCACACATTGGAAACGTGAAATTAGGTCACCGTGACCTATATTCCATGGGTAACTGGCCAAAAACGTCAATTTGACCACCCTGAGAGTTAGAAACGGCAAAAATTGTATCCATTAGACCCAGAAACTTCTAGCTGTACATCCATGGAAGTCCTTTGCAAAGCTCTTCGAGCTTGAAATTAGGTCATAGTGACATATTCTGTGAGCTACTGGCCAAGCACCAAGATAGCCAGACGGGGCACATTGATCCATTTGGCCTACAATCTTCTGATGTGACATTCAGGATGCATGGTCCTGGGTAAATGTCCTTGGAAATATGAAATTTGGTCACTGTGACCTATATACTGTGAGCTACTGTTATATATACTGTTAGCCCTAGAAGCTCTTAATGTAATAGAAGTTTTCTTGGAAACCTGACATTAGGTTATGATGACCTATATTCTTCGAGCAACTGGCCAAAAATATGATTATGAGCACCTAGGCAGTCATGCATGCCACCAAACTTTACTGTTAGACCTAGAACCTTCATTAATGACATCCAGGGAGGTCCTTTGCGAGTCTCCTATGAATCCTGCTATTAGGTCACCTTGACCTATATTCTCTGAGCTATGAGCAGAAAAACTAATTTTGAGCAACCATAAAGTCAGACAGGTCACAAATCTTAAATGTTGGCTGTAGAAATGTCTTTCTTAATATAAAAGAAGGTATTAGTAATGTCTCCTTTCAAGGCTTTGACAAAAGGTCATTGTGACCTATATTATGTGAGCTGTGTAATACAGCATGATTTGAGTAACCTATTATAAGTAAGATGGACACAAGCCATAACAATTTGACGTAGAAACTTATGACTTAGCACTAGGATTTTGTTGGAGTTCCTTCTAAAGTTTTCTTGCTGCTACCTATTTTCTAGGAACTACGGGCAGAAAAACATGATTCTGAGCACTCTGGAAGTCATTCTACCCATTGTTCAAGGTTCCTTACCAAATATATTTTGCCAGATCATAACATCAATTATTAATACATGCATCACCTGTATACATGTAAAATTCACCTGAGCGTCATGACCCATGGGGCCGTAGCGAATTTGCCCGTCCAGAATGTGAACACATTTGGTGAAAGGAACATTAGGTTAATACTATTTGTTATGAACTGACCAATTATGTAGGCTTCCAACTCCAGTGTATTTTCCTCATCTCTAGCCCGAACCATTTCGGTCCCATTCATTACTCGAGTAAATAACAGTATCTAAAGTATATAAGCGTGACAGGCTTTAATCTGCTCCTGCAACATGTAGTCTTGGATGTGGTCATTCGACAAGTAACTACCGTGTATCCGCTAAATCAATGGGAAGTGGACTGAGTAAGGTAGAACCCTTCGTATGTCTGGCATCAGAGATGCCAAGTATCCCTAGAGTTTACGCCACTGGTCACCTTTCAACCAGGCGTCCGCTTGTGATCCCTTGCTATTGACATGCTACAAAGTTGGCGCTACATGTCAAGTTCATTGGGGAAATGGTAGGCGCAAAACTATGTGCAATGGGAATAGATGTCTAAGATCTATTTTAATACATATTTCATATTGATATATGAAGCTACTCAAGAGAAATATGTTATTTTATATAAGTTGTACTAAAACTTAACAAATTACGTCCAGGTCAGCCTAATAATTAGTCATAATACAAATTTGATTGCCTCGAACTCAAAAATGTATAAAAATAAATGCGTAATAACGAGTTCTTAGGAACATTTAGAGTTAATAGCTTACATACTGTTTAGTAACCACAATAAAAGGTTTAAACTGCACAAAGACAGGAAATTTATTGTAGGTGGCGCCACCGGTTTAGCTTATAAAATAAAGCTAATTAATATGTTTGAACATGAGAAATTTTCCGGTCAAATCGTACCGTGCACTCTAGAGACATCTCCGTTCTCCCCTAAATAAACAAGCTTCCCACGCCGTTAAAATCCATGGATTTTTTAAAACAGAAATTAAGTATTAACAGTCATGATATTTTGGGCATTTTTAAAGAGATATGAACAAGTCATCAAATTTTATTTGCAGGCTGTCTAAAAAGTCTGTAATCCACGCTTGCTTTCTGTAAGTAAATAGTCATGACTGAATGATGAAACGTTCGGAACCCGAAATCTTACTCGCATCGGAGCCCAAGCGTCCGACCGGAATCGCGGAATTTCGGGCAGTTTGAACAAGAAGATAATTTTTGGCTTTTTAGCTCAGCTGACTATAAGTCATCTGAGCTATAGTCATGGTCCATTGTCCGTCGTCCGTCCGTCTGTCTGTCCGTCCGTCCGTCTGTCTGTCTGTCCGTCTGGATGTCCGTCCGTAAGACTGGCACGTTTCGACACCGTTGGACCTACGAATCTGAATTTCGGCATACAGTTAGATGTCCCCATAATCTCCTACCATGCCAAAAATTGGGTCAATAGGACTTCGTTCCCCTGAGATATTAAGGAAAAACCTCAATTTTTTATTAAAAATCTATTTTCACACTTCAGGACTGCCTAAAATCAAAACCACTCATCTGGTTTTCTTCATATTTACCATAAATATTCCTCTATATAGTTCCTATGTACATGCCAGATATTAAGTCAGTATTATATAATTTAAAAAAGTTATGAGCCCAAACATAATGGACTTTGTAAAAAAATCAGGAAGATATTTGGTCACTTAAGACCTAAAGTGTTAAAGGTAGGGACTTTTTTCAAGTAATACAACTTATATTAATCAAAATTTAACTGTATACCAAGAATTAGATCAAAATTTGTTAAATTTTTTTAAATATTGGCAAAAATATAAAATTGGTACCTTAAATTTTGCCCAACTTTGGCCATGGCACGTTTTTTTCCTGTAAGTACTGTGGATTTAATTTTCACACCATGTATACATAAGGATTTAATCTGTTAAAATCTGAAATTTGAAAATAAAAGCTGCAAAATTAGGCTAGTTATTGAATTTTTTTGGAGGCTCTTGTTGTATTCCCTTACATTGTCAAGCAGTCCACTTTGATGACTGTAGGTCATTCAGTGCACATCTCTATGCTCCCCAGGCTGTTGACATAATTTTAGATGTCCCCAAAATCTCCTACCATACCGAAAATTGGGTCATTAGGACTTTGTTCAGGACTTCGAGATATTAAGGAAAAAAACTCCGTTTTCCATAAAAAAGCCATTGTTACACTTCAGGGCTGCCTAATATCAAAACCACTGATCTGTTTTTGATCGTATTTAGGATTCACATTCTTTTAAACATTTTCTATGAACTACAAAAATTAGGTTAGTATTGGGTATTATTTTGAAGTTATGGGCCAAAATATAATGCAATTTGTTAAAAAATCAGGAAATATATTTACTCACATGAGAATTGCTGAACCTAGAGACTTTTTTTCAGGAATATAACTTTATTTAATCAAGATTCAATTGTTTACCCAAAATTAGATCTGAATTTTGCAAATTTTTCAAGTTATTAGCATAAATAAAAAATCAATACCTTGAATTTTGTCCAACTTTGGCACTGTTGATTTAATTTTCACAGCATATATACATAAGGATTTAATCTTTTAAAATCTGAAATTTCAAAGAAATCGATTGGAAAGAATAGCTTTTATTCATGTTTTCATACACCATGTCAAGTGTTGTTTACATCTAGCCCACCTAGTAGTACAGCCTTCACTTGCATTATGTAACCCACCCCAGGCAGCTTGCCTTGGGTCAGCTTGGCCACTACCAGCAGGCTTCCCCTCTGCTCTGCACTCCCTCCCCCCCCCCCCCCCCCCCCCCAGATGGTGCAAAAACTAGATGAATGTTATTATTTTCTGTATGTGATTCATTCTTATTTTAGGCTATGCTACATTTTAGATTTTGTATTGTACCACTAGGGTTACAATGATTAAAGTGTACATTTAATTGTGTCCACAAAGTGGTGTATTGCTATGAAAGTGTGGATGTTCATGAGATAAGTAATTCCTTACTTCAGAGGAGTAAAAACTTCACCAGGTGTGAAATTGACTATTAATTTCAGTAATTAATTAAAACTTGGATAGTAATTAGCACAATGATATTGTTTGTTTCTCATTCAACCAACAGTGTGTATACTTTATTTGAAAAGATGTTTTATTTTATCAAATTTACTGAATCTTTTATTTTATTTTGGTGAATAAAATTAAGCAGGTACTGAAAACTCCAATGTGCAAAACTTTTTAATAGTGATTCAAGGAATATTCTTGTAGATGCCATGTTGTGGCATTATTTTCTTTTAAATTCAGTTTAAACATTTATGATTTAAAAATAATAAAATATATGTGTATGCATAATATGACCCAATATGAGCTACACTCTGGATATATGATGATTGCAACTTTTGCAACAATTCTAATATTTTAACTTATAGTTTCAGTTTTTTACTCTGTATATATAATGATTGCAACTTTTGCAACAATTCTAATATTTTAACTTATATTTTCAGGTTTTTTCATTTAAAATTTATAAAACCTGTAAATAAAAAAAAATGATTCAGATAAAAACTTCTTAATGGAAAAAGTGGATATGCTTAAAAAAAATAGGCTTATATATAAACTTAAATGCATTATTCCCTTGAAAGTGAATTAAGGTATTAGTCCATTCTGTCCACTTGCCTGTCCATCTGTAAATTTTCCATCTGTAAATTTTCATACATTACAGTATCTCAAAACTTTTACTGTTTTTCTTCATGACAGTCTTGTCAGAGTATTAGTTTGCAATCATATATTTAGAACTTTACTATAACCAAGTAGGAGGGCCCCTTTCCTCTTAGCTTTTCATATTCTTATATAAATGAAAAACATTACAATAGAATATTTCTACATCCACCTTCGTGCTGCCCTCACTTTTCCCTTCTCCGAACCCCATCCCAAAGTCAGCCTCAGTAAGCAAGAACAAGATGAATCAGATATATTCATACTTTAATATTTTGTATAACTATTCGTCCATAGGTACCTATGTACATGCCAGAAATTATGTCAATATTGTGTAATATGTAGACATAGTGGGCATCACAATAATGTACCTTGTCAAGACTAAAGAGATATTGTGTCATACAGTCACAAATTCATAAATCACTTCATCAGCATAGTTAATCATAACATCATATCTGTCAAATTGAAAGCTTGCAGACTACCATACACTTTAGATCCTTCAACAAATAGCCTTATCATCATTCTACTACTGCTTATTACTGCTGTCATTGCATTCATATTTGCTCAAATATATCACAATTTTCTACACCTCTTTAATAAATAAAAAAAATAAACCACTATATATGACTCTATTAATCCATCAGTCAGGTTATTTCATTTATCATTTACTCACATATTACATTACATTCCTTTATAATAGCCCAACATGTCCATGATATTCATAAGCTTTATCGACTCGATATAGTATCACAGTGGAGAAACATTTATGGTCCAATCACGATCAGCTGAGCGCCGTGACCCATGGGTCCCTTGTTTTTAGCATGCACTGACCATTGCCAAATATTTAAAAAAAATGAATTATGTAAACACTCCTGACAACAATCCCTTAGTTTCAAATCATCATATAAAGACACAATATCTAACCATATAATGATAGGGAAATCACAAACAAATTTAAAATAAAATTTACACAACCCTTCTAAATTTGACGCAGATCACCACCAATTGGTTCGCTCCTAATTCCCATTTGATGCCCAGAAATTTTGTCCTGAGCGTTCCGTATGCTTCAACATTTCTTTTTATTGAAAACACAAAGCATTGACGGTGACAAATTAATTTTTAATTATGTCTGGATATTTTAATTAAGAGATGGAAAGTTTCACTGTTTAGATCGTACCTGGCCGTATTTCATTTACTTCATGACCCATAATTAGGGAGGCTTCTTTATCTGTCTCATTTCTTAGCACATGCAAAATTTAACAGAAAATTTTAAAGTAATTTTTAGTTAAACATTTTAAGGACCAATGTTGGGAGTAAAACTGCACCCCTAAATATTAACAATTGACCCGCGGGTCATGACGCTCAGCCGACTGACATGTTGATAATGTGTCCTTGCACAGACAACTAACTAGATATTTCTTGGCACCGCAGGTGCCAGAGTATCCCCAGACATAGTACGGCCACCACCCTTTAAGAATAGGCCCCCATTTTTAGCAGCATATACTGACACTTGGCAAGCAATTATTGTTTCTTCTATCTATCAATCCACAATCTTTTTGAAGATGTTGGTCCTGTGACCTTGACCTTTGATCTCATGACCCCAAATTCAATTGGGGTCTTGCTTTTATAATGGGACATATATGTCAAGTTTGACATCTATACATCAATTAAAGGAGGAATTATCATCCAGAAACTAATTTTTTGACAGATGGCTCCTGTGGCCTTGACCTTTGACCTTGTGACCCCAAAATTGATATTGATCATCCACTTTTATATATAAATCGATAGAGGTCTAGATTTATTGATGGGCCATGTATAAGTCAGGTTTGAAATCCATATATTAATCCAAGCTTGAATTATCATCTCGGGAACTAATTTTTGGACAGATGGCTCCTGTGACCTTCACCTTTAACCTTGTGACCTCACAATTGACAGGCGTCTTCCTCTATTGGCAGGGGAACTGTATGTGCAAGATGAAATGTCTTAGATGAAATGTTTGGCTGAAAATGCATCCACAATCTTTTTAAAGATGTGTCCTGTGACCTTGACCTTTGACCTCATGACCCCAAAATCAATTCTGGTCTTGCTTTTCCAATAGGACATATACAAGTCAAGTTTGAAATCCATACATCAATAAAAGCAGGAATTATCATCCAGAAACTAATTTTTGGACAGATGGCTCCTGTGCTCTTCAGCTTTGACCTTGTGACCTCAAAATTGATAGGGGTCTTCCACTCTTGGCAGGTGAACTATATGTGCAAGATGAAAGATCTGAGATGAATTGTTTGGCTAAAAATGCATCCGCAATCTTTTTAAAGATGTGTCCTGTGACCTTGACCTTTGGCCTCATGACCCCAAAATCAATTGGAGTCTTGCTTTTTCAATGGGACATATATAAGTCAAGTTTGAAATCCATACATCAATAAAAGCAGGAATTATCATCCAGAAACTAATTTTTGGACAGATGGCTCCTGTGACCTTCACCTTTGACCTTGTGACCCCAAAATTGATATGGATCATCCACTATTGGCAAACTGAGCTATATATTCAAGATGGAAGACCTGGGATGAAAGTTTGGCTTAAAATGCATCCACAGTATCTTTTAAGATGCGAGTCCAGTGACCTTGACCTTTGACCTCATGACCCTAGAACCTATAGGGTTCTTACTATAGTGGTGGGCCATACATAAATCACGTTTGAAATCCATGTGGCTATCAACACTTGAGTATTCATAAGAGGTGTGTGATTTTCACCAAATATGGACACATTAAAGGTCAAGGCCATTCTCATGGTAAAGGTCATGACCCAAATGTAAATAGATCTCATCCCATAACCCATCTCTCTTCATGTGCATAATATGAAAGAAATCTGTCCATTTGTTTTTGACTTATAATGCTTACAGTATTGTCAAGTGGCAATTATGGGGGTATTAAAAGGCGTAAAAACAAGGAAAAGATAATAGGTGGCGCCACCAGTTTCCGGTATATCACAAGGCTATCCAAGATCTTCGGTCACCTTGATTTTTGGACCGGTCCATGCAAGGTTACTTGGGATATTTAAGAATTTGTGGTATTTTCAGCAAAAATGGACCTATTCAAGGTCAAGGTCACTCTCCTAGCATAGGTCATGACCCCATTTTAAATAGGCTTCGTTCCGTTACCTATATCTATATAAATTTAAAGTTTGAAAAAGATCAGTGAAATATTTTTTGAGTTATCCCGCTCACAAGGTTTTTCTGCGGCGGCGGCGGGACCGTCGTGAAACCATAGTATCCCGCCTTTGTCTTGGGATACTATTAAGACAGGTGGCATCATTGTTCATGCATATTAGCTTAAGTTCATCAAGACCAATAAGCACAACAAATTTGATGACAATCCAACCAGTCTTTCTTGAGGAATCTGGCAATTTGTGTGTATTTTGCATTATTTCTGGGATGCTCAAACATACCCCAAAACTCACTGTGACCCAATTTCAGGTTTCTGGGGAGAACTTTTTAAGAACTCTCAGGATGTCAAGTTAGAAGATTCTGGGCCATACTTTTAGTTATGATTTGTGCCCTACTTATGTATCAAATTTTCAATTATTCTGAGGGGTGCTTATGAGCCCGATAGATAAGAAAATATGGGTTACAGAGACCTTAATTCACATTTTCAAGGAGACTTTTAACAGATCTCCCTGTATGTCAAGTTTGAAGATTCTAGGACCAATGGTTACAATTTGAGCCCTGTTTAGGGACGACCGCATCCTTGAAGGTCTCATAAATAGAGAAAAAAAAAATATGTTGAATTTCTTTTAAATTTGGGTGGAGCAACCAGTCCGCAAGAACTGATGAAACACTCCATGATGAATATGCATGCAAAGAATCAGGGTGATCAATGCAATAGTTGTTCAGATACTGGGGCTTTTGTATCAAATTTTTCTAAGCCCCATAGCTCTGACAATATGGGTGACAGAGACCTAATATCAGGTTTCCAAAGAGACTTTTCATGGGCCTCCCAACATGTCAAGAAAGAAGATTGTAGGTCTTGTTGTTACGATTTGTGCCTTGTTAACAGATGACCGCATCTTTTAAGGTCTCAAAAATAGATAAAAAATAGTAAAAAATTTTTAAAAATACAGGTGGCGCCACAAGTCTGCAGAAACTGATGAAAAACTCCATGATCAATATCAATGCAAAGAATCATGGTGATCAATGCATTAGTTGTTCAGATAATGGAGCTTTTGTATCAAATTTTCTGTTATTCTTGGGGGGGGGGGGGGAGGGGGTAGAAGCCCAATAGCTCACAGGTTTTGTGTAACAGAGATCTAATTCCAGGTTTCCAAGGAGACTTTTCATGGGCCTCCATGCATGTCGAGACAGAAGATTCTAAGTCCAGTCATTAAGATTTGTGCCCTGTTAACAGATTGGCATCTTTTAAGGTATCAAAAATAGAGAAAAAAAAATCGTGAAAAAAGCGAAAAGTTCAGGTGGTGCCACCAGTCTGCAAAAACTGATGAACACCCCATGATCAATATCCATGCAAAGAATCATGGTGATTAATGCATTAGTTGTTCAGATACTTGAGCTTATGTATCAAATTTTTCATTATTCGGGGGGGGGGGGGGTACTTCGGAGCCCCATAGCTGGAAGAATATGGGGAACAGAGACCTAACTCACGGTTTCCAAGAAGACTTTTTATGGACCTCTCTAGATGTAAAGTGAGAAGATTCCAGGTCCAGCGGTTAAGATTTGTGCCCTGTAAACAGATGACGGCATCTTCTGAGGTCTCAAAAATAGAGAAAAATAATTGTAAAAAATCGAAAAATACAGGTGGTGCCACCAGTCTGCAGAAGTTGATTAAACACTCCATGATCAATAACCATTCAAAGAATCATGGTGATCAATGCATTAGTCGTTCAGATACTTACAGTCAGCTGAGCTAATAAACGATTGTCGGTGGCACACTTGTATGAGATTAAGCTATGATCCTATTTTTATGGACATGCAAATTTCAGGCTAGTTCGTTCATGTATGTAAAACGCTTTAATTGCACGGATTATGAAAATCTGTAGAAGTTAAGCGCAAAGGTTATTTCTGGGCCTTGTTGGTTCTTTGAATTTGGGCTTACACGACAAATGCACAAGCCAACGGGAACCACGCGTTTTCCTTTAAAAGCGCACCTTCTGTTCACAGGTTCGTCCTCTAGTGGTAATAACATATCACATGTTTTCTGGTTATTCCTTTTAAATGACACTGCTGTACCTGGACTTTTATAAATAACAGCAAACGTGATATATTTTGATATAACGGGATTCAGAAAACGTTAACTAGAGCTGTAGTCCGCACAGGAAAGGTCAAACAATGTATTCTGATGAACATGGTGTTGATATCACCGTACAGATGGCGCTAATGGATGGCGCACCTGTGACATGCGCAGTAAAACGTATTTCACTTTATATCTGAACTTTTGAAACTACACGGGGCGGTTCAATCATGTATCATTATTTTACACTGTATGTCATTCCTGAATAAAACTGAAACTGAAGTCAATCTTTATGAATTTACATGAAATCTCTTTACTTACGTTGTCCACAATATGGTCCTTCGTAACCAGGGCGACAGGCACACCGGTTGCCGGTACAAGTTCCGCCATTTAAACAGCGGACAGCACAGCCTGCTTCTGTTTGAAAGGTAAGTAAACAACATTAAATGTTTGTTAGAAGGATAAGTTAACAACATTAACTGTGTGCCAAAAACTTAACTTTAAATACAGGATAAGAAACATAAACATCAAGGGTTGTTGCCGCAAACTGACTAAAAGCTCTGTAAGGACTTGCCACGGGAGAACCCTAGCAATGGTTTACAAGCCTGCCCAAGGAATTAAGTTTAAATGATGTTATGGCAGTAGATCTGTATGGCAATATAAAATGAGAATTTAAAGATGAAGCCACATAAGCAATGTGAAAAATTGAGTACAGGGGATGCAATGCTTTCAGGAACACGGGGGTAAACGTCTGTGACGCTCTTTATCTCTTTCGGACGCTCGGGGATCCAAGCGTCGATTCGGGCGCGCGAATTTCTGACTATATGAGCGAGCGCAGGCAATGACCATTATGCAGACTACATCATTGAGGTTTAACAAACCAGTAATTCTGTAAACACTGTGCTGAAAGTGACCCTGACATTTTATTATAATCATATAATGATTTATGATAATTTACAATCATTATAATGATACGATTATGATGTTATATAAAAAAATTTAAATTTAAATAATTTTTCTAAATTTGAAACCGACCCCTTCACTTGGGACGCTCCATAATTCCCCTGACTCTCCAATTTTTCTTTCTATTTATAGTATGGAAAATTAAGACTAGAGCAAGAAGAAATGTAGACATCAAGTGTAAAACACGGGGAATACATACATGAAATATAGTGGGGGGAAGTTTAGAGATTAAGCATAACCTGGTGGATTTCATGAGCGTTATAATATTTCATTATGCAATTTAAACATTGGGGACATTAAAAAAAGAAATGTTATATTGATGTATAACTTCAGGGAAACGCAAATATTTCAACAAGATCAGTATACGTCTATTCCGTAAAATATGTTGTAAAATCTTAAAGGAAATGTTAAGTCGAGACGCTTTTATCTTCAGTAAAACTGAGACTCACATTAAATGTTCGCCATTTGAGCCTATGGAACCTTAGTGAAATTTCACTGTCCTAAATCAATCATTGTACTTTAAAAAAAACACACATTATACTCTGTAGAGTATAATTTTGCTGTTAGATAATCACCACATTCAGGCGGACAGGGATGGTGGAATGGAGTTATAGATAGAATGGTACACATTAGGCCAAGGTACAATTCCTTTTCTAGACACGCCCCTTTATTCTAAGACCAAACGGGTAAATAAATGGCGGAGGTATATAAACTTACGTTCCTTCTTGGTACTGCATGATGGCCCGTACTTGTTACCTCCACACTTGCATAAGTTTGGCCTGATACACAGTCCAATTCCACAGCCACTTTTACACAGAGCTGCAACAGAATTATAAACAATTAAAAAGTATGCAAACGAAAATGAAACGCTGCAATTCAGATCATTTAAATGATCCATATTGAAACATAAAGCATTAAATCAAATACATTTTCTTGTCATCAAATATCTATAGAGAATAAAGCTGTGTCGGAATCTCATTGCAAAGAGAACCTTGTTTTTTTATATACACGGTAACATGTACCACAGATTGTCACCAGTGCCCCCCTGTGGTTATCCTTGATATTAGTTTTAGTTTTATTCACAAAGATAGTGAACACTGAGCTTGAACCAAATTGCAGGACACTTCTGACAAAGAATATTTGTATTTCATCAATTATCTTTTAAAAAATCCCCTCAGTCATATGTTATATGGTAAATGTGTATTTTAGAGGGGTTTCTTAATGGCCTCTTATACAATCTTTAACACAAATAATAAACAAAAGTAATATTCTGTAATATACAGGAGATGTATGCTTTTATAATAATAAGGGCTATATAATGGAAGGTGGTGTTGTATGAGAGTCATTGTTTTTCCATAGTCGTTCCTTTTGGCACAGATTTTGATCTTCCGCCATAACGTTATGCATGATGTTGATGACATCGCCAAGAAAACGTTGAACTGTACAAGCTATATTTGGGCATTTATGGTTATTACATATCAAATATACCTATAATCAAACTCTATAAGCATTATATTTTATAAAAGTATTCATTTCTTATTATTATAGAATAATAACATTTTGGAAACAATCCGTTAAAGATAGTAAACTAAGTCTTTAACTAGGGACCCATGTGTCTCGAAGTTCAGATGAAATTGTCTATAATGTTATGTTTTTCATTATTGTAGGGGGTAATTAAGAGCCCCATAGCTTGGAGAATATGGGTAAAAGAGACTTAATTCCAGGTTTTCCAAGGAGATTCTTCATGGACCTCTCTGGATGTAAAGTAAGAAGATTCCAGGTCCAGCGGTCACGATTTGTGCCGTGTTAACGCACAGACGGTCGGATGGCCGGACGGACGACGGACAAAGACTTATCGCTATAGCTCAGATGACTTACAGTCAGTTGAGCTAAAAAATCAGGTGGCTCCATCAGTCTTCAGGAACAGAAGAAACCAGTCATAATCAATAAAAACACCTAGTTTCGGGACACTAGATGAAACCACAGATGAGAAACTGACATCATTGCTCTCCTTTGACGGTCTCAAATGCAGGAAGAAAATCGTAAAAATGGGAATAAAATACAGGGGGTGCCACCAGTTTTCGGGAATTAACAACCCTAGTCGTTGTCGATATTCAAGGCAAAATTAAGGGCAATACATTCATTAATTATCAAGATACTTGACATTTTCTGTTAACTGTTTATATTATTCTTGAGGGGGGGGGGGGGGGTACTCGCAAACCCCATAGCTCTGACGATTTGTGCCTTGCTAACGACCGGCTAAACGGACAAAAGGGCATTGCTATAGCTCAGTTGACTTTCAATCAGCTGAGCTAAAAACCCTCTCATATCATTATTTAAATATTATTTTTAAAAGTAAACCCTGTGTAGTGCAGATTTTCAATGTTGGTACGTTTTTCTAGTAAAAACGGGACTATGATACAGAATTTAAGAAAAGATAATTAACTGATAGCACGTACCTATTCAGCCATTTAAATGTCAAAAGCCAACACTAAAATATTTGACGGACCTTTTTCTTCTTCTGATATGGCATTATCAGTAACGCGGTTAGCAGGAGTAATGGGTGGATATTATAAGTGTGTATAAATATATATATATTTTTTAAGAAGCCAATCTTGTTCCAATGAATAAACCAAGTTAACCTCGGGGGAAATGTAGAACAGCTGTCTCGTTTGATGCTATTTTGTCTTACATCATAGGTTTTGTAGGATGTAATACTAAAAAAATTATAGCAAGAACAGCTTAGTAAATCTAAAAGACCTTTAAAGAGAACACGCATGTGCTATAACTGTGAGGTCAGAATGAGTGACATTCCTTGGGCTCAATATGTCCCGCTCTGTTAATACGGCGTCATTTCATGGTGCCCTTCAGTCTATTTGCCTGACACAAGTCAGGTCATATTTCACTAAATCATAAAGCCGAACAAAAATGACGGAGCTTGATCATTTCTTCACTTGCTGGGGTGTGGCCTCTCCAGATTCAGAACAAGTATGTATATCTTATGATAGACACTTGTTACACTGCTTGTAGTTATATGGCCAGCTTTGATGCTAAAAGATCTGGCAGGTCAAATGTACAAATAAGCGAGATCAGATGGATCTGACACATATATGAGTCCTAGATCTTGTCCGGACAATCTCGAGAAAACTACACTCGATCACCTATACATCATTGTTTTTTTTTATTTATTTATTTGTAGGGAGAGTTCTCTTACTGGGTGCAGTACATGTATAAAATTTATAAAAACCATCAGACTTGTAATCAATTTAGATTGTTCAATTCCAATTCAATTACAGTTGAACGTTTATTTATGTAACTATTGATGTCTGTTCCATTTGTTAAGAAAATATAAATTTAAAAAAACGAGACCATTGATCAGGAACACGTATCTGTTCAAAATATTTTAAAAATAATTTCATGGGCATGTGTGCAGATACCCGAAATTCAGTAAGACAGACCAAGTAGCACTTTTAATGCTTGCAAACCGCTATCTTGGAAATTTCAACACACCACATAAAAACAAATGAGAATTCGATATTTTAGCAGTGACGGAATCCTAGAACAATTAGAGAGCTTATAAGTTCAATTCATATCTTTTGCGCTTTATTACATTTTGCCTTAAATTTCGATTACATCTCAGTTAAGAAATAGCCTTCAGTTTGATGACAACGGGCTTCTGTGTTGCCGGTTACCTGTGATGGGAATACCTCGCCATTGCAATATGTGAATATTCGTTGATAAATTTTTCCAGTATTCTTTTTTTTTTTAATCTGGATTTTTGAATTTGTTTGGGTGTCAGTGAACTTCCCTGCATGTATGTACACCGAGTGATTTAAATCTACTAGTATATAAATGAAGAATGACAAAGCGCCTGTTTGTTTTTCTTTATCGCAGTTTCTCCTCATCCATTCTGAACTATTTTTCCTGTACATCGAACGCCATTGTGCATATTTGGTATGCTCTACTGAACGGAAAAGGTTTCGAAAACACTACCGTATGGCGGCATTGGTCAAATTACAGATTTCGTTTCAAAATGCCCGAATAGCGCCCGGTGCCAGTCTTTAAACGATCTTATATACTTCATTTACTTCACGTGCTATTGCCAAAAAGGTCACTTTGACGAGCGAAAGATAGAAGAAAAGGCCACCTTCATGCCTTTACAAGGAATGGTGGTTTGCCATTTTTATTTCTTTTATAAATATCAAAATACATATCAAGTACACTATGAGCTCGCATTTTAGTTTGTGATTTATTAATATACGCGGACTCCAATGATAAGTTCTGAGTTATCATGGCTGACAACTGATATATGGCAGAGTAATTTTAAACTAAGGCGGGTCCGTACATTTATTTTACAATTGTTTACAAGCATGGACTTTATGTGTCAGGAACTTTGGGCGTAACGTTGTAATAAATGAATTATTCAATAATGGTAAAATGTCACAGATTATCAACATACCACCTCTATCTGACATTTTCTTAAAATGGATTTCAAATAAGAAATATAACGAGGTTACTGATATTTCAAAATATCTTGAGAGCGACTTGTTTAATGGAATATCAAAATATTGTGCATAATTACACTTCAAGGGCATTGCCAAACTATTTTGCCATATTTTACCTTGTTTGTCCATACTGCACTTTTACTTAATTAAAACTTTTGAGTTAGTTTACCCAGACAAGTGTGTTTTGTATATAGCAAGATAATTTAACATAGACCACAAATTTGCTACGGCACGAAAAGTATATTATTGAATTCGTAATACATCATGCCAATTATGCTCTACTAAATGTTTAAGCACCACAAATCTGAATAATGAAAAAAAGGCAGTCGGATAATTTCTTTGGCATTTCTAAATTAGCTCCCACCCTAAGGACTTTTAGGGATTGAAGAGTTTTTTCCTATAATTATTATTAGGCAAAACTAGGGATCCATGGGTCTCGACGCTCAGCTGAATTGTCAATTAGTGATAACACAGTATCACCGTTATATTATTGGGATCATTTTATCTGATTTCGTTGTAGTATCTCTAAAAACATTGGAGATATGAAGACTTTATTATAAGTAGGGATTCAAGCGCCTGTGATTCGGATATGTTTATGAGCTTTTTTCAAAATATTGGTCCTGTGACCCCAGAATCCATAAGTTTCTTCCACTATTGGCAGGTGAGCAATATCTGGAAGATGGAAGGTTTGGGATGGAAAGTTTGGCTTAAAATACATCCATTATCGTTTTAAAGAAGTTTGTCCTGTGACCTTGGCCTTTGACCTCATGACCCTAAAATCAAAAGGGTTCTTATATTATTTGCCGGTCAGTACTCCCAGGAGCTGCAACTGAGAGAAATGAAGATGGCGTTATGCGCCCGCTTCTAGGATTGGCTGAGAGCAGCGGGGCCATTATAGAGCGGGGTACCAGTCCAGAGGTGTTTTTCCTAATATAGTGTTTACTTTTGCTATCTCTGAGCGTTAAGAATCATTTGTCTCTCGTTTAAGATGTCGTGGTTGCTTGTATTTTATTACTTCAAGAAATGGCAATTACCTTGATCAGACGCCGGGTGTATATTTTTTAGACCCTGCTTTGATCCGGCCGGTGTTTATAAAAATATCAGGCTCGGCATACAAAAACTGACACACACAACAACACATCGATACAATAAACCCGTTGGTCACTTCTTGGGAACGTAATTGAAACATCGCTAGTAAAAGCATTGTGTAAGGAAAAAAAAACAATGTAATATAAGATAATGTACTTGCCCTTGCTACATTTGTTGCCCCCTGAAGGAACAGTCCAGCCTGGACAACAATACTTGTGAAACTTGGACCCGCATACGTGTGGCCTGAAAAAAAGAGAGCATTTGTTAGATAAATTGATATTAAATGATTTCTTGATGTTTGGGAAATTTACACCAGACCTTTCCCACTTCAAAAGCGTCACATTTCCGCTGAGTGTACTAGTCCGTTTTTAACAAGACAGATCAGACTTTGTTATATTTCAAAGGATAACGTGAAAACATTAAATATATTGAAACGTCCCTCTCAGAGCATCTGCCATGTAATAGTATTTGGCATGGCCCCCTCCCCCCCCCCCCTATCAAATAATTGTTTTACGGGCAGTTGGTTGGTTGTATATGTGCGGAAGTTTTTTCAAGTCACTGGATGCAAATCGACATTTGCAAAACTCTTCTGACTTCCCGGCCAGATGTCCTTGTTAATTGAGTTAGAATTGTTTTAAGGGGGCCCACATGTTATTCACACGTGGATATTAACAAAACAAATAGCTTGTGTACAATGGGATCGGTGTTTAACTTAACCATTTGCATTATATTTGTTTTGTTCTTTAATTGTAAAAAAAAAAAAAAAAAAAAACATAGGCAATCATGTGTGTGCAACGAGTATATAACAAAATTGAAAACAACAGCAGTTCCTCGGAGCTGTGACAACACTGAATATTACACTTTAACACTGACTCCATGGTACACAGGCCGTTCGTTTTGTTTATATCCTCGTGTTTATAACATGTGGGGGCCCATCGAAATAATCAAAACACATTCATCAAGGACATCTGGAGGCAGGTCAGACGAACTAGGTTTTGCATATGGTGACTTTTTTTTTTAGCTCAGCTGACTTTAGTAAGCCTATAATGTTTTACTAGTCAGCTGATCGTCATGAACCTAGGTCACTTGTTTTTTCTGTTTGTCAACATGGACGCATATACCGTACTTACTAAAAACTTGTAGATGAATGAGGCCATACATCCGTCACAGCGGCATCATAAGAACCTTTCCTAGCAGGAATAACTTACAGTTCATTCATATGTACGTAAAGTATGCAAGATATTACATAAATACATCAGAAAAACATAAATACTTCAGGTAAACATAAATACTTCAGGTAAACATAAATACTTCAGGTAAACATAAATACTTCAGGTAAACATAAATACTTCAGGTAAACATAAATACTTCAGGTAAACATAAATTCTTCAGGTAAACATAAATACTTCAGGTAAACATAAATACTTCAGGTAAACATAAATACTTTAAGTAAACATAAATACTTCAGGTGAATAGCTGACTTTAATTTTAGTTTCCAAAATCAAATGCTATTTCCAATTAGTCTTAACTTTCTCATGGGGAATTTCATAATGAAAGATCTAAAATTTAAAGTTATGAAACATTAAAAGTAGTGCCTTTTACACAGTAACCCAAAATATATATATATATATATATATATATATATATATATATATATATATATATATATATATATCCGTACGCTGTTTAACTCAATATTCATTATCGCCCTAGAACCTGCGATCAATGTGCATAAATATCCATTTTTTCCATAACATTGATAATCATATATAACCATATAAATGATTATTTCAAGAGAAAACAATCAGTTAATGTCAGAACGATCGAAAATCAAATTAACCCTATTGCATCGATCAGTACATAGACATAATGACATATTTTGATGACCCTACTTCTGTTTTATATTGTCATACAGTATCGATTCGTTTATCCGCTCCTCAGTTATCCGGAATATCATTTATCCGAATTCGTTAAACTTAACCCGTCATATTTAGGATAATTTAACAGTTGATCTATTAAGAATGGTACTCCCAGTCATACGAATGACCCTTTTAAACCTAGTGACTTATTTATATTTTTGTGAATCGTATGTTGACATTTAAGCTGTTTGCTCAACTTGCATATCTTTCATGACAAGCGCATTGTTGTGAACATTCCATCGGTTCACCGGGAATTTTATCATAAATACAAAAGGACAAAAGAAATTTAATCTCCTGTTGTTATGAGTGTGCGGTTGCCCTCGAAATATAAGAAATAATAAGGAATGACCCCTTGGCGTTCTCCATAATTAAAGAAATTATAAGAAATGATCCCTCCGCGTTCTTGATAAATCACATCCCCTGTTCTGCCCACTCAAACGCCACTTCTTGCTATCACGTGACCATTAACCTTGACGTTTTATTCCCTCTTTCATCACGATATTCAATACAAAGGACGATGTTTTTTCTTAGCCGTATTTTATGAAGCCTACTAACACACAAAGTAGAAATGTACTTAACTTTGTCAGGCCTGCATTGTCTCACAAGATAATGTTATCTTTAATGTCAGGATATAGGCACGGTTAGCGGTTTTAGAAGCACAGTTAGCGGTTTCAGAAACATGGTAAGCAGTTTCAAGTGTTTGGGGTCAATCAATTTATCTTGAGTGTACGGACAGCTTATAGTTTGTTCTAACAGTGGGTTCCCGTTGAAATTATTATTATTCTCTCACACTTAAATATCATCGCTCAATTGACACTGAGGTGGATGATGGATTAAATACCTAATTTCAGATTAAAACCTCCATGACCACCTTTCGCCAGGCAGAGGTCGTTTCTACTCAAAACGAACCTATTCTAGTTGCACACTGTGTGATGGCCCGGACTGATTGTCTCAAATGTCAAACTTGAAAATCAATTTGTAACATTTCGAGGAACACCATATGTATACATTTCACGTGCGCATCTTAAAAAATATTACTTATTCCGTGAAATTCCTACCACAAACTCCCATATATATGTTATTTGCCTTGAAACAATTATTATCCAAAGTATTCGAGCGGACTGCATTACCTTCTTCACAACATTTATATCTAGATAATCTGTTTATGTAGAAGACCCGATGCATTGTGGAACGTGGATTCAAGCGCTCGCAAACCATATAATAGTTAACCAGCAGAGTCGTATTCTGGTGAGTCCGATTCTGCGCAGTGTGCTGCATGACAAGAACTTTTGTATTTTACAGGTTTCTGGGATATTCTGTGCCTGATAGTTGTTTTAGACACTAATTTATTTATGAGACAAAACAACCGACTTCTGAATGTGAATAAAAAGACTGCTGTCCAAGAGGATGATTTTAATGCAATTTTGAAATGGTTTGTCTGGTATGGGTTTAGTTCTATTCCAGTAAATTAGGCCCATGCTTCAGTCTTTCACTACTGTTCCTTTTTGTTTTGAGAATTATTATTATTATTATTATTATTATTATTATTATTACAGAGAACGGACATGAACACTTTTCTGCACGTGCCGTGTGTCGGAGACACGGCCAGGCTGGACTTGACAGAACCTATTTATAAATCCCATAAAGGCAGATGCTGTAATAAATGTGGACGGGTCGCTTAACTAGATCTGCTGGCACATCATAACTGCCCCAGTTACTAGGACTAGCTTATTTCATCTTGGAGTTAGTCTCGCCGGATATATAGCACTGCACTCTATGGCCAAGCTATATAAAATGCCCTCTGATCAACCACAAACTGTCCTGGATTACCGGTCTGACAGAAAATGCTGTGTGTATGTAGGTTTGTGTCTGCAAGTAAATTTTTTTTTATAATCTTGTGTAGTTTGATTGGTAAAAATTATAAAGGTTGACGGTTAATCAGCCGATAAAATTAACATGAATACATACTGTCTAAATTACCTTGCATGAGTGTATTGTACTTTTTATTACCTGCTTAAAGTTGATCAAGTTTTTACCCGTGTCTGTCAACCGGTACGATTGGAAAGAACATTCATGGACAGAATTCTCTCAAGAAAGACTCAAGTGAAGACACTAAATATTAAGTAGGCCTAAATTTGCAGGTGATTATGTCCTGAGAGTTTCTACGATTTGCTGCAGGCAGAGTTGCAGGAAAGGACGACCCCTCGACTGCTACAGAACTACGCATACATGCACGGAACCCCTATTGTATAGACGGTTTTTCTGTCAGTACTCTACGTATACGCTGTGAATCGATAGCAATATCTGTATGATTTATGACGATATGCCCCGGCGCGACCGCAGTTTATAAACACTTTCATATCCCTACGATTTCCTGTAATTTCCTACACTACGATTTGATACGATTTCAGAAAATCACAGAAAGTCTTAGGAAATTGTAACGGTGTGCGGCCTGCTTAAGTTGCTGTCCAGAGTGTGTGAATGAGGTGCAGTGACAAATGTTTCGAAGTTTAAGCTGTAGATATATAACTTCCTGCTCATATTTTACTGTAATTATATAATTTAAGTGGAAATGAGTGGCACGTGTCAAGTTACATATCGTTTAACGTTTACACCTGACTTTCTAAATTTATGGGACGTTTCTTCAGCACAACCGAGTTAGTTGACGCAGAAGAAGAGCACTGCGGTAGGCTGTACCCCTCTGGCGACATAAATCACATGTGCAGTGGTGTACCCTTTAGTTCAGACTCAAAGCTTTGGTACAAGTTGTTCAGCCCAATGTTTACTATATCCGTATTAGCTCAAACTCTTTGGAATAGGGTTACAACATGCGGTTTTGATTGGATCCGGCGAAAAAAAAATTAGTCCTGTCAAATCTGTCAAGTTGATGGTTGATATCCTGAGCTTCCTCTCTGTACTTTAAAACTACCATATTCTATAGTTTCTGTTAACACAACTGTTCACATTTGTTTTCATTTTTCATTTAAAAATGCATTCTCTGGTATCCTTACACAAGATATATATTTTGTAACGCTATTTTTAAATGTTATGACAAATATTTATCTTTAGAACGGATCCTCTGATAAAGAAAAGTTTGTTTGAGCAATTTTTGACTTTATAAAAATTCATAGTGGAGAGTAGCGAGTGAATTGAGATAGACTGAAAGGTATTGGGTAAAAACATCTTATTCATCTTTGAAGGAATTTGCGTGGTGTAATGCTCATTGATTAATTGGTCATTCAATGAAACAAAGTATCTCCGTAATTGTGAATACTGCTGATATTATTAACATAAATGTTATGGATTATTTTTGCCATAAGAACAATATGAACTAAGCCACATATTTCTTATTAATGGAAAAGGAAAAAAAGCTTCAATAATGGATACTGTTTGATAAGCAAGTGAAGTATTATCTTCAGTAATCCATTAAATCGAAATTATATATAGCATCCCATTATAAAGTCCCTATGGAATGTGGAAACGTATGCTGCTTGTGCTTGCTAATTACTAGAATTTAGTATATCGGGTATACTGTGTATATATATATATATATATATATATATATATATATATATATATATATATATATATATATCGGGCGTATACAAGAGACCAGGCTTGTTAACTAACTTCTCTTTTTACCAAATAATGGGAGGAGATGCCGCCGCTCAGTCCTTTTGTATTTCCTCCATTAGAGAAGAGTTCTCGGTCAGATAAGTGAGATCGCGAAGTTGTGAAGCAAGTACCCACACCCCAAAGTACCCATGAAAGAAGTTAAAACTCGTATTGTTCAGGGCGGGTCAGGTGTTAACAAGGGCGGAAACAGACAAGTTGCGAGTAAGTGCTTTCCCCTTAAACTTTTTCAAACCAATTCGGCTTAAAAGTGCAAAGTGAATTGGGAATAAAAAGTGTCAGAGCTAAGAGCCAAATGTTATATAAAGGAAAGTAAAACGATATCGGTCTTGTCTTTTATCCTATTTTTATCTGTACCATGGGCAGGAGAGTTTTTATTTTTAATATATTCTCTTGCTCGGGCAATAAATGTTAAGTATTGTTTATCAACTGCACTATTAGTCTTTGTTCTTGCCTTACCGTACAATGTTCTTTTCTTTAACTTTTCATTAAAACGACGTATTCGGTCGACCTATTAAACTGACAAATATATTATAATCCGGAAATTTCATTTGAAGAAGATGAGGTCTTAAAAGTCAATCGACAATAAGCAGATTGGTGGAAATGAGTGAAGTCATGTATAGTAAAGATATATTTGCTGAGACCACTTGATTTTAATGATGAAATACATATACATTTTCTATATATATGATAAGATTGTACTTTAACCATACTTCGGGAAATTCGTGTATTCGTCTAATAGATACTCATCGTAGTGGAATTTAAGATCATCAGTTAAGCAAACTGATTAAACAGGAACCAAATATATGTTCCAGTCTGTATCTTTAGAAAACCTTGATTGTTGAAAATAACATTAATAGCTCAATATGTGTTACTGAACTTGGTCACTTGGTCTCTGCCGAGAATCTTTTCTTGCATATATAAAACGAACGTGTCCTAAATCTGGTTTCCATGGAAATGATGCTTATCACGTACGGAGATTCTTTGTGGGTTGTATGCTAAACGATTTAACGGGCACTCTAGATGAAGTGGGATGGTGCTGGGCTGCTAGGGGAAACCCCCTCCCATACCCTCCCCGGTGTACTTCTCATTAACTTTTAAGGGGAAAAAAATTCATGTATACTAATGACTTCAGAACTTAGTTTTCATAATGTCCATCAAGCGTAAATATTAGTAAGTATTGCCCCCCCCCCCCCCCGTTACGGTTCGGGAATTTCTGGATCCGCCACTGCTGGCACAGGTAAACAAGTGTGCCGTGAGTGCTGGTAGACTTTTTACATAACTCTTGCTTTTTAGTATTAAGCGTATATTATACCATTTTCCAGACTTTATCGAAAAAAAGGGCTGGCGCTCTTTGCGATCCCACTGAATCCGCCCCTGGGAGCGTTATTACACCAGGGGTGAAATTTGTTTTCCACGTATTGCTGACAGCTGGCGTTTAACTGGAAAACCCTCTTATTTATTAAGTTTCTTAACAATTCCCAAAACACTGCACGTACCGATATCTATACATGCAAATTAACTAATTGAACTGTTGCCATGTGCGGTTGTTGCCCTATTTCTATTCCACCTGTGAAACATGAAATACATCAAAATACACTTTGTTTACATAAAAACAGATTGATTTATTTACTAAAACTTCAAAATGTTGATGTGTCAGACTGTTGAGACAATCGAAGAAACAAATTTATGACCAAGGAATGTCTCGTTGCGTTCAGCGGACAATATGTCACCTGTTAAGTCTGAGTAAATTGCCAGCAGGATTGGAGCTTTCTTATATTGCTTGAATACTGGTCTTTATATCATGTGGCCTGTAATAGTCAGAACACTGGTATGCACAATGTCAGGAATCCGGGTTTACATGATGAGTATCTTTATTTGCCAATAACTTATAGGCCGACGGGAAATGAGTGGGTGTATTAAGGAAATAGAGGGAAGAAAGGTATCGTATAGACAGGTCAAGCTTAATGTAACAAACCGTCAGGAAGAGGAAACATTTATTTATAAATGATTATCTTTAGAGCAACCAATATAATGATACAAATATAAATATTTACATTTATTAAGTTCTGCCTTGAGTAAACACTTCTCTTCCTTTAATGGGAAAACACATAAAGTGTATTTATGTTAAATGTTATCATATCTGTAAGATCATAGGAAAAAAAGTTAATATAACAATTAGGTATAATATGGGTATCGTATGGATAACCTATTGGAAACTAAGGGTCTTTTCTTCTGTATCATTATACAGAAATCAAAAGTAACTATTTCTGTCAATGCTTCATTAAATCAATTTTACCAGATATTGAAAAACTGCGTCATCAGTACTCCATAAAGTCACCTGTTTGAACTGAGTAAAATATTGGCCGAAATACCATACTCTTGTAAACACGCATCGCCAGAGCAAATCGTGAAAGCTGCTCATAGGAATATGACTCAGATGGACTAAATGATATTGTCCAAAATACCAAGAATTATTCAGGCAGCGCTTTGATGCTGAACGTGTTTTCGGAATCAGTACACATTGTGCAACTGCATGATCTATGATGCTGACCAGGTAGCTGAGAAATGCTATACTTTAACAAATATACAAAAACAAATGATTGGTATATTCTAGCTGTACTTATTAATTACAATACTTCTTCTTTGGATCTTTCCAAACTGAGATGACGCATAAATGGCTATCAGACTTGAACTCGACACTTAATTTATTTCCTCGTCCAGTTATAACACACAGAGACGGGACAATGTGACAACTGCGTGGTTATTTCCCCTTCCTTTTTGTTTACTTATATTTCAGCCATCGCACGTACTTACGGACAGTTCTTAGGTTTCCTCTCTTTTCATTTTTTTTAATATTAACTGTTTTTTATACTGTGCTACCCATGTAACATGATATGATATTAAACTTTTTCTCATATCAAAACGCACAACGGGTAATATACTCAAAACGATAAGGTGAGTATTCCATAAATATAACAAAATAAATATATAAATATAACAATTTAATAATTGAATCAGAAACATTAATATCTATTTCTATAATTCCAACGTTTATTATAGATAAGGGCCATATATCAAATCTTAAGATACTAAAGAAAATGTAATTTATTAAGAGGCGAAGCTTGGTAAGCTCTGACCTAGCTTTAATTTGACTTTTTAGTGCAAACTTTAATATGGAGCAGGTGCGGTAAGCCCGTTTACGAGGTTAGCTTGCCCAGGCACGATGTAATATTGAAACAAGATACCACATTGCCTAATTTTTACTTTGTGCTATACATTGTGCATGTCAGTGAACAATGATGTAATCGAAGAGTAACGTTAGAGAAAAAGCCAATATATGTGGCGCCATCTATAGCTAACATCTGCTTTTCCGTCGCATAATCAATTATTGCGCCCTTTTCTCAGATATTTGGCGACAGTCCTTACACTCTTAATGAAATAACATGAAATCATTATGTCTACATTTCCATGAAGACAGAAATTTTAATTAAAATCGATCCTCCTTTAAGGGAAGTAGGTCATTACTATGACGCAAACTGCTCAAAATATCGCAGCTGTTGGATAATTATTATTCCTGTGACACTTGGTGTTCATGGCTGCAATCGTTCTTGACGTATTTGGTAACTAACATCATATCATTTATGGAAGCAAACACATCAAACTGTCCAATTGTAATCCCTATAAAATCCACATTCAGAAAACTATTCAAACAAATCAATACTCATTTCATTCCTCCTCCTCTAAAATATTGTTAACTGTGATATGAATGCTTGAATGCTATTTTGTGACTTATTTACTCAAGTATCACTTCGTTTCGCATAAAGTAGGTCAACTTAGATGGCGTCACGCCTCCACTGCGGAGATTAATAAATTTCACTATAGGCCTTCGATCAAGATCACAAGAACAGAGTTATATCCTCACTGCGCAGAATCGGACACACAAGAGTACGACTCTGCTGGATAAATATTGTAGGCGTCAAAATCGGCGGCCAATATTTCACCAGGGGTTCTAAATACATCAAGGGCTTAGGTATATAAGTAGTGAAGAGGGTATAATCATCCTTTCAAATATGTTGGATAAGAATTGTTTCAAAGCAAATTAGATGGGTATTTTAGAAGTAAGGACTTTACGGATTAAGTTATATTTTGTGAGCATGCGCATGTGATATGTAAACATGTGCTTCCTTGAAATGTGACAAAGTTATATTTTAAAGTTTGACAGTTGAGACAAGTAGATCCGGCGGTCCCATGCTGCCCAACTGGAAGAGGTTCGTTTTGAGTAGAAACGACGTCTGGCGGAAGAGTGGTTTAAATCAAGACCAAAATTATAAAGTTCTTTTCTTATTGAAGCCATTGCATTCAGGCTTGGGGAACGATTTAATACCAGGTGCACTTTTGCTTGTAGAAAGCCTGGGTTGTGGAGCCACAAATAATACTCCCCTGCGGCAGTTTAAGTAAAGGAAATAGGGCACCGGTGTGGAATTCTGAGAGCTTTACCTAGGCACCCGGCCCGAAGTACATCGCAACCACTATGTGTCAAGTGTCTGGAACACCAAGAGTCAGTTTCACATAACTGTACGTGTGACGTATTTATATAATCATGAAACGCCTCCGGTCAGATAGAGCCCCGGGTGTAAATCTCGCCGTAATGACTGTGTATATAAACAGCATCGGCAAAAACTTGAACATATATAAGGGGGCACTTCATCACCTCACAAAGAAAAACACGTGATCTTTTCATTGAGCTAGTCTGGCGGGTTAAACACAGCACTTTTTATGGTAAACATTTGATTTGTTAGATTTGTAAACTTGAAGAATCGAGATATTAAATGCGTTATATATAACTTTGCAAATTAACTGTGCACCTAACCATAATTGCCAACACTGTAAATAACTTTTGTTCCTAAGTTATTTGAACTCATAACCGCGTAACTTCCCCCCTCATTATCCGACACGATTACCATAAAAATGATCGTAATCATTAACTCTGAAGGTAATATTCTGCTGTGAAAGCTGTGAAAGTAATATTCTATATGAACTGCTATTAATTTACACATAAACCTTACAGATTAATGGGAGGGTTAATGGGAAGGCTGTATCACTCCCAAACGAGTGCGTCTTGGGGGGGGGGGGGGGGGAGGTCCCTCGATGTTATGACCCAGCAATGGGGATGGTTATACTTCCAGAACCCGCAGGTGCGGTAGACACTGGGCCTTGGGACACCAGGCTACAAAAAATGATATGATTTGAAGCGAGTGTTACCGCCCTGTCACGCAGTCCCAAACCGAAAAGGAACTCTGCAGATGTAATATACTTAGATTAAGAATTAGATAAGGGAGCATAAAAAATTTAAGCAGTTACCTCCACCAAAACAAATAAAAAAAAACTTACAGATTATTTTACATTGATTGTGTAAATAGTCATTTTAACTATTCGAGGCATTCTCGATGGTTCAGGTGGTTTCGTTTAGTAGTGTCTTATATGTCTATTTGTGGAGGAAACAGGAAAGCAAGGAGAAAACCCACGGCCTAAGACAACCCACTCTCATAGCCACGCCGGCGATCGAACAGGGTTGCAAGGGGGAGAGCTCGGCGTTTAACCGCTCGACTGCCAAGACCCTAAATGTATCTTCCAACAATGATACACCTTAAACATTCCAAACAATATCAAATTTTTGTCACTTTGAGACTATTTACCTCATTTATAAAATTGCATTTCTCCAAGCAGGTCCCCACCCCCTTTTAACAATCATCACCGCCCAGGAAGTGTTTCGGAAGTTATATTACTTCCATATCTGTCCATCCTTTCTGTGACGCTGTCAGTCCGTCAGTAAGTTTGTTTTTATGTATTCCGGTCATGTTAAGGGGCATATAACAACAATGGATTGCTTTCATTGAAAATCTAAGGTCTAAGAGCGCCCAGGACTGGGAATCAGGCCTCCCTCTATACAAAAGCGCCATCCTTCCCTTCTATAGTTTTATAGGTTTTAATATGTTTGTCTGCTTGAAGTCACTGCCACTGGTGCCGACATTTAGAGCAGGAATTCAGCACTGTGTCCATATTGTAGTGTACGGACACCCAGGTATTTAAATGGCGAGCCCGATTTATGTGTAACAACTCCTTTACTGAGGTTCATTCATAAGGCTACCGTGTACAGTATGCGCAGATTGGCACACTGCGCAGAATCGGACTCACTTCCGGCTTTTTCAGAGGTATGCGCAAGTTTACTGAAAACGCTTTGAACGGAATATGGTAAAATTTGTTTGGAGGGAAAGAATTATAACCAAGGAAAGAAACATTAAATTTCGATCTGATCGGGATCAGCAGGGTCTTAATAACGCCTTTCCGCCTGTCTGAGACAGGAAAGCACGTACACGGAAAGGCATTTTTCTTTTTGTACCAATCCGTTTGAAAGGGGAACACCTACATATTTTCTACATTAGTAGCTGATAAGTAGTAACAAACATGACACAAAAAGAAAACTTTTACAGGTGGTCTCCCATTGACTCCCTATACCTCCTATATTTTCCTATAAAAATCGTCTATAATTTCCTATACTTTCCGGCATTTAGGCCCCATCTCCTATATTTCCTGTTATTTTCAATGCCCAATCGCGTTTCTGTATGACGATGTTACTATTGAAAACATTAATTTCTTTTTGCATGCTTGTGAGAATGTAGGATGGCATTATAAGATCGCGGAATCAGAAAGTTTGTAAATCAGTAACTGAAAGTTTGATATGATGGTAGGATGCATTTTTAGCGGAAAGGCAAAGTTTTCTGCTGAAAGGCAAACCTGTATTAATGCATTTCAATAGGAAAGCAGAAAAGTATTACGATCCAGGATCAGGTTGGGTTTTGAAAGGATGCTTTAACATTGAGAAACAGGGCAATATGTCCTTCCCGCCCCAGGGATAGCAGATACACCAGTATTAGGGACAGCCTGTTTTCTGCAGAGCTCACCTGTGATCCGACCATGGAGCTTGTTGAATCGTAATACGAATGTTGTATGTAGCATGCACATCAAATTTTGATTATCATACTCGCGAAGGTACACATGTGAACTCTATTGTGGGTGGACTTTCTTGGGACACCTCGAGTGCAAAACCATCAACTGTCTTTTCCTTTCTTTCCTTTTTGTCCGTGTTTGCGCTTGATCTTAAATATGGCTGACTGGCCCTAGGGACCTATTTAATTATAAGTAACGGATTTACTTTTTATATTTAATGTTACCTGAAACTTATTTCCAAAGTTGCACACGCCGTGACCAATCCCCAATTATCGCTCGGTTCCGTCCCTGTTTACAGTAGCTCTCCAATACTGTTGGTTTTCATAAACTTACCTTAAATCAGGTTACAGGTTATAGATTTGCACCTGATATTTTTTCACTTTAACCTAATTTTCAAGCTACATATCCCATCTGAGCTATCCCTGACATTGCTACCTTGCGGGTATCCGGGGAGGGGGCTGTGATGCCGGGGTATGGTTGGAGAGGACGTTGGGAGAGGGAGGGGAGGGAATGACCAGATTACAGACATCTAGTTTAATTACAGATTTCAAGGCTTTCTTCCCACGCTGTGGGTGTGTGGCGGCCATAGGCGTATCTCCGACTGACAGGTACTGACCGTTTAACTCCGTATCACTAAATAAGGAAACCAGGCGGTGCACCGCCCATTTTTTTAACATACCCTGTCTATATATAGCAAATTCACGGCGTAGCATCCATTTCTTTCAAACATGACCCTAGATGTTGGGATAACAAGAATTGCGCTATCTGGTGGCGGGTTTAATGGAGGTCCCGGGGATGCGCACACCCTCTTTTGCGACAATAAATTCATGAAAATTTAAAATAAACGCATAATAGTATAAACCAGGTTTTTGTCTCGTAAAATTTTCTTCCTTACTTCTACATTTCGAGAGATATGCATATACATAATGTCAACGGGCACTTCCGTCATATATGTTTACCTGGTGTTGATGTTGAGCAACCCCCCCCCCCTTTCTAAGACCCTGTATCCGCCCCTGCCAACGGCTATATATTTTGCTTCAACATGGCTCTTAACTTCTCATGACCCGCAACTGGTGAAAATGGCGAGTTTTTCATTACTAAACCAAACAAGTTATTGGTGAAGCAAATCCTGCATGAACCTGGCAGTTGATATAGTCCTCGCCAAAACGGTCCTTGACAAGCATGTATTAAATAACAAAACTTAAATCAATTGTTGGATTACAGGATAAAATAGGGTAGGGGTAGAAAAAAGTGACAGAATATCCACCCCGCTGCTCCCGCCAGTAACCCTCTTCTAAGCTATACTGTTACGGTTCAAGCAATACTAATCTTGGAAGTCCCAAAACTTAGTACAAATGATGACTATAGCCGCAGCATGTGTATGGTGTTTTTATGACTCTGTTTATCAGTACTGGTGTTCCCGCTGAATCCGAAGGAAATGTGATACATAACTAACGCATCCTGGCCCTCAGATATTTTTTGCTATTTATGTGGCAAGAGAAATCTCTCCGGTCAAGTACATGGAAATGCCTGTTACATTGTAGCAGATGCCGCGGTTGAAGCAAGGTGTACAGTTTTCCGTCACAATATTAATCATACTTCTTTTACGGAATAGAAATAGCAATAACCGAATATAAGAACCTCCTCGCATATATTTAAAGTAACTTAAATAAAATAAAACAAAGCACTCACGGAGCGCATACCCCTGAAAATGTCCAAACTTTTTATTAATAATAGTCAAATAATATTGTCCACTTCCAAAATGACATTCTCTTGAATTAAGATAGATCTGCGGACAGACGATTGAGCACCTCGACTGAAACAAACTGCAAAATTAGCTATGCTTCAAATTTTCTATGCACCCCCCCCCCCCCCTTCCCCCGAAAAAAATTATAGAAGTAAATTTTCAGTAGATGAAACAAGACATAATGTAAGAGAAACATGGGAGAAAACGCAATATCTGTCCAGGCAGTATCTCTCTAAATGCGACACGACAATGTGAATCGTATATCTATCCATAAATGCAGTTATACAGTTCCTATTGTACCTTTCAGTACCTCTCATGTCAAGATGATTATGTAAAGGGATACGTTGATCCAGCTTTAATGAATGCGTGATATGTTCTGCTGGTATCATCCTCTCGTGTTTTTGCTGGCTTTTTTTATCGTGATCTGGTGGCATGGTAAGCTTTTTTTATCAGCAGGAAACTTGGGAGGAGTTTGCTATTTACCAGGGTGGCAAACACTGCTGCTTTGTGTCCTGAAATCCACAGCTGCGCACCATACACCCTTTCCCAAATCATGGCAGGAAAAAATGGAAATCTGGAGGAGAAAACCACTTTCATACAAACAATGAATCAACAGAATAAGGAAGGCAACGCCCACCTAGAGGAATTTTGATTAATTTTGTCTGGTCAAATTGTTCTGGACAGGAAGTACTTGCTGGGAAATGTTCCACCTTTTTCCTTGTATCGTCTTGCAACTAGTTTAATTGGAATACCCCTGGCCTTAATCATATCTGATGTAATCATGAGCGAGGTCTAGGAAGAAGATATCCATTTCGCCCTTCTTTGACCTCACTCTTAATCGATTCATGTAGAAGGTTCTATTTGTTTATATTAAAGGGGCTGGTATAGAAACAAGACCAACTGGTCTTAATTAGCTCACCCTGTTAGACGTGATATCCCCTTTTCACTTTCTTGCTTAAATCATGTTGCCAATTTTTCGCATTCAATATATTGCCATGATTAGAATAACATTTTGGATGAGACTCGCCGAACTTCCCTCTGTTAGAAAACCCTTCTTTTATATCTTTCTTTATAAACCTGGAGATTTCGTGACGTATTTTCTTATTAAAATGCGTGCACTAGGCTAGAAACCAACCCATGAGCTATAGAAGACTGGACCAACGTGTAACTTCATATACATGTATATCTTTATGCTGGTGGTATGAACTCAATATTGATGCCTGTTGGCCGATGGTTTTAACTTTATGCCGCTTATCCTAAAATTCCCAGGGCTTGTATCCAGCCATTGTCCCTCTCTTCCCATTATTCAGCAAAAGATATACCAAAGATTTTAAAATACTATGAATCCAAAGTGAACGCTATACTCTCAAGTTTAACTAAGCGTTTTGTTGAATCAACATAACCACTAATATGTCTTCCCGCACAAAATATGTCTTCCAGCACATGTGTACCTATAGTCATCTTTAATATATACATGTTCAAGCACACGGTCCAGAATTTATTTCAAATCATTTACCTTGCAAAAATACAACAAAATCTGACGTCAAGATCAATTCGGACAAGTTACAGGAGGCAGAAAACGAATGAGGAGATCAACTATATGTTCATGTATATGTCAGTAGCTCCTGCGGTTGCCAAGGTTGATAGTACAAGACCAGGATGGTAACCACACTGTAACCACATGTAAACAGCGGTTGATTACAGAAGCACCAGGAACCCGTCGTGGTAGACCTCTCTTTAAATTGGTGCTAGGAGTGGAACCACGAAGTTCAAGGTATCTGGCCTCCCGTCGTGTTGTAGCATCGTGCCCGATGCTAGCACAGACATGCTGAAGTGTGCTGGCTAGCTGGATGCTGAGACTGCTGGTATGCACAGCAGCTGGCGTCTGGCAGGTTCCTGTTTCCGATGCTGTTAACGGTACTGGAACCAGTGTTCTATAGTTAGGACACGGCAGCAACGTTTCAGGACACCCGTGTACATGATGAACAGGGTCCTGCTTGAAGGGTGTTTATATGAGGAATCTATTTCTAAAGGTATACATTTCAACCATATAATCAGGCGATCAAGTGGTTGCTGAGAACGTATTTCATTTTGCCTAAGAAGTAATGAATCAACCAACTGGAAGACGAGAGCTTCTTGTTTAAGTGAAAGTTTACTATTTTGGGCACTCCGCAGAGATGTCACGAATCAATATTATAATTGATGGTTGTGGCTGGCACTCCGCAGTTGTCTTGCAACTGCTCGTTTATAGTCCTGCACGATGCCAAGTGTGTCCTAAGGGGGTCAATTTACATATCATCCTATAAATCGTGAGAATTTTTCTATTGTTTGGAGTAGGGGCTATCTCAGGGTTATCTATTAGAAACTACGTAAACCGACCAAACGTAAGAAAGGGCAATTTACTAATAAATGTGGATAGCCCCCCGTCCTCGGTTTACTTACCCCTGTGAATCTGAAACCTAAAAATACAGAATCGGGATAGTAAAACCCACATACGATATGACCCAAACTCCTCTGCTTTCCTATTGGGGACGTAAGGCTGCTATTTTTCTCAAAATCGCACAAGGTAAACAAGTTTACACTGAGAATCAACAGGCTTCCTTGTCGCAAACAACATCTGAGGAATGCACCGAGTGACTTAGCATCCACCCCCTCAGACCCTGCATGTCGTCATGCCCCCCTCTTGACTTATTTCCAGGTTGGTGGACCCTCTGGACCAGTTCGTGTGTGTCGGATCCTGTTTCACCTCCTACGGCTCTATGAGATGAGATGTTGCCATGTTAAAGGGATGCCAACATACCCCACAGACAGATAATTCGCTCATGGCTACTTGTTTGTTTTATCTTTGTTTTGCTTTTTAGCTCAGCTGACTGTAAGCCAACTGAGGTATAGAACTGGCGCTTTGTCCGTCGTCCGTCCGGGCGTCCGGCCGTCCGTTAGCAGGGCACAAATCGTAACTGCTGGACCTAGAAATTTCTAAGTGAATATCCACGGAGGTCATTAAAAAATCTTCTTGGAAACCTGAAATTAGGTCACTGCGACCTATATCCTCCGAGCTATGGGGCTTGAAAGAACCCACCAGAATAATCAAAAATATAATACAAAACCTCCAATATCTTGATAATTAATGCATGGATTGTCATGAATCTTGCCTTGAATATTGACAATGACTAGTTTTTGTCAGTTCCCGAGATATGGTGGCGCCACCTGTATTTTATGTTATTTTAACGAATATTTAAAAAAATTTTTTTAAATATAAAATGAAAACAATCATGTCAGTTTCTCAGCTGTAATTACATCTAGTGTCCCAAAACCTGGTGTGTTTATTGATCACAAGTGGATGCCATATGGTTATCACCCTGTCTGTCTGTCTGTCTGTTTGTCTGTCTGTCTGTCCATCCGTCCATCCACAAAAAAACTTGTTTCCAGATAATAACTCCAGGTTGTATTGACACATGGATTTCAAACTTGACTTACATATGGCCCACCACTAAAGCAAGAACCTATATGATTTTTGGGTCATGAAGTCAAGGTCAAGGTCATAGGACTCACTTTTTTAAAAAAGATTATGGCTGCATTTTAAGCAAAGCTTTTCACTCCAAACTTTCCATTTTGCACATTTAGCTTACATGCCAGTATGGGGAGAGAATAAATGAATTTTGGGTCACATGGTCAAAGGTCAAGGTCACAGGGACCATCTGTTCACAAATTTGTTTCCAGATGATAACTCCAATTTAGTTTGACATATTGGTTTCAAACTTAACTTTTATATGACTCACCACTAAAGTAGGAACCGTGTTGATTTTGAGGTCCAGCGGTCAAAGGTCATGGTCACAGGACTCATTTCTTTAAAAAGAATGCATATGCATTTGAAGCCAAACTTTTTCTTCCCAAACCTTCCATCTTCAAGATATTGCTAACCTGCCAATAGGGGATGATTCTGTTCAGTTTTGGGGTCATAAGGTCAAAGGTCAAGGTCACAGTACCCACTTATGTAGAAAGATTCTGGATGCATTTTAAGCCAAACTTTTCATTCAAAACCTTCCATCTTGCACATATAGCTGAGCTGCCAATAGGGTAAGAAACTGATTGATTTGGGGGTCACAAGGTCAAAGGTCATGGTCACAGGGGCCATCTGTCCACATATTTGTTTCTGGATGATAACTCCAGTTCAGATTGACATATTGGTTTCAATTTTGACCTATATATGACCAACAAATAATGTAAGAACCCTTTTGATTTTTGGGTCATAAGGCCAAAGGTCGAGGTCACAGGACCCACTTCTTTAAAAAGATTGATGATGTATTTTTAGCCAAACTTTCTGTCCCAAAATTCTATCTTCCAGATGTTGCTCACCTGCCAATAGTGGAAGTAACTTATTGATTTTTGGGTCACAAGGTCAAGGTCATGGGGGCCATCAATCCACATATTAGTTTCCAGATGATAACACCAGTTTGGTTTGAAATATTGGTATCAAACTTGACTTATATATGGCCCACCACTAAAGTAAGAACTTTTGATTCTGGGGTCATGAGATCAAAGGTCAAGGTCACAGGACCCACTACTTTAGAAAGATTGTGGATGAATTTTAAGCCAAACTTTTCATCTCAATCCTTCCATCATCAACATGTGGTGCACCTGCCAATAGGGGAAGTTACCTTTTCTTTTGTGGGTAATAAGGTCAAAGGTTAAGGTCACAGGGCTCATCCATTCACAAATTAGTTTATGGATTATAACTCCAGTTTGGGTAGACAGGTTGGCTTCGAACTGATCACAGGACCAATATTTTGGAAAACCTCATAACCATATATCCTTATAGACAAATGCAGCTGAGCCTCGAGACCCATGGGTCCCTAGTTTTGTTTGCGTTTGGACAGATACGCACGACTTCTCCTTTGACGACGTTTCAACATGCCCAGTAGGAACCCGTAAAGATTTCGATGGGCTGAGCTGGTTTCACTGATAGGCCCTTCGCAAAATAATACCAAATCCTCAGGATTTTAGGGGAAAGTATGAATAACGACATCCCCAATACTCCCCCCCCCCCCCCCCCCCCCCGGTTTTACTTGGCATCGTTCCCAACAGTGCAAGACCAAAATTGACGTATTTCCGGGCGTGGCAACAGAGAAGCTGGATGTTACGGTTGAATGTTACCACCGTAATCTGTAATACATATATTTCAGAACGATGCACTGACAGATGTAGTGAATTGTGAAGCATCTGCAGCACATCCTCTCTTACTGCACCCATAGATGATCCGAACATTCAGCGCCAGTGTGACATATTGACTTTTGTATTATGTAAATTAGTCATCTCCATAGGCTTAAGTTAAACCTTAGTCAGAGCTATAAATGTAAAGTTGAATGTGCAACAGCTTGAAAAAGTACCCTACTTAGCTAATATATACTACAGAAATACCGGTATATAAATTATATAGATTAAATCTATATACTACCGCATAAGGTGCAATACGTAAACAGAAGTGGATGCAGAGGGGTAGAAGGGTCCTTCTAGCAACGAAACATTTTCTCAGTATTTCAAATCAACTTTTGCAGAATAACCCCCCCCCCCCCCCCATATACTGTATCCGGACCTGAGGACATTTTTAGGGGTTTATTGGGTTGGTCCCTCCATTCGTAAACCCTGATCTGCCCCTGAGTAATCTAGCATGTCCAGGGGAGGATAAAGGACTTCAGATTACGGAGCTCATATATCCAGGCGGAGGGGGAGGATATATGGAAGTGTTGGGGAATGAGGTAGGAAAAGGCTGTGATGATGCAATCTCATGTAACTTAGTACGGTGCAGGACATTAAAGAGAATCTCTAAAAAAAACAGGCTGACACAGGTTAGTGAAACAGTATTAATGCTCGTGACTAAAAATGTTACATATCGAACATTCCAAAAAACAATTTTTTATAGCCTATATACATTAACAAAGGTCAAACCATTACAAGCATATCAATCAATATTGCCCTTCAGTTACTGTGTATAACCTATATGTGACCTATCAAGGTCACTTTCAATTCCCCCTTTGTAATTTTTACCTAGGAAAGCTGCGCACCGGTTCACCCTCAGATGTGCTAAAAACAAATTGAGATTGGCAAGAAAAGCTGACCCTTATTCCTATAAAGTATAACATAACATATATACCATTAAAACCGTGTGGCATTAGGTCAACAAATCCCTCCACCTGTTCAGTCAAGTGATCTCACATTTTTATGACAAGTGCATCAGAGTATTGCTCCGCGGCTGGGAGACGTTTATTTGGATGTGTCACACTGTAACAGCTAGGCCACACACAAAAATTAGTTGTTCAATGGATTCACATCTTCGGTTTTCTTGGAGATATATATATATATATATATATATATATATATATATATATATATATATATATACTTTTTAGCATATGACACCATGACCTCCGTAATGTTATTTTTTGCCCTTCCTCCATTTCTTCAACAGATTTCTTTAAACCCTTTCAAACACAATCCGGTTTTAAAACGTCAGATTCAAAGCGGATTGGTCAAATCGGTTTAAAACCGCAAAATTGTGCGTTCACACGGGCCTTTAGCACAAATGCATGAGGTGTACATTTTACAAGTGGAACAACGTGACAACATGCTGACACAAGCATTCGCTGCGACTTAGTTTTGCTACGTAAATAATAGGTCTAAACCGTTTTGAAAGCGAATTGGGCGTTCACACGGCACATCATAGTCCGATTCGCATTGGAAACGGTTTGAAACTACCTCCTGAATTGGATTCAAACCGCTTTGGATTGCAGTGTTAACCCTCAATTTGCATTCAAAACGGTTTGAAACCGGTTGGCATTTGCCATGTGAAATGAGTCTTATATATAGGAATAAAAACAGACTGATATTTTTGTTGATAACATTCATTATTTTGATAACTGGCGCAATCTTTTCTTAGCAAGCTTGCAAATTCACCGTATTGTGTCAAGACAGATTAAGTTCTCGGAGTCCGAAGTACAATTATTTATTTGGCGTGGCCTATGTATGCAGTATGGATTTTTTTAAAGATAACTTCAGAGTTTATAAGGGATGATGAATGAACGAAAGGGCGCCGACACGTTCGTCATCTGCTTTCACTAAACACAGAGGCGGCTTTCCCAGGCACCTGCACTTTTTTGCGACGGGGCTAAGTCAGATTGAACATCATGAGAGACAAAATGTAGTTCCTCTACTCCAGCTCGCCGTTTCCTCTTCTCTCTGTTTCTTATACACCCTGTGTACCATGCTGAACCGATTATATCATTATTTCAAATGACGAAACATATTGTGAACATTTTTCTTATTTCATCGATCACTTGCTCAAAATTATTGGCCTGAACATAAGGCTACTGCAGAATATATAAAAATTGTCTGTGTGAGAGCAAATTTTAGTACCGACGGGGTGTAAATATACCAGGAAATTTCGTCTCGTCTCTTCTATTTTCTTTTTTCTATTCAGCTGTAAAAAAAGACGGATGTACCCGATTTGCAAGTACCGATGCTTGTGCGGGGTCCTTAACATTGCACCGAAAACTTATTCCTACACTACAGTGCATTGTGTACATTTGCATTCAGTCACCGTGTGACCTATGAAATCGGGAAATAACAGCCGTAACCAGTGTGTAAGGTCTGTATTTGTTGGCTTTGATGATGGAGTTATTTTAAGATAAAACTATATTGTCTGGTATATTTACAGAGATAGACACATTTTGGGTAAGAGAAACAAACTGTAATAATTTTTTAATTATTCAAGTAAATTGGCTGATTCAGAGATTTTTTCATCAGGGGACGCCCCTATTAGAGGTTATGTTTGAATGTCATGCATTATAATGCCGACCCATTACGACCTACCAATCCATCTAAGGCATTATGACGGGTGCAAATACAGAGCTTACAACAAATGTTCGACAGATTGGCAATAAATATTCAGAACATTTAGATCTTTACAAAACACGGCTTAAACTAGCATATTACCCGTTCTTGCATTGGAACTGGTCCAAGGAACTTCGGGTTTGTACGGGACGGTTTTTCCAGAGGCCGAGTTCACTCAAATAGTCTCTGATAGATCGCGCTGCGATAGACCCTTCGCGAAATAACGTCATATTTCTCATAATGCATTGGGAGATATGGAGATACCCCTTGGCATCCGAAGACCAATACACGGGCATTTCCGAGACGAGTTGGGAAACTACGGTTGAGTGGCCAAACAGTCAATAATATTGATACAGTTGGGGTTGGCGACACGAAGGCATTATATAAAAGCTTTAACCATACGTCGCAATTACTTATTGTATTGCAACTGTCAGGTGTCCCTTCATCGATAAAAATGAAGAATCTGGCTATATCTGATGGAAAACGATGTCCGACATTTATAATAATCGTTTCTCATGGGTGAGCTAGGATAAGTGGAAAGCGTTGTGATTGGTCACCTGTTTGTATATAAAAATATGGTTATATCTAAAAATATGGTTTAAATCATATCTTGCTCAAAGTATCGCGATACGTATCGTATTGACAACTGATGTATCGTCTGATCCAGATTTATCTATGGGTGACTACGTGTGGTAGACTAAGAGGAAGGCGATGGACACAGTATATAGCTGGTTTCCCGCCTGAAAAGACGTCTGTTCATCCCCAAAATTTCATGAAAGACATACCAGAGCATGAGCGTACTACAGTGGTGATAGAAAGAGATAAACCGTTCCCAGGCTCCAGGGACATATGGAAATACAGTAAACAAAAGAGCTAACACTTGAGCACTGGCACCTCAGGGTCCCGTTCATTTATACTGAGGCATGGGTGGCAACCCTTGTTATAAGTGTGCTACGAGTGTAATATTGAAAGAAAGAAATGGTAACAATGTTTTCTGGCTCAAGCATGGGTTGGTGACAGCAAAAGCTGTCGCAGAAAGAAAACTCAGCGAACCCAATCAGCAATAATGGCAGGAAGATCATTCAAATTGACGGGAAGATAATCAACTTTGTGATCTTAAGTAACTTTAGCTTGAGATAGGCTTGTGGTGGGAGAATGATTGAGGTAGGATGAAAGAAAAAGGGTGATGACCCGGTAATATTTTGCTATTGGCGCGTTTGTAAACAGTGGCAAGCAGTGAAGAAGGTCCCCCTCAAAAGCCAGACACAGGCCTGCAGCAGCGCGATCAGATACTCCAACAGGGACGGAGGTCACTGGGTGCACTAAATCGGCGTTCAGTTCCCTGGTTGGATTACTACGCATCTTTTTGTCGACTAAAGAACGGCTAGATATAGATGTCTTTGTGCTTTTTTATCCAGCAGAAATGCCACATTGACAGTTAGAAGCACGCAGGTGCATAAACCTGTCATAAGCTCACACTCAAATTGCATTTGTGAATGATGGACAGAATGTATGTGAGAAAAATAACAACTGCGGATTGTAGTCAATTTGTTATTTGTTAAAGTCATACAATCAGAACGACTCATATCAACAATACTGAAGTAAACACCAGAGAAAATTAGTGATAGATTGTTCCACTTATTCCTAGTTATACACAGTTGTTTCATTCACTCCGCTGGGCCCTTCTCGTTCATTATTTATTATTAAATGTAGCAAAAAATGAGTCGGAAATCATGTTGATAAAACGTCCTGGGGAGCATAAGCAATGGACCGCTCAAATAGAAAGGCGTTGTCAACTTAGGAGTGTCCTTGACCTTCTTAACAGCTGCCAACTTAGAAGACTCTTTCCATACATATGCATGACTTTGGTCACCTTTAACTGCAGTTACTTTTGAAATGCTTTATAAACTATTGTCATTTTTGCATACGCTTAGTTTAAATTTGAATAGATATATGGGCCATGTTAAAGCAACATGTTCTTGTATACAGAGCAAGTTCGGCTGTCTGTTTCCAATACTTGCCTGTTCTTTTTTTTTATTCAAACTACATGAAGAAAGATAACAAAACTTTAAACATCAACCACGGAAAATACTTCGCTCATTCCTGACTTCCACGGAAAATGCTTTTTGAATGGGAAATATTTCAAGTTTATTATCGGATGTTCATAATTCGACATGTTGAACTAAAGGACACCGGTCCATTGATTCTTATCAAGGATTGTCTATTTAATGAGGAAAAAGGTACCTATACGATACGACCGGCCGGTTGCATTCTTTGCCTTTCGTTTTCAGGTTATATATTACATAGCTAGAATCAGACTAACAAGGGTAGGACTCTGCTATTTAGGGTTTATGGGCGTCACAATCTGACCCCCACAATGCACCGCGGCTTCTACTTACACCAGCGGCAGAGGTAAAAATGTAGTGAAGAGGTTAATGTAGTCCGTTCAAATATGTTGGATTAGAATTGTTTCAAGGCACATTACATAAGCATGGATGTTTTTGGGCCAAGGAATTCACGGAATATGTAATATTTTGTAAGCATACGCATGAGAAATATAGATAAAAGACGTTTTCTTGAAATGTAACAAATTTGTTTTCAAGTTTGACTTTTGGGACAAGCAGTCCCGGCTGTCCAACTGTGCCTTGTACCCTCCCATTTAATACACGTTCCAGTTTATCTTTTGGGACCTGGAGCCTTTAAATAAATGATAGAAATGCACTCTACCAGGGTTTCACATAAATAATACCATGAAGTATACCACAATTCATGCACATGCAAATCAAAGATATAGTATATATATAATATGTCTGTTCTCCTAAATACTGAAAAGTTATAAAACTGTATACCGGTACGCGTCACCAGACAGTTCTCGCCACTTTTATAAACAAACCTAGCCACTGCGGAAGATGTTCCCAGCATATACATGGTTCATATACCATCCTACGATTGTATTTATTTATAATGTATTACGCAGCCACTTCTGCACCTTATAGAATACCATTTTATACCCGTGTCATCACATTGATAATAATGCTCTTGATCGATTGTGATACCTCATATAAAGATAATAATTTATCATAATTCTTATCGTACGGTTACCCATCGAGGGCATATCCTCAGGCCTTGAAGATTAGAAAGACATATTTGCGATTTTAGCATTTACCAATCTCCTCCTATCAATCGTCGATCACAAATGGAGTGCGGGATGGGACAGCGTTGTTCCGGTGGTTACGATCCGTTTGCCTCCTCCTACCCTACCACAGGTTTAAAATCCATATTTATAATGATGGGGTACAGAAATATTATTATAATATATATATATATATAAATTATTTAAGAAGCCAGAATTTTTTCACAGGCTTTTCTCAAACTAGAAATTTTCGATCTTTAGTACAATCCCCTGCGAGTAAATCATTTAATATAAACGTTTCTCTATGGCATGATTTAGTCATCGTGTGAGCAATATAACATTATGACTATATAAGTTATTTCTAAAATTCAGACAAATTAAGTTTGGCAGGCTGCATAATTGAGATGAATTGTCTTTTTTAACTTCAGGTCTGTCTGAAATATGTACAGCATGGCTTGCCGTGTCTGCAAAGTTAGTAAATCTCGGACTTAAATTCCTTGGAATGTTTGTTAAATGCTGACAGATAAGCTTTTGTAAGGGAGACGGGAGTCCAAGCTGAGACATGCCAGGCCTAGTGTTGGGTTCGGTGGCCACAGAAGGAGCCTTGCCGATACAAAAATCGGAGCGAAAGAATACGAGACGCACGTGACGTCACGTCTTCTTTTGGTGCTGACAGACCTAATTAATGTCCCCAGCGCCTGTCTATAAAAGGGACCAGAGCTGGAGTGATTTTCTCGTTCGCTGCTGACCACTTGCCCCCAACACTTCTGGGACTCTGGTAGTTGTCGTCCATGTCAGACCGAATTACGACATCTGTGCTGAAAAATCCCCTTCCTCTGGGCTGATTAGTAATACCGCCACTTTAAGGCTATACACCGAGTCTGACAAAGCAATTAGGTTCATGCAAGCGTCACTGCCTCAACACACAGTTGTCTACAAACCGTGCATGGTATGGCAAAACCTCGACCCAACGACTCTGTTCTGGTGGTTCGTTGGGACGATCTAATGGACCAAGTAAGAGGCAAAGGGCAGCAAGTACTCGGATTACAGTGGCTTTATTGTACAGTTAAACCGTTCTACATACTTCGTGACATTTTTGGAGCATTCTCATAACCCAAGGCTACTTAATTTATCTTATCTAGATAACCTATTGTTATTAACACGAAATTGAACTGGCGTATTTTTTTCTCACACGCACATTTTACTGCTCGTGTGTCTACATGAAGACTGGCTGGCGACGGGGTCGAGGCAAAAGGCTTAATCCGGAAGAATGACATTTTCATTTTTTTTTAATGTGCGCCATTTTGTATCCCAAGATCCCATAGTCGTGCATCCCCGAACTAAAGTAGTTACTGACAATTGTTTTCTCCTGTTGTATATTCAGGTTGACACATCTTCTAAACTCATTTTCTCATTCAAGGCATGCTCAACATTCTTCAACAATCATCAACAACTTCAAACTGTTTTGTATTTAATATGGTAATAACATTTTCCGCCGTATTGGGCTCCATCGTGTAATGGTATTAAAGGCGGAACAGGTCTGCATCTATAAGTTATGATAGACATATGATAGGCATATGATAGACATATGAATATACCCTATAGATACATATAATGTACCTTATCAACGCTACCGGGAATGGGAAGTTTCCACTTAAAATGTGAACAATTTAAGCTAAATCACATGGCATATAGTCTGAAAGTCGACTGAGCTCATCACCTGGGTTATAACGTCAAAATCGAACATTTTTGGGTATTTTATTGAATCACTAAGAGCTATTAGTACTACCCACTAAAACCTTAACTTAACCTCAATCATTCGTTATTCTGTCTGTGGGAATGCCGTGTTCTCTCCCGTCTACTCATCTATTAAAAGCGTAGGCAATATAGAAGAACCATACACTATTCAACAATTGGTTATCGATTTATCCTCATGCAATATACAGAGCCATCTGTATATCCCAACCTGCACGTTGCACATATTTATTTCAGGTGATTAGATCTGTGTTTTCGTTTACTGTCTGAGAGACAATGGGTGCTCATATAAATATTTTACAAGAATATGTGTATTTCTCCAGAACCGGAAACAGATGCGACATATCGTGTCATGAATGTGGGTGTATACAAGGGGGATGAATTGTTGCGTGAAGCTCTGGGAAAGCCATCCATTCTACTGCACGAGTAAGACTATGGGATTACCGGCATTGCATGGGATTCACCTGTGGTCAAAAGAGCACCTCTGATAACACCTCTAAAAACATGGTTCGTCAATCTCTGCATTATATCGGAACTGGTCCATTAATTAATTACTGCAAAACATGCGGTAATCACCGGTGATATATCTACTGTGAGACAGGTCATATAATGTAATGACTGTAAAAGAAATTAGTTAGATATTGTTGAATTGTTCAAATTTCGTAATAAATACAAAGACTCCTGTACTTTGATTTTATAGATTCTGGTACAATCGCTAAAATTAAACGATCGCGAAACGTTCAAAATTAGGAAACTGCAAAATTTCAGCCTCGTGAATATTAAACCAACCACAGTAGTATGGACTTGATCGACACAGTTTTTTTGCAATATTATTGATGAAACTTTCCCTCGCCTTTACAGGGAAGATAACATCGATGACTGCACGAACACATTCCCAGTCTCAGTCCCCATATATACTACCTTATGTACCTTATATACAAAACACAATAGAAAATGTTACATTAAGTTAACTGTTATTTATTAAATGGCTGCCCATAATCCTTTGATTAAGCCCGTTGATATGGCTTCATTATTAAGATAAAATTACCACAGCGCCCTGACAACTATAAGTCTATACACCTTGTAACTGTGGTGAGGTAAATAAATAGTCGGCCGTATATTGTGCGTTATACCATTGAACAATTCAGCTCTTTCATTTCAAATTCTGGTTCAGGAGGTTATTTTGCAAAAACTAAGCTACTCTGTTAAAGGGGCCCAATCTCCTATCTGACCTTTATAACTAAAGGAAATCCCTTGGAGCGTGTATAAAAAAATAGGCCAGAAACGTGGATATCACCGCACACAGGTTGCTTGTTTTTGTTTATATAATATGTGGGGGCCCCGCTAAAATAATCAAAACAAATACAACAAGGGCATCTTGAAGCAAATCAGATATGCCAGAGCTTTCAAGTTGGCAAAAGTCGTTTTGCAATAAGTGACCTTTCTACCACTACATATATATGCAACCTACCACCTAAGGTCACATATTTTTCCCTTTTGTCATCATTGCTGTGTTCACAAATAATCAAAGTTGTTGATAAACAAGTTCATACATGTAGGCGTAAGAAATGTTCACAACAAAAATTACCCTGAGTTCATTTATATATACACAGAGGATGCCAGAAATCACAAATTCGTTTTCAAAGGGTAGGTGAATGGGTACCTTTAATGTTCCCCCACCAGAAAGGAAAACAATCGCCCCATACTGCGTATATATGCATGGCCACTGTCGTCGAAAATGGGGATGAATGGTTGTGATTTTTCTGCATTAAAACCCCCATCGTGTAATTTTTATACATGTTTAAAATTATCTAGGTCAACTAAGGTTAACAGTGTTGGTCTGTTATTTTTAAGCGGTGGCCATTGAAAGACTTAGTGTCGCAATGAATATTGGGAATGATCGGGGGGACCACGGTATTCGGTATTCGGGCCGCAGTATTTTTGCTCTTGTAAGCTTGTGGGAGACGTTTTATATCAGAATTCAGTTACAAAACTGTCTAGAAGAGGCCCAGGCCTGAGGCTGTTGTAAATGTTATATAGGAAATCTTAATACAGCCCCGTGCCATGTATAGTATGGGTGGTCCTTCATTTGGTACCTTTAATGAACAATCAAGTCTAGAAACGTCGTATATGGGCCTACTGTATACATTCATAGGACAATCCCATGGCATTTTAATCGTTTCCAGTCTTGTCTTCTTGTAACAGAAATAAACGTGTCTGATTGCGGGCGAAATGGCTTTGGCAGCCTTTATTCTCTGTCTGCAGAAGCTTATTTAGGTTTTATGATACAACACAGATGCTGACAGTTTCTGACCCCGACCACGCTTTATTCGCCACAAAATACATACATCCTTGCAGAGACATGCAAACATGGCGGTGTGCCACCTTTCCGCCACCTATGGTCGCTAACGGTGACACCGCGACCAATTTGGTGCCATCGGAAATGTAGGTCAAAAACAGACACTATAGGTGGATTGCAAAATATCTTTACTTACAATATATTCTGTCTAACATTCTATTTATTTTAATACTACATTACTGAATATTTAAACCCATAGATACATATTTTCCATTTTTGGCCTACTAGCTATATGGTAAACGAAAATTGACATGAAAAGCATTATACGGTCATTACACCAAATTAAAAACCATTGTATTAAAAAATTATTTAAATTCAGTCAGTATCGAATTTTAAACGGTAAGTCATTCTTTTTTTATATTTTCAATTTTTATATTTAAATGAGCTGGTTAGCAACTCCTTATTTACATCAAGATTGCTTTGGGGCATTATAAACTCTCCCGACAAATATTTGTTGCAGAGTCAAACACGGTTCCGTTAAAACCAACAAACAGACATGAATCACGTACAATCAATTCAAATGCTGTCAGATTTGAACATTTACTGTGATATCTTCAAAGAGGCCACCGTCTTAGTATGTATGTGATGCCGAATCTGCAAAATGGCAGTTTGCAGCCATGGCAAATGAGTAGGATATGGCACACCCGAAGAGGCCCTAAATTTTAACCAGATGCACATGTATCCGTTTGGCATATGTCATAAAATACATCCTTTCTGAACAGAGAGACGTACATCGAAGCGACACGGGTTGGCCGGGCCAGGTGCTCAGTGGAAAGCGGGGTTGGACGCTAAGCAGGTCAACTAGGGTGGAATAATACACTAACCCTGTTTAAATGACCAAGGCATAAATCACGATCTAGTACCTGGAGATACATCATGATGCAGGCGTGGTCGTCTCATGTACCTTTCATATCGTTGCATCACTGATCTAGAAAACATTCGCAGGCCGAAAATACGCCAGTATCCTTGATCACCAGATGCGGAATGTTACCAGGGTCTAGATAATACTCTATAGTGTGTGTGCTAGGCAAGCGCAAAAAAATACCTGAATCCAAGCCTAAAGAGAAATCCCAATTACGGTTCACCAACTTAATGGCTGCATCACAGGTTATTTCTGTCCGCTAAAACAATGGTGCCCTTACTAGTATGATACTTTCATAAAATGTATGACGGCGATCTCGCCCTCAGCCGGGATAAAAAAAAATAACCTAGCTAGCATGGTAAAGATCATTATTTAATCTTTATAAACATATATGGTGATACACAGTTCCTAAAGTCACTCTATTCAAAATTTCAACAAAATATGTCCATAAGTTTTTTTTTAAGTTATATATGTTGACGATGTGTTGAATAACTGCAGGAAACCCCAAGACTTGACAATAGTATCATCTGACATTTTTTTTTAATTAAAGGAAGGCACATGGTGCGTGACCGCATCTCTGCAACTTTGATATAATCCAATTGAAGAAAAAACTTATGACATAAGAAAGACCATGGAATTGACACGGCTAGCTCTAAGAGCCAACAGGGCCATAAATCATTTCATAAAATGCGTTAAAATTATCAGTAATTCCCGTCGCTTGACACGGCGTTACGCAAACGCGCCGTTCTAACCGCTTTGTGACCACAAATCACTTGGTGGCGCAATAGATTTTAGTGTTTTTGCATAAGCCTGAAGCTGTTTCGCACATGGGTAGCGGCACTTTTGCTCCTTCATCTATATAGAGCAAAATGACATACGTTAGTCTCTTTATAGTGGAAGGGGAAAATTGACTGATATACGCGTGTGGGTGTCGTTCTTCAAAAACGGCCGTATATTACAAATGACATTTTTAAGGGTTTCTCAGAAAACGACAGTATTTCAATTTTGCTTTAAAAAACTGGATCTGTACACTAACAAACATTACCGTTAATGAGGTGCACTGACAAATATAATATGCAAACATTTTCAGGACAATAGTTTCGTATTTTTACAGTCGGGTAAGAAGAACAGTTTCCGCATACATATAAAAATGACTAATTTATCGAAGAAACAATAATTTTGAAAATTATATATTATATTTGAATGCCAAACCGGTAATTTTTTATTCCGTATCTGAGCTAAGCTTTTGGCACACTTGTCAAGGCGGATCAGTCACCCATAAAGCGTAATATGTCAAATCACAGTTTAAACAGTACACAGTTCAACCGATATGCTCATAGAAAAGACGAAGAAGTAATTGAACCAATTGCTCACAGGAGGCCATATACCCCCAGCCATAAACCTGTCTGTCACTGCAACAAAACATGTTTGGCTGCCAGATCACACGCGAATTGCATGCAAGCATGCTTCTCTATCACATAATATACCGGTACCTTAGCATAATAGCCATCTGTTAATTTCACTTTTATCTAAACCAAGCGGTTTTTTGTGCATTTCTAGAACTATGCATGATTAATTGTTCCTCCTCCCTAAGTCTGTAATACTATAAAAATAATATAATAATAATGTAATAATATAATAAACATTCAACTGCTTGAAACTTGCCAAAACATGCTCCCGCACACATTTAAATATCCAAGGCAAGATATTTCCATGAGATTCATTCGGGTGGACGTCTAATATTGTTTCGCAACAAAAAAAAAAAACATACCCCCAAAAATGTGCTGTTTCGTGGAATAGTCACCTAAATTGAATATCCTGTTGTGTAACGATCTTTCAGTTTATAATTAATTAAACTTCTGAACGTTCAAAATAGAATCAAGCTAAGACCACGATCACCAGGTTTAACTGGTGATCCATGAGTTTTTATCGGCTCAATGACAAGCATAAAAATAGGTTTATTATTGTGGTAGTTCATGCTACGCAAAATCACAGTTGAAGTGTCTGTTTATTATTATTTTTAGCTAATTTTATTAACGTCTGAAGAGGAAATGTCCATGCAGACGTGAGAACGACCAAAGAAGACAATCGGTATAGCTCCAATAACTCAGCTGAGCAAAAACGATGCAAGATGACTAACGATACCCTAATTCTGTAAAATATTGGCAGCCTGCATGGACACCTATTTTCAATGCAGTCCAAACCTTTAAATAAAGCTGAATGGATATACTATAAGTGTTATAAAAACAAAAACATTAATTATGCTATTTTAAAATAGGAAAATCGTGGATCAAACTATGAAGACCAAGACTTTGAAATCGAAGGGTTAGCCCAAATCGTATAACACCCCTGTACATGCACAGCCGTAGCTGACACAGCTTGAAGCTGGCATGCTAAGGAACACACCACTTAAGTGTCTCTTTACGTTATGATGAATGTGTAGAGCGGCGGGCCACTTGCGGAACTTCCTGTTGGTTATGCAGGGCAACTCGGGGCAGGTATTCTTCAGATAATATCAGCCAAGGGCCAGCAGGTACTCTGTTAACATCAGGGTATGCAGATCTCCCTGTCTGACGTAAACGGCCCCAATCTCCCTAAACAATGTTGTATTTAACTAGAAAGCGCAATGAGAGCGCATACCTCCGCCAACGTCAAAATGTATCCGGATCATCTTCATGATTATGACTCATAATTCTTTACTTTGAGCTGCTCCTCCTACCAAAACTTCCTTCAAATTCATCTATACCTTTTTGATATATTTTATACACTGACAAACAAATAAATATAGATTACATCGGCTTCAAAATAGACTCCATCTTACTTACTTTTTTCCAATTTGCAGATCATGCATCATGATCTTGGTTTGCGAGATATATATTTTATTTATTGATGTACATGATAGTATAAGTTACAATGCAGCACAAAGTTGGGTAGTATGCGAGATTTCACTCATATAGTTCGAATCGCGAGAACCTGTGCGACTTCTGAACAAACGGGTCAATTAGAGTTAAGAAATTGTATTTATAGTAACGATTGAAACGATTATGTTATTGTTAATTTCGTCATTGTCAATATATAATCACAGCATCTTTTCACAGAAAATGTTGCATAATGAATTGAATACAGAAATGTAAAAAGGTAAAGCTGTAAAGTTGTCAGTATCGAGGTGTACGCGTATTAATACGTGATAGGGCTATTACAAAATACAACGATTTCAAAAGAATTCCATACATTTTTAAGAAATTGAAGAAAATCTTTACGCAATGAATATTATATGTTATTATTACTTGTATAGGCATATGCTTCTATGTATGAAGTCGATGCCTGCATCCCGCATTGTGTGTTTATAAATCACTGTTTTAAACGTGAAATTACTGGTGCTAGTTGCGTCATGAAGAACAAGATACGGCGAGATTAGCAGCTTAAGTGAGATGAAAGCGAGAGAAACGGAAAGACAGACAGACAAACAGACATGTGAAGTGAAATTATCTGTGTGTTTATGTATGTGTGTGTATTTGAGAGAGAGAGAGAGAGAGAGAGAGAGAGAGAGAGAGAGACTCTGAGAGACCGCATTTAAGGTACAATGGCTAAGTTGACCGACCAGTTTACTGTGTGGGATACACAAATGACAGTTACTCAAATAACCTGCAAATTTTACTTGCAACCATAATCTTTACAAAACTAATTCTTATGTTCAAAACATCCGAGGACCACCACTCTGAAGGCACCAAGTAAATGTGGCCAAGGAGCACCCCAGGGTGACGAAAAGGTCGCTTGACTAACCCCTGAAAAATCTCTCCCCTCAGAAGAAGCCTAAAATTCGTCCTAACTATCGTCCCATCCTGCCAAACACCATCTGTTTTCTCTTTCGACAAGCTGTGGAACGGCGCAGTTACATGAGCATACGTACAGAAGCAGATGTCATAGCGAACTTACCCTGTTAAATTAGCCGAGGGACCATCTCTGAAGTATCGCCCTTGTCTGAAGCTGCGGGACCTTTGGGAAGACTGATAACTGTACCGCCGGGGCAGTGCACATTGTGCAATAACAATAAGGGTGCACGTAATCACGCACACGCGTAACATGTTGTAGAAAAAAGCGAAGTCTTCGTAAAACTATTTTCTTTAGGCCTCCTTCCAAAACCTTATCTTCATATAGTTACGAGCATTGGGTAAGGAAGGCGACCGTCCAGATGACCGCCAAGTAACCAAATGTCCTTAATACCAGGCCAGGCGCTGCTGAAGTCCTGCCGTCACCGCCAGAAAAGCGTCAGTGTCTTCCTAACGTAAGCAACGCAGGACAAACAGGGTAAAGACACTTGCAGACAAGGGTGTATCTTCTTAAAACGCGCTGCGAATCCAAGGTGAGATCGCCCACGTTTGTAACTACAGCTCAGCTGCAGCTATAGCAGAAGCAAACGTCGTGTATCCAGACAGCTGACCGTGGCCGTACTGTCGGCGACTTCAAGCAGGACCGTCTCACAACTGAAAAGCCCCGGCCACTTATTATAGATATAGGGCGAGCGGCAGAGAGGAAGGGGTGTATGGTTACAACGATATACAGAAGCACAGATAACACTGCAGTGGTTGGGGTTACAGCCACACTCGGGACGGGGGACCTTTAATTAGACAAGCATGTCGCATTCTTCTCTGTCTTCTGTTGATATTTTTATATAATTGTCGGTCCCCGAGCAGCAGGTTTAACTGCCGTGACAGCTTGAGACCCAGTACTACATTGGTATGTCAGGATCGGCAAAAAGGCCACGGCAGGGTTAAAGTTACTACTAGCTTACAGTATCTTGTATAAAAGTACGGTCTTACTTTTTACCGTAGAATGCCTAGGGTTGCCCTGTGTTGCTTTATTCTTTGCGTAAAATACAAAAGTCACTTACACGAGTGACAGTGTTGATGCGCGGTGCCCGGGGAGAAGCGATTATGCCAATACCAACATGAGTTATAGCGCCCTTGGATGGTGCAGTTTTCGTCACTTTTACAGTAGTTTGGCATTGTTTCACCATACCTAACACTCCCTGTGTTTGCCTTGGGGGTGGGGGTGGAAATTTACTATTCATAGATGACATAATGTACAGGCACCATATGGACAGATATTGTGCAAACAGAGTTGTCGTAAAAGTGCTACGCTGTAAAATGACAAATTGTCCGTTAAAAGAAATTAAAACGGTTTATGCCATGTTTTATGGAAAGGCATCCAGACAACGATCATTTTGTAATACTTGCATTTACATTCCAATATTTAAATAAATACAGTTGCCTGTACATGTCATAACCATAATTTAATTAATCCAGTGAACACATTGGTGTTTGGACTAGGGCAATACAGAATACCCCCTTCTGTCATTGGCCAAAAGATGGCAGCACATGTTAGGCGCAGAGTTACACCCTTATGAGTATTCCAGTTCCATTTGTATTAGTATATAATGTACTTAGTTGTTAAACAAATTATTGCAGAAGACTTGGAATAATCAAAGCACATCCCTGTATATAAAAGTACACCCGGTTTTAATACGTGGTTACGGGCAGGTACCCAACCCAGAAGAGAAACCCGCATACTCTCTTAGACATGCGCCGTAAGTTAACGGTAGTTTATACCGGCATCAGTCGCTGCCGGTAGTCTACCGTAGATAAACGGTAGGCTGTAATCTGCAGATTACGGTAGGACGTAAAATAACGGTAGACAACCGTACTTGAGAACTACGTTATCGGTTATAATTACGGTAGAATACCGTATTTTCACGGTATTCTCTGTAATAATATTGTGGTTATTATTAATATTATAAAAAGATTATATTTCTGGTACTATTATGATTATGTACGATTGTAATATTATATATATATGGTTATGTATATATAGATGTGTGTGTGTGTGGGGGGGGGGGGGGGCTTCCACTTGATCCTGTGTCACTTTGAATTTGGATTTCACAAATGGCAGGTAGTTAGATCAGCTAAATAGGAAGGTAAATTGAATGAAAGAGAATGATATAAACAGCAAAAAAGTACATTCAAGGGAAAACTTTATTATAAAACACAAAATTATCAATACACATATTCACAATCAACAACTCTGAGAAAAACATGATCAAACATGCATAAACGTGTGTTTAAATGCATCTGTTCATACACACAAACACATTTGTGCGAAATGTAACACAAACAGATTTAAATTAAAAATGCCTTTTGAGTCCCGGTGTCAATCATACAGTCAGTGTGTTGATGAACTCACGTGTTTTTCACGATCAGCCTGTTCAAATTAGACGCGAAAATACCATAATATGTATATATCATATATATCATGATAATATATATATATGTATATATACATATATATACAAGCTGTATATATATATATATATATATATATATATATATATATATATATTACGTCCAAGATGCCTATATTTGGTAAGTGGTAATTCAAAGTGGAAATTCCTATTCGTCTTATTCGTCTGGTTGGTGATGACTGTAATTGTTGATTTCTCTGCTTTGGGTCAAACTCATAGTCTAAAACAGAGAAAATACAAAAAGTATCATTTACGTATACATGATTTGTGTGTCTGAAATATATCATATATACATTATGTATTGAGATATAAATAAAAAGATTAACTTTGATATTTTCAATGAGAGACTCAAATACTTAAACAAATATGCAGAGTGTATTTCTAAAATAACCTGAATATTCATTTAAATCTCACGTAAATGGCACACATGTTATTCCACATGAGATGAAGAATAAAAGAAGTTAAAACAAGTATGTACAGCAGTGGTGTTATCATGATGATAAAAAAGGGCTGTATTTAAATTCAAAAATCATGTAAGCCAATATGTGATATATACGCGGGTCCGTATATCTGCAATATATATAACTAACAATATATCAACACACCGTTTTACACACAATATACGAAATACACAGGTCGAACAGTGATACCACCAAACCAGGGATGGTGTGATTTGGAGTAGCCAGTTTTGGTAAAAAATCTAAATTTACCAAAGAAATATATATAATACATGCCAATTAAAGATTTCTTAAGTAGTTTGCGAAACAAGGCATAAAGGTAAACTCACCGAAAACATGGGATTATTCGAGATTGTACGCCTCTGCGAGCTGCTGGAACTGTCAAAGATGGCGGTGAAAAAAACCTGAAAACGCCCGGATGTTAACAAAGGAAACGCACGTGCTCGGGGCCCCCTGGGCTGACCATGCAGATGGTGACAAGGCATGATAAGACGCCAGTGCTGGCTCAGTTCACGGTAGTCTACAGTTAATCGAGTATAGTACGACCGGGCCGTGAAATGACGGTACTACCGTGGCAGAAACACGGTAAACTACCGTGAAACTACAGCCATGTCTAAGAGTGTATTAAAGGAAAAAAAGTATTTCCCCCTTTGACAAACAGTAACATTCTCACAACAGATAATGATAAATAACCCAGTCAATGTATAATGAGATCAATTCAACACACTCTGCCAATGTTTTACACATCCATTGTTTTCGGGGCTCAGTCCAGTACTGGGCTCCCTGTTTCTTTGCTGAAAACAGTTAAGATTCTTTTGCATGGAATGCGGATCCGGAATGCGGATAAAAATCGATATTGACAAAATTATTAAAGTGAGTTCTACTATGCGCGGATCGGCCATGCGGAATGCGTATCCGGCAAAACGAATCGCTATACATGCAGCGATTGTTGCTGAGTTGGCATGCTATCCCCGAGAAACAGGTAGACATTTGCATATTGCCGTGCCGCATTGCGCTTTCCGTGCATGAGGAATTTTAGCTCAAGTATTCAAATTGAAATGGACATGCTCATCATTAATTTTCAAGATATCCTATGGTCATCTTTTGAAAAAAAAAGTGTAATATTATATTAAAATTCACCTTGGTTAATTTAAATATGATTAAGTCCACTTTAACATATACCATCCATTAGTCACAAACCGAGTTCAAAGATGTCAATGTGTTGTGTTTCAAACAATGCTGCAAAGAATTTGATATATACCTTTATATGCATGGAGACTTAAGTTCCATCCCGATTTTTCTTATCATCGTGAACTTGTGTACACTACTGTATATTTAGTGCACAGTTATAATCTAAATTCTTCATTAAACCAGAATATCTTAAACTCAACCCAGATCGATACCTTTTTATTTAGTCTGTGTGTCCACTAACACCCACAAAGGTTCGCAATGAACGCCAACGACATTTTGTAGATGAGTTGAGCATTGTGCATGGGAAAAATGATGACATTTTGTGGTTCAATTGGGAGCGATTCTGGATCTGTAGCTTTTTGACACTTTGTCCACACAGTATCTCATAATATTTTGTACATCAATTTCAGTACCGGTTTACTGCATGAAGGCATTGTCTACACATCCGTGACCGGATTCTTCACGTTTTCAGTAACAATAGCGTTGTTCATGCAATGAAGGGTTTCTCTGAACATACCCTGTCTGACAGACAAAATCACTGCGTTGTCTCGTATTTAAACTAGTATGTTTGCGGTTAAAGACAAACTATTAAGCAACCTATACATATCCCGCTGTCCGTTATGTGCATGCCGCTCTGGAGCGTCTGACCGTTATCTGTCAATCACGACGTCAAGGCCCGGCTGACAGACGTTTGCCGAGCGAGATGTGTTTCAGTTAAAGAATTCTTTTGGATAGGTATCCAAAAGCATCAATTTTAGGTAGCCTCGTGGGACAGATTCTGCGAAGAGACGGTACGTGTCGGTATCCATGCAGGAGACTGAAACTATTATCGATAACTTGATGGTGTTAAAGACTTTAATTTATAATATACAATACATAACTAAGTATTGAAAATTGATGGCTCTTACAGCTATGGGAGTCGATACCGTATAGGTTTAAGCTTTCAGAATAAATACAGTGAATCGACCTTTTATCAAGATTATTCAAGTCTATGCTTGTTTATTTTTAAATGCAAACAGAACATTTTGCCTTGTGGTCAAGCGATGTATATGAACCTTGCAGAAATGACAGGTCACATTTATACAGACAGTGATTTCAGACATTGTCGTTAGTTTTTTTTTTCTGTTTGATTTTCTGATTTTCATGCTGCTAAAATGTTGACCTTTCATGGATGTTGAGGATTTATCAGTCTTCCAATTTTAGTAAAAAAAAAAGAAGCCAGATAGTAAACGGAATATACATTTAGCTTTACCAATCTCAGTTGCTCACCTCTTATTCGTGAACCATCGACGGACATCGTGATTGAAATGCGAATACGTCAGAGTGTTCTCGAGGCGCCATTGTACGTCTTATCTTTAGGCCTCTGTGAAGATTTTTGCTCTCAGAAAGACCCGGAAATGTTAAACTAGCTCATGCAGCCATGGTCATATCATGATTGAAACCTGACAATTGGACCTACCATGCACTCACTTATATTAATTCACCTGATAATGTTTGGAAGCCATAATTGCCTCCGCAGAGGTGCACATGCAGCTCAACCGCTAAATAAAAAGTGTTTGGTTTCACCCTGAAAATGATCGAAATGTCCCTCTGCCGGCTCTTTATATAATTATCTATGATTAGTCCGGTATAGATGGACAAGACGTATAGTGTATCTGCATACTCTTCACGGGGGACACCCGTCCAAAACAGGTGCGTGTGATTTAGAAACCATATACATATTTACTTTGATCCTTAATTGAGGTAACCGAGTTATGGGTTCATTCAAAGAAAACGATCGTATCGTGAGGTAATGTATATTCAATCAGTCTTCATGCTGTTACTTTAATCCACAATATGCGACATGATATAAATGTAGTTCCAACCATATAACTGGTGGTCTGGCCACCCAAGACACCAGTGCCATTATTTCAGTCAGTTTATCAGTTTCTTTAGTAAAATTCGAAACATATACGGTTTTAACTCTGTATTAGAATGATTAATCAGGTAAGGTCATGCGTTCATAGGTTTTGCACCATTTTCCAGTTTCCCAGTCTTGTTGGCATGACACTAGTCACGTTTACACAGAGAATAACCTCGGTCACATTAACCACAGCTGAACCAAGGATGCACGTTTACAAACGTAAGCGGTTCCGGGGCCTTTAATATTCACAGGGATGATGGCTGGTTGAATATATATAATACCTCGATTCTCTTTATATTTTCGAGTTTAAAATTTCGCGATTTCCACTTTTAAGGGGTTTCACGAGAGTTCAATTTTTGCGATCACAGCTCGTACAGAAAACTACACAGAGTTCATCCTTCATTGTATGATTTATATGATATACATGTATTCTCAAAGATTTTATGATTTGATAGGGACCCATGGAGGAAACGTCCAACGAGTGTTAAGTCCTGTCCATTATAGGCAGATATATATAATATAAAATATTTCATATTATCCATAATATCAATCTATGTTTAACGGATAACATAAACTATGTTTATATATTCCAGTTAATCATATTTGTCTTGGGACGCTACAAGCACATACAGATTATAACGTATATGTAAAATACCTATGAGCCGACAGTATATAAACGAATTCATATGTATATATACATGTATAGCAGGGGCGTCTTATTTCATGAAGGTTTTATTTTGCGGTAATATCCCTTTCGTGAATATCATAAATTTGAACCCTCATGCACGAACAAAACGCAGACAACAGTATATATTTCTAAATGAAATCTCTCCTTGCTTGCACCACTCAATTCAGAAACATCTTTTTTTAACGAACACTTGTATAGGTCCTGCATGTCACATGAATTAACTATATCCTTAGGCATAAATAAACCTGACAACAATGGTGTAAACTGAGTAAATTTGTTTTATAAATTTCCATGGATTAGTTGACTACATTTTTTTCTGGTTCTACAATGTATGGTTGTAATTACCTGGGTACACAGGTATGTATGTGCGTGTGTCAATTAATTGATAAAAGATGGAAGAAGAAACGATTATTTGGGGTTTCAATGGCTTTAATTGTTTAATGTTTCCCACTCCAACTTTATTTTTGGAAATGTTTCTGTTATTGAAAACTTGTAACGACCTTCCGGGCGACTACGATAACAGGATAATATATTATTTGATATTTCGAAAAATTATTTGTATTGTATATATATATATATATATATATATATATATATATATATATATATATATATATATATAGGTATGGAGATTTGGCGGAAATGCGCCATTTTATACTCTGTGTGAGCAAAAATGTGGCGTTTTCAATCCTGTATCTTCCTGATCAAACATTGAGAGCGGAAACCAACACTTTTGAATAGTGATATTTACTGCACATTTATACGGGAAACGGGTTTCCATTAAGCCCACACGAAACACGTTTGGACTCGTATGAAGACAAGTAATAAAACTTAAACAGGCCCAGGGCTATAACACTCCGCCCAATGTTGAAACATACGTGACTTTTTTGCCTGTCTAGATATCAAGGGAACTGCCTGACTGGACGATGTGGGCACGGGCTTTATGACTCCCGGGGCAAGTTGCCGGCGTTTTTTGTGTGGGTTATACTTGATTAAAAACTTTTATGACGTCATATTTAACTTTTATGACGTCATTTCAGGGTGTTCCTATGATTAACATTCCCATTGTTATGAGCATAAAGCGTTTTCTTACGGCCCTGTCATAATTAAGCAACTTGCGTATTGACACTTGGCCTAATAGTCTGGATGGTTGTCTTTATAGACAGATCAAGGGAACCGCAGTGCCGTTCTTTCGGCCGTGTGAAAAAGCCACATCGCATGCCGAAACTCATTGATGTAGCGTAGATACATGGTGTGAATAACAGAAAACAGCTAAAAGCAATGTAAAGTATCAGTAACCGCACTGCATACGACAGGATGCCTCTATTTTATAAAGACAAATAACGCTTGATCATACACGTATGTTTATAAAAAGAAACATTGTGACGTCAGCAGATACATACGGGCCCTTTGTGAATCATGCTCAAGACCTCGTGTTCCATCGCACACGAGGGCAAGTAGAAAGGACAATGCAATTTATCAATTTAGACTAATTCTTTTGGCAATAAAATGTTGCCTTTTTGATACGTTCTTTGTGTTCTTGTTAATAAAGACAAACTGACATTATATAGTTTTGTGGCAGTTCCATCATTCAAGTGACATTAATAGTAACTTTCTTCGGTCCTCCTGTCAGGGATGCTAGAAGTGTGAACGTTCATGTATAAAACCTTAGTGATTTATTTTGGATGTAAAAAAATGTTTGTTACTTTGAAATGTGTGATTGTTGGAAAATATCAAGAATCGTTTACGAAAGACCGAGTGACGCATTTATACGAGATTGGACAAATTTTATAATATAAGCAGCTAATTGACAACTAGTGTATACACGTATACACATACCCATACTAGAACAGACGTATACACAACACCATTATCACCACCAACCAGAAACATCACTTTTCCGTTAAATGTTGCATGGAAAAAATTAGCAGCATCAAAAAGGAAAATGTATTTTTAAAAAAACAGACGCGTATGCGTTTCCTCTACATAAATTGTAACATATTATTGTAAATCACAGTCGCTTGGCTATAGGATATACAGAACTTTATATATCTCGTGGGTCTGCTCGTGAAAAAAAAAGTTTGCAATGATTTTTGTCAGAGAAAACATTACAGTCTTAATATCGATCGTCAAAAAAAGTCATTTTTAAAATTACATGTATCATTTTTCAGAAAATTACAAATAGGTCATTTTATACCCACCTTGTAAAAAATGTGTTATTGGCAATTTAGTTCATCATTCAGAAGAAATTAGCATTATAACTGACCTGTGAATCTCACGTTGGGTGTAAACAGAACCACGTGTTTACCTTGAGAAAACCAACACATTCGTTTTTTATGGAGATAACCGGCTCTATATTTTATGCTGACTTATCTAATTCTTAACCTAAGTATGTACATCTGCAGAGTTTCCATTTCGGTTTGGATCTACTTGACAGGGCGGTAGCACTCGCTTCCAATCATTTTTATTTTGTATCCTGGTGCGCCCAGGCCCGGTGTCTACCGCACCTGCTGGTCCTGGGTGTGTAATCAACCCGATTGCTCGGTCATTACACCGAGGAACCCCCCACGGTTCTTGGTCATAGCCTTCCCATTAAGCCTGCAGAGCGCTCACCCTGGGTGGGGGTCGACCGTGAAAAACCTCACCGCCTCGGATGAGATTCGAACCCACGATCTCCTGGCTTTGAGTCATGCGCTCTATCCCTGAGCCACAGAAGCCGGTTACCAACACATTTTTCAGTTGCCGATTGGCTACAGCAAATGGAAATATAGCTTTACTTATACCTGGGATTATGGCCTATACAGAAGCTGTCTTTTCAGCGTGAGCACTGCTTATCTTGATAAGCTCGCCCCGTTTAATGATCATAATAAGTAAAAGCAATACATCAGAGTGGTCATGTGACCTAATTTTTAGTTGTTTTCTGGTACCATAAGCCTCTTCTAAGTCTGACACTTAAACAAACTTGACATTTGGCATAAAAAGTGATTTTTATAAATAAATAAACCGGTTAAGAGCAATAAAAGAAATAGGGAACAAAATCTGATCATGATGCGGATACATTTTATACTTTGATACAACTGTCACATTACCATATCAGTCAGCCAACTAGGACAAAATGACTCTTCACTAATAGTTCTTGTTCTTTTTTCACAAAACAGTATTTCAGTGGATTAAGGCATAAAGGTATCAAATTTTGCACATATGTTTGAAAACATATTATCTTAATTCCTTTTTTATTTCTTTATTCCATACATTTTATCTTATTTAACAAAGTCGTTACAGACCATATCAATCAAAGAATCTGGTGTTACTTTGTCAAAGCATTTTTAAATAAAAATTTAAGTAGAAGGAAAGATAATAGATATGCAATAAAAAACGCCTGGATATATTTGTGTATATTTTAAGATGGTATTATTGTTAAATGCATATACCTACTGCCTGGTGTATGATAAATCACTTTTTTGTAAAATAAAAGAAAGGATTGCTTTACATTTAATATCTTCAAACCAAAGACAACAATTATATTTTTTATATAGAAGTTCTAATAGAGAATATTCTGAGAATTTAAAATATCTATTCGCATTGGGACTTAAAGTTATTCAATTTATATGTTAAAGCTATACTGGACCCATGTAGTTTGACGAATCATTAGGTATCATTATAAGGATACAGTGTAAAATCTGCCCGTAAGCCCATTAGTCGAAACCGGAGGAACACTGTGGGGTGGACCTCGTCCACAAACTGTAGTATGATATTGAGCAGGGAGTGTGGCATGCGTACATCACGATTAGTGCTAATTGCTAGGGAATAATGCGCTTTAAATCGACGCCCCGGGGACACTTGTTTTGTATTCTCACTTATGTCAAAGCTCTGTTGTATCTTAATTAAAGATATTTTATTTAAAGTGTCCATATTTATTATCATAATCTCACTAAGTATCACTGTGACATTTTAGTTCATTGTTCCTTCTCAATTTCTCACTTTTAATTGTGTTTAAACAGAGAGACACACACAGTCAGAGATTCATGAAGCAGCACGATTAAATGACTAACCAACACATATATACGTACTAACATGAAATAACAAATCATTTAAACTATATTTTATATTATAGATATTTATTTACAAACCAAGAATCTTCTGATGAAGAAAAATGCATAAAAAGATAATGTAGACGAGAAAATGAACGTCGCCATAAACCAAGTCCTGCAATAAAATCCATTTTTACAAACATAAAACATTTAACTTGTTGATAATCATATATGGTCCGTTTCAATAAAAGGAGCACCTATACTCGGCGGTAAAGAAAAAGGCACAAATGCATAGAGCCTAATCAGAGGTATTCTGCCTCTTTTTCTCTTAATGTTTAAATTATGTACCGACAATCCAATTTAATTAAAGACACACTATATGATCCTATAATCCAGGGTTGGGCAAACTGCCCTTTGTGTTTAACTACAAGAATGCTGAATCCGGATTCTAACAACCTTATATAGGATTGCGTATATTAAAGTAATACTTGAGGAAACGGTTTATTATCATTTATGAAGCAACACACCATAATTTTACTCTTATGTGTCATTTTTGAGTACCACATACCAGAGACATTTGAATAATATTTTTTCTATGTGATTTTTTTTTGTTAAGTAAATTTAGCTTTATATCGATGTGACCCGCTAGAGACCTAACTGTTGTACAACTTAAAGATGTTTGCTCACCCCTGCCATGATCCGCCAAGTGCTTTATATTCATTAAATGAACCTGCATTTATGAATACCATTACAAATTTTGTCAAATTCGTCTTTCATGATATTCTTTTAATTAAGTCTTAAGTGAAGCACCAGATGGCATCAATACATACGAACTCGTACAACATGAACAGAATACTCGTATAATACGAACATTATACATGTATAATACGAACATCATGCTCGTATAAGACAAACATAACACTCGTATACAACGAACATGATATTCATATATTACGAACATTACACTCATATAATACGAGCATGACATTCGTATTATATGAACACGATAATCGTATACTACGAACAGGATATTCATGTTTTACGAACATGACACTCGAATAATACGAACATAACACTGATACATAGTTTATACGTATGCTTATATATTTAGTACCAATTTAAATTAATCAAATACATTCAATACACAATATTAATAAATAAATATGTTCATTGTATGGTACCTGTTCAAAACAGGCCTATGTAAAATCATCTGTACGACATAATTTTCATCTTTACATGCAGCTAATTATGTATAACTGTTGCTTACTGGCTCCTCTTTCTCAATCTGAAATATTGCATTTACTAAAAGAGTAGTGTTGATGAATACAATGTTACCCATGTAACTATAAAAAAAACTTATTTGTTAACATCATATTGCATGACCATTGATTTTCACACTGCAAAATATATCAGCTGCTCGCTTACATTACAACGACCACGTTACCCTTACACTGTAATGCTACATCTGAAGAAATGTATGAGTCATTTGTCGAATTTAGACTTTCATTATAGTTCTTAACATGGGAAATTATATCTGATAAGGAGTGAAGTTAGTTCATAATCTTGCACACTCACAACAGAACGCAACTGCTATTTCTTCAAACACCCAAACTTGCTGATACCCAATTGCCGGTGCCGCCCCCTGCTGGTCAGAGCGGTAATCATCTTGGACAATGATCGGCTTGCACTCATCACTGACACGTTTCAACACTTTTAACGTAAACGCTTTAGCTTTGCAACCGTACGCACCGACCCAACACGTCTTTTTTCCGCATTCCACAGTTCTTAGATAGCGAGGAAAGTGGTCGTCACCAAGGTCTTTCCAAACGACTTTAGATGGGCAGGACCACGAGGGTTTTGCATGTACCCGCTTACTGGTGCGTCTTTTTGAGCGGGAAAATATGCTAGAGGTTGATTTCTCCTTCGGGTCACCCAAAAGAGACCGAATATAAGCGTCAACGTGATCTGGCAGCTCACGTCTGTAATTTTCGTTCACCGAGAAGTTCCCGTGAATTTCTTGAGCAGTTTTAACTGGAGTCGCGGGCTGGTCGCTCATTAGTGCTGAGGCTTTGTGGTGCCTGCGGCGCACGTAGGGGGCACCAGCGTCAACTCCCAGCGCGCCAGAGCTGAGACTGATTGAGTCGATATCGTCTGCTTCCGGTGGCGGGCGGTTCACTGACATGTATCTCAAATTAAAGGCTGACCCTAACATTTGTAAAAGTTCTGACGTGCTCGTAGACTCACATATAATTTTCATTTTTCTGCTTTTATTTCGTCTCCTTGACGATTTCCCCCTCCTTCTCACAACAGTAGGAATAGCAGTTTTCTTAGACGGTTTATCTGTCATAGCTGATAAAGGACCTAGTTTCTTACCTCCGAGCCCTTTCATAAACTTTGACATGGCTTCCTTTATGAGTTGGTCTGGAGTGCCACTTTTCTGCTCATCAGGATTCGGGTTGTCAACCGGTGCCGAATCCACGACCACTCCGATGACACAAATAACAACAAACGTTGTCACAATTCCTGTCCTCTTACGATTTGGAAATAAAATAGTCGCCATAGCAGAGTAGACTTTTTGTTTTTCTAAAATTCTGTAAATGTTCACAGGCTAATGTTTTCAAATCCATGATACACTATCAAACATCCAGAAGGGAAAGTGTATATTTGAAAACTTGCAGTAAATGCGAAGTCATTCATAAATCCCTGTATATACGCTGTTTCCACCAGCTTGACTACAGTTTCTACATGAGCCTATTAAAAAAAATCGTCCCTTTTTGTATATCCTCTTGTGTTGGGTGTGTGTCTGCGCGTCCTTACATGGGATGATCCAGAATGAAACCCGCATATATAACGGTCCGTCATCGGTATCGGCACATTGACCTTGAGGTGAAATCATCCGTAATATCCCTTCGTCACTCAAAAGACAAAACTGGATCATATATTCCAAAAGGTGTATATATACATCGGAGTAAATATCATATAAAGTCCTATATTTTGACGCTACGTACGTGCTCGTGTATACACTGACTGTTACTGACTAGTCCACACATCTGACCGATGCGAGCATGACGTGGAAGTTGTACCGTTTCTCTGCCTTGGATGCCCCGCCTCGTTTCAGTCACGGCTGACCGGGTTCACAGAGCTGATCTGACCAGATCACGGAATGGTAAATTAAAGTTTATTTTGCAATTACTTCTAAACACGGTACGGGTATCGTCTTTCGTTTTAATCCTTTATCTTCCCGTTCTACGTCCATTGTGCATGACGTCTGAACCACATTAATAAATGTTAGTGCATGTTAATTAGTCCTTTAATCAATTAAGATGTAGTGTGTTAAATAAACTGTATCAAACTCTATGGATCAAAGCGTTGATAGTATATATGAAAACATAAGGAATACGGTAGCTTCTTTTACAAATGCACGCAGATACATACATAACTACATACCACTGCATGGTCGTAATGATCTCCTTATTCGTGTTCATATTTATTCATTACTTGCGTTATATTTATTGATGGAATTTTTATATAGATACCCTTTTCTGACAAAACGGACATTCACAGTATAGAGTATAGTAATAACATATTATATATATATATATATATATATATATATATATATATATATATATATATATATATATATATATATATATATATAACAGTAATACGGGTATTTCATGTCATTTTAACGCATTACTGGTGATTACTAACTTTGACAATGTGATGCATACAGGAGGGTTTATTAGCATGCGAGGGATGGTGACAAAAAGCTTGTTTATCAAAGCATTTTATAATTCATGTCTCCATTTAGTATATTGTCTAGTCCTTAGCCTGTTAATCAATTTTGTGCCATGCAACATTTATATTGTTACCACGAGTTTGCGATGTTCCTGCAAGGAGCTCTACCGTTTTATCATAATGGGTGTTTCAGAGAGAGCTCGCTGATTTGTGAAAGGCCATGCATAGTATGAACATGTAAGGGAGAATCCGGTAATCGGGTTAATGATTGAATATATATATATATATATATATATATATATATATATATATATATATATATATATATATATATATATATATAGTATATAGTATATATAGTATGAACATGTAAGGGAGAATCCGGTTATCGGGTAATGATTGAATATATATATATATATATATATATATATATATATATATTAATAGTCTTTATGTGTCGAAGAGCAATAAATTTGAATGAGAAATATTTTTATCTATAATCTACTATAGGAGAAAACAGTGGACTAGCTTTTAGCTCTGCGCCCATGCATTATACTCCAGCTGGCCGATAGGGAGATTTATAATATGTAACTTTTATTCAGTTCTGATTATTAATTGACCTAATAGCTTAATTTTGGCCTACATTTTCCCATTTTTTTATTTACGCTATCATCTTATTTCTCATTTTAGAGTTTAACTGTGCACACATTACTTCAAGCAGTGTCATAAATGCAATCAATCAGGATGGACTCACTCTGCCCGTGACTTGAGCACCACCTAGCGGACGAAATGTAGAACAAGCAGCCCACTGGCCATGGCCAGATTGGAGATTTTGCTAAATGTCACAGCGCATACAAATAGGTCACCAGGGGCGTCAGTATAGGGGGCTGGGGGTATATATCCCCCAAGTTTATGGCAAGAGGGGAGGTCAATGAAAGCAGCCCCCCAAATATTCAAAGAATGATATTTATATATTGCAAATTAAATATTTTAATAAATAGAATTATAGAATTCGGTTCCATATATGAGTTTACTATGAAATATTTTACCTAAACCAGGTTTAGTATTAACTTATACTAGAAACATAATACCTTATTTTCTAAAACCTTATACTTGATCGTAATATATTTGAAATGTGTCATGCAGACGCTAAAAAGTTATATATATATATATATATATATATATATATATATATATATATATATATATATATATATACATGTATATATATATACGTGTGTGTGTGTGTGTGTGCGCGAGAGTCCCCCCCCCCCCTTCCCCCACCACCACCACTTTTGAAGATAATTTGACCCCACTGAAGGTCAAAGTGCAATGATTTAATTTGGTGCTTGTAAGGAGTGTTTACCAGATTCTATATGCATGTAAAGTTTTAGCATCTAAGCCATAATGAATACGATATGTCGCTAGATATGTTGCTTGGTTCATCTGACTAAAGAATGTAGTCTGTTATTACGAATAAAAGGTCCGTGGTTTAGCGATCATATGATGACAAATTGTGCATGAAAGCGGATACTAGTGGGTAACAATAGTTATTATTTGTTTTTCAAGAACTGGCTCGCCTGATTTTGTTATGAGTTGTCAGGCATGGTAACCACGACATAAATCCAACAGGTGCACAGTGTTTCAGGTATCTTGTGTGTATGTCCGGACGATGTATGGAGACGGTATAACGGATATTATTGAAATATATTAAATAGGCGGGTGTTGTGAAAGTGTTGACGAAGTTCACGTTTGGTGTAAATTCAAGCGTAAATAACACCGGAATGAGTGTTTTATGGGGGTTTTGTAACACATTTAACTACTTACACTTGTTGCATGTGACAAGACGGCCATCTGTCGAGCGTGATCGGTTACGTCACAGGCGACAATGACGTCACGCCACGTGCCGTTTCCCCGAAAGTACACTGCGCAGACTCGGACTCTCAAGTTTTTAGTAGAAACGACCTCTGGCGGAAGGGTGCCCCGAAACGTGTCCGTAAACTAACGTACATCATGGGGGGGGGGGGGGGGGGGGCGTGTTTGTTGCTTGTTATGTTAAAGTCAAGTACAGTAATACCATGATGTCCATGCAGGACGTTTTCAAAATTTTCAGTTAAAAAGTTCCCAGGAATAACACAGGTTTAATTAAAATTCCATATCACTCTCTTCCGCGCCGGGTATGCGTCCCCATGTCGGACGCTTTTTTAATTGTATTAACTTTTGTTAAATTTTGCATACTTATCGAAAAAAAATATGATAGACGCACTCTATATATCAGTTGATGATCCAAAATCAGATATCTGGTACACAGGCAGACTTGATCACAGGAGAACCGGGAAGTTTTCTTATTGGCCGATAATATTTGTGGGCCGATGGTATCGGCAAAATATTGATGCCTGTTGGTCGACGGTGTAGACAAAAAATTGATTCTTGTGGGCCGATTGTGTGGACAACATTTTGATGCCTGTGGTTAGATCTTATTAAGGAAATTTCACCAAAAAAAAATTCTGTGCCAGTTTCTTTCCCCAGTCAACCCCTTACCTGATGGGATTTTCAAATAGACCTGAATAGAGATCGCTGTGACACTCGAGTCACATGTTAACTGCTGCGCCCTCATTTTGGGTTGACCTCTGACCTTTCCTCTATGCACAGCGTTCATCTGTGCGTCTGTTTTCACACATAAACCCACTTATTTTGGGACTCGTTTAACCATGAAATTTTGCACGAGTGTAGCTCTTGGATAGTTTTATATCATACACAAACCTTGAGGCGCCATCTACAACAATTTTTGCACAGGGTTTATCTGTTCGTCTGCCTTAGGTTAAAATCATTCATATCTCTGCAATGGTCGGAATTATCCGTCTGAAATTTTGCATGTGTATACATATTGGAAAGGTGGCGCCACCTATATTCTTGTTTAAGTAGGAGACATCCATGCTAATATCTCAGGACTGGTTTGAGGAATCGTCCTGAAATATAACATGTATATAGAAATGACATAGCTCTTTATCATACGTAAAACTGGTGGCTCCACCTGCAACCAATTTTTGCACAGCGTCAATCTGTTCGTCTGCCTTTGGTTTAAATAACTCATATTTCTGCAGCGGTTAGACTGATCCCCATGACATTTTGCATATGTTTATACATCTTTGGAAAATTTCTCATTTTAAATGACAGTTGGCGCCACCTCCATTCACGTTTACGCTGTAGACATCCATGCTAATTTCTCAGGACCGGTTTGAAGTATCGGCCTGAAACTTTGCATGAGTTTAGACCATACGTAGCTTTTTATCATACGCAAAACGGGTGACGCCTCCTGCAACTATTTTTGCAAAGTGTTCATCTGTTTGTCTACCCTGTTTAGGGTAAAAATCACTTATATCTCAGCATTGGTTTGACTTATATGGCTGAAAATTTGTATGTGTATACATCTTGGATAGATTTGACTTGGCAGGCGGCGCCACCTATAAACATGTATACATGGAAGACATCCATGCAATATGCAACACATTTCACATTTCCCCTTACCAGTCAATCCATGCCACACTCAACCCGTCCCGCTCTGATTTCGGCGGATTCCCGTAGTCGCTTGTCGACTACCCGTATTCTAGTTTTTAATTAATTTCATTTGACCTGGGACGTTCATACTTACATGCTAACTGTTTGTGATAACATTGTCTAAGCGACCCCAGATTAAGTTACTGGGACAGATATTTATGTGTTATGGCCTGTAGTAATACGTCTTCAGCTGAATGTCATGGCCCATGCGCTACTAGTTTATCATACAGTGAGAGGACATACACAATTAATATTCACAAAGTGCCTTTTGTCCCCTTCACATTTTGGTCCAATAAAACATATTTCTTTTTATTTCAAGATCAATCAGTTTAAACCAAAAAAGGTATGGTTCTCAGACACTGGGGTCTGTTAGTTCTCCTTTGAATTGTCCCCTTTATATTTACTCCTCAGCAAACAAGGCTCATGCCTGTCTCAATAGTAAACATCATTAATTTTATAAGGGGGCAATTTTATTAATTAATTTATTTTTTTTATATTTTTTGCTGACTTGATTACTTCATATACTTCGAATACTGCCTTTCATCTAAATTTCACCATGGATGTTACCAGAGATATTTCTCTCAAGCTTTACCTCTTCCTTTTTCTCTCACAGTAACCCCACTCGTTTTCAAGAGGACCCAAGCAAAACCAGTGGCTGGAAAAAGCCCCTTGGTCAATGGACGGTCAAAGGAAGGTTACCCTATACCTTTCTAAATTAAATATTTCGGCAAGGCAAAAAAATACTTTAAAGGGATATTCTTTCTGGTGAATTTCTATTTTTTTTTATTGCTAGCTCATAAATAAGCTGAATATATGAATAGGTGAATGTAGGTATTGGTAGGAATATTTGTATGAAAAAAAAACAAAGGAAAAGACGTGCAAAGTTTAAGCATCACAACACTACCAAGCCGGTGATAGCCGTGAAAAGAGCAGCTGCCACCGACATGATAGTATGAAGATGAATTTCAGCATCCTTTAACAGTTTATTGGATACCTACAAAGTAGGTTGAAACAATGATAATGATATACAGTTTTATAAAGACCTTGGTCTCAGTAAATTAAAGGTTCGGGTGTGGTGGTGAAGTTGTCACCCTAGGCTTCAAAATAGGGGAGAACACTGAAAGAATGGATTTGTGATTGATGGACTAAAACCCACCAAGGGTTGTTAAACAAATGCTTCACTTTCATTTCAATGGTGAGTCTCTCTATTGTCCAATGTCCCTTCCTTTATTTTATGTAACAGCAACTTTTCCTGCATGCCGCTTTGCTTCATGAATATACAGAAGTGTTTAAATGTTTAAATTATATTTGTCGCATGTGTGAAGATTTGGTGACCGTGACTTAAATTGATTTTGGTGATCATATTTCTGAAACATATTCATTGTTAGATCAGTGTGAGATTTTCACTTAGGTTTTAATTATTTTTAACAGTTCTTTCAATGACGTAGTTTTTTTATAATTCAAATGTTTCAGAGATTCATATCTACTGCCATTGCTGCTAAATATTATTGGATACAAGGTTGGACTATTTGTAGGTTCTAAAAAACATTAAAAGCAAACATTACATGCCATGTATTTAATTTTAACTAAGCTGCTGCGTGAGATAAAATAAGGTGATAGAAGTTCTTTTGAATTCAATAATTTGAGTTTTAAAATTTATTTAAAATTGAAATGCTCATTTATCGTGGATTTTCCTTCACAAACACATGTACCCCTACTTAAGGAGACTAAACATAATATGGCCTCGTTATTTTTGTATGAAACATTCGACGCTCCCTTTTTTTATGGAGATGCTGAACGAAATAAAATCACACCCTTCAGGCAATTATGCCCCCTCTACATATATAGCAAAATTTTGAATTCGCCATCGTATTTTTTTTAATTTTCTCCCACAAAAAGTGATTTCATTCTGTAAGTTACACAACATGTCATTCACCAAGACCTATTTCAGTTCTGCCACATCCCACACAAGTCATATCCAGTGGAGTGTTAACAGGTCTTGTAAATGGACAAAATGGCGTACAAGGACAGATTTCCTTGGTTCTGCAATCGTAATTTATGTCCTCAGTTACCATGATCCGGGACATAACAGCAGGCGGTTGGAGGGATCGAGTTGGGATGAACGTAATGAACCATTTGACGCAGACGCTGGTGATGCAAGACATGGGCTGGTTGGGCGACTCCATGAAGTCAGCTACTCACCTATACCGTATGTGAAGAATTTATGCGATTCCTGGATTATCTGCAAACATGTAAATAAACTGTAGGTAATTCCTGCTAACTTGCTAAGACTGGGTTTTATGTACAACACCTCTGTGATGGCTGTATGAGCTTCTTTATCTACAAGCTGTTAGTAAACACAGGACATGTGTCCATGTTGACAAACAGACAAAGAAACATGGAATCGGCGGTGGTTGGTGTCATATCTTTTTTTTAATCTGAAAGGCCACTTGTTGCAAAACAGCTTTTACAAAACTCTTGATACCTCTTATTAACCACAAGATGGCAGCCCCCCCCCCCCCCCTCCCCCCCCCACGTTATAAACACGTGGATATTAACAAAATGAACAGCCTATGAGCCGTGGGATGGATGTTTCTGGTCTATTTTTATAACAGGTTCAAGGGATTATCTTCAGTTGATAGACGACGATTATCGGAAAGGCCCCTTTAATACGGCTGCATTTCAAATTCTTAAAGCCTCGGTCACAACCGGGATACCGTCGACGTACGGCGGGTGTTTTGGGCTGTTCCGTGCGGTTGACGTACGGCAACCTTTTGATCGTTTTTCGAAGGCCGCAGGGACTCCGCAACGACCGTAACTGACATTAGCGCAAGTGCTTGCGGCGGCCATGCGTCAGGCAGCCATGCACCTACGGGCTCCGTACGGGCACCGTACAGTAGACGTACGGATGTCGTAGGATGCCCGTGCGATTGTTAACGCCTACTTGGCTACCGAGAGACGTACGGTATACCTGCAGCTGTCGTAAGGGGTCTTTGCGGCTTCCGCAAGGTAAGCTTGCGGCGTCCGCAGGGTTAGCTTTCTTTACCGTGCAAATGAGGAAGACACCTTGCCGTACCCGCACGTCGGCCGCATTTATTCTTGCGGTTTCAAAAACCTAACGGTGATCTACGGTATGCGGTGACCGCAGCGGGTTGTGACCGAAGCTTAAGTATTCCTGCGGTCATAGAAACCGTACGGTACTCTACGGTGTGCGGTGACAGCAGCGGGTTGTGACCGAAGCTTAAGTATTCCTGCGGTCATAGAAAACCGTACGGTACTCTACGGTGTGCGGTGACAGCAGCGGGTTGTGACCGAAGCTTAAGTATTCCTGATGTCATAGAAACCGTACGGTACTCTACGGTGTGCGATGACCGCAGCGGGTTGTGACCGAGGCTTAAGTATTCCTGCGGTCATAGAAACCGTACGGTACTCTACGGTGTGCGGTGACAGCAGCGGGTTGTGACCGAAGCTTAAGTATTCCTGCGGTCATAGAAACCGTACGGTACTCTACGGTGTGCGGTGACCGCAGCGGGTTGTGACCGAGGCTTAAGTATTCCTGCGGTCATAGAAACCGTACGGTACTCTACGGTGTGCGGTGACCGCAGCGGGTTGTGACCGAGGCTTAAGTATTCCTGCGGTCATAGAAACCGTACGGTACTCTACGGTGTGCGGTGACAGCAGCGGGTTGTGACAGAGGCTTGATGGAGTACCAGAACAAGGTTCGTGCAGGCATTTTAAAGAAAAGCCTATACACAGGCGATACATGAACTCGGACGGTATTCTTCCGGGGTTTTAAAAAAGATTATATACAACAAAATATAATAGAAATATAATAATAATATATTCTTTTTTTTACACGTATATTATAACCAAATCACAACAAAATTAATATGCAAACCTTGAGTCTTGAATGCAGACTGATATACACTTACTTGTGAGCAAGAGGCGAAGGAATTGGCCCAATCTAAATGGGTGAATGGAAATCGTAGGAAGTGCGTTTTATCAATAAATTAATTACTTTTCAGTTAACCTAAAAATATAGAGGCATTTAACTCTGATCTGTCATTAGGGGTTCGTGCGATTAGCGCATGCCATGCGCCTGCGTGGAGATCAATTTTGTGTTCGCTTGAAGGTGAAAGATATCAGAGTATTACCGACTTCATCCGGGCTACAAAAATTTAATTTGCTGTCCTCGGCTTCTCAAAATAACAAGGACTGAAAGTTTGTATAAGCGAGCAAATACATACTTCATGGACCATGCCGATCAAGAATTAAGGCGATTTGATATTAACAATTCTGGAGGATGAACTCGAGAGCACGTATATGGGGCTTCCGCAGGGGAGGCTGGTCCAAATACCGTACGGCGTGGAAAACAAAACTGGGGGTCTGAGGAAATGTTTGGAGCATACGGATACCAATTGGCAGATTCAGGCAGACATTATTTTGATGATCTAAGTTGTTTTCGGATATCCATCGGATAAGGGATGGCTGTCACAAGTACAGAGAATCAAAATTAAATAGGATTTTATACACCCCCCCCTCCCGAAAACGTCGACGGTAGTCAAAGATATTTTGCAAAAAAAGTAAACTTCTAGGTATAAAAATGCAGCCTTTTTCCTGTCTTTATGCATGCTATACAGCGTTCCTGTTATTATGCGATTGCTGTACCGTTGATATTGGACTAGGCTGACTGAACATTGTTCACTTTTCAACAAGATAAAAATATTGTTTATTGTAGCAGCAACAATCCAGGGCCAAAGCCGAACTCTCCTAGAGTGTTCATAGATTAAAAGCATCTCGTGTGCAAAGTTTCATGTCAAGCCGATCCGTAAAACCCGTCATTGATAATTACGTGTCTCAAATCAATAAAGATATTTCGATACTCGATCCCTTATAAGGTAACTTTGAGGCGGTACAAAGAGGTTTCCGAGACCCCCTCCGATTAAAAAGTACTCGTTATTGAATCCATTCAGTTATAGACGAATTTAATCAACTCTGGGCTCGATTTAGGCCCGAAGCTATCAGTCTATGACAGGAATAACAGAGAATGTGTTGAAGTTGTAAATTATAAAGCATTTACGTTAAGATAAACTGAAGGTATTATCGAACCGAAATATAACTGGCACTGTAGAATGATCGCCTTTTGGAGGGACTGCATGGGTTAAATCAATTTTGTGGCGACGACCCCCCCCCCCCCCCATATACACATTTTGGCAAGGAAGAGAACATCATACAAATAGATTCTCAGTTCACCCCCCCCCCCCCCCCCCCCCACACACGCACACATTTCAAAGGAAATTGCGCCCCTGGTGCCTAGTACTTAATTTCAGTTAGATTTGCCTGGCCATTTTGATATAAACTAACTTTCCCCATCTTTCCCGCATTTTCAACATTTTATTGGGCCCTTGAGAACTCCTTACCCACCCAGGCCATTTTGGCCTACCGGAAAAAAAATACTGTGGTTGCCTTTTTGTTCGCGGGGGTTTTAATTTTGCGATATTCGCGAATGGGAAATAATCGCGAAAATGAAACCCTCGGGAATAATTGGCCAGTTGAGTATGTTCTTCTTGTTCAGTGAAACCAATACTTGTATGTAAATAGTTTAGAACAGTGAGAAATTTAATAATTAATTTAATAATTACATTCAAGCAGGTATAGGGTAAACGTTCCCTTGAATTTGAACTACACTACCTGTGCTGTGTGTATGGGACCATCGTTATGTAAGTAGAATAGCACAAACTCATGAATTATTCTCATTTTATAATGCACACAGGTATGGCTTTACCTAAGATTTGATATAGTTTCTGGTGAAATCGCGAAAATGAAACCCTCGCGAAACATTCAAAATTGAGAAATCGCGAAATTTCAGCCTCGCGAATATAAAGCCAACCACAGTATGTAAACCAGCCAATACATTTTAAGAATAATGGGACTTCCGCATTTTAAAGCATTTTCTTGTGGTTTTTTTTAATTCCTGCCCCCCCCCCCGAGACCCATTATGCCCTTCTCTATTACTTGTGATTTAAACTATATACGCCAACGACAAAGACCAATCAAATTTCCGCGTTTTAAAGCATTTAATTAGGCACAAGAAGACTCAAATGCCGACCCGGGCCTATTTAGCCCTCTTTGATTAGGAAGGTGAAGCTGTTTTATGCAAGTTTAAAGACGAGCCAAGAGATTTCCTAGTGTTCTTTGAATGTTGGAAATATTGGAAACTTCTGACCAGGCCCCTTTATGCCTTCGGGTCAGTCCTCATGAAAAATTTATACATAAACTTATACCCCGCACTTTCTTGTGCCTTGTGGGACACTCCCGGCGGCAATGACCCTCTTGAACTCTCCTGACTAAAATTTTTATAAGCTAAAATAAATAACATTTTATTTGGCCACATAAGATATGCCGGACCGGGGGCTGGCTGACCCACTCTCTCAGAGGACCTGTGTACACCTTATCCTTAGGTACAACAAAACCGCAACTGGTTTTAAATCATTTACGGGTAACAGCAAATTTTCAAGGGACTGCCTGGCGTGTAACATGTGGTGGTTAACAGGTGGCGGGTGCATATGTGAATCTGTGATGGTGGTTCCCCTGTGGTTTAGGCACCATCAAGCTTGCTATACGTATTAAATAGATAAAGGTACAGATCTGTTATAGCATTAATGATTTGGGCTTAAACATTTCCGGTCACATTTTTCTGAAAAAATTTTTTTTAAACTAAATTCATTGAAAATGAAAAAGTTATAGTCAGCAAATCGATTTTGGAAGCACAAGCCGTCCTCATTCTCTCTTGTTGTAACAAACAATTCCACTGCTGCAGCAGGGGTGGATTAAGGGGTGCACAGGAGGGTTAATACACAAAGTATTTTAAGATCATGATGGATTAAAATTACCCAAGTTTGTGCACTTCAGCTGAAATTTTCAAAAGGTGTCTGCACCCCATGTGGTGAAAACCCCCTCCGTCACCCTCCTCTTCTGCACCCCTACCCCCAATACCCATCCTGTATCTGTATCTTAAGTCTCTCTCATATCGGCTGTGCAGTGCAGCCAAAGATGTCACAGCATTCTCTCTCATACAAACGCAACATGACAACCAGATGCAGCGAGATATTTTTTATTCATGGAACAATGACTGCCTAGTCCCTCATCATCATCTTCTGCCTCTTCAGCTTCTTCTGAGATACCTTTTTCTTGGTACCCTCATCCTCAGCCCTGGCGATGGCCTGCTCACGCTCAGCAAGGATCACCTCGATGTGACAGGGGCTGCTCATGTAGGCTGTCAATCAAACATACATCATCCAATCAAAGTTTGTTCAAAGAAATGTAGCCTATAATCAAATATACATTATCAAAACACATCTTTGCAAACAGTGATAAAATAAAATGTAGGCTGTAAATATTTGATATGCATATACAAGACCGCACATTGTAATCAATGAGTTTACTTTTAATGGACACTTAAATATTGAACAGATTACCTAAAACAAGTACTACAAAAATACCATATCAAAGGTTTTGACATCACTGTGGGCTGGTATAAATGTTATGCATACTCTTTAATCACTTAAAGTAAGTTACAGTACATTTGACATATTCAATGTTCCATGCTAGATTTTTTTCTAAGCTCAAACAATATATTGATGAATGATGTGCATAAAATAGTCAACTGATGAAATACCATACAAGCACAGTATGGCACTACATAATTTAGAATTATCTCCCAACTGCCACATAATGTAACAATTTTATTAATGCGTTATACACTACAACCAGTGACAAGATCATAACTTGGTAGATACCAATCCTCCCAATATTTGTAACACAGACAAAAGCAAAATGTGTTGATGGTCAATGGCATGCCTGCATAATGGCCACACTTCAAAATTTAATTTTCTTCCTGTAAACAATTTTCCCTTGTTATCAATGATATAAATGACTGTTCTGTGTTCTCCCATTTTCCTCTCTTAATAAGAGAGTAGCAGTTTCAATTTTAAAAGTCAATTTCAAGGTAATTTTGTTGATGGCAGGGGTGAAACAATGAATTATCAATGCATGAAACAGCAAACCTTTCCATCCCTAAACCCTCAGTGAGCTGTCAACTTTAACAGAGCACATGGCAATGTCCAGACTGTTTATCGTGTCATGATATAATTTTAATGTTTGCAAGCAAAGTGATCCACACACATGGAGGCAATATGGCAGTGATAAACAGAGGACAGGCTACATTATCCTTTACTTGCTAAAATTAATTAACATCAGTTGTGGTAAACTATTTGTTATTATTTAAAGGAAAGTCTGACACTGCCTACTACAGTAATAATAGAATCAAGAATAGAATCAAAGGTAAAGAACTGACTGACTGAACTTATTCAATGGCACCTCACAATTCACAGGTCCAATAAGACTGGTTAGTAAATGGGTAAAAACAACAAATATTTCATGCCAGGATCATATTTAAGATGTTGATCCAATTTTTTTCCCAAAAATACCTCTGAAAATTTTCAACAATTTTTATGAAATTTGTAAGACAAGGCCATGGGGTACAGAGGGAAACTGTCCAGTTCTGTTGTCCTAGATGTAGATGTAGAGCCATGTGTTCTCCATGTGCTTTTGAATTTAAATGATACAGTGATAACTTACGGTTGATGCGACCGTGGGCTCTGTATGTCCTCCTCCTCATCTTGGGGGCTTTGTTGACCTGGATATGCTCGATCACTAAGTGATCAGTGTCTAAACCCTGCAGAGAAATAAAATGCAAAATATAATGTAATATCAAGGACTTTGAAATTTAGGGCCAACTTTATATTCCACAAATTTTACATGTTCTTAATATCACTCAAGCAGTTGATAGGTATGGCAAAAACATCAGTTCATACATGCAATCAGAAGCAAAATAGCAGCTGGTTCTTCCTTTCTGAAGATTAAAGATTCTGTATTATAAGCTTGCCTTTCTACTCCGTTCTCTAAATTGGAGATAAGAAACAGGCAAGATTTTATGCAGAAATCAATTGCTATTTTGCTATTGAGCCTCATAATCCTCTCATTCAAGAGATCAACGCAAGTATAGTCCACGAGGAGTCAGTAATTACCTTGTATTCAGCATTGCTTTCAGCATTTTTCAACAACTGTAGCAGGAACTCTGCACTCTTTTTTGGCCAGCGACCCAGGGAGCCTCCAGATTTCCATGCTTTAGCCTGTAAATAAAGCCAACAATAAATGTAACTTATTTTTCTTGACATCATTGACATGTACAATTTATTATGTGTGATCATATTTTAGTTTGATTTCAATATTAATTCTGAATATAAGACTTTAATTAAGCTCAAGTCTGAAGACCATAGATCCTAAAGACGAAAATCTTATTCTGCAAAACAAATATATGAAACCGTAACAATATCAATTTCTGGTATCTGCAGGTACTGACAACTTTTATTTATTGTCGCAACTGCCATGTGTACAGACAAAATTCTTCCTGGTGTCACCCCAAGTTGTATGTAAACTAAACACTGCAAGTTTGAAAATTCTGTCACATATTATAACTTGAAGTGTAATTATTTTGAGCAATTTTGATAAATACTTTTGCATCATTATCCAACAACTTGATACAATGATACAATACCTCACATTTATTATATATCAGGCCGAATTTTGCTCCCTCTGCGTTCCTCCTTCATCGACCACTTGTGACATTAAGACTATTTTATTGTGGCCATGAATTAGTTGCCAGAAAATTGGACACCAGCCGTCTGTTGGCAGAGAGTCAGACTTAGTCTTCCTGTAGCGCCATTTTGACCCTCTGACATTAGAGTCTATGACCACCGTACTGAGTCAGAGTGCTGTTACATCCTTCAACAAGGACTGCAGTCAAGGCTCTATGAGGATGCAAATATTTTCTTCATTTCTGACAACACCCCATGGTCTACTTCTATGCTGTCACCAGACAGAAATCAGACCATTAGTTAGCTTTATCAGTATACTTTCTAACAACATCTGACATGAGCGAGAAAAATTCTGTTTTAACTCAGCACATTGGTAAATCACTCTGCACATTTGTTGAATTTCTGACGGTTTGACCCCATGAATACAAACATGGTAACTGGACCACATGAGCTTGTATGTGATACAGGAAATTTCTCTTTACCATAGAGACAAAGAGTTTCAGTTGTGGGATGTGAGTTCACAAGTTTTCTTTTGTGTTATTTCATCATTTGTAGCCTAATGTTAAAATTATGGAAAACCACTGCAATGCATTCTTCGATATGACTGGTACCACGACTCAAGTTAGGCTTACCAGCCCAAGGTAAATGCTTACTGAGTAGTGTTGTCTAATCTAGTTTTTCTAAGCCTGTGGTCTGAATGTCATAAGAGGTCAAAGCGGGAACAGAGGAAAATTCAACCTTTTATTTAATTAGAGAAACAATACCTAAGATGACTTGTTTTTTCCCCCCGATATTTTTTTTTCACAGTTGTTTATCACCTTATTTTAATAATTACCTGAGCATGCCTGCCAACACCCTTGCAGTATCTGCGGAAAGGGACAATTTCCTTCTGACCCACTACATTTTTCAAGAAGCGCACAGCACGGCGCAAGTGCATGTGCTTTACAGCTTGGGCAGTCTCACGTGTGTTCTGAAATGGCAAGGTTTTTGTACTATGTAATATGAAAAATATTATAAAGCAAATGTAATGTCAAAGATAGAAATAGTGGTATATTTAAGATAATTAATATATACACTGAATGATATCAAAATCAGCTTTTGTCAGAAATTGATGTCAACTAACCACCACCACCTTTATTCAAGCTAATAGTGCATTGAACATTTATACACACACTTGGTGTAGATGAACTTCTTGAATCAGGAGGAATCAGTTCAGCATATTCACAATGACATTTACTACTCAAACAGTACAGTTCCCCCCCCCCCCCACCCCCCAATGTTAACTGCTACATAAGGTCTTTATCACCAACATCCTAATCTTGTATCTTAATAATACTTATGCAGATTATGTTTTTCCATCTGCTGCCCTTCCTAGTATTTATATACCATAAACAATTGAGAAAGAAATCTATGATGGCTGAAACTTTTAAATTGCAAGAATTTCAAATAACACCATTTAACAGTGGACCATAATTCCACTCAAACTCACAAAAGTCCTCTATCTTTCTGTAAACCTGTCAATAAAAAAAAGTTACCATATAGTTACCTTAAAATGGACCCTGAGGTGAGAGCCCCTGGCCTTGGCCGCTGGAATGCACAGAAAATAAGATTATGTGAATGTAGATGCATTAAATGGTACGTCAAATGTACATGATAAAATTTCAAAGAAACCACATTTGATCGCTCTACATGGATGCAAACTTCTCACTGCATTTAATTTTACTTTTGTTCACAATTCCTCAAAATTGTTTCATTATAAAACATTGAAGTGAACTGGTTAAGCTTTAATTTATACAAAATCTGTGACATAAAATGACTCAATGATATTTTATCCAGTGTATGCAAAATAGACAAGACAAATATATGACATACCTAATGATGGATATAATTTTATACAGGTACAGTGGAGCCCACTTTGTGTCATATCAGTTATTAGAAAATCTTGTTTATTGTCACATAAATCTGAAATCCCAAACCATTTCCTATATAAACAATGGTAAATCTGACTGTTCAATATCATGGAATATTGTCATAATCCCTTTTATTGTCATGCTTGGAACCCTTGGGTGTGAAACCAGTTCGCAGTTAATATCACATCAAACGCCTCCCAGGCCATCAACAAGGTCAAGAGTAAGTAATCGGTCAGGCGTATCAAACGAACGCATCTTCCGCCTGTGTGCGCCAGGCAAGTGCAGTGATGCATGCGGGTCACTCCCCGTCCCTTAACTAATTTACGTCATAAGATACTCTAATCCAGATCATTGCGTTTCTTCGTACGTTAACAAGGGCGATGTTTGCCTTCAGATATCATACATAATTAACTCCTGGCCTTTGAAAGGCCGTGGTTCACACCTCAGTGACGTTTCGCCAAGCCGATATGAAGCACGAGCTCTAAAGGTTGCTTACAAATGGAAATCCCCTTTAAGGGTCCACAAAAAGCTCAAGGTTTTGTGGGGACTGGACAAGATACCCGGTCAAAAAAACCTCAATTGAGGCGAAACTTCAGAAAGTTGACAATGGCATGACAATGCCCGCTCCCCAAACAGTCCTATCATAAAGACTATCATGGAAGTTTGAGTCATTAATATGATATCCGGAAAATAAGGCCTAATAGCCGGGGGAAAATTATCTAGTAAAATAGTTTGCCCATGCATAACGTTATAACTGTGCCACATATTTACAGACTTTGGACCTTGTGACCCAGACGCTATGTCTCTTTCTGTTGGCAAGTCAGATTTTTTTTCAGTTATTGTGGCATGCAGCACACACCTTACAGGAAATAAATTGTCAGGTGCGCATAAACGAAATTTAATATGCAGTTATGCAATAAAAATATTCATGAACGTTTCTGTTTATTTTTTATTGACGATTTATCATTTGAGACATAAACCTTTTTCTATGACTGAAAGGGGCATCAATGTTGAAGCCCACATAATGTCACATCCCAGTTATTATCATAATTTATGCAAGCACCATCAACATGACAATAAGCGGGCTCGACTGTAGTGATAACTCGCACTTCACCAACCCCCCTCCCCCTTGTTCACGTGCAGTTCATGTCTAATGACAGTGCAAAGTTTCTTCAATTCTAGCTCACATCAAACACATGCTTAAGTTACGCTTGTTATGGGATCTGACATTTAAATGCATACAATGTCATGTAAAAACTTCTTGCACGGGCAGGGAGCAAAACCTCTCAAATATAATAAAGGAATAAACACAACAAATAACTGTAATGAACATAAATTTTGTTTGCAAATGACTGATGGTCATCTATTTCCACAATGCCAATTAAAAAGCATAAATAATTCAACCGGATTCTTCATAAACTTACTGTATGACTCATCCACTTGTGAACCAAACAGCATTTGCTGCCATTTTTTCAATGTTGCAAGCAGCCATAAATTTAATTTTATTATGTCAACAGAGATATATGGATCAAGAGTGTGAGCAGTCTGATTATTTACTATTTGTATGTGAATAAAAATCATTTGTAAGTTTTTGTAAATAAAGGTCATGTTGAAGATATAACAACTACTTTAATATTATAATAAATTACGTCATCTTATGAGACTTTGTCTGAACCGCATGTTTTTGTGGTTATAATATCCAAATGCTTGTAAGGGAAGTATGGCCGCTTAGGTTTTGCACAATGGGTCACCATTTGGGTGCCTCCTGGCTTTATTCAGCTGTCCAATCTGAAAACTGATATCTGTGAGAGATAAACAAGTCCCACACAAACACGGTCAAAGTGGAGGTATTAAGGTTTGAGGTACCACAAATATTTAAACAATCCATGCGAAGTATCATACATCATGCAGATATGTCATTAAACATCTACTGAATAGCCCAGTGGTTCGCTTGTACGCATTCACTTCATGTACCATGAAATTTGAGCCCCAAATTGCCGCGCAAATTTGGATTGCGGGACGCTGTTTCAAACAGAATAGGCTTTTTGTAAGAATGAAGCATGTATATATTGCACAAATAAATCCAAAATACACAATATTGAGTCTGCACATGGCTCAAGGAAATATTAACATTTTCTGAATGCAAAATTACAAGAACTCATTAAAAGCATGTGCCTCAGTGATTACTTGCAATCAAGACTCTCAGGATACTTACATTTTGTGGTATTTTCGGGGTCCAAAGAGTAGCGAGTCATCTTTGCGTAACTGAAAGAAGAATATTATCCATTGAAAATGTGAAACTGAAAGATGCACGAGTACTTAAGTGGCAAAACAATCATTAATGAAATCTGGGTTTGGTGCTTTCAACCTTGTTGTGAATCAAACGTCATGCTATTGAAAGAATCCTTTTTCCGGCCTCTGGCTCTCACAGCAAAATTGAGGAATTTCGGGATCCCATTGGCATTGAACTAACAGTAACAAGTATCAGATACAGTGCACCATACATAAATTCCTGTTTTTTTATTATTATCGAAATATACCACTGACTCTTAATTAACGAAATTATTTTGATATATTTGATCATATTTAAAATCATAAGTCTTGTGATAAGGCTTTCTATAATCTACATTACAAGTCATTACTAGTACTACATCAGAGTACAACTGAAAAGTTACGTCGATCCGAAAAGTGAATGAAGCCGTCAGGCGTCATGCCAAGACGTCCACTTATCGACACGACTTAACTAATATTAAGAATTTTACCACAACAGCAGCCAGTTTTAACCAAAACAGCGGAACAGATAATGCATCGGTCAAAACTGGCCATACTCCTAAAATACTGACATTCATTTAATATACACACTTGCGTGTTCTATACGGCAAGTGGACATGGCATTTAAATCATTGAGGACACCCGATTTCCCAGGCTTTTGGAAATATTTCAGTGGATAAGCTGGTGTTGTTTTTAAAAGGCATTAATAGTTTGAGAATTTGACTTGGAGAGGGCATTGGTTTTAGTTCGATTATGGGCCCAGGGGCGCAGATGGACTAGGATTTTGTATCGCACTATGATCGAGGCAACACCAACCCTTGCTCGCTTGCCGGAAGAGGAAATCAAAGGGTTGTACCGTAAATAACATAGGCGATGTGCAGTGGCGTCCCCTGCCGAGCTACCCGGTGAACATTCTCTCTCTCTCTCTCTCTCTCTCTCTCTCTCTCTCTCTCTCTCTCTTAGATGATTATATCTTAACACAGTATTGTCATCGTCTTCATTTAAATAAATGTGGATTGATTCTAGAGCTGGAATGGATAATGGATTATAAATATGATTATCATCTGAGCACTGTGAATGGGTATGGATATGCACATGTGTACAGGCAGAATTTTAAAAAAAGGTGATCAGTAGGAAAACCATTCATATTATGTTTGCTTAAACTGTTTTATGTAAAATGCAGTTGTGAATAAAGGTATAACTATATCTTAACTACAACATTTAGTTATGAAAAGTAAAGACCAAACGGAAACAAATATTCGTTTTAACTTTAACTATGATAATATAATAAAATATAATATAATATAATATAATATAATATAATATAATATAATATAATATAATATAATATAATAAAATATAATATAATATAATATAATATAATATAATATGATTTGACATAACATAACATCATATAAAATAATATAATATGGGAAATTATCTTGTATTTGAACTCTTAAGGGAATGAAAGAGAATCGTAGTAAAAGATATTTTTTTTGTCAACTTTATAAAACAACCATCAGTGTCCACCTGACATTACTACACCTAAATACAACACTTAAAAATTCTTATAACGCCTTCGTGAAGGATATATGAACTTGTTTATCAGCAACATGTTCATAAACACAGTAATGTTGACGTCCACAAAAAGGAAAAACATGAAACTTAAGTGGTAAGTTGCATATATGCGGAGGTAGAAAGGCTACTTGTTGCAAAACGCTATTTGCAAAGCTCTGGCATATCTGACATGCTGCAAGCGCCAGATCGGCCCTCTGCCATTATGGCCAGATTACTGGCTTGCCAGAGTGCCTGGACATCTAACTCTGAGGATCGCATTGTAAGGCCCCATGAGGATGCAAATATTTTCGTCATTTTTGACAACGCCTCATTACTTACAAGTATCGTGTAACTTCAAATAAACCCACTAGACCTTTTAATAAGTTTCTTATCTCTCCTCTACCATGTGTGTGAAATATTCCGTTATAACCCAATATATTCGTATATTGTTCTGCATGCACGGGAGATTTCTGCCTGCGACCTGCCTGCTGACTGTATGTGGAGATACGATTATAAAGCGTGGCGTGGACTTGCAGGGCGGTTCTAAATTTAGTTTGTGTCACGACTCAGTAGAGGTTCCTAACTTAGTCGTGTTTGTCACGGCTAACATGCTGCCAGATGCCTTGTTGAATTTCTTTTGATTACTTTCGCGGGCCTCCACATAATATAAAAACGTTAGTATAAACAAAACAAGCATCCTGCGGTGATATCCACGTTTTCTGACCTATTTAAAAAAAAGCTCCAAGGGATTACCTTTAGTTTATAAAGGTCAGATAGATGATTGGGCCTCTTTAAGCTACACTGAATATTTCCTGTGCCTTTTTGGTTACATGAGAGAATAATGGCTTAATTGTTCTTTGGATTAAAGGTAAACGCATTATCCGCTGTAGTGCTTGGAAAATCGTTTGTTTCAAACCTGACGGTCTTGCTCTTCCTGCATTTCTCATTTATACGCAGTCGTTATATATTTTAGTTATCTAAAGCTTTTTATTAAATTTATATTGAATTGCATGCAGGGTTGACAAGTTTCTGCCATTGCCACTTCTGCCGCGGTTTCTGCCCGGCAACTGTCGTGCTGCAGAAATACCTTTCTGCCCTTGTTTCTGCCATAAGGACAGAAATACCCTGAAAACTGATAAAGTGAATATATAAAAGTTAACCAATTTAAACATGACAGCAAATACAGCAGTAATATAGCAGTAATGAAAATGACCAAGGTGTAAATTTTTTACAGAATATATTAATAATAACTGAGGGGTCCAGGTACTCCCTGAAGTTGGAAGGCCTGAGAAACATAAACTAAAGGGGGGGGGGGGGCGGAGGGGGGGGGGGGCTTAACTGATCATGCACTCTGTCAATAATAAGCTTAACTTAAGCAAGGTTCCAGCATGTGCCAAAAATCAGAGGCTATATGTTAGCATAGTCATCATAGTCAACATTATGTCACGCGTGAAAGAGATCTTTCCAAATAACTCTCATCAATAATAACCACTGGACTCAGGCTTGCCATCCCTAACCCCGAAGGTGCCTATAGCCTGAGGAGAGCGCTACTGGACCTTGGCTTTGTTACATCATTTCAGGTACCAGTGACACACGAATGACTTTATAAACAAGTCTAATGCACATCAGCAAACATAAAGGGCTGTGATAATGATATAAACGGAGCCTGGGAACCAATGTGCCACACATACACACGGTCTCCTGCTCATGAACCTACAGGACAGTACAGGCTCTCAGAGCTCCCAGTCAACTGGAAATCATGCATCACTTACACCTGAAAATTTCTAAGAGTCAAAAACAGCCCTGTATTTACTATACATCACCCGAGACACTAGAGTTGTTATAAATCTCTTATTTATGAATTTGGGCTAATTTCGTTTTATGCAAAATCCTGTTTTCAGCTGGCAGTAAAAACCAGTTTTTAATCCTGTTGCTTATACATCGACCCCCTCTACCTGCATAGAACCTGAAAACCTTGGCTTGTTACAGAAAGTGAAGAGACACATTGGCCATTATTATCATTGAATAAATTGGCACTTTGGGTCTAAACTATCATTGACTGCCAGGAATTGAATAAAATGACTTTCATTTCTTAATAAATTAATGCTTGTATTTAAGACAGCTTTTGAATTATAAAGATTATTATCTCTTATTAAAATACAATATATTATGATAATTTAACTTCCATTTCTGCCCGGCAGAAAGACATTTCTGCCTGGCAAAATGGTTTTCTGCCTTAGTTCTGCCATCGGCAGGGCAGAAATATTTTTCTGCCCGGCTGAAAACCAACCATGAATCTACAGGTTATGCTGACGACATTCACTGAGGCACTCATGATTTTATATAAAAAGAGAAAATATTTACGTTTGAATTATTATGTGTTTGGATACGATTTATATAAAGGCTCATTTTGGGTATAACTAAGAACTTTAAACATCATGATGGTAGATTTTTCATGTAGACAAATTCTGGAGCAAAATATTCTGTACGTGTTAAATTCATATTAGAGTGGATTAGATTAGATTAGATATTAGATTTGTTAAGGATACTTTTCTTTAAAAAAATTTAATTTCTGAAATTAATAAAAAAGAGGAATTGAAATTTACCTGATTAATTATGTAGATGTATATGTTATATATCATATTGTATCATTACATATTTCATTGCACTGCATTATATTACATTATATTATATTATATTATATTATATTATATTATATTATATTATATTATATTATATTATATTATATTATACTGCGGTTTCCTATCATATTACAACGTTTCACCATTAAATATTGAATTATGCAAATAAATAAAATAATTTAAAATATATAAAAAATAATAAGTTTATATTCTCAACGAATTCTCTCTATAAGTTAAGATTAACAAAGACACTTTAATCCGTGATTTGGCATTTAATTTTTATATACGTAATCATCACGTAATGGTATCGTTTGTGTACACAAATCTTTACAGCAGAAATTTTGCCAAAGTTAAAAAATGGACTGGTATCTTATGTAATGTCGAGCGACCGAAGATTATAAGATGAAGTAGACCATTCTAAATTTACATATGTGCACTAAAATATATAAAGTATCGAATATTTAGCTGGGGGACCCGGGTTACAGAAGACAAGTCAACGAAAAGATAATGACAAAAGTCAGGCCAACACGAGATTTTAAAAGTGCCCTCATACTAGCTATAAAAAGTTATATACAAAAATACCCATTTAATTGTAATGATTGACAGAAAATATGTTTCTGTTAGATACAAATTCCTTATTCCAACTATAGTCTCAACGAATACTATAATTTTTCCAGTTCTATGTATAGGCCTACATCCCATCAAGATAGGTGGACACTAGTTCAGCGGTTTACTGGTGTCTTGACTGGTACCGACTCATTTTTATTTTAAAGGAGGTAGAAAAGGCCGGTTAAAAGTACTTCCGGAGACAAGCTCAGGACATCAGGTTATAATCGGGCGTGAGTGTCGTGAACTCGAGAATATTCTGTGAATACAGACTCGGCATGAGTGCACTTTGGCGTTACTCCCCGGCAATCCGCAGAAACATTCACCTGGAAAGAAAATCTTGGCGATCAGCACTTGCAGACAGCAGGATATGTAATGGTTGTCCAAGTTACATCACACGCCGAAGTGTGTCGGCTGCTCGAAATGACATTCACATCAGCAAGCCCGGTCAGCGACTTGACAGTGTCGGTTTAGGGCGAAATTTAGCACTGGCTCATGGATTAAGCTCAAGGCAGCTGACACTGTATTCTAATCCAGCAAAGTTTGGATCGTTGTCTAATAGGTTTATACAATCACGGAATTTCTCCAGCCAGCAAGGTGACGGCCAAGACCCTCCCGATGAGGACCCCAGTAACGTTTCATCAGGCGCTGGAGACGGGGAGGACGGAGTGGCAGGCGGTGAAGATCAAACGTTTGTTCCCCCGCCGTCATTTACAGCTGTCTCGCCGATGACAGTTCCTGATTACTGGCCTAAAGTCCCGGTCATTGCTGTCAAACGAAATCCAGTGTTTCCCAAATTCATTAAAATGATCGAAGTAAGTCCGTTTATTGAACTGCAGTGATGTTTTCTTGTGAATAATAAATTTTAATTGTGTCATATTACGTTTTGACTAAAAATCAGAAAGAACCAGACAATATGGTATGCATCAAAATGGCTTGTGTCAGTGGTGAGTTCTTATTAATAGTATATCATAATAGTCATAGAACAGGCTTCATTGCGCTGAATGCACTCATTTGATTTTGAAATAGCCTGAAAGGGGGTGTGGCTTTAAAGGGACATAATCAGGAGCTAAATTATGCCTATTCTTTAACACTATCAGTTCAGTTTTACTTCATACAAAAGTTTCCCAGCAAAACCATCCCAACACACGGTTTCATTTCCTTGCTTACAGCTATTTAACACCATGATATGGCTCAGTTTGTTGGTAAACACAGTCTGTTTACCATAACAAGGCCGCGTGATCGGAGGTCCGATTAAGAAGGGTAACATGCAATTTTCCAGCTAGCAGAAATATCTAATACATTTTTTTGACCAAGTGAGTCAAGGCAGGTGTTTTGGCTCAGCGATGCACATGGCCAAATGCGCTGTGTTTATATTTACACCTGTCATCGCGAGCAGTCCACTGTTTTTAACATTCGTTTACAGGAGAAAGCAAACGGTTTCAGGGCAATATTTTGGCAGGTACATATAATTTATTTTAAAGGGAAGAAGCTATTTTTTTCATGTGAACTAAGCATGCTTTATAGGTGATTGGACCCCTTAAACCACCCTGCCCCCAGGATAACAGATAAGGGGTACTTCTCAACTTTTCAGGTTCATATTCATATAGTTATATTTTTTTTTACTTGTATAAGTTGTGAATTTAATGTGCTCACTACTGGTAACTATCACTAACTGGTATTTAGAGTGGTGAATGTTTATCCTTAAAACCTTTGCATGTTTCTTTTCACTTAAGAAGAAATCTTGGCCATGCTAAGGAATGCAAAACAACACTTTTATTCAAAATGTAAGCCATCATATCATATTTTATGATGAATATTTTTCTCCATTACAATTAGCATATGATTTCTAGTTAAAGGAGTTTAATTTTATTATTTTTTAATATTATCAATAACTAATATCACTTAAGGTTACAAATAAAGAGCTGATGGAGCTTCTAAGAAGGAAGGTGCAACTCAACCAGCCATATGCAGGAGTTTTCTTAAAGAGAGATGATGAGTAAGTATTATTTTATCATGAATTCCTATGAATTTCTATTAAAGTCCATCCCACCAAGGGGGCCCATTGGATTTTGGTGTATTTTATTTACGAAGTTTATTTTAAAAAAAATACTTGTAAGTAATTTGACCAGGGACATTGGTAATAATTACAAGAAAAATACTACCATACTGAGCTAAAAAATTGAGTGAAACAGTGAATTTAATATCTGAGAAAATAGTATGTTCCTGTCACAACAAACCAACTGAAGTGACAGGCCCAAGGAAACTTTGACAGGCTTTAATAGGATGATGGTAGCACAAGGTACCATAAATATGATAAAAAAAACTTTGTCAGCTGGAAGAAGCCATCAGCTCATGAGGAAACATCTTTGGGGTTGCAAAGTATAATTTAAAAAGTTTGACTAAAGTCTTTCATACCCTTTTGTTGGAATGCACATAATATCAGCATTTCTAAATTATTACCAATAAAACAATGGGCACCCTTTGTTTTGATGTACTATAGTTTTGGTAAATATTTTCTCCTTCACTCCATTCTGGTTATGAAAATCCTTCAGACAGAGATGCTCATACATTGATTATATCATGATGTGTCACCTTAAATTATCATAGTTGCAGAAAAAGTGGACTAGTTCATTGAAAATATCAAAGGACTTGGAGGGGGGGGGGGGGGTTTCAATTGTATTGCCAGGTGGTTCTGGATCTAAGAGGGATAATTCCATGGAAAATATATAGTGTTCATGAGAAAACTGTGGTAACTTGGTCAAAAATTATTTTATAAGTTCCTTTTAAAAATCTACCAGTTATAAAAATGAAGATAAACACTGTTAAGCAAATGGCAAGCAGGAAGTACAAGACATAAAAGTTTGAATGTCCACACATTCATGCTAATGGCATTTTTACTTGCATAAACCTCTAGGGATCCACACCTTGTTTTTGTTAAACAAATCTTCTTGTTTTATAGTTGTTAGATTATTTTGTACTGAACTTTTGTATTAATTGTTTTATCACAGAAATGAAAATGAGGTTGTTGACAAGCTTGATGAGATCTACCCAGTAGGAAGCTTTGTGCAGATCCATGAACTACAGGATCTTGGGGACAAAATCAGAATGATTGTGATGGGACACAGAAGGTAAACCAATGTCTTAAATCAGACAGGTTTGTTCCACAGAGGTCCCTGGTTTTATCTGTGCCTTGGTCTTGAGAGCAAAATTGTGCAATTTCAGTTCAACCTAGGAGTGTTGCTACAACATCTTGCCTTTTTATCATGACTCCTGGATTTTTCTTGGAACCATGAATAAAAAAACTTAAATCCAGAAAGTCCAATAATTTTATCATTTGAGTTCCTATCCTTATTCAATAGTGCCGCCTACAGGCTGTGAACCCAATATATAAAACACCTTACAACTCCCATATGCTTATTTCAGGAACAAAAAGTGAATAAGAAACTGCACACATGTTTTGTGATCAGCATGAATTAACCTTGATGTTGTTTCTGTTATAAAAAGTATTGTGGAATAAGAAAATTTAAAATGTAGAAACTTCGGCATGCTTTGTTGATGTTTTTCTGAAGAAGTCACTGTAGTTGAATATTTTTTTTTTATATTGCTATATTGAAAAATACAATGGATCCTTTGGAGAAAAGTTATTTTCTGTCAAAAGTGAAGTCGTATTGTGTGCATGTTTTGTGATAGTGTGGGTCCATTGTGTAATTATGCTTACATTACATTGGTTCATGCAGTAATAATAAACTTCCTGGTGCCTAATTAATTGTAATATTTCCATTATAGTTACTGTCTTTATTTTAAGTGAAATATAAAAAAATCTAGAAAATAATTCATAAAATGTAATCTTCATTCCTGACAGGATTCGGATTACAGGACTTCTTCCAGACACAGCAGAATACACTTCAACCATAAAGCCAGTAGAGGAAGAGCAGCAAGGTAAGGAGACTGCCCCAGGCTTAAGTCCCTACCAGGCCTTCTGAGGAATCATTTCTTGTAAATATATGTGATCTTATATGCTATGAAATTGTATCATACAATATCCCAAATAGTTTCAATATTTGACAACACTATTGACACAGTTCTCAGGATGCATTCTAACATATGCAAATAGACAATGATGTGGTGCACAGACTGAATCAGATAATATTTGCTCATATTTTTCTTAACATCTCTAGGGGCTTTTTCAAGTTAGTATTATTATTTATTTTCCCCATATACAGATGTATTTTTACCATGTAATGGTTGAGGGAAACAGAATATCCTGGAGTAAACCACAAGAGTCATATGACTTTTCTCTTTGTCTGAAATTTAATTGATTTTTGCAACTAATTTATTACAGACCAGCTAAAGGAGACAAATAATAACAGGCGTTCCTTAAGGCGAAGGCGAGGAGTCAGTCTACCAAAGAGCATCTTCCAGGTTGAGGCAGCTGTGGAAGAATCAGACAAGAAAACAGAGGACACAAAGCCCGAGCCTGTGGAACCAACACCAGAACCTCAGATCACTAAAGTACTAATGGTGGAGGTAGAAAACATGGAACATGAGCCATATAAAACAACAGAAGAAGTCAAAGTATGTTCTTATGCTGACCTGCATGCTTCATATGTACTGTTAATCAGCCATCCCTTTTGTGTATGTTCCTGTAGATCCAGAAATGTTATCATGTCATATGAGTTAATATTACAGTTTTATCTTTTACTGACAGTAGATATCAGGGTTTTACTGTAAGGCTTTGTATTTAGCTTTCATACACAAATGATACATGCATTCAACACTGCATTATTGTTATCCATGGTGTTTTGTATAGGAGAGAACATATGAAGTTTATTATATGTTACAATATGCTACACTCCTCATGCAGTGGAAATGAAATACACTGTTGTCGTCCCAGACATCCTTTCATGTAACCACTGCTTTCTATGGCAAGGTTCTCTGGGCAGGAACACTAGGGTGTGCACAGAGCAAATAATTGTAATCAGACCACTGAGAGCAATCAGCATGATATTGCATTGTGCATCCGGCAAAAAATTGTATACATGTGAAACCCACTTTTGTTGGTCTGATAACACCTGTTCTGTCATAGGGCAAATAATCAGCCCAATGAGAGCTGGTATCCCAGTGTAATCAAACCAATGAGAGCGGATGTTGCATGTTCAAATTTGGCCTTGATGAACAATGCAGTATCAGTGGTCTGGTGACAATTTTGTGTGAGGAATGTACTATAATGCTGGTGTTAGTGTTATTATCCATTACCCTTAGAATTGTTATATTATTCCTTTTGTTTATATTAACTTTTATGTTAAATTTTTATTCTCCCTGAATAAAATCAGATGCACATTCCTGATCATTTTCCCCTGCTTTGACTATCAGCTAGAAGTATTGCAATATATTTTAATACACCAAAATTATGTTTTATCCAGGCACTGACTGGGGAGGTTGTGAAGACCATAAGAGACATCATTGCATTGAATCCACTTTACAGGTAATTTTAGTTCACACTCATAGTTATAACAGTGTCCTTTAATTTAAGGCCTGTCACCAATCTAAGGGATGCCCAAGTAATGACAATGTTTGACTTTTAAGCTCTAGATCCAATATTGATTGACTTGTGAATTTTAAAAACTAATTGATATTAAATATGAACTCATGAAAATATAAAGATGAAATGTAACTTGTAAAAAGAAGCCATTACATGAGATAATGATAACACAGGTTGCAAAAATTGTTTTCCTAAATAAATAGAATTGTGTTTCTTGAATAGTGGCAATTCTGCTCAACTAGTTTTAGTTGCAGATATTGTAGCAACAAGGAATACTTTATCAAAACCTGAACAGTAAGTGCCCATTGACAGATCAGCAGCTTAATATTTTATTGGCTTAGTATTTGCAATGTTATGTATCCATAATCAGTCTCATTGATAATATGTCACCTTAAGGTAGAGACATTTACATTTATTGAACTGTTGACATATGACTGACTTTTTTTCCAGAGAGCATGTGGCTCAGATGCTACAGGCAGGACAGAGGGTTGTAGATAACCCAGTGTACTTGAGTGACCTTGGTGAGAAACTTGTTTTTCTTGATATAGATAAGTTTATACAATGACCCAGATCAGCTGATTTCATCATTTTGACCATGAATGCTAGGTCTGATAGCTTTTTTATTGTCACAGCAGCCCTGTCCCATTTTATATTGCTGGTAATCAAAAAGTGTAATCACAGCAATATAATTCAAAATTGTGTTTCCTTGTAAGAACAGAAATCAATGCTGATGACTTTATTACTCATTTGTCAACTAGTGATATAAGCAGTAGTATCTCAGAATTATGTTATTCTAGTCACATGCGTTACATTAGCAATATTAACAGATCTTATGCATTTTATAGCATGACAATGTGTTAAACACTATGTGAAAGTTTTTGGTACTTTTTGAACAAATGTTGCTCTGCAGCCATAGAGATGAAATTTATATATTTAAAAAATATATGTAAATCACATTGTTATGTTCCCAAGCTCTAGAGATATCCTAAATTCCCCTGTGGCCCTTTCAGTGTTTCTGATTCCTTTTTAATCCATGAAAATAAAAGAAAATGTCTATTTGAGGTAAATTCTCCCTCTAGTGTCATCCCATTTAGTATTGAAGTTAACATTGCATCCTGTCAGTAGCACCTGTTTAGACTGATGTCAGCTTTTCTCTTCAGGTGCTGCACTTACCAGTGCTGAATCTCATGAGCTACAAGAAGTCATTGGTGAAACCAATGTAAGTGTGTTGTTCCAGGTTCTGAATATAAATATTTTATTTTGTATGAATTCCTGTCAGATTTTCTAATGATCATACTTGTGCACATGTATAATAATCCTTGCTCCTCTAGGCAAAACTGCAACATTATCTATAATAAGTGTATTGGTTAAAAATTCTATAATATTTATTTTTCCTTTTCTAAATATATCCAAAAACAAAAGCGGGGCAGATAGTGTATAATGTTAGCTGTGGTTTAGAAGACACATTGATTTGTTTTTAAACTGCACAGAGCACATTTCAAGTGTGACCTCTTCTGGTGTATTATAACACATTTCATCAACAAGGAAATATTTTCATGGAGGACTTTTCCAACTAGTATGAACAAATTTTTTCCATCATTATTACCAAAAAAGTCTTTTACATGTGGTTTAGTTATTTGGTCATTTTGTTTCAGATTCCACAAAGACTTATGCTTGCTCTGAAGCTGCTGAAAAAGGAGTTTGAACTCAGTAAATTACAACAGAAGATTGGCAAAGAGGTAAAGTACAGTCACTAAAAATAAAGGATAAATGGCCAGGAAGGTTGATGTTTTAATTATAAATAGTGTGTGATCTGATTGACTTGAAGTTTTTGTACATGATAATGGCTCAAAATGTTTCTCAGGTAATCAGTAGGGGAATCGGCCTTTGATATATATATATATATATATATATATATATATATATATGTATATACATATATTTGTATATATATACAGTACAGTGCTGTATTTCCGAATACCAAATTTCCGAAAATTCATTTTTCCAAAAATTAAAATGGGGAACCAAAAAATTATTTGTATTTCCTAAATATATTTCAAGTATGTCAAAACCTAAAATGAGTAAATCAATTAAGAGGAACAAGGCGTGCAGTCATGTGTTAAGCCCAGTGGTGACCCTAATTAATTAGTTCTGGGCCAATGTCACCGGGGCAAATGTGTGAAAACTTCAGCTAGCCCCGCAAGGCTCGGCCCCTGTAACCCTAGCAAGCGACTGAGTTTATCCAAGAGCAATTGTGTGTAATCAACCACATCTCTTTTGCACTCAAGCAAGCACAGTTTGTCGGCGTAGGACAGTTGTCATGCCAAATAACTGTGCAGTTTACACGCATGAGCATTGGTGAGATATAATTCATTAAACGTTTGTGCTCGAGCAGTTTTTATATGTCCCGGTCTTCAATTACGTAGATCGATAAGAAACACTGTTCCTTGGCGATGTCATTTGACCTTACCCTCCCGTGAATTTGATGAAAAAAAGAGCACGCACGTATCTTTAAAACAGGTAAGACTGATCCTTGCCAATTATGCTCAGCAAAAATCCAATATCTTTTTTTTTCGTCCAGGTCTTCAATTATGAATATCAAAAAGAAACACTGTGTTCCTCAGGTTAACTGGACATAAGTTAATCAGTAACTGACGTACTAACTTGCTGCTAGACCCTTGTCCACATTTCCGAATGTTTGTTTTTACGAACAAAAAGCTTGCCCCCGACACTTTCGGAAAAATGGCGCTCTATTGTATATATACATATATATATATATATATATATATATGTATATATGTATATATATATATTTATTTATTTATTTATATATGTTTAGTAACTCATTCTTATAGGGAAAACATGTTATTATATTATATTACATCATGTATGGAAAGATCTTCCTCCAGGTTAAAGGGTGCAAAAGTATATAATATATTGTGTTTTGTTGAACTGACCCTAAATGAATACATCTCTATTACTGAGCTGTATGTACCAAATTTACTTAAATCACCCTAAATTAACCAGTGATGGACTGATGATTGATTATAATTGATGATTGGTCGGGATGTTGCAAAGTTCAAGTTATCAATCTTGCAGTGCCATTATCAATCACAAATTTTTGCACATAACTTAGGCTTTGTGATGAGGAAATGTGTGCTTTTATGCATTGTGCATGCATACTAGAGAAATGTCTGCGTTTACTGTAAAACTTGATTCCATAGTTACTATATTGACATGTGGGCATCAAATTTTGACATTATTAGCCTGAATATAGGCCTACAGATCAGTTGAGAAGATGTACCGGTCTATATATAGTCCAAAAGTTCATACTTCTAAACAATTGATTATTTTTTATTATTGATCAGAAGTGGTCAACTGTTTTTTACTGATGATGGATCATGAAATTACAACCAATTTCCAACACTTATGAAAACCTATACTGATAGGTAACTGTTTTCTGTCAGTCCCTTCATCCGAAACTTGAGCTTACTGTATAATGTTACAATATTGTTAGGTGGAAGAAAAAGTGAAGCAACAACACAGGAAGTATATGCTGCAAGAACAACTAAAGGTCATCAAGAAAGAACTAGGCCTGGAGAAAGATGATAAGGATGCCATAGGTGAAAAGTTCAAGGAGAGGTTAAAGGTCAGTTTCCAATTTTGAAGTTAAGTAGTTATTTTACATTTTAATTTGTATAGTACTGTTAGGGTCATAAAGAATTTTGTATGTATACACTTATGTGTTGGACAATGAATAGATACATTGAATCAAGCATTATTCATTGAGTAAAGATTTTAAGCTGATTCCAAATGGATTTGTTGGACAAAAAAAGTTAAATAAATTTGCACCTGGTTCAGTTTCCTTTTCCTTTTGTAATTTTTATGAAGGTATATTATTCACAGATCATCCAGGGGACATTCACTGCCAGAGGAAATGAGTGTATATGAATCCTGACATCTTTTTTTAGCTCAGCTGACTATAAGTCATCTGAGCTATAGTCGTGGTCCATTGTTTGTCGTCCGTCCGTCTGTCCATCCGTCCGTCCGTCCGTCCGTCCGTAGATGTGGCACGTTTTGAAACCGTAAGACCTAGGAATCCAAAATTCAGCATAATGTTAGATGTCCCCAAGATCTCCTACCAAGCTGAAAACTGGGTCTTTGCGACTTCATTCCTTTGAGAAATTAAGGAAAAACCTCAGTTTTTTATTAAAAACCTATTTTCACACTTCAGGACTGCCTAATATCAAAACCACTCATCTGTTTTTCCTCATATTTCCTATAAACAATCCTCTATATAATTCCTAGGTACATGCCAGAAATTAGGTCTGTATTATATAATTTAAAAAAGTTATGGGCCCAAACATAATGCATTTTGTAAATAATCAGGAAAGAAATTTTATCACTTAACACAAAACTTGTTAAAGCTAAGCACTTTTTTTCCAGTAATATTACTTTTATTAATCAAAATTAAATTGTATACCCAAAATTAGATCAAAATCTTTTAAATTTTTTAAAATATTGGCAAAAATAAAAAATTGGTACCTTAAATTTTGCCCAACTTTGATCATGGCACGTTTTTTTGCTGTAACTGCTGTGGATTTAATTTTCACAGCATGTTTTTGTTAGCATTTCAACTGTTAACACCAAAAATTTGAAACCAGTTGATCAAAAACTGTAGATTTTATACAAGTTTTCAAGCACCATGTCACATATTGCTAGTGTTATGCAGTTTGCTAGAGCTCAGCTCCCGAGCTTCAGCTCTAAGTTCCTTAAATTTGGCATACAGTTAGATTTCTCCAAAATCCCCTACCATGCCAAGAATTTGGTCACTAGGACTTAATTCCTTCGAGATATCAATGAAAAACTTCATTTTTCCATTAAAAACTCATTGTTACACTTAAAGACTGCCTAATATCAAAACCACTGATCTGACTTTGATCATATATAATATATACATATTTTTCTATACATTCGCTATGCACATGCCAGAAATGATGTCAGTATTGTGTATTTTTTTCAAGTTATGGGCCCAAACATAATGCACTTTGTAAAAAATCAAGAAATATATTTACTCCCTTAACAAGGGCATTGCTGAAGCTAGAGATTTTATTGTCAGGGATGTAACATTATTTAATCAAGATTCAATTGAATACCCAAAATTAGTTCTGAATTTTTCAAATTTTATAAGTTATTAGTATAAATATAAAATTAGTACCTTAAATTTTGCCCAACTGTGACCATGGCACGTTTGTTTCCTGAGAGCACTGTTGATATAATTTTCATATCATGCACACATAAGGATTTCAGCTTTTTAGTTTAGAAAGCTGAAAGAAATTGGCCAAATATTGTAGCTTTTATTAATGTTTTTTATGAGACCCTGTCAGACTTTGGCTCTCTCCAGCCCCTCTTGAGTCACCTGTATGTTGACCTTGTTGACCTTTCATCAAATTATGCACGCTTGAGGCGAGAATCCAGGCAGCTTATGGCCAGCCACAGTTGATCCAGGTGTCCAACCAAACTCATCTAGGAGTTTTATCTAACAACATAACAATAAACAATAAATTCATAAATTTTTCTTGGTTTTTAATAACAAATTAAAGAAAAATAGAAGAGAAATTTGTTAGTTTATAATAACAGGAAATTAAATTGCAGTTACTGATGATATAAGAATCTTGTATTGATGGGTAGAATGTCACATATTCCAAATAACACCATGCAGTCACCTATGGCATTTTTCAGTTCATTTTTAATGATAAAGAAGTAAATCATATTATTCATTACTAATCATTAGGGATTATATGAAGGAAATTAATGATAGACAAAGATGCAGTTGATAATATTAATCTAGATTCCTACTGTGTCTAGTGTGTACATTGATGTGAAATTAGTCCAAAATGAATTTTTTACAGTTATTTTTTAATATAAATAAAAGCCATAAAACCAGGTACTTATGATCATTATTGAAATGTGTGAATTTTGTATATTCTGGATTCTCAAAATCATTGTTTGGTGAAAACTGAATAAATACCAGACATGGTGCAAATACTTTGTAATTGTATTTAAATACGAATATGATTATGTACTCCATTATAAAATTGCTTGCATAAAGAATGGGAATTCAGGTAAAAATGAAAGTATATGAATACTCTTGCAAATACTTTCAAAATGTATTCATGAATGCATTCATGAATATATTCTTTAATATTATTTTAATAATCATATCAGTTATATTTCATTTTAAAAAATCATATGATTCTCTTATTATTTTTAATAAAAATTATATTTGGGACAATATTTGTAATTTTTTTAATAAATAGTTAAACTCTTATATTATATGTTCTGCTTATAAGTTATATGGCCAAGTCAAAATCTGTGTGACAATAGCACTCCATTTGTTAATAAAATAAATGAAATCAATCCTCTTCCCTGTCTCCAAAGATACTATCAAAATCATACATACAACTCATAATACAGCTTATATTTATTACCACACAAAACCAGCATGTGCCTCATTTCTAAAAAATATTTTTTTATCATATTTAACAGCTGAGCGTCGTGACCCATAGGTCCCTTGTTTTATATATTTTTTTGGTGGAGGTAACCGCCTCCATTTTTTAATGCTCACTTATCTAATTCTTAACCTAAGTATTTACATCTGCCGAGTTTCCGTTTCGGTTTGGGACTACTTGACAGGGCAGTAGCACTTCCTATCATTTTTATTTTTGTATCCTCATGTCATCCAGGCCTGGTGTCTCCCGCTCCTGCTGGTCCTGGGTGTGTTATCATCCCCATTGCTGGGTCATAACACTGAGAAACGGTTGTGGGGCACAGCCTTCTCATTAAGCCTGCAGAGTGCTCACCCTGGGAGGGGGCCGGCCATGAAAAACCTCACTGCCTTGGTTGAGATTCAAACCCACGGATCTCCCGGCTTTGAGTCCTGCGCTCTACCCCTGAGCCACAGAAGCCGGTTTGAATCCTGATATCTTTAGTTTTCAGTCCATCTAATCTGTCATTAGCAGTCTGATTTAATTCAATTTTCTGTAAGTGAACTCTTCAGTTGTAGGGACTCCTGAGAAAGGCATCACTTTTTTAGCAAACCTGTGAGCTTATGCGATGGCGCAGCGTCGTCCGTTGGCCGTCCAGGGCTGGCTTTCCGCCGTCCATGGCTGTAAGTCAGAAACTGTCGGAGCTAGCAGCTCCAAATTACATGTAAAAATTTGTCACATGTGAAACTTGGTGCCCTGGATCTTATTTTTGGGTATCTGCATTAATTTAGATTTTATAGTGAAAAAGCTTAAATACCTTTAAAAATCTTCTTCTCTGAAACTGTCAAGCCAAATTGTCCAATATTTAAAATAAATGATCCCTGGAACAATCTCTCTCAAGTTTGTTCGAATGGTTCCAGTTCTGAGATTTTTGGCCAAGTTACAGGAGGTTGAACTTAGTCATCTGTCCAAAAAAGCACACTAAAATTAAAATCTCCAAAACGGCTGGAGCTATAATGACCAAATTTTATACCAATGTTTGTCACATACGCCATATCTAATTAAGAGGTATTGGTGGCGCCACCTACATTGATGTGTTTTTTACAAGCGATAATGTAATTTTAAACTCTTCTAGCTTATATACTGATTTATGATGAAACTGTTCAGCTGATTGGTTTAAACTTTACAAGAATTATTCTATGGTAGGGTTCTGCCAGTTTTGTAAGAATAGATTGGGTAAATACAGTTTTCAAAAAGCATTGTAGCTAATTGAAAAAGGCTTTCAGTATTTGAAAACAGATTTGACTTCATACTGAGTTTCAGCAGCCAAGTAAGAGGTCACTCAGTACAAACAGGTGGGGTCCAGACATAACCATGGCAACTGACCTGGCTCTGGGGGGGTGTCTTGACAATGTGTCTAGACGTCTAGACACAGCGTCTAGACGTCTGGACACATTGTTTAGAAGCAGAATTCCCAGATTATTGGAACTGTATCTTTCAACTGTTTGAAAAAACTTGGTTTGCATTTTAAGCGAATCGGTTTATCATCAGGTCACATGTGAACTGCTGCGCCCTCATTTTTGGTTGACCTCTGACCTTTCCTTGCTGCCCAGCGTCCATTTGTGCGTCTGTTTCCACACATAAACCCACATATCTCAGGAACCGTTTGACCGATCAGGCTAAAAATTTTGCACAAATGTAGCCCTTTGATAGCTTTATAGCATGCACTAAAACTGGTGGCGTCAACTGCAACCATTAATGCACAGCGTCCATCTGTTCATCTGCCTTTGGATAAAATCACTCATATCTCAGCAGTGTTTTGACTTATCCACCTGAAATTTTGCAGGTATATACATCCTGGACAGCTTTCTCAATTTATGAAGGTTGCGCCACCTACATTCACGTTTACTCTGCAGACATCCAAGCTCATATATTGGGAACCATTTGACTGATTGGGCAAAAAGTTTGCATGTGTATAGATCTCACATAGCTCTTCATCATAGGCAAAACTGGTGGTGCCACCTGCAACCATTTATGCACAGCGTCCATCTGTTCATCTGCCTTGGGATAAAATCACTCATATCTCAGCAGTGGTTTGACTAATCCACCTGAAATTTTGCAGGTTTATACATCCTGGACAGCTTTCTCGATTTTATGACAGGTGGCGCCACCTACATTCACGTTTACTCTGCAGACTTCCAAGCTCATATCTCGGGAACCGTTTGACCGATTGGGCCAAAATTTTGCTTGTGTATAGATCTCACATAGCTCTTCATCATAGACAAAACTGGTGGAGCCACCTGCAACCGCTTATGCATAGCATCAATCTGTTGATCTGCCTTGGGATAAAATCACTCATATCTTAGCAGTGGTTTGACTTATCCACCTGAAATTTTGCAGGTTTATACATCCTGGACAATTTTCTTGATTATATGACAGGTGGCACCACCTACATTCACGTTTAAGCTGCAGACATCCATGCTAATATGCAACACACCACGCTCTATTCCCCTTGCCACTTAATCCATGCCTCACTTCACCCGTCCCACTCTGATTTCTGCGGATACACATAGTGGCTTAACTACCCATATTCTGGTTTTAAAATGTCCTAGTCCGAAACTTGCAGTTCAGAAACGTCCATTTTGCTGAAATCATAATGACTAAGGTAGATATGCAGGACTTAGGAGGATCAATATTAAATTTTAAAAATAAACCTCCATTCATACTCCTAAACTTTGTTCAGGTTCGCATTAGGCCTGTAGGCCATGTTCTTAATTGTTTGATTTATCCACAGATTATAACAAAATTTTTTCATCTGCAGGATAAAACAATTCCACAGAATGCCATGGAAGTGATTGAGGAAGAGCTGAATAAACTGTCTTTCCTTGATAACCACTCCTCAGAATTCAAGTGAGTTCCTAATACAAAGAGAATAAGTTGTATTTAGAGAAACATATCCATATTGTTTTTTGCATAATCATATTATTAGCATCTTAAACAAGGAGAATGATTAAGGTTGTTTAAAGCTATCCTTTTCACCATATAATGATGTGAACATGAGACAATTTCAAATCATTTAATAGTAGGTTTTATTGCAGAAACTACAGGCATTGTATGTGATTGGAAAGAAAATTTCATGAAAGTCGAAACAGTTTAGATGGAGCAGGAAACGAATGCTTGCAGGAAATTAAGTTAATAATCAGTATATAGGAGATTCACTTTCTTGATATAAAATAAAAAGTTCTTATATTATGTATTGGCCATTTAAAAAGATTTTGACACAGATAAATGTTTCATGTATGTTCAAATGATGTTCTCATAACCACTTTGAATAATAAATCATTTTCCTACCAGACTGCTAGTAATTAATTATTCTGAGTGTGTGGTATCAGTAAGAAGCATTCAGATAAACTAAATCGTATTTCTCATATATCCTACCAGTGTGACTCGTAACTACCTGGACTGGTTAACGAATATACCTTGGGGTCAGTACAGCGAGGAGAACCTGGACCTGAAGCGAGCCAATGAGGTGCTAGAGGAGGACCACTATGGCATGGACGACGTAAAAAAGAGGATCCTGGTGAGTGCAGCAGCTGTACAATGTGGCTGTGTTAACTATGTTAATAATGAGAATGTGCATCCAACCATGAGCCCCTAAATAGATAAAACTATCTATGATGCAATGGCACCTTTGAAATAACAATTTGAGTCATGTCTATTGAATATTAAAAGACTTTATTGCTTTCTGTCAGTTGTGTGACTTTAATTTCATAAAATACATTTAATGGGTGCAATCTTTGTAAAAATAAAAATGACCAAAATGGATGATTACCATTTACCAAATACCTGTAACTATTGAAATTCTACAGAGTATTTCAATATAACTACAGGAAATCTATGACCAGGTTACAGCTCATGATTAAAGTAAAAGAGAAAGAGGGTCATACAAGGTTTACTGAATAGTCTCTGTGTATAAAGTTTTCAAAGCTCAAAACCTTCCATAATAGGGAAACTAAAATAAAGCAGTAATTTAGATTTTATTGTTATCTTCATTCAGACAAGGAAAACTTCAGTTTTGAGGTCTTTATCCTGGACTTTTAAATATGAGACCCTGGCTGGTGAGTACTGTTTAACAGAAATTTAAGGGTTTTTCAAAATACATTGTCATTTACTGGATTAACTGTTTGGAGTATGTAACACTGTGTGATAATTTGGATTCATGCAGGAGTTTATTGCTGTCAGCCAGTTGAAGAAAACGACACAAGGCAAAATCTTGTGCTTTTATGGTCCTCCAGGAGTGGGAAAGACCAGTATTGCACGATCCATTGCAAGGGCACTTAATAGGGAGGTAAGTCAGATGAAATTGGTATTCTCCCAGACTGCCTTTTTGTGTCCACAGAGTTTCAGGGGTTTGCATGTAAAACTTTGACCTTTATTTCGGGAGTTGTACTGTATAGTGCAACAGGAAATATCAGGACTAAAAGTTTGTTGTGGATTTTGTTACACCATAAAATATATATAAAATGTAATATATAAAATATTATATAATATAATATATAGATATATATATATATATACACACACATATATATATCAGGGCTTTCAGGAACTCGGGGGTAAGAGTTTCTGATGCTCAAAATTTCTTATGGACGCAATTATATTCATATAATGACACAATTTCTAATTATATAATGATGACAATTACATAAGATATGAAAAAGATTCAATTTTGACAAAACTTTTCCAAATTGGAAACATCATCTCCGATTGAGATGCTCTAAACTCAGATGGGACTCCCCCAGATTTTGCCTGAGCATCCTGGACTCTTCAGATTTTCTTCCTATTGAGAGCCTTGAGATATATATATATATATAGTTATATATATAGTTATATATATAGTTATATATATATACAGTCAAGCTCACTTTGTGTCGTATTGGTCAATAGAAAATCCCATTTATTGTCACATAAAACTGAAATCCCAAACCATTTCCTATATAAACATGGTAAATCTGACCGTTTAATATCATGGAATATTGTCATAATCCTGTTTATTGTCATGCTTGGAACCCTTGGCAGTGATACCAATTCGCAGTTAATATCTTATCAAATGCCAACATGGCGATCAACGAGGCCAAGAGCCTGTAATTGGTCAGGCGTATCAAATGATCACATCTCTCACCTGTGTGCAGCAGGCAAGTGTAGTGATGCATGTGGGACATTCCCCATCACTTAGCTAATTAATGTTTTAAGATACCATGGTAATCCAGATCATTGCTTTTCTTTGTACGTTAACAAGGCAATGTTTGCGATCACATGTCACACATAATGAACTCCTGGCCTTTGCCAGGCTGTGGTTTACACCTCAGTGATGTTTCGTCGAAATGATATGAACCACGAGCTGTTAACGTGGCTTGCAACTAGAAATTGTCTTTAAGGGTCCATGAAAAGCTGGAGGTTTTGTGAGCACTGGAGGAGATACCCAGTCGAAAACCTCAATCGCTGTGAAACTTCAGAGTGTTGACAGTGGCTTGACGATGACCATCCCTTAAACGGTCTGATCATAAAGATAATCATGGAAGTTTGAGTCATAAATAAGACATCTGGAAAATTAGGTGCAATAGTCAGGGAAAGAATTATCAGGTAAAATAGTTTGCCCATGGATAACATGATAACAGTGCCTCATATTTCGAGACATTTGACCTCATGACCCAGACGATACATCTCTTTCTGTTGGCAAGCGGGATTTTGGTCAGTTATTGCAGCATGCGGCACAAAACTTACAGGAAATAAGGTGCGCATAAACGTAATTTGATATGCTGTTGTGCAATAAAAATTTTCATAAACGTTTCTTATTATTGACGATTTATTTAAAATCATCTGAGACATAAAGCTTCTTTAATGACTCAAAAGGACATTGATGTTGAAGCCCTTCTTAATATCACATCCCGGTTATTATCATAATTTAGGCATGCACCAGCGACATGACAATAAGCGGGCTTGACTGTGTATATATATATATATATATATATATATATATATATATATACACAAACACAGCAGTAACCGCGATGTCAGTTTATGTAATATTGGTAGGAGAGTTTAATTGCCTCTAACCAAGTTTGATATAACACAATAATATTGAGATATCTTTTGTTTTACATGAATAAATAATCATTAACAGTTGATGACTTGATGAATAATAGTTATAAAAATCAAGACCTTGTCTGTATCTTGTTTTCTTTTGAAAAACATACAGCTAGTGCTTAATAGAAGGGTTTATAATGCCATGTTTTTGTTTGCAGTATTTTAGATTTAGTGTTGGAGGAATGACAGATGTTGCTGAAATCAAAGGACACAGGTATGATGTTTTCACACAGTATAGTTCTTAGATAAGTTCATATAAAGGAGGGCGGCTCAAAGGCAATAGTAGTTCGAAAATGTTAAGGAGATTATGTGATATGACATAATGAGAAGTGATTGTATAAGTTTTTGTGCTGACAGCTTCATCTGAATTTGTTTCAGTCTAGTCTAATTTGTAGTAATGATGAGAAACAGAAGTATTGATGAATCAAAGGGTTTGTATATTACTAAAGCTTTTTCCCATGTTTGTTTGCTTTTACCAAGCAGGCCTTTAGCCCTATTTTCTCCTTGATTTGTCATCAGAGGTTGTGCACACATTTTGTGAATTCGTGAAGCAAGCCAAGTGGCTCTGACCACACCACCCCTGTAAAAAAAGGCAATTCACTAGTGACACGTTTATTCATGTTTGGCTTTGCTGAACACTTACTCTAATCAACTGGAATTAGGAGTAAAAGCCAGGAACGCATAATACCTGGGTAAAACCTATTTTACCAAGCCCAGGTTTTTACCAAAATTAAACGTGGGTAAGACCTGCAAATTCTGGTTTTATATAGTATGGTCACTTGCATTTTATATACCTTGTCTGATGAACATTGTTCCATAATGCTTTATATAAAAATTTGATTGAAACAAAAGAAGGAGCATTTCATACAATTAAGAGAAAAAAATAAGCCAGTGTCTCTATTTGGAATTTGTGAGCTTATTACAAACATTGATTAACTCAGCACATGTTCTAGGATACAGGCACCCATGTTATCTCGCTCTCTTTGTTGTTGCTTTGTAGGAGAACATATGTTGGAGCCATGCCTGGGAAGGTCATACAGTGTTTAAAGAAAGTGAAAACAGAAAATCCTCTTATCCTGATTGATGAAGTTAGTATATTATTTATTTCCTGTATTTCTGTGTATTCATTCTCTCAGATGTAACAATTAACTGTTCTGTGAAATGGCATGAATGAACATGGTTTTATTTATGAGGACATCTCTCAAACCTAGCCATTCATGTATTTTTATGTTGTTGCACCTGTTATTTGCCTTAATCAAAATAAACTTATAAGCTTTAGGTTTAAATTAAAATGTTACAAGTTAAATATAGACTCATTGTGAAGGCCAGAACAATGTTATAGTTGTTTTCATTTCATCAGATTGCACCATATAAGTAGCAGACCTTCAAAGACTGTTGAATAAAATGATCAGTTGCCATTGTCTATAATATCTGTTTAACAGTCCACATATAATTAGAAAACATACTTTATGATAAAAATGACAAAATGGAATGCACCTTGGCATTTCAGGAAACAGAAAATAAGAATTGTGTTTTGTATGAACAGGTTGATAAGTTGGGGCGTGGTTACCAAGGTGACCCAGCCTCTGCACTTCTTGAGCTGCTGGACCCGGAACAAAATGTTAACTTTCTGGATCACTATTTGGATGTACCTGTTGACCTTTCAAAGGTAGGTCAAACTTTGATGTTTCGGTCATGCTAGGCTATTGTGTAGCAGTTTTCTTCAGGGTAAATACTGTATTGTGGAGGTACATATGACATCAGAGTAATACTAATTCAACAGGACTGCTCCAGTGATACCATTCTTCAGTTTGTCTGGCTGGCCAGCTGAAGGTCAACTGACAATAAAAAACTGTGAGAGCTACAGCCTTGTACATGTGTATTTGTTACCTGAAGCCAAATTTTTGGCCTTGAAGCATGTAACTGCTGTATTGGATATAAGGCATTATATTTTCTCTTAGCAAAACAACTGTCGATTACCTGATTATTTTCAATGGTGAATAGAACTGAATTGATTAGTTTTGCAAGTCAAGATAAAATTTTATGGTCTACCATCAGTCATTGTCCTTAGTCCGTATGCCCTTAAAACTCCTGAAAAAAATGAAATTTGAAGTTTGAAATCTAAGTACTAAAATAAGTGATGTAGTTTTAGAAAATATTCAAAATGTTAATGATAAAGACCATTATGAAAGATTATTTAAGATTATATCTTGACTTTTTTTATCTCATTTGACTGTCTAGAATCTTTAGCAAAGGCCATCTGGAAACATGCTTTCTATGTCACCTACAGTACAATTTTTGCAAAAAAAAAACTGTTAAAGTCACCTAGACTTTTCAAAGTTTTTTAACCTATGCAGTATATGTGGTATCATATGATAACATCTGTAATATATAATGAAAAATTTGATATTTTTTAAACTGGATCCCTAGCACCATTTGGTTTATCATGTGTGAATGCATCCTTTACTCCAATGATCTGATACCACCTCTCTGTATGTTGCTCCTAGGTGCTGTTTATTTGTACTGCCAATGTTGTTGATACAATTCCTGAGCCGCTACGAGACAGGATGGAGATGATTGATGTATCAGGATACGTTGCTGAGGAAAAAATTGCCATTGCCGAGGTAGGTTGTGGGGTATCAGCAGAAAAATGATAATAAAATACAATCTCTGAGTAATCCTTAAGACATTCAGCTTGCTTTTTTTAAGAGAAAATAATGTTTTCCAGTCAGTTTAACTAATGCAGTACAGAATAAGATTTGATCCATCTGTGGATAATAATAACTTACTGAATGATAAAAAAGTGCAACCAATGCATTAGACTATAGAAATAGAAATATATCATGAATCAAAATAAGTAAATTGACAATGAAATAAATAAATGAAAATTATTTATAGAGAAAATTGCAAGCAGTGCAATACTTGTATCAGTTTGTAATTTCCCATAGAAAATGTAACATGGCTTACTGAATTTATTTTAATAAATGCAACTGATGCATTACATCACCAAATATTGGCTAGTATCAGTTTATATTTTGCAAAAGATCACCAGATAAGGACTTTTCATGTAAAAAAAAAAGCCATGTGTTGAATATGAAATATTTCATTGGGTCTGTCACTCTATCAATTATTTTTCATCTTGAATAGAAAGTACCTTTCCAGATTTCAGATGTTAATCAACCTTTGCAGGTTCAATATGTACAGTAGAGCCTCCCAAATAAAAACACTGGTTGAACCTTGATGTTTGCCTGTATAAGACAGGCGCCTGTTGTTGAGAGATAATAGTTGTTTGAATCTATTTATCCATAATACAGAGGTTTCAGTGCCTGAACAAAAGAGGTTTCCTTAATAGAGAGGTGACTAACAGACATGACCATAATAGATAGGTGTACATAATAGATAAGTGACCATAATAAATAAGTGTCCAAATAATGAGATGTCAATAATAGAGAGGTGTCTGCAGTTAAGAAGTTCCCATACAAGAGAGGTTTGCATAATATAGAGGTGTCCATACTAAAGAGGTGACCATTATAGAGAGGTGTCCATAACAGAGAAGGATCTGTATAGGAAGGTTTCATGGTGCATTGTTTCTGTTTTGTTTTGTAGAAGTACTTGGTTCCACAGGCATCAGTCAACAGTGGTGTGACATCAGAACAACTGAACATTACACATGATGCCATGAACACATTAATTAAGGCATACTGCAGGGAGAGTGGTGTACGCAACCTCCAGAAACATATAGAAAAAGTAGGTCAATACATGCACAGGTTGAAATGTTTAAAATGTTTTATGGGACCTGGACAGCTGAGTGGTAAAACGCTCGGCCTTCTCCACTGGCGACCCGGGTTCGATTCCCAGCGTGGCTATGAGAATGGGTTGTAGTTGCCCGTCCAAGGTCGGTGGTTTTCTCCGGGTCCTCCGGTTTCCTCCACCCTTATCAACTACCGAGCGCCAACATCCGAGCCATGGAGAGTGCCTCGTATTAGTTATTATAACTATTTTTACAATCCATGTAAAATAAATAAAGTTATAACAAAATGGTTTATGAGCCAAATGGACAGAGACATTATGGATTTAGCATGTTGAAGTACCTTTTTGTTGAATACAGCTACAGATAAAGATACATTAGATCTGTGAAGCTCTATATTGTATATAATAGAGAATGAAGACTTTATGTAGAGATATATCATTGGTCTCACAGAAAATTTGCAGTTTCGAATTTGCAGCTGAAGTTCACTGGTCTGATCCAAAGCCTCAAGGGAAAATGGAGGATACCAACAGAACATCTGATGTTTGCTTTAATGACTTAAAAGCAGGTTATGACTCTTTAGATTATTCCTAACCCTATTAAGAGGAAACCTTAAATCCACAAAGCTCAAATATTGCATGTAGTAATTTCCTCTGCCAAGGGGCAGGGTTATGTTTTTGCCAGCTTTCGTTTGTTTGTCTGTCTGTTAGCAACATTCTTCTTAAAGGTATTCACAGATTTTGATGATATTTTCAGGATAGCTTGACAGTGATAGAAGGAACAATTGAATACATTTTGGGGGTAATTCGCGTCACCATCTTGATCCAGGATTTTTTAAAGAAGAAAATGCTTCATTTGTGACATGCCAAATGACAGTAATGAACTGCCTTGGCGGAGGTCTGTGCTCTCTGAGTGCAAATTTCTATTTTCCTTATGGATTTCTTCATTTTCATTTCGACAGACTGTATCACATATAGGTCAAAGACCTATCTATGACAGAGTTTATGAGAGAGAGAAAACATTTCAGGTTCATGTGACAGATCTAAAATTGAATGGTGTGACAGGAGGGATATGTTGAAGGAATGGTGCTATGTAATTCATTATGACTCCAAACTAAGCAGCCACTTGTGGGCCAGCACAGCTAAGTTTGTACTGTTCATTTTTTTCAGATTTTCCGTAAAGCTGCCTATAAACTGGTGAATGAAGGTGTGACACAAATTGAAGTTGACCCTGACAACCTTCAGAGTTTTGTGGGTAAACCCATCTTCACAAGTGACCGCTTGTATGAGGAAACCCCTGCTGGTGTTGTAATGGGACTGGCCTGGACAGCCATGGGTAAGAAATTCATCCTTAAAATAAAGAACAAACTTTCTTGCTCTCAGTCAGGGCTTCTGCTGACTACTGTATGTTCTATACACTAGTATTTTCCTATGAAAAAAAGACTCCCGTATTTTCCAGCATTTAGACTGATATATCCCATATTTTTTTCTCACTGCACAATCATATTCCCAAATCCCAATATAATCATTATTACTGAATAATCATTGTAACTAAACCTTTATTTATTGAAAATATGCAGCTCTGTGGTGAATCTGTCCATATAAGTGATACAGTCAAACAAGCGAAGCCAACTAAACCTATGAAACAGACCTTAAGAAGTTGCTTGTAGAATAGATTTTTATGTTAATCTAACATACAAACAACAATTATGCAATGAAACTTGGATCTTGATGCATTTTTCAAGGTCACATAAGTAGTCTTGGTGGATGACATTGCCCCATCTCAAATTTCATACAGGTATTTAAAACCTTTTTCTTCCACCTTCTCCACAAAAGGTGGGGGACATAACAGATCTGTTCCACAGATCACCTTTTTAATTGTCCAAGTTAGACTTGCATCCATATTTGTTAGCAGTCTTTTTTTAGCTCGGCTGACTGTAAGTCATCTGAGCTATAGCGATCACTCTTTGTCTGTCGTCCGTCCGGCCGTCATCTGGCCGTCTGTCCGTTAACAAGGCACAAATCGTAACCACTGGACCTGGAATCTTCTTACTTTACATCCAGAAAGGTCCATGATAAATCTCCTTGGAAACCTGGAATTAGGTCTCTGTTACCCATATCCTTCGAGCTATGGGGCCCCAAAGTACCCCCCAGAATAGTGAAAAATTTCATACAAAAACTTCAATATCTCATTAACTACATCACTGATGGTCGTGATTTTTGGCATACATATTGATCATGAGATGTTTCATCAGTTTCTGAAGACTGGTGGCGCCACCTGTATTTTTCGATTTTTTATGAATTGTTTTCTCTGTTTTTGAGACCTTTAAAAATGTGAACATCTGTTAACAGGGCACAAATCGTAAAGACTAGATCTAGAATCTTCATTCTTTAAATTCTGAGAGACCTATGAAAAGTCTCCATGGAAACCAGAAATTAGGTCTCTGTTACCCATATCCTTCGAGCTATTGGGCCCCAAAGTACCCCCCCAGAATAGTAAAAAATTTCATAAAAAAACTTCAATATCTGATTAACTACATCACTGATGGTCATGATTTTTGGCATACATATTGATCATGAGATGTTTCATCAGTTTCTGCAGACTGGTGTCGCCACCTGTATTTTTCAATTTTTTACGAATTGTTTTCTCTGTTTTTGAGACCTTTAAAAATGTGAACATCTGTTAACAGGGCACAAATCGTAAAGACTGGATCTAGAATCTTCATTCTTGAAATTCTGAGAAACCTATGAAAAGTCTCCATGGAAACCTGAAATTAGGTCTCTGTTACCCATATCCTTTGAGCTGTGGCACTCCAAAGTACAGCTCAGAATAATGGAAAATTTGAAAAGCTGAAGTATCTGAACAACTAATGCAGAGATCACCTTACTTGTTTCTATGGATATTGATCATGGAGTGTTTCATCAGTTTCTGCAGCCTGGTGGCACCACATATATACGTTTGGGCTTTTTTTTTTAGAATTTTTTTCTCTTTTTTTGAGACCTTTAAAGATATGTACATCTGTTAACATGGCACAAATCATAACAGCTGGACCTAGAATTTTCATTCTTTACAAACAGGAAGACCCATGAAAAATCTCCATGGAAACCTGAAATTAGGTCTCTGTTTCCCATATCCATTAAGCTGTATGGCTCCAAAATACCCCCCAGAATAATGAAAAATTTGATACAAAAACTCCAGTATCTCAATAACTACAACACTGATGCTCATGATTTTTGGCATACATATTGATCATGACATGTTCCATCAGTTTTAGCAGACTGGGTGTGCCACCTCTATTTTTTCCAAATTTTTACGAATTATTTTCTCTATTTTTGAGACCTTTAAAGATGTGGTTATCTGTCAAAAGGGTACAGATTGTAACAACTGGACCTAGAATCTTCATTCTTGTCATGCAAGGAGGCCCATGAAAAGTGTCTATGGAAACCTGAAATTAGGTCTCTGTTACCCATATCCTTCAAGCTATAGAACTCCAAAGTATCCCTCAGAATAATGGAAAATCTGATACAAAATCTGAAGTATCTTAACAACTAATCCAGAGACCACCATGCTTCTTTGCATGGATATTGACCATTAAGTGTTTTTATTAGTTTCTGCAGACTGGTTGGGCCACCTGTATTTTTTTAAAAGTTTACACATTTTTTCTCTTTTTTTGAGATATATTAATACAGACACAATCTCAGCCTGTTGGTTAATCTGTTTGATGCTTCAGTTGAATGGTTATATACTACCATTCAGATGATAAAATTTCCTTTTGCAAATCTCTTCCCAGTCAGCTGAGCGTCAGGACCCATGGGTCACTTGTTCCTCGATACAGCCAATACAGTGTGCAAAGTGTATTGGTTACAGTATCAACATTGCATACTGATTGATAACAACATATTGATATATTGATATATTGATACAGGCCTATAACTCTCAGTTAACAGTCTGTTCTCTTAGAGCTACTTCTACAACAAGACATACACAAAGTACTTAAATTAGTCACCTATTTTTTTATTACTAACATAAAATTATAAAAATATGGAAAGAAAATATTTTGGAAATTTGATTTTAAATATTAAATCCATTGTTTCTGTGCAAATCTCACGTGTTTTTATCTTTGAAATCAATTTCTTTGGATGTCTCCTTCATTGTGAAGCACTTAAAATGTTTATCAATTTTTAGCTCAGCTGACTATAAGTCATCTGAGCTATAGTCGTGGTCCGTTGTCCGTAAGTCTGTCCGTCGGTCTGTCCGTCCATCCGTAGATGTGGTACATTTTGAAACCGTAAGACCTAGGAATCCAAAATTCGGCATAATGTTAGATGCCCCCAAGATCTCCTACCAAGCCGAAAACTGGGTCTTTGCGACTTTGTTCCTTCCAGAAATTAAGGAAAAACCTCAATTGTTTATTAAAAACCTATTTTCACACTTCAGGACTGCTTACTATCAAAACCACTCATCTGTTTTTCCTCATATTTACTATAAATATTCCTCTATATAGTTCCTATGTACATGCTAGAAATTAAGTGTGTATTGTATAATTTAAAAAAGTTATGGGCCCAAACATAATGCATTTTGTAAAAAATCAGGAAAGATATTTGCTTACTTAACACAAAACATGTTAAAGCTATGGACTTTTTTCCAGTAATATAACTTTAATTAATCAAAATTAAATTGTATATTCAAAATTAGATCAAAATCTTTTAAATTTTTAAAAATATTATCAAAAATAAAAAATTGGTACCTTAAATTTTGCCCAACTTTGACCATGGCACGTTTTTTTACTGTAAGTACTGTGGATTTAATTTTCACATCATGTTTTTGTTAGCATTTTGCCTTTTAACACCAAAAATTTGAAACCAGTTGACAAAAACTGTAGATTTTATTTAAGTTTTCAAGCACCATGTAACATATTGTTTACATCAAGCTAGTGTCATGCAGTTTGCAAGAGCTCAACTCCCCACCTTCAGCTCTCAGTTCCTAAAATTTGGCATACAATTAGATGTCTCAAAAATCCCCTACCATGCCAAGAATTTGGTCACTAGGACTTAATACCTTCGAGATATTAATGAAGAACTTCATTTTTCCATTAAAAACCCATTGTTACACTTCAAGACTGCCTAATATCAAAACCACTGATCTGACTTTAATCATATATAATATACATATTTTTCTATACATTCTCTATGCAAATGCCAGAAATGATGCCAGTATTGCCTAATTGTTTTAAGTTATGGGCCAAAACATAATGCACCTTGTAAAAAATCAAGAAATACATTTACTTCCTTAACAAGAGGATTGCTGAAGCTAGAGATTTTTTGTCAGGGATGTAACATTATTTAATCAAGATTCAATTGAATACCCAAAATTAGTTCTGAATTTTTCAAATTTTATATGTTATTAGTATAAATATAAAATTAGTACCTTAAATTTTGCCCAACTTTGACCATGGCACGTTTGTTTCCTGTGAGCACTGTTGATATAATTTTCATATCATGCACACATAAGGATTTCAGCTTTTTAGTTTAGAAAGCTGTAAGAAATTGGCCAAATATTGTAGCTTTTATTAATGTTTTAATGAGACATGTCAGACCTTGGCTTTCTCTAGCCCCTCTTGAGTCACCTGTATGTTGACCTTGTTGAACTTTCAGCAAATCATGCATGCTTGAGGCGAGGCATTAAGTGGGGCAGCCAGGCACTTTATGGCCAGCCACAGTTGATCCAGGTGTCCAACCCAACTCATCTAGTAGTTTTAACCAACAACATAACAATAAACAATAAATTAATAAATTTTTATTGATTTTTAATAACAAATTAAAGAAAAATAGAAAAGGAATTTGTTAGTTGATAATAACAGGAAATTAACTTGAGTTACTGATGATATAAGAATCTTGCATCGATGGATAGAATGTCACGTATTCCAAATAACACCATGCAGTCACCTATGGTATTTTTCAGTTCAATTTTAATGATAAAAAAGTAAATCATATTATTCATTACTAATCATTAGGGATCATATGAAGGAAATTAATGATAGACAAAGATGCAGTTGATAATATTAATCTAGATTCCTACTGTGTCTAGTGTGTACATTAATGTGAAATTAGTCCAAAATGAATATATTACATTTATTTTTTTAATATAAATAAAAGCCATAAAACCAGGTACTTATGATCATTATTTAAATGTGTGAATTTTGTATATTCTGGATTCTCAACATCATTGTTTGGCGAAAACTGAATAAATACCAGACAAGGTGTGAATACTTTGCAACTGTATTTAAATACGAATATGAATATGTAGTCCATGATAAAATTTCTTTCATAAGAATGGGAATTCAGGTAAAAATGAAAGTATATGAATATCAGTGCAAATACTTTCTAAATGTATTCATGAATGCATTCATGAATATATTCTTTAATATTATTTTAATAATCACTTCAGTTATATTTTATTTTTAAAAAATCATATGATTCTCTTATTATTTTTAATAAAAATAATATTTGGGACAATATTTGTAATTTTTTTTAATAAATAGTTAAACTCTTATATTATATGTTCTGCTTATAAGTTATATGGCCAAGTCAAAATCTGTGTGACAATAGCATTCCATTTGTTAATAAAATAAATGAAATCAATCCTTTTCCCTGTCTCCAAAGGTACTATCAAAATCATACATAAGCTAAACAACAACAACTCATAATACAGCTTATTTTTTTACCACATAAAACCAGCATGTGCCTCATTTCTAAATCATATTTTTTAATCATATATAACAGCTGAGCGCCGTGACCCATAGGTCCCTTGTTTTATGTTTGCTGGTGTAGTTAATAACAGTGTTATGTGATTTAGAAATATTTGTTTGATTAAATACAAAGACTGGTCATTCAGTACAAAATGTTCACTTTACAGGAGGCTCAACATTGTATATTGAAACAACCAAAAATAGAACGCTCAGTGAAGATCAGAAAGAGGCTCAGGGTGCGATGACTTTAACAGGGAATCTTGGTGATGTAATGAAGGAGAGCGCCAACATAGCTTACACATTCGCAAGAGCATTTCTTATGGATCAAGATCCGTCCAACATGTTCCTTCAGAAGGCCCACCTACATGTTCATGTGCCCGAGGTAAGACTAATTATCACCTGGACTTGACAGCAGGGTATATTTTAATGGTCAGTTGACCCTTGTTTGTGCAGTTGTATTTCTCAATCTGTCCAGATCTAAACTTTAAAGTGTTGATGTAGTCACAGACTGGAAAAAAATTCATGCCATTAAGTGAATAATAGACTAAGCAATATCTAATATCAATTCTTCACATTATATAACTAGCTCTGAAATGATTTTGTATCATTTTATCTTATTTATGTTATAAATATATATATTTTTCACATAATTTCATTCATATATATATATATATATATATATTATTCATATGAGAAGAATATTATCAGTGGAAATGTCAAAGCATTGACTGGAGATTTCCTATTACAATGACAGAGTATTCACTTAGATTACATATAAGCTCCTGATCCTGGTTTCTTGGTCTTCAGGGTTTATAGTTTAGCCCTGTTGGCTTATTTTATGCTGACTGGGGAATGCTTTATTGTGAAGTTCTAATATTTTCTAAAAAATATACTCTGTCTGACATGTGTTATATCTGAAGGGAATGGAGACAGGTAGTAATGATTTACTTAGAAACAGGATGTACTAAGTCAGGTGAATAGACTAAATTGTTAGGGTTTGCATAATTTCACTCATTCTTTATTGAGTCCATTTACAGGTTGATTCACAGGAGGAAACTTGTAAAGTAAAAAGCAAAGATTGTTGGTGTAAAGACAGAATTAAATTTTGTATAACAACTTAGTATCATCAGCCTGCATTATCAGTGTGTCCTTTCTGTTTGATCAATGAAAAAAATGGCACAACTGGTATTATTTTGTAACAGTTAAAAGATTCATTTAAGAATATTATTTGGGATTGGGGGTGCCAGAAATTTTCATGACAGCCTTATGGATAACCTGATGCTAATTATTTGTTTGCACTGATATGATATGTAAACTGTATCTTTTTGTTAAAATAGTAATATGGTTAATTCATCTACAGTCATTTGACAGCACGGTCTTCAGGCCTTTACCTAATCTGTAGAGAAAAACTGTACACTCCTGGAACATTCAGTGCTCCAGCTGATTTATTCTTTCTGTGCTGTTTATTATGTGCTTTATTTGAGTAAACCATCTCATTATTTACCTTTTTGCAGGGTGCAACCCCAAAAGATGGACCAAGTGCTGGCTGTACAATAGTGTCAGCCCTGTTGTCATTGGCCAAAAACCAGCCAATCAGACAGAATGTTGCAATGACTGGAGAAGTCACTTTGACGGGGAAAGTATTACCAGTCGGAGGAATCAAAGAGAAGACAATAGCTGTGAGTGAGAGATTTAATTGTTGTGCTGATCATTATTGTCAGTTGCAGGTTTACAGCTGTATGATGCATCATTCATTATATAACATCCAGTGGTATGATATTTAATAATGTAAATTAAAATGCCTAATTATGAAAGTATATGATATAAAGTATTATAATTGATAAACTTACTTGATGGAATACTTTATGATACTTCTAATGTTTTGGTGAAACTTGAGAGGACTATAAAGAATATATTTCAAGGGGGCTTCCACAAATGTTAGTGATATGAAGTGATATGAAGTGCATCCATTCAATAAAATGACATTTCATTATGTTTTAAACATACTGGTTATGAGTTATGGCATTTCAACTTCTGATGGAGAATAAAATGATTTAACAGTTCTAAACTGGATTATCCACAGTGAAGTTATTGCCAACATATTTCTTGAAAGCAAACAGTTTGATTTATATGTTTTAGGAGACTGGAAATGTTCTAACTGTAATCCTTTCACATTATTCCTTCATTGCCAGTCATTTGTCAAAATGCATTAATGAAATTTCAAGACAGGGTTGGCAATATTGATTATGTATTCATATTTGTGATCAATATTGCCAACCCTGTCTCGAAATTTTATTAATGCATTTGGAGTATTCACATTGACAGACCTTTTTGTAATTGTGATGTGTGGCCATTTGAATTAATATCTTTTTCACTTGTTATTTTGTTACTTTGACAGGCCAAGAGAGTTGGTGTAGACTGTATAATACTACCATCAGCCAACGAAAAGGACTTTTCAGATTTGCCAAGCTACATCTCAGATGGACTTGAAGTGCATTTTGTTGATCATTACAAAGATGTTTTTAATATCATATTCCCAGATTCAAAATGATAGAAATTATGCAAATGAAAGGATTATACCACAGCATGAGTCAGCCAAAAACAGACAACTGCCCAGCAGCAAATTTATATACTGATTGCTTATTGAGTTGCCAGATGGATGAAAAATCAGAAATGTTTTCTTGTCTACTGTGCACAGACCAAGGAGGACCTGACCTGCCCAAGCAGATGGCTGTACATAGATATTTATGTTAGGACTGCCCTTGTTGATTATTTGATATAATTGTTTCACAATCACAGTCATAACAGTTTAGAAAATGAGATCAACAGAAAGGGACATGTGAATTATTTTAAATACATATAACCATGCTTCTATTAATGATGATCAAAGATTTATTTATCATTAATTCAGCTGCCCCATTTTGATCACTTGATGAGAGCGTTCATAGTTGTTCCACCACTATGAGGATTTGTTTTTCTCAATACTCTGTTTATTAAGAATATAAGATTCTGTAACTTCAAAACCAAAAATATACTTTAAGGTTATTTCTGAGAATGAACATTACCAATAAGCATTTTTAGAAAGATGGTCTGGTCGTTTAACTGAATGATCAAGTAAATATAGACAAAGTAAAGCAAAAAACGTTAATCCTGTCTTGCCTGCGTTTCTACATCATAAACTTTTTTGTGGATTTGTGTTTAAATGTCCATACATACAGATGCAGCTTGATGACCAGTGAAAGTTTTATGTTTGTGTATATGTGCTAGCAACAGAATAAGCATATTGAGCTCATAGTATTGCAGCTTTATTTTGTGAAATTAGATGCATTATCATAATTGTCATTTGATTTTACCAATATTATATTCAATCCTCTTATGAGCCAAGTTAAAATAACATATTGAAGCATTGCTGATGAAAAATAGGTTTAAGTGAAATTTGGTATATTATTGATATAATATTATATACCCCAGTTCTAAACTTAGAAAGAACCAACATTCATCCAAGTAAATGGGCTATTAATGTAAAATATTTATTATTTCATGGGCTGTATGTTAAAAAATATCAAGTTAGAATTCTTGACATGTGGCCTTGAAATGTGTACTATATGCCAGCTCAATAAAGAGTACTTTATATTGATAAGAGGTCTCTTTGTCTTTTGTGACATCTTCACTGTTTTATCTTGCACCAATATATCGACTCTGATTAGGAAAGCTACTTTTCAGCTTATTCCCAGTAAGGGCTTATTCACATATGGTCGAGGTAATATATGTCTCAGTGTGGTGCCGTGATGTTGCCCCAATAAGATTAAATCTAAGGTCCAAAGGTATTAGAAAGATCGAAGAGAGTTAATGCGGTAAGAATGTGATTGATTGTGAAATATCGGAAATGTTAAGAAAGGACAATTCCAATGTATCAAAGGGTACCACGCTGGTTTGTCTTTGAATCTTCTTTCCATTTTACAATTCCGAGTTTTTCTGTGAACATTTAACGATACTGTTAGGCCTCCTGATTTTCTCTTGTTCCCCGGTCACCTCGTCATTCGGACCAGAAGTGGGTCCAGGTTTTCACCCTTTTCCAGCCCCGACAACCTGTTCTAAGGATTTCAGACCACTTTTTGTGGCCAGGACCCCCCCCCCCCCCCCTTACGGACCTGTGACCTTTTTAAGGGTTTTTTATGCCCCCGCCACAAAGTGGCCGGTGCATATAGTTTTAATTATGTCCTTCATTCCGAAATCAAACAGTTGTACGGACTTTTTTTCGCAATGCCTGCAGATATTGGCCTGATTTTTGGTGTGTGGGCAGATATAGACCAGTTACAGATCGAGTTCGCGTTTTGTCCCGGTTGACCTATTTTTGACCGTTTTACGGCTCCTAAACTTAGAAAATTTCATGAAAAATAGGAATTTTCATGACAAATACACATGTACGGACTTTTTTCGCAATGCCTGCAGATATTGGCCTGATTTTTGGTGTGTAGGCAGATAATGACCACTTACAGATCGAGTTCGCGTTTCGTCCCAGTTGACATACTCTTGTCCGTTTTACGGCTCCTTAACTTAGAAAATTTCACGGAAAATAGAAATTTTCATGACAAATACACATGTACGGACTTTTTTTCGCAATGCCTGCAGATATTTGCCTGATTTTTTGTGTGTGGGCAGATCAGTTACAGATCGAGTTCGCGTTTCGTCCCGGTTGACCTACTTTTGACCGTTTTACGGCACCTGAACATAGAAAATTTCATGAAAAATAGAAATTTTCATAACAAATGCATATGTACGGACTTTTTCTCCTCTGTGCCTGCATATACCACCCTGATTTTTTATGTGTGGGCAGATAATGACAGTTACAGATTGAGTTCGCGTTTCGTCCTGGTTGACCTACTTTTGACCGTTTTACGGCACCTGAACATAGAAAATTTCATGAAAAATATTAACTTTCATGACAAATACACATGTACGGACCTTTTTTCGCAATACCTGCAGATATTGGCCTGATTTTTGGTTTGTGGGCAGATAATGACCAGTTACAGATCGATTTGACGTTTTGTCCCAGTTGACCTACTTTTGACCGTTTGACGGTGCTGTAACATAGAAATTTCATAAAAAAAAGTGCACATGTACGGACTTTTTTTCGCAGTGCCTGCAGATACGGGCCTGATTTTTGTCGTGTAGCCAGATAATGACCAGTTACAGATTGAGTTCTTGTTTTGTCCCAGTTGACCTACTTTTGACCATTTGACTGCTCCTGAACATAGAAAATTTCATGAAAAATAGAAATTTTCATAACAAATGCATATGTACGGACTTTTTCTCCTCAGTGCCTGCAGATACCACCCTGATTTTTTATGTGTGGGCAGATAATGACAGTTACAGATCGAGTTCGCGTTTCGTCCCGGTTGACCTACTTTTGATTGTTTTACGGCTCCTAAACATAGAAAATTTCATGAAAGACAGAAATTTTTATGGAAAATGCACATGTATGGTCTTTTTTTCACAATGCCTGCAGATACTGGCCTGAATTTTGGTGTGTTGCTTGATAATGACCCGTTACAGATCGAGTTTGCATTTTGCCCTTGTTGACCTACTTTTGACCATACGACACCTCCTGAACTTAAATTTTTTTTCAAAATTTAACAAATGTTTCTAATTTGCCCCAGGCGGGGGCATTCGTGTCGTTCCGACACATATAGTTTCATAAGTAAACAAGTCTTGGACCCACCCTTTTCCTAAAACCTGGATCCGCCCCTGATTCCTGGTTTTAATCAGTGCCACATTTGGACAGCCACGGACAGCAGCTGTGAGAACTGTCTTAATCATCCAATGATAATCATTCCAAGGCTGTCCGGCCCACGTGAAGGGCATGTCGAAGAAAAAAAAAAACACGCTCACTAATAGGCACCATCAGCATATGGTATCACCCATAAATAGGCTTCCCTGCTAACTAAGCGTATTAACAAACCGATATCTTTCGGAAATAATTCTTATTTTAGGATTAAGACATGCAGTGAGATTTATGAATGTCAACGGACGGAGCCAGTGGGTAATTGCGTAGTTTTTACTAGAGTACGCGTGTATATTATTCATCAGTAAAAAAAAAACTGAATTATTCTTGATTTACGCGTCAGGCGCCTTTGGACGAAACCATGTTGGACATAAAGGGATACCAGATGTAGAGAGCTCCTGAGGATTCAATTATACAACTGCCGTGATATCTCTTATACTAAGACTAAATTACGGACTTTTTCACGATAATTTATAATATTTGTAAATTGGTGAGCGTTATTTACTTTAAGTGGCCTTCTAGACTTTGTCATTATCTAGAATTAAGCAATGGTTAACAGTGGATAACATACCTCGAACTGGCATAACATTTTCCGTAATAGATTTCGTATTTAATAGTTATTTACTGATTGGAGTTTTATACCTGGGTTGAAACCAGGTAGCCCAAATGAAACAAAGTTACCTTGACCGCGTGGATTGCGCAGAGAATTAGCGTTCAATTTATAGGACTTCCCTGAATAAACTACCATCCCACAAATGTTCAAGTATTTCGTTGCTGTGAAAATATACTGGCCGTTAATAAGAAGGGGGCAAAAACAACATCGAAGGACATGGATGCTAGTGGGGTCCTGAGCTACGCAGGCTTTTCAGCCGGCATGCGTCAGTTAAGAGCCACTTGAGCTGCAACATGTGCGTGGGTTGCAACCTGAAAGTTATCAAGGAAGGCCGTGGAAGATCTATGTAAACTGGTCGGGCTGAGACAAGACTTGGGTTGAAATAAAAATGCATTTGCAATGAAAATTTAAAATATCGCATGTGCATTCAAATACAGGGCTTTTGTAATTTCTCAATTAAAATACCTGCTGAAAATATGATTGTCAAATCCACATAAGCTCTGTCAAATCCACATAAGCTATGAGGGATTATTTGAGAATGATACTCTTTTCGAATCCTGTAATGGTTTCTCAATAAGGTATTCTGTCATAACAGGTTTCAGTATGCAGCTCCATAGAAACGCTATTCATTTGCAAAGTACAGCCATCTTGATATCAATTGGAAAAAAATACTGTTTCAAGTGCAAATACATTTGTAAGTGCATTTGCATTTACTTTGATATAAATTTCATCGTATATGCATTTCTAATGGATAACTTATTTTTGCTAATTTGCGTAAAATAATTGCTCATCCTTTCAAATGTTGTAATATAAAACTGTACTACAATCAGTCCATTTGATTAAATTCACCCAAAGCCACAGTTTCTCAATAATCAGTACATGGACCACCTTGAAATTGGCTATGTTTCAAACACGATTTATAATTCCATCATTTTACAAAAGGTTTTTTTTTTGTTATTGACAAAAGGCACGTCTCTTTATTGACTCAGCAATCATATATATATATATATATATATATATATATATATATATATATATATATATATATATATATATATGTTTGAACCATAAACGTGAACAGTGTGTTTCAACCATGTCAAATACAGGTACCTTAATTGTTGCCTGTGATCAATTGAGAGTACACCGTGCATGGCTGATATAAGGGAAGTTATCATGTAAACATGGAAGAGAATGTTTACGTGGTAGTGACCCGCTCATCACCTTCTGTTTACTTTCAATCGATTGTGAGAAATGAGTCCCTTTGCTCCTGGCATTCAATAGTGTTTGAACAAAATTAGCGCATCCTGTTGTGAAATTTCCCATAAATGATCTATTTTATGTAAAGGTTGAAACAAATGCACCGATTAATCAATAATAATTGCATATATAGCATATATTTAGCTCAGCTGACTGTAAGTGATCTGAGCTATAGCGATCACTCTTTGTCCGTCGTGCCGTCCGTCTGTCTGTCCGTTTACCAGGCACAAATTGTGACCACTGGACCTCGAATCTTTCACTTAATATCGAGGGAGGTCCATGAAAAATCTCCTAGGACGATAGAAATTAGGTCTTTGTTGCCCATATCCTCCGAGCTATGGGGCTCAGATGAACCCCGTGAATAATTAAAAGTTTGATACAAAAGCTTCAGTATCTGAACAACGCTCATATCCTCATATCTCCATGCCCATATCCTCTCAGCTATGGGGCTCAGATGTACCCCCAGAATAATTAAACGTTTGATACAAAAGCTCCAGTATCTGAACAACGAATGAATTGATCACCATGATTCTTTGCATGCATATTCATCATGGAGTGTTTCATCAGTTTTTGCAGACTGGTGGCGCCACCTTAATTTTTTTCGAATTTTTACGCAGTTTTCTCGTCCTTTTATTAGTCCTTCAAAGATGCGGTAGTCAGTTAATAGGGCACAAATCGTAACCATTGGAGAAAAATAATGCAAATACACACAAATTGCCAGATTTCTCAGGAACGGCTTGATGGCTTTTTTTTAAATTTGGTTATTTATGGGTCTTAATAAACTTAAGCTAACATGCATGAATGATGATACCACCTACATTATCTTAATTAGTTGTCTGTGCAAGGACATATCGTGAATGCGTCATGACCCTCAGCCCGGGTACCCGGGTGATATAAAAACTGGCTAAACATTTTTCAACAATCTATATAAACATTCCTCTATCCCTAACTGAGTGTTGTATCAGCAAAAAGACGATCTACAATTGCTATAATTCTGCTCTTTAAAACGAGGCTATGAAAAGAGCAGTACAATGTAAACAGCCAGCATTTCTGCACTTGATCGTTATATGGTTAAATGGTAAGCGTATGCTACAGGCCAGACAGACATATTTTCAAAACAGATCTACCATAGACGTGATCTTCACTTAAGGCAACAGCAAGAAGGCGATTGAACATCCAAAACCACTATTAATTGCCCTTCTTGACTTTTCAAAGGCATCAGAAACTATTAAGGGAGAGACGCCCAGGAAAGCTCTGGAAACCTTCGGCTGCTTCCTGAAAGTCAATGAAATCCCCAGGCTTTTCCAGTTTTTCACGATGACATTACAGAAAAAGTATGTATCACATGGGGATCAGCAGTGCTTTCGACCGTATAATGTTATATATTGCTGCAGTCCTGAGTCATTTTTTACCAATTCGTATAAAAAAGGGAGCAGTATACATTAGGATCCGAACAGAAGGGAAAATCAACTTCAATCTCGCTGGGCTCAAGGCGTAAGTCAAAATAAGAGAGTTTCTTTATGCAGATGACGCAGTCTTGTTAGTCAATTATCCTGATGAGAGAGTGGACTGGTTCTCTGGTACTGCCACTTTTACTGGACTGAAAATAAGTGTCTAAAAATGGAACTCCTTCGCCAACACTCCCATGATCTAGCGTGTCTCTCAATCGAGCGACAGCTGTTTTTTTTTTTTCGCCTACCTGGGCAGTGACATAACCTGACATAAACTCACCTAATTTAGAAGTAGACGGAAAACTAGTAGTCGCAAAGGCGTTTGTGCTGTAAACAAGACTGATGGCATGACAAGTTTAGTACAAAGATAAGGATTGTACATGACAACCGTTCTTCCTTCCCTCCTGTAATCCACTAAATGCCTGGCCCCGCAAGCACATCAAGAAACTCACCAGATACTGCTTCGTCATTAAGGTAATTGAAATGATTTCCGATGCGGTAGTTATAAAGCGAGCAGATAATGTCAAAGCCGGATGCCTTATAACAACTCTCATTTCAAATGGTCTGGCCATGCAAGAAGAAAGTCCGACTCATTTTTTCCGTTGACAATCTTCTATGGGGAACTGTGCAAAGCGGGGAAAAATGAAAAAGAGGGAGCGAAGAAGCTGCGCTTCTAGTATATGCTCAAACTCCACACGAAGTATTGTGCCATTGATACTTCCACTTGGGAGCAGTTCGCCCTGGATCGAACAAAAATGAAGCCTAGGTCACACACTCACGGATAAGTTTACGGCCCTACGGACTGCCCAAGACCAACTGTTCACGGTCCATCCGTGGGAGAAGCGCATTTTTTCGATAGCAACAATGACATCAGGGAACTTCTCATGGTTTGAGTACGGTACGTGCTGTTCTGACGGATTCCCACGATATGCGAGGGCGTCAGCACGGCTTCGATACAGTTTCACTGCGGCAAGATCAGGGCATTGGAGAGACTTCTACGGTCAGTCACCGATAATATATGGTAAATGGCGAAGCGAGTATGGATTCTCACGGGTCTGGGCGGTCTGAGTAAGGATTTCACGGAAGCGTTACAGATTCAATCTATCGGCAATGCACGACTGGTCAAACCTCCCGCAAACCTGCCATGTCGTACTCCGGGGCTGACGATAAACCAGTGAAGACCCCGACCAACGACGTACGCGTGTACGGAAGTAATAGGGACATGCACAGACAAGTACAGTGGCGTTACGGCCAATGGCGGTAGCGCTACGGTCTGTCCACGGACTTTCTCATCCGTTCCAGCACCACGGAAGTTTGAACATGTCAAAACATCTGTTGAGTTTGGCGGACCAAGAACAGTCAGTAGGGATCACGGCGGATGTCGGCGGACTCTCTACGATTCCCTACGGTTCACTAGGGATTATTAACGGATCATTAGGGATGGTCCTTTGCGGCCAATCCGTGATGATCGGTGGTGAGATCCGTGAGAGTGTTACGTAGGCTTTACGATCAAATACGACCCAAGGACCTGTTCATCGAGTTTAAATCACAACACGGTCATCCTCGTTAGTGATGAACTGCTAAAGAAGTCGAAGTACGACCAAAATTAGTCAAGTCTTAAAAGAATATGACAAATATCAGTGGCATTTGTAAAACTCATATCATAAGCTCCGATGTCAAAAGTCTTGACCTGCGATTAACAACAGAGGACAATATCAATAGACAATGTGGTGGGACAGGACACCGAGAGCAAACCAACGATTTGGCTTACTAATTAACAAATACCTTGGTTCAACCATCACCAACAACCTGCCACTCGATGCTGAAATTGACAAGCGCATCGCGAATGCGGCTGCTTTTATAACCAGGCTGAGCAAGAAAGGGAGGACCATAAGACACCTCACCGAGAACACCAACTCATGGTGTGTCAGACCATCCTGGTGGCGACGTCTACATTTACTATAATGTGAATTAGATGTCTCCTGGTATCAGGCGTGTGTCCTCAGGACTTCCGCCGGCGGAGTGCAGTTGTCGGTCAATTATGTTTGCAAGCGCGATCTGAAGCTTGCTGACATTGACGCTTAGCCAATGGCAAACTTACCAGCTGGAGATAAAATAGAAAGACCAGAGCGGGCCGATCTCAACACACAACTCAGACCAGAAACCGGATCCAGAAAGGGGATCCAGGGGAGGAGTCCGGACCCCCCCCCCCCCTTTTTTTCAGCCATCGCAACCTTTTTGTTAGGGGTTCTGACCTAACAAACGGGGTTGCGACCTGGACCCCGCTTTTCTGGACCTGGGGACCTTTTTAAGGTTTTGTTATTGGTCCTCCTGGATTGAACCCCCTCCTTTACCTTAATCCGTGATCCGCCCCTGCAGATTTAACCATGAGTTGCATAGACTGCCTGCCAGGATGAGACTAATCAGTCACCTCCGATGAATGGTCAAGGCGTTAACATTGTCCTCCCCCCCCCCCCGAGACAGGAGGGTACCCACTGAATTTTTCTTAGTCCATGGTGTCAGAGGTCTGCATCGTGTAATCATTGATGAGTTCTGAGTACATCATACAAATACTTTGCACTTAATATACAAATTATAAGAACATACAATAACTACATTACGCCAGCAATCAACAATGTGCCTTTGGAATTTACAGCCGGAATGTCTTATATATGTTCATTGCGGGAAATAATGATTGCGGGAAGTTTAGTTAATCCACAGAGGTCACGATTTAAAAAGATATTTACGCCAAGGGTTCATATTTACTGTATGAAATATGATATGACTTGATATAAAAAGTACTGTCACAATGGGAAAAACATAACAGGACAACATTTGCTCCTTCTGCCTTTGTTAAGTCGTTGTTTTTCATCGAGTAGCATCGTCCTAACACGTCTACCTGTTATCATGAGTCAAATTTCAAGAAAACCGTTTGCATTTCCAATTATTTTAGAACGCTTATTTGTAAGAAGAATGTATAGCAAAAATTACAACAGGTATCAAATACCTACTTGCAGTGAAATTTCATTCCGTTAAATCTAATTTTTGTAAAGACAAAAGATGTATCTTTTTGTCTACAATTATTTGTCTGCCGTAAAAATGAAAATGATTCGGGAATTTATTCTTTCTGAGGTACATAATAATAGAATGTTCACAGTTAACCGTTCACATAATGCACAACAATCGACCAGACTCAAGGAAATAGTCTTCACAAAGAGATACGATGGTGAAAGTAGGTATGGAAAATGAGTTACTAGTTTATTAATTGGCGTCATATACATATATATATATATATATGTAATTATTATTTATTAAGAATTTCATTGAGAATATTAACGACCACCTCTTGTGAATAGAATGAATTAAATATACATGTACATATATATATATATATAATATACATTGTGTATATATATATATATATATATATATATATATATATATATATATATATATATATATATACAGGGCTTTCAGTAACGAGGGTAAGTGTCTGTGACGTTTGAAATCTCTTTGTGACGCTTGGTGATCGTGGACGCGCGAAATTCTCACTGTATGACCGAGAGGATCACAACTGCACGGCTCTTGTAGTAATCACCGACCATTGCCGGCTACATCAAACAAACCACTTAGACATGTAAACACTGTGCTGAAAAGTGATCCTTACATTTCATTTTAATCAAATGATCATATAATGACACACTTTCTAATAATCATAATGATATGATTACGACGTTAATATAAAGAGATTCAATTTTACACAATGTTTCAAAATTTGCTACATCATTCTTTTCACCAGAGGGGGTCGTTTGTAATCCCAATGAAATTCTTTACGCATTTTGCAGTTTTTTAGAATCTGAAATATAGATTTTATTGTGTATTTTATTCAAGAAACCCTTTGACTCTGTATATTTATATAACTGTGCACTGTTGAAATAATTTAACAGAGCATCGTAATTTTCGAGGAACGTTATATTTTTTATGGGAACTATTCCGTATCACATCCTTATCAAAAGAGAGTAAAGCTACGTTTTACCGGGCGCGCGGTATGTGATATGCAGTATGCGGTAAGCGGTAAGCGGTATGCGATTTTTTTTTTTTATTTTATCATGAAGCGTTTACCGGGCCTGCGGTAGGCGATATGCGGTGTGCGGCATGAGACGCGGTAAAATGGAATTCCCAGGGGAGTATTGGATCCGCATAATGCGCGCGGATTTGCACCTGACCCAGCTTCAACGTGAATTAAATTACGTCAGCATAGCCCATAGAAGTGATTGATAAATCAGTTGGGTTGATGAATAAAGCAGTGTTATACCGCCCGCCCGATATAAATGCCCCACACGAATCTATACTGCATTCAGTATACTGCGTTTCCGCTGCCGCAATCCGCATATCGCATACCGCCCGCCCGGTAAACGCCGATTAAGCCCCTTTCACACATTCACGGATAGCATCACGGATCATCCCGGATCATCGGGATCATCATAAAACAATGCCTGGCAATGTTGAAAAAAATATCATGTAAAGATTTATGCTTAAGGTTGAGACTAATTTTTATTATTATTGAGTTGAGACCACTCGACTTTTGTCACGATACTCCTTCGTCCCCCCCCCCCCCGCGCACCCCCCCCCCCCCCTATGTTTTCGTGGCTATTGGAGCGCCATCTAAGGCGACCTGAACCTATAGGCCAGGCGTGATTTATTGATCATATGTCAGATAATGCAAGTTGCCGAGTAGGATTATCAATATATCTCATGTAAAATCGGTACATCAACTTGAACCATTAACACTGAAATTTCTTGGGGTAGGGTTCGATAAGGGCGCGGAGATGCAACATGAAAATACCCCGAGGACAGCGTCTGTGGAAGGAGAGTGGTGGCAGTGAAACGTGTAACGGTTTACCTTGGAGCGGAATAACGCCTTTTTCGCGACCACGCCCAAATCCGCAAATTATAGAAAGATTATTCTTATTCTTTTATTATAATTATTATTAGTAGTAGTAGTAGTAGTAGTAGTAGTAGAAGTTTTTATCATTTTATTATTATTATTATTATTATTATTATTATTATTATTATTATTATTATTATTATTTTATAAGTATTATTAACATAACTCCAACTTACATTTCATTTTTATGACGAGGCCATGACCATCATATTTACGTTAATATGGAAGACAAGTTTGGTAAACAGACATATACCTTTCATCTGAATGAACTATCAGTTATGAGAACTATATCAGCCTCTATACCAGACTAATAATACCAGACAAAATCTGACACATGGGGAAGCTACATGTACTTCAGATTATGTAATCATCGAATTTTTTCAGCTGTTATCCTTTTCCAAGCCGAAACCTGTTTACCGTCATCGGAAACCACGCAAATGTGATAGACCATGTTTTTTTCGCGACACCCACACAGCCCGCAGTGATTGCCAGCGAAATCTTAATGGATTCAGAGGGAACGATTACTCCGACATTATTCGCTAGGAGGCGTAACATACACCTTGACTTCCACGATCAAGTTGTTCACGGAGACCCGTCTCCATGACGATCGTTTTATTCTGGTGATAATTGTCCACGCATTGAACGAGTCCTTCTGACGTCAGACGGACAGAAACTATTCGATCGATCGTCTGCTGTAAAAATGGACTCGTCTGTTGCAGGGGGTTTGACTCACATAGATCACTGTCCCCGCATTATTCCTCCAATAACTGCATCATTGGAAACATTCGGATATTTCATTTAAGTTTATTTTCAAATTACTATCATATTTTAATAAATCACTACAGTGTCATGCCATTTCATTTCTTGTATTTTGATTTCTTGGATTTTGAAGCCTCTCAAGCAAAAATGGCACCGTCTGATTTTCATTTCCCGGCATTCTGAACACTGTCGGCTGCTAGGAAAACATATTTGTGCTAGGGAAGAGAGAACTGTATTTTGAAATAATATTTGGATATTCGACATTCATTCACATATGGTTATGGTTTCAATGATGTGAAATTCGTGGGAATATACACGGGAAGTCACTGTTCTCAATCTACCGGAACATTCCACAAAACGTGGTTAGTCAAGAACTGAACCGTTTTCAACCATTCGCCTTCCGCCATGCCAGAAAACCAAATCCATGAAAGTGGCGATGTCGGGAAATATCCCAGTAAGTACTGGAATTTAAACATTTGTATGTATACCTATTGACACCAAACAAATCGGTTCATGTTTAATTATCCCGGACCGCAGTCGCTATAAACGCTGTTCACACGCATTTGTTAATTATCTGTTCGATTCATCCAGCGTGAAAGCCCATGTTTGCCCGGGATATTATTACTAATTCATCAGTTAAACTCGATTACGAATAACACTTTCATGTATATTTCATGCCCTTACCCCCGTATATAGGTCTTACGGATCGTTTATGTACTGCGCAGTTTGGTACTGTCTGTAGACGAACCTCTGTTCATTTCACGACCCTAATATACGTAATTACAAATGGACGCATGTCTGTAGTACATTTATGTAGGCGTTTCCTCAGATATATTTACGTGTCTATTTACGTGTTAATTGTCTTCCATAACATGTCAGATGCCCATGCTACTTGGCGATCAAAGTATTGCGCCAAGGGCAATGCCAAATAATTTATACATTGCAAGAATACAATGGAAATTAGTACACTCACTTGATTCCTTATTAAGTCAGAAGAAGCCCATTTTAAAATATTTTACGGAAATTCCCTTTATATATATATATATATATATATATATATATATATATATATATATATATAATCAACCATTTGATTAGTCTGAAAGTGTAATACAAAAGAGAATAAGATGACTGTTAGATTATAGTGTTTATATTCCTATTAAAGAATTCCAGTATATTATGCAAGATCTTATTGGCTAAGAAACAATAAATTCTTAAAAAAATCTTTAATATAAATCACCAGTTAGGGTTACTTAATTATTAAAATGGACCCTTAAGGCTCCCTTGGGATGACTGGAAAGCTCAGTAATCAAATCATTTGTGACTTATTTCGCTTCCCTTTGTTTCATTTATCTTGAAATTATTTCAAAATCACAGTGATTGTGGTGTAGGGAAGGTGGTTAATTTTGTAGTTCCAATTTCTGTTGATTAAAGATGCTATTTTTTATGCAATTTTTTAAGTGAATCATTTAATTTCATAATTAACGTTATCAAATTAATCGTTGAGAGGATCGGGAACGCTGTAGGCATTACGTCTTGGCCCAGAGCATTATTTGGTTGACCTTTTATAAAATTGATTTGTAACGAATTCGCTTATTTAATAGACATAAAAGCTGTCCCAAAATAGAACCACTTTTTACTGGATGTTTCATTGTGTTTACATGTATTTCCTTACCTTCTGTGAACATTTATTACTTCCGGTAAACAAATTATGCCCTCGTTTAATTAAAGATAAAACCGCCTCCTATTTTGTTACACTGTACTTCTTTACGGGAAAGTAATTAGTTTACCAAATGAGAATTTGTGCATGGCCTTTCAGGAGGAGACTATAGCAAAAGAAACATCCAGATTTTAAGATTTGTGTTGTATTGGATTCATTAATCACAATGAAAGTAGAAATACTTCCTTATAAAAGTGCACAATAAAGTCATATGAGAGTACAAAATAAATAAGAAAATAAGAATAGGCAAGTAAATCATAGACGTTTTTTATGATCATAAAACCACGAAGCAGAAGTCAAAGGCGCTGGGAGCCAGCATTGATGAAGATCAGTTGAAAATCTTTTAATCTTTTTTTTCTGGGGACAATGCATTAATTGATTAAAAAATAGAAATACGACGTTTTTGGTCATTTACCAAAAAAGAACAGATGGTTTCTTAAATACACTTAATTACATAAGATAAACGGTTTATAACTGTAAAGCCAGGGAAGGTGGGATTTCTGGTTCACCTTTGTGTGTATCTTTTATATATAATTCATCTTGTTATCATTAGTTCAATATATTGATGATTGGTCGTTATCCATTAAAAAAACAACATGTAAATTTCTTTGAAACAGTGTCTTCATTGAAGTAAAAGGAGAAGTTAGATTCATAAAAAGGTCGGAGAGTGTCAGATATCCCTCTAAATTATGGCAAATACCAAAAACATTGCTTCCTGCATATATATACTGTGTAAAGATTGTCTTGTATATATGTTTGCGTCGAATTGGAAATGTTTCATGAACGCCAGTAACATATTTCAGCTAATTACTTTTTCGGTGCCCAGTAGGAAATGTCTGTGTCCTACTCAAACTTTATTGATATACTCGTACCTTTATGTGCTAATGAATGTTATGGGAACAGAGTAGCTTACATGATTTGGTGATTTATGTCTAAACGGTAGCCGGGCCAGAGCCAGCGGATCACTCTTCATCCAACCTTCAACACCAGTGAACATGTGCGTGGCACCTTATTTGTTTTTCCGAGACAATACAAAAACGTCATATTTACATAAAATACTGATAGACGCCTCCCAATACAATCAAATGTGATACATCATGGAATTTATCATAAACTAAAAAGCAGTCAGTGACTGCATTCATACCTCCGCCAACATACTGGATCACTCCAATCAGTTCAAAATTTTATCATGATCCTCATTTAACTTTGATGTGTGTAACGTAAATGAAGGAACTATATATAAATCGAAGCCGAGAAAAATGTGTGTCACTGACCATCAAGTCGATGGTTGTATATATGTTAGCTCTCGTGAACTGTTGGTATTAGGAATCCATAAAAGCATTTGACGATATATATTTTTTCCTGAACGATCCCATAACCATCCTCGAAATGACATTACAATCCGTGCATAACTTTTTTAGTAAAGCTTATGATAGACAATCCGACAAGTAAACCAACCAACGCCGATAAAACAGTATACTCTCAAATCAAGTTTTAACGTAAGTTAACTTTATCCTTGTGTTAGGTACAATAATCCAAATATTGCATTTCAGTAGGTTCAGCCATTTGATAAAGAATACACATATATGTGCCTCAAAAGTATTGAATGCGTTTATACAATTTTTATGGCTTCATAAAATTCGCATAATTAATGTCTTTAACGTTTAATTAAAAAAAAAACTTTTGCATACCCTACATTGTTTCGTGGGAAAAAATCAAAAATGTTTTAAAATCATGACTACAGGAAGGTATTAAATTCAACATATTCTAACCAACCCTATTCCTGTGTTGCGGTGACTCAGGAACCTGATACACGGGCTCACACTGTGCTACCCGTGTCATTTCAGCTGAGGCCCCTGGACCTATCGTACAAATCTTTTGCGACAGGTTCTACAAAGAATTTACATTCGATCGCCATGTCTATTCAGCATTGAATTATAAGAGGAAATGAAGGTCAGGTTTTGACTACTCTTTGTTTGGAATCTGTTGCGCATGCGCGAAATCAAACCTGTGGTCACGCTGCTTTGTTATGGTAAACAGAGACACGTGGACTGTGTTTACTCACAACGCAGGACTATAACAAGGTGTTAAACAGCTGTATGGAAGGTACTAAGACTGTGTGTTTGGATGGTTTTGCTGGGAAACTTTTATATAAAGCAAACCTGAACTGATAGTGCGGAAGAATAATCATAATACTGTTTCTGATCATGTCCCTTTAAGTATTCGCATCTGGCCTAGTAGTATCATGTATATAACCTTAACACCCTTGACTGAACAAACTTTACATCATGATCGCACATGGTTTCCTTGCCTTGGAGCCAAAAACCGAGGATTACCGTTCTGATAGATTATTACTGTGACATGTACATTATGTTGTAAAATCATCATTGCATGTACTTTTCTGATATGTATGTACCCAGCCCTCGTGGACTTTAATGACCATGTCCCTAAAGTCCCTATAACTTGACGCCTAATAACACAGGTCTTTAATCGTCTATTCATATAGCAATATATTACTGATTGCTTTATATCTATGCAGCCCAATTCGGTATTCGGTAGGGCAACTATGTTACCCTAAAGCTCGATTCATTACCTCGTTAACGAGGTTACTGTGCGCCCCCCGCTGACAGGTCCATAACATACGACATAAACTCAATATCTGTGCATGTAGATCAATAAATGCCGCAAGAGGAGGGCTGTCTTTGTAGTGATAACACCGCACACGGATACCAATTAAAAAGTCCAGTGACCAAATACACAGAGTGCCCAACCAGGGTGTGATCGGTAAAGATTACTAAACTACCGCAGGGAGGCTGGCTGGATTAGCCTCAGACATCTCAAATGAGACTCCGGGCATGTACTTGTCCAGTCAAATAAATGTTGCCGCCAACCATGGGACGTCATTATGGAACCGCAAGCGTGTCTGTTTCAAATCTATATATTTGCCCATACGATTACGGCCGCGGGTCCAGTATTTGCTCCCAGATGACTTTGATAGCTGTTCTGTAAACGGTTCCACTGCGTCACTGGGTTTCCATGGTAACAATTAGTCCTGCTTTCAGTCTCTCTTTCATTTGAGCAGCATGATGTAGGCGCCCAGATTACGTTTCATGGTAAACTGATTTTACTAAATTGTTGTATCGTGTTGCATCTGAATAATAAATGACATTGAATATTTGATTTACATGTCCGTCAAAAATGATGTCCATATGTTACAGACTTATCCTACTTTAATACGCCACAAATTTTCCTTTTGTCAATTTTCTTTAATGATATCTGACACAGGTTTAAACAAGAATAATTTCCTGGTAAACAACATTGAAATAAGCCAATCTTATTTTCAGAAACTTAACTGGTGGCTTTGATCTTTTCACGCTGATTTTGGAATCCATTACGTTGTTTTCTAGATCTCCTCGGCTCCAAGTGGGCATCTGACCTTTGGTGCAGACACCGTCTGGTGTAGAGGGATGCCATTCTTTAAAAGAGACCCGGGTGTGTGTAATGGAAAGGCTCTATATTTCCTGTTATCCATTAGCGGAGAAGGATTTATAGATTACGAAAACAAGTGTCAAACATCCTTTTGCGTTTCCTCTGCTAACGGGTGTCGTCTGTTGAAAATCTTTTCTTTTGACCAACACATGGTGCCAGATTCCTAAACAAAATCATGTTACCACATTAATATGCCCTAATTTCTTATATCCAACATATTTGTAATTTTTAGCGAACATATCAAACGTAAATAGTTAGCTCACACCACACTTTTAGAGTTTCGTCTTTGGTTATCGAACCACCTCCATATTATAGCAATAAACATTTGAATTCTAAAAAGAGCAGTCCTACGGTAACCAATGCAGATCTATTTGAAATCGTCAAATAAAGCTGTTTTAATTGTTAAATCATTTGATCCAAAATGATCTTCTAAAATTGGAACATCAATTGTTTCAGTCGTGTGAGGTTTCAGTCTTCGATGGTGGTTTATAGTGTCAGACCGTTATTAAATGGAAGGCGGTTTAAGTTTGAATAAACATGTGCTGGGTATAAAACAGATAATTTTTAAAGATTTGTTTAATACGGGATATTGATTCAACTCTCTTTCATTTAAGCATTCTGTAAAGTGGTCTGCTGTTCCAACGAAACGGTTTTAATCGTGCAGACATTTAAAAATGCAGACATTGGACCGTTTTTGTGTCTTGCAATTGATTCCCAAGTACAGCGAAAAGGGAACAAAATGACAAAGAGTGAAAGATGAAAATCAGCACACATCAAAGGTGCGGTTAGAGTGCAGGATACTCAGTTTTTTTTTCATTCCCGCCTGTTACGTTGCGGAAATCATACATGCAGAACCACGTGTAACCGATTAGTTTTTTTTATATGTAAGGTTTAATTATTTCTTCACTGTTTTATACACTTCGTAAGGTCACATTAGTTAAATTGTAAATTAGACCTTTTCGGGGAAAGCAAATACGTATGAAAATTTTAAATTCAATAATGTAAAAATGAAGGTATTTTTATTATTGTAATATTGTTATATATGCTATTCATGATGTGCCTAAGACATTCTAAGTACTTCACTCGTATCATGGATGGTATTAGAAGTTTAACCGGATATTCAATCAAGTAGCTAAATATGTCTGATATGCCAGAATGCTTTCAAGGAATGCTACCCTTTCTTCAAAGAAATGTTATCCCATTTATATTTAAAAAATCTTAAATTCTACAAATTGGCAAATGAAAGCAGGACAAGCATGAACGAATAGATTAAGAGTTTAAGACCATGCACAGCAAATTTCAGACAGTGACCTACTTTTTCTTTATTGATTCCTCTGTTCAGTATGACCACCGCAAAGCCACCATAAAGCCGCAAGTATCGGTGCTTCATACAAAAACGTTAGAGATTCAGGCGGAATCGCATAATCAGATAAAAAAGAAACACGCAAAAGGATGGCTGACAGACGCTCCATGTTTTGCCAATATCCGCTTGCTCTTTGGTGGGAGTCATATCTGCACAAGATGAATATAGACACTTCGCATAATTTAAAGAAATTACAGCCCTCTGTTTTACTCTACAGATAAATTATATCGCACAGTAAAGATTGTTATTTTTCGCTTTGCTGTTTCAAGGAGGATATATTTTCGAAAATTTAAAATTTAAAATGTTTAGTTTTTTGAGATTTTAATACATTTAACTTCAAAATAATCGTAAGATCTGCTGAAAAAAAATTTTTTTATCGATATCAGGTCAGATTTGTTTAGTGTTTTTACCCTTATTATATATGAAATACCAGGATGTGCAAATTGATTGATATAGATAAAACGGAAACCATGCAGGATTGCCCGACACAGTTCAAAGTAAAATCCAGTCAGCGGCCCATTTTATAAGAATTTACAAATTTTCTTTTCCGTATGACCAGTGACTAGCAATCCAAAAGCCAAGGCTACTAAAAGTACACATGTTTGCTGAATACAGATGCAACAGCAACACATACAGGAAAAAAATGCACTTGAAAGTCGGTTCTTCATTGTTTTTGCCATTATCCGCGCTCTTAATATTTTTAAAACCATATATGTCTGCAGATAAATATACCAATACCTTTCGGATTGCTTATTATCATTGCTGATTAGAATCTTATTCTAAATAACATTTTATTTTAAACTTAATCATTAAGCTAGGTAAAGTCAATTTCGAATTCAATGAAAGAAACAAAATATGAAATATATTGAAAAGTCGCTCGAAAATATAAAAAAAAAATTGATTTATTTTATGTTTGATGCATGGATTTGCATATTTTCAATTTTTTTCTGTAGATGCTTTATTTATACAATGTAAAATCACTGAACTTAAGTTTACAGCAGTTAATCAAATGATTTCAAATTTGGATTACAAAACAAGTTGAGGTTTACGCTGCACTCTCAACACTAACATTTGACTTGTTTTATACCAAATTTTCGATTCTCCTCTACCTTATAGCCAAAGGCTGCGTAAAAAATATAAGCCGCTGGCAAAGTAAATATACCCGTACAGCTTGCAGATCTCACCGAGGCCACATAATCAAGTGGAATGATCAGATTAAAACCAGCACGCACCAGAAGGGCGAATGACAGGCGCTCCTGGTTTTGTCAATATCCGCTCGTTCTTCAGTCGAAGTCATATTTGCAGAAGATCAAACCAACACAGCTCAGCTAACACAACACTTTAAGTGCGTTCTCCTGCAAATTTATATTTTGATTATATCTTCCGTTCCGTGCAACTCTCAATTAAAAAATCGTGTTTGTTATGGTTGTTTTACGTTTTCAACGAACGTATGGACTGACAAAAATAATGTGTAATTGAATTTCGGAATAAGAATTAGAAAATAATTGTTATGCTTATGGCGTTACTGTAATGTGATCAAATTATACATTACGTGATTTATGAATGAACAAGATAAAATACCCCATTATTTGTGTTATGTTTGTATTACATTGTGTTAGAGGTGCCCTTTTTATTGTGTGCAGCGGTCTTGCATGTATTTCTTTTGTTGTGCGCAGGGGTGCTCCATGCGTTGTTGACATTTGGTTCGTGTGCCACGCGTAGCTCGTAGTGTAGCGGCCTCGCCTGGCCGGATGTTGCAGACTCGGTTTAATCCGCATTGGTTGAACCCTGGCGTGTAGATACACAGCGTTCTTTGTTCTAGTATGTTCTAGCGTGTTTAATATGTTAGGTTTTTTAGATTGTTCGAGAAATGGAAAGTTCTCGGCTTGAGGTGAAAAGTTATATAAAGAGGCTGTGTTTTAAAGCCGGGAGAGAGAGAGATGAGAGAATATTCCAGCGGACACAGAAGTGTGTAAGTCAGTTTTGTGGGAACTATCGCCGATAAGTGCGGCAATTATAGATTTTCTTCTGGATTTGTGACGGATCTTATTTAGTCTTCAGTTTGCTTTCGGGATTATGACAGGAACTTCACTTTGGGACTACGGCGGATTGATTTTTGTGAATGAACTGGACTGTTATTCTCTGAGAAGATTTGTGTGAACTGTTCATCTGAATTATATGCTTTAACAAACTGGTCGCTGTGACAGTGGTGGTATCCAGGTACTGTGCACTTTGTTCATTAGGCTGTGTGATTATATTGATTTGCTGTTATACTATTGTTGTACTGTGTAATTGTATTGATTTAGTGTATTGTAATGTTAGGGTTGTTTTAAGAATAAATTATAGTTATTTGTTAACAAAAAAACATTGACTTCTTTATTCATTCCCATAGACATTTTTACGCTGCCTAGTGTTACAGAATCTGATTTTTTTTCTCCATTACAAAATTTATGTTCATCACACATTCGTGATCTGTTGATATTAGGTACTGTGACAATTGTTATTTTTTTCTTCCTTTCGAAAATCTAAATTTTAATCAATCAATCGCCGTAAATATAAAAGGGGAATCTCATATGGGCATATTGACAATGATGTAATAAACATTATTATCAAGTTATTTTTTTCCCGCTTTCTTGGTTTAATAGAGAAATGGGTTAATTAGATTTATCATTGGATTTGGGTTTCCAATTCTGAGAAATGTTTTAATTGTAGGAAATATACAAGACAAAACTGGCATGATGTGTAATATATCGAGTTTTCATTTACTGTAAACTGACCAGACTTTGAAGGCCAAAAATAGCCACACAAGGCAATAAAAAAAGTTCAAAAAGTCACAGCAAGTATTTTCCGTGTACTACATATATTAACTCAATGTTTTGGAGGCGTTTTGCAGGCTTAATGGGAAGACTATGACCAACAGCCGTGTATTTCGCAAAAACGTCCGGGAGGGGGTGGGGAGAAGGTATGGTATAGACACCGGGCCTAGTTGACACCAAGATTTAATCTAAATTGATAGGAAGCGCATGCTACCAAACCGTCCGAGTCGCAAACCGAAATGGAACTCTGCAGATGTACATATTTGGGTTAAGAATTAGATTAGCATTAATAAATGGAGGAAGTTTCCGCCATATCAAAATACAAAATACCGTACATTTTCTATGAACCATGCGTCTAGAAGGTCTACACCGATAAAGAAAAGACATTAGGGCACAGAGTGAACACGTGCCTCATCCCCTGTACCGCAGATCTGACAGACGCACAAAGAAAAGACATCGGACATCTGGACTTGTTACACGTCCGCGGCGAATTCCGCCCACTTGGTGACTGGTCACAACGCTGATACAGTCAGAGCATGCCATATGTGGATCAATCCTAGCCACGCCACCAGTACGTGGTTCCTATATACGCCTGGCTGTCTCGTCTGACAATTAATTAAGGCTGCTGGTGTTATTGCATTATGGTATAATAAGTCCAGAGTAAATAAACAGGTATTTCCTACCCCAGTCCAGTATATACACGGACCTGTGAAAGATAATTGGTCTCTTAGGACGTTTTGTAACCGTAAAATCCTTGATAAATTGGCATCTGTAAGCATCGACGTGGACTTGATTATTGTTCTATAAAAAGACGTTACTGTGACATATTAAACTATACATTATTAATCATGAGGACGGCACACAAGAAGGTTTTATGTGTGAAACCTGGTCATAATTTTATGTTTCTGCTGACAGACCTCTCTACTCTTCTTCCAGTATGCATCAAAAACCTGAATCTCTACTACCCGTTCAGTATGCAGTATCTGTAACCAGAAAACGGATAAGGAAATGTTTATGGAAAAAAATGAAGAAATAGATGAACTATGCTGAAAATCATAAATTTATCATAGTCATGTAATCATATACTGAAAAGTGTAGAGCAGTTGTTGGTTATATGAAAACCTGCGGGAAATATTAAGACTTTTATCTTTATTTTATTGGCTATCCTGTCACGGCTATTTCCCCCTCCAAACCCAAATTTTCTTTATGTGAAGATTTTTAATTAATATTAGGTTTACTATCTAGGTAAGTAAATGAGCTGCCAAATTTGCTGTTTACGATATTTATCATGTATTAAGTATAAAAGCCATTAATAAAATATGAAACAAAATATTTGGTGACAGGATTTTTTTTCTGTCTATATATGAATAGTGAAACTAATTTCTTACTGTGACGTATGCAGTTCTTCCATTTAATCTCAAAATTACTGAACAACACGACTGTGAAGTTCATATATAGCTTACAACGTATCATTCAGAAAAAAAAAGATTTTGTATAATATGGCCGCCTGCATGTAAAGATGCTACTGCGGATTTTTTTTTAGGAATAAGCTTGACAGGTAATCATATTTAGTCCATTTGAGGGGGGGTTAGTTGTCCAGATTTGGTGGTTGTCAAGCGGACTTTACGTAATTTTATAATGGTAGTAAGAAACTTTGACAGTCTCCCTCACATTTGAAGGAAATTGACATCCTGTCCTATATACTTGAGGCTTCCCTTCCCGGGACTGCTTATGATTGAACTATGTGCACTCAGGCTCAGACAGACGTTCCCTAATGAATTGTTAATTTAATATTCAGTTTGAACTTAGGTTTTGTGTTTCATAAGAAACATTGGTATCGAAAACATGTTAAGTGAGTAAAGATATAGAGGGAATAACGTTCTTTCATGTTTATTACTTTAATTCAAATATTGCATATCTTGTAAAAATATTAATGATTTACATTTATGTTTTATGTCATTGATGAAGTAGGCGTGTTGGGCAATATTTAAAAAAATGTTTTATGCCTTAGTGAAAGTATGTCGTCAAAAATTACCTGAACTACGAGTATATAACAGTTTTTAAAACACAAACAGATCAAACAAAAATGGCGATCTCATCGCTATAATTTGTGTAAGTTATAATAATATATTGAAATGTAAGTACATGTTGACAAACTGGGTTATATATATATATATATATATATATATATATATATATTTAAATTATATATATATATTGTATATATATATATGAGAGAGAGAGAGAGAGAGAGAGAGAGAGAGAGAGAGAGGTGAGGGAGCAAATGAATGTATGTAAGTGTTAGTTATTATAAAAAAAAGAATATAGAGAGAGACTGGGGGTGAATGAGTGAAACCAAGGATGAACAAGATATATTAGATTCATTAAATTATTATTTCTTAAAAGAGCCAAAAGTATGCAAAGCACTGGACTGTAATGTAAAAGCATGACAGATTACCTTGACAGGTTGTTGACAACCTAAGGTTGTCACAACAAACATTTGACATCCCCTTTGACAGCCCTATCAGGTTGTCAAATAGATATTTTGACAACCTGGGTTGTTGTTTTAGGTACACCCATTTGACAACCCTAAACTTGCCGATTTGACAACCCTATGTTTACAGTGTATATATATATATATATATATATATATATATATATATATATATATACAGTGAAACCTCGTTGTGTTGAACCCGCCTAAATCGAATACCCCGCTTATGTCGAAGTTAAAAACTCGATATTCCGGACAACTCTGATTAAATTATTACCAAATAAAACCCGCTTGTGTAGAACCTCGGATGTGTCGAAGTTTTCTGATGGTCCCCCCGACTTCGACACAACGAGGTTTCACTGTATATATATATAAACGAAATGGGTCCTATTGCTTATCCTTTCTCAACTCCTTTGTCCTATTGAATAAGGTCTCATCATAATGGACATATATTCATTTGGCTATCATGCTCCAAATGTAATTTGTTCCTTAATGCACATCTAAATGCAATATATGGTTTTATTATTTCCATGTTACAGTCTGATCGATTTCCTAATCATTTTTCAATAATTTTCCCTCCTATGCATATTACGGGGTTATAGTAAAGTGGGTTGTGCTTTGGGTAGACGGACTCAACCTGTTAATTCCTTATCCTGCTTATTGATTTACATCAGATCGTATATAAGCCAGGCGTGAGTGAAAAACGACATCTCCAAAGCTCAGAGCAGTTTATCGATTGTTCAGTAATAACTGTCGTAAAATTGTTGGCTCTGTATTATGGAGCGGACACAAGGTGATACGTAACACATTCCATAAAGACTCTCAGGGATGAGATGCAATTTACAGACGCACGAATTCCCGAGACGCACGGATTCCCGAGAGAATAAAAAAAATTCAGCTACTATATTATGTTTTATTAATGTGCCTGTACCGCATGAACAATCAATAAGAGCGCTGGCTTTCAGCCTAAGTCCCGTGGTATGGTATCCTGGTTAATATCTCCGTGGAAATGTATATGTTTAATTAATCATCTGCGTCAAAATGAAATGAACACGATGTGATATGAAAATGACCCCAAATGTTTGATCAACATTTTGATCAACGGCTGTGTTTTATTTAGGTTTAAAAAGGATGGCTGGATTTAATAAATCCTATACTATTGTATTCCATAAAAAACATATCACAAACTCCTACCTCCAACATATTTTGTACGGAAATTATCAATGTGATAACCATCTCACAATTTTATTCATTCAAAGCATGTTCCATGATTTCATGGGCAAAGTATTTACTTGATAAATGTCATAGAAAATGTTTTGTTGTTCGTTCTTTGCAGACGATAAAGTCGCTGTAAACGAATGAACATCACTATAGGGCACCCCTTTTCAAGCGCGGCCGTGATTAATTGTCATAAAATAAATGATGAACAATGGAGTCGGTCATGGCTGTTCGAATAATTTTCCAAATGACCACTTCATATATACTAAACAGCACCACCGACTCATCTAGAATAACGCGTCTTATAATATTTAATTTTTTTTCTATAAATATAAATTCGAACTAGAAACCTGCATTATGAGGAATTGAAGCCTCCGCGATGCTCCCAAATCCGTGATTGTATTCACTTGTTCGGGCATTATTTTAAGGTTCATTCGTGGACTAGTGACTGTACATGTGTGAATATTCCGTGATGAGGTTCCTGGATCTGGATAATAGCAATATCTAATCGATTTCTTGGTCCATTCCAGAACTACCTGAAAATTTAATGAGATTCCAATCATGATTGTGCGAGTTACGTTTAGAACAAACACACATACACACAAACATATCCTCCTGGCGCAGACAATAAAATATATACGTTACGAATAATGTATTATGTAAGTTTTATCAATTATCTGTGTCTGTATGTGTATATGTCCACAATATTTCGGAAAAGTGGAGCTCATAAGCTACATGTGAATCCTTACTACTTAACGTGAAGGTATAGAAACCATCAGCCTGGGTGAACGTTTATATTTATGACAGCATTGTCTCCCCCCAAGGAATGCTATTTATTGAGATCACATAATCAGGTGAACATAAACCAGCGCAACAAAATCACGACGCGCAGTGTTATAGTGTTCAACGAAACTTTTTCATTAAAAAATTTATAAATTTACGCATTTATCAAATATCAAGACGGGTTATCTATATATTTGGAAAAGGTATTATATACATCTTTTATTCAATTGGTGCACTGGACATGACATGGCATGAGTTAGAAGTTACATCTCTAAATCTCTTATAATACACTACACATGGTACACTGATCGCTTGATGGGATAACTCGTTCGATCCATAATTTTGCTCTGGAAAAGAACTTGATATATACTAGAGCATAGAAGACTTTCGCTAAACCATGATAACTGCAAGGAATAAGCATTTATCTAGAGACATCAGTTTCATGCATATGAAATTTAAGCTCTATTAATGTGAGTCCCCGGGGGCCTGGCATGACGTTTTTACTCCAGTAGCGTGGAATCTCATTTCATCAGATGTGAACAATAACACGGACATGGTCTGCTCAATTACCTGAACACCAAGGACTAATAAGCAATTACAACGAAGAGAATGTATAAGGTTACTGCATGTGGCACAAGATATTGCCTATAAAGGAATATTCCTATGGAAACCATCCGTTGACATAGTGACCTCTTGCTCTGACACCAAGCTGGCAGTGCCCTGGCGGGAACGGGGAATCTTATTGGTAGAAGGCTCAGGGAATTATACGGAAATGAAGTACTTGTATAATTGGAAGAAAGCTAGGGACGACAGTCTGACGATAGTAATCATCTGAGACCCAGGGGCCCACTGTATCACGGTCAGAATAATAACACAATGACATCACGATGTTGGACAAGCATCCATCATGCAACAGCAGTAATATAACAGTTTTAATGTATGTATATCGCACACTGGGGCGTTATGACTGTCAGTGTAGTATTCATGAAACAAAAGCTACATTTAAAACCGTTCTAAAGTAGTTACAAATTCATATTAGATAACTTAAAATTTATACCATTTTAAACCCGATAGCGGGATCTATTTAATTGTGTATGTTTTGATAAAGTTTTGAACAGTCTCGATGAACCTTAAAATTGAAAATATGTTTTAATAATCAAATAACAAAGGTTCACTTGTGACTGTTTCATTATAAATGTAGATTTCATTATTACTTATTAAATTATAATTATTCCTCTATCGAACTTAAAATAATTTTAAATTTAAGGCATCAAACACGTATAATTTATTTTAATTTATTTTGGAGGTAATTTATTTTTGGTTTATAATCCAATATCGTATTAATCGACTGTTCGTTAACATCAGTTACTGGAGGAAACTGAAAGTTCTGTGCGTGCTACGGACGCAGATAAAAGGAACACATTACCACAAATGACCAATTACCACAAATGACCAATTACCACAAATGACCAATTACGGGAGCTAAGCCGTTATAAGTCGGGAGAGGATATGGTGTTGGCGGTAATTAACTGTGATTGTTTCCTTTTACACCGCACGGCCATCAGTGCGTTTTACCATCGCCTGCAGAGAGCTACAAGGACAAAGAAATGGACGGGGTGGACCCTGATTGTCAAGTATATATAGTCCCTTAAATTCCTAATGGGTCTTTGTGATACACGTAATATTCTTACATAAAAATACACACATATTGAGAACTCCTCCATTGTACCTTTTACGAATAAGTGGAATATGTTTCTTTTATATCTTTCCCAATTTCCTACAGTTATATCAGAGCGGCCGTTTTAGTCCACCAAGAGGCCTGCCTTTGTACTGGAGGATTGACTTAATTATATACAAATACACTAGTACATATTATACATTAAATATATATAATAAATACTAAGGAGGAACATATGGAATAGTGGAAACCCAAGAAAGTATGTCATTACAAATGACGGACGGCCTTTTTTGCCCTCGTTCTACATTTGTTGTTTGAATTTTACAAAATATGAGCTCCCATAGCTGAATTTATGTTTTCTTTTAACAATCACCTGTAGATGTGTTTATCTCTGCCTAGCTTTTATGATATCCCACCAGAAATCTGAAGCAGATTCTTTAGTATGGTAAGTTTCCATCTATCAGTATGAACATTTCATCAAGTCGTAAGCTAACATAACAATGATGTATATTTTGTGCAATTCGTGAAAATATAACACTAGTTGTCAGGGCTGGATGTAGAAAGAAATGTGCAAATCGTTTAACGATCCAGGTTTTGCGAAAATTTATTAAATATTGACATCTGTGCATGTATGATGTTTGAAATCATTATTATATTATAATAGCTCCAAGCGATTATTCAACGAAAACGGAGGAGGAACTGTCTTGTCACAGTAGCAATATTAAAAGTAAAGCCAGTTTAGGAATAATCCGTATCAAACACTAGAATCAAATAAACGCTTTATGTGTGCTCATTACTGTAACTGTTTTATGTTACACTTGTATATGTTTGTGCAGATGAGGCCCATTTTATAATGTAATGTCGATAATCGTATCTGTCCCCCTGCTGCGATCGATATATCTTAAATCTCACTAATCTAATCCTTGCATCATGGTTACAATATTTACACTTTCCTCTCCAAAAATACATTTATCATACATGAATAAAAACATTATCTAATTATCTTAATTTGTATCTACGTATGACTCTAAAGGATGATATTGCTCTATAGTCTCTCGATTCTGTGTTTGTAATTACCGCGTTTTTGGCATTCCCTAATATTTATTGTTTTAAAATACATAGCTTTATAACTAAAAGGTGTGTAAATATCATAAACATCTCTTAAGCACCAAACGTTAATGCGTAGAACAAGATGATGGCAGCAATGCTGATATCCTTTTTTGCGTTTGTTTCATAATTATAAGTTTTATTTACAATAAAAAATAAGTTCCTGATGAGATCTTTACCTCAAGCTAAGTTGATTCAGAAAAAAATAACATGGATACATCCTTAACCTCAATGATGCAATGTTACAGAATGATTTAAAAAATAAACAAGTATATTGTAATTTTAAAATCGTTTTACAAAAAAAGTTATATATGATTCTCTGTATGATTTTTTCAGTTCACTGGTATGCTATCGGAGGTATCGTCCTGGGATGTATGGTCTTCATGGTAGGCGTCGGCGTCTGTGCGTTCCGTTGTTACCGTAGATATGCCACTCGTTCTGCCAGCTACAGGCTGTCGTCTGCTATCAAAAAGGGGCTCAAAGAGACGGGAACTTCCGGGGCCGGAGTAAAGAAAAGTACCAGCTCAAGACACATACCCCCCGTGCGCACACCCTCGCCACGAACAAGCCCAGTGGATGGACCGCCACAGCCGGAAAAACGAATGTCTAAAAGCCCGTCATCGCTTTCTCCAATGGAATCCGGAAGTGGGCCTGTCGTCTGCACGATTGAAAGCGAGACGCAGTCCGCCATTTCCCCGACTGAAAAAGAAGAGGAGTTACGAGAGAAAGCCGAAGATGAGTTGAAATTAGACAAGCTGGGGACCCTCCACTTCTTGGTGGAATATGATAAACACAAGACAGCGCTCATGGTGACCGTGCTCCGGGCGTGCGACCTCCCCGCCAAAGACATGAACAGCGGCAGTTCTGATCCCTACGTCAAGCTGCAGCTCCTACCGGAAAAACGTCACAAGGTCAAAACCCGAGTGTTACGTAAGACCGTCAATCCCGTTTACGACGAGATCTTCACGTTTTACGGCATCAACTTCCAGCAGCTGCAGAACATCACGCTCCACTTTGTGGTACTGAGCTTTGACCGCTACTCCAGAGATGACATCATCGGCGAGGTCATCTACCCCTTGACAGGTGTGGACCTGAGCGAGAAGGAGGCGTCCTTGTGTAAAGAGATCTCACCAAGACACATTAAGGTGCGTACCTAGTTCAACGTCCGGTATCTCGCCGGTCTTGAGCTACTTCATGATAAATCCGTCTGATAATCATTTTATCTAAATGTTAGATCATTGGAGTATGTATCATTTTACATCTTGTACAATGTTCGATCATGGATTGATGAATTGTCTCTTTGTCTTCTATTGTATTTAGAAATTCGTAGAAAAATATAAGATATTTATAAATATTGAGTTATTTTTAACACCTAGTATAATAAAGGGTAACTTTATCGTTATTTTGCCATTAAAACTGAATTGAATTATCCTTATTTTTTCGTTTTTTTTCATCTAGATTATTTTTAACTTCTATAATAATTTAAATTATATCATTTCTGAAAATACCAAGCATTAACTAGGAAGCAGACTGTATACGTACAGAGATTCTAGTTCTGGATTTTGTAACGTCTTGCTGAAATTATTCAGAATTGAGTAAACAATATTCAGTGTTTAATATGAAATATACACAGAGGGTTTTAACAACCGGAAATGGAGGCAGAAGATATTGATTGGTTGAGTGTTAGGTATACAGAAGAACCACCCCTGTCTGATATGGCTTTCAGTAAAGGTTGCTAAATTTCAGACAGACCGGCAATTCCCCTAAGTGTAACCAAAGTGCATTAGCTCTCGGCACCAGACAAGCAACAATATGAACATTGTTCAGCAATGTCCAGAAATGCAGGTGCTAAAAAATCAAAGGAACGAAAAGCTATATTTAGTTCCTAAAAGGCGTGGTATGCCCAGAAATATCCAGAAATTTGATTGGCGGATGGTTATGTTTCCATGGCAATCCGAGATCGGACCGTTCCCAATTTTAATCTTAATTAGATTTCTTAGACAGTCTGGCTATTTTTAGGTCTCGTTATTTTCACACAGAATCATGCGGCAAATGTTTTGCCCCATTTAGGGAAAACATCCATTTACATATGTAAAATACTCACATTCTTCACGTCAGTTTACGTCACAAGAATCATTTTGGTTAAAAGGCAGGAATATATTAACTTGTTAGTGGTGTAGCATATATTTCTAACTTTCTCATAAGTATGGATTTAAAACGACAGTACGAAACCTATCCTACAACTGACATTTTGAAGAAGATTTTGATTCCATATTAGGGTATTTTAAAACCTTTTGTTTCATTCATATTCCTCTGATCACGCAGTGTCATATTAAGACGTTTTAGAAGTAGAATATTTATGAAAATCAATATGATCTACGTTTTCTCAGTGCGTGGCGTATCAAGAGCGTTCAGGCTTGAACGTGTTAGTATAGCAGGCTTTATAAGATAACAATAATCATATGATGTTCAGCATGTGATTAAATTAAGGAAACGTTTCTCATTATTACATAACTATTCAGGAGAACGTGGCATTAAAAATTTGACAATATGGAGATTACGTTTATATTCTAATACGCATTTTAAACAAGTTTACATGAAAGGACTAAGAGTACCACTTTGAGGTATCTTTGAATCACCACTGTTCAGAAAATCCTCTCGAGATGAATGATGACTCCCATCGAACCATGCAGTGTGACCAAATCAATAAAAGTCCTTGGTAACATTATATTTACATGGCTATCAATTAAGCTCGGGCTGCCAGTTTCCTGACCTCGCAGCGAATTCATTGTCGGTACATTTCGTTTACCTCTTTGAGCCAAATAGACCATGTTTTGCTCATAAGTTGTAGACTTTGCTATTCCGAGGCTCTATTACCAACATTAACTTTTGTCATCTGTGTTCGGGAATATAAGAAATCTCTGTTCGGTACTTTCTGACAGGCCAAATTAGAACAAGATTATAAGACAACAACATTTACAATCCGTTGTCATAGTGTAAATAAGTTTTTTGTCGTTAACATGATTGTGAAATAACCAGTTCCAAGATTGTGGAAGAAGCCTTTGTCCGCACGTATTTTATGTCTCCCTGCAGAAGTAGGGTCAGACCATCAGATCTGACAATACGGTAAAACCTCGCCTATAGACCATCTGGGTTTAACGAGCACCTCACAATAACGACCACTTTTTCATGACCCCAGTTCTTGTTTCTCTTTATATCAGACCTCGCTTAGACGACCGACTCGAAACTGTGACCACTCTATCGTTATCCCGTTATTTCCCTGTGTATAGCTGATGCAGTATTCATAAGAGGTTTGGGCATCCACGCAATGTCTATCATTAACATAACGTGAATTGATTGGGGCCGTCTTTGGAAAAGTCCGTTCTTGGTACTACTCCTTATGTCTCCCTAGTGAATTATGCTCAGACAATTATACTCTATAATTAGTTGTTGCGGTTCTCTTAAGTTGTCGGGGGCTCCACAGGATGTCTGGTTTGAGCAGCATTGGGCACTCACTGGAAGGAGTCGAATACTTGAACATGAATGGGGCATTGTGTTAGAAGAATTACGTTCAGCTGTCACGCGATGAAGTAGTTGTTTGGTGGCAATATTGATGCCACTGAGAATGTCTCTATAATAACCAGGGACCCGACGGGCGGCATACACAGGGAGTGCCAGGGGCAGGGGGCGTTTTTTAATATTACGACCAAGTGCTGCCAACAATTAAGTAAAATGCGTATTTTTTGGTAAACTTAAGGGAGCTGGATAGGAGAGCTTAAACTACATCATCTTGTTATCCAATCTCTTGAGTAATGGACTGTATCAATGGTATTGAGGCGCCTTGGCGGTATTTCTAGGAATACGAAGCGGGGGTAGAGGGGTCCGGACCCTCCTTCCTTTTTTCAACCATTTTTAAGAGTTTCAGACAAAATTTTGCGGCCTGGAACCCCCCTTTTCCGGACCTGGTTACCTTTTTTTATAGCTTTTTCATTAGTCCTCCTGGGTTAATTGAACCCCCCCCCCCCCCCGATTTTCCTATATCCTGGAACCGCCCCTGCCTACTCATATACCTAAATCTGCCACAGTCCCTACAGCCCCTTAATATAAGAAGGTTGGCCCCCAGGTCGCTAACCAAAACTTTGTATGTTTTCTTTTATCTAACAAAAGAATTATCTGTAACTTATGATTTATTATAAAGTACCGTGTATGTAAAAATAAATGAACTGGAATATTTCAATTCTATCATCCCCAGGGTAAAAGTAATCAAAATAAGAAAGTATACAGAGTAAAGTATACGTCTGTATGTATAGGATTAACAGTGACTTCAGTGTAGCTTTTGACATCTGTTCTGAATTTTACTTGTAGGTCTTAAATGGTTGATCTACTCCCATATATGAAATGAATGTGTATAAATCATAATATATAAAAATATAAAACAGCTTTAGTATTTAAAACTAATCAACCCTATGGTCTCAAAGTCCAATCTGACCAACATTCCCTTTCCGATGTTTTTTTAATTATTATCTGAGGGAGCATGATTTATGGGCACTAGTTTACCTGCATGGCGCCTGTGGGTCTATTTGCAAGTCAGAAAGCTGTATTGTATTTTTAGACGACCCATTGTAATGGACAGCCTTTGAGAGGACTTGCGTGTTGCCTGCAGTTTGAAAGCTGTACAGCTGTTTTACCAGCTGCTCTGTGACCCTAAATAAGGCTGTCTGCCAGCCCTGTTTAGTTTGACACTGTAGGTTACGAGGTTGTATTAATATTTTTCATGTAAAATGTCTTAAAAGCCAGATGTTTTGCTGATAACAACAGTTTCGCTTTGGACTAGATTTTACTTTTACTGCAGGCTTCAGTGACATGAACATTGGGACTTCTGTGTCTCTGCTTCCTACAAAATATGCCAGTTTTCTCACAGTCGACGCCAATATGACCCCATTTCAACTTTATGTTCCATTTGCCACTATGGCCTATACTGTATGGCCTATACATATTAAAGAAACTTGCCCGAGTCTGTCATTTTCGTAAAGATAGATCTAAACTGAGCAATTAAACAGTGAAACTTATGTAGAACTAAAGAGTAAGGCCACATCCACGTGGGCTAGCAAAAACTGTTGACTCCGAGCGCTCGTATTCATGATGTCAATCTATGCCCTTGTTTCATGAATATTTAATTAGATGTGATTTGTATCTTATTCGCCTTATTTCCGTCGCCGTGAGCTTGGTATACAGGCCTACACTAGAGGAATCCCTTGGGCATACGAAATCTATAAAATGCCACTGCGATGAACCAATTATTGGTTATCTCTGGTTCACCTCAGTAATATCCTCCCTGATTCAACTTAGGCTACGGTTGTGCCGGGTGACCTCTCCTTCTCAGAATCAGTGCACGTAACACTGGTTCCCAGAGGGAAACGGAAAGCTGCAGATTGCTGATTATTTACTCACTTTCTCATACTGCTTTGACGACTGTTACTATGGGGATTCAATAGGTTCCTGTTGCTGGATATAATAACATTTCACTATGTGTGGTGGTCTGGAGTCTCTGGTGCTCTTGTTAAGAGAAAGGTTTATCCGTTGCAAGGAGCTAGGGATAACATTAGAGTAGTAATATCTATATAGGGGTAGTGACAAAGGTTCTTGTTGTCCACCAGGAGAGTATGCGTCAGGAGGGCATCCCTGTTCGTGTGTGTGTTTGTGTGTGTGTTTGTCTGTTCAAGGAATATTCACAAATATTTAGTCACATATGCATCAGTGAAATTGGATAATACCTCTGTAATATATTGTTGTGTTTGTGGTACCTCTTGTGGTCTCTGTCCGTGGGCCGCTCTCTCTGTATGAGACAGGGAGAGGGAGTATTTTTGTGAAATAACACGCTCGGAGCTTCTTACGTTATAAATTTAAAATAAAAAAACGGAAAACAGACACCCATATAAGAAGATACAAGGAGAAGAAACGCAGGACCCGGAGGACACTCAAGGCTGATTTAACGTAATCAACAGTGACGCCTATCTATGCCGAGGGATGCCCGCTTTAATGTAGCAGATGTCAGGACACCATGTCAGGAAGATCTGTTAAAGCACAGATGCCAAAACATCAGCATAAGTGTCAGCTGAAGTTGTTTTCTGGCCCCAGCAGTTGTGCAGGTTTCATGTACAATTATGCACATACCTGCATGGGATCTCTCTAGGGTACATACCTGTTCTCTCTCTAGAGTACTTAATATATTAATGTTTTTAACAACAGACGGCGGAGAGGCATGCACCGAAATCACTCATGCGTAGGATGCAACTAGGAGCAAGTCAAATACACACCTTATAAAACTGTTTCTGCAATGTCCCGTGCCAAATTCACCGGGCAAGGGTTGGCGTCCCAGTTGCCTCGTGGATGTATTTCTTCCCAGAGGCATAGAGTTTCAATCACATAGGTATATGGCAATTGGGCTCAACTTTTCATAGCGAAACCCACCAACCCATTGATGACGTATAATTATTTATATCTTATTCTATGTAAACAGTGTCCGGTAAAATTCAGACGGTGGTTGCATTATGCAGTTGTAGTCAATATGCAAGTTTCTTTGTCTACTCACTATCTTTATATTCATAGTTATATCATCATTAAAAATTTAGAACAAATTTATTATTGACCACCACCGGTTAGGAAACACATTAAAATTCATCGATCATTCTTTTTTCTCATTCTATTTTATCTAATAATCTTTTGGTAATCACTAATATTCTAAGCCATTGTGATTAAATATGACAATTTATAACAATACTTTCAGGAGAAAAAGAGAACCCTTATCATGTGCTTCTGACAGGAACATGAAAAAAAAAACAGTAAAAGTTTTATCTGAACATTTATTTAATTTTTTAAGGTTATTTGCTTTATTTGCGGTTATTTGCTTTTACTTGCGCCCCAAGGTTTACCTGTCTAATATGACATAAAAAAAGCAGCAGATGTAATAATAATCTCTTTGCCGTGACACATATGGCCCGTGAAGCCATTACCATCTGATAGGAGACTTCAAGCTCCCCAGGCTGGCATGACACATACTGCCGCCGAAACCATCAAATTGCCAGCCGTTATTGCACTTAATATTTTACATCTGGAAGTGACATGGGCTTCCAGCTATAACAATTTTCCTGCAAGAGTGGGACTTTGTTGTCCCGCGGTAAGAGTTCCGACCTTTGGAATGGGGCGGCTCCAGCAGACCGCCATTGTGAGCGTCCTCTTGATGATATGCCGCTCAGGTGGATCTCGAATCAATCTGGGAAAATGAGGAGACTGTGCTATATTTAGATTCTGTGGACCGACCAGCAATCTTAAACGTTCTTGTTTCCAAAGAACTCCATCAATCTATTACATGTCACTGGAGCAACCATCTGCCCCACGAGCGGTTGCCAGGATCCCGCCAAGAGCTGGTGCTGAAAACCCGCCAGGAATATAACTCCTTCCGAAGCCAAGCCTCGCACGGCATCATTAAGTACCATGATTATTACATCCTAGCCAGCTGATATTATGTTTTTGACTTAGAATTTCGGTTTGTCTGTTTGTAACTTTACTCAGAACGGATTTAGATTAAATTTGTACAGATAAAGGGGAGCACCCTAGTAACAATCCGTTAAAGGTTCGAAGTATTAGGAATCACATATTTATATTATCACATTTGAAGTTTCTTTACTATTATGACATTGAGTCATTTGTTTATCACGACGAAAGTGACACTGTCTTTCACTGCATGACATCGAGGTCGCCTTCATTCTAGCGGTCAGAACTTACCAGTAATACAACCATCGAGTTGGTAAATCGTGACACAGTTCCTCTCAGCGTTTATTCATACATTTACTGTCGTGCGCTGACATAGAACATAAAGATTTATTGAGGATTCAGGTATGTTAGTGGAGGTTTATATGCGGTCTATTACTCCTTTTGATTGTTTGACCTTTAGGTGTACTGGCTGTACTCTCAAATTACACGCGATAATTCAAAAGAAAACGCAGTGATCTGTACTTAAATAGTCTCAGAAATATATATCAGTTTTATAATTTTATGATATGCTCTTATAACCGATCATATAGCCGCCGCGATACCGGTAGCTATTAAGCATTAATATTGCTATCATAGGAACATTGCATGGGCATGGTTCTAACAGCTATTGATTAGTATAAAAGACAACGAGACAAACTTACTCATTTTAATTGAAAATTTAATGTTTTCATACTTGTCCAGTAAAACTAAATTGATTATTATAATTAAACCACAATCAAAATTGTTCCGAGGAATCACCGCTTCTAGTTCTAAAGAATTATTTCAGTTTTTATTCATATTGTAAATCAGCACCAGGGTAATTTATTTTGACAACCGCTGCTATGGCTTTTATAATGCACATTTGCATTAACAAAGGTAAATTTGAAAATGTATTAAATTTTGCGTTCTTCATGTATTACACCTGCAAGCTGCAAAATTTCATTTTTATCTCGACCAGTAAATCAAAAGAAAACAAAGTCCATTCGGTCAATATTTTGGTCCGCTTAAACATTTTTTGAGAGCCCAAATTAGAATCGGCGCGTTCAGAATTTGACTGCCTAAGATGCTTTTGAACAATATTTTGCCGATACCTTTTACCGCTGCATTTTATGATGTAAATTTAAATTATATTGTTTTTGTTAATCAGCATTCGAATTTTAAGCTTATTTTATGGCAGGTGATATTGTAGGCTATAATACATTTATTGTGCACACAAAATAATGCACAAGAATCGGCGTCTTCATTTAGGCCACACACAGACAATGGTTGTTCTACGGATTAGCTGTTCCCGAGGATTTTTTTTTTTTATTAATGAGGACTGTGTCCTTTCTGAAAGGGCTAATTTGTGCTCTCGTCTATATGTAATTTCTAAATGTATGGAAAAACTGATACTTTTTTGTATTGATTATATGCACCATTTGAATTTTTATATCTCTTTACAATCTTGCAAAATTCCATGTTTTTCGACCGATAATTAAAAAACAAATTGCTCCCTGGCAGCATATTTGTTTTGTTCTGAGAGTTCGCGGAGCAATTTAATTTTTTTGTCTGGCCTTGGCTGCCTGGCTTCGTAGGTCGCATAATGCCAGGCAGACCCTGGACAGCATGCAGCATTATGTGACTTCACGTCATTCCCTTCGTTGTTTATACATAATTGATGTCATCTGTCACGGGATTGGGACATAACGTTAAATGTGGAACCAGTAGTTTTAACATGTGAACAACTAATATCCGTTCTCTGGACTGATCTCTGATACCTCGAGAGACAGTTAACGAGGTGCCTTTTTTATCAGCTTCTGTGTAATTAAATGGAGGAGACTTTTCCTTGTATATAAAGACAAATTGCTAATATCAGCCGGGAATAATTGAGTTAATTATTCAATACATTTTATTCCACAAAACCTAATCGTCATGACCGTTAAAGTGTTCTAATATTCTAGAAGTTGCCTCGTCACCGTTACACACGAACACTTCCTGTTGTGTCATTTTTAACATTTCCTTTTCTTTTTCCTGATCGGTGAATCTGTGTTGCAGTGGAAAACTGAGAGCAAAACTTACATGAAAGTGAAAAAAAAATAAATCATCTCTTGTTTTCAATGAATATTTAAGCGATTCTCTTCATATACTGGTGATAGTTTCTATGCATTTGCTTGTCAATAAGTTGCCTTTAACGTGAACGTTTTGCGCATTTCATTCGGATTAAAAATAAAACTCTCTAAATCAGACTTTTTTAACAAAGTGACGCTACACATTGAATTAGCTATATATAGAAAATGTATGGTGAAATCATCCGTATATTATCAGGGGTGGGTCAAAGGTTTTGGAAAGGGGGGGGGGGGGGTTCAACAGAGGAGGACTAATGAAAAACTAGAATTTTGGATTACCAAATGTCATATTGATTTTTAACAAATATAAAATTTCCTCCCTCTAACTTCCTCTATCCCAGTTTATTACTTTGCCTTCCTCTGCTTTTCTAGATCCTGTGCCTTCTGCACGTCTGACCGTCTCGTGCACTGTGATAGGCATATATAGACACGCATATATATTGTTGTGCTAATATCAGGTCTGTTAAATTATTTTTGCCAAAGTCAGAAACATAACGATATATATTTCACACTGTTCTTGCCAAATTGGTTATGTTAGATTTCAGACCAGTGGTTTTAACCAGTGTACAAATCATCACCGCTTTCTGTATTCCAGCGCAAAGATAACGATGTACTCTGTAGCCGATTGTCCATTGTTAGTCCATTGTAAGCATATGCCTTAATGAACCTTGAGGAGACTTTGTTTTACATATATAAAGATCAGCCATGGTACATCGATGCTATTATCAATTTGGTACATCGATGCTATTATCAATTTGGTACATCGATGCTATTATCAATTTGGTACATCGATGCTATTATCAATTTGGTACATCGATGCTATTATCAATTTGGTACATCGATGCTATTATCAATTTGGTACATCGATGCTATTATCAATTTGGTACATCGATGCTATTATCAATTTGGTACATCGATGCTATTATCAATTTGGTACATCGATGCTATTATCAATTTGGTACATCGATGCTATTATCAATTTGGTACATCGATGCTATTATCAATTTGGTACATCGATGCTATTATCAATTTGGTACATCGATGCTATTATCAATTTGGTACATCGATGCTATTATCAATTACTAGACATTATTTTATGGTGATAATCATGAGAGAATTAAAGAATTAATAATATTTTCTGTCCAAAAACACGGTGACCAAGAAACGTACATTAAAAATAAGAGAACTTCGATTTTATGAGGCAAGGCGTTGTGCCCTCACCAGAAAGGACAGTATTAATGGATGCATCGTCAACACTGCATCATAAGACAATTTTATTTACATTCATGTTGGGTCGGTAGCGACGTCAAAGTCATGGTGGTCGATATCCACGTCAGCGGTCTCGCCTCATGGGAAGCCGGCTGATGCAAGAAAAAGTAACCTCTCATATATTATCCACCAGTTGTCGGGCCGGAGTGGTCGTTTTCCAATATCTTCTTCCCCGGTGATGGAGGGCCCATGTTAAACCAGTAGGCAGGGCGGGAGGAGTACCTCCATTTCTGAGGGATTTATAGAAATCTACTGCCCTGTTGATTTCCCAGCCGGATCTTTGGTATACTTCAGATGTTTCTTGTATGTTTCAACTTCCATTGATCGTATCCTGTTTCCATGGTAACTGGTGTTAGCTGGCTGGATCCTCTATTTCCCTGTTACATTATGTATCAATATCGAGATGCTGAAAACAGAATACATTAACAAAAATGAAGTTGTAATTGTAATATTTCACTTAGTATTCGACTTCCAGCGGGTATAAGTTATCAGTGGCGGATCCCCCCCCCCTTTATTTTTCCATTTATTTGTGATTAATTTTCATTTTCAGATTTTTTATTCCCTATAGCAGTAAGATTTTTTAATTATCCCAGTTAATTACTTTCAAATTTATAAGTTGTGATTCACTCCATATAAAGGCTGCATCTAAAGATTTCCATAAAAAGTGAATGAGCCTTTCCGTTGTTACACTCTGCTTGGTCATAACACCGTGGAACACCCCCAAATTGCATTAGCCTACCATGCAGGCACGACCTTCCCGTTAGCCTGAAGAGCTCAGCCTGGGTTAGAGGTCGACCGTAAAAAAATCCACGGCTTCTCGGTTTATACTCGAACTCACAATCTGTGCTCCGTTGAGAGAAGCCGGCATATAGTTTGACATACTACTAAAACATGTTAACAATTATTTTACGACGAGAACAACTTTAACAGATGATGATATTTTGCAAGTTATATAATCATATATGTGCGTGTTCACCATTGACATCAACATGTTAGCTTAATTTCCAATTAATATCCTCATTTAGAAGAAATATAAATATTAAAGCCCTCCACATAATAATATACGTAAATAATTGAATGAATATGCTATATGCAAAATCATGATTAGACAAGTAGTTAAGGATCAGAAAATCCTCATATTTTATGTGATAGGTGCCTAAAATGTCCTTTTTACATTGCATATTCAAAAACATTCCCAATATGGGCGGGGGATACCCACTCCCATATCCTCCCAATCTACCTATGATTAACTTTAAAGGAAATAAAGGTGTAATAGGTGATAAAAACATATATACCGGTATATATATATATATATATATATGTATATATATATATATATATATATATATATATATATATACTCCCGAGGCAGCGGAAATCTTTCGCTTCCAAAGAAGCTACTTATTTTCCCGCTGCCTTGTTTGACCGTTTATGAAACATTAAGACATTAGGTGGTGGGTCGTAGTCTGGCAGCAAAACAAATGCCAGTTACAAAAACACTCGACAGGCATCATGGCTGCGCTTCAAGTGCACTCAAGTGGTTACTCTTAGTAAAAAATAGTCGAATTTTAATTGCTCCCTCTACGTTCTCGCATCATCGACTGATTCGATTATGATTTATGACATTACGACTATGTTAGCGTATCCATGTATCCGTTTGCCAGCAAAACGGAAACCAACCATCGAGGTTTGCACGGAACCTACATTGTTTCATTTCATTTGAATTACAGCTCACCGACCGGGCATCCTATGTACACAAGGACCTGTGAAAACCACGGGTGGGCCATTCTCTCTGAGCCTGTGGCCTGTTCAAACGGTTGCCGGGGCGATGAGCTGTCACTCAAAAGGAAATAAACAACATTGGCGCCGTGTATTCCTCGCTTTGCTGGTAAACCGTTTTGTCTTCCAGCTCAGGGTCTCATCTGATTGGACAAAAATACAGTGCTCCCCTCTGGTTTAGCGATTCAGGATATGAGGTCAAAACAAACAGCGCTTACGGTAAAGGTATTGGGTCTAAAGGTAAAGCGATGTGTAAAGAGCGTCATATATATATATATATATATATATATATATATATATATATATATATATATATATATATATATAATTTACAAAACAAAATTTTCAGAACTTTGACATAATAATTACCATCAGCCACCAACCAAATGTAAGCGCCCCCTGTTTTCGAATTTCTTGATCCGCCACTGGTTATAACAGGAACTAGAAGGGGAATGTTTGCGGCTAAATGGTCAAATGTCAAAAGAATAAAACATCAGGAAAACAAAGATATGTGATGGTACTAAGCCCCTTTATGTTACGGCGTGTTTGAATTAAGATTTAGAAGCGAGTTTCTTTTGAGTTTGAACATGCCACTACTAAAATCATTAATTACTTTAGCCAAGGAAAAACAACCCTATTCGATATCCCCTTCATCCTGATCCGCCCCAAGAAAGAACGGGTTCTTCCCTGGACAGTATTACACTCCCAAACAACGTTACGTGAAAACGGGTCGGCCATTCTGGCTAAAAGGTGCTAATTCTTCGACCTTTTAGAAAAGAATATACGTGATTTCTGGCTTCCTCTGTATATATATTACTTATCTAAGAGTAGTTTTGGTCGCGAAAGGTTCTTAGGAATCTCTCGTGTAGTATGTATGAACCTGTTTATCAACAACATGTTTGTAAACACAGCAATTTTGATAAACGGGAAAACATGTAACCTATATTGATTGGTTGCAAATACGCGGAGGTAGAAAGATCACTTGTTTCAAAAAGCCATTTGCAAAACTTGCTATCTGACTTGCTGCCAGATACCCTTGTTGAATTGGTTTTGATTATTTTGGTGGGCCTCACATATTATAAACACGTTGACATATACAAAACAAGCAGTCTGTGTGCGGTGATATCCACCTTTCTGGCCTATTGTTATAAAAGTTCAAAGGGAAAACCTTAAGTGTATAAAGGTCAAATAAGTGATTGGACCCCTTTAATCTTGCAAAGAATCAAACAGACGGGGTGATAACGTAACCTCCAAGGCCGGTGTAACTATTCCTACTTAAAATCCGTCTGATGTCTCACGCAATAAAGACTGACCTGAAGCATATCATCAAACGGCTCTATAATTGTTATACGCCCTTCTATATATACGACAGGACGTATTATGGTATACCCACGTTCCGTCCATCTGTTCATCCGTCCGTTGTCCGTTCATTTTTAGTGTCACCGCGATAACTTACCAATGATTTGATTGTTTTCACGAAACTAACCATAACTTCTTACCAATAGATTATCTTGCCTGAGTTCGATTATAGGCAAATTTACGCATATTTAATGAGGTCAGAGGTCACCAAGCTAATTTGCAGTGTCTCCGCGATAACTAACCAGAAATTTGATGGATTTTAGTGAAACTCAACAGAAAGCTTAAGCTCGATTCCCGGCAATAATCCATGTATATTTAATGAGCTCAGAGGTCACCAGAATTTGTCGGCAAAGGATTTTCATGAAACATATTATAAATATTAACCTATAGATTTTTCACCTGAATTCAATTCTCGGCAAAGCTCGTGCATATTTAATGAGGTTAGAGGTCTCAAGACATAAGACGGACGTATTATATACCCCTCAGGTGCTCATTTCCTTATCTTTGATCAAAAGCCGGTTTTTATCCATGAGGCAGAGTCTTTGGGCTGCCTGATTACTCAGTTCCTTGTTGATGTCTACTTTTATGCCTGTTTCCAGGCGAATCTTTGATATACATTTATTTCCGGTCTGTTTGAACTTTCATCGATCATTATCCTGTTTCCATGGTGACTCATGTGAGCTGGACGGATTGCAGCGAATCTTTTACAAAATGTAGCATTTTGAGATGCTGAAAACTCTACGCATTAAATTATTCAACTGCTCCAGAATTTTTTTTACACAGGGAATGACTTTCGGTGTAGGAATTTCTATTGAAACTTTAGCAGACACGATTATTAGATTCACATGAAGAAGAAGGAGGGAGAGGCAGTCAATTATGTGTTTCACTTTTATTAACGTAGAATATACATTATAGACAAAGACCAATTCTCGGATCACGCTATTTGTGCGTACGCGTAATAAGTAACGGTATATCATGACATTAGGTGGAAACCGGGGGACCTGAGGCGGGGATCATACAAAGGAACAAAATAATGAGTACTAGTGTTCTCCCTTTGCAGCCGGTATTATTTTCTCAAGTATACATGGCTTGAATAGGATATTAACTTAATCACACAATTTCTAACCCCCTCCTATCTAACGCGCAATTATAGTCCCCCGCCCCCTGAATATTTAGCTTCGCTTCCGGTGTTCATTTCTCCCTTCCATCACACCCTGCATGTTATCGAAATTTGACCTCTTCTATATATATACTAGTATATATATATATATATATTATATATATATATATATAACACGTTCTCATGTTGCTTTGAATACTGTCGATGTACTTTACGGGAAGAAAGAAAACGATCTCTTATGGAAATGTTAAATTAATGTTCTTTTGTTATAGATGCACAGCCAAGGGCGAGGAGAGATCCTGGTTTCCTTGTGTTACCAGCCGGCTGCAAACAGACTGACTGTTGTCGTCCTTAAAGCTCGTAACCTGCCAAAGATGGACATCACCGGACTGTCTGGTCAGTTGACGAACTTCGTCCATCTTCCTTTTAACTGTTTCTCCTCCACGTTTATTGAAAACTAGCTGATAACCCCGGTATACCGGGCTTTTTACCGGGGTTGGGGATATGTATTAATTGAGAGGATTGTTGGGTCCTTTTTTATTCAAGAATTAAAAGAAATATAGATTTTCAGTGGTTTGGCACGACTATAGTGTAACTCACGCACCTCTCTGAGGCACAGCACTACAGTGAACAGCAAACGTTTTATGTCCAGCTGCTTGTATCTAAATTTTGCCACTTGTTTTAATCTGCATCTTACTTCTCCAATACATGAATCCTAAACATCATACCGTCCATATACACTTATAACCTCTTCGAGTGATCATCGAGTCGCTTTAGAAATTCATACACCGGTATGTTGACCTTAAAGCCTGGTCAGTGGTTATGTTTACATTATTTTGCGAACCGGAATGGGACGCGGGGGCACTCCGGTTTTCGGTTTTCGATGATCTTTGACTGGTTACTATTTTTGGACGTTTAAAGTACAGGTTAATGTGAGAAAGACATTTATTCAACATAGCTTAACTTAACCTCTAATTTAATTGGAGTAGGAAGACATGAAAGGTGAATTAAATGTACGTTTTATGGCAAGGAAACTGTTCCTGAAGAAAGAAACGGAAATATGCATACCTCGTTGGTAGCAGGAGCGGCCCAAGGGGAGTGCAGGGGATCGGTCCCCCTTTTCAGTTGCAACCTTTTTTTAATCGTAAGAGACCAATTTTTATGCCTGGAACGTTCGCCCTCTCCCCAACCCAAATCTTTTCTGGAAAGCGGACTTTGTATTAGGTTTTGTCTTTAATCCTCCTGAGTGAACCCCTCCTTTTCGGAAAGCGAGCCAGAGTCATGTGTTTTTCACTTTGACTGACCACACATGTTGGTCAGAGCCTTTGTCAAATGTCAGCCCAAGAGTGCATAATTCCGTCACTGAAAGCAAGGTTATTCATATGCACGGATCGAAGTCCTTAAATCAGCTTAATTCTGGGCTTGAGGTGACCGCAAAGAAAATCCTATCTTTGCCGAAGGCGGTTCGGCTGTTTTCGGCGATAGCCTCCGCTCATATCAGAAAACACGCAAAAATCACTCAAAATGATGTGTGCAATAAAAATAATTTATTCTAATATCGGCCATGTCACTGAGGGAACAATAACTTTTAAAATGAGGTATAGCACAGTATCATACGCAACGCGGTTTCAGAGAACATTGCAAACACAGGTGGACGGAATTAGATAGTACCTTCATTGCTAAACAGGGACATCTAGCGTTCATTACTGAAATGACGTATCCTGGAAGGCGATATCGATGAATGTTACTTATTTGTACGTCTCAGTCAGGTATAAATAATGTACATAATAAATCTGCTACCAACAATAGATATATTATTATATTATCCATTTAAAGTGGGAAAAAAGAGAGTATTGACAATGTAAAGCTATATCCATATTCAAGAAAAGACTGGGTTAGGTAATAAGTCCATGAATTTTGAGTGAAAGCGGCCCAAATTTAATAGTGCACGGTATCCGAGTGACCCTTTCCGCCCCTGTTCAAGTTGAAACACTAGACAACATAAACTAGCTGTCTCGGTATTATATACCGTCCAGGTGTAGCGACGTATAAAGCATTTCTCTTACACAAGTATATAACGGAATGTTTTTAATTTCTTTCCTCTCCTAGTAATATGCTAAATGTATGTAAATATCGCTCTCTTTCTTCCAAGGTAAAATACACAACGTTTTCCGAAGTATAAATGCAGTTAACTGACAACAAGCATCTCTTAAACTTGACGTCCTCCTTTTTTTCTAAAAAAAATTTATTGCTTTTTTTATCCAGCATATATATTGTTCCACACCTCCGCTCCCAACTCGCACACTTTCATTTTCAAATCAGAAATGTTATACTATAAAGAAATGTGGTCAAAGGTATCGTGTACCACGTGTATCATTATTTATTATTATCATTTTAATCATTATTATCAACATTCTTACACATATGTCCCTTCTCTTTTTTTCTCTCAAACCATATACTTTTGCACCTTTTGTTCTTATTTTTTATCTATTATTGTTTAAATGTTATATACCACATAAAAGATTATAATCAAACGCAAACCGGAGTGATGCGGAATCAACAGAGCATATATTGTCTGTCATCTGATGTTTAAATTCATGACTATAACGCTCCCAATGTAAATAAACATGTAACTGTTTCATTAACAGATCCATACGTGAAAGTGTACCTGTTGTACAACGGACAGAGAATCGCGAAAAAGAAGACCCACGTGAAGAAACGGACACTGAACCCAGTGTTCAACGAATCATTCCTGTTTGACGTGCCGTGTAATGAAGGCCTACAAAACATTAGCATGGAGTTCCTCGTCCTGGACTGGGACCGCGTGACCAAGAACGAGATTGTCGGGAGACTTGAAATCGGGGCACGCGCAGGCGGGGCGGAGTCCCATCACTGGAACGAGGTTATGAACTGCCCCCGGAAGCAGATCGCTGAATGGCACAAGTTGCGGGACTAATGTAAAGGGTGTACGCCATGGTTTTGAGAATATGACGGGACTGCAAGTCCCGTTTTGTGACTTGTTACGAGCAGGGATGGTTCAGTGGCACATAAAGGCTACTCACTATGTTTACTGTGTTCCCATAATCACATATTGTTTCTGTTACTAAACACCTTAATACTGTACAGTCTGGCGTGTACCATACCTTTCGTTTTTCCATGATGAAGTATAGACTGCACGGTTCAGCTGTCATATCTCTTCAAAAACGTCAATATTCATTGTAAATAGTTATGTATCTAACCTGCAGATTCCTTATTCACTCCTTATCGGCATATGTTATTGTTCACAATTCAGTTGCATGATAATACCAATGATCTATTATTTATTAAAACATCATAAAATCTGAAAAAGCAACGGATTAGCTTATTGTAGAACTAGTTTGAAAAACAGCGTACTGTTCTATACTATTTAAAAAAAACTAACAGGCGAATACTTGTATAAAACATTACGTATGAAAAAAGACACAAGACTTCGACTATGGCTTCAATTTAATTTTTTATTCTTAATTTCGTGGATTTCTGGCGATGAACGCTGACGCAGGCATGTAAGCAGCGACTTGTGCGCTGTACAAATATATATTGTTACGAAGGCAAATTTTTCAGGGGAAAATTCTGGGCCGATCCGGGATTCGAACCCATAACGGTGGCGCAAAAGTCCGGCGTACCCACCGCTGCGCTAGAAAAGCAAGAATAGCGAGAAGTTCGGTCCGCTCTTATGTCACCCCGTTACAATATATATATATATATATATATATATATATATATATATATATATATATATGAATTGATTAGGCATACACGAAATTCCAAAGCAATTAGACACGCTGAGGTGGGCGGGTTGAGTACCGTATTACACGGGAGCTCTTTAAGAACTTCTTGCTTTCGGATTTACGTTTCACAAAATAGTCAGCATCCCCAGGTAAGTAATGAGTCAGGATGTGGGATGCATCTAGTCCCAGTCTAAGCCGCCCACGGGTAACATGTGGTAAAGGTAAGGCATTATATAGTCTCACTGGATCCCTTTTTGATTGTGATTTGTTTGTAGTTGATTCAACGTGACTGATTGGAACATGGTCAGAGACCGCCCACGTCAAAGTCAAACCGCTGGTTCAGGAAATGCATTTACTGTACAATGGAAGCTCTCTTGCTTTCATGATTGATTGAGTATATAGGTTTAATTATTTTTCTTCTAATTAATTTCAGTATTGAATATCTAAGAAAAATAAAAATATCAACACACGCACATATAACACGCATGTTCCTCTATACACACACACATATATATATATATATATATATATATATTTAAATTGATCTGCAATCGGATTTTCTTATTTTGATACAATTACTTTATGTATAGAAAAAATGGACGTTCACACTTAAAGACACACACACGTATGTAAGTAGATAACGTTATAATCAATTCCTATTAATAACAGGATTCTACAAATCGTGCTCAGTATTTTCTCTTTATATTTTACAATATGTTTTTGTACGTTTTATATATTGATTTGAATTACTGATTCAGCTATGATATACGGAGGTAACATAGGTAAAGATTATCTACATAAAATAAACTAGAAATCTTCATTCTAAGGAATGCAAGCCTCTATCATGTAGTGGGTCCCTATTGTAGGATGCGCCTAAAACTGTGTTTGCGTTCATTTAGTCAGCCCATGTTTCCCCGGTTCATTCGTGCATAAGCGGCTCTACATTGGTTAATATTCCTTGATGGCGTTTCTTAATCCGGATCATGTGCGGATCCACACCAAAATATTATCGATTCTTCATTACCCATTCCAAAAGGTCCTGAAAATTTTCATGAGATTCCGTTCGTGATTATGTGAACACACAAACACACACACGCGAACGGGATGAAGCCATTTCTCTAGGCGGAGGAAAAAATATAGCTTATACTGAAAGCTCCTTGCAGACAATCTTATATAAAAGATTCAATATGGGTTTATTATATAAAATTATGTCATATATGTAGGTAGAATATATCATTGTTAAAATATATTTTTCCGCAGCACAGCAAGTTGGGATTTTATAATTCTACTGTACACATTCGTGCAAATTAATTGATCCCATTTAAAATCTATAAGACTTTAAGGTTGCATATATTAATATTATGAATATGTTTTCAAGGGTACACATTATAAATATATATTCTGTAGATCTATCTATAATGTAGTAATAGTGCGACCTCTCTTTAACCACTGTATGACTATATGGTTGTATATTTCTCTGCCTGTAGATAGTAGGACTAGTTCACAAGTATGAATTACTCGGTGAATGCATATATCCTTCTTACAAATGCCCAGAAATAGATTCCCCATATTGACATGCGCAAACCCGAGTGCTGCTTCGGATATTACCAGAGCATACCGCCTTATATCATTTCATTTGCATTTGGTATAAACATATTTTGTTATTGGTCATTCGCATCAGAATGAAACTGAAAACCACTATTGCCCTTGATTTATCAATTTTCTTTTGGATATTCGTAACATTGTTCTGTCCAACAGGCAGCTTCAAACGGATATACAAGGGGAAAGTGACGGAGAGATGGCGCTTTAGGGCTTGCATTTATCATCCAGAATTATAAGCAAGGTGTTATATATGTATCTCGATAAGGAAAGTGAAAGTTTATTATTTATGTTTGACCTCGCGATTAATTGATAAAAATCATATAATCACGGGTGATTCATCGTACGGAAAGTTTTACGTATTTTCAATTCTCGGCATACATTTTTACATGCCAGTAAATGAGTTTTACAAATTTACAGGAAATCTACTTCAAATTAACAGTTCAGGGTAGGTTGAGCATGAGTACACTTCTGTAACTGGCCGTCGGTCAACTCTGACGTCATCAGTCAGTGAGCTCCGACTGAGGCCGAAAATGTGTGAAACAAAAAACTTGATACTTGTCATGGAATGACGTCGGGATAGGCACCCGGACGGATCTTTTCATTAGTCGAAAGATTTTAATCAGGGACCCTTATGACTAAACGTCAATGTCAGCTGAATGAATAAAAAAAAGATGCATAAAATTTGGTAAAATGAGTTCAGGGCAAAGAACTCGACACATCCTTTTGGAAAAAGTAGATTGGTGGTATGTGTTCAACATAATTATCTCGTGTGTTTGTGGAAAGATTGTACCAAAGCATATATTTATGTGAATAAAACTTTGAAAATGCACAAGCCTTTTTGTTTTACATATAAATGTTTAATATGTGCAAGTTAAAAATTCCCGGTATAGGCATAAACTTGACTGCCTTGATTTGTATGTCAGGCACTGTATCCTAATTCCCATTTATTCTACAATCTAACACAGGTTGTGTAATATTTAGTTCCGTATAGCAACAAACAAGACCATATCCCGTCAGTATGTTTAAGAAAAAGCCTATGAGTCGTTTTTTATGACTGCGTCATATATCCCTTCCTTCTCTTGTTATTTAATCTGTTCCATCAGAAATTTGAAGATTATCCTCTTAAACTTTAATAGTATCACATTATATGACAATAAAACCGAAGAGAGACCAACGCGTGGCCTAATATAAGGTGTAAAACTTCATTAAAAAACAATACTTATATTTGCAACCTTCTGGTTCTCCTGAAACTTGTAGCCAAGTGACATGACTTATATGGGTTGGCAGCCTCATTTTGATAGTTTATATTTTTTAGAATATTTATGACATTATTCCAACAACCAGCTAGGAGATTTTGAGCATGTGACCAATGACCTTGGTCTTTCTAAATAGGGTTGATATGTTGTAAAAAATTAGATTGTTTACTTAGATATTGATTTTATTGTATTACTTTATTATTTTGCAAGGTATGGCTTTAATTTTATTATAGTTAATTAGGCCTATGCCCCATTCCTCCATTGCAGCAAAACATTTGGAATTTATCTGTCAATTTATAAATTAATTGCAAAATTTCTAAATGCACCCCACCGTGGAACAGACTGGTTTTCTTAACGTGTATTGTCTCTGAAGTGAAGAATATTGCCACTAAACCTGTTTATGTCAAACATCACAAAGATTAATTTATGAAAATGTATAATTACGTCTCGTGAATGAATCCTCACAACAGATCAATAATTTTACGTCTTGTCAAGTGTTCTTCCGTACATGTTACAACTAATGTTTGTAAGCGGATAAGTTGCCCAAAGAAGCAATCCACGTGTAAAAAAAGTCGAACGATAAAAAACTTAGTTTAAATAGATAAAAAGATAAGCAAAAGTATATCACTACCTTGAAAAGCAGGTCACGGTTAAAAATTTACATCATGTTTAAATATGTGATGTTAGAATAAACACCCATTCGGCATGGCATCAAACGTCACACAGTCCTAAAAGAAACGAGGGAGCAGGGAAACGAGGGAGCAGGGAAACGAGGGAGCGTCTAACACGGCTGGATGATTCAACGTCAGCTTTATCGGATCCTTTTGCACATGACATCATGTACCACCATGCCTGCTGGCTAAAGGTCACGTGGTCCTATTTGTTTACATGACCTGGGGTCACCAAGCCCTGAACCTGAAGGAGAGTAGCAAATGGTCTGGCTTTTTCTGGTTGGCTCTAGCCATCATGTGCTGGAGCATCAAAAACACCCCATTGTTTGATTTTTAAGTATGTTAAGCATAATTTCCAATAAAATTGACAGTATTGGTCAATTTTTAAAAAATCTATGGCCAATCAAAGAGATGTTGTCCAAATGCTTGTTTGGGACTGCTTGGTGGGGTATTTTGGGCTTCACTGCATTCGGGCCAGGATGGTTAAAAAATGAGATACACAAGCCCCCTTTTTCTTGGTCTTGTTTGACTGAAGAAACAACAAATTCTCAGGTAAAAAAAAGTTTAATATCAGAATTTATTTTGAAAATTATTTAAAAGAGGCCCAAACCTCAGGTGTTTTATAGATGTTATATAGGGAAAATAAATACAGCCACGTGTCCTAAAACACACCCGTCACACAAAGGTCCGGTCAGATGAAGCAATGCATCTCCAGGATGCATGTCTTTCAGAGGCGAGAAAATTATTATTCAGACTTGTGGACACAATCATCTTCAAAGAACACGAAATCCGTTCACTACAGTCTCTTAGCGGATTATGTCTACCCAAGAGAAATATCAAATTGACATATCTAAAAAAATACTCATTTATGAGTATCAAGAGAAAACTGGGTTCAAAGACAGTAGTGAGATGAACAAAAACGAATGGGTCTACGATGTTTACGATGGAGGCGACTACACTGAAGCTTCCATGTCATCTCTTGGAATCAGCGATGAGCAGCTCCTCAAGAAACTTGCCCCCCGCCTGACATAAAAGATAAAACACACGCCAACCGTCCCTTTGTCCCCTCGTGTTGACAGCTAGAAGAAGAAGAGACGTGTGAGTTGCTTGTGCAGCTAATGACTTGGCTTTAACAACCAAACAAAAAGACTGTCGACATCAGTCGTACTACACTCCGCCTAACCTCCATGATAACCTACTACATCACGGGTCAGCACACTGCTACTGTAATAAATATGGGCTTACATGCCAATGGTAAGATCAGGAGTAAAGTCCTGGTGGGAACTCTTTATAAGAGCGGTATCTGCATAAGCTAAGCGGACACTCTCCTCCCCTCAGACCACTGGGCTTTGTTGGATGCTAAGACATCAGAGCGAGGATAGGAAATAAAATATACCAGCCTTGTTCATTAGAAATTGCTTTTAGTAATACTTTTTTAAGATACTGCATTGCATATAAATGTTTGTATGAGAAGTATGAAAATTCATAAATAAATCCGACAATCCGTCAACCTGTGACCTTAACCTGTTCAGGTAAATCAACCTTTAAGATATACCCGCCATTTTAAGGAAAGATGCATTTGAGAGGTAGTTTTTTTTTTTCAATCTTGCATTGCATATGAATTGGTTAGGATTTCAAAATTAATAAAAATTGCAAACAATTTTAGAATTCAAATAAATATCCAAAAGGAACCAAGTGTGAACAACACCTAATCAGCTCTGTAGACCAATAAGAATCAGCTCTGGAGACCAATAAGAATCAGCTCTGGAGACCAATAAGATGCACCTGCTATTATAATTAGAAGTAGATCCCAATAAAACGTTTTGAGAAATAGTGTGGCATGTGAAAAGTAAAAAAAAAATATATGGGAAATCATAACAAGAGCACCGCAAACATGCATAATACCCCGTTGTAAATTAGGTGACCTCTGACCTCATTAAATATGCGTGAATATTCTGATATTCATAAGATGCATTCGCTTCTACAATTTGAAGTAGATCCGTGTAAAAATGTTCGAGATGTCGCGTCGCATTACAATTGTTGACGGACGGACGGAGCTGATCAGTACCCCCCCCCCCCCCGGCTCCGCTGAGGCGGGGTGGGGGATAACAAGCAGTTCAGGACCTGCAGCAAGTATAAAAGAGTATGAAGCGGAGCCATTTGATGAAACAAGCACCATTAACAACATTTTTCCTCATTATTTAGCAAAAAGAAAAAACACACACAACCGTATAAGCCTCCTGTGTCAAATACTGCCACACAGTAAATATTTTGTTACGACCCTTGGAACAGGTGTTCTATTATTACCTTTATCATGACGTTCAGGCCCCCAGCAATTTATTATAGAAAAGGCCTGAAGGTCATGTTGTAATGGCTTGTTGAATTTCTGTCTGCTGACAAATATGTCTAAAACGAAACGGAAGACAGAGTGTTTCGAGTGTTTTCTTTTGTGTTAATTTCAGCACGTAATATTAAGATTACCGGCATCGACAGCGATATCGTGCTGATTTTATAATTAAGGCCATATTACATTGTAATTAGAGGGCTCTAAATAACATAGGACATATGTGAGTGTCAAAGCGAGTTTCATAGGAGATAAAGATGCATGAAATGGCATCAATATGCCATATCCTTATTAAATTGATTTATTATCAAGAAAAGAAGATTTTTTTTTATTTATTATAAATAAAAAAAAAGAATTTACAATAATGTTAAATTAATGTCACACTATGACGACATTAATACAACCAAGTTTTGAACAGTTACCTTTTGAGAATTAAAGTATATACTGTTCAATGATGATATAATTGCTTAAGTTATATGGCGGAATATCCAACGAATTAACTATAATTGTCCACCACTTTCAATGAATATATGACAATTTAAGGAAAATTTTTGCATTTGTAGCATCTCATGTTATAAACATTGTAATTACGACCGTTATTACGATAGCGTTGTAATACATCTAGCCCACCGTCCACGTGTATTTTGCGTCATGGAAACGTGACTGACACCTGCTTGTTTAACCTTTCACTGATACGTACCTGGCGCCGTAAAACCTGCCAAATTAGATATTTATAGGCATCGTTGTCGACATTAAAGCACAGTACAGCTGCCTACTATGTAGTCCATTTCATCAGAGCGCGAATTAAACTTTGCCAATTTTTTATTTTAACAGACTGATTTCAAAAGCGAGCTGCTGGGAATGATTGAATCAGGGGCATAATTAACCAGAACGAAATAAAACTATACTCAAACTACACAAATTATTTTAGAAATCCAATAGTTTAAAATCAGTTTCTGAAAAAGCGTTGTATCTTCACCCGATCGATGAAAGTCAAGGTCACTGGGTACATTTACATGAACTACATTTAATTAAATATAAATATAAAAGTTGCTGATTGGTTGTTTATATAAAAAATATTCTGAACTTAAAAAAAAAAATGAGGTTGCCATGTCACCTGTCCTGAAGAACCGGAAGGTTGTAAATATAATATACCGTATATATTCGATCAGAAACCGAGGCCAGGAGTTAATTTGTCTTTTCAGCCTATTCATTGACCTAACGTCTAAACAAAGCAGGCTTCTATTTAAGACAAGCATTTATTAAAAGATACAATATCAGCCCGGGTAGCCAGCTTAGAAAAACCCACAGTAAACACAGCATTTTGTCAAAAAGAATCACTCCACGGGGAATTCAAGATTACTAGCCGGCGAGTTTCATTCGGCTATTCTCGTAAAATTTACACCGTGTGTGTACGTATAATCTGAAACACCTTTGCCACCGAAATGTGGCGTGACTTTTCTGTTAACCGTGCAACACGTACAGTTGGTAACACATTTTCTTATTAAAATACAGGGGGTTGGTACAGTTAAAGGGCAATGCGTCTGATTAATTTTCATTTTTTCTCTGTTTAAAATTAGAATTCATCAAGCCTATTTCACCTTGTATATACTTGCACAAGGCGTTCGTTGGCGACAATTTTCCACCATGATGTGTTGGTTGTCGAAATGACGCATGTTTCTGTTTGGACGAAGGAGAGACGGACCTCATATCGCCAAAACATATTCATCGGGCCTATGGCCGCATAAGCCAAAATCAAAAAGTTAACCAAGAGTACACATAAACCCAGCCAGGTGGGAGGATACCGTAAGAAACGCATGCCTTGTTTATTCAAGGTGGACCCCTTTTTAAGGGAGTGCATCACGTATGAAATACAACTTGAAAAAATCATGAACAATTCAAAATCATTCAGATGTGACCAAAAAAAAAATCCGGTCTGGAGATATATATAAGATACACTTTTCAGTATTAGTTATTTTAGATATTGCTACGTTTATGAAATATGTATAATTGAGAATTTATTTAAAATTCATTTGAAAAATCTAAAAATCATTCAGGTGTTACAAAAAACTAATCTGGTCTGGAGACCCATAATATACATCTAGCGTTATAAGTAGAAGTAAATATGAGCATTTTTTTCTGTATATAAAAAAAAATTATACAAATGTGACTAATCCGTAATCAGACGAGAAGACCTATGGATACACCTACAACCTTAATCAGAACTGATTAGGAGTAAATGTTTTTGAGATATCGCTAATTATAATCCAATATCAGGAGACTATTCAAAATATAAAAGCAACAGAACTATCCATAATATTTACCTGTTATATAATCATGAGAAAATACATTTATATATTTGTTTGAAATTATTTGGAATATCATTTTTTTATTTCAGGTAAAGCGTGAAAAGGGGTCAAGAGACGTAAAATACCCCCCATAAAGAATGTTTTATATAACTCATTTTTTTTTAATTAAATCCGCCAGGCTTAAATATTTAAAATATAAACTTCTAATGCTCCTAAATTCTAATCGTCCGCAGGGCATCATGACCTTTTTGGTCACTTGTATTTCTAAGGGAAAAATAAATCATATTTAAAATGTCTGAACGATTTATGTAATTATTATATATATTATATCATTATATATACTCATATATATGTTATACGCAGATGGGTCCTCCCACTTGATCCCCCATATACAATGTAATTCCTCTAAAAGAATTTAACTCTGTCCAATGGAAGTAAAGGGTTTTAATTCAAGCGATTTACACATGACCACATGAATCTGCTTTCAATATTACGAGCGCTTTCCGTTGAGTCAGCACAAGGAGCTGACAACAGGAGCAGACAAGATCGACCGAGATTTGAAAAGTGTATACGCTTTTTTGGTTATCAGATATGTTGGTGTCTTTACCTTCCAGAAGCGGATCCGGGTTGGGGTCCAGGGGGTTCGGATCCCCCTTTTGGGGCCACCGCAACCTTTTTAAAGGGTTTCAGACCAGTTTTTGCGACAAGGACCCTCCTTTCCCGCACCTTGGAACTTTCTTAAGGCTTTGTCATAAGTCCCCCTGGGTAGGACCCCACGGTTCTCCTGAATCCTTGTACCGACCCTGCATTCCTAATTTTCTTTCCAGGAAAACCAAGGCATTAATAATTCGGTTTAATTATGAACTCTTTGATAAAAATACGAGTGAGTGGCGTCTACACGAGGACAAAGGAATCTTCCTTTGTCATTATTGCATATATGAAAAATATATAATATATTGATCCCGATTTCCTTCCAGATTTAACGGATTATTAATATAGTTTTACCATGACAATTTTTTTTTTTTAAATCCGTACATATATGTTTAGTCAATTTGCTTAGAGACAAAGCAACGAACCAAGGCTCAAGTAAATTCATTGCCATAGACTCGCACCGAAAGATGTTAATCTGCCTCTCACCTTAGAGCGTTGTCAGTTTTCGATCAGACTTGCTTATTCCATGACAATCAACAAAGCTCAGAACAAACATTTATCACTATTGGAATATGTTTACCTGAGCCTGCCTTTTCACATGGCCAGCAATACGTTCATTTTCGCGTACAAGAACCATTAACGACATACATATGTCTGTTATCATGCTTAAGACTACCCTCAACTGACAACATCGACAACAAAAACATCGTTTTTCGTGATGTCCTCTTAGCTTCAGTTTATACCAAGTGTCACACCACTAGAGATTTGAACGACTAGGTTCTTTTAACTGTCAAACCAACTGGCTGAAACTCATGCATACATACACTCCAAAAGATAAAAAAGACATGAGTTAACAAAAACAAATCAATATATTAAAGAAATCATACACTTATGTTTCTCTGGAGAGCGCTCCATACATATAGGCACTGATAATCATAAAACTTCTCCTGATCACATGACACACATGACATCGGAATGTTGGGTTGTCCGGCTCGAGCTGTGTTCACAGTACGATCAGTCTACCTGTATATTCACGGAGCCCCGATCACCAACAGTCCCTCGTTGGAGTAATGGAATAACTCTTAAGACACAGTTCACTAAGCACTCACTAATTAGCACACAGACGATTCTTTCTAGACTTCGAGTCAATGTTTCACAGCTGGTGTCGTCTGGAATTGACTAACTCTAGGTAACCGAAAATGCTTCAACAAAGCTATTTCCAGTACCTCCAGATTTACACGTTTAAATGAAGTCCTCGGTCTGTTCTTGGAAGCGCTCACAACAGGTGTAAATTCGCTATACTGCTAATCCGTCGGCAAAAAAGCGAAACTCGATCTGAAGTCCGTTCCAGAGATATCACCGTGGCCTTTCTCAGACACCGACAATCTACGCCTACAGACATCACCTCTCAGCTGTCTAAACCCTGATGCACGCGGACTTGCCCCTGGACTGCAGATATCGCCAGGTTTCACGTTCTGGCGCGCTGATCGGCCACATGTCGTGAATTTCCTCTTAATCACGTCTTATATATACTTGCTGACGTAACAAGTCCTGATCGTCTTCTGGCTAATAGACCTAAGAAAAGAATGCAAAAATATCAGTTTTATTTGTGAAAATAGTAACAATGATGGCCATGGCTTATACGCAATAAGCATACATACTGAATGAAAGAATATAAAGTCATTTAAAACAAAGAGTATTACATAATCATTATTGAATGAGATGGCATATGGATATAAAAGAGACAAATACCAGTATAACGGTATTAAATCTACATTTTTTACAGGAATTATACATTCGTAAATGTTGTAATGAGAAAAAATCTCGATATTCAAAACATTTTAAGTCAATATTATGTTTACAACTTTTACAAATCCACACGTGTACACATCACACTGTACCAACTACGACGTGAATTTGGTTAACATTTTCTTTTCATCTGTTACATAGTAGGTCTACATATGCATTTGTTTGTGAATATTTGTCAAGCATCTCAATCGCATGCTAGGCCCTGGACTTCGTGCGACCCCGTGTGCGCTGTTTAACCATCACGGATTCCGCGACCCGGTTGATGTGCACTCAAGCATATCAGGTCATGTGAGGGGGGTCGCAGGTAGGAGTCCTCCTGCGACCCCCCGTCGCAAAACAATTCTTTCAAAGATCCCCCTTATTAGAAGGGATTGCCGGTGGTGATTATTTCGGGCCGGTAACCGCAAATTGTACGAAAACCCCAGATAGGGCCCCCGGAGTAAAACTCTGTCCCGCCATCACACACTCTATGGCAATTGTGTTGCCGGGTCCGAAGACACAAAGAAAAGAGGCGCCCGCGGGGGAGTCCTCCTGCGACCCCCCGTCGCAAAACAATTCTTTCAAAGATCCCCCTTATTAGAAGGGATTGCCGGTGGTGATTATTTCGGGCCGGTAACCGCAAATTGTACGAAAACCCCAGATAGGGCCCCCGGAGTAAAACTCTGTCCCGCCATCACACACTCTATGGCAATTGTGTTGCCGGGTCCGAAGACACAAAGAAAAGAGGCGCCCGCGGGGGAGCAAATATTAAAATTATTAATTATGCAAGTAATACGCAAATATTGCAAATAAAAGTGGCTGGAATCTCTTCGGACAAACCTGGAGCATGTGTATGTCGAAAATCACGGCAATCCGTACGGTGGTATCAGAGAAGATACGGAAAATTACAAAAATCGCCTTACGCTATTAATGTATAGATACGAAAATAACGTTAAATAAAACAATTAAGTTTTACACAATAGTACAAAATTTGTCACAGATTCATTGGGATGCTCCAAATTCTCATGTGATGCCCATAATTTTGGCTTTTGAGTGTCCCGGACTCAATACACACACACACACACACACATATATATATAAAGTGGAGTTGTGTATATTCATGTACCAAGAAACCTGCCTTCATTTAAGCTAAATGTGAAATGGAGTATGTCTGGAAATCTCAGTCATAATAAGCTCTGTGAATCATTCAGACTGCTAAAGAGACATATGTTATTATAACAGTCTCAGTCCGTTATTCAATGATTCGCATACGACGAGTTCCAGGGAGCTACAGATTTACCGGCATGCAGCAGTGCCATCACGTGGTCGGTATGAAGCAGAAACATGTGACAGACCCCGGATCCCGTCAACTCTTTGCCAATTTAACCTGGAGCCTTATTTTTCATGAACATTTTAAATAAAAGTGTATAATGATTTTATTGTAAGCATCTCTGAAAATTATTGAGCACTTTGGCAGTTTTGTTAAAAAACATACACAAGTCCGTTCTGTATTGAGTACACAATTAAATAAAATACAATCTAAAGTTAATATATAATCATTTTGAACGTACAAACGGTTCAGCTGCGAACTAGTTCGTATATATATATATATATATATATATATATATATATATATATATATATATATATATATATATATATCGGACTTAGTTTTGTATATCTGACACTATCTAAACCCGAACTTTTACAAATTTAAAATCTGTTGAAAAGGGAACAAAAATCTCCGTTAAAATATAGAGAGCTGTTGATGTAGCTGGTTCTGCTTAAATCAATGTTGTAAATATAATCTTTGCGATATGTACGTCAATAATTAAAAGTATTCAGGCTTTGTATTCCCAATGTTATCGTATTCAAGGAAATATTGTTTTTGTGTGTGTGTCTGTGGATTTAATGTAAGAAAAGATCACAAAGAACCTGATTATATTTTCAAACAAATAGAACTTTTATCCTCATTCAAAGTTTATCAAGTTAAGCTCATTTTCAACACTAAGTATTTGTTATTTATTTTTGTCATATTAGAACTTTCATGATTAAATGCGGGGCCAATGTCCTCCAGCCGTTATAACAGTAGATTCGTCGCTAAAAACCCAGTTCCCTCCCTGATTTGACTTTTTGTGATTTTAATCAATGTAACAAAAGATCACATAAAAACATGATTATACTTTCAAACAAAGAGGATGTTTATCCTCATTCAAAGTTTATCAAGTTAAGCTCATTTTCAACACTAAGTATTTGTTATTTATTTTTGTCATATTAGAACTTTCATGATTAAATGCGGGGCCAATGTCCTCCAGCCGTTATAACAGTAGATTCGTCGCTAAAAACCCAGTTCCCTCCCTGATTTGACTTTTTGTGATTTTAATCAATGTAACAAAAGATCACATAAAAACATGATTATACTTTCAAACAAAGAGGATGTTTATTCCCATTTCAAGTTTTATGATTTTTGTCATATTAGAACTTTCTTGATATATATGGGACGAATGCCTGCCAGTCATGATAACAGTAGGTTTGCCGCTGAATAACACAAGCAGTTCCTTTCTCTCAACATCTTTGCTAAATCAGGCTTCCCCGTCTCTTTCACGTCGTCTGGCTCTTTTTTAAGGCTTAACGTAAGCCTCATTCAGCGGAGCCCTGGGAATGGCTGTCTGAAAAACCTGTTGCCCACTAAGCGAGCATTTCCCACAGATTCCATCTGCTGTCGGAAGAATGAAGAAATACACGTGGATCTCTTTAATACAGAATGGTGCACCACCACAAGGTGACACTAAACTTAATATTCTCAATATGTCACTGACTGACAGGACGTGATGCCACGTGACAGAACTATCACCTGAGGAGCGGATCCATGGGGAGAGTACAGGTGATTCAGACCACTTTTTGCGGCCTGGACTTGTGGAATGTTTTTAGGCTTTTGTCACCCCTCCTTTTCCTAAATCCTGAATCCGCCCCTGCATGGGCGAGGGCAAAATCTGATATTTTATAACATGCACAGGCTGACACACGAGAGAGAGAGAAATTTATTTGATATTCGGGTTTGAAGTAATTTATGATATAATAAGATTTCATCTCATGTACTTAAACTATGGAACTAGTGTTAGACTGTCTAATAATGTGCCCTCAGATGGCTTTACCACATTTTGCGGTACGAGAACTGGAGGGAGTGTAGCTAGTAAGGATTCAGTATTACACCTACATAATCATAGCCCAAGCAGACAAACCAAAATCCGGCTTTCGGTCAGTCCTATTCTTGTCGACGGACCTTTTGTTTAATTCCTGATTTGAGCCGAATCCCTCTCTGCGCGATGGGATTTGTTTAATTATCTTTTCCTGGTGTGACTTCCAACATATTTAAATTTCTTCTACAAAAATCAGGCAGAACTATGACAGAAAATATGACAAATCTGCAGATAAAACATTCAACAAGCTTGCTTGTATCGCGGCAGATGCTTTCATATTTGTAAATGACATTTGATATGAGCTAACATTAATTAATTCTCATTAGGGAAGCTTCGTCGTTTATGAGGTTTGGTCGGCATTTCCCTTGGCCGTATGACGTTATTTTGATATATTGGTAAGAAACTCCTTGGATTTCTTCTTTCCTGCATGAAATAATTTCTGTGCAATAGGCCTTCGTTTCTAGACCAGTTGACCGTCTTCATTTGCTCAGCACGGAATTCAAAGCCGGGAGCTCGTGAGATCAAATCTGAACCGATGAGCGGTGAGATTTTTCACGGTCGGTCCCCACTCAGGGTGAACGATCAGCAGGCTTAATGGAGAGGCCGAGCTCAACAGCCGTGTTTCACTCACAAACAAGTGGGGCTCTCCAGCAAAGGGGACAATTACAAACCCAAGGCCCGGAGGTGCAGTAGGCACCGGGGCTTTTTAACACCAGGACATGATCGAACGGCGCCACTTCCATAAAATTACGTCACTACTACAATGCACAGGCATCCTTTGCTACTTTGTTGCCCCGAAAAGGCAAAATATCGGCTTAACTGGTGAGATACAGAACTGTTATCGATAGATACAGAGTAAAATAAACTAATAACGCTCTATTTTTATAAGGATTATAAAACAAACTCTTTACGTTCATTTTTGTCTTTGATAAAAAATTGGACCAGAATATCCCTTCACTTCTTCATCAAGTCGGCATGGTCATTTAACCCAAAGGCAAAATATTTAGAAGGACATTGTCGCCAAGGAGTTCCGTCGTGAAACTGATGAACAAAACACGTGCGCTTTGGTCTCTGATTATAAATTTTGTCGGATTAATGTGTACACCCAAAACGCATTGTTGTTGTCGTCGCCGATGCCGGATAACCTAATAATATGAACAAGACATTACAGGCAGCTATTATTAGCTTTTCCCGATTTTGCGTGGCGAGAACCGAAGAAAAGTAGGGGTAGAGTCGTACTCCCAGATGTTCAAAGTCTTCAGCAGACAAGCTAAACTGGCTTTTCTGTCCCATTCTTGTCGTCTGACCTTTAGTTAAGGCTTAGCTCGCTCTGTAAAGATCGAATCCGCTTTCCCCCATACGGGATATGCCAAACACACGGGATGTGATTGTCTAAAAGAAACCTGTTGTGTCCCAAGTGATCAGTGCACACACATTTTCCAGATATTCTTGCCGGTGTTTATTAGGAAATAAACAAAGACGCTTTTTTTATATGTGGTCTTCTAAACTGAACCCGCAGTCTCTATATAGTTGACGCCCAACTGCCACTCAATATACATCACTATCTCAAGGCGAAAATTGTCACTGACTCAACTTACCACGCACTCCCAAATATATACTCCATAAAAAAAGCTATCATGTCAGCAAGTCATGTCAAATGGATAATTTTTCAGCGCTTCGATTTTTATCGCCAAAAAAACAACAAAAAATTCAAACTATTTCAAATACTTGTTCTCGCGTGTTGCTTTCGAACAGATGTTTTGTTAAACCGATATTTTTACAAACGAAACTGAGATTTATTCGGAAATATAATTATTTATTCCACTTTATATGACCTGGTATATTAAAATATCCAAGTACCTTGGATTACTTGATAAACTTCCTTGATGATTACAGCGCAGATGTCATCCATTCATGTTCCAACAAGCTTGTTTGTCCATCGTGGGCGATCATCACATCAAAGAGATTCCCAATGATGAAGGAAGACATAAGGTCCTGATGACATGTTGGCAGCCCTGATGGCTCACAGACCCTAACACAATATCATTCAATAATAGGTTTCGTTTTGGTAATTTTGCTGTTAATTGCAGTACCTTATTTTTTTTTAAAATTTGATCATTACTTATCAGGCATTAACACAACATATATTCAATGTCATATTTACATGTATTTTAACCATATGCGAGTAGTATTAATCAAATTTTGATCAAACATATCAAAATGTCATTCAAATACAAATAAAAAGTAAAAAACTGACAAATCCGCAGAATCCAATACAAGTACTCAGAAATTCGGACTTTTCCAAATCGTTGCAAATGCTACTGTGCAACCTTTAAATGCAAATGCTTTTACATTTGGACCCAACTCTGCTCATAGTCACTTTGAGTATAAATACGTATTTGACTCAGCCCTGTTCTGGACTTGCGGAATTCACGCTTGCCTCTGCAGATCCTCGTAGAGTTCGCAGCCTTCGCAGATGCAGTTGCGCCATGTTGGGCGGTCCTAGTCAGTGGTCTTTCAGGTGGCCAAGTCGATGTCTGTAGGGACATTTAGAAAGGCTTTCAATGTACTGTTGTAACATTTCTGTCCCCCGTGTGAGCGCTTTTAGGGGATTCCATATACCCCTACCAGATAAAATCCTATAGGTCTACATGATAAGTGGACTTACCCATATATTCCCGTATGATATAGTAGGCGGCCTTATGGGTCAGAGTGGGTGAATTTGTTCCCATATCCAGGTAGTGGGCGGAGGACGTAGACCCCGCACAAGGATTCTTTGGCAAGTCACTTAACTAGAAGCCACGGTCTCCGCTCAAAGGAAATTGATGAAGTTAAGCACCGGCGAAGTTGAGTAGCCCGCAACTCTCCATACCTTTAGTAAAACGCATGCCCCGTTCACAAGCAGTTTAATAATTTATATTCATATAAATGGTAATCATTCTAAATTCGGACGGATCTTTTGGCTATATAGGAGATGTAACATTAAATGTATGCATTGTTGTATTTTATCTGTAGGAGAAATCCTACTTGGTTGCCCTGTGAAAACTCCCCTTACAGAAGCCGCTTGTAAATGCTTTCATTATAGGCATCATGAAAAGGTGACCCGTCCACCTGGACTTGCCTTTCGTCTGGAGGGTATTGACTGTTGGATCACTGGATATAAACAGAATGTCAGTGTCTAGCACTTTGCTATTTTGTCTACTTGATCTTCAGTTGGAATCGGCTCATCACTCTTACATGCCTACATTACACAATCCATAGGGTTAAGAATTATCACAGTACACTGTATACCTTCATCTATGTTGCTAGGCTGATTTCCGATCGCTTTCAGACATTTTGTACAATCTACCGAAAGCATGGAAGCAGTACTGCCTTTGCTATTCTTCAGTGTACCTCGGCATTAACAGTACAGCCATATTGGCCCTCTGCCATTACGACCAGATTACTGGCTGTCAAGGTGGCTTTACATCTAGGTCTGAGGAACGCATTATAAGGAACCCATGAGGATGCAAATATCTTAGTCATTTTTTACAACGTTTCATGGCCTAAAGGTACGCTGTAAATTGATATGAATCAGACTATTCGTTAGCATTTTTAGTATACTCTCAAACAACATCAAACATGAGTGAGAAAAGTTCCGTTTTAACTCCGAATATTAGTAAACCCCTCCGCAGGTTTGTTGAATTTCTGACCGTTTGAACACAAGCATGGCTTGCACGGGTTACTTGACGCAGCCAACTTGTACGCGATACAAGAAATAACTCTTTACCATAAAGACGGAGTTTCAGTTTGGGTAGTGAGTTCACTTGTATTCTCTCGTGTTCATTCGTCATTCGTAGCATAATGTTAAGATTATGGGCTGTTTACCACAATATGAATGCAACATAATAGAAGACCACTGCGATGCATTCCTCGATATTGCTTGTATCAAGCGTCAAGTATGCATACCAGCCCATTAATCATTGCCGTCTGAGTCGGGTTTTCACGGCTACATCAACAGCGGCCTCAATGACAAGGTGCTACCGTTGGTCCACTGCCTGCAGTCTAAGTTCTTTTAATGGGATGGGTTTGTGTACGTGTTAACTGGGGCTGGCTGATGCATGACCTCCGTTTTCTTCGTGCTCAACGTGAGACCACAGTTGTTGCATGCAGTTGAGAACTTAATCTGTGCTGTCTTGCATTCTAACCTGGAGCAGGCACTCAGAGTGCAGTCATCAGTCTCGCAGCACATTTGCATCCACCTTGGTGACAGACTGGAGTCTACCCATGTTGAAGAGATTTTCCATCTGTTTTGTACTGCAGGCCTGTTATTTTGTCGCTGACTTTGAAGGCGTCGGTGTGTAATGCTGTGAATATCACGCTGAATTACGCGGGTGCTAGCACGATCCCTTCCTGACACTGTTGCATACTGGGAAGGCTTCATATGCTTTTCCAGCATCCATCACTCGTGCCATCATACCTTTATGGAACAGTCGTCTACTGTTGCTTAATCTTTCTACATACTAACAATCAACGTCTTTACACATTATCTATAATATTATTAACCCCTAAAGTTCGGGACTTTATTTTAAATCACCCGATATATATATATATATATATATATATATATATATATATATATATATATATATATATATATATATATATATATATATAATGATCATTGGGACGACTGTTTCTTTCTGATTTATCTAACATTTTAATCATCTTTGTGCTGTAAAATAATTTTACAGGGTGATGGTATTCCTAAATCACTTTAAACTTCCGGTACTTGTGTCAAGCAGTATTAAACAGACATGCAGGTACACCAAGAACGAAAGGTGCTTCAGAGAACTCAATAGGGTTCTTTACGTTGTCACAAATATGGTACCCTATTTGGTTCTTTAAAGAACCCTATGGTAGGGTTCTTTCAAAGACTTCAACCCTAGGGTTCTTTAATTTAACCCTTTAAAAGGGTGCTTTAAAACCCCTCAAGGATTATAACCCTATGATAGGGTTCTTTAAAACACTTCAAGGCTCTTTAAAAGAGCCCTATAATAGGGTTCTTTAAAACACCCTTATGATTCTTTAAACAACCTTAGATTATCTTGATAGTATGGTTTTTTTAAGAACCTTTCAGAGCTACTGGCACCTTTAGGATTCTTTAGATACCCCCCTCCCCATTAATGCGGATTACAAAAAAATTGTTCAATACTGATTTCATATTGATATGAAAATTTATTATTTTATGAAAATTTAATACTGATATGGGGTCAAAACAACTGGATTAAAAATAAATAAAATATCATAATATACATAAATAATATATTTTATTTTTAAACACCTTCATGGTTCTTTAAACAACCTTATATTATCTTGATCGTATGGTTTTTTAAAGAACCTTTGAGCGTTTTGGGCACCTTTAGGGTTCTTTAGATACCCCCCCCCCTCCATTAATGCTGATTACAAAAAATGTTCATACTGATTTCTTATCATACTGAGTTTATACTGATAAATAATTTTTATACTGATATGGGGTCAAGACAAATGGATTAAAAAATAAATACAAATATTATAATATACATAAATAATATCTTTATTTGCATTTATTTAAATATAAAAAATAATATATATTGAAGCACAAGGATGTCTCAATACAAAACAGGTTACATTAACCTTTATATACATGCACATTATACCATTTAAAATCTCTCTCTCTCTCTCTCTCTCTCTCGTATATATAAATAATATATATATATATTAAAATATATATATATATATATATTAAAGATAAACAGAACCATATATTTATGAATAAATCAATCAATGTACCACAATTATCTATTTATATATACCATATTTAATATATATATATATATATATATATATATATATATATATATATATATATATATATATATATATATAACCTCTAAGATCCTGTAATCAATAAAGATCAGAATTTCAAACCTGATTGTTACTAAAATGTCATGCATGTCTTTGAATGTTATTAAATGATATTTATTTTAAAATCTGCTACATATTGTTCAAAAACACACATATATGTGGTGAAACTTTTACTGGAAGAATTTTACATAACTGTCCACCACGTAAGGTGGTATCATCTTCTTGATGCGTTAGCTCCGTCTGCAGCAGCAGACAGATATAGGCACAGCCCTGGAGCTTTTTAGTCCAAACACAATCTCTTCTTAATATGTCCAATAGGCCGCCATCACAAGGGCAATCCCCATAAAGTATACCTAAGGTCTACGGAGCCCACATCACAGGTGAGATTACAGCCATCTGCCAACACGTGCAACTCGTCACCATTGAGTACATCTTGACCACCAGTGATTTTTAGGAATGGGTATGGCGACGTTTCTTCCTGTAACAGAATTGTTACACAATCCAATATAAATAAAAACAGCCATCATATACAGAGTATTTTAAAGTAACCCTAAAGTTGTCTATAGTCGACAGTATTAACATTAATTTTTTTATTTGTATATTAAAAGTATATGTTAAAACAGTCCCAGTGTAAGCGTGCCTGAGATTGTTTTTTTTTTATATTATGAAGACGGAAAAACCTGTTTTTCTAACTCAGCTTTAGAGAAATATAGTTGTGCAAAAATAGAGGCAAATACCACCAAACAATAGATAGATAGATAGATAAATTTCAAATGTAAAGAGGCAAATTACACTATACCTCCGCCCCATAATGTTATTAATATTTACATTTCTCATTTAACAAAGTAACAAACCAAATGTTACCTTGTTATGGAGGAACAGGTGGTCTTCATTTTCCCCAAGAAGAACCGGGATCGTTAATATTGCAGCATTTTCCTTCAAACCTGAAAAAAATATCAACTGAATTTATCCATCACTATAGATTAAATGAATATACATGGAAAAAAACTTACAAATGCATAGTTCATAAGTTAATTTTTATTTTCATGTACTGTTACACCTAGAAAAATAATAATTACACTCTTGACAGTCTCCTGGTTCAGTCTAAAGTTGTATAATTTGTGTTGCATGAAATTCCATCATAATTATTTAATAAGAAATTATTCCCTTACATTTCCAATTTTTTAACTATCTACCAATTCATAGATCACCTGCTTGCTCCCGTTCATCAGTACAGGAACTGATGATGTGCAGCAACTTCTTTGCTGTTTCGTTTCCTGCTGCTTTTTTGAGGACAGGTTCCGTCTGTAATACGAGAGCTTGCAGCATGTGGTTGTCCAAGTCTTCCATGAAGTGCAGTTTGACCTCATGCAAAAGCTTGAAATATATTGCAATGCTCAACGTAAATAAGGATATTGACCTAATATTTGCTATTACATGTAACCTCTGTTGTGAAAATGTTATCCAACATAATAAATCTTCTTTATCTGACCAGTGGCGGTTCCAGAAATTAGAAAACAGGGGGGCATTATTTTTTTTTAAACATGCAATGTAAAGAGGACATTTTGAGGGACTTGTCACATAAAAAATGAGATTCTGTTCCTTAGCTTCTATCCTCTTAAATGAATTAGCGATTGCATTTGGGGGGGGGGGGGGGGTTATCATGTTATGCATATATTAAAAAAAGACTCCATAATTAAGCGAAAACATCAGACAAAAATTACGGGAAACATTTTTTTTTTATGTTGCGACATTTCACAAAACTTGTGCAAAAGTGTGTTTGCAAGTGTGTGCTTGTGTATATTTATTTTACAGAAGCCTAAGAATATAGGCTATACATATTCCTAAAAATATAAATAATAAATTAAAGCATTTTCCTCAATTATTACATCCGCCAAACAATACCCCAAACCAACACCACAACATTACCCTCACAACACCTTATATTTATACCCCTGACTCAGTATGACCGACTCGTATTTATAATACCGAGATTTCTTTCTTTATCTTGTTAATTGCCTGGATTAAATAAAGTTTAAGTTTCCCCATCACCAAGCGGTTACGCTCCCGAGGCAGCGGAAATCTTGCGCTTCTAAAGAAGCAACCGATTTTCACGCTGCCAGCTTTGACCGTTTATGATATATTTAAACACCGGATGGCGGTTCGTTTTCCACTGAAATAAACGTGCGTATAATGTGACAAGCAGCCAATCAGATGCCAATAAACAAACACTCGACAGGCATCCTGGCTCCGCCCATTGCTGCGCTTCAAGCGCCGCTTATTGAGTTTCCGGTCGAATTTAAATTGCTCTCTCTGCATTCTCGCATCATCGACCGATTCGATTATGACATTGTGACTGTGTTAGCGTAGCCATGCATGTATCTGTTGTCTGCAGAACTGAATTAAACAAGCAAGCGAGGTGTGCACGCAGCCTTTGTTGTTACGTTTCGTTTGAATTACAGCTCACCAGCCGAGCATCCTATGTGCCCAAGGCCCTAAGCAAACCACGTCAGGGGCAATTCTCTCTGAGCCTGTGGCCTGTTCAGACGGTTACGCTGGGGGATGAGCTGTCACTCAAAAAGAAATTAATATGATTGGCTCTGTGTATTCCTCGCTTGGCTTTGTCTTCCAGCACAAGGTCTCGTCTGATTGGACAAAAATACAGTGCTCCCCTCTGGTGTTGCAATTCAGGATACGAGGTCATAACAAACAGCGCCTTACGATATAGGTGGTCGCCCTATAGGTAAAGCGCTGTGTAAAGAGCGTACAAGCGGTGTACTCAAGTGTAAAAGGTCGTTGTTGAACAGAGCCATCCTTGGCTCCCTATAGGCAAGAAATGGTCTGTATGTATGTATAAACCTGCAGTACCATTCTCTGCTCGCCAAATCCTGTAAACCCCTATTGACAGTTTCCAGTTCACCGTGTGAGACCAGATATTGTTTTTGCCTACATGAAACAATATAATATGAAAATGTTCCACTGTGACCTGGCCTGTGTGAATTTTAAAACTCTTTATCGGAAATCCGAGCTCCTCTGCAAACCTGCATACCTGCACCTGTATATCCCACATCGACATTTCTACATATGGAGTCGGAAATGATCGTAGTATTCACTTCATCTGCAACAAACAAAATCATATTAAGATACCGCAGCCCCATCTGTCCGAACTCACACACTGCCGTCAAGTTAGCCCAAGTTTACATATTCATGATATTTTGTTTTACCATGTCCGCCAAACGCAACTTATCTGACATGGAACAAGCTATGTATTTTTTTGTATACCTCACTCTTCCAGTCACCTTGCAATTATATTAAATCTGCTGGTACCTCACACTGGAAAATCAGTGTAGCGCCACCCCGCCTAAATGAATGATTTGAAAAATTTTCTGGAATTTCGCCCACGCTCGCCAAATATGCTCTAAGCGCTTTTATCCAATGATTATAGTTCCAGAATATGGCGTTTGGCCCTTCAGTGAATGCAAATGCGGGAGTAGCCGGTCCATTCCTGACCCTAACTTATTTATATGTAAAACCGGACAATAACGGGCTATCTGGAGTTGCCACCAGTGGCAATTCCAGATGCCTTTGCCCGAATTGATTGGTTTTTAACCATTTCAATATGAGCCGGTACCTGTCCCCCTCAAAGATAAAATCTCCGCGCTTCAGCAATTTTGAATCCCTTCCAAACAACGATGATTCCGGTATCAAATTTGATTTTCTCAACATAAGAAAAAAACCCGCCAAGTTCTTAATCACGGAAAGATCCAGCCTGCCATAGATTCGTAATAAAATATCAGGACTTACCTGTTTGGGGGTATGCTGTTTTTGTCGTTCAATACCTTTCAATAATAATTTAAACCCAAACCACTGATATGAATTAACATCATAACCGTTTGCTGTCTGCACCATAACCATCCCACTAACAATTTTTTATCGCTTGTACCGATTTAAATGATCTGCTCAAAAACTGTACATAAAGCCTTAAAGTCTGTTCTACCACTTGGAAGGCTGAAAAATTAAAATATATACAGAAAGAAAAGAAAGCTCTCCACTGAGCTAGGACATTCTTTGTTGTCCCCAGTGCCAATCCCATAGCTTGACTATAGTGTGTTTCTTTCTTCAGCTGTTTGAGCTGAACTGCAACACACGCAGAATCTTATTGAAACATTCCCTCTAATGACTCAAAAAATCTGAAAAATTAAGCAACTCTTTACAAATCTTCCTTCTCTTAAGCTTCTGTGTGAACGGTATTCGTTTAAATTCCCTTCTGAAGCTGCCCCCAATATTCCATCTCGAAAGCAAGTCCGGAATCCTATTTCTAAAACCCTCTATGTAAACCGCCTTCAACTCAAATTCAAACAACGCTGCTGTGAACGTAATTTCTCTCACGCACGCTAACATAAAATGATCAGATGTCCTACCAGAGTTCACAACCTGTACTGAAGCTAGATTGTCACAGTTTATTACAATTCTCTGCACTGTTAAACTGCTGCCCCATAACTTTAAGGCGAGCATGACTGCATACAGTTCTAAACCTTTTATATGACCTGCCATTTTCCGCAGATCCTCTGTCAATCTAGTGTATGTGTATGCCCCCTAACCCTTGCAAGCAAGCATCCGTTGCAATAATTTGATCTGGTTCTGACAAGTCATTTGGCATTATTGAAATGCCGTTATGCAAAGGTAGGAAATTTTCCAACTAGCACAAATCCTTGAAAAATTCTATACCTAGTTCAATGGGACGGTCCCTTTCCTGCACTTCCCTCATTTTCTGAAGCATTCTGTTATAAACAACCGGCCAAGTCTGACGCATTTGGTTGCCTTGCCTTACCTTTCCTTTTCCAATCTACTACTAATTCCAGTGCTAGCTGTACTTTAGCCGATGGGATTTCAAGTTGCATTTTTTATGTATCCAACATAATTCCCAGAAATACCATTCTAGTTGAAGGAGCTACTGCTTAATCCCCCACTCCTTCTATATTTTAATCCCTGAGAAGTCTGCCTAGCGGTTGAAAACCCACATGTGCTCTTTCCGGAATCTCTACCCCACCAAAATCATGTAAATAATTTATCACACTGAAACCCATCCGGTTAAAAAAATGCAAGGCTGCATTTGTTGTCTTTTGACATGCTAAAGCCACTGAGCGCAGCCCCATAGGTAGAACCCTATCCACATAGAATTTCGAGTTCCATCTATATTCCAACAGGTGAATATCCTCCGGATATACGTGTAATTGCCGGTAGGCTCTTTTCAGATCCCTTTTGAACAATTAACAGACTCTCCCCTTCTGCTGAACCATATCGACCAGATCATCTACCGATGAAAGAAAGTTCTGAGGTTTCCCCCAAATAGGATTGCTTGAGTATCCCATCATTTACTGATCTACCCGGAGGAAAGCTCAAATCTACCACTATTCTTCCTTCCGTACTATCACTCTTGGGAACTGACAAAGGAGATGAAACTATTGGAAACACAAATGGGCTTTTCTCCAAGGGTCCCAGAATTGCTCCATAGCTCTGTTTTTATCAATATAATAAGAAACATCCTTTGAATGTAATGTCGCACTTCTATGATTAGCACCTGAAGATAATGGCGCTATGTCTAACTCATAGCCCACTGGCCAACCAAATTCAATCAAATCACAGACTATATTATCCACATAGTCCTGCAATAACGACCTTAACAATGTCACAATTCTTTTGTCTACTGGAATTCTACATCCCGCAAAATTTGGCAAACCAGAACCATTAATCACCTGATGTGCCCGAGCCCATTTTAAAATGGTCTGCTCTGTGTTCTCAGAAATGGGTGAGCTATCGAAACTATCCATGCAACCTTTATAACTTGCGTCAAGCCTACCAGTACATTCGCTGAACTATGCCGAAGTTGCAACATTCTCAAAATCCTCTATCAGTGTCTCCTGTACATCAGGAACCACTGCATACCCCGAGTTAGACAGTACATAGTTTACATTCTTTTTCTACATCAGAAACACGACCCAGATCTGATCGCTCACAACTGAACAAGCTTTCCTTTACCCAAGGAAATACTACTTGCTTAAAATCAGACTGCACAGTCTGGGCCTATTTCCCCTGTAAACGTGAAAGACGTCAATTTGTACATCTGTACATTTTTTTTCTGCCAATCTATATTCACATCCGAACAAACTTACATCTTCATCCCCGTCCGTGTGTTTTTACCTGTCAATTTTTTGTTTAATCTGACATTGCTCGCTATTCTGAGCGTGATAGCCAATCTCCTTTTGTCTCATTAAACATTTTGCACAAATATGTTGCACAGTACATTTTTTTGCCTTGTACATACGCCTGATGGCTTTCCTGCTTATCATACTTTCCTGTTTGGAATTCTTTACAAAAGAATACCCTTGGCTTTCTTGCCAAACCGCTTCCTTTGGCATTTTTATTGTAAAATTTATCTGCTCTACCTGCCCAATTTGAATAACGTCTTTTCACAAAAGGTGCCAGAATCTGTTGCTCTAACTCGTAAAAATCGCTACCCCATTTTTCTTTCCCAGTTCAAGAGCTCGAAGTTTTGCTGCATGCTTTTCTAAAATGCCTATCTACCCTCAAGATAAACTGCTCTAATCTGCATTTCTTTTCCTCTAAACTGATCCAATCTGACGTTACAATTTCCAATTCCCCGGCTACCAACATGCACATGTCCAAATCTTTATAATCTATGCCTTTACTCACAAACTCGAAAGCTAGCATACTATGGGGCCATACCTGCTGACTCCTTACAATATCTGAATACTTTCTGGGTATGCAAGATTTCTTACCTCTTTTTCTTGTTTCCTCTGACGGGTGTCCTTCGTCATCTGACGAATCAGTCTCCTAATAGCACAACAGCCGTTTGGCCGCTCTGACACTCGCGTCGACATCTCTCTGCAAGTCCCTTATTTCCCTTAAATTACTAAGAGTAAAGTTATCAGCCTTTTAACCTCTTGCATCCTAATTACCATAGCTCTCACTGCTCTCTAATTCATTTAACTCTTGCTTAATTTTTTTTCTGTTTGCAGCCTCAAAGCTGTTTTCTTTCTCTTCTAAGCAAATTCTTTTCCTCGTTTCTCAACAATTCCAATTCATTCTGTATTTGCGACTCACTTTCCGAGTCCCCCTGGCTATCTATCTCCTCATTGGAATCTGCCATTTGTAACTGCTCTGTTTCTACTCTCTGCGTCTTACTATCTTCATTATTCCCTTTGTCAGTATCTTTTTTACTTTTCTTAGAACCCCCTCTCCCGTCTCCCGGGGCCATACTGACTAAGTTAAACTTACTCTAAAGAAACTAGTGCGTCACAACAATCACAAAATTATTGCAAGTTATATATACAAATGAGCCGCCCGTTTGCCACAAATTTACCAATAAATACAATAAATATATATATTTAAACACAAAATCACAAAATTATTACAAGCAGTATATACAAATGAGCCGCCCGTTTGCCACAAATTTACCAATATATATATAATAAATACAGATATATATATATATATATATATATATATATATATATATATATATATATATATATCTGCTTTTAATATGTGTAATTCATAAAGATATAACCAATTCTAGTTGGAAAAGCTGAACAAAATACGGTACCTGACCTTCGATGTTCAATGTTATGAGGCTAACGGGCGACTGACGCAGTTTCCCCACCCGCGGTTTCTTTTCCGCGGGGACGTCAGGTGGGGATTAACAAACACCTATGACACTGTTGTTAGGGACCTTTCAATGTTTAAACCACGAAATATTGTGACGCCAAAACATTAATTACACCCGGACTTCCTCAACCATGTATGAGTAATGCTCACCAACGTACTTCCGTACGATGTGCAACAAACCATGTTTGAGCACCAACGTATGTGTTCTTCGCTAAATTGTCGAATTTAAAATATTTTATTTTAAATATTCACAATTATAAAAATACTTGGTTGCTCTCTAAATTTGGAGTAAATGACATAGCTGTTATCATAATGTTCATCTTATGAACTGAAAAAAATGATAAACAGTATAAAATTTAATAACTTTTTTGCTATGAATAAAGCAAATCTGAAAAATGAAACTTAATTACGAACAAATGGAAAAAGAAATGGATAAATGAGATGTGTATGCTCAAGGGGGGGGGGGGGGGGCTCTAGACCCGTCAATGATGATCCAAAAAAAAAATAAGCAAGGGCCCAAGGACCGAAAGCTCACATTTACTTCGTGACAATGGTGTAAAATCGAGAATTATAAAATTTTGACATGACTGCTATCTCATAGAAAAGTCTATGACATAGTTGGGCCATTTTTCCTCATATTTTGCATGACTTGAGGGATATTTAGGTTTTGTTACAATAAGAGTACCTTCTTTCAATAGTGCTGCAATAAAATTAATATACATTCTTAACAAAACTGGTAGTTGAAGGTATGTAAACTGATCAATGGGCTCAGCTGGGTTTTTTTTGGTTTTTTTTTTTGGGGGGGGGGGGGGTTGGCCATTTTTTTCTGTTCGATATGTCACTGTCCTGGCAATCGTTGTCTGCATCATATCTATCCTCGGTCGCACCTCCAGCCGTTCACTCCTGATTAATCTCCCTGGACAACAAAAAAAAAATGATATTATCTTCAAGAGACCTACGCTCTTAACACAGCGCGTGACCTCCCGGCCCGCTCACCTTCCACTCACACGCTGTGAGAAATAGCAGGATTCTTCAGGTTTGGCAAGGTTCCAAACACCCAGTCAGTTTGCGCTGGATAAAGTAAAATCTGATTGGCTCTGCGTTTAAACAAATCTGTAGAACTGGTAGAAGAAATCTGAATGGCTAAGCGTGTGAACAAACATTGCTGCGCCCGTGGCCAGCTCGTGCATGTGGCACGGCAATAAAGGAAAATGCAGACAGTGGGGGATAACTGACTTCAGGCCACACCAGCAAGTCAGTATAGAGACTGTGTTGAAAGCTGACGATTGCATCGTGTGTAATCCAACGGGGTGGAAAAAGTGTGCTACCAAGCGCTATCCACCGCAGTGCATAGCCAGTGACCGGTACCTCGAAGAACACCCGATTGTGCTGGTGATACCTGCAATGCGATCCGTTAAATATTAAGCAGGGGGAACTCCACAGGGACAGCACCGCCTAGTAGCCGAACCTGAACGGCAACCGCGGTTTAATGCAGCGGGAAGTGTAGCTTATGGAGCATACAAGAGACCCTAACAGCTGACTGTATCGAAAGCTTGCGTCCACGAAGATGGTTTAAAGTAAGCAGGTATGCTTTTCAACATCCCCTGGAGTTGACGCGCAGGGAAGACCATGTCATCAGCTCCATTACTCTTCCATAATCCAACACCGGTATCCTGTAGTCGGCCTTGCCTGATCTATATGAACAAGAGTATGAACACTGTACATATTGGTCGTCTGCTGGGGTCGGGTCCTTTGAGCCAGCATGGCCATTGTGTATTCTTAATGATAGCAAACCATGTCGCAGACGCTGACAGCAGCCCCACCTATTGTGATATAACCGGATTATTTAACTTTCATCTTTTGACTTGTAGCAATAGTCTCTTTTTTAAATAGTACGGACCCGAATAAACACTTCAATCTTGACCTGTTAGTGTACATGCTTTACAAAATGCAGCAGGAAAAAAGACTGGTGTTAAGACCGGAATTTGAGATGAAATTAATTCAACAGCGCCCCTATTTGATGACCGCCCAGTTTTTTAGTGAATTAATCTGAAAATCGTCTTCACCCTGAAGAAAATGACCATAACCTAACATTAGCCAGTCATGAATATATACATACGTATAACGCGGGAGAATGAAAACACCGATGGATACTGGTATTTTGTTCACCATTTGGCCGATTATGCATATTTTTACCCTGTTTGGGAAACTATTTACATGTAAAACATACTCGATTCAAAGTGAAAGACTTGTATGGGTGTAGCCTCTGAAGAACTCTGAAATCAAGTCGAAAGTTGAGCTTCTCTGAACCAAGTCCAAAAAGAAATAACCATGGCGGCAAACCTTCGTCGCTATAGCAGTATCAAGAGAGCTGAGGGCACACACATTGCAGCCTGCATGGACTTGCCGACGTTGAAGTAATCCACCTAGGATTTCTGCAGAGAGAAACGGGTAGTCGTCTGCGGCTTTTAAAAATGGACTTATATACGTTCGATTAGGGTTCCATCTCTCCTATTTCATAAGATCAGTGGACCTGTTTTTTTTTAAATACAGCAAATAACATCAGATTATATGCCAGACACTATACACGTAGTTGAAGGAAGAAAGTAAGTATAGCTTAGACCAGTCCCGGTGGTCAAGTGGTTAGCGTGGTTGACTACTAAGCCGATGTACTGGGAGGCGTGGGTTCGAGCCTGACAGCGGCAGGTGCCTTCCCATGCCGGACTTTCACCCAGAGTCTTAAAATAATTGGGAATGTATCGGGGAGCTCGGCTTCCTGATATCGGGCTGGCCAAAGCCTTGTCAGGGCCGTAGGTGGATACGACATTCGGGGACCATAGATAACTGTCATTGCGGCAGTACGGGCAGTCTCTTCGGGAATATCTGATGGCTATCCAGTGTGTTTAAACCAGCTGCTGTCTGGCTCGGGTTCACACCTGAGATAGCGCTGGCCTAATTACATGAATGAACTGACAGGAAGGTGCCAGACTGGAACACCCTGAAAGGGAGCCCACAAAAACGAACCATTTATTTATATAGTGTATGGTAGTGGAAAAAGCATTAAAAATGGAGGTCGGTACCTCAGCCTATATAGAAAGTAAAGCTTAGACCAGTGCTTTTCCTGACAAATGTTCTGGGAGAGGGTTAATACCGGAGAGGGAGGGGGAGGGGTGTTTAGTTGTTGGAGAAGGGTGTCGACCTGATAGCACATGGTAAACAAAAATTGAGGCACTTTAATTAGGGTAAATATAGTAGAAAACAATTGCAGAATAATGTGTCAGAAAACAATGTTTTCATAGAGATGTCTTTGGGACATCTAATTACAGTGTATGTTGACTTAAGCACTGCTTTATAAAACCACAGAATGCAAACATGTCTGCGGAAAACAAATCGGCATTTTTTTTCAAAGTGATCAGGCCATTCTGTTAAGGATTTACTGTAAATATACGGTGCTTCCGTGCCCGGGGAAGCTTGTAAGCCTTGATCGCTTTGGTGACCGTGATCCGCGGAGACTGCGGATGTGAAGAAGAGGCCGAGATGAAGCTAGAAAAACCGTCAAGTTGTCGAAAGCCTGAACATTAAGCCTCCGTTCTGAACACTTGTGAGGGAGAGTTCCACCCAAATGGAATCTTATGCATATTAAAATGGGATCTATGCAAATTACCTTATAATACCCATTAAATGGAGGTTCCCTTATAGATACCCATGACGTCGCCCAAGAATAGACACTCCATAGCCTTCCCAGAATGGATGTATATCAGTTATCTGGTTTTCTTGAGAGTAAATGCCAATATTTTCATACATATACTGAACATTAAGTTACAATAAATATATCAACTGAGTCAACACAACTGAATTAAGCGTAGTTGCCTTGCATGTCCTCACGCTGAACGCCGAATAGAGTGGTCTGAACCATGTACTGTGGTCAGTTCTGGCCAAGCTTTATAGAGTAAACTTTCCGCCTTAGGCGCTGTAACACAAACAAGAATGAACAATTGAAAAAGAGTTGTTTGCGTTAAAGGCCTGTTGCTAAGTTGTCGAGGGCTATCTATACATTAATAGTGTAAGGAGATTTTTGTAATTTTCCGTATCTCCTCTGATACCGCCGTACGGATTGATTTTCGACATACATATTCTCCGGGTATGTCCGAAGAGATTCCACTCACTTTTATTTGCAATATTTGCGTATTACGTGCATAATTAATAATTTCAATATTTGCTCCCCCGCGGGCGCCTCTTTTTTGTGTCTTCGGGCCTGGTAACACAAAGGCCAGAGTGCGTGATGGCGGGACAGAGTTTTACTCCGGGGGCCCTTTCTGGGGTTTTCTTACATTTCGCGGTGACCGGCCCGAAATAATCCACATCGGCGATCCCTTCACAAAAGGGGGATCTTTGAAAGAATTGTTTTGCAGGAGCCCGCTTCGTGACCTGATATGCTTGAGTGCACATCTACCTGGTCGCATGTAATCGAAATTGATAGGCAAAAAAAAGGTATGGTTCTCAGGCACTTTATTTCAGAAACCTATGAGGCCGGGCCATATTTTACCTTTGTTTTGTATGTTTCGATAAAAATTTCATATGATCAGGGAGAAGCATGAAAAAACAGAATTGTATGCTAAACACGCAAAAGCACTACATAACAAAGGAAATCTGATCAAAACTGTATTATTTTATCTTCTTGAAAGATAAAATCAAAATAAATTTTTTTTTATGCGGGAGGGGGAAGGGTATTATTGACGCGGGCGGTACCTGAGAACCATACCTTTTATTTTTGTTGTGGTCTTATACAGTCGTATATGCACTTAGTCGCACGAAGTCCAGGGCATTGCAGGGTCCTAGACAAATATTCAACAACACATGTAGGCCTACTATGTAACAGATCTAAAGAAAATGTATACCATATTCACGCCGTGGTTGGTACAGTATGATGTTTACATGTGTGGAGTGGCACCACCAAAGTTGTAAACACATGATATTGACTAAAAATGTTTTGAAAATCGATATTTTTTGCCATAACTGCAGTTATAAATGTAAAACCCCTGTAAAAATGTACATTTAATACGTTTGTACTGGTATTTGTTTCTTTTACATGCACGTGCCATCTGATCTTCAGTAATGTTTATGAAATACTCTTTGTTTTAGATGACTTTTAATTCTTTTATTCAGTATGTATGCTTATTGCGTATAAGTCATGGCCATCATTGTTACAAATAAAACTGGTATTTGTGCATTTTCTTCTTAGGTCTATTCCGTTGAGTGTTCCTTTTGTATGTATATGTAATACTGTTAATCAGTTTCTCATGTCATATGGTACATGTGTAGGTGACTATATGTCAAACATCCCAACTACATGCATGTTAGGCACTGGCTTCGGGTGACCGTGTGCCACTGTACGCTCTTTCGAAACATATTCCGAACGCTGCTCCGAAAGATATTTATCCACAACACCATACATATAATGGATCTATATATTAACAGCGTAACGCGATTTGTGTGATTTTCCGTATCTCCAGATTTTCTGTGGATTTCCGATATCACCGAACGCATTGTCGTGTTCGCCCCAAATCGTGCGTAGCACGGGTATTTGCTAGTACAGGCTGAATTATCCGGGTCTGGTAACGTTTGCGGCAATTGACAGGTCAGCACGCACCCAGTAAGATGACTATGCATGTGGTTAGACAGAAGTTTAAGAACTTCATAAATTCATATAGAATTTAATGAGACTTTCTGGTGGCGGGGGTAACTGAGTAAAACCGTACAGGGAGGCTTCTTTAAAAACGCTGGGAAGCAGTCCTTACGGACAGGTTTGAAGTAAGTATCACTTGACACATGTTGCACCCTGTTTGTAGTCATTGGATGTCATAACTAGGTATATCAGTAAAAAAATTCAAAATTGGAATTTTAATTAAATATATATATATATATATATATATATATATATATATATATATATATATCACTGGACAGCTTCTTATTTCAGGCTCATAACAGTTTTTAAAAGAAGGAAATATGACCACCAGTTCCAAAGTTATTCCATTCTTATATCCTATGATTCTGGGTCCAGCAGGACCCATATTTCCATGAAAAGCTGTGACGTCAGGCCTGCAGCAGGTCTGGGTTGGCAAGCTGCTAGCTAATTAGGGGGCGTGTCTCTCATCTGTCATTCTAGCTGTGCAGGAGCTTCACACTGATAGAATTGTCAACTCTCATTCATTCCACACACAGTTACAGGTGTAGGAGTTTTACATGTGTCTGTTGACATTCTGATTCGTGTGGCAAATTATGTATGTAAAGAATCAGATTAGCTGTTGTACCCAACTATTGACCGTGGATCCCTCATGATCTCCAGCAAATCTAGCAATCCATCTGGTATCTCACTAGTAATAATGTCCAAAGGGAATGCTTGTAAATCAACTAGTGATCTCTTTGTTAACAAAATTTTCTCTCTCCCCCTCTTTTTTTTTTTTTTTTTGCTCCATCTGCAAAACTTTGTACCTGACATTAATCTAGCTGTGCCTTAACAGCTGCGACGGCCTTTGATTTGGTCAACATTTTGCAATTTGACAGAATGTCATGATCATTTACCGAGAGCTCCCACCCGCCCCCACTTTCATAGACATTATCGAGCAACTGTTCATATCTATATAACGATCCTTATCTTGTTTTTTTCTAGCAACTCCTTTCGTGATTGAACAAGCCTTTGCGTAATTTGCTCCACTACTTCCTGGGCACGTTTTTTTCCCCGCACAGCAACGCCTGCCTGATAGCCAATTTAGTCCTCTCTGCCAAAAACTGTAAATTTGAGAATGCAGCAAAGCACCAGTTTCGTCTGTTTTGTACATAGCCTTGGCCTCAACATGTGACATTTCAGCGTTTCTTGCCCTCAACATGATGGAGTCACACACCGTAAAGCGCCTCTTTCCAGAAATGTTTGTAGAACTGCAGGAATTTGCTTGAAGCTTAAGGTTCCTAGTAAACACCTGCTTCAAGCTGATCCCTCAGCTGTTTCTTCATGACCTCGACAGTGGCAGCACACAAGGCTTATAATTAAAGCACAGTCTGCTTATCACTGGTTGTGGATTGTGTTTAGCTGTTCAGTATATTGTTTTCATGCACTGGAATGTCAAATACACTTTGTGGATTCAGCAGAGGCTCGGCGTCCTTTGATAGAATTTCTGAACTTGGCCACTAATCTCATCCATGGTACTGTTACTGCTTTTCCAAATATCCCCAGTGCTCGGAATGTGATTTCCATTTCAGGTAATTTTAAACCATTAAGAAATCAGCTGTGAAACCCATTTTTTTTGGGCATGAAGGTTCATGTAAAGAAGTCTACAATACTCTTTGGAATTTGATACAGGTTGCCACTGCTAAGGAAGCAGATATGGAATCTATTTCCCACGAAGCTATGATATACCGATCCTTGTCGCTTCTCAATCTTATCCTTCATTTTAAGATATTCTATGAGGTCCCAACTACAGGAATATTTTGTACTATGAAACAATTTCCCGGTAAGGCGAACAAGAGCTTGTGTCACACTCTCCCAAAGGTTTGTGAATAGTAGGTTGCCACTTTTGTCCAATTTTCTCTCTGAGAATGCTTCGACTTCAAACTGTTTGATAGCTTTATCACAAACGCGATTTAGTCAAGAGGGTGCATGCTACATTTAGACTCATTCAAGGGGGATGCCCTTAATTTCTTGCAGCTTTACATCTACGGCACGGTTAGTGACACACCTGTCTGTCATGGTGTTAGTGACATTTAAAATGTCAATTTTGTTTTTTCTCCTGGGATCAATGTTTTATCTATTTTCCTTATATACGCTCTTTACACAGCGCTTTACCTATAGGGCTACTACCTATATCGTAAAGCGCTGTTTGTTATGACCTCGTATCCTGAATTGCTACACCAGAGGGGAGCACTGTATTTTTGTCCAATCAGATGAGACCTTGTGCTGGAAGACAAAGCCAAGCGAGGAATACACGGAGCCAATCATGTTCATTTCGTTTTGAATGACAGCTCATCGCCCCGCAAACCGTCTGAACAGGCCACATGCTCAGAGAGAATTGCCCCTGACGTGGTTTGCTTAGGGCCTTGGGCAGATAGGATGCTCGGCCGGTGAGCTGTAATTCAAACGAAACGTAACAATTTAACAAAGGCTGCGTGCACACCTCGCTTGCTGGTTTCAGTTCTGCAGACAACAGATACATGGCTACGCTAACACAGTCATAATTTCATAATCGAATCGGTCGATGATGCGAGAATGCAGAGGGAGCAATTTAAATTCGACCGGAAACTCATCAAGCGCCGCTTGAAGCGCAGCAATGGGCGGAGCCAGGATGCCTGTCGAGTGTTTGTTTATTGGCATCTGATTGGCTGCTCGTCACATTATACGCACGTTTATTTCAGCGGACAACGAACCGCCATCTGGTGTCTAAATATATCATAAACGGTCAAAGCTGGCAGCGTGAAAATCAGTTGCTTCTTTAGAAGCGCAAGATTTCCGCTGCCCCGGGAGCGTATTCCTCATACTGCTTTTGATTGTGCCCACATAATCGACGACTCGGCCACCAACTTGTTCACGTACTGCAAGCAAATATTTCTGACTTCAGTGGCCACCTCTGACTCAAATAGAATCCTAAGCGGTCTTGTTGTCCCATCGTATTAAAGTGTAGTATTTTCTCTCCATGTTATATCTTTCTTTGCTTCCTGTCTGGCTAAATGTTTCATCTCATGTGAAAATTAGTTTTGAAGTGTATAGCTTGGCAGAGGTCCGGAAAGTTCACATCCAGTAACACATTGTACGTCAGTTCTGATAGCTTTAGATACATAACAATCCAGTGATGACATCACGTCACCTTTACGTCTCTGAATAATATATATATATATATATATATATATATATATATATATATATATATATATATATATATATATATATATTGCTGCATGGCGACGGGAAGATATAGCTACAATAAAAGAGTCAAATTATAATGCAGTCATACTTTGTTCCCATTTAATCTACCTTGTGAAATTAAGTTAAATATGACCTATGATAAATATAATAAAACTAAAGCATGAAGTAGGCCTACATCGTGCTATTTAATGTAGACCACAGGCGCTTGATACAATGTAGTTCACCGCTGAGCGATATTACAAGTGTCACCTATAACTTTCCAACCTTCCTACTTGACCATTTCCACTCATGCTCAGATTGGAAGATTGAAAAGTAATTTCCTTCTCAATGTTGTTGTTATTGATGAGTACCAGCTGCCACAAGCATAATCAAAATGACATTGGATGAGTGCTGAACATAATGTTTCCTAGTTCTTTATCTAAGAAATTGCCATTTCACTATAAGAATTTTAATATAGGAGTTACATTTCTTAATCACATCATTGACAGTGTATAGCCTAATCCAGATAGAGCTTTATGGACAGTTTGTCCTGAGTAGTTTACCCTTTCATGAAATGTTATAATTTGATCATCATACTTTACATTCAATGTTATATTAGATATTCCAGCTTCTTTCACTCCCAAATAAAATTGATTCAGATTAACCAATATGTGGAGAGAGTCGATTTGTTGTCTACAAGCCATGTTTGTATATTCTTAACGCCTATTGCTGAGTTTATGTTGTTTATTTATACAACTTGTATTCTGTCGGACAAATACGAAGTGAACCATTTAACAGTATTTTCATTAAAATCTAAAGCTTTCATTTTTTCCCACACATGATGTAATGATCCACAGTGTCGAATACCTTTTGTAAATCTAGCAGAACCATACCGGGAAGATTTCCTTTGTCCATCTCTAATGTAATCATATATCTGTTGTAAAGGTGAGAGAAGAGCGAGATTCACGAAAGCCGGAATGTCGGACTTAAGAGAATATATAAAATCCTTATTTCTCATGTATTGATCAAGTTGTTCAAATACATTCTTTCCAACATGAATTTTAGATATGATCCATAATATTGAGAATGGTCTGTAATTACCTACAGCTAATATATACATATACATATATATATATATATATATATATATATATACTTAAATATAATTGGAAGGTAGTCCCTCCATTCCTGTACTCTTAATTGGTGACTTTTAGAGATTGTAGTAATGTATCAACATATTATTCTGTCACTGTTCAAGAATATAGGGATATGAGGATTTTCTGTTCCGCAACTACTGTTCTCTTAAATGTCTTAGCATAATGTAGTGAACTTTTTGAGATGTTCAATATTTAATACAAACTATGATGTATTTATATTTCTTCAAATTTAGGATATAGACTATCATTCGTTTGCAACATGTTGGTGTCTGTGGTGAAAATGCCATTCCCCGTTTTTAATTTATAAAATATCTACTTTAAAATGTAATGCTCGCGGGTAAAATAAGTTTTTGAAGTTTTATATTAAACTTTGCATTTTACTGGCTAGGCAGAAGACTCGGACAGCAGAGCACAGATCTTACTTGGTATCAACAGAAGAGCCATGGGATATTCACGGACGACCAAAACCCAGTCCCAGCACCCTGCACTAACAGGAAAATTGAAGGCCGTGCCTCACTCACAGTAAAATGCGATTTAGGGGTTTACTCAGTGTTATGATCGACCCAGTAGAGTATATATAAACGGAAAAAATCCCTCTCTCAAAAAAACGGTTTTCTCGGAGCAAATCACGTACACAGCTGGTCATAATAAATATCCTCAACTTATGTATAAGAAAGTTAAACACTGTGAATAACTCAATCATCTGATTTTTAATGAATAAAAAGAAATATGCAAAATAAAAATTAATCACGAATAAATGGAAAAAAGAAGTTCATTTTCTTTTAATTCTTTAATTATTGTTCTAGGCTGAAAATCCCAGAGGCATCAAAAAGTTTTTCCTCCAACTATGATGCCATACTAGTAAAAAAAGTCATTAATATTTTTTTACTTCATTATTGATGTCTAAACCTCGAGTGTATAGTCTTCTCTGAATATCAGAGTGCTTAAATTTTCATTGTTTCCCATATAATAACCTAACATCAGCTCTATTTTCATTTATTTGACGTGTAATATATTCTTTTACTATTGTAACCGCGTTTTTAAATGTAAGACTTTTTCTTAGGAACACTGTTATTTTCTACAATTGGCAAAATATGAAAGTCTTATATATATATAAATATATTCATATATTCACATATATCTGATAAAACGGCTGCCATTTCATATTGACTGTTACGAGTCAGTCTGACGACACAATTTTATGGCCTGCACGTATAACACGTGTATAACAAACACATGCAGGTTTACACATATGTCATATAACATTAGGCCTACTGTTTTTCGGTTGCAGTTCTTGGCACCGCCCTTGGCAGTAATCGGTGACACGGATATCAGGATAGGGGCGGGGAACATGACAACTTTACAAAGTTGTGTTAACTTATTTAAATCTTCTTAAATCCAGGTTGATGTACCAAACATGCTTCACGTGACTGTCCCCTCCTTCAAGAAAGCCGAAGCTGGTAATGATAAAATATACACGGTGAGTTATCGGGATCATAATTTAAAAATCATTTATTATCGCTCAGGTTATCTGGGAGGATGCTGCCCGATTGAATCGGACTCTTAAATGGTGTTGCAATATTACTGATAGGGACAGCCTTTTACCCAAATGATTTTGGGGTCACAAAGTCAAGGTCACAGTGGATATCTATCCACATATTAGTTTCCAGGTGATAACTCTAGTTTGAGTTGAAAGGTTGGCTTCAAACTGATCACAGGACCCATTTTTGAAAAAGCTCATAAACATATCATGTACACAGACAAATTCAGGTGAGCGTCCAGACCCATAGGTCCCTAGTTAATTAACTGAAGATGTTGAGGTGACAGTATGAACTGTAGGTTTAGATATCCATTCAGTTTTATTATATGAAAGGGGCTCAAAGGAAAGTTGCAAGATCAACATTTTTTTCATTATCTAAGTACTCACTAATCACCAAGAACTTGCCATCTGCTCAGATACTACAGGCATATAAATATAGATGACAGTGTAACTAATTTCTCAACCATAAAGCTGTATAAAGTGTATACATTGACTCTGGTCCATTCAAGGGAATAATAAAGCAATTTTGTATTGCAAAAAGAACAAAAAAAATTAACAGTGTGTACACTCTCCTGGCGCAGTCACCCAAACAGATTCCATACTTAAATAAATTAAATGCAAATAACCGTTTTTTTTTAAAGTCGGATGGTATGTATTTCAATGTACAACAAACTTTCAATGTCGATAATTTATGATATACTGAATTGCAAATTTAAAATTTTATTGGCTATCAGTTATTTTCTATTTAGCCATTTTTACCTCGGCTCTTTTTTATCTTAACCATTTTTAGCTCAGCTGACTGTAAGTCATCTGAGCTATAGCGATCACCCTTTGTCTGGCGTCCGTCCAGCTATCCGGCAGTCCATCATTTAACAGGACACAAATTGTAACCATTTGACCTGGAAACTTCTAACTGTATATCCAGGGAGGTCCTGGGCAAATCTCCTTGGAAACCTGAAATTAGGTCATGGTGACCTATATTTTGTGACCCACAGGCCAAAACATGATTGTGAGCACCCAGACAGTCAGATGGGGCACAAATATTATCCATTAGGCCTAGAATCCTCAAACATGACATTAAGTGAGGTCCATGTCAATTGTCCTTTGAAACCTGAAATTAGGTCATGGTTACCTATATTGTGTGACCTATGGGCTGAAAAATGGGTTTTGCGCACCCAGACAGACAAGGCACAAATTGATCCATTAGCCCTAGACTCTTCTAACATGACATTCAGGGAAATCCTTGGCATTTCTCCTTGGAAACCTGCAATTGGATCATGGTGATCTATATTCTGCTAGCTATGGACCAGAAACATGATTTTGAGCACCCAGACAGACAGGGTACAATTAGTATCCATTTTCCTTGGAATCCTCTATTGTGAAATCCAGGGGGGTCCTTGGCAGGTTTCCTTTGAATTCTGACATTTTTATTTTCTGTCTATTTTTTCAACATAGGCTATTCTCAAAGACAATATATCAATAATAAAAAACATGAGCACCCAGTCAAAATTAGCTGAGTGTCATGGCCCATAAGCCACTTGATTTACATAGAATCCAAATTTACACAGGGCTAGATTCCTCCCTGTATCATTACTTTCGAAAAACTTGTTCATCATTGTTTTTGTCAGTTAAGTCAGATATTGGTTTAAGATAATTATTATAACAATCTGAAGTTGCCAAATAATCTGAAGTTGACACTTATTACAAAATAAACAGTGTGTAGTATTCTTCATATGTGAAACCCTTTGTTGCTAAAGATGCTTGAGCAATCGCTTGGCAGTAGTAAACATAGGCAGTAACACAAGAATAACAACATTAATGATGCAGTGGGCGAGGGTTGATACTATTCTTTACAAATAATAGTCATCCGAATACGACCAACTGACTGAAAATTAAGTTGGCACTTGAGCCAGTCACAGGTCCTGGAAAATCTGGGCTTCACTGGCTCCCTCAGCAACAACACAGACATATGTCAGTATAAAGTTAGATATTTAAGGCCAAAATGGGAGATACTGACAGAGTTGAAGATCGTAGTGAGAGAGTTGGAGGAAGCCAGAGAACCCGGAGAAAACCACTGATCTTGGATGGGATACTACAACCCATTCTCATTGCATCACCTGTGATCATACCCAGGTCACCAGTGGGGAAGGCTGAGTGTTTTACCTCTCAACTGTCTAGGCCCCCATCATCCAAATATGGTACACATAAAATTTTAGAATCCATGGAATATTATAATACAAGGCTATAATAATGAATATGTTTGAAGTGTGTACACTGATGTGAACTTACAGAAATCCAAAATTTTTTCAAAGCAAATCATTTTTACTCAGTAGGGGCCTGTTATTTATCACAGCAAACATGGTTAACGAGTGACTGCATGTGTCCCAAAACATAAGACTTCTCTAAATATATCTGTTGCACATAATTCCTGACAAAACAAACCGTCTGCACATATACAATTCGGGTCTAGGTTATTCCAGTTATTTACCACTCAGCTTCTGGTTTAATGACTCTCAAACTGAGGAGCATTAGTCGGCTGAGTCAGTGACATCCAACAGCTGCACTGCATCAAAGACTGTGCTGTGGCTTTGCCTGATATTGCGACACAAGAGGCGACAATAGCGTTAGATCTCCAGTTTCATATTAACTCCTTGGTTTGTCATCTTATTCTCTGTGATTCCTTAAGACATAGTCTTCAGAATTAAAACAAAATTTTTAAGTCTTCAATTTTAAAAGTCAATTCATTCAGATTTACTGATGTATATGCAGGATCCTAGCTACCCCGCATAAAAGAGGTAAGGAAAATGCTAGAACTTAAATACCTTGCAGGGGGAAAAAGCCATATTATATCACATATTGTGTTTTTGACAAGGAAACATGTGATCTGGGGCAGAAAATAGTCATTTATTTGAATGGCACATGTTCAGAATATGTTCTACATTTGAAACTTATCAAAGGGGTGTTGCACAAACTGTTGTTTTAAAGGTTACAATTATAGAAAATTAGAAATATTATTAAATTTTCCATGTAGAATTAGCCCACACAGAATAGATCCCTCTTGTTTTCTGTGCTATCATAAGCATTAGGAAATGTTGCCATTACAAAAGTATGATATTGTGTTCAGTATAAATCTAAATTACTATAATTAATACCTCAACTTGCCAGGCTGCATCTGAAACTGTTAAGGGCAGGCTTTTATTTTTGGTGGTAAATGGCCTCATTCTGCTGTAACCATGGTGATGTATTTTCAGGCAAAAGTCATTAAATGTAAAAAAATTTTGAGCCATTATTTTCTAGTCACTTTTATGCCAGACAAGTCTACTTTTTGTAACTGGTAGCTTTTGGTAAAGCAATTTTGACACCATCTCATTTATTCACAGTTGATGAATAAAAATGAATATTAATTAATGTGCAAGTACTATTTCTCTCAATACTTTGTCACTTTTTAGGCTGGAGATGTCTAGTTTTCTGCATTGGATAGCATTTCATAAGCTCTCATCTCACCAATTAAATTAAATCTGGTTCCATTTCAGAGCCATTGAGAACAAGCAGGATTCTATGCAAGATATTAAGTCATAACTCTGTCAATTTTTAAGCTAGAGAGGTGTTATTTGTATTTGCCAAAACCAAGTTTTGCGGATACTATGTTTTTGACCTGGTTCCGCCACTGCCACTGCCATATTTTTTGTCCAGAGAACTCCTTTGAGAATACTAGACCCATTTTTCTTAAAACTAACCCTGGGGTCACATGTGAACTGGTGCCTAACCATTTTGGGTTGACCTCTGACCTTTCCTCTATGCAGTGTGTCCATCTGTGTGTCTGTGTATATACATTAAACCACATATCTTTGGACTCTCAGTTCACAGATCAGGCTGAAATTTTGCACAAGTGTAGCTTTAGGGTAGCTTTATATCATACTCTTAACTGGTAGTGCCACCTGCAACCATTTTGCGCAGTGTCCATTTGTTTGTCTGCCTTGGGTTAAAATCACTCCTATCTCTGCAGGGGTTTGACTAATTCACCTGAAATTTGGCATGGGTATACATCCTGAATAGCTTCTCTTTCAAACAACAGGTTGTGCCACCTATTATCATGCTTACATGTCAGACATACACTCAAATATGTAACATATCTTACTCCGTTTCCCCTTGCCACTCAGTCCCTGCCTCACTTCACCCTTCCTCTGATCTCTTACACGTAGTTGCATTTTGACTACCTGTATTCTAGTCTTTATATGTTTTCTGTGTCACAGTTGCAAATGTCAATATTTTTAGGTATAATTCTATACCGCAGATTTCACAGTAATAAAGATGGTCCATAAAATAATTTATTAATAATTAATCCATCATAGTTCTTTATCTTGCAATCCATTCTTACCACTGAATATATACAAATTATGTCAAAATCATAAAGAATCCAGATAACCTTTTCTATAACCTTTTATATGTACCTTTTATAAATTATGTTTATGTAATTTTCCAGATAAACACTCAGATAATTTTTCACCTGAAAATGCACCTTTACCCATAATACTTCAGTTATATATATTATTGGTAAGAGTTGAAATCCTGTGTCTGTTTAGGTCTACGTGATACAAGTTCTAGCAAATGGTAAATGCCATTATGTGGAGAAGAGATACAGTGAGATAGAACGCATTCACAGAAAGGTAAGACTCTGGCAAAGAAGTACTTGTATTCTGTTTTAGGTGAGTGTGCAACAAGATGCGCCAGTGTGGGGCAATTCTAAGTCAAAATATGGTTGTGGAAGTCTGAACTGACTATAGATGTATGCAATGGCCAGGTGAATGTTAGGACTCGCAAAATAACATTCATGTCACATCAGTCATGAAACTTTATTTATTTATTGCTGCTTCTTCCTGAATTACCAAAGACGTCACTTATAACAGATAATAGAGAAAGCTAGATAACTTGGGCAGGACATGGCCTAGTGGCTAAGGCTTTAACCAAGGTATTTAGTAAAAGGTGACATTGCATAAAAGCCTCAGATATTTTCACAAATGGCTTGACAACAGGTTATGAATTGTGTTTTTGCCTACTTGATTAGGGCTGTAACAATACATTATCTCACGATACAATATGTATCTCCATACTTCACTCATCATGATATGATATGCTGTGATGTAGTCAAGTCCACACCATCCAAGTCTATGTGCAAGTCTGAGTCCCGGCCATACCATCCAAGTCTATGTGCAAGTCTGAGTCCCGGCCATACCATCCAAGTCTATGTGCAAGTCTGAGTCCAGGCCACACCATCCAAGTCTAAGTGCAAGTCTGAGTCCCTGCCACACCATCCAAGTCTATGTGCAAGTCTGAGTCCAGGCCACACCATCCAAGTCTATGTGCAAGTCTGAGTCAAGGCCACACCATCCAAGTCTATGTGCAAGTCTGAGTCCAGGCCACACCATCCAAGTCTATTTGCAAGTCTGAGTCCCGGCCATACCATCCAAGTCTATGTGCAAGTCTGAGTCCAAGCCACACCATCCAAGTCTAAGTGCAAGTCTGAGTCCCTGCCACACCATCCAAGTCTATGTGCAAGTCTGAGTCCAGGCCACACCATCCAAGTCTATGTGCAAGTCTGAGTCCAGGCCACACCATCCAAGTCTATGTGCAAGTCTGAGTCCAGGCCACACCATCCAAGTCTATGTGCAAGTCTGAGTCCAGGCCACACCATCCAAGTCTATGTGCAAGTCTGAGTCCAGGCCACACCATCCAAGTCTAAGTGCAAGTCTGAGTCCCTGCCACACCATCCAAGTCTATGTGCAAGTCTGAGTCCAGGCCACACCTAAAAAAGTGGAATCTAGTCCTGACTCATGTCCATGTTTTGAACTGAGTTATATCTCTGATCATACATATATAAGTATTATCATAGTTGTAAGCTCAAATATCAATGGTCCTTCTTGTTCACTTTCACACTGCCTCCGTGCTCAAAGAATAATGAACTATGAAAAAAAAACACTTTATTTTGTAGATCATGCAGCAGTCAGCCAATCAGATGCTGCTTAATGGATTTCTTGCCAATGATGATTCACCTTGTAAACACTCATTGGGAGTGTCTGTCTATTTTTAAATGAGACAGGTCACCAGTCACATGTCTGACTATTTTTAAATTAGACAGGTCATCAGTCACATGTCTGACTATTTTTAAATGAGACAGGTCACCAGTCACATGTCTGACTATTTTTAAATGAGACAGGTAACATGTCTGACTTTCAGTGGGGGTGGTCATATACTTACATACAATGTCATTTGTCAATATTGATACAATATAAATTTTATAAATTATGTATCATTTAAATTCTGTAATACCTCAGGCTTCTTACATATTCACATGGACTAATTTTAGCAAGGTTCAATCTCAGTATTCCCTGGACATATTTTATAAGAAAAAGAAGAAAAGCAAAAAAGAATGGCCACTATGTGTGGTGTTTCTTGTGATAATGGTCTCAGACAAGTCTGTCATTGTACACAGGGGCAGGCAATCTTCCAGACTAGAAGGATTATCAGAGGAGCATTCAACAAAATTAATGGTCTTGTTAAAGTATGTCTGGGGAACATTTGTCTAGACACAGAAAGATTCTATAAACTTCCACATGTAAAAACTGTATATATTTTGAATCAAAGCATAATAACGTCGCAATAATATCATCAGTTTTAGGCCACTTACAATCATTCCTAGCCGTGAATACATGACTCAGTAGGAATTTATATTGGGCTGGTAAGCCTAACTTGATTTGTGATACAAGCCATATGGAGGAATGTGCTGCATTGATATTGTAATCTTAACATTAGGCTGTGAATGATGAATTAACACAAAAGAATTCATGTGAACTCACAACCCAAACTGAGAATCTGTGTTTATGGTAACAAACCATTTCCTGTATCGCTCTCATTCAGTTACTCATGTGAGTCATGCCTGTATTGATGCAGTCAGAAATTCAACAATCACCTAGAGGGATTCACCAATTTGCTTACTTAAAAAGGAATTTTTCTCACACATGGTAGGGGTTGTTAGAAATTTATAATAAAAAAAGCTAACAATTGGTCTGGTTTATGTCAAGTGACAGCGCTCTTCTAGGCCAAGAGGCATAGTAAAAAATGACGAAAACATTTGCATCCTCGCAGAGCCTTACAGTGCCGTCCTATTTGAAGGATAGGTATAATGGCCCCAAGTCATTCCATGAGGGTAGTGTTAGTCCATTGTCAAATTAACTTGAACTGTATCAGCTGTTGTGGTGTCATAAATGTGTGCACATTAAAAATAATAGTGTCTTATACATTAATAATTAGCAGTCATATATGAATCATATTTCAATCTTAAGTCACATCCTTAGCAGACCCTCACTTTTTGATGATGCCAGGTTTGTAGCCATAAAAATCCTTTATGGGAGAAGTTAAACCAAAATTAAAAAGACTGGGTATTTGGGTGTCAGGGGCCTGTCTTTATTTGCAGAATCAAAACACTACTGATTGACAATGTTTCAGCCAAATTAGATTTTAACATATTTTATCACCAGGTGCATACATCATTCGGCTGATAATGAAAGCTAAAGATCGGTCTCAGTCATTTGTTGTATCGGTTCCAGACAAGAGCCAAACTGTCAGTATGCTGGTGCAAAGGGTGCTCAGGTGTTCGTCAGTGAGTGGATGTGGTTGTTTGCTGCTCTATTGACTTGTCTGAATTATATTCTTGCCTTCTGCTTGACGAGCTGAAGACATGTCCACAATTATTTTAAGGGCAAAAAACACATACTTTTGTACAGAGCAATTTCCAGATCATATTCCCATTTTCTACTTTCAAGTTTCTTCAGATTCAGTTCAATACTCTTTCAGCTGAGCATTTCATAATAAGAAAATTTAGGATATAACTTACTTCAGTGGTCTTAATGAATCATCATGAATGTTCAGGGGCAAAGCCAGGATTGAAGGAGGGGAGGGGGTTGTAATCAGTGGTTGATCCAGCAATTAGAGAACAGGGTCATATTTTTGAATATGTAATGTAAAGAGGACCTCTTGAGGCAGTTTAGATGAAAATTGAGCAAAACTTAGTTTCACCACCAAAATATATACATACATATATATATCTCATTTTATGTGTTGGAAAAAGATATTAAGAAAGTATTGATATTCTTGGTGGAGGCTATGCTGGCTACATTGTACTTAGCGGTGTTTTGCCCTGGAGTGTGTGGGTAGGTCTGAGGCTTCTGCCTTAACTACGGTCAATTGTCCTCCTAATATTTCCTCAGCAACCAAGTCTCACATCAGTAATATTAACTTTGTATCACTCCCATCTAAGCCATGACATGCATATATATATTGCTTATCCAGTCCATCATATGGTAAAATATTGGTATTAGTTACATTGCTTAAGTACACTAGCAGCATAGGTTTAAATGTAATGAAGAGGATAATGTAGCCCGTACAAACATGTTTGACAACAGTTGTTTCCAAGGGAAATAACATAAACATGGGTGTATTTTTGTTAAGGACTTCACAGAATAAGTAATATTTTGTCAGCATGTGCATGTGAAATGTTAACAGAAAGTGTTTCCTTGAAATATAATAAATTTTGATTTAAGTTGACAGTTAGGACAAGTAGTCCTGTCCGTCCCATAGTGCTTAACTGGAAGAGATTCGTTTTGAGTAGCAACGACCTGTGGTGGAAGGGTGTTACTTTATGTGTATGTTTATCACTTCCTGAACTTCTTTGTCTTTTATAAGATGAAAAAGACAATACAGACACCAGAATTTCCACCCAAGACACTGCTCAAATGGAACAGCAAAGCACTAGACCAGAGAAGACAAGGACTAGAGCTGTATCTGCAGGTAGTACTTTAAAATAGTATACTTTGTACAGTATTTACTCATTTTATTCAAACACTTTAATGAATAAGATGCTTGGAACTTTTTTACCATTAATTATAATAAAGCAATGAATTATTGTTTGGATGTATCTGTACTAAAACATCATTTTAAGATTTTTTTAATTGTCGTGCTTTAGAAAAAAGTAAGTCTGTTATTTTTTTATATATGTTCAAACTAAAAGCTGATTTGATGTGATGGATACCATAAAGTAGTGTGGAAATTAATGAAATAGGTCAAATTATTAACTTTACATTTTTTTCAGGGAATTTTATATGAAATGCTCTGAAGCCTGATGAAGTCACTGTCTGATGTTTGTTTCTCAAAGCAATATTTTATTTGATTAAAAATGCCCTGTTTTTTCTATTATTTGAATATTTATAATTTCAGACCATTGTGAAGAGCGGTGCTGTGCCTCGAGTCCTGGCAACATTTTTAGAAATTGAGGACAATACAGTGGACAGTATGGAGTGAGTATAACTACTAGGTTACTTATTATATTTTTTACTTGTTATTTTGCTTTCCTGCTTATATATTTGTATCTGTTCTTTGGGTAAAATGAATATTCCAGGTGTTTTGTCTACATTTACATTTTGTCTACTCACTCTCCCAAATAAATTGCATCATTTAGGAACATAAAATGAATTGCTATTTCCAGAAACCATTTAGCCTGAACGATGTGTTTCAGGTCTTTAGACCAGCTGGATTGTAGTGTTCCTACCACACACCAGCCTATCCTGATATATTTTCAATGTGTTTCAGGTCTTGAGACCAGCTCAATTCTAGGGTTCCTACCACACACCAGCCTATCCTGATATATTTTCAATGTGTTTCAGGTCTTTAGACCAGCTGGATTCTAGTGTTCCTACCACACATCAGCCTATCCTAACATTCTCAGAAGACCACTTCGTACATGATACAACATTAGGTAAGGCAGACCATATATTAATCCAGATTAATCATATAGTCTGTTCTAACAACCCATTGACCCTATTCTCCTGTATTACTTCTGTTGCTATTTTATACAGACAGCTGAACTCAAAATTTGGAAAATAATAATTGTAATTAACTTGAATGAAAATATTTTTAAGGTATTTAAGGGATGCACAGGAAAAAATACCAATATTCAATCTTTATTATAATTGACGGTGGCGCCACTTTAACTGTGTCACACAAGTCCTGTTGCCACACCTTAGAAACCCTTGTTTTTGGTCTTGAACTGTTGCAAATGATGCCAAGTCCAAAGGGGGGGGGGGTTATTTTCACTCTTTTCCTGTAAATCTTGAGAATTTGACAGTTTTTGGGTAGGGGCTTTTGCAGTTCCATCTTGCCAATACTGTGAATTCAGCCAAACACAAGAATTGGTAAAATGCCAATCTGTTATAATGGTTAGATAAACCTATTTGCTTGCAAGGAGCTTAAGCTCCGTCAGGTAGAAACTGATTGTGTTCTTTCTTTCCCTAATACAAGATGCAGTTCTCCAGGCCTGACTAAATGCACAATGCTGCCATCTATATGTTGAATTCTTCATTAAATCTTTGACATTTTAAACATTTAAAGGTGAACAACTACAACAGTGGTCGGGCAAATTGGCAGTATTATTCTAATTATATTTTAAGAAAACCTGTGTTCTGCTGGGTTTTAATTGTTTCATTTGTTATATGTTTATATTCTCCACATTCAACCATCCCAATAGAAGTGTAAACTATCATCTGCCATCTCATCTTGTTTTATTTGTAAACAAGGAGGCGTGCTGGACCTAAGAATGGTGATTGTCAGAGATTTTCTTTAACACTAAATCAGACCCTAATAAACTTGGCCGACTCTTAAACAAATTTAAGTGAATGGATTAATGAACTTTAAATTATTTAAAATACATTGAAATGGTAGCAAAAGCTCCCCAGACATTTATAGAAATTTTACTGACAAGCTTTCGTCCTTTATGTAATACCCCTCATTCCAGGTCCCCAATTTATCTCTGAATAATTATTTTAATTTGTGATTCAAATGTTAAGTACCAATAATTTTGTTGTTTAGGAGGACCATTTAAAGAACTGGATTTTTCACTTGGGAGAAACTGGAAATTTAAGAGGCAATAAATTGTAAATTCAGAGAAATCTTAATATTTGCTGTTGAATTTTGCAAAAATCAATGTCATTTTATCATTTAAAGATTAATTTCTGAAAATGTTGTTTTTTATGATATTTGTTCTATTACTAATGTATTACTCCTTAAATTTTACATCTTTTACTTCATTTAGGACAAATGGACTTTAAAAAACGGTTCCTAATCATTTCTCTTGAAACTTTTCAATTCCTTCCTCAATACATTTAATTAACCAGTCAAAATAAATTTATGAGACATTCAGTAAATTCATTTGTTATTTTGGATGCTAAAACATGTATGATCATGAATAAAATTGCAGCAAAACTAAAACATGATATTATAATGTTTTACTATGTCATTATTTCTCTGTCATTGTAGGTAGCTTACCAGACATTGTAGCACACGGGGTGTTACAGGGTTTATATGGTTCAGCAGATGAGATCGTCACCTAGCACTCTATCATGTGATCTGAATGTCTTCCATTTAAAGTACAGGCCTGGCACAGTAATACAACTACTGTAGATCAAGCTCATGCAGTTTTTCTCAATTATCTTTTTTATCACATCCATCATGAGCTTGTTCATCACACATTCATGAAAACTGTTTATTATATACTACGGTAGCATCCTTTCTTAAATTTGGAGCGTCTGACTGACCTTGTATGAGTGATGAATCTGCTGCCCATGGATTCTCATCAGTGTATATGCCAGTTTCAATATACTGAAACACATATTTTATCAATAATATTATGACCCTTGAATTTAAATCAAAATAGGAGCTTAGCCTGTATCTGCACTTGCATATAATCCAAATTGTCAATCTGTTTATTTGTCAGGACTAGGCTACTAATCTGCATCAGTTTGGTCTACTTTAGTCCGCTTGAAAGGTGATATACAGTAGTTCTTTTTACTTTAGTCTGGTTTATGGTAAACTGGTTCCTATTGTCACAGGCAAACATGCAGGTGAAATATAACTTTTTGATGCACAGCAAATCAGATAAACAACCCAGTTCAGACAGCAAACTCATGTTTTATTGAATAAACTGATTTAGGTCTTTATAAAGCAAACTGCAGTGTTGATGCAAAGAATATTGCTTCCCAACTAAAGTAAACCAGTTTAGTACAATCCCATTTAGATGTGAACATAGTGCGGATATGGCCTTAGTCTACTCAGCTACATTACCTGTATATACCTAAGTTACATACATATGAAACCAGGTATGTAGAAATAAATAAAATAACATAAAGGACATATACCTGACTGTAATTGCTGAAAATTTCACAAAGATACCTTTTACGGTTACTGAGTTAATGTCTCTTATATAGATTCATGTCAAAATGTGGAAATATGCAAAATTAATCTGAACAGTAGGAGTGTGACAATCTGCAGGCTAATCTGAACAGTAAAGGGTTAAATATTAAAAGGTACCACATATCAATATCAGCTTTGTAACATTATTTGACATGTACCCAATTTGGACTAATTATTTGATCTTTATGTATTTCTTTTTAGGGGGATAATTTACCTATTTCTGGTTAAGGCCACTTATTTTCACAGGGATGTAACATTTATTCCTGTATATGGCCAGAATATAATACAGATGTACATGTTTTGATGATGGTGGTGGTGTGTGTGTGTGTGTGTGTGTTCAGGTGCAAATTAACATAATCTTTCTCATGAAGTATATTTAAAGATGAAGTACACCAGTGCCTTGATACCATGTATGGTTATGCCTGAGTGCCTTAAAGTAAGCTACCCACCTACCTTTTCTCTTCAATTAATATGATTTATGGTTTACTCTGTGTACATATTAACAGACTGTAGGTGATTCCTGTTCAGAAAAGTTTTTATAATGCATCTGTTTGAGCTAGTTAATCTGCAACTTATTAGTAAACATTATACATGTGCAAATGTTGACATACAGAAACAAGGTGACACAAGAATAACTGAACACCTGTTACAGCAGGGACGCTCTCTCCCAGTGATGCATTACAGATCAGGTATAATCAGTCGGAGCTCTATTGACCACTACTGGGCTGCCTGGAACTTGACAATGCAATTGAATACAATAGAGCCTCTGAAAATAACTTCAATAACTACCTTTTTTTTAGCTTTTTTTTCTAAATTCAGAATTGAACAGATCTAATCCTTAAGTGTACATGATGTGAAAATCATATCAAATGTACATACAGGAAAAAAATGTGCCATGGTCAAAGTTTATCAAAATTTAAGGTACTGATTTTATTTTTTATGCTACCGGTTATTACTTGAAAAAATTACAAGGTTCTGATCTCATTTTGGGTATACAATTTAATTTTATGTGCATTATGTTTTGGCCCATAACCTTAAGAAATTACAATATACTGACCTAATTTCTGGCATGTTCATCAGAAATATATAGGAGAATATTTATGGAAAATATAAATAAACACAGATGTGGTTTTAATATTAGGCAGTTGTGAAGTGTGTTAATAGGTTTTTAATGGAAAATTGAGGTTTTTCCTTAAGTTCTCGTTGGTTTAAAGTTGTAGTAATTTAGTTTTCAGTTTAGTTGTAGATTTTGGGGCATCTAATAGTATGCCAAATTTTGGATTCGTAGATTTAATGGTTTCTAAAAGTGCCAGTCTAATGGACGGACAATGGACCCTAACTCAAGCTCAGATGACTTATCCTCAGCTTGTCTAAAAAATAGTTATCGAATGTGTTTGGTTGCAGGTTAAAAGGTCACTATTGGCAAGATGCCTACAGGTGCAAAACTTTGGTTCATCCGACTTGCTGCCAGATGTCCTTGTTGATTTTGTTTGGATCATTTTGACAGGTCCCCCAGGTTATATACAAGTGGGTAGGCACAAAAAAAAATATGTTGAGTGCGGTGGGATCCGAGTTTCCTGGCCTATGTTTATGAAAGGTTCAAGGAATTATTTTTAGTTTATAGACGTCAGAATAGGCTCCTTTTAAAAATATTGGTACAGACATAATACTTTTTTGGTGTATAGAGGGTCGCCCTTATTGTCTAGCAATGCTCATGTTTTTGTATACACAGGGTATAGTGACTCATAGTTATGACCACCTGTAGCTGTCTGATTGCTGTTTTGTAACTGCCAGAGCTGTCAAAATACTGATCCTCCATATGTTCTATGTTAATTCATATGATGTTTTTTACTTTTGCTATTAGATGAGCTTTCAAACATGGGAAGCATTCAGGAGTATACACACACATATAGATGTACTTACAAAAGTGTTAACAAATAACTCAGCACATGTTTCTTCTATATGAAGCATTTATTAAAGCATTTATAACAAGGTAATACATAACAAAAGGCCACATGACTCACCAGTAGAATGTGTTTCAGTCAAGTCAACACCAGTATAATATGTAAACAAGTTCAAAAAAGACTGCAGAAAAGATGTTATGTCAGTGAAGTCAGAGCACAAGTGTGAAATGTAAATACTACATGTTCGTAATAAATGGTAACAATGGGGTACCTTTGAACATGAATGTTATCTACAGTAACTACCCCTTGTGCTTCTCAGTGCCACCTAGTGTTCAAATGTTGAAAGATTTAGAAGTTTTCAATTAAATGTTGGCTTTAAGCATATTTTAGCTTGACACAGGGAAACTTTATGTATTCTTGTTTGCAGTCAACTCAAATTTATAAGAATGTACAAAGGATTTCTCCAGTTTTAATGGCTTACTCAAAGGTTGTGTTTCACTTTATGAACAACAGATGGTGCTGAGATCCTATTGGTTTTACTGTAATTTAATATAATGAAAATATATTTTGTTGTTCCCCACTGTTATCTTAAGGTTAACATAAGGTAGTATTCAAATTATCTCCGTTTTAATATATTGTTTCTGGTCCACAGATGTATTGGATTTTGTTATCTCTTTTATGTTTATTATGCATATAAATTTAACTCGTCTTCTTTCTGACTGTACAAGATCTGAGCATCATTCTGAGCAATACTTCCATATTTTATTGCAACACTTTAACTTTCACAGTATAACATTTTATGTACACAAGCCAATATACTCATTTTGTTGTTATCCAAGAATTATTTCTTTGATAAATATCTTTCAGATTGCACTTTTATGTTTGTTTTCACTAGTCATTCGACTGCTGTGTTATTCCTTGATTAAAATATATTTAATATATGCTTTGTATTACTGTAGCATTCAACAGGTACAACATTCTTGAGGTATACCAAAGTGAACTTAAATTTCCCATTGGTCAACACCAAATGCCCATGGTAACCTGTAAATCTGGTGGGAATAAGACTTGAGGTTTATTGTGTACACACATTCTCCACACATGAGATCTGTCTGGGATAGATCACATGCACACGTGTTCGAACAGCACGCTTTTACGCTAAATTTAGCCATTGTATCTTAGAAGTGTAAATTACAAAAATTAAGTAAATGGAGCAAATTATAGAGTACACAGTGTTGACAGCATCTATACCAAATATAACCAACAGAAGGTATTTGTCCGTGAAACTTTTTATATATTGGTAAACCTGTGGATCGATTTTGCAGTGAAATATCCGTGATGTGGTATTGTATATAAAAACAGAAAATTATGCACATGCTTCCTTGGATAGTTTACGTGATACAATTGTTTCCAGAACTGTTGAAGAAGTATATGGATGGTGACAGTGCAGCTACCCTTTGTTGTGGTCATTTCAACATTATGCAAAAAGATTACCTGCATGAATTTGGGGATTAACTTTTATTTCATGCTGGTATAAGACATGAGTGCCAAGGGATGGAGAGTCACATGTTGTTTATATTTACTGATCAAGCAAAGTGGGTTACTGACTAGGTCAAATGTCAGGTCAAACATGTCAGGCTTAAATCAGTCAGTGATTGCAGGGTTTATTCTTATTCACAATAGAACTTAACCCTGCATGGAGGTTGACATGCAGTGTCTTGACACCAGTTCTGGAATGAAGTGACTCTTAAGGTTATAATTCAATGACATCGAGAAATGGTACTCAGGGATCGTAATAACGCCTTTCCTCCTGTCTCAGACAGGCAAACACGTGCACGGGAAGGCATCTTTCATTTTTACCAAATCACTGGAAAGGTGAAGACATAGATGTTTTCCACAGTAGTAGTAGATAAGAAGTAACATGACAAAAACTATTTTAGGTGGTCTTCCACTGACTCCTTTATTTCATATATATTTTTCTATAAAATGGTCTCACATTTCTCATACTTTCTGACATTTAGGCCCTCATCTCATATATTTTAATGCACAATTGTGTTTCTGATGTAACAATGTTACTATTAGAAACATTCAGTTCTTGTAGGATGGTATGCAAGATGACAGAATCAGGTTTAAACTGAATGAGTGTGACTTGAAGTTTTATATGGTCATTAAACATTAGGTCTCAATGTTTAGGTGTTATGGTACTCTAGGGTTGACTGATCTTGGCACAAAGTAACTTTGACTCAGGGTCCCAGAGCATATATCCGTGGTTCTCTGGACAGACTTGTTCATCAGGTCTACATGGTACACCAACATCTTCCCAGTGTGTCATGATCCAGATACAGAGAACATAAATTCTGTGTTAGTAATTAACCAGAACTTAAACATAATCAGTCTCTCATAATCAGTTCCTCTCATTGTCAAATTTAACAAACTCCGCACCCACAGGTACTTCAGAAACTGAAAACATGAACTGTAAATCCCCATCTTGCTGTGAAACAATAATAAATGAAAGGAGCTGGAAACCCAGACATGCAAAGAGCAAATTTAAGGTTTTCTAGGGCAAAGTCTCCATGGCAATCAAGGAAAACTGATGTTTTTTCGCTGAGTAAATTTCCAGGCAATGGAGTAGTTCTTTATGTTACACATAAAGTTGTTTAAACAAATGGCTTCACTGGGTAAAATGTCAACATGACCCAACACTTGGGAAACCCACCAGTGTCAAAACTGATGCAAAAATCAATACAGTATGCAGCATGGAGGCTTTTTCATCAGTTTTCAATTCAGCCAAGGACATGTAGGCACTCTATGTGTTTTAATGTGATTACCTTGAAGGTCAAAAGTGTTGGTGCAACTGTAATGTTTAAGCTCATGCATGTTAACATAAGACCAGGACCTATACAGGAAGTCCAGATAAAAGCTTTATACTCAGTAATGTTTTCTGTTTAACTTACAGCTCTGAATAAGTGGAACAGTCTAAAGCTATCATTCCATATTTGTAAATGCAGTACATATGCATCAACCGTCCGTATGCAGCTAGAATACATGCCCTTTGATTAGTTGTCTCTTTTAAGGAATGCATGATATGCTTAGAGGCTAATCTGTTTATTTCAAATACATTCTTATGGTTAAATAAATAATAGAAATGTACCCCTATTTTCAGGACACTGAGGAAAAAGAAATTTGTAAATCATTGGACTAAAAATAAACATTTGATTTATGAGCATTGTTCTACAGTTTAAAAGCAGAACTAAGCATTATGCATATTGAGATGTTAAATTCAAAGTCTTAGTGAGAATGGAACACTTTGAACAAAAAGAAATTAACAGCACTGATAATTACAGCATTCTTGATTGATTACTCATGGATTTAAAAAAAAAACTGTGTGACCGACATTACACTTCAAGGAATCATGTGACCATGCCATGTGACCTATGAAAGCCAATCCAGAACCAGCATCTTATTCAAATATTCAGTTTGAAATCAAATATCTGGTTCACACAGTGACTTGCACCATAACATATAAAATGACAACTGATTTTAAAAATACTAGACAAAGATTCTATTGCTGATCAGAATAAATACCAGACATATTTTGATAGCATTACAAGTTGACCAGCCTTACATGAACTGTTGAATCAACAGAAAATATTATATGTGTTAAAGCTATATAAATACCTATTATTTATTAATATCTGTCAGTAAAGGGAAAATGAGTATTACATATGAATATCAAGAATTACATTACATATCTGGTCCCTAACACTTAATAATACTGTGATTAGCAAAGTTATTCCATGGGAACATTGTTTTTTTTCAGTATAATTGTCCTTAAATTTAAATACTATTTTTTATAAAAGTTGTGTTTATCAATACTAAAAAGTTATGAAATAATTGAGCAATTTATCAGATTTAAAATATTGCAATCCCACTAAATTTTATGCAGATCTCTATTACAGTTTAACAATTGTTCACAACTAGAAAATGTGTTTAGACATATTATATAACTGTATGCAACTATGAAAAGTATTTTGATAATTTAAAATTAGCCATCTGAATTCCTCAGTTTTTGCACAGTTATTAGGAAAAACTGTGTTACAGGATTTCTGTAATGACAACCTATTAATAAAACAATAATATCCAGGTGACCCACAAACTGAACAGGAAAAGTTACCAGTAAAACAATGCTAACAAAACAAAAATGTACGATATGGGAACACAAACCCTGCACAGAAGATGGTGTTTGAGGAAAATATCTCAAGCTGGTACCCTAGAATGTTGTATTTAACCAATACTGTTCCTGGGAATGTTTTTTTCCAGTGGAATTGTGTCTTAAAAAGCATCCCTGGTCATTAGGGGTGAAACAATGGATTGAAGAGTTGATGCACTGAATTGCAAGCCCTCGATTAAATTGTAATAGATTAATAACCTCTGAATGAATTTATTTTATTTTGGATGTATTATTGTCATGTCCTTTGTTAGCTCTCAAATTTGATGGAGAAGTTTGCGATGCTGAAGCTCTTTATCGCTTATGTGCCTTACATCTACTTTAAACATTTGCAGGTTGACCACTCCACTTGCATAGAAAAAAATGGCAGCGACAAACAGAGGAAGAGCTACAGTTTTCTTTTAACCTAAAATTACTAACATTCATTTTGGTAAAACTGCTTTATTTTTTAATATAGTCTGAAATTTACTAAACAAGTAAGAATTTATTCGAATATAAAATCTAAGGTAAATAATTGATAATTGAATTGATTGTAGGGGCTGCCACGATTCACAGGCCTACTGGTCACTGTCATACTGCTTCCCTAGGTCAATTAAATAAACAAAGGTCAACATCCAGGATCATGCTGAACGTTCACTAATTGCCGTCTTTGTAAGACGCTCATTCTTACACAAATTATTCTTCAAAACTGAATTTTATATGACCTTCATAACATGTCATCTACTGCCTCGTATCCAGTTGTTATTTATCCCTGGTGTCACATGTGATAGCTTTGCAAGCCCACTCTTTAATGAATGATCTGTCAAACCAATACTGCATTACCTTTATAAAACAGTAAACCCTGCTTTTTGCTGGATAAATATTCAAGCTTGCTGTCACTGGAGGCAGTTTAACGGGGCTGGTCAGAATCCCTTCTTTATACTAACAAGGGACCCATGGGTCATGACGCTCAGCCGACTGACATGTTGACAATATGTCCCTGCACAGGCAACAAATTAAGATAATGTAGGTGGCATCATTGTTCATGCATCTTAGCTTAACTTCATCAAGACTCATAAGCATGACAAATTTGCTGACAATCCAACCAGCCTTTCCTGAGGAATCTGGCAATTTGTGTGTATTTTTCATTATTTCTGGGATGCTCAAACATAAACCAAAACTCTGAGAATATAAGACACAGTGACCGAATTTCAGGTTTCTGGGGTGAACTTTGGAGGAACTCTCAGGATGTCAAGTTAAAAGTTTCTGGGCCAAATGGTTATGATTTGTGCCCTACTTTGGTATCAAATTTTCAATTATACTGAGGGGTGCCTATAAGCCCAATAGCTCAGAAAAAATGGGTAACAGACCTAATTTCAAGTTTCCAAGTATATTTTTCCCAGACCTCCCTGGATGTCAAGTAAGAAGATTCTAGGACCCATGGTTACAATTTGTGCCCTGTTAATGGACAACCCCATCTTTGATGGTCTCAAAAATAGAGAAAAAAATGTGTGAAATATGTTTAAAAGTCCAGGTGGTGCCACCAGTCTGCAGGAACTGAGGAAACACTCCATGATGCATATGCATGCACAGAATCATGCTGATCAATGCACTAGTTTAGATACTAGAGCTTTTGTATCAAATTTTTAGTTATTCTGAGGGTACTTCTGAACCCCAAAGCTTGGGGGATATGGGTGACAGAGACCTAATTTCAGGTTTCCAAGGAGACTTTTTCATGGGCTTTCCTGCATGTCAAGATACAAAATCCCAGGTCAAACGGTTATGATTTGTGTCCTGTTAACAGACGACCTCATCTTTGAAAGTCTCAAAAATAAAGATAAAAATGCATAAAAAAGTCCAGGTGGTGCCATCAGTCTGCAGGAACTGATGAAACACTCAATGATGCTTATGCATGCAAAGAATCATGAAGATCAATGAACTAGTTGTTCAGATACTAGAGCTTTTGTATCAAATTTTTAGTTATTCTGGGGGTACTTCTGAGCCCCACAGCTCAGACAATATGGGTGACAGAGATCTAATTTCAGGTTTCCAAGGAGACTTTTTCATGGGCATTCCTGCATGTCAAGATACAAGATTCTAGGTCCAGTCATTACAATTTGTGCCCTGTTAACAGATTACCACATCTTTAAAGGTCTCAAAAATATAGAAAAAAAATAGAAAAAATACACGCGGTGAACTGATGAAACATTCCATGACTAATATCCATGCAAAGAATCATGGTGATCAATGCATTAGTTATTCAGATACTTGAGCTTTTGTATCAAATTTTCATAAATCTGGGGGGTTATTTGGAGCATCATAGCTTGTAGAACATGGGTAACAGAGACCTAATTCCAAGTTTCCAAGGAGACTTTTCATGGCCCTTTCTGGATGAGAAGTTAGAAGATTCCAAGGAGATTTTTCATGGACCTGCCTGAATGTCAAGTAAAAAGATTCCAGGTCCAGCGGTTACGATTTGTGCACTGTTAACGGATGGACAGCCGGACGGACAGATGGACGGACGAAGGTTGATTGCTATAGCTCAGATGACTTTCAGTCAGCTGAGCTAACAACTGGACCTAGAATCTTCATTCTTGTCATGCAAGGAGGCCCATTAAAAAAGTGTCTGTGGAAACCTGATATTAGGTCTCTGTTTCCCATATCCTTCAAGCTATAGAACTCTGAAGTATCCCTCAGAATAATGGACAATTTAATACAAAAGCTGAAGTATCTGAACAACTAATGCAGAGATCACCATGATTCTTTGCATGGATATTGATTATGGAGTGTTTCATCAGTTTCTGCAGACTGGTGGTGCCACCTATATTTTATTTAATTTTTCAAATTTTTTTTCTCTATTTTTGAGACCTTAAAGAATGGTGTCATCTGTTAACGTGGCAGAGATCACCATGATTCTTTGCTTGGATATTGACCATTAAGTGTTTTTATTAGTTTCTGCAGACTGGTGGAACCACCTGTATTTTTTTTAAAGTTTATGCATTTTTCTCTATTTTTGAGATATATAAATACAGACACAATCTTGGCCTGTTGGTTAATGTTTGATGTTTCAGTTGAATGGGTATATACTACCATTCAGATGATAAAATTTCCTTTTGCGAATCTCTTCCCAATCAGCTGAGCATCATGACCCATGGGTCACTTGTTCATTATTCTGGGGGATACTTCTGAGCCCAATAGCTTGAAGAATAAGGGTAACAGAGACCTAATTCCAGGTTTCAAAGGAGATTTTTCATGAACCTCTCTGGATGTAAAGTTAGAAGATTCCAGGTCCAGTGGTTACGTTTTGTGCCCTGTTAACGGACTGACGGTCGGCCGGACAAAGAGTGATCGCTATAGCTCAGATGACTTACAGTCAGCTGAGCTAAAAACTAGGAATCCCCTTGACTTGACACTTACAGGTAAGCTGTCAAAGAGAGCTCAGGTGTTCATGTCTACTAAGGTGACCTCATTTGCTTTAGAGAGCACTTGAGTTATTCTAAACAGGTACTTAAGCAGAAACTGAAAATGGGTCTGCTAATACTGGGTAGGCGTTTGATGGGTATTATGAAAACAAAGTTCTTAAATTGTGCAACAGGAAGCAAGTACTCATGTTTGACTGCATTTTATGATATTTAAACAATCATTCATTTAGTATTTATGTCTGAACTTATTTTGTTACAGACAAACACTAAATAAGGTGTGCCTGCACCATAAGCACCACAGCACACCTAGACAAATATTAATCAAGTTAAATTTCACTTATGCTAGCAACAGGTTTCATACTATAACAGATGTGAAGTTCCCATTTTGTGATTTTTTTTAAATTTTATATGTTGGCATTTAGGTGTGCCCTTTTCTTAACAAATGATAAATCTGGTATTACCTATTAAGTGCTCAAGTCTATAGCTATCTACCCATTTCTGCACTAAGGATATTGATACAGCATGCCTGAACCAATATTTGCCATATTACATGTCATTTTGTATGGACATAATCATAATCATTCAAGAGAGTGAGGCCACTTGACATCCATTTGATTCACAGTTGATCTTTGCAATCTTCAGTGTATACAAAGCAGCATCATTTGATGAACATCATTGCATCAATACAATACCAATAAATCATAAATACATACAGGCTTTTCATTTTGGCCAAAGTAGGTGCACCTATTAGACTACTTACAGTTGAAGTGTTATGGGATCACAAAGAAAGCAGATCAATACTGCATGCAACGTGCCAAAAGGATTCTTTCTGTCAGAAATATAACTGATGTGAAAAAAACTCTTGAAATGTATATCAAATCCATACATGCATTACCACATTTTTATTGAGAGACCACACATGAATGAAATTGACAAGCATCACAGGGTGTGTGACATCACTATGCTCTGTGATGCACCACCGGGAAATGAAACTGACAACAAAATAGAACCATGAATGTGTTAAAGTGCTGGTGTATACACTCTTATTAAGTGTTTTACTTGAAAACAGAGTGACTGTACACTGTTGGTTGTTTTTAACATGTGACAATTTTATAATAAAAATAAATATTATGAACCAGCTTGTGGGGAATTGCCTGAAAATCATATTCACCATTGGCCTTTGGTGAGCTGTTTCATTACTTGGACCTCCAGGTCTCGGGTGAAATGCCTCCTTCAGGCCGATATGAAGGCAATGCAGAGAACAGGCCACTTAATAACATCTAAGTAAATGCAGGCCCTGAAAGACTAACCACATTAACACAATAAAAATATTATGAAATCCAAACAAATCATTTTAGAACTTCACTATCCATTGAGTAAGGGGGTTACATAGTAAAACAATTTGATGAGTAAAATATTCCTTTAAAGATAATTACAGCATTTATAGGAAAAATAGAGGAACAATGCATTAATACATTCATAAAAAAATCTGGAAGCTTGTCGAGATTGAAAGGAACATTGAAAGTTTTATCATAAATCATGTTTAACCCCATCATGTAAACACCTCTTTCTCTATAAGTATAAACTGTATACATGTATGAATATGAAACTTATGATTTATACATTTTTCAAACAGTATTCCCACCATAATATAAACACAAAATCACTTTTTCTGTGATTATTTTTATATTAACACATAGGCAGACTTTAAATATGTTAATTATCATATCATATACTGACAGACCTTATATGTCTGGTAATTTTTTTCACGGGAATATAGTCAGGGCAATCCCAGATTTGGTGGCACACAAGTTCAGTGATTAAACACTTGAACAATTAAGCAACATCTGCCATTGGGACAGGTCTGCCTTTATAGGCCCCCTGTAACAATATGCTCCCCGGAAAATGTGCACATGTTAATGATTGAATAAATAATAAATAAACTGAGCAGTATTTAGTAGTTTTCACCCTGTTTTTTGCTCCTATGTACATATACCCTTAAGAGTAAATAATAAGTAGCATGTTTCTAAGCTGTTTGACAGGTACAACTGTACTTCTTGTCACATATCATATTAGTAAATGAAGACCATTCATCCATTGCTCTGACAAACATTCATATGATAATGATAGCTCCAACAAAAACATATATTAATAAAATAACATATACAAACTTTATAAATTGGTCTTATTAATTATTCTTAATTCCAGAAAAGTCAAATCATACAGATTTTCAAGTTATGTCAGTAATTTATATTCACCAAAAACTGAGTCAAATATGCAATACTTCTCTGATCGCTCAAGATATTTACTGCTGATAAACACCACATATTTACACATTTTTGTATTATTTACATTTCTTTTAATAATCAACCGTAATTTCTGCAAAAACCTCAAATCCAGGTATATAATTATATGATCAATATTAACATACAGAGTGAAACCCTGTGCCACTTATCTAAATCATTAACAGTTTGTAGGACATAGTACATGGTTTGTGACCATTATTTCCTATAGTAAAACCTGACCTAAAGACCACCTGTGTTTAGCAACCACCTTAAAATAACAACCACTTGTTCATCGTTCCATTTTTTTGCTCTTTTATCAGACCTCACTTAGATGACCACCTTGAACATGTGAACACTTTATCCAGGTCCTGTAGGTGGTTGTAATTTGAGGTTTGGTTGTATGTCTTATAGTGTAAACATTCCTCCTATGATTCTACTGTAGCCATGAAAATTTACAAAATATTACAATACACTCGTGCAACCTGTCTCCAGAACCTTAAAATATTAAGGTATGGGGCTGCAAACTGCTGTAGTTAACACTGACTCAAAGGAATTTCTTAATTGTTTATTTACACAACTACATAAAGGATGAATAATAAAAATCAACAGTGCACATAGAATAGTGTATGAAGTCACCAGATAGATTACTAAATCATTTAAAATATCAATAGAGAAAAAAATGACCACAATTATGCACATTATATAAATTAACAATATAATATCAACAAAGCCCAAACGTTGGTCTCGACTTATATACTAAAGAGTGGAGTTTTTTTCTAAAATATAATTTTTAATGTTACATTTTTACTGAACTGCAAAATCCTATAACATCTCAAACATTAAAAATTTTAATCAGGTTATTAAATTCTTTTCCAGCAACATTTTTTTCTGGTAGACAATGTTTCATGTAGCTTTCTACAAGACCTATTTCCAGTATTTAGATTTTGTCCCATTTCATGTAACACATCATCCTAGCCATTTTATGGCTTGCTCTTCATAGACTATCAGGCTGGGGACAAGGGGGGGTTGCATCCCCCACCTCCGAATTCTAGACCTATGGTATTTGATTTTCACCCTTTTCACATATGTATACCATCAGAAAGATCACTGTATCAGGTTTAAAATAGTGTATACTTTAGGGGCTTTATATGACTATAAACCATTTTTGGACTGATATTAGATATAGGTGTTTTGAAGATAATGATACCTTTATATGGGATACCAGCTGAGAATAACAATGAAACATTACTGAAAGCTCTTAAAGTGGGCTAAATATAATCATATTTTGGTATCTAATTGTTGTATTTTTCTTGAGCTTATAAAATATGATATTTACATTAAGTACAATAACTGTTTTGATATATTGAGAATTTCTAACAGATCTGCAGGTATCTTCATTGAATATATAATGCTGTCAGGATCACCTGTAGCCAGAGCATCTATTCTTGGTTAATCTGCCCCAGGGTTTTACCTGTACAATCACCTGTATCTTTGGAGTACACTTCTGATGGCTTGGTACCTCTTCCATAATCTCTCAATGTAACTCTGTAATAAAGATTTCAAACCTATTAGTGACATTATTGAAGACTTGTTTGAGCGACTTTCTTCAAACTTTGCATATACACCAGGACAAGTGCAAATGAGGCATGCTATGTCAATTTTATGATTAAATATTTTTTTGGTGAAATGTTAAGGTGCTTTAAGTTAAGTTTTCTATAGCTTGCAGAATATAGGAAATACATTTAATTTCAATTAATTTCAAAGGAGTGCTTCCAGGATGACTAATTACCTTTATTTTAAATTTGATTTATGCCCTGCAAGACAATGGAAGAGAATTCAGTGGAGCTTAACCTCAAATACAGCAAAATGACAGATAATCAACAATACTCAGAGATGGTAAGAACCATGAATTAGTGGTTTTATGTTGTTTTCTTGTGCAGATGCAGACCTATAGGACCTGGGGTTCAATGATGTAGTCGAGTCCACAGCATCTGAGTCCTGAGTGCAGGTCTGAGTCAAGGCTACCAGGTACTCGAGTTTGAGTTAAAGTCTGAGTCCTTGAGCATCAAGTCAAAGTCCACCTTCTTCGAGTCGAAGTTTGAGTCAAGGTCCAATAAAATCTCATTATTAAAAGAAATTTAAAATAGAAATTAGAGATTACCATAAATATTTTATGTTAGTTAACATATGTTTTTACTTGAACACTTAATAATATTTAGCTCCTGATGCAGAGCCAACGCTTGATAATAAGATTATTTTTCCTGTAACATTCTGTTAGAAGTTCACGTACCGTAAAAAACCGCATATACGTCGAGAAATTTGTTCCCAAAAAATTAATTCAAGAAAGGGGAGTCGACTTATGTGCGGGTCTAAGCCTGAGAGGCAAAATTTTGCACGAACTTAGTCAAACTGCCGGCCTGAATGTCTTAACTGATCGACAACTAGATATCCGTTTCCGGTGAAGTCAGGTACACAAGTCCCCCTTTCGGTCCAAAAATAGTCTAATAAGGTTTCCGAATATTTTTTTCAAATTTTGACCATTTACGCTGTTCTTTCATTTGATAATGCAGTATATTAAAATGTTTGCAATTTACATGGTTGATGACGACCAGGAAATGACCCGCGTCTAGCTATAATGAGCTTCATTCACGGCGATTAAGTACGAGTGCAAGAGGCACGGGTATTGCGTAATCAGTTGGGATTTTATCCAGGGCATCGGCCCCTGTGTAGTTGACAGCCAATTATGTTACAGTATTTCCCCACAAATACATTTGGTGCTTGCGTAAGTTTGCAAACGTGTAAACGGTAAAAGCCTGTGGGCCGTGGTATCTGAACTACAGACATGTGACAGATGGCTGATTACAGCACCGATTAGCGCTCACTCGGTACGGGGATGGCTTCCTGTCCCAAGAAGCCCAAAACTAGGTCACGCTGTTCACCTGTGTACTTACACGCGGGGGAAATTATCACTCCGTTCGGAAGTTCCTACTTAAAAATCACCCCAAATCGTAGTGAATGACTGTGGCACTGAGCAAAGCTCGGGGCAAAAAATAGACCGAAGTTCAACCTGACATGGATATCGCTATGAACAAACGAACACAAAACCTGCAAGACTTAGTCAAAATTAGTACTCCACAGAATGTGAAATATATGATTCATTCACGAAAACTTTCATCAAAAAGATAGGAAAACGGAGTTTGATCAAAGAACGACTGACGTGTTGTCCACATGTTGCCCTGGCTTCCGTGCTCTCACTCTGCGGTTCGCTATGCTGGATAACTACGCTGCATATATGCAGTTATATCGCATGTAATTGTTCATTAGTGCGTCCGTCTGTGGAGGCAAGGAAGACCGGAGTTAATTAAAACTTGAATAAAACTGTCATTTACGGCCTTGTGTTTTCTCAGAATGTATAATAAAAATCTTAAAATTCCTGCCCTTGATCCACGGATATGACCAAGCTGAGGACAGCTAGCACTGTCACGCGGCCTTATCAGGCGACTCGCTTGGTCGCGCGTTCTTTTCAATTTAGATTATATAAAATGTAGAGAAGTCCGCAACAATCCTGTTTTAATAACACGCCTTAATAATCATGTTTTTATTGATATCTGACACAAACAATCATTAGAAGTTTAAAATAAATGAGCAATGACGGAGGGTGTGAGAAATCCCTAGGCTGTTCTATTATCGCGCACCTGCCGATTCTGGGTGTCAGACGATCTTCATTTCTGCAAAATACCTAAAGTATCGACCTGTTATATTTATTATTCTTAGAGTCTTTATGATGCCCAATAACTTTTAAATAGATTGCACAACAAAACAAATGACATTTTTACAGTTTAAAAAAAAATTTGAGTGGTATGAATGTCAAAAACGAGTGGCCAGCCATACAATTCACCTTTCCCCAGTGGCCTGTCACACTACTATCGATGGTCATGTATGCTGCTTTAGACAGGTTTTAACCTCCAGAATGGCTTGAAAAATTTTTTACCTGATATCTACCCTGAAAATTCATACTCGACTTATATGTGAGTTTTTACGGTATATATAAATACATTTTTCGTATGTGACAGAGCTTCCCTTCTACTGGACACGGGATGGACTCGGCATCATTTCTCAACTCTTTACTTCTGAGTACAAAAACAAGTCTGAGTCCAAGTCCCTAAAAAAGTAGACTTGAGGCCAGACTGGAGTCCCCCGTCACTGCTGGGGTTGGACTTAAACACATTAGGAATGATAGGTGTATCTTCTACATGAGTTTTTGAATAATCACATTTTTAACTGAATTAAAAAAAAAGCAAGAAGTAAGTAGTTATAACATGATTTCTATTTTACTATCAGATGTTTAACAATGTTAGTGAAACAATAATCTTACATACATTTCAAGTCATATTTTTATGCTATTTCAAAGTCTTTTATGGTCAGCTTTTTGTTCACGTGGTTTACAATTCACGATATTTGCGGAAGGGAAATAATTACAAAAATAAAAACCTAGAATTAAACACCCCAACAACACAGGTGAATATCTGTTTAAAGTGAAGCCACACTGACATGTCATATACATTATTTTTGCCTGTATTGTAAATTACTGACATTAATATTGACAGATGTATGTAAAAGACTGACATTATGAATAATATGATAACTGTAACATTTTCTGTGTATAATGAACAAGAATTTCCACTTCTTCCCTGATCTTTTTTGTCCTTCTCAAATGGTAAAGATTTTGCAAGCATAACAAATATTTCATATATATAAACAATATGCAATACATAATGTGTAGTTTACTGTATTGCAAGATTGAGAAGATCAAACCATTGTGAAATCGTGAAATGTTAACCCCGCAAATATGAAGCCAACCACAGTATTTCTCAAAACAAACATCAGGTAGAACGTATGCCATCTTGCTCTACCTTCCACAGTAAAACCTGGCCATCAGCTCCACAGGTAACCAGCACCTCAGGACCGCAGGTAACAAAACTCTGAAATTATAGTTTATTGTTACTGTGGATTTCAGTATCAAAATGGTGCATTTCATAACTTAATTTTTACTGATGCTTTCAGATAGTTTATTAAAATAAGCTCTAATAAGAGCAAAAAAAACCTATAACAATGAATTATTAATCAGGCATAATTTTGTAATAAATATCCTGAGAAGATAAAATATTTTCAGTGTGAAATGGTATAACCAGTTCTATGGGAACATTTCTAATGACAATCAGCGACTTTGACAATCAATGAAACTTTCAGAAAAATGACAATTGGTAACAATTTTTTATGATATATAATTTTATATTAAAAATTTGGATAAATAAATTTTAAGAAAAACAATATTCAGTTGACTGGAGCTCTTCAATATTTACAGAACAATATAGCTCATGAACCATTATTAAAATTATTACAATATATGTATTGATCATTGTTATGTTTTGGTTAAACTCAATATTCTAAAAATTCTCTTTCACAATAACTATTAATGTAATCTCACCTGTACTGCACCTGAATGGCCAAGCATCTCCCCAACAAGCTTGGCTTCATATAAATCACTCATGTTAAGAGATTCATTCCTGCAACAAATGGAATAAGAATTTATTGTGAACAGATGTAGGCCAAGCTTAATAACATCAGCAAGCTTTGAATTTGTCAGTGATTTTCATTTCTAACACAATTAAGTTACATTCACAAACATAAATACTTACAAGGGCATCAAAAAGCACAACATCCCCTTGCATGGGACCATGATTAGACTGGATGCATTAAACAGTGTGAAAAACCAGTAGGGCAGTTCTGTGACCTTAACCTTTGACCTGTTCTTCCTTTAAGGGTAGTTTTGCTATATGTGAAAGATTGAAGGTTTTGGATGAAAATTTGGACTTAAAATGCATCCATAAGCTATTGATAGTATTCTTCCTGTATGGGTGGGTGAGCTATGTAAAGATAAAAAGGTTTTGGTCACATGGTTTGGCTTAAATATGTACACAAACCAATTTTGGACAGAAGGTAAGACACACAAACAGAGGCACTATTAGATCCACTCCAGCAACTTTGCTGCAATGGGATGATCAAAGTAAACACAGGATCATGAGACATTACCTAAGACATTACCTATGAATATATATTTCATATTCTATATTTTGTCAATGGTATTAAATTAACTGTTATTTATTGTTTGATTATTAAAATTATGTAGACCTTGGGTAGATTGCTCTTTGATTTCTGAATTCAAAGATATATAGAACAAAAATAATACAAAGGACAAGGTACTGTTGTCTTTAACAAGGGCGGTGTATAGCAGAGTATCCCCTAGCAACAGGATCAAAATTACTCCAGAGAAATTAATTAAACTGTTAGCTTGGTCAGTGTGAGAATTAGTAGGATAATCCTGTGTCTTTGAACTCTGACCATGTGACCTAAAAATCAATAGGACTGTACTTCTATTGGTAGGTCCCCATGTGTGAAAGATGGAATTTTAGGATAAACACATTGAACTAAAATGCATCCACAAACTTTTGAAACAATTTAGTAGTGACCTTGGCCTTTGACCTTCTGACCTCAATATCATTTGGCTTCCTACCCTTTATGTCAGTGAGGAATATGTGAAACATGGAAGTCTGGGAAAAAAGTTTGTAAGGTTTGGGATAAAAGTTTTACAATATCTACACAAGCTTTTGAAAGAAGTTGGTCTTCTAACCTTGACTTTTGATCTTGTGACTGACCTCATTGTTAAGTGATCTGTATGTGACACATGGAATGATTTAGTCAAACAGTTTGGCCTAAAATATGTCCATAATCCATTAGCAGAATGAGAGACAGACAGACAGAAGGACAGAAACATACAAACAAAGACATAACTATATCCCCTCATGCAACGTTGTTGTAAGGGGACATTAACCTAGGGTCATTCTAACGACTAACTGTAATAAATAAGGTCAAAGTGACCTAATTGTTACATGATATATATCCTGATCTGACACCTACCTCTTCATTGTACCTTTTATATCTTGATTATCAGCTGTCTGTTTGACAACTAAAGCCCACATGCGTACACTGCCATCTTCTGAACTGGACACCAAACAGCTCCTGTGTAGGGAACTAAAACAATTAATGCTCCCTTAATATACTCCATGTGAGAGTGCATAAACTGTTTTGTTGGTCTTAGTTTTGTCTAAATCTTGGCTTCAGTTCAGTCTTTGAGGTTCAAATCTCATCTTAAAAATCTTGGTTTTGGTTCATGTTTTCAGGTACTCTTAAAATTGATGGTTTCTGTCTTGAAAGTCAATGTCAACCTTCATATCAGATTGAAAATATGTTTTTTAAGCTTTGAAAGTCATGCATGGTCTCAGACTGGTCTGCGTTATGACCAGGGAAAACTGATCCTGACCACATGATTAATATTTACATTTTTTTATATTACCGTTTGGTTTTAAAATTTCTGTAGATATATATATAGCCCTTATAAAATAAATTAAAACAAGCAAATTCATGGAATTTATGTCCCCTGCTTCCCCCTCTTGTTGTCCCCTACTTACCTTGTCTATATGTTTTAGTTTTATTTTCTTGAAGATGTCTCCACAAGTCATAGTGCCTGTGTTTTAGTTATCATTGTCCCCTGGAGATGTCTCCACATGTCTTAGTTTTGTTGTGAATGGGGGAAAAAGAGAATTTTTTTTTGTTTTGGAGCAGGTGATAATAAATTTTCAGACACTTCAAAACCTAACCCAACCAAGGTATGCATGAGCGCAATCACTGAGCCAAATTTGAATGAAATCGAATAAAATATAGAAAAGTTATCACAGGGAAACAAAAACCTGACGCACAGACAAAGGGGCAATAACAGACACTGCTCTATGCAACCTTATTTTAAAATTGAAAACTTATATTGGTTTCTTTGTTAAAGTTCTGAACTTTTTATATTTTATTCAACTAATAAAATACAGACTTCAGCAATCACAGACCCAGAAATGGCAAGCAACAGTGTCTTGCTTTCTGTTGAGCACCTTTAACATTGTTTACTTGAATCTTGTAACCAAATCTTCTTTTGTACAGGACACAGTCACTTGAACCCTTATTTTAGGGGAAATGGGATGAAAGGGATAGAGCATAGGACAAAAGTGTGTTTTTGGCACCTCTTTTGTGATTCAAGCCACCTGCTACATCAGGTATGATTATACACCAAATTACTGAAGAGTTATTTTCTCTTTCTCAATAAAACCTCACCCATAAATTGTGATTCAAGTGATGGTGTAGATGGAAGTACTTATTTTTCACAAAAAGCTGCTAGTTTTGTCTGATCCACTAAAACATTTTACTGTTCTTCATCCTTTCTCAGCACACTCATTGTTTCCGCCAAAACAGAGTTTTGCGGATACTATGTTTTCAGCTGCACGCCGCCACCACCGCCGCCGCGTAGGTTTCCGGAGAACTCCTCCATAACCACTGGGCGGAATTTTACGAAACCCGGGATTATGTTCGGTCACATGTGAACTGCTGCGCCTCAATTTTGTTTTGACCTCTGACCTTTCCTCTGCGCTCTGCGTCCGTTTGTGCGTCTGTTTCCACACATAAACCCACATATCTCGGGAACTGTTTGACGGATCAGGAAAATTTTTTGCACAATATGTAGCCCTTGGAGATCTTTATAACATACACAAAAAATGGTGGCGCCACCTGCAACCATGTTTGCACAGTGTCCATCTGTTCGTCTGCTTTGGGTTAAAATCACTCATATCTCTTCAGTGACTTGACTAATTCACCTGAAATTTGGCATGCGTATACATCCTGGATATTTTCTGATTTTGTGACAGGTGGCGCCACCTACATTCACGTTTACGCTGCAGACATCCAAGCTCATATCTCGGGAACCATTTAACCGATCAGGAAAATTTTTTTGCACGAATGTAGCCCTTGGAGAGCTTTATAACATACACAAAAAATGGTGGCGCCACCTGCAACCATGTTTGCACAGTGTCCATCTGTTTGTCTGCCTTGGTATAAAATCACTCATATCTCTGCAGTGACTTGACTAATTCACCTGAAATTTGGCATGCGTATACATCCTGGATAGCTTTTCTGATTTTGTGACAGGTGGCGCCACCTACATTCACGTTTACGCTGCAGACATCCAAGCTATTATCTCGGGAACCGTTTGACCGATCAGGAAAATTTTATTGCACAAATGTAGCCCTTGGAGAGCTTTATAACATACACAAAAAATGGTGGCGCCACCTGCAACCATGTTTGCACAGTGTCCATCTGTTTGTCTGCCTTGGGTTAAAATCACTCATATCTCTGCAGTGACTTGACTCATTCACCTGAAATTCGGCATGCGTATACATCCTTGATAGCTTTTCTGATTTTATGACAGGTGGCGCCACCTACATTCACATTTACGCTGCAGACATCCAAGCTCATATCTCAGGAACCGTTTGACCGATCAGGAAAATTTTTTTGCACAAATGTAGCCCTTGGAGAGCTTTATAACATACACTAAACTGGTGGCGCCACCTGCAGCCATTTTTGCACAGCTCCTGTCTGTTTGTCTGCCATGGGATAAAATCACTCATATCTCGGCAGTGGTTTGACATATCTGGCTAAAATTTTGCAGGTTTATACATCCCCGACAGCTCTCTTGATTTTATGACAGGTGGAGCCACCTGCATTCTAGTTTATGCAGCAGACATCCAAGCTCATATCTTGGGAACCGTTTGACTGATTGGGCCAAAGTTGCATGTGTATAGTTCTCACATAGCTCTTTATCATACGCAAAACTGGTGCCGTCACCTGCAACCATTTTTGCTCAGCGTCCATCTGATTGTCTGCCACGGGCTAAAACCACGCATATACATGTAGTGGTTTGACTTATCTGCCTTTAAATTTTGCATATGTATACAACTGGGACGGCTTTCTGGATTTTGTAGTAGGGGGGGCAACCTTCATACACAATTTGGCTGCAGACATCCATGCTAATATGCAACACTTCACTCTATTTCCCCTTGCCACTTAATCCATGCCTCACTTCACCCGTTCCACTCTGATTTAGGCGGATACACGTAGTCGCTTGTCGACTACCCGTATTCTAGTTATAATTCTCATTTTCTGTATCTGTCACTCCCTAGTGACTGATAAATTCATTTTTTTTATTAAAGATCTTTATCGTTTCATCAGTCTGGTGAGTAATGAGACACTACTGACCATGAATGCTGCCAGCTGACCAGGAGGACTTTGGCATGGTGCGCTGCTCTCTTCTGTAACAGCATCTTCCCAGTAGAGGAATCGTACAAACAGAAACCACAGCCCACTGCAGCCAGCAGGTACCTCTAAAATACATAAAGAGTGCCCATCATATGTCTTCTGACCTCTGACCTCATTACATAGGCTTTCATTTTGCATGGAATCCACTTTAGGTGAGATATTACATTGATAATATATTGGTAAGAAGTTGTATTAATTTTGGTGAAAATCAATCAAACCCTGGTAGGTTATCATGATGACACTAAAAGTTGAAGGATGGTCAGACCATGGGTATATCAGATTTCATCCTGTCTAAGATGGGAGTATAAAAATTCCCATCCTGTAAACAGGTCATATATAATGATATGAGCAGTGTCTAGCTCTCTGGCTGTATGTCTGTCTGTTTGGTAATCTTAGGCACCTACAGGAATTTGATGAAACTCACTATAAGTATTGACCATGAGTTCAATTTTCTGCAAAAATATTCACATATTTAATTAAAACAGGTGTTTTATGTACTCTTGCTCTTGTTTATAGCTGTCATTTTCTCTCATTTTCTACACATTGAAAGTTTCTCTAAATAATACAATGTTGGGTTTTTAGGCACTGCACGTGTCAATTTTAACCCCTGCATCAAAAATTTTTATATTGATTTTCAATAGAAACTTACCAATTTTGAGCTCCAGCTGCTTTGACATTTTTATCAAGAAGATAAAATAATACAATTTTGATCAGATTTTCTTTATTATGAAGTGTTTTTACCTGTTTAGCAATAAAATTCTTTTATTATCATGTTTTTCCCTGATCACATGAAATTTTTCCCAAAACATACAAAAAAAGGGGGAAAAAATTGCCCCCAGGCACTGACTTCAGAAAAAAAGTGCCTGAGAACCCAACTTTTTTTTGGCCTGGTCAAACCTTATGTAAAATGTGTCAAAGATGCTGTACATACCTGCTGAAACACTCTTAAACTCTGAACGCTGTAGGGGTAAACATGTTCATTTCCTGCAAAGTCAGCCACAATATGATTGAAACACCTGGAAGGTACCAGTGACTCTGTGGTCCACAGTATGGTGCTGCCATCTAGTGATGCACTGGCAAACAAATCATCTACAAAGACAAAACCTGATTATGTTTGATATATTCTAATATGTCTAAGTTATTTTACAATGTGTAACCCTTAGTTATTAAATATGTAAGTCTTAGGTATATAATTTACATGTAATGTCTAATCAATTAAACTGACCATGAACTTTACATAACCTTAATAGCATATTCATTTATTGAATAATCATGAGAAATACTGTTCCCTACAGCCAATCAGGTCGCTGATATTTCTGTAAGCCATCAGTAGCCTTACAATAACATGATTTGCATATTTTGTGAGACCTCTCACAAACATAACACGTGTAGTCTGTACCAGCACCTTACTCCTTAGACAGCACGTTTTCTGGGATATTTTTTTTTTATAATCAAGGGAGACAGTATAAAAATTTCTCAGCCAAAGGTTACATGTGCCAATCCTCTGACTACTGCGTGAATGACAATATCTTACCTGGCGCATAATTCATATGAGACAAACAATCCAAATTATAACTAAACAGTTCACAATGACTGCGGTATACTCAACACTTGAGAGCAGAGATAGAGCCTTTCCAGTTGATGACGTCATCAATGAGACATCATAGGTCATTGACCTTTGTGACGTCATGATTGTATTGTAAAGAGCTCATGCACTAATGGGAATGGAAAGCCTTCTGTGAAGGAGCGTTTCGGGGTCACATTTTCATAATTAGGTGAAAAAGGCGGCGCATAATGGCTGTGGTGGTGAGGTCAATTAAGACATTACATTTCACTATAATTTCAGATTTATCTGTCCTGTCAAATGTTATAAAATTATATTATTAAAATGGTGAAGATAACAGTTTCTACTTCAATGATGAGTTTGACAAAAAGGTTATTATTGCATGTTTTAACATAAATATTTGAAATCTTGGATATTTCAGAAAAGGAATAAATTACATTGTACAATACAGATCATGGTCTAATTATTTAAAATTATATTAATATGAGTCTAAAATCAAAAGCCTGACAAATATTCATTACAGTTTCTGTATAAGCAATATCAATGATTATAATTTAATTGTTATCCTTTCAATGGAACTACTCCTGATAACGCAAAACAGTATAAAATCTGGTTTGAAAAAGCTTAAAATTACATATTTCTATCAGTGATGTTGAACCAAAATAAGTTATAAATACATATTTTCAGGAATAAATTTTGAAACTACTGAAATATAACTAATACTTAATTACAAGTATCACTTAAAAGCATAGCTTGCAAAAAATTCAAAATCTTTTAAATCAATACTATCATGAGAAGGAAGTTCTCATGACTCACCATTTATTGTCACAATAACCCGTACTGTATCTCTGTGTGGAGGTTGTAATTTCCTGGAGTGTTGGACCTGTGGCTTGCCCCCTGACCCCAGCTGTAGAGTGTATACTGTCAACTGTTTCTCTGCTGCTGTGACCAGCTTGCCTTTCTTCAGTGCATGGATTATTTTGGTATCTATAACCATATATATTTTCATCAAAACTTTGCTTAGCATGAATTTTTGTTACAGATCCACACATTAAAAAGAGTATAAGGTTTTCATGTGACTGCCAGCTGTATAAGCATTGCCAAGGGGGGCACTGTTGCTTCTGCCAGAAAGGTATGTGTTAATTCTCATTTGTGACCTTGATTGAATGTTTGTTCACAACAACTCACACAATAATGAAAGAAATCTCCTGAAATTTTCAAGGCACCTCAGGAATGGGCCATTGAAGAATGGATTAGATTTTGGTGTGGGTCTGGATCATGATTTGTATCAAGGAAGGATTTCTAGAAATATTCACAAATGTGCAGTCATATTTGCAACAATTGAGCATAGAAATATGGGCTGAAAAAGTGAACGGAAACACTTGTTGGTGTGAATTATGCACCAATGAACCTGGGAATATGACCAAACTAGAATACGGGTAGTCGACAAGCGACTACGTGTATCCGCCTAAATCAGAGTGGAACGGGTGAAGTGAGGCATGGATTTAGTGGCAAGGGGAAATAGAGTGAAGTGTTGCATATTAGCATGGATGTCTGCAGCCAAATTGTGTATGAAGTTTGCCACCCCCCCCCCCCCCTACCCACCACAAAATCCAGAGGGCTGTCCCAGATGTATACATATGCAAAATTTAAGGCAGATAATTCAAACCACTACATGTACATGAGTGATTTTAGCCCGTGGCAGACAATCAGATGGACGCTGAGCAAAAATGGTTGCAGGTGACGGCACCAGTTTTGCATATGATAAAGAGCTATGTGAGAACTATACACATGCAAAACTTTGGCCTAATCGGTCAAACGGTTCCCAAGATATGAGCTTGGAAGTCTGCTGCATAAACTAGAATGCAGGTGGCTCCACCTGTCATAAAATCAAGAGAGCTGTCGGGGATGTATAAACCTGCAAAATTTTAGCCAGATATATCAAACCACTGCCGAGATATGAGTGATTTTATCCCATGGCAGACAAACAGACAGGAGCTGTGCAAAAATGGCTGCAGGTGGCACCACCAGTTTTGCGTATGTTATAAAGCTCTCCAAGGGCTACATTTGTGCAAAAAAATTTTCCTGATCGGTCAAACGGTTCCCGATATATGAGCTTGGATGTCTGCAGCATAAACGTGAATGTAGGTGGCGCCACCTGTCATAAAATCAGAAAAGCTATCCAGGATGTAAACGCATGCCAAATTTCAGGTGAATTAGTCAAGTCACTGCAGAGATATGAGTGATTTTAACCCAAGGCAGACAAACAGATGGACACTGTGCAAACATGGTTGCAGGTGGCGCCACCATTTTTTGTGTATGTTATAAAGCTCTCCAAGGGCTACATTTGTGCAAAAAAATTTTCCTGATCCGTCAAACGGTTCCCGAGATATGAGCTTGGATGTCTGCAGCGTAAACGTGAAAGTAGGTGGCCCCACCTGTCACAAAATCAGAAAAGCTATCCAGGATGTATACGCATGCCAAATTTCAGGTGAATTAGTCAAGTCACTGCAGAGATATGAGTGATTTTAACCCAAGGCAGACGAACAGATGGACACTGTGCAAACATGGTTGCAGGTGGCGCCACCATTTTTTGTGTATGTTATAAAGCTCTCCAAGGGCTACATTTGTGCATAAAAATTTTCCTGATCGGTCAAACGGTTCCCGAGATATGAGCTTGGATGTCTGCAGCGTAAACGTGAATGTAGGTGGCGCCACCTGTCACAAAATCAGAAAAGCCATCCAGGATGTATACGCATGCCAAATTTCAGATGAATTTGTCAAGTCACTGCAGAGATATGAGTGATTTTAACCCAAGGCAGACGAACAGATGGACACTGTGCAAACATGGTTGCAGGTGGCGCCACCATTTTTTGTGTATGTTATAAAGCTCTCCAAGGGCTACATTTGTGCAAAAAAATTTTCCTGATCCGTCAAACGGTTCCCGAGATATGTGGGTTTATGTGTGGAAACAGACGCACAAACGGACGCAGAGCGCAGAGGAAAGGTCAGAGGTCAAAACAAAATCAGGGCGCAGCAGTTCACATGTGACCCGAACATAATCCCAGGTTTCGTAAAATTCCGCCCAGTGGTTACGGAGGAGTTCTCCGGAAACCTACGCGGCGGCAGCGGCGGAGGCGGCGGAGGCGGCGTGCAGCTGAAAACATAGTATCCGCAAAACTCTGTTTTGGCGGATACAATAAGTGAATTAAAACAGGGGCTGTGGAGTACCCCACATTAAAGACAGTTTTAAACACTGGTGATGAAGTGTTACTACAAAAGAAATATAGATAATCTGTTCTCTAACATGTAACACTGAAAATGTTTTGTAGATTAAGACACAATAACTTCCACCAAGACAGATGCTTTTGGTTTGATGAAGAAATGTCTATCTCCCTCTTTTTACATGAGTATGCATATTTTAGATGAAAAAAATGTGTATTAATGTATGTAACATAGTACACATGTAACAATGTATGAAATGTAGTACAAATGTAGCAATGTATATAACATAGGAAACATGTAACAATGTAACATAGGAATCATGTAACAATGTATGTAAAGTGTTACATATGTTGCCATGTATATAACATAGTACACATGTAGGAATGAATATAAAGTAGTATAAATGTAACATTGTAAAACTCCTCTACAGCAGATTTGCAGGATAGGATTTTTTAGGATAGGATTTGTCAGTTGTAACAGGGTGTGTGTGATTCTATGTATGTTCATAACACAGTACACAGCATGGTTTACCTTCATGTTGGGGAGAAACATTTATTTCTGTGTTCTGCCAAGTTTTGTTCCAGATCACCAATTTGTTTCCTCCAGATGCCACCAGGGGGAGGCAAGGAAACACTGACAGACACTGTAAAATAATTACACAGAATTACTGATACTGCTGGATTCACTGTCATCTGGGAAATGGTTATTAAATGCTGAAGCCAATTTATGCAAAAGTCCCTATACAGGTTCCAATGTTCCTTTTGTACAATGATAGAAATACTGTGATCAGCTTTTTTTTTTAAATTTGTTTATTCAAAAAGGAATATTATAACAAAATTAAAACTCTCATGAGTAAAACATCCAAACTACCCAGGTTAATTTTTGTTTACTCTCCAAGCATCTCAAATAAGGTGGTCACAAGACAAAATTTTTATTTTATTTAGATGAAAATATGAAAATATTGAATTCATATGAAATGTTCATGTTATTCATAAGACCCTGATGGATAATATGAATTATATGAGACCTTATCCTCCTATAGAGAACAAGAATTTCATACTAGTTAAATCTTCCCTTGGTCCTTTTCATATTGTAAAGAATTTGCTGGACATATCAAATAATACATACAATAAAGAATATACTTTGTGTAGTTTATTGTATGGCAAGATCGTGAAATTTAAACCCTCACATAACACTGTATAAGTGGAAATTGAGTAATTTTATTCATGCCATTATGAAGCCAGCCACAGTATTTGCAAGCTATATGCAGTTTAAGACATACATAGTGCTCATTCAATCACTGTCCATTTATAATTGTTCTACTCTTTAACTGCTCCACAACTGCTGACAATTCTCTTACCTTGACAGAACCACAGATGTCGCCCTCTACATGGAGACAGTCACCAGTCCAAGGACTCCACATGTGATCATTGTTAAGAATTATATGTTTGGTAACAGAGTTACATGTCCCTGTTTATAAATATTTACAAATTTAGTAGATGCTAGAATACAGGTCATAACAGGTCATATTACGGTCCAACTTTATTTCCACTCGATCCAATGACCTATTATGACATCAAGACATTTTAATGAAGCTATGTTTCTGTGCCAGCAAAATGGATACCAGCCCAGTGAACCAAGCTACAGCCTGCCCACACAAGGGCTTATGCACACACACTGCAAGGCAGGTGTGCTGTCAGTTTAAACAAAATGTAACAACACTGGCTCTAGGGTAGTCCTTGCTGGGCTGAAATCCATTTTGCTGGTGACAGGGACATGGCTACTTTAGAAACATGAGTTTGATTTTAAGATACTGTTTTACCATGGTTTTTATTGTGTGACCATAGTGCAGTAATTTTGTAGTTAAAACCATAGTTACTATGGAGAAAATGTAGTCATTGGCATCTCTGCTATGGACAAGGTCCTTGTTATTCCTCATCCCTCACCTATCAGCAGTCACTGGCAAGAAAGGACAGGGAAGCTAGGTGAACAAGTTTCCCCCAGCCAGTATATTTACAACTTATATGATTAACCTTATGACAAAAAGCTGTGAATTGTGAGTGTCCTTAGAATTGATTTAATAATTGATTCTTTACCTTTGATTTAGTTCTGGATTCAATTCTTACTTAATGAGTAAATATCAAAATATAAAAGCGAATTTAACCAAAATGGACCTTAGTAAATCTCAGCAAAGTGGAGTGGTCCACATTCAGCATACTTTAATTGGGGCACATACATGAACTGCTCTGTCAAATTTGAGAGCTCAATGAGAATTTTGGGATGGCCCATGCAAAAAAAAAATATAATCAAAACAAATCCATTCAGATATTAACAAGGCCTTCAGGCCTAATGCGAACCTGTGCATTGGGAAATACACCAAGTATAATGCTTGAATGCTGGACCATTACTTTTCATGTATATGAACAATGCAAGTACTAAACATTTTGAATAAGAAATAATTACACAAACATCACTGCTGAAATTCTGGCATGGGTGCACACAACACAAAATCGATTGTAGCTGGCACCACCAGTCTTGTATACACATATGCCAATGTTCAGACTGATATATCCAACCCCTCCTGAGAAATAAGCAGGGACACACATTGTGCAAAAATTATTGTAGGTAGCACCACCAGTCTTGTATATGACAAAGCTATTTGATATGTATAAATATGCCCAATTTCAGGCTGATATATCAAATTCCTCTGTAGAAATAAGCAGGCACATACACTCTGCAAAAGTCAATATACGTGGCACCACCTGTCTTGTAAATGAGAATACCATCAAAGACGCATAGACAGGTCAAAATATCAGTCCAAAACATCAAACTTCCCCAGAGTTTGATGCACTGGGCTGACAAGGCTTAGGCGTGAAAGGCAGTTGCCCCCGAGTGACCTGTGACAAATTGCTACCTCAAGCTACTGCACTGGGTGAACTCCTGACTTGCACCTGGCTAGACTGAGTGAACTTTTGACCTGTACCTGGCTGCACTGAGTGAACTCTTGACCTGTTGCATAATCTGACACAGTTGGCAGTCTGCCAAAGCTATAAATAGATTCAGGCTGAACTTTGGTGCCAAACATGATGCTGTGAGCAGTCTGCCAAAGCTATAAATAGAATGCAGCTACTGCACTGAGTGAACTCTTGACCTATACCTGGCTGCACTTCTTCCAATCCTGGCACTGTGCAAAAACTATTTATAGAGCTGACATCATCTTGGCTAATGGCCAACATCAAGGCACTGGCAATCTGCCAATGGTAAACCAAGTGCTGCCATCTGAACACAAAAGTGGTCCCTACTTGAAATAACTTTGAAATTTATTTTCCCAATACAAAATGCTTTTCAGTCCACTTTTTATAAAAAAAGAAATCAGGAATAGATGTAAAATTACGGATGCATACTGAATGCAAAATTAAAATACAGATATATCTCATTGATGGCAAATTCTTGAATTAAGTTGAGTAGGGATACAAATCATTTATAATTCATGTTCAGTTGTCTTTATATAACCACAGAGAGCTGAATATCCATGATTGTAACATTGCCTGGTATGATGAATAACTTAAATCATAAATCTAAATTTTTTGAAAGCTTTTAAAAAAACTTTCTTGTCAATATTAACCAAAGATAACCTGAAATCTAAATGTCTAGTGGCATGATGTAATAGATGCTGATAAACTGGTGCCAGGCTAGATGTAACAGCATCACACAGCTATTATATATGGTAAAATGACTCAATTCAATCTCCAAAATTAATCCAAAAATCATTCATGTGGAACCATTTATGACAATTATTATAAGAATTATTGTAGGAATTATTCTTGTAAAATATTTAACAAACTGGCTTCAGTGGCATCAGTCGAAAAACGTTTCGCAGGTTTATAACTCATATAGGACGATACAGCAAACCGGCTAAGTTCAGCTTCATGTAACTCAGCCAAAAACCACTGAACCAAAACCATTTGAACAAACTTGAATTATCAACATCTGAGGATAATTAATGTGTGAGATTTAAGAATTTGGCCCTGTGGTTTTTGAGGAGAAGATCTTTGTAGCAACTAAGCTAAAATGGGCTGTAATGGCATATGACTAAATTCAGCTTCCTATAACTTAGCCAAAAGTCACTGAAAAGAGACCATTTGAACAAACTTCAGAAAGCACTACCCTAGGATCATTTCTGTGCGATATTAAACATTTTGGCTGTATGGTTTAAGAGAAGAAGTTTTTTGTAGCCCTCAGTGTGATACAGGCACTGATGACCCTGTACAAATAAGGCCGATGCAGGTGGCGCCACCAATACCTCAATTTCAGATAGGACCTATGTGACCAACATTGGCATAAAATTTGGTGATGATAGCTCCAGCCTTTTCTGAGATTTAAATTTTAATATGCTTTTTTGCACAGTTAACAAAGTTGAACCTCCTGTATCTCGGCCAAAAATCTCTGAACTGGAACCATTCGAACAAACTTGAGAAAGATTGTTCCAGGGATCATTTCTGTGAAATATTGGACAATTTGGCTGGACAGTTTCGGAGAAGATTTTTCTTTTTTAGCTTTTTCCCTTTAAAATATAAGAAAATGCAGTTAGAAAAAAAATAAACAAAATCCGATATAGTTTTTTGGATGACTGATTATTTGCAAAAAATTGGTGATGCTAGCTCCTGCCGTTTTTGAGATAGCTATGGTTAATGTACAGACAACGCACAAAGCATGACGCACGACGGACGACGACGCACCATCGCATAAGCTCACAGGTTCGCTAAAAATGGATTACCATTTAATGGAGGGCTTGCAATTCAATGCAGCTATTCTTTGATGCATTGTTACACCCCGAACAAAAAGCTAAATGATGATGTGACAGCTGTTACAACATAATTTATTACTATAAACTTCATTTATTTTATATGGATGTACATTTAGCTATAATAAGTAATACAAGCTACTCTCTATGGCTTGGATGTGTTGTTCCGTAGTATGTTGAGGTGGGGGAAACTGGAGAACCCATAGAAAACAACCAGCCTATAAAGAGCCGTTACAACACACTCTCATGGTAATGCCAGGGATCAAACCTGGGTCGCCAGCAGGGAGAGCCCAGCATTTCACCACTTAAATGCACGGAACACATCAATACAATGATTAGCATATAACTAAAATTTTATCAAATTTAAAATTAGGTTCTTTTTGCAATGCAAAATCAGATATATGTCCCCACTCCCTATGGGCCTCCCATCCCCAAATTGAGGAAAAAATATGCAGACTTCTTCAAATGTCACAGCATTCACAAATAATTTCTATTCCAGCTGATTTGACCTTGAAGATGAAGTTCAAGGTTATCAGTTTTAAACACTTCCAAGATTTTGGAAGAAATGTTTCACGAGTCAAATTTCATAAAATATACTGAGTGGTTCATAAGTTATAGTGTTCACAAATTATTTTATTCTGACAGATTGACCTTGACGATCCAGGTCAAGGTCATCAGTTTCCAAACTCTTCAAAGAAGTTGGTTGAAACAATTCCATACTGCACAGAGCCATACTGCACAAATAGGACTGCAGGTGGCGCCATTTGTCTTTGTCACGCACAACTACATAGGTGAGCAAATAATTATGCCAGGTTTTGGAAAGATGGGTCCAAGGGTCTCAAAGGATTTCTCAGGAAACCGGGGGAATCCGAGTAAAACTCTGTTTTGGCGAATACCATTAGTGTTTCCAATTTGAGGAAAAAATATGTGATACTTTAAAATCTATGGGGTTACAAAACATCTCTATTTTGGCCTATTTGATATTTAAGGTCAAGGTCACCAGGTTATAAACTGTTTCAACATATATTGGAAAAACAATTAAAATTTAAAATTTCATGAAAAATTGTTGATTCATTCAAAAGTTATCGCATATGCAAGAAATAAACACAGACTACGAATCTGGACACCGACGACAGACCAAACACTATGCATCTCCCAAGAAGGGAAGGGAGACATAATGATATAATGACTACATGGTACTGTATTACTAGATAAGAGTGTTTTTCATCTTGTCACAAGGATATAATGATTCTCCTGTCTGACGAGGCTGTGAGCAGCAATGGAGCATCTGCTGTAGTGCTGCTCCAGCTCTCTTCCAGCAGAACCATCGTGGTCACCGGACGAGTGTGCTTCTCTAGCAGGAACAGCTGCTCCCCTGTCTTATAATATCAAATAACATGAAGGGGCCAGTCTACATCTTCCAAGAAAACTAGTACCATTTTGATCCACTGCATAGTCTCAGAACCAGCTAAGGTAAACCAATATGTGTAATACATGTATATGGCATGACACATGATAAAAAATGTCTGAAGGATTTCTTTTTCACCTATTTGCCTGCTGCGGGCTTTCAAACAAGACTGTTAAATAGGGCATATTTTAAAAATGTACATGGGAAATTCTTACTATTAATCATAATCAAATATGCCATGAAATAAGTTTTATAAATAAATATTCAAATTTAAACAGAACTTTAGCTAGATATTATGACAACATCAATGCATTCTCCAAACCTTCAACTAACATCCTGGATTGAATTTCTTTTTGTTTATTTAACCAAATTTGCATTTAAATTACTAAATTGAAAAAGAACATAAAATCTGGGTAAAATTTTCTTACTTTTACTTTTACCTGGGGAAATATAATCTTAAATAAAATCTACTCCATCCCCCCGCCCCACACACACACACCTGATACCTATGAATCAGGTATTCTTCAAGTTCTCTATTTAAATTCTGTTATCAATGATATGATTTTATTAAAAAATTAAGAATTATTAAAAATCCCATTTACTCTCACCATATGCTTCCATTGCTCCTAAAACATTTGACTGTGATAAGTCTATATTTTCATCATTCTTTTAAACTGATCTGAAATGTTGCTATATAAAAATTTACAAAATAACTCCCTGTATAAATACAGTGAAACCTCGTTGTGTCAAAACTAGCTTAAGGCATATACCCAGCTTATGTCAAAGTTACAGAGTGGATATTTCAGACAACTCTAGTTAAAATATTACCAAATAAACCCTGCTTGTGTAGAACCACGGATGTCTTGAAGTTTTCTTAGGGTCCCTTTGACTCTGACACAACGAGGTTTCACTGTAATTTGATATGCAAGTATTTCTCCATTGCCAATAATTGTCGAAGAATTAATATGGATATTTGAGATTACAGACACATAAAAAATATATTTTTACCTCGATGTCCCAGATGATGACCTTGCAATCATCGCCAGCAGAGGCAAAGCGACATTCCTTGACGCAAAGCAGGATGCGTACAATATCAGTGTGACCTTCCAGGATGGTCAGTGATGTGTAGGGGTTGACAGGCTGACACTCATCAGGTGCCTCCACCTAAAGTGGATATTAATTTTTTCTATCAGTAAATGTAAAGATTTAAATATTTTTTTGTGATCTCACCATACAATTACCTACATAGAATATATCCATCATATTATAAATTAATTATACAAGGTTGTATCACAGGCACTTGAATTGCTATAAGTGTAGATTTCAGTTACATTTTTTTACTTTTCTGGATCATTTCCTTATAAATAAAACTTATTCTTTATCTCTTTATTGTTTACTTAATATTTGAGTAATCAGGCATGAAGCCCCCATTTTTAGGCCCGACAGCCATGGTACATGTGTGATTGGCTAAACCTTTATTATGTCTGCGCTGTAAACATTTGGAGACTCTAGTGTACATATCAACCAATCAGAAAGCTGTCCACGGTCGCTATGCCATGGCTGTCAGCCCTACTGATGGGGGCTTTAGGAAGCTTAACATGTAGTAATATTGCATATCATATCTATGATTAAGGCAAAAATAATATCTGTCATTTTAAATGTCATTTGTGCCTATACATACCAGTACATGAAAAAAGGCATATATATACATATGTTAAATTAAATGTTTCTACTGTGTCTGTGCCTGTATGTGCATACACGTGTATGTATATATACACATGTGTGTGTGTGTGTGTGTAATTTATTGTGAATGCAAAACCATGGGTAAGTGGAAAACCATGCTGGCAAATCTGATATCCTTGGAGTGGAGGTTATATGAGGGTGGGATGTTAGGAATTTGGCATGAACATTTGCTGAATAGCTTGTGTTATCAAATTGGCTACTACCGGTATTTTCACAATGACAGGCTCCCAAAGTAATCAAAATCAGATTTTCTTTTAAGGATCATAACAACTTCACTTAAAGCATACTACACAGTTTTTAGATATTGCAGCCAGTTACAACTGAGAAAACATACCCTATCAGTAACAATGATTTCCATCCTGCTCACCCTGCAGCATCAGCTAATATGTTACATCCACAGAGAATCAGCTTCAGTTGTTATAACATGAAAATCATTTAATTAACATAAAATTAACATGTTATTCCCACCATTACCAAGACTGATGAGCAAAGGTACAAGTCCAATATCTAACAGAAATTAACTATAGACAGCTAATTGCATTTTTAAATGGGTTGTCCAGTACCCTTAATGCGTCATGAAATATTCATCAGCTAGGTCAAAGGCCACTGGTCTGTTGCATTAACATTTTTCAAACACTTTTAAGTTAGTGAGCAGGTTAAATCATTAATACACTGACATATCACATTATAGGCCTGATATGGTGTTGAGATTCTGAAATTAAATTTCAGACACTAGCATACATTGGAGAATCTGACAAATATTGTCAAAACTCCAATAACAGAATAGCTAATGGACAGATGGTACTAATATGATATCTGATGTTGTATTATAATTTATCTATGCACCAGTGTACTCTTAAAGCTCAAGCACTATCCTGAACCAAAGGCCACCACAGCAACACTATGCTAGCTAAATTATAAAATTATAGTGGTCACTTTTTTCCCAATCCACCGACCCATTGTGATATTATGTCTATTTTGTTGTGGCTAAGGTCTGTATTGCAGTAAAGCCTGAAATTGTTTCTGTATTTAAATTAGATTCTGACGCAACTCCCACAGCTTGATTCTATGCCTTCCTGTATTTAGAATAATGATACATCCATCAGCCATATCATTTTGGACTGTCAATCCATATTGAACATATACAAAGTGACAGTATATGCTGAGTTTCCTTTACACTGAGCGTTCACTGGAGTGAACTTGTCATCCTTTTTTAGGGGAAATATTATTGTCTCGTAAGGATGGGACAAAGGAAGATAAGATATTACAGTGATCTACAACCTGGCATAGCCAGGTTTATACATGGTTGGCTAAATACGCTGAGTTGGGCTTTACATCAAAGGAGATCAAAGATGTTAATTATGCACCTGTTTGGTGACTGATACAGCAAGTCACTACTAATAATGATAAACCCTTCCTGGTAGTTGTTAAAGGGACATAATCAGGAGTAATGTTAAGCCTATGCTTTCACACCATCAGTTAAGTTTTGCTTTATACAAAAAGTTCCCAGTAAAATCTCACAGCACAGTCTCGCCTTGTTATGGCTCATCTGCATCTGCATGTTAGTAAACACAGTCCACATGTGTCCATTTACCATAACAAGGCCGATTGACCAGAGGTCCACAATTTGTGCATGTGCGACAGAACCTACACAAGAACTATAGTCCGTTTCATCCCCTCATGTCCACCTGTTTTTTGCTATGAAAATTTTTATTAGGTATATTTCAAGGGAAACAATTATAGTGTAGAGGAGAGGATTACAGAACCTAATTTTCAACTGGGTAATTAAATTCCTACCTTATGCCATATTTGAGTAACAGAATTTTCTGAAAATATGAGAAATCAGTCTATATTTTACAACATATCAGACCCACTTATGGCGGTCAAGGTCATTGGTCACATGCAAAAACAGCCTCAGCTGACAGCTGCTGATTGGATGATCTCATGTAAACACTCTAAAAAATATAACCAGCTAAAACAAAGATGGCTACTTATGGAGGGACACACAATATCTGCCAGATCATGGTAAAGAGACTAAAATGTTGTAAAACATGAACAAGGGATTTATTGTAAAATTCTTAACTGCCATATTAGGTTGTCACTTCCGTATGTCGTTTACTTGGAAAATATTGAAAAATATAAACTTTTAAGTAAATCATCTACAAAAAACAGGTGGACAGCAGGTGGTGAAATGGACTATAGTCCTAACAAGGCCATACATGGACCTTCATGCCCTTTGATATATCTCTACATTATGGTGCATAAGCCCCATGTAAATTTACTGAAGATCCTGTTGGAATAGATCTTAACGATAGGTCCAGGGGCCTCAGCTGAAATGATAGGCACAGCTACTACATTTGACCTACAACCCAGATGTTTCAGCCAGCTGTCCGACAGTTATCCCTGGACCCTATTGTCCTATGGTACACCTGTTGGACAGACAAAGGTCTCCAACAGGTCTAGCATAGGGGTAATAGGATCCAGAGATGGACTAATATTGCTAGTACTTACCTTATTTTTCTCTAGCCTGCAGCCCTATTTAGACAGTTTATTGAACCATAATGTAAAATCTCTTCAACCCTTTTATTAAACAATGTAGAGGCTGCAGGCACAAGGGTTAGATTGATTTCTGCTGCAATCGATATCAGCTGCAGGCGGAATTGACCATATTGGCCTCCAGCACTGAGCGACCTACCATTTCAGGCGCAAATCCCCACTGAGCCACTGCTGGGACCTGACTGTGGCAAGTCAATTATATCTGCCATGGCTGTTTTTTTAGTGCCTGTTAATAAAATTTAAAGCAATTGTCTCTTTCTTGGGCTTTAAGACAATTTATTTCAAATATGTCCAGACAACTGAAACCTGGTTTGCTATCCTTTCATAAACATTTGTTAATGTAGTTATGGGAGAAAGTTATGTGCTATTAAAAACAATGCAAGTCTCCGTGTTGTAATTCCAGATCTTTTCATATACATTTTTCATATAAATATGCCAATTTATATTTGGCAAAAAATCAGTCATATTTCTAGTTGAATAAGCTAGTTCTAATTATTATGTACCCGTGCTTGTTGTAATGAGTTAACTTGGCAGCCGAAATGTTGCTCCGCCCCCAAAGCCGCTGCCCATATGGGTGACTGGCCAGAGTCAGGGCCCAGCAGTGGCTCATTAAGAGTTGCAACCGAAATGGTTGCTCTCTTGGCGCTGGTAGCCAATATGGTGGATTTGCAGTCAGCAGCCAATATCAACGGTGGCCGTAAACGACCTAAAAAGAAGCTAAAAAACTGCATTATGATCGACATATTCAAAAGAAGATAATTTCAATTGCATCAGGTACTGATGCCATTTTTGCTTCAAATTCAAATTTAGTAGTTTTTTATGGTGTTCTGTACAGGATTGGGGCCAGGTACAGGTACAGGCACTTGATTTTCACAGAGTACCTAGATACAGGTAATTTAGAAAGTACCTAGGTACAGGTACATTTATTTGAGGATCACTTCAAAGACGTTTTTAAGGCATAAATTCACGTATATGCAAGTAAACATGCCTTTTGTCTATCAAACAATACTGAATTCATTTGCTAAAGTATATTTTATTAGAACTTGTGAACTGTATGGCACCAAACATTCACAAACATGATATGCAAGTGTATTAAAAGTCCATTAAGTGCACCAAGTAAAGTATGACACCATACATTCATAAACATGAAATTCAAGTCTACTGAAAGTCCATTGAGTACACCAAGTACAGTAAGAGAGTGATTATTTTGACACCATACTTCACAAACATGATATTTGTGTACTAAATGTTCATTAGTTGCACCAAGTACAGTATAATCAAATGATTTCCCCAATTAGTCGTTACTGCTGATTTCACACATGTGACCATTCTGGAGGTGTGATAACAATCCATTTCATGAGCAGTTTATCACATCGATGACTTGCTGATTATTTACACCACAGGTAACTAAATTTAATACTAAAAAAGAAAAAATACTAAAAAAAAAAAAAAACTGAAAATATGAAAATGTACCTAGAGTACCTTGTACCAGGTACAGGTACTTTAGTTCCAGGTATAGGTACAGGTACAAGGTACTTCCTAATCATGACTGGCAGGTACAGGTACTCTGAAATGTGTACCTAGGTACAGGTACAGGTACAAGTACCTGGCCCCAACCCTGGTTCTGTACGAGTAAAAAAAAACATGTTTTGGGTGTTTAAAGCCTTTAGCTGTTTAGGTAGACCCGGTTGTGGCTCTGTTGTAAACACAGAGCCACAGGTCCCTGCCTTCATTATCTAGTGGACAAGAGAGCATGCAGGTGATGATGATGTTCCCACTTTGAGTAAATTTAGCCTGTGGTTAAGCCCTGGGCGATTGGCTGGTGTTTGTTTCAGGCTAGCCGTGTGCACTGTACTTGTTACATCATCACTGCCAACTTCACTTGCGCACCCAGCTGAAATGTGATACATGCGCCTGGCCAGCTGAAACAATCCAGTATGTTACCTTGGTAAAAACGCTGCGTGTAGCCAGTGGTTATTGTGTATCCAGTGGTCCAGTTAGAGTACACTCACACTATGCAGCAGTGATGATGTAACACATGCATGCACACTGCTGTTTAAATCAACTGCACAGGGGCACTGGGATAGACACCCAACATCAGGTGTAACCTACTCCCATCCGCTAGATAAATGAAGGCAGGGACCTGTGGTTCTGTGTTTCCAACAGAGCAACAACTGGGTCTAGCTGTTTAGAGGGACTCTGTTAAGTGTTTAGTCCATACATGGACCTCTATGTCCTATGATACCCCTGCGGCCCTGCTGGACGGTCATTACGTAATGCGCATGCAGCAGGACCATCATAGGACATATATATATATATATAGAGGTCCATGTATGGGCTTTTAAGTGTTATTTTTAGGCCCATATTAAGTAGTTAAAAGTGTTAATTGTTGAAATATGTTCAAAGCTTACCTCGTCTTCTGGCATTGTCACATCTGGTTCTGTCATTGGTATGTTTCATCTGTCGTCACATTTTTCTTTTTCATCGTGATTTGCTACAGAAAAGTACACATAAGTTTAAAACTAGGTTGAAATTGCTCCTCCGCTCCGATTGAGCTGTAGTGAATGAATGGGCATGGAGAACGCCCGGGGAAATACTATAACCATGGGTGTTATGTTTTGACGTTTCTCTTTCATGCCACGCCCACTGAACTAAAAATAGTCTATTTTTAGTTCAGTGGCCACGCCCCCTTCGTGCAAACGGGTGCATTTCAACTCGTACAATATTCAACTCGAACCACAGGTGCTTGAATCTCTATAAACATGTGATATTATGTATTCTAGGGGAGGCGTCCGGGCCCCCTCCACCCCCACCCCCACCGCAACCTTTTTTTATGGTTTCAACATTGAGGTAATTTTTTTTTTGGCCTGGACCCTCCTTTCTATATATATAACGGCGTTACAATTTTTACAGCATTTGTATGATAAAATCGTTTACATTGTGCTATTTTATTAACAGCGTTTCCATGAAATATATTACATTAGCCTAATTAAATTAGATTTTTTTAATCACCCTGTTGCCTGGGTCAAAAGGGGAATGATGTTATTGTATGAGTAATTCTGCAGAAAACGATCCAATTCATGAAAATTCGTGTTTTTTTTGTTTTTTTTTTTTTGGTTGAATTTTTGTTTCTTATATCTTAAGCTTAAATTGAGCTTATTTTCTAAGTAATACCTGAAATACTTGACATCTATCTTTAATGTATCAAAGGGTGTCAAAAAGTGCCTGTACCCATGCCATAATAAATTACTTATTATCCTCTTATTTTTTATTTAAAATGGTAGAGCCCTAGAATTTTTTCACTCTTTATGTTTATTTTATCATCGTTCATTAAAAACTTTCACAAGTTTCTTGTTATGGATTTGTGGGTTTTTTTTCACTGCACGTCCCCATATTTTTTTCAACACCGTTATAAGGACATATTGATCGCCTTGACACTATAGAGATTGATTACATCTTATTTAACCCCCGCCTAATTTGAAGTATCATCACAGAATTACTCCATCATCATCAGTATGTATATTGCGTCTTTTAACAACAACATTTCATAACTTAGTAAAATGTCCCTATATTTAGTTTCCTTCAACGCCGTTACCTATATTTCTCAAAAGTGGTGGAAGTATAGTAATGTTTTTCGTAGTTTAAGAATATATCAACATATATAATATATCAACACTCAGACACAGTGAGTAATAGAAACAATGGAGGAGTAATTAAGTTTCTTCACATACGTAAATTTAATATCATATCTTTTTTTTCAACACCATTATTTATCATCACCGTTACTTTTCACTTTGAAGTGGTGGTAAATGTCGAAGAATGCTGTTGAAATAAAAAGGTGACATGATGAATATAACGTCTTAATTCGACAAACTGGCATTGTTATTCAGAATTTCATCGTTTTTTACAACGGTCATAGTCCTATAGTTTAAAATATAAAAAAATATTATGAAAAAAAGTCTGCATCCTTCAAGTAATAATTTTGCCAGTGATTATATATAATTATAATTCGACACCGTTTATCTTCTTCAACACTGTCATATTTTGAAAATATAGGCAACATTTCAAGGAAATAATGACTTAAAACATATGAGGAAATGCTTTTATCTCCAACATTTTTATTGACCGAGATAGATAGCTATATTTTTCTACTATTAATTGCATTGTACACCTTCACTTGATTGCGGCTGGATTTTTTTAATAGGGTGATTCATGTCTCCATGCAAGGTCAGCGTAATCATGTTCCCGTCAATTCCTTGTGCGTATACATATATACATCCGCTGAAATTATCACAGGATCGATTTTCACGCAAAGGGTCTGCTTGAACTCAGGGGTTCGGGGTAAAATGGCGTCACTTCACCATCTTTTGTGGAAAGCCTGCTCGATCCACCGTGACTGTACAAATATATAGTCTGCAAGAACACGCATATATGCGCACATATGGAAACACACATAATTTTTCAAGCATAGGCCTAAATACGCACATAGCTAGGTCTACTCATATGTAATCAGAAGACATGATACTTGTATGTGGGTGCATATATTTGTTGATAACAATTAATAGTTTGCCCTGCTGGATGCTGTATAGTCCAGGGCACATCGCATGTTCTTTAGTGTTTTTCCCAGTGGCTCCGGATCGAGCCATTGTCCACTAGCTTCTTTGTCTGAAGTCTCCTAGGCATGCCGGGGGCCTGAATATTATGTTACTTATTTAAAGTTAAGTGGATGATAATCCTTTAGCACAGAAAAATGCATCGTAAAAAATCCTGTTACTCGATCACTTTTGTAAAACTGGACAAATAATCTTTTATCTTTGCGTACTACTTATTGGAGTGATTCCTTTTGTAAATTAGCATTTTTTAAGTTGAACTATTTGGTGTTAGGTGACCTCCTGCTCGGGGGGGGGGGGTATAAAAGCTGTGCTTACAAGTTGTTCTTGTACAAGTAGTTCTTGTTATTATATATATATATATATATATATATATATATATATATATATATATACCGTACTTATATTATGTAAGCAATTGTAATACACGTTTGCAAATAATAAATATATATGTATATATATATATATATAGGCATATATATATATACTATATATATATATATATATATATATATATATAGTGTGTGTGTGCGTATTTCTGTATTGTCTTTAAATTCTCATACATTTATAACTATCGGCCTGTGGCCTTTCATTCCCGAATAAAGTCTTTCATTCTTTCTTCTTCTACATAAATTAAAAAAAAATAGGTACATTAATAGTACAGGAGTAAAAGGAACGCCAGTTGCTTTGACACATAATATGTATATATACAAATAAATAAAATTCGGTAACGAGACGAGTATGGTACGATTTGATTTGGTTTGTGGAAGCCCGAGTGTCCATATACACAAATCCTGGCCCCAGGGCCTTCACATGTAATTATGAGGCCCCAAAACTAGGGTGTTGATGGTTTTAACCGAGAATCCACATTCACTACCATAATTCAAATTTTTAACATCACTCCTGAAGGCCACGGATCTCATGACAGCACCAAACGAAGTAGACTGGTACACCGCTCTATTATGGCACCGCTGCTCTAGGCCAAACATAGAGACGGGCGTACAACGCCATCTTCAGGACTCCCGGCAGACTGGTTCCAACTCAAGTATGATTTATATATAATAAAAATAAGCATTTCGTTTGCTCAGAGAAGTTGCCAAAAGTTGGCTGTACATTTCGTGAGACATTTATGATTAGATTAATAGATATTGATAATAAACCAATGCCACGTACAGTGGAATATCAAATATCCAGTATATCGTATCATCTATACATCCATCAGTCAATTTTTGTGCAACAACTCATTTTTCAATATTAATATAAGTAACTAAAGAAAGTAATTTTATAAGAAATCTTCATGAATAACTAGCCAAGATCGCGTGAACGTCCATGACAATCGGTATGAGCGTGCAGTCAGGAGTTGGAACCAGTCTACAGGTAGGTCAGGAGTTGCAACTGGGAGTACTTAAGATGGCGTTGTACGCCTGTCTCTATGCTTGGCCAGAGTTCTTAGATGTCATCTAAGCTCTCTGGCTTGGCTGAGGGGGGGGGGAGGGTATAATTCGCTTATCAGCGCGCTGATCAGCGGTCTGCAGTATAAAACGCTGATCAGCGCGCTGATCAGCGACCTTTCACTTAAAGCATTAATTTCAGGCAAATTAGCTCTCATATAGCAACCTCAGACTATTTTATGATTAAATACACCTTTCCTATCAGCATTACGTATTTTTAAATATATTTTTTATTGTGTGAATTATTCTATATGAACCGCAACAAATGTACCTGCCAGTGACTTTCGCTGATCAGCGACCTCTCAATCCAAGCATTAATTGCAGGCAAATTAGCCCCAATAATAATAACCTCCGACTATTATGTGATTAAGTGTGATTTAAAGACACATGTTCTGTAAGTATTTCATATAAATAAACATACGAATACATTTTTAATGTGTTACATATAATGCATGGAACTATCACCTGCTATTTCGCTGATCAGCAAACGGCGCAATCGCCTGACGCTGAAAAGGTGCTAATCGGCAATGATTTACGTATGTCTTGACTAAGATACCTGTCTAGCTGACATCAGAGAATTTCTATAATGGTAACATAATTGACTTTCAGTTATTTTACTTATATCCTGTGAAAAGCGAATGATTGCCAATACCAGCCTATCACATACTACTTTCAAATATCCGTTCCCCACCGACCACTCGGAGATATTAGCTAACAATAGGGGGCGCTGCAGTAATTTGTTGGCAGGTGTTCACCGGCCAGGTGATAAAAATAGCTGAGATATACACTTGGTTTGATTATATATAAAATTTAAATTTATTAAAAATTATATATGTTATGTATATCGCAAAGCACTGAAATGAGTACCTTGGATATTAATGTAATTACTTAATTATGCAATTGACTTCCTATACACTATATTTCTTTCCCAATGAGCCAGTGCATTTATTTATTTATTTTTTAAATCGGATTTTTTTTATCTTAATCGGATTTAAAAAAAATAAAAATTATGGCCATACTTAACAGAATGTAAATTATATTTAGACTACTTTTAGACCAATGATAGTGGTCAAGCACACTTTTGAACATTGTGTAGGCCTATTGTTATATTCGACAGAATAATTCACTAAAGTTTTTTTTAATTTTTATTATTTAATAATTTATATATTCTCTATTGAATATTCTCCTTCAAAAGAGTTTATAAATGCAGCCTACAGAAAGTTATTTTTATTTATTTGGAAAATGTTATTTATTTGCTTTATAGTGATGGACAGTTTATGGAAGCCCATATGATGATATGTATGCACTCATTGTGCATTTCTGCACAGTTGCACTTACCTAGCAACTTATCCATTTTTAAATTCTTACTTATCGCTGGGAAATCCATTTGTAAACTAATTTACGTGTATGCTTTCAAGTTATGTAATTGAATGTACGGGAATTCGTAAAAAAAAGAAAAATTCAGCTTTTTGTAGAAGTATTTAATAGGTGGACACCCTATAATAATTTATATATTCTCTATTGAATATTTTCCTTCAATAGAGTTTATAAATGCAGCCTACAGAAAGTTATTTTTATTTATTTGGAAAATGTTGGTTATTTATTGGTTTTGCATTTTACAGATTAAAACAAAAACAATGCAATTAAATCAGACTACAAGAGAGTGTAACATTCTTTTAAATTGAATTGAAAATATTTGTAAAAAAGAAGAGAAAAATAGAGAAAAACTATTTTTGCATAAAAGTTTGAATTAAGTCAGTTATTTTTTTTTAAATCAAGTGATTTAAATCGCAAATTAAATCGGCCATTTATATCTACGTGATTTAAATCACACCGCCTGTTATTTTTAACTTTTAACGGTGGTGAATGTCGATGAACGGTGTTAAAATAAAAAGGTGACAGGATGGATGTAACATCTAAATTCTACAAACTGGCATTGTAATTTAAAATTTCATCGTTTTTATAGGATTCAATGTGTTATGTATTTTTAAATAGTAAACTTTCAAAATATTAATTATAAAAGAAGTCTGCATGATTTAATTTACAATTTTGTGAATGATTACATTTAATTTTAATTCAACACCGTTCTTCTTCTTGAACACCGTTATATATTGAAAATAGGCATAATTTAAGAAATTTGTAAACTGTATGTGGTACGATATGTATTGGCAATCATTCGGTGTTCACAGGAAATAAGTAAAACAACTGAGAGCCCTCTAAGTTACCATTATAGAGAATCACTGATGACAGGTATCGATCATAACCAAGAAATACGTAAATCATAGCCGATGAGCACCTTGCGCAGTTCGCTGATCAGCGAATATTAGTTGGTAGAAAGCTTTCATGCATAATAAGTAACACGTTAAAAAATGTATTCGTATGTTTGTAAATACGTAAAACTTATAGAACATGTGTCTATAAATCACATTTGTTCACATAATAGTCGGAGGTTGCTATATGGGGGCTAATTTGCCTGATATTAATAATTAATGCTTGGATTGAATAGTCGCTTATCAGCGGTGCTGATCAGCGAAATAGTCACTTGCAGGTAGGTTGCGTTTCATGTTTAAAAATTTAACAAAAAATATATTCATATTTGAAAATACGTAATACTGGTAGAAAAAAGGTGTCTTTTAATCATATTTGATCGCACAAAAGCCGAAGGTTGCTTGATGGGTGCTACTTTGGCTGAAATTATTGCTTTAATTGAAAGGTCCTGATCAGCGCGCTGATCAGCGTTTTATACTGCAGACCGCTGATCAGTGCGCTGATCAGCGAAATATACCCTCCCAAAAGAGGGCCTTAATAGAGCAGGGTACCAGTCTACAAACGAAGGTCCAAGCAGTTACAGCAAACCTTGTAGCTCTTTATTTGTGTCTGTTGTGTGGTTCGTTTGATACCTGCATCTATCACATGATTTAGAAGTAACATCAACTATCATGGTGTAAGCTGAAATCTCCACAAAGGTCGACTGAAAATTCGATAACAAAAAACATATGTAGTAGGCTTACCAGTGCAGCAGATGCAGTTTATAAGGCTGTTCTTGAATGTCCTGAACTGAAGCCTGATGGAATTGTCAGAATGTCAGAAAAATCGACTTCACACAAAGGGGAAAATATTAACTCATACACGGTAGCATTCAAACTAAAGGTAATTGACTACGCCAAGACGAATGGCAAAAACAAAGCCAGCAGAATTTATAACATTGACAGGAAGAGAATTCGTGAGTGGGCGAAAAAAGAGGAAGATCTCAGAAGAGCAGATGCTGGGGGAGAGGGTGGCAGAATGAGGAATTCTGGCGGGGGAAGAAAAGCTAGACACCCAGATGTTGATGAGACGTTATACGCTTGGATTTTAGAGCGCAATGAGTCTGGACTACGGCTAACTGGTCGGAAAATTAAAGAGGAAGCCATTAAATTGCATATCATGAAAGGAAATAGGGACTTCAAGGCCAGCTGTGGATGGCTTCGAAGTTTTAGGAAGAGATACGGGCTCAGTCTCAAATGAGTAGAGTTCTTTATCACCTTGAATAAACAAATATGGAGCAAGTTTAGTGGGGACAGATATGACCTACTTTGAGTCATGACTGCAGTCAAGCTGGAAACTGCACTGAAGTACTAGTCTTCAGTGATATCATTCCAGTATTGTCGGTATAACTCTGTGCACAGCAGGTAATAAATGTTTTTCTTGGATGAGTGCGGAATTTGAATAAAACGCGAATGAACAAATATATGTGAAATTATTTCCTCTATGGAGGGTATTAATGTTTCCTGTGTCAGCCTAAAGCAAAGCCATCTTCAGTGATATGAAGTCCATTTGTCATCGCGTCGCCTTTTGGATGAAATCCTTGGTTTACTTATATGTAAACTAGCTCGCATACAATGCACAGGAATTATCATGGGAGATCGTTTGACAGAGCACTTTGTAAAGGTTGTGGTATGACTAAATTGTGTGATTTCATATTATGAGTAAGTTCTCATGCCCTTGAAATCACCACTAAAAGCTCAGATTCAGGTTTTCCATATGTAACTATACACGCGGCGGCCAGTGACTTTTGACTAAAAGACGGACCGCTATAGGAGACCAAATCAGCTAGGGCATACAGATCTAGATAGCATTGTCAAGCGTTGCTGATGCAGGGACCAATATTCTTCGGGCCGTATGCAGTAACGTGGTTTAAGGGTTAAACTCAGTTTAATGAACGGTTTAAGGTTAAACGGTATGCAGAATAGAAGTTTTGAGTTAAACTTAGTTTAAAGCAAAGTTTAACTCCCGTAAAATTAAACCTGGGTAGGGGCAAGTCTAAATCATGGTTTAAGATTAAGAGTACATACATATTTGCACAATTTACAATGATTATGGCGTCAATAATTAGCTCCACCAAGGAGGTTATGTTTTTGCCGGCGTTGGTTTGTTTTTTTGCTTGTTTGTAAGCAACATTTCTAATAAGTTATTACCGGATTTTGATAGAAGTAACAATCGATTAAATTTTAGGGCTGATCCGAATCACCATTTGAATAAGCTTCTTTCTTTGAATCAATGTTTCATCAATTAAAAATGTATTAAAAAATAAATGATACGAGTGTCAATATAATGATAAAAGTATACGGGTTTCAAGTGTTCTATAAAACGCTGTCGAACAACCATGCCCTGAGGATTGTCTGCGGCCTGCGCAGCATCCTCGTCATTATTGTCAATCAACACAGGCTGGTCATCAGGCAGGGTCTCTCTACGTAAAATCCCTACATTATTCAAAACACAGCAATGATTACAGCAAAATTTGTCTAGACAAGTGTAGACAAGCAAAATTTCTTTTGACTCCAAATGCTCTCTCGATTGTGTGTCTTGTCTGTGAATGCGCATCATTGTAACGTCTTTGGGCGTTATTTTTTTTTTTTTTTTTTGCACTGAAACGGGTGTCATTAAAAAGGACAACAGAGGATACCCTGCATCTCCTTGTAACTCACCTTGCAGTTCATTTCACCAAATTTATGACATAGCGACGACTCTCTAAATACTAGCATACGAGAGTCTGCACTCCCTGGCTACCTGGCTACAACACTTGTAAAGGCCAAACTAGCAGTGCATGTTACTGACAGTTAGGCAAGACTTTTTTAATTCTTTGGTTTACGAACATGTTTGACAAAAGTGATAGATAGGAGGTCGGGAAAAAAATAATTGGAACAAACCTGGATACTAGTGTTCGTGAATCTTGTATTGTGCAGTTGGGCTATAAAATTCATATTTAAATGGCTCTATATAAACCTGTATAAAAATATATAAAATAATATATAAAAATTTATATATTATCATCATCCTCTTGAGTTTTCCACATGCATCTTGCGTGTGCCATGTTATTTCAAGCCATTCAAATGTCATTGAAGGTAAATTAATGACAAATAAAAGTTTAAACAGTAAAACTTATGATTCATACACACCTGAAATAAAAATTTAGTCACTGTCCCTGCTAAGTGAACTGCCTATTTTATAAAGTTTTACAAATTAAAGACCAGTCAAACACTTATACAAATACAAAATAATATAATTTTTGTCAGATATGCAAGGAGGAAACTAAATATTCACTGCTAGCATGATAGACTGCAGTTTTTATATTTCAGTCGTGAATGACAATAACAATGACAATATGCGACTTGCAGCTATTCGCCTATTGTTTATCAAATGTCAACAACATGGAACTCGAGTTGTTTGATTCATAACCATGTCCTTTCCTTTTTGGTGTTGCGCATGTTTGACAATGACAGTCCTTTGAATATACAACAACTGCTAATAAAGTGAGGTTTCCATTGGAGATCACATTGAATTATTCAACTATTTTAAAATTTTAAAAGTATTAATAATCTTTATTTATTCATCTGCATTTCTAACCACGGCTGTGACAGTACGTACCGTACTCAGTTTAATATGCCGTCACTTGGCCACTGTCAGTCCGGAATTGCTGTTCGGCATCCATACACATCAAAGCTTCCATCACATCCGTTTGGAACAATTAAATGAATCCTTTCAAAGTTTCTGCATTTTAAATGGCTTTCATTTTAGCTTGCTTTTGTTTTGACTATATCATATGAAAATATGATTTCATTCAAACGAAAAATTGATCCTGGAGCAATTTCAACAATCTGAAATAGCCAAACTTATACTTCAACCTTTCTATAAGGCACGTCCTGTTCTAAGTGCAATTCTTCAAATAGGGGTCAAAATAGGGTCCGACTGCTTCATAGGGTATTATTAACACACAATCATGGTTATAATTATATCAGAATGAGTTTGACGATTTACTTCGATTCCCCATGTGAGGGTAATATTGCAAGAGTAAGTCCAGATACAATTTTAGGGCCAATTTTTAAGATCCAAAATGAAACCGTAATAAAAAAATATATGTCCTAAATAAGAGGTTCCAATGAAAATATAAATAAATTTAGTACCCATCACTAATAATTCGGGTATTTTTGTGTTTGTTTACTATAAACAAGATCTAATGTGCTTCCTACAAAATTTCTATGAGCTGCTCTTCAGTATTTTTCACTCGCTGGACTAACGAAGCCATGTCCTAAATTTTCGTCAACTCCGTTACAACTGCACCAATATGCCATCTACAGCCATCCAGTGGAACAAATCGAGTGGCTGATCATATCATTCGTTACAGTGTAGGGCATTCAAAGTGAAGAATCATGGCTTCAATCCGGAGTTTTGATTTTTATCAGTGAAAAAGTGTATAAAAAGTAAAGTAGCTTAATTCACCCATCAACTCTGTTACGCCATTTGTGAAAAAAGTAATTGTTGAAACCTATAAACATCCATGAACAGAGAGAGGCATCGTAAATCTATCAGAATTGAAATATTTGTTTGAAGGATTTCATGTCTATCATGTCCGCTGATTAGGTAAAATTTAAAAAATAATCAGCTCCGTTACGATCAACTCCGTTGCCATTCTATTGTAACGGAGTTGACGAATCACCAAACATTTTTTCTATGAAAAGTCCAACCAGTAATAAATTATTCTCTGGTGAGAGGATTTATAAATAAGCACACTGAAGATAAGAAGCAGCTTCACTGACCACTTGATATATAGTATAATCCCTTTTAATGCGTTTATCTTGGTCTGGAAAATACTGTTGCTCTTTGAAAACAAATAACTAATTTTGGTAATTAAAAAATGCTTTAGTCTTGAAATTTGACAGCAATAGAAACATTAAAACTTATATATTAGACATATTTTATAAGTTTGTTTTAGAAGTGCGGACCGGACCGGACCGTTCGATGCACCAAGTAAGCGCCCTGTTTTTGTCAGGTCCAGCTGTAAGCGTTCCGGTCCATAAGGTGGACCGGTCCAAGGGGTTCGGCACATTTGTTAAAATATCATCAAAATTAAAATATATTGTAATTCCTTTTATTCAACGTTTGTTCTACATATTTTTTATTACATATATTTGTTCAAATATTTAACAAAACCAAATATCATACACAACAAAACGTGCTATAAATGTAATATAATAATCTATACTTTAATCGCAGGATCTGGGTTTGATTTTTAATGACAAATTTAAAATTACAGTCTTTTTTAATAAATTTTTCCGTGGTAAATATTTTGTGTTACTGTGTGGGGCATAGTGATTAGAATATAAGCCAAATGTGCAGGGTGGAGCGAGCTGATTTAAAGAATTTGCTTGGCGGGGATAGATGCGGGCTGACATACGCTGATGAAGTTTTGTAGCGGTTTAAGTGCGATTTGATATTGAAAACTTATTAATCTAATGTGCAGGGTTGGGCGAGCTGATTCAAAGATTATACTGGGCAGGGATGCAGATTGACATCAGCTGATAAGTTATGTAATGGTTTATGTGCGATCTGATACAGAAAACTTATTAATCCTTTGTTAATAATTTAATATAAAGAATATATTTAATGTATTCATCGTATAGAAATTGGTCTTATTATACTAAGCAAAAGTATCAGCATTGTGCAACACAGCAGGGACAATGATCTAATGCTGAACATGTCACTTCAATCATAAGTTAATAACAAAAAATGAACTTTAACTGTTACTCACGATGGAAAAAAAAAATAAAATAATACATGTGCACGTATATAATTGTACTATTGCAGCTGTCATTGCTTTAAATATATTTTATGTAGCCAATGAGTCTTTCTGAGATGGTTTATTACCCCTTGTTCATAACACGATTGTTGGTGAAACTAAATCCTGAAACACATTTGTTTAACTTAATCCTTTTAACATTAACTTCGGCGGTCCAACCGGTCCGGTCCAGGAATAAGCGGTCCGGTATTTTGTGTTATCGGTCCAAGCGGTCCGGTCCGCACCTCTAGTTTGTTTATGAGCTTATAACTTAAATTCATTGGGTTTACAGGCTAATCACCATGGCTAAGACTGGAAAAGAACGAATGAGGGTATATAGACATTATTATTTTCTGTTGGATTCATCTAATGAAGTGTTAGGCATTTATATAAGAAAGAATATCCCCTTAGCCCACAAACGAAAGGAGAACATTCCAAATATGAACACTGTGTGTTGTGTATTCCGTTCTCTGTTCTACACCTGACAGCTTTTATTGTAACACGAATTCAGGTTGATTACAAGGCCGCTGAAAGTGTTCAGCTCCATCACGTTTTAGCATTGCATTGACCATCCAAGGAAATTATGACTTCTTAATAAAACATGAAGTCTTTTGCATTAAATTAGGAGAAAGTTTTGGAACATATTACTGTGTACACCTTTTAAGTGGTCGAGCAGGCCCTTTTTACTTAGGATTCACTGTAAATCCAAAAATTGGTATCAGTTTACTATAATATTTGCGTTATTGTTTTAAATATTTGTGAAATTAATGGTAATATTTTATTAGTTTAGATGACACTAGCCTTTAATGCCAGTTGCATATATAGCACAGCTCTATAAGGTAACAAGACTATCATTTTTTTTTAAAATTGATCAACTCCGTTACAGCTCTTAATTGTAACAATATTTTCCTGGATTTAGATAATGTTGGCATTTCTTTACTTTCTCAAGTATTTTATTGTCATTAAAGGAGAAATATGTTTTTATTGAATTCATATTGAAATGGTTAAATACCTAGTAGGTAGGCATTTAGCAAGTTCTTTCTCGCAACAATCCCGAGCTGAGTTGTTCAATTTAGCAGTAATTTACATTAATTGACTTTATGTGTTTAAAATAAACTTTATTTGGTAAACTTTTGTTTACCGGGCAGGGTAACTTGTGTCGATATATTTTAGCATGATACAACTTGATAGTTATCTGTTTACTTTTTGTTCAAATGTGTTAAAAGTTTAGGTAAGAATATCTTAATAATTTAGTGCGTTATCAACTCCGTTACATTCCAGTCAGCGCAACATTTTAGCCAAAAACTATATTCGACCGTTTTCCTCCAGACTTTGCAGAAGATAACGTTACAAACTATTGTCAAATGATGGACAATTTGTAGGAGATCAGTAATATTGAGCGTATACCTGTCTCTTTTAGCAAGTTCTCTTCAATGCACTTTATGGGTCAAACATTTGTGTGCACTATCACCTTATTATTTAGCATTAATAAAAATGTCAGGAATAATTTTCATATCAAACTCTAGTGTTTATGATGATTGTGTACCATACTTTTGTAAAATCTACATACGTGACACATTCATTCTTCTTTTTTTACCGCATTATTTTGTGATTTAAAAAAAATAAACTGCTGTAACGGAGTTGACTTGCTGACTAAAGACTGCTATTCTTCTATTGTGGTAAAAAAGCAAGTATGGATAAAAGTGCGCTGCTGATGGGAGTTTTTGACCTTTCATATATCCCGCTTGAAAAGGAAAGAAGAAAAAATGAATTTTGCAACAATTTTTTTCCCTCTGTTTGGGAACTCGAAATTGACCCCTATTCTGAGAATTACACCTAAAAACTTTATCCAAAACTGGCAACAATTGGGATAAAATGGTCAACAGTAAGTGCAAATTTAGAGTGATTAATATTTATTCTATTATTCGACTCATTTGCAGATATTTGGTATCTGCAATAAACCTGATTGTACTTTGCAAACCCTACATATGAAAAATATAATAATAAACAATCAAAAGTCCACGTATTATCGCCCAGCTGCCGCTTCTAACGTCCGCTAGATTTCATATTTCTAACGTTAGTTAAATCAGATTAGATAACGTGATTTCCACACGTATACCGTGCTATAGTCCGTTTCATCCCTTCATGTCCACCTGTTTTTTGCTATGAAAATTTTAAATAGTTTCATTTCAAGGGAAACAATTGTAGTGTACCGTACAGGATTAGAGGACCTAATTTTCAACAAGGTAAATAAATACCTACCTTACACCTTATTTAAGAAACAGAATTATTTGAAAATATGAGAAATCAGTCTACATTTTACTACATATCAGACCCACTTATGGCGGTCAAGGTCATTGGTCACATGCAAAAACAGCCTCAACTGACAGCTTCTGATTGGATGATCACGTATAAACAATCTAAAAAATATAACCAGCTTAAACAAAGATGGCTACTTATGGAGGGACACATCATATCTGCCAGATCATGGTGAAGAGCCTAAAATGTTGTGAAACATAAACAGGGGATTTATTGTAAAATTCTTAATTGCCATATTAGGTTGTCACTTCCATATGTAGTTTTCTTGGAAATTATTGAAAAATATAAACTTTTAAGTAAATTTTCTACAAAAAACAGGTGGACAGCAGTTAGTGAAACGGACTATAGTAGTTTTAATCCTAGCATTTTATTGCTATATTACTCACTTTCACGGTAGCTACACGATTGCAGACGCTGACCAGACGATCCTGAGCCGAGGTGACAGCTTCCCTGATCACGGCTGTGAGTCAAAACCAGGATGCCGCTTCTTGTCAGATGTGAATCCACAAAATGACTAGTACACGCAAATAACAGAAAATGGGTTCTTATTCCCTTCATAAAAACTATTTTGCCTTCTGGTTGTTATGTTGTCAGAGAGAAGCCTGTATTTAACGTCCGTAATGAAGGTAGTCCATCTCTGGACCCTTGTGTCCTATGTTAGACCTGATGGACGGACACGTAGGTGTCCGTCCATCAGGTCTAACATAGGACACAAGGGTCCAGAGATGGACTATAATGAAGGGTATGTCAGGCAACACGCATCGTTTTACTTTTACCGGGTGCTCGCGGTAACCAGCTTATGCGCATGCGCACTGACTTAAAGGTGGGGTACAGACGCGATGCCATACCAAACCAAGCAGAGAACCGCGAGAGGCCGCCACCGTACATCCTGAACCGGTGACGTTGTAGGAAAGCTACAGCATCCACAGCCCAAAAGGCAGAAGCAACCTACATTCCCTCTACCGATCCCAGCAGCGGAGACCCAGCCATGCCATTCGAGAGCCGAACCCCATCTTGTGAACGACAGTGTTTCGAGACGCATCGCCTTTATACTTGCAGTTTTGGCCATTTGGACCGTATTAACCAGTTTACCAAATTATGCAAGTTTTAACCAGTTTTTTTCGCCATCAGCATGCCGGCTGCCCATTGTGCTGTTATGTTTTCAGATTTAACATTACTTGACTTATTTATAAAAAAAAAAACCTGCAAAGGGGTGTGTTTGAAATCCAGACCTCTTGACTTGGTTGATGTAGTACCTGAAATATATTATAGACTGAGAATTATGTGCAAGTATAGTACTATATGGTGCTGTGCTTGTGTTGTGCTTCTATGCTGAGTGGTGGTGGTCTGGTATTACCACTCAGTCTCTATTGTGCAGCTTGAATTATTTTCTTGGTTTTTATTTTTTTTATATATATATTTATTTTATTTCCTTTTTTCTTTTTATTTCTACTCCATTCGCTACAATCTATTGACTATTTATACACATGGAGGGGAGGGGGGGGGGAGGGAATTCTTCTTTTCTTCCTCTCTGGCCCGGTTGTAATGCTGGTTTTCTCTTCCCGCAGCTACAATCCCCCTTGGTTGGGCTAATTGGTGTGGTGCAGCAGCTAAGATCTCCCTTGGTTGGTGCTTGTATCATCAGCTGCAGCTACAATCTCCCTTGGTCCAGGTTTCATGTTCGGTTGCAGCTGATGTCTCCTTCTTTGGGGAGCTTGGTATCCTAGGGCTGGGGCGTTTTTTTTTTTTTTTTTTGTTTTTTTTTTTTTTTTTTTTTTTACTTTTCTATCTATTTGATGGGAGTAGGGGGTTGTATTTTATGGGGGGGGGGTGATTTTGAGTGATCTCCAGCAAGAAAGGCTACCGATATGGGCCCTGCTGTAAATCCTCGGGGTTTGTTGTATGATTAGGGGCTTTAGTTTATGGCCTTTATTTATTTATGGACTTGGACTTTTGGACGCCACTTGGCAACTCAATTGTCCATTTTAGTTAATATTAATGGTTTTGGGAGGGGGGATTTTATTTTGGTATATAGTGAGCTATGGTGTTTGATGGTTTCTCAAGACCCAGCCGAGTCTGCAGTTAACTCATCGTACATCGTACTCATTCTTAATACTTTTGATTTTGGATTTTTTTGGGGGTGGGGGTGGGGGTGAGGGGTGTCATATTTTTATTATTTTTACTACATTTTATTTTTTATTTTAGTATAGTTGGGTAAGGTGTCTGATGGTTCTCCACGACCCAGCCGAGCCTGTAGTCAACTTATCATACACCCATTTAATCTAATTATTTTATTTTGGTTGGGGGTGGGGGGGGGTGCTTTATTTTTATTTTTATTTTATTTTGGTATATTCGGATATAGTGAATGATGGTTTCCGACGACCCGGCAGAGCCAGCAGGTAGCTCATCCTATATCAATTTAATTATTTTAATTGTTTGTATGTTTTTTTTTAACCTGGGACAATGGATAGTGTCCAGACAGGGCACTTTGTCTTTGGTTCCTTTACTTTAATTTCTTAGCGTTTGTTAGTTGTGTTCTGAGTTTGGTAGTAATTTCGTGTAGGAAAGAATTAAAACTGGTTCCCACTGGGTGCGCCATGTGACAACCAACTCATTCCTAGGTAAGGTTGGGGGGAGGTGTTTATAGTTGTGTATTTAAATGTTTACTCAGGAGTAAGTCCCAAGCTTTAGTGTGCATGTCGTGTCTATGCAGCTTGGGGACTTTTACCTGCAGGGGGGTGGGGTTATAACATGTGGAGGGGGCTTGCATGTGGGGGGAGGGGAGTTATGTTGAGTTGTTGTTTTCTTGTAGAATGTTTAGTGGGGCGATATGTTTGTTTTTAGGTGTGGTTCTTCTGTGTATAGTGATTATCTCTGCAATTTGGGATTGTTTTTAATTCTGTTGTAGGCGTTTGTTAATTGTTCTAAGATATAGTCTAATATTTTTGGTGTTTTGTTTGTTCTCTTAGGATGTTGGTGTTAGTTTTTCTACTTGCTCTTAAAATGGCTCGGAGGGCATTGTTTTGTTGTACCTCAAGTTTTTTTAGGTAGGTTTTGGGTGCCCCTAGAAAAGCAATGGAGCCATATGTGCCTATTGGGCGGATCCATTGTTTGTACAGGTAGGTGGCGGTTTAGGTGGAGGGTCCTTCTCTGTCTGCACACTTTTTAAAGGGCATTTGTGCGTTACAACATTCTGTGTGTTATGTTTTTTAGGTGTGTTTTCCAGGTGCGTCTTTCTTCAAAGGTTAGGTCTAGAAATTTAGCTGTTTTGGATTCTTTGAGGTCTCTCCCTTGTAATTCTAGGGTTTCAAACCACTTATTTTTTTGTAGCTTTGGTGTATAAAACTGAATTTTGTCTGGATTAAGTTTTATTCTCCATCTGCTGCACCAGTTACTGATGCGGTATAATTGGGCTTGGACCATGATGCCAGCTGTTCTGTATTTTTGCTGGTGGACCATATGGCTATGCCATCAGCGAATTGTGACACTTGGGCCTGTTGGCTGGTTTTTGGTAGGTCGTATAAATATATAATGAATAGGACTTGGCTGAGAACTGAGCCCTGGGGTGTTCCGGCCGGGAGTGTTACTTCTCTGGAGAGAGTGCGATTTACATCTACTTTGAGAGTTCTATCTTGTAGAAAAGATGATAGTATTCTTATTAATTTGTTTGGAAGCTTGGATCTCATTAATTTGAGTCTCAGTCCATCTGTCCAGACTGCATCGAAAGCCTTTTATAAGTCGAGGAATGTAGCTAGGATGGCTTCGGATTTTAGGAATCCATTATGGATTGATTGGCTGAGGCCCAAGTTTAAGGATTATAGCATATGTGGTAAATTAAACAGCAGAGACTAATCCATTACAGTTCATGTGTATTATAAATGTGTGAAAACTGAAGAGTGTTGGTTAGGGCATTTTCCTCTCTTCAAATATCTTCATATAATGGTCTTTAAGGTCCATTATAAAGACCAGGAATACCAAAAAGTTAAACATTGTAGTCCATTAATGGTTGTTACATGAGGTGTCTATCGAACGGACATCATTCTAAAAGATATTACTTGGAAATGGATGTTACAGCCATAAATTAAAGTATAACATCCCTCCTATCTCCTATCACTATCTTGACATGTCCAGTTGTCAATCAACTGACCAACGGCTATCATCCAATCACATGCAGCTATGGTCCAGAACTGGACTGTTCGGGGCCTATTTATAATCCGATAGTCTATACACAGTCTAAATACATTGTTTCATAAAATCTGGCTTGTCAGTCAGGTTGGGGACTCTTTTTGGACCAAGCAGTTGAACTGGGCTCAAGGGTTAGCCCAAGCGCAGACCGGACCACGTGGTGTGCGTAACTTTTGACCGTGCCAGTTACCTCCAGTGGTTAAACCTTTTTATAAACAGCATTCACGCTACCTGCCTAAGTATATACATGTACCTGTACATTTCCTACCCCATGTTTAACTTAATAAGAAATACTGCAGTTTGATCACTTGAAAGTTTAAATTCTTTTTCAATTAAACAGTGCCGTTTTATTTCTTTAATTTTTTCAAGTACACGCTGTCCAGTCCAATTAACCCCCAGAATTAAAAGCAAACTACAAGAGGGTATAGGTATAAGGGCTGTTTTAACACCTATTTTCATTCATATATATTCTGTCATTGTACTAAGAGCATACAGAATCTTCTGAGGCAAAAATGGGGTTCAGTATCAAAATTATCATTAAGGCTTGAGGTATACTCAGTTAAAATAATTCATATTGAATAAGAAAACTGAAAACAAGGAAATATGCAGAACGCAAGTTTATTCATTAACATATTCTCACATTTACACATTATTTTGATCATTGGGAATACACCTTGTATATCATTTTAAATGACACTATACCAGTTTTGTGAAGCTCTCATTCACAGTAAAATAGGTCACTTTGACCTCGTTTCACATTTATTGATAAGCCGGAGCAAGTGTGATCAAACAAATCTGAACAGATAAAAAAACAACATGCAATATAATGTTTCACTTCATTATGTACATTCATTGTTACATAATCATCATGTCATATTTCATAAAAATAACTGGAGGAAAATATCAAGATTTTCCAATAAGTCAAGCATTGAATGCAATTTTCAGTTTTCATCAGAAAAATCAGTTTTCCCTATGCAGCACTGTAAATTAGGTCTTTGTGACCTAGTTTTCCACAAGGACAATGGCAGTTTGACCCAGTGTAATCGGACACACCACTGGAAGTTTGTTGTGCCAACAGCAAAAAAGGGCTACATAATGTTCACTTTTTAAAGTCCATTCAGTTTTACATTCCACAAATTACACAACAATTTTTGAAAATGTCAGTGATACACATAGATTCACATTACAAATACATATATATATATCAATTTATATCACAAGATCAAAATATCCCACTCTTGTCAACCCCTAATAAGTAAATAAGGTCTTTATGACCTAGTTTTTACACCAGTTTGCGTTACAATATACAAGACTGGTAAAATTCCTCACAGTACAGTTGGTCTATGTGACCTAGTTTTCTACATTTGGCGAAAACTTTACTAATAGTGATCAGAAAAAAATCAGCAGAAAAAAAGTGTCATATACAATACCATATTGAAGCCAGTCATTGTTTATTCAAGATCCCCTATATCATCACTGTTCATACATGATTCTAACAATTTGGGAAATATCAGGATGTCACTCTCATTCTCAATTATAAAATAGTAATAACAGTCTAAACCCCAATGTACAAATATTGGGAGTCCCAAATTCACAGAAATCAGGTCTCTTTGACTTAGCTTTTATTTCTGTAATGTAAATATCAGTTTAGATTATTAGAAAATACAAGTCTAGCTAATCAATCACAGTGTCTTAGTAAATTAAGGGTTTTTTAACCCAGTTTTATATATACAAAGATAAAAATCTATGACTAAGTGTGATCAAACACGTGAACACAAGTCTGTAGTGCTGGCAGCTGTGAGTCATGTCATGTATTGCTTATAAATTATACAAAAATAGTATGAAAAAATCCAAAACAAGTCATGTTGGATGGCTAACTAATGCTTACTACAGTGTAGTAATTTAATACAACAGATAAAGCAGTAAAAAATTGGAACTGTCAATCATATTTCTTGTACCTAATGTAAACACATTACCCAAGGACCATTCATCTCAATCCATGAATTTTAGATAATGGATTTACTGATGTCATATAATACTTCAGATGTGTGCCATGATCTTAAAATAAGTAACTGAGGGATGTTAATGCCCCTATCCAAGGTCTTCTGCACAATTTTCAACTCCCTTTCCCCGGGGGGTAATGGAACACTGGTAATACAGTTTACAAATGTTTACCCTGTAGCACCTTATATGGCTGCATAGTGTATCACAAGATAAGCCTTAAAATGCCCAAACCAGGAAAAGCAGTTACTGGTAATCCTTTACATTTTTCATGGGGCTGGGGGTAGAATGGGGTTGGAATATCAGGGGCATACTGGGGTGAGATATAGGCCCTGGAAATCAAGTGGAAGTGGGCCAAATCTAACACCATCAGCCCACTGGCCCACCGGCGTCAGTGCCATCCCATCAGCCCACAGGAAACTTCCTGGTGTCCTTGTGGCCCAGTCTGCCCCTGGGCAATATCAATCTCTGCCCAATTAAAACTCCATAATAATAACCCCATAAACAATAGAGCTATGAAGCCACAGAAGTGAAATTATACAAGAAAGCATGTAAGTCAGATGAACCGAGATGCATAGATTTTGTGAAGACACCAAAATGTAAAAAAATTAAATTCACAGTTTAATCCCTTTTTAATTTTCAGGGGTCTGCAGAGACTTTGTAATCATATTATCATCTTAAAATTTACAGTAACATGTGTGTGGGTTACATAGACAGTCAGAGATACATGAATGGGCAAGTGTCACAAATAATTTCCTCTGAGAAAGTTGTAGATCCTGAAAAGGAGACTCATGGTTTCATGCTTTGGGTCCTAAAAATCTAATGTTGCACATCTTGTACAAACTCGGAAATCTTATATTTGACAGCTCATGTCAGAGTGTATGTGCATTTAAAATCACCAATGTTATATTTATACAACCAGATTACAAGTATATCACTAAGCACCTGTTTTTATAACTAGTTCTTGTATATATAACAGCTAAACTATCATGTATAAGTAAAATCTACTAGACTAGGGGTCAAATATATCCTGCATGCGCAGTATTATTGGATGCTGTCAAATGAATTAATATCATATTTAAAATATATATCAAAATCATCAGATATCACATTATTTCATTAAAGAAAAGGACAAAGTTTGTTAATTATAGATTGAAAGGTGTGCTAGAATAAGGGTTAGGAATTTTGACAAATACCTACCTAAATATATCATATTCCCGAAGAAATGTTTTATACTATGTTAATTAATAAAAATGCCTTCTGATTACATGTTATAGGTATAGATCATTTAATTTTTTTTTATCAGTTATTTTGGGTGATGTTCACAAACATTAATAGGTGCTTGTGATTGTGGATTTGATGACAAAAATAATGTTATGTCTTTGATAATATTATGTACTGCACTACTTTACAGGTGTGTGGGAGGGGGGGGAGACTTGTCAAGGAGTTATAAGCAGTTATAAACAAGATAAACTTATTGTTTTATGACAGGTATTATACAATAGTATGTTCATTAATGAAAAAATATGCTTATTACATAATAAAGATATACCGGTAGATCATTTTTATTTTTTCAATCTGACAGTTATTTTGGGTGATATTTACAAATATTAACAGGTGTATGTGAATATGGTTTTGATGAGAAAATTTTGATAATATTATGTGAAATAATAATGTTATCTACTTTCGATGCATGTGTATGTGTATACATGTGTGTGTGAAGGAGTTCGGTCTTAAATGGTGATGTACATGAATGCTCATAAAATTAATTAGCTTAAAATTTAAATAGTTTAATATACAGTTATAAGCAAGATACATTTATTGTCTTATAGCAGTCAAACCTACATAAATAACATGTTTAGTGAGATTCTATTATCTCTGGAGGTAGATATACAAAACTCAATCATGATGACACAAAATGCACTGACACTTTGACATGAGCTGCAAAACAAATTTGCAAGTGTGTACAAGATGGATAGAGGACAATCCACCCCCCCCCCCCCTCCCCTTCACCTGCATTAACCTATGGACAATTACTATGATAAACCCCCCCCCCCCAGCACTGACACTGGCATATATAAAAAAAAATTGCCCCTATGATTAATTCATGGACAATAACCAAGATAAAAACTGACTCGCAATCCCCCCCCCCCCCTGGTGAGTTAAATTACAAGGATCTTAAAAGCACCCCCCCCCCCAGGGCATTGGCATATGGACAGTCAGTACAAAAAAAATGCCCTCCCCCCTCCAGTATCCGCACATGCATGGACAATTACATGTACTACAAATTAAACTGAACCCCTACACCTAGCATTGACACATGGACAGTAAATTAATACTGCCCCTCCCCTCTCCTCCCCCCCCCCCCCCCAGGATTGATACATGGGCAGTTACTACAATTAATACTGAGACTACCTGCTTCAGCCACCACCTCCCCTCCCCCCCCCCCCCCCCAAGTTTTCACACATGAACAATTACCATGACGAAAAACTGGCCTCCCCCCTACATCTTTTTAACCCAAACACAAATACAATTATCAATGAACAATTAAATAATCCCTAGGGCAAAAACAAACAAAACACCCCTGGATAATACCCCTGTGAACAAAACAAGGTAATGTAACCCTGCACAATGACCCTGTGGTCGTGAAACTATCCCCTGAACATTCACAAATAACAACTCCCCCTATTTGAAACCAGACAATACTGAAAGGCCTGACTACCACTACGCCCAATAAACCCTTTGAGAATTAAACACTACCCACTCCCAAGTCCAAAATGATAAAAATAAAAAAAACACAAAACCGCTGTGACCAAAACAGATGATACAAGTTAACCCTGAATAATGAACCCTGGTACCCTCGAACAATCAAATAGTTCCCATTCCTAATTTACCCCCGAATATCACCTCAAGACAATCCCCCTCCCCTCCTCCCCTCCTCCCCCCCCCCCCCCTTCTTGGCTGACACCACCCTCCACAATCATCACACGGGGTGATAACCTTCAATACAATAACCCTTATGAAATTAATCTGTGGGGAGTTAAGATAAATATGAAAATTGTCCTCAATCCATATAAGCTGTGCAACACTGGAATTTAGGGCCCAAAACATGGGACCTGAGTTTCTTTGCAAAACCTAGAGCTTTCTCAGAGAAAAGTATTCATGGCACTTACCCAATCATGTGACTCTGCCAGGCTATGCAAGCCAAACACATGTTACTGTAAATTTGAAGGTGACAGCATGATTACATTTTAGCTCTGCAGGCCTCAAAAAATTATTTAATTAAACAGTGAATTGAATATTCTTTACAAATTGGTATGTTCACATAATCTATGCCAATTAATACCTGCATGGTTTCTTGTATAATTTCCAATCAAATACAACTTACATCTATGGCTTCAACAAATTTCACAGCTTGAGCTTTAATGTTTATGAAGTTATCCATCCTGGAAATTAACTGGAACTTGCCATTTCCCCATTGAGAGACCCTGACCCCCCCCCCCCCCCCCCCCCCCCAAGGAAACAGTCCAAATACTGTGGTTGCCTTTTTATTTTGCGAGGCTGAAATTTCGCGATTTCTTCACTTTGAATATTTCTAGAGTTTTTCATTTTTGTGGTTGAAGCAGAATCTATATATTCTCAGTACAGCACTATTTGTATTGATTTTAGATTTAGTATGAAACCCACACTTCCACACTTGTTTTTAGTTCAGTCATTAACTTACAATCTGTGTCACAGTAGATATATCCCATGGAAATAATGTGGGATTTTTAATATTTAATGCTTGTATGCAAGGGCCAGTTATGATGCCATGCACATATAAGGTTGCTGATTAGGTTGTTTCCACCAGGGTTGTGATAACTAATCTGTTTGTGGAGAAACATCCCTTTTTGATTATCTTACTTGATAGGACATCTTATTCCTGATGGATTCATATTAGCTATTATTTCATATTTACTTATTTCTTGAAAATAAAACCCTTGTAAATAAAAAGGCAACTACAGTATATCCCAGATATATACCCCAAAAATACACTGCACCTCAATTTATATACTTATTCTAGCACACTGGGGTGCTCTAGCTGATCCAATTTATAATTCTGCTGTAGGACCTGGAAGGGGTAATGTTTGCAACTGAAGGGCATGTGAAAGATTAAAACAACATATAAAATTCTCTATTCTAATTTATATCTACACTGGCCAGTAAGAATTTTGCAACTGAAGGACATGTGAAAGATTGAAACAACAAATAAAATTCTCTATTCTAATTTATATCTACACTGGCCAGTAAGAATTTTACCTTAAGTCATAAATATGATTAGTGGTTATGGATACATTATGCAGGAATTACAGTTAAATCAGCTTTTTTCTTTGGCCTTGAAGTATTACATTGATACACCACAGTACATCTGCAAGTGTTCACATTGGCTGAGCTGAGTGGTCCATGGGTAATGTAGCCTATTCACTAATGCCTAATTCCTTTCCACTACCCCTGTCCACTTGTTTTTTTTTTTGTGATACATGCACCTTTTGTTAAAGGCATGAAAGCTTAACTTTATTTACCTCAGGGGCAAATAAGAAGAATGTGGGGATTATCTAACGGCATAATAATACTCTCCTGTTTATGGATTCCATATGATTTATTCAAAATGGAATAAAAAAAAAACATGGTGGACAGGGGTGTTGGAACACATGCATGCAAAGTTGGCACAAAATAACCTACAGTAACAATTAAACATAAAATACTAAAAAGCTGATGTAGCATCAGCAATTAAACAGTCAACAGCACTTATGTAAAAATTATAACAAAATAAAACTACTTGATATGAATAGAAAAAAGCTGATTATAAAACAAAACAATATAAAAGTATTTGAAAGACATAGATATTAATGTAGCACAACTCCTAGTGTAACTGTCTGTACAATCCTTACTGGCAGGTCACGTCTGACTGGTTTACCTGTAAGTATAATAACACCTGTTGTACCAGCAATCAATGTCACTGTTTGTGGAGTGAGGACTTACAGTAGTCTGTCATTTAACTGAAAACCTGAGGGGGGGGGGGGGAAGCTTTATGTTTGTATAAATGATCATTTAGATAAATGATTTTGCATGAAACTGCCCTGGGAATCACTGTGCATTTTTTACTAGTAGAATTTGACAATCTTTTATACCATTTTTTTTCTGGATTTTTTTCATATTTCAGATAAATGGTCAAATTTTTGGTTCTCAGTTTTTTATTTCAGATGAACAATTTTCTGGATAAACGGTCTTTGGATATACGTCACTCTACTATAGCAGAACAAAACATGTCATTATATATTTATAGCATTATACCACATGAAACACAGGTGTTACCATCTCTGTGACATGGTCAACATGTGCTAACTACTTAACTTGTATGTTGCATATAAAGTAGTGTCATCTACATCAGGTGATGGAGAATAGAGCACTTTTAATTCTTTATCATTTTTCAATCCATCTTAATTTTCAATCCATCCTGTGTCATTTGAATAACTTAAATGCTTTCTTATCTCCTGGGACACTAGCAAAAACATTTTGTAATTAATTCTAACCATTCAAATATATACAATTAGAATATTAACTATAAATAACATTGTGTATAATGTACCAAGTCTAAGGATGAAACTGCTGCAGTTAGTCTGGTACTAGAAAACCAAACACTGACCAATATCTAATTTTAGTCATCAATGATTATAAATATATCTTACCTCAGTGATCTGAAATCTGTCCACTAATATGGTTCAGACTGTAAACATATAAATGACAACATATTATTAATGATTAATAGGAAAATTTGAGAAAGTTAAATATGTGGTTTAGTTATATCATTTGAGATAAAACTAAAAGTGTTTCCCTTTGTCATTTCCTCAACATTTTAGCTGGTATAATCATTAAAGTGTATCACAATATGCAAGTCTGATGGACATTTCCATCTTGCTGTATATCTGACATTACACCAAGTTACAGAAGCCTGCCCTGGTCTGTAATATTTAATTTGTCATTCCACTTCAGACTTTCAAGGTCAAACTTTTCAGACTTCCACTTCAGATAAACTTTTGACTCAACCCCACTTTGAACCTTTCTTGACCTGTCCTAACCCCTTTTCCAAGACTTTATGGATCTGACCCACTTTCAGAATTCTTGGATATGCCCATAAGACTTTTTGGATCCCCTCAACATTAAGATTTCCTGGATCCACTCTTTTTCAAGACTTAAGGATCCATCCCTCTCTCATACTTTCTGGATCCACCCCTCTTTCAGACTTTTTCTGACTTCCTTGATCCTTTTCCTGAATCCTTCCCTTTAAACCTCTTGGAACCACTGCTTTTTCAGTTTCTCAGGATTGCCCCACTTTCTGACCCCCTGTTACATCCCATTTTCAAACTCAAAGGACATACTTCTAGGTTTTTCATGTTATTTTTGACACTGAAAACTTACCTTGCTAGTTGTTGGTTCACCCCAAGCTGCTTTTCCTTTAAGCTGTCTCTTCTGCTTTACCTGACAACACAGAGCATCAATATCTCTAAATCAGAATTCTCCACATAGCAGGAAATTTCATATCACAATTAAACCTACTGAATTTCCTTTCATTTTTACCCTTTTACCATATTGAAAATGTAAATAAATGGACAAGTTAGCCTCTTTCAACTAATTATGACACATACCAGTTACTTTCTTCACACTGAAAAATTGCATTTTCATAATTTTCAACATTCCCATGAGTTATACAAATTAACTATAAATGACATTATAATGACATTAAATATCATTACAATGATATTAAGTTACAACTGTCACACCAAGATAGATCCTTTACAGTATTACATCATTATCTGAAGAATAAGTCTGCAATTAGTTGTAAATGTAAACTAAAAACACAGGTGTTCAGACATGACTTTTACCAGACTTAAGCAAAAGAATAAGAGTATATTTATTTATATTGATGAATTACACATTAAAAATACTAAAATAGATGGGTGCAAAACACTAAAATGCTCTATTTTAACCACATTCAAGCTTGCAGGTAGGCATTTAAAGAAAAACATTGTGTTGGAGCTGAGTTTGTGTTCTCTGTGTCTAGCTTGTCTGACGTAGATTGATGATAAAAGAGAAACAATCCGACTTACCTGTGTAACTGTTCTTGGGGGCCTTACAATTTGACCACCAACTCCTCGCACACCTAAAAAGAAAAAAGGTAAATTTATGTATAGCAGTTTGACTTTCCTCTGCAGATATCAGAAAAAAATATTTCTTAAACAACTAATAAAAATGCCCCTCACAATAATGAAGAGGTTCCTACATCCAAACAATTAGCATTTAAATGCTTTAACATTTATCTCAACATGCTTTTTTTTTAACTTGCACAAAACTGTGCTCATGCAGATATCTGCACTGATAATAATCAGAATCAAATCATTGCAATCTATAAAGTGCATTACAATTAGAAAGCTTTAAGATGCTAACATACTTAATCAGTATGACACTATGATCGAGGTACTTCCTAAACTATATATGTTTTTTGTTAACTTACCTCTAGCAGCCTTTGGACGAGGCAGACGGTTGCCCCGGCTGACCTCTATATCCTCAACTTTGAGGAATTCAGAAAAGGCACGATCAAGAGGCCAGCCAGAGAGGTCATCCTCTCCTGGGCAACCGTCTGACGTAGGACAACCCTGTGTCTGCTGGCTGGTGGCCCTGGAAATGCAATACAGAATTATATAATAACAAGAATATAGACAGTGATCATATTCTGCGGTAGATCCTTGGTAAACTTTGTTGTATACACAGCCGTCCCTATACAACTTTCCTAGGTCACCTCCAAAACAAACAGCCCCCTAACATCAATTAATGGCTTCCTATTTCACATGGGTGTAAAATCTGTTGAATTATAAACACATAATGATGATGCAGATAACCTTGAAATTTTAACGGATTATTCCTTTGGGTTCTCTAAATTATTATCTGAATTAAAGGGGCCCAATCACCTATCTGACCTTTATAAACTAAACATAATTCCTTGGAGCATTTATAAAAAAAGGCCAGAAAATGTGGATATAACCACATGTTTATAATATGTGGGGGCCACCAAAATAATCAAAACCAATTCAACAATGCCATCTGATAAGCCAGAGTTTTGCAAATGGTGTTTTGCAACAAGGGACTTTTCCATCTAAGCATATATGCAACCAACCACCTTTGGTTACGGTACATGTTTTTCCCGTTGGTAAACTTTGCTGTGTTTACAAACAAGTTGTTGATAAACATGTTCATACATCCTTCATGGAGGTGTTTTAAGAACCTTCATAAACAAAATTATGCTTAAATCATTAATATATACACAAAGGTAGCCAGAAATCTCATAAATTCTATTGCAAACTGAAAGGTAGTTGAATGGGCACCTTTATCTATTTTTCACTTTTTGTGTAAAATTGCTTACAGACAAACTAACCAAGGGAAAACACAGAAAGCTTTACTGTGAGCTGAATGGATCCTATGGTATATGAGAACCTTTACAATAACATATTAGTTATATATCATATACAACTGAAAGTCCAGAAGTACCGTAATGTCTACTTGAATTCGTACAGGAAAAAAATAATTTTTTTTCTCAGTGTGTGAATTATTATATGTAAAATATGAAAAATTAGAATATTGCAGGAGAGAAGATCGTTTAACACCTGAGAACCGGTATAGATATTGCTTCGTCTCCGTCTGGCCGATGGCGCTTTCCGGTTGGAACAACCAATAGGAAATTAGCATCATTGACAACACGCGATGTATGATGGGAAGGATGCTTAGGAAAATATGGTCTATCCCAGTGCACGGCAGTGGCATTCCTGGGAAAAGCCCCCCTGAATTCATCTTTTGCATAGATTGCACATCTAATTTGCATGGGATTCCTTTTCCGGCGGTGTCCAGTTGGCATGCAACAACTGAACCCTGCCAGTTCAAAGAATAAAAAACATTTACAGGCGCACATAAAGGTGATATATCGGTTTAATTTGATACATAAAAAGTTTATTTCTATATATAAATACAAGATTGTTTCACTATCGCAAAACAAGCAGTGATAATTCATGTTACAGGTCCCTCCATGTACGGCAGGGTGAACTCTCACCGCTAGATGGTCGGACTCCATATCACAGATAAATGGAGTCCGTACCTGGCGGACTAAGTTCACACTTAAATCTGTGCATGCGCCTCTAACCAAATGGCCACAGTAACCAACGAATCACTAGGAAGTTTTAATTTCGGAGATTCTAATAGGTTTATACAGCGGGGAAAAAAATAAATTATTTCACTGACATTACCGGGATTTATCAAATAAAAACTCTTGAAGACAGCGGTATATCCTTTATAGCTGCGGTTCAAAGCACTCTGGCGATCTCCATTTAACCTTTGATGTCTTGTAGCACCAGGTCATGCCTGTGATCAGTGGTCCGTGCGAGGTTTGTCCCAAGTGGATTACTAGTATATGATCATCAGCTAATGTGATTTTTGTCTCACTTACAAATCCTTCTTATTCTATATTTTAAGTAAACGAAATATTTATCGATTAAAACGCAATTCTATTGTTCAAATCACATTCATATGTTGTAACAAGTCTGAAGCAAAGATGGCCCATCGGTATCAGTTAAGCGACAGTTTTTCCTGTTTACATACGTGAAGTCGCAAATCTGATAAAACTGTTCCGATAAATTATCATGTTACTGCCACGCACTAAGACAAAAAGATGTGCTGTTATCAGGTGAATAGCGTAGACATTTGATTCATCTCCGCATGCAAAGCCGTTTTAATCGTATCTACATTACCAGTTGATTACTGTTCATACGGACCGCCGGTGGTCACCGGCAATAGCTAATATCGGCACAGTATGTTGGTGTACGAATTCATATATGTAATATAGAAAAATATGATTCAGGAAATTTATAGTGTGCGAACTAATGAAGGATATGAACTGATGTAGACATTACGGTAGATTCAGTTCTAAATGGTTATACATGAATGATAATCTGCATCAATCACAATGGTTGTCTACTCCTCTTTTCATTCTTAAATTGACTATATGGAGCGTTGTTACCAAAATTATGAATGTCATCAGTTTTATAATATAATTTAAAAGATCTGATTTAACGAAGATGTGGCTTCTGTAGCTCAGGGGTACAGCACAGGACTCAAAGCCAGGAGGTGGTGAGTTCAAATCTCAGCAGATTTTCATGGTCCGCCCTACCCTGGGTGAGCGCTCTGCATGCTTAATGGGAAGGCTGTACCCAATACCCGTGCATCACTCACAAAAGAGTGTGTCTTTGAAAAGATAAGATATGATCCTATATTTTGCTATACATACATAATTAAACTATAACATACAAGGTATCAATTTATTTCTGGGATTGCTGACACATATGTGTTGGTAAAGTTCTTTTTGAATAACTTGGTAATGATCGATAACCAGCTCCAGATTTCATTATTTGGAGGTTCCCCAGTGTTGTGACCCAGCAATGGTGACAATTAAACACCCAGGACTTGTAGGTGCGGAAGACACCCGGCCTGGGTAAAACCAGGATATAAAATAAACTGACAGGAAGAGAGTGCTTTCCTCCCCGGCCCACAGTCCCAAACTGAAATGGAACTGCAGATGTAAAAAGTTAGCTTAAGTATTAGATAAATAAAAAAAACTGGAGGCAAATACCTCCACCAAAAAAAAATTAAATAAAAAACAAAGATGCTGTTAGGAACAAGAGTGTCTTGTTACCATTATAATCACAAACAAATACAAACAGATCCACATACCTGTTATCAGCTGGTGCTTCACTGACCTGGAAATTTGTGAGATGTATTGTAAATAAGTGCATGTTTCAAAGGTTTTTGAAATCAAACTAAAATTCAAGTCATATCTTTTAAGGAATTTGTGGTATTTCATGCAAGGCTGGAAATGTACTGCTCAGATCATGTAGATAATGCATTTATTCACAAAAGAAACTTTTGATAAAAATTTATTAACAGGTAAAAAGAAAATCCTTTAATGTTAGACAAGCATTCCTATTGAGTATACACAAAAATACAACTAGAGTTACCTATAGAGATCATGTAATATGTATCAATAAAGATTTTAATGATATTCAAAGCTGAGCAAGTGATGAATGCCATTCCATACAAAGAAATCAGAGACAGATCATAGGGATCCAAAGGAGCAGGCATTTAAGAAAAATCATTGTAATTTAGCTTGAGCTCCTGCCCTTTCTTTTCAGAGGACATAATCCTCATAATAAACAGATGTCTAGCAAAATGTGAAAACTTGGAAATTGTAAACTTCATTTAAAATCAAACTTAATCATGTACTTTGTATAGGATTTACCTTATCCTGGAACTGGTCAGCTAGTTCAGGGAATACCTCGCTTATTAAGGCATCCACTTCAGCACTTCTGAACAAGAAAACACACAAAAAAGAAGTTATATCTTTAACCAAACAATGTAAAAGATATGTAAATTTCAATACTGGAAAGTAAAGTTATTAATTATTATAATATCACTGGTCCTTATACTAGTTATTTGTATGTGCCATGACATGTAGTTTTCAAAAATTACCTTCAATGAAGTATTAGATATGAAGAACCTCTGGTATATGTAATTGAAATGACATACATAAATACATTGTTTTATAAAATCATCAAATATATAGATTGATTTTTAGAAGGTGTTTGACATACCCTGACACAAAAAGATCATATTAAGTAGTTACTTACAATTTCTGCTGCTGTTCCCCTGCCTCAGTCAGTGGCTTCTTCACTGTCTTTTCGACTGCAGCTGATTCGCTGGTTCCCTTTGATGGCTGTTGAATATTTAATAAAAGGAATTCAGGTTTTGATGAAGGATTGTACAATTTGCAGTAAGACTGTTAAGCAATACAGCACACAAGATAGTCATGTTTCATAAAGGACACATGGACTTGATAATCATTTACCAGAACTTTTATTCCTGTTTGTGCTTTAGATATTTGAAGCTGACACCAGGAAAATTGAAATTTATCATACAGGTTGGTATTGTGAAAATGTCAAAGAAGTTTAATTTTATGTATATCCAGTAACCCTGGTCTGAATGTTTGCTGGGTTTTTATAGCACATATGTTTACACCTAAGGGCCTAGCATGTGACAATATGGTCAACTTTTGAGTCAGTCCATGTGACGTTTCCCTGAAAAGTGTCAGTAATTAACTAACGTATTGGGGGTTGGGTTTTTTTTTGGTTGGGGGGGGGGGAAGTATGATTGTTGTTTGTTACGTTTACAGTCAAGGACAGCAATATCAAAGACTGCAGTATCATATTAGTATGATATTACACTCGTTGGCAATACAACAACGTCCAAGGTGTTTACAAAATATTTCAGTTCGAAAGTTCCCAGGAATAATACAGGTTTAATTAACATTCCATGGCACCAACTAATGTGAACATCATCTCCCGCGCAAGATTTCCATTCCCATATCAGACCATTTTTCCATATTTGTGAAGGAGCAGATAGTGAATTAGACAATGTCTAAACCAACCTCATGCTGGAACCCATTTTCTACACTTTAAGTGGTTTTTTGAATAAATGTAATGATTAGAAATCAGAGAACTATCATGATAAACTATGAAACTCTCATGACATTTAGAAAAGTGAGACTAATGTTTTCAGCATGCTTAAATAAATGTGAATTCCTGTATTTTAAAATCTGTCATTCTGCACTTATGTCCTCTTGAGATCTCAGAGATTGCTCGTTTAACTTCTGCCTTTTATGATAAAATGATAATTATATTTAGTGTAGAGGTTAGTAGTCTTTTGCCATTTCCACTGTATTTAAATTTATAAATGACACTTAAAAATTAGGCTACAGAGTAAACATACATGATACACATAATCTATGAAGTCTAAAATTAAGCTTGATCTAATGTGTGGCCTCTTACATTTGCTCTGAATAAAATTTTATGTGATATAACAGATAACATCAATGGTTTGGCTGTTCTTGTATGTTTATTTGATTAAAAATTACAAGGTAAACATATGACTTACCTTTCCTTTGTTGCAGCTGTTGTCCCCATTTTCTAATTTTTCAATCAAAGCATCTATCTCATCTCTGTTGGTGGGCGGGGCATGATGAATGATGGACAGGAGAAATGACAAGAAAGATGAAAGAGTGCAAAGGTTGTGAAAAGAGTGCAAAAGCAGTGAGGGACACTAATGATCAGTATAAACCTCAAGCATCTCATTTTGATATTTGATAATTGATGCTCTGATTGTTGTTATGATCAGTATGTACAGCAGAGCGTTTATCTGAAAACCCCTGGGTACAGGCTTTTTGTTTAGATAAACGATCATTCAGATAAATGATTTTGTACTTGCTTCATCTTCCTTAATTGTTAGAATATGCTGGCTTTACAAATACATTATGAATTTTCAGTATTCTTATTAAAATCTAATGCAGGTTTTGTAATTCACTGTGAGATGCTTGGGTTACATTGTTGTAAAAGGATACAGAAACAAGTAATTTATGGCACAGATTTGAAGCAAAGTGCATGTGAAAAAAAAATGTACTGGTCCTCTTAAATGATATCAGATTTTTTTTGCAGATTAAGTTCCTAAAACCTGAACAACAAGACCATGGAATAATACTAAGAAACATCAACTATTTTAATAGGTTGTTAATTTGATATACATAGGTCCTAAAAACCCATTATTTTTTTCATATAAATAGTAAATGCCTATTCCTGGAAAATACCACATAACAAGTGTCTGACCACTTTTGCTATCTTTGGGGTAATTTCACTCAAATTACTATTTTTCTGAAGTAGAGTGAGGAACAGTACATTTATTCATTTGGTTTCTGGGCATAAGGTTATCACAAACAAGAGGCTGAAAGCTCAGAAGCTGATAACATTGCATCTTAGAACTACCATGTTATAAATATGATAGTGTGAACGTATGAAAGTTGGGCTGAAACAATAAGCTGGTGAACCAATACATCACAAACAATGATAAATATTGTTTTTTGTATCATTATATATGTTCTTGTAATTATCTGTGAAGTGCACAGGTAACAATATGACACCGAGTGTTATTCAAATCTTAAAGGGCTCAATCACCTATCTGACCTTTATAAACTAAAGGTGATCCTTTGGAGCTTTTATAAAAATAGGCCAGAATACATGGATTTCACTGCACACAGGCTGCTTATTTTATGTCCACTTGTTTATAATATTTGGGGTCCACCACAATAATCAAAGCCAATTCAACGAGGGCATCTGGCAGTAAGTGAGGTAAGCCAGAGCCTTGCAAATGGCATTTTTCCTCAAGTAACCTTTCTACCTCTGCATACATGCAACCTATCACCTTAGGTTTAATGTTTTTTTACTGTTTGTCAACACTGCTATGTTTAAAACATGTGGTTGATACATCTTTTATGAAGGCCTTATATGAACTTTTCACAACCAAATTTACCCCAGCTCATTTATATATCACAGAGGAAGCCAGAAATCACATCAATTCTTTTCAAAAGGTAGGTGAATGAGCACCTTTAAGAAAAGAAAAGTTTGGTTAGCTTTCTATGAACAAAGGGGTTGTTTTCTATATATTGTATCGTTTATCATATTTTGTGAGATAGTGTATTGCTACAGCCCTGGTATTTAAATGAGCATGCAACAAGATATCACAGGAATTATTTTGCCTGAGACTCCAAAGTAAATTGTTAAGTCCAAGTTATGTTGTAATAGAACAACAAAGACCGTGAAGGAACATGGACTGTGCAGACCTTGAAAGGAGCATAACATGAGAATGCTCATGGATTATGGTATATGAAATGAAGTTTTAAAAAAGTGCTGATGTAAAGAGAGCAAAGTACAAAGAGTGATCAACAAATGTGAGGCAATGATCCCTTCCTGTGGTGATCAGAGCCCTGAAATAAAAGTCATCAGATTTACATTTGTGGAGAGGAATTTATAAAAGAACGCATCACTATTAACAACAATTGGAAGATTTTTTAAATAATTTTTTTAAATGACGAAGTTAAAGTCTTTGATCAATACTAGGTTTTAACACCAGAATGAATGAAATGCATTTAAATAAATGCCAAGGAATTCTCATTTTATAATGTTTCAAGAACTAAAATACAAATAAAATACAAGAAAGACAATGACATGCCTGTGAGACTGAACCCTATCAAAGTAACATGTTATTAAAGGTACCTAATGTTGACTGTAAAAAATAATACATTTCTGTTACAATCGTAAAAAAATAAATGTTTAGGAAAAATTAACTTATATGAAGCCTAATTCTGTTACTGATTAAATCATCCATCATTTAGATTGTGACAAGAGTTCTGCAAGAAAACAAGTTTGGTTACTTACATTTCCTCCTGTTTCATTGTCACCATCTTTTTCTCTTCCTCCTTCACTCTTTTCTTTCTCACCCTGATCTCCTTTTTGTCACCTTTCATCTCTTTGACCATTTTGACATCCTTCCTCTCTTCTACCATCTGCCTGATATTCTTTTCCTTTTCTTTCTTCTCCTTCTCCATCTGTTCTTCTAAATATTCATTCATAGCATCCTGTGCCACTTCTGAAACCAAGTCTCCAAACATTTCTTTATACAAATCTTTGCCAACTTCTTTCGTCTGTTCCTTGAACACTGCCCCTTTGATAACATCTTCAGCCACCTCATGCGCCATTTCTACCACCACCTCTTTCAAGAGTCCTTTCGCCACTCCCTTTGATGCTTTCTTTGTCATTTCTTTTATCTCCTTATCAAAATCCTCTACATCATTGTTTTTCTTCCTCATCTCCTCTGCATGATCCTTTTTCATCTTCTGCTCCATCTTCTTTACATCCTCATCCTTCACCGCTGTCTCGATCTTGTTCACATCCTCATCCTTCACCACTGTCTCCATCTTTTTCACATCATCCATCTTCACCTCTGTCCCAACATTTATAACATCTGTCATCACTTCCATCCCCACCTCTTTCTGAATCATATCGCCCATTAGCTCCATCAGGAGCTCATCCTCAATACTCTTCATTACAGCATCCATTGGGTCCACCACAGTATCCTTTGTTGCCTTTACTTCCTCCTCCATCACCTTTGTTACTACAGAGTTCAGGATTTCCTCCATCACCTCCTTAACCACAACCTCATCTGTCTTCATCTCCACCTTTGTCTCTGCTATCATCACACCAATATCCACTCCCTCTACTCCTAAAATGTCTGCTCTTCCCTCAATTACTTCTTTCTGTGACCATGGCTCTTCCACTGACTTGATTTGAACCTTGTTCTATGATTAAAAGAGATATCAAGTGTATTTGTTTAGATACAGATAAATCATAAATATTCATTTTCTTTAAAAATAATAATGCTTAGTTAGTTCTATGACATTGCCACTGGAAGCCAGGGCAATTATAAACAGATGATGCACAACTATACATTTTAATCAATCTCCATGAAAATGAATTAACAAGAGCAGACTGAAGAATGAAGCAGGCATTGTTCAAAAGGTGCTTTGCAAAACTGATAAATTGTAAATCTATCTTCTGATAGACTATGATCAATGAATATCTGTTTTCCTGAACTCTGAACACTGACATAACATTATATATTGGTGTAAGGTGAATTGAAGGAAAATAGCATGAGCTTAAGGATTTTGTATTTCAGCAAAAGTTTCTATAGAAGCAAAATAGAATAAAATAACTGTAAAATATGTATGTATTCTGTTTCATGTGGTTGTATGAAATAATGGGATACACTGCCACCATTTACTGATGTAAAAGCCTGCACATCAAACTAGCTGAGAGTTCCATGAAAGAAACTGAAGCTGCAAGAACTTTAGAAACTTTTACACAGATTCAAAATAACTTCACCAATTCTATAATTTGTCATAATTGTACGTAGGCTTGTATAGGTATAGGACACACATGTCCCCCTGACTTATTAAGGAGAGGTAGTCGACCCCTCTTTGTCCCCTCACCCTTTTTACAAGCAAATTGCTCAATTTTCACCTCGAATCTTTCTACAATAATATTTCAGCAAAGTATTTCATATTATGAAAATTAAGTATGGCACATGTTTAATCAGAACTACACATCCTCTGAACAAAAATGTCCCATGAAGGTTGTAAGAGTAGCACCATTCCAGGTCTCAGTGTATTTAGACCGTTCCATATGCATGTATATAATTGAACATAATCTTATTCCAGTGTGAAGAAACATGCCACATGGTCTCACCGTATCGTTTATCTATATAATTGTATATCTAGATAATTATTGTATGGCAAGTGATACTTGCATGGTGGAACAAGATAAAAATAATTTTATGCGTGTCCTATACAAGCCACTGTAGTCATGTCAGTCAATCCAAGTTTTTTTAAGCTATTCCCTTAATCTCATCAATCATATAAGATAAACATTCAACTGTAAAAATGTACATACCTCATAATTAAGATTCATTAGTGGCAGACTCTGAGCTCTCCTCATGACTACAATGAAATTGAAACAGTGCTACCATAAAAAAAAATATGTAAAAAGTTAGACATTTGATAAGCGCCATAATTTAATCATGAAACAATTTTGTGACTTATTTTCTTTAAAAAAGGGCATTGCCCTAATTTTAAATGACATTTGGGTACTGAAAACAGCAAAAAACACCCTAAACTGCATTAAGAACTGATACCTGATGTTATCATGGCACCTAAACGTGTGTTCCCCACTGATTTTGAATTTCCAGGGCCATTTACCAATGATAATATATTGAATAAATGTATGAAAAAAAGACCTGTTTCCCTGAAAGGTGTCCATAAACCAATGTACATCATGGGAGGGGGCATGGTTATTGTTCGTTAGGTTTATAGTCAAATACAGCAATACCACAATGTTCAGGGAGTTTTTCAAAATATTCAGGTAAAAAGCTCCCAGGAAAAACTCACATTTAATTTAAATTCAACATCACTATCTTCAGCACAGGGTTTGTGTCCCCAATATATAGGACGCTATTTTAATTTACAATTTTAACCATGGCAATCACGGTGAATCCTGGGGCAGTCTGATGCAAAACTGTTTCCTCAATGATTGTTCATCAAAGAAAAAATGTTGTGTCCCAAGCTGTCTGGATAAAAACACTTTATTGTAGGAAAATATATTCATCTTAGTTATACAATAAAACTTACAAGTAACAAATGCCTGGTATTGTGTTATCAAGCTTAAGTCTTTTTTATAAAGCATGTTTTGTTTGCCTTTCCATGGTCATACCCTAGTATCCCCACACCCCTGGACCTCGGCCCCCCTATAATACTGGGTTGGCTCATGATATTCATGTGATTGAAAGTACATGATTTTAAACTTTTTACAGTTTCAGGATGGTTAGCATTTTTTGTGATCTCACCATACAATAACCTTCACAGAATATATCCATTTTCCATAAATTATTTTAAATAATGTTTGCAAAATTGTTATAACTGGTTTTGGAACCAAATAAATGAGATTATTTTTGAATGAATTATTAATCACAATTATTGTTTAACATTTACAGTTAATCTGAAATATCTGGTATCATTTATAACAGAAATCTACGATTTATGGTGAACATACAAGATCTTATGTTTTTTATAATATTCATTGTTTGCCTTTGACGAACCAGCCTCTTATATGCAGAAGTTATATATTTGCGATAATTTCCATTTCATGAATATCGTGAATTCAAAACCCTCACAAACAAAAAGACAACCACAGTAAATCTTTGATCAGGCTGTGCCACACCAACCTTATGAACACTGTATATGTATGTTGCAGGAAGACAACTTTTATTTAAGTAAAATGTTACCTCTTGGAGTTGGAGCTCTTTCCTGAATGGATTTGATCACCCAGCTTGTGACCCTTGGTGACACCGGATATAACTGTGTAGGTTCTGGCTCAGATGACAACCGCAGGCCCAACTCCTCCTCACTCTGTAGTCTGAAGAAATAATTATCTCCATGTTTGTTTTGTTTAATTGGTTAATTCATTAAACTGTCAGTTTGTCATAAAAAGGGCACAATATCTGGTTACACTGACAGTCTCCATCAAATATGAACATTGTTTTGGACAGATCTGTCTGTCAAATGACATCACATCAGTTCACATTCCTGAACCTTATTAATTTTGTGGCTATGTCATGTTAACTTTCCAGTGTTAAGCCGGTTTTCCATGTATGCTTTTCTGCCTGCTATTGTGTGAGCAGAAAAGGTGAGCAAGAACAAACAAGCTGAAACATTTCCAAGTATGCTTTTCTGCCAATTGCATTCAGCACGATGAAGAAAAAGTGGATTCATGTTCAACTTTTCTGCTTGCTTTTTTGCTTGTGACATCACTTAGTGCACAAGAACTCATTATCAGCACTTAAAATAACTAAGATACATTTAGAATAATTCTATCAAACCCTACACACCTGAGGCTTAAAGACACGCAGTGTGCATTTTTATGGCAAAGGTACTCTATTAAAAATAAGGCTGGTAGGGAATTAGTGCATTGAAAGAACATGTTACAATATCAGTATCAGAATGCAATGTGAATACACTTCATGATAATGTAATTTAATTTACTTGTGAGATAGTTTTACATTGACATGAACAACTAGAAGTAGCATAACTGATCATTTCCAACACATACCTGCACACTGAAGCTGTTGTTGGCTTCGTCTCCTCGGGTGAATCAATCACAACTAGGTTGAATCGAGGGGCATCATCATTTTCATTAGTTTTAAAGCACTGCAAAAAAAAAAAAAAAACTAAGCAAATTTAAAGATATATGTTTTGAAACCACTTCAGCTAAACTTATGTATAATTCAGCTGTGTTTCAATTTGTATGTATACTTGGAGTATAGTTGGATATAAATTTGTGAACAACAGAAGTATATACACACACTATCACAACAATTGGATCTAGCAGGACATATATATATATATATTCATAAATAAATTTATTCATAAATAAATTTATCTGCCATATAAATGCAATAGAAGCTGAAGCACTACCACACCCTGGTTGGAAATTTTGCATTGTTGGAACAGAACTCAATTTTATTAGTCAAGTGGCAGGATAGCATGACCTTGCATTGAAGTTTTTTTTATGACTAACACTACTAGAAACAGATAAAATGCTTACTCACCTGAAACCATTTTGTTATATTTTGAAGGGGGGGGGGTAGTGATTGCTGATATCTAGTTCACATAGGGTTTTTTTCCAAGAAGCTGTCTATCCCACAGTAACTGATTCTGTTGGCCAATAGGCCTATTGTCAAAGATTAGACCATAAATATATACTACACAAATTACACTAAACAATGTAGGTAACATTACTTTTGGTCAGAAGAGTGTGTGTGTGGGGGGGGGGGGGGGGGGGCTTCATTTGTACTGTTATCACAGGCTGTTTCCTCTTTTCTGAATAATGCACAGAAAAATAGTAAACAATACTTTTTGCAGTTACATCTTTTATTGATTGTTTTTGCTAATACTATGCAATTTATAGTATGGTTGAGAATTTTAATGCCCATAATGTAATAAATATGGCCCATATTGCAATAAATGCAACATGCTAATAGTGTGATAAAACAAGCCAAAATTGTAATAAAGGCTGGTTTCTGTGACAAAACATGGCAAATATTGTAGTAATTGCCAGAAATTTATTTGAGACAGCCAACACTGTAAGAATCTTACCCTACCATATTATTATCAAAAACTAGATGAGGTTAAAAACGGCCAATAATGTTATAACATTTTTAAGGTAAAATATGAATCCCAAAATTAGCTCAATAATGAATGTAACTGGGAAATACTGTTTTAAATGCATCAGTCATTTTGTAGTCAGGGATATAAGAAAGATGGGGCACAAAACAGCAAACAGCTTTAATTAAACCTTACTCTTGAGCAACTAATGTGTCAACAACCCAGCCAATCCCTTGAACTTTCTGCTTGATATTTTCAGGTCAGACTTTATAGAATTTAAATGGTCAATATTTTGGGTATTAAATTCTATATGCAGCAAACTTCATGGTATATAGATGGTACATAAAACAATTGATTAATAATCAATCATTGGTCATTTTCTATTTTTCAGTCATCAAATATGATTCCACAAATGATTCAAACTACTAATATTCACAATCTGGCATAAACATCTATACTTAAACAGATTAAAAACAACAATGAAAAGGTAAGATATATGAATTTGGTCATGCACTTCCATTTTAAATATTAATTATGCATTATTCATGAATTTTTTGTTAAGAGTGTTTAACTTGAGTGTTAAACTTGTTTCCAATCAAAACACAAACTTCATTCGGGCAAGCATGATGTAATGTATTTGAGGCAGACCAAGTTGATAATAACGTTAAGATTTAGGCCAGGTGAAAAACTATGATTGTCTTCCTGACAGGGCAGGCAGAAGGTCCAAATAATCCTTTGATAATAAAGAACAATTGACCTATCCATGAACTCTGTGCGACCTTAATCGATTATTAATTCAATGAATAAATATAAGCATGGGACTAAGGAGCAACCAATCAGGTGACCTTAAACATTGTAAAGCGTCAATCATCTGACTAAAATAAAATTTTGCATAATTTGACAGAACTGTGTCAAAGAGAACACGTGTAGTCTGTAAATACTACCAGTACCCATGTTGTCATGTTTTCCGGGATATATTTTTATACGAAGGAGACAATATCAAAAGTTTCTAGGCTATAGGTTGCGGGAACCATTCCTCCGACTACCAAGTAAATAATAATGTCTTACCTGGCACATAATTAGTATAAGACAAATTATCCAATATACTTTGCAACACAGTTCATATACGACTGCGATATAGTAAACAATGGTCAGGTGATACCAGTTGATGACGTCATGCACCATCGCCCTTTGTGACGTCATTATTATATTATAATCAGCTCTCGCTACCATGGGCGTGGTAGTCCATATGTGTAGGAGCGTTTTGGGGGCTCATTATAATAATAAGTTAAAAGGGCGGAGCATTTGGGCTGTGGTGCATAAGTCAATTGTTCATCCATATGACTGGTGTCACATCTGTCAACCTGACATGTAAAACATACCCTTTCTGCATATGATTAATACATGGTTTTACTCAAGTTCACTTGATTTCTTTTTCTTTTAATGTCAAGCTAACCAACACATTCACTGGAACATAATTTTCCATTAAGAAAACTGCGAAAATCAGTCTCTCTCTCCATATCTCTATCAGCATCCTGTAAATGGAATGGACTATTCTAGTAATATTACTCAGTAGGAACTGGTTTGAACAATTTAACATTTTATTGACTAAACTTAGGGTAATAGTGTAGTTTAGGGGGTTTTATAAAAGGCCAATATTACCAATTGTTAACGCATTATTTCCAAATTTGTGTGGTTTTATAATAAGAAGAAATGTATAGTTATATAAGAATAAGGCATATATAGTTTAATAACCAATATATTTTATATATAATGATATAAATTGCTAAATTGGAGATGTCATGAACGTCATGCTACCATCATGGGGGATGATCAAAATTTGAGTAATAAAGTTGACTTTTAAGCCACAAACTTTTTCTTAAACTATACATTTTCTCCATACTAAAAATATATCTTTTGTTTATAATTAGCATTAAATATCGTAATAAAGGCTTTTTATAAAAAAAAACCCTAAACTACACCTTTAGCATATTTAGGCATGACAAAAATACATTTGGGCGGGTGATTTTTGTCACACAGCTGCCCTACTTGGCATGTATGAAATATAGTCAGTGTCCAACCCTGCTGAACATTAAAAATATACAATAAAAAACCTAGATCTCTAAAACAAGGTTGGGGTCAAAAGTTGTGCCACTGGACTAGTTAACAAGATAATTACCACAATGGGTGGGGTGCAGACCTGGCCAGCCTAATGATGAATTTTATCAGTAAGATATTTACCATACTGGAAGGGGTGCAGATCAGGCCAACCTAATGATCAATTTAATCAAGAAGATAATTACCATACTGGTAGGGGTGCGGACCAGGCCATCCTTATGATCAATTTAATCAGTAAGATAAATACCATACTCGGGAAGATGCTGACAAGGCCAGCCTTTTGATCAATTTAATCAATAAGATAAATACCCTACTGGGAGGGATGCAGATCAGGCAAGTCTTATGATCAATTTAATCATTAAGATAATTACCATACCCGTAGGAGTGCAGACCAGGCCAGTCTTATGATCAATTTAATCAGTAAGATAAATACCTACTGGGAGGGATGCAGACCAGGCCAGCCTTATGATCAATTTAATCAGTAAGATAATTACTACACTGGGAGAGATGCAGACAAGGCCAGTTTAATGATCAGTTTAATCAGTAAGATAATTACCATACTGGGAAGGATGCAGAGCAGGCAAGTCTTATGATCAATTTTATCAGTAAGAAAATTTACATTCATTCAAAAGATAATTCATTAATCTAAAAAATGACTCCTGTAATTACAAGTTACAGGAGGGTTCAAAAGTATTAAGACATAGTACAGACTATAGACAGGTAATAGAAATAGTGGTGCTTACTTTTGAAAAGACGTTTGCTTTCCTTAGAATGTTACGGCAGGAGCGCCACTTGGATCTCCTACGACTACGCAGCCAGTCACCATGGGATTTGGCCATAACCAGGTAATAGTTACCGGATTGGTAACTGGCTGGATTTTCAATCTGAAAGTGAAAAAAAGTGAAATGTTGAAGTTATAACTTAATGTCAAAAGTTAAAGCTGACAATCTGATTATAACAATAATAACTGTTATTATTAATACATGCATTATCGTTGAAACAGCTGATTATTAAAAAATAATTTTACAATACAAATTACAACTTACATTACAAGTACAAAGATGAAACAATAATTGGTGGATTAATGTGGCAATATAGCTCTTATATTTAGTTATAACTTCGTATACTATCTCTGGAGCTCAAACTAAAGGTTAGAAAGAAGCATTAACGGTGAAAATAGCTATAATACTGTAATTATTTACCTTCTTTTTGGTGGAATTCGCTGGACCCATCTTTACTTATCAAAAGACGAACTGGAATGACGTTCCATCAGAGACAATACGTTGCCATCGCAACAAAAGCATGACTGCGCATGCTCATTTTATATAGTCTTGTGACCCGTTAAAATTGAAAACTTTACGTAAAATAACGCAACGTTAAACGCGTTAATCTGTCATGTACGCAAGTCGCACGTCTAATAAATTCATACATATTCATGAAGAGCATCACATTCCCTCGGCCTTACAAAAATTGATACTTTAGTGTTCACCCATGAGTTCCAATGGAACTGATCAAGATTGCACTACCGGGTACTAAGACATGCCAGGTCTCGCGCATTGAGCTATCTTGGTTGTCTATTTGTGACCGTTTCTTTTAAAATAATGATGCAGAACTATGAAACAGTTTATATAAGACCCTCCAAAATATATAAAATGTATGGTTCTCAGGCACCGCCCGTGTCAATTTTAACCCCCGCATCAAAATTTTAATTTTTTTAAATACAATTTTGATAAGATTTCCTTTGTTATGTAGTGCTTTTAGAAAAAAGTCTGTAAGGCCCAAAAAATTAAAAGGTGTGGTTCTCAGGCACCGCCAACATCAATTTTAAACCCCCGCATCAAACATTTTTATTTTGATTTTCAATAGAAACTTTCCAATTTTGAGCTGCAGCCGCTCGGACATTTCTTTCAAGAAGATAAAACCATACAATTTTCTTTGTTTTGTAGTGCTTTTACTTGTTTATCAAAATAAAACTGTTATTTTTATGCTTTTCCCTTATCATTTGACATTTTTATTGAAACATACCAAAAAAATTAAAATAAAAAAAAGCGCCCGCCCGCTTTATTTTCTGGGGGAAAAATGCCTGAGAACCATAGCTTTTTTTTATTTTGGCCTAATTTTCATGCTTTTCCCTGATTATATGACATTTTTATCGAAACATACTGCAAAAAAGTAAAAAGAAAAAAAGTGCCTGAGAACCATGCCTTTTTATTTTGTTAGCCTTATATAGGCCTATATACGCATCGTTTTTATTGGGAGGGGTACGTGCATGGTGCCTTGTGGTAGCGATTTCTGTTTTTAATACACTGTGTGGAAAGCGGGGGGAAATAAATAGCTTCAATCTGAACAATTTAAAAAATGTTTTAATTGCTTAAAAAAGCTCAACATCATATTACTTTTAATATGTTTAGCACCGTTACCTTGAATTCATTAAAACAAACTATTCTTTAATTTTCTGTGGATACAATTTTTCGGTGGATACACAAATGATACATTGATAGCAAGGTATATCGAGTCGAATTCTGAAGGTAGATGTACGGGTCTATATATTACTCCTTTGGTCCGCTACATTCTCAAAAACAAATAAGATAAGATAAGATAAGATAAGATAAGATTTATTAGCCTTCAGTTCCAGGAATTTGTTGTTGACTTGCAATTCATTACATAAAAAAATAAGTAAATAGATAGATAAATACATAAAAATAATACATAAAAATACATAAAAATCACACATAACATATTGACTATGCATGTAAAATTAAGCATGTAAAAATGATAAAACAGATAATTCTGCAGGTAAAACACATAATTCAAAACATTAAATTTCTAAGAGGGTTGTGAGTTAAAAAGTTTAATACTGTGTGGTACGAGAGATTTTTTAAAACGAGTTGTTCTGCAGAATATTGTATCTAGGCGTTTACCTGAAGGTAAAAAACGGAACTCTGAAGATAGGGGAGGTGTTTTGTCATTCATGACCTTAGATATGAAGGCCATTGTTTTGGTTTCACAGATTTCCTGGTGTGTGGCAAGAGAAGTACCAGTTATTCTACTACTTCTCTTCCTGGTATTATTCAACTGTTTCTTTAACTTATCAGATATATTTGTAAACCAGCACTCCAGTGAATAAGTAAGGACACTGGAAATTACTGAATTATAAAACATGGTAATTATGGTTTTGTCAATATTAAGCTTTCTTAGATAATAAAGGTAATATAATCTTTTGTTTGCTTTCTTGGATTGATTCAACACATGTTCTTTCCAATTCAGATTTCTGTCAATAATACATCCTAAGTATTTATAATTTTCTACAATATCAACATCTTCATTTTTGATAGAAACGGGGGTAATTACAGATTTTGATCTCCTAAAATCAAAGACTACTTCTTTAGTCTTCTTTACATTTAACTAAGGTAGTGTTCCTCACACCAACCAGTCACATATTGAATGGTTTTCCTGTAGAATCCTATGCATTTATTGCTAATATGTGAGCAGTTTTCAAATTAGGCCTTAAAGTGCAATGTAGGCCTATAGGCCTGGCCTATAGGCACACTTAAACAATCCAATCACATTTTGCTACTAAAACCTAATAAATCAGTTTTATAGGCATATACTTGTCAAATCATAAAAAAACGCATGCCCCCGTTAATGGGTATAAATATATATAAATAAAATAATTTTTCAAAGAGAGGGATAACGCAGTGTTTTAATTCCCCCCCCCCCCCCCCCATAAAGTCTCTATTTTGTATAAGAATATGATATTAATAAAGGTTATGTTAGGAATTATAAAATTTCTCGAAAAAGCCGATTTATTCCCTTGCCCAGCAGTATTATGTTATTACACTATCACTGAACGTTCAGCAATTGGGCGTATAGTAAGCAAACGCCCCGTAAAGGGTTGATTTTACTGCTAGAGAGCGTCCTTTCAGGGCCTGACTGATGCAAAACGCTGCATATAAGGTTTACCCCGGTAAATTTCTCATGATTTCAGAATTTCTGGTCGACATTTCTACCGAACATTTATTGGTTTAAACATATTTATTTAACCAGGATTACAAAATGTTTTCCTGGGAAACATATATACAAACATAGATTCAATACAAATACATGGTATTGACAAGTGAAACTAGAATATCAGCAGAAGCTGACAAAAGCCCTCAGCCAAAAGAACAGTGTTTAGAGGTGGTAACAGTAACAAGTACCGAATATCTGTTCTCACATGGATGTATATCTGTACATGTCTCAGTTATAAATTTAAAATGGAGAGGTATGTACCATGATTCATAACAATCCACCAAATGCTTCCTGAAAAATAAGCTTCTAAGTTTTATTCTATTATAAGCTCTGAAAAGTAGGTCAAGGTCACCCATCTTCGAACTTGACCGAGATTTTGTCGATATACATCTTCACCAAAAAAATAAAACTCCTATTGTGAATACTTTTAGAGATATCCCGCTCACTAGGCCAAAGTTAAAAAATCCAAGAAAAATTCATTAAAAATCAGAAATTGCAGGTGGCGCCCCAAAACTTGTGCAGCAGTTACAGACCATCAGTCTCTATGATCATAGTAAGTATTGTGAAAATCCAGCCAATGATTCCTGAGAAATAAGCTTTTAATGTTTTTTCTATAATCAGCTCTAAAACGTAGAAAAATAGGTCAAGGTCACCCTTCTTCAAACTTGACCGAGATTTTGTAAATATACATCTTCACCGAAAAAATAAAATTCCTATGGTGAATACTTTTAGAGATATCCCGCTCACAAGCCCAAAGTTGAAAAATCCGATAAAAATCCACCAAATGGTTCCTGAGTAATAAGCATCTAAGTGTTTTTCTATAATCAGCTCTAAAATTAAGAAAAATAGGTCAAGGTCACCATCCTTCGAACTTGACCGAGATTTTGTCGATATACATCTTTACCGAGGAAATAAAATTCTGACGGTGAATCCTTTTCAAGATATCCCGCTCACAAGGTAAAAGTTAACGGACGCCGGACGGACGGACGGCAAGACAGCTTGGGTGACGACAATAGCCCATCAGCCTAAGGGCTGAGGGCTAAAAAGTAACACTGAATGGTGTGAACAAACATAAACGTTTGAAAAAAAACACACAAAAGACACACACACACACATACAAAAGTGCTTATTACAAAGTTACATCAGATCCATAACAGTATAAGACATTTGAAATGAAATTACTATCAAAATCAAAATCGTTTTGTGTCAATTATGTATCTGTATACGTGTTGAAAGAGTTTAAAATTATCTGTTGTAGTCAAGGAGCAGCTGACACAAAGTAAAATTCTAACTATTTCAACTTAGTTTTTTTCTGGAGTAATTTTCAGTTATATGTGGAAATGCAAAACAGCAAAATTCTGCAAACTAGCAAGAAGTGTGCGTTTCTGTTCAATATAAAGTGGTGCAGTATAAGAAATAATGAACAACAGTTTCATTCCAATGTCATTACACAAACTCCTGACATTTCTCTGTTTTAATAGACAAAGTTCAAAATGAGTGTTTTGAACTTCATTAGGCAGATGATCTTCTTTATAAATATGATACATTAACAGTTTAAAAACAAACCATTTTTGAAAACAGGTCACTTGATTATAAAACTGTTATTACATAAACAGTCATTACACTAACATATTTCACTAACATTTTGAAAAAAGTGTTTGTGTAATGACAATTTCCGAAAATACATTTACATGTATTTAAAGGTAATAAACCTAATGTAATATAATTTAACGTGCTTTAAATCCATTGTAACAGTTGAATTATAGGCCTATAGGTCTAGCTATATTTGATATTGACTGTAGAATTTTTATATTTATGATCTGCTGATGCTGACATCCATACTACAGACGGGGCAATCAAATTCATAAGTCTCATTGTTTTGTTGTTCCTATAAAAATATATATACGCTTAAAATGTATGAATATTTATTGTTTGAAAGGAAAATTAAAAGATTCTGAATCGGTTGAATGGAATATAACGCTTTTTATCTCTCATTAAAAAGACGAAAATGTCACTACACAAACAGAGGGGCAATATTACACAAACGAATACGACTTTCAATTAATATATATATATATATATATATATATATATATATATATATATATAAATATATATATATTTAATTATACATCATATATACTGATATGGAAAAAGGGATCGAAGACTCAATTGCATTTTTTTTATATAACTATTTTCTTTTATTCTAATCTCATCATTGATTTATTTTTATTTTATATGTTGAATTATCAAAAGTATTTTTGTTGCTATTATTGCTATTATATCGTTTTATATGTTGCAGTATACGTCATACTATTTATAAGTATTATATAACTATATTATATATAATATAATATAATATAATATAATATAATAGGGGAAATCCGTGTTATTTGGACCACCGTGTAATTTGAAACACTCAAAATTTCCATATTTGGAAAAATAGTACCAGAACGAGGCAAGTTCGTCACTGTAGCATTTACCGTTTTGAAGCATCCAACGGCGGTACAGGAAAGTTAGGTGCAAGTTTTGCCGTATATTCAACTAGAAGTTGTTAATTTCATAGTTTGTTCTTATTTTCCATGCATATAAATATTGAAGTATTCTTTCGTATGCAGTATTCCTTTGTTTTATCATGTATACTGTTTCAGCAGGACTCTATTGTTGTCTTTTAGTAGACTGTGCATTTAGGAAAGATCCAGTTTGCTAGTCTATTTTCATTTGCTGCTAGTAGTAAAATGAATTATTGAAGATCTTCTATTCATTCGTAATTTTCAATGTAGCATTGCAGAATGGGGAAATATAGAAATATCTTCAGATTGACCAGTGTTTTAAACCAAAAGTTAATTTATGTAAGGGAAAGTGCCATGTAGTGACACTAGAGAATATGCCCCCCCCCCCCCCCCCCAACAAAAAAATCACTATGTAAAACATGCTATTTTCTATCCTGTTACACACATAGCTCATTATAGTTACACTAAACCATAGTCTCATTTTATATTTCCAGATGAGGATAGTGGAATAAAGGTCACAAAGGCTGAACAGGATCTGGATGGGGAGGATGACCAGATGATGGAACAGCCAAAAGTTGTTATGTCAAAGGATGCCATCACAGATGATGATGGGGAACAAGATGTAACAGTTGAGGTAGGAATACATATGTCACTGCTTTTTTACAATTATCAAATGCTATATAGAGTAACAGTACTGAGTATATGTTAGATAAAGATAAATAAAACAAGCTATTCCTAAACATTGATATGTACAGCCATACATGGCAGTATTTTCCTATGAGAAAGTTGTCTCCCAAATTTCCTGTATTCTCCAGCATTTAGACCTTAATCTCCTATATTTTCCCATATTTTTGCTGCACAATTGTGTTTCTGACAACCATACCTGTCATAATTTGTTCATGTAAAATTCCTATTGTTCGTCAGGCACTCAGTCTCATATATAAATCGATTAAGCTCATTCTTTAATTTCTAAGCACATTATATTAGGTAGAGTTTATATCAATACCTAGCTTATAATCTACAAATATAAAAATATGTTTATGTCATCATACAGAGGATTTGTTTTGCTGTAGGATGAAGATGAATTCGAGCACTTCCAAGATGATGAAGAGTTTGAAAATTTTGACAAAGAGAGAACAAGTAAAGGAAAGGGTCAAGAAAAGCCACCAGAGCTGAAAATTACCAATGTAAGTGGTCCTTAAATCTGTGACTCGTTCTCATTTTGTGCAATGAGAAAAGACAATGTTTGATCCAGAATTGTGTAAGGGTGTTCTTTATGCTTGTTAAAGTAATTTAAGTACTATTATTTTAGAAATTCAGAATACTTGAGTAATTTTCTTCAAATAGATCTTTTCCACCACATAAGTGACATCTGTTGGGGCTGACTGACACTTAATGTTCAGGTCTGTCATATTCACAAAGGAAGATTGCATTTGTTAAATCTCAACAAGCTGTCATGAATTTAGAACAAGTTCATTTGATGGGGCCAAATGGCCAGTCAAATACAATGTAACAAAAGTAAAAAATACACTGTTAAAATTGTTCTCATGGGCGGTGGAAACTGAGTAGGTTAGATTCTTGATAAAGTCTCGCAATGCTAAGATTGCTAATCTAAAAATAGCCACAGCTTTGTTTTCCTTAGGTTTTAACATGGAGTGAACGCAAGTCATTTGATAGGTTCCATTGCCTTATTAAGAATTCATGAAATAAAAAAATATAGCAGCTTGTTGAGGCAAGGTCTAATTGTAACAGAGTGAGAGACCTGCTCATAGGAAGATGGAGTGTTATTTAAAAAAATTATTATGATGTGAATACTAAACACATTTTCAAGATTTACAAATATATAACTGAGTTGGTTTTTACAGGTACCCATCCAACTGAGGACTAACTGGGACAGTTTCTACATGGAGATGTTGATGTTGGCGGGCCTTGGCGTGTATTTCCTGAACTTTTTGGCTGGCAAGTCAAAGAATGGTCGGTTAGCCCATGCTTAGCTTAATGCTCACAAAGACATGCTTGAATCAAACTTTTTTGTTGTTGGTAAGTGCAGGTATTCCTCATCTTTTTCCAATTCTTCAGAAAAATTAGTAACCTATAGGCTTTTCCACACCCTGCAATGCCTGTATTTAGTCGGTGAAAACCTCCCTAAGTTACCATACCAAAGATCCTTATGGAAGTCGGTGAACAGTCCTTTAGTTTAATTGCTCTTAAGGTCCGGAATTCTTTTCCCACTAAAATTTGAAAATCTTTTGCCCTAATATCTTTAAAACCAATTTAAAAATCATTTCTTTTGGCATGAATTGAATTATATCATTGTTCTTTTTGTGAAGTAAAGTAGATAAATGCACAAGAGAAAGACATGGAGGAGGGGGCTTGGGGTGAGGTTCTGGGATTTGGTTCTATGAGAAATTTTGGTCCATATGAGGATGTTCATGCATTCATGTCCTAGTCTGGTGAGTGTCACTATCAGAGATTTTGGCACAAGATGTTTTATAATTGTATCCGCCAAAACAGAGTTTTGCAGATACTATGTTTTCAGCTGCACGCCGCCGCCGCCGCCGCCGCCGTGTAGGTTTCCGGAGAACTCCTCCGTAACCGCTGGGCGGAATTTTAGGAAACCCGGGATTATGTTCGGGTCACATGTGAACTGCTGCGCCCCGATTTTGTTTTGACCTCTGACTTTTCCTTTGCGCTCTGCGTCCGTTTGTGCGTCTGTTTCCACACGTAAACCCACATATCTCGGGAACCGTTTGACGGATAAGGAAATTTTTTTTGCACAAATGTAGCCCTTGGAGAGCTTTATAACATACACAAAAAATGGTGGCGCCACCTGCAACCATGTTTGCACAGTGTCCATCTGTTCGTCTGCCTTGGGTTAAAATCACTCATATCTCTGCAGTGACTTGACTAATTCACCTGAAATTTGGCATGCGTATACATCCTGGATAGCTTTTCTGATTTTGTGACAGGTGGCGCCACCTACATTCACGTTTACGCTGCAGACATCCAAGCTCATATCTCGGGAACCGTTTGACCGATCAGGAAAATTTTTTTGGCACAAATGTAGCCCTTGGAGAGCTTTATAACATACACAAAAAATAGTGGCGCCACCTGCAACCATGTTTGCACAGTGTCCATCTGTTTGTCTGCCTTGGGTTAAAATCACTCATATCTCTGCAGTGACTTGACTAATTCACCTGAAATTCGGCATGCGTATACATCCTGGATAGCTTTTCTGATTTTATGACAGGTGGCGCCACCTACATTCACGTTTACGCTGCAGACATCCAAGCTCATATCTCGGGAACCTTTTGACCGATCAGGAAAATTTTTTACACAAATGTAGCCCTTGGAAAGCTTTATAACATACGCAAAACTGGTGGCGCCACCTGCAGCCATTTTTGCACAGCTCCTGTCTGTTTGTCTGCCATGGGATAAAATCACTCATATCTCGGCAGTGGTTTGACATATCTGGCTAAAATTTTGCAGGTTTATACATCCCCGACAGCTCTCTTGATTTTATGACAGGTGGAGCCACCTGCACTCTAGTTTATGCAGCAGACATCCAAGCTCATATCTTGGGAACCGTTTGACCGATTGGGCCAAAGTTTTGCATGTGTATAGTTCTCACATAGCTCTTTATCATACGCAAAACTGGTGCCGTCACCTGCAACCATTTTTGCGTCCATCTGATTGTCTGCCACGGGCTAAAATCACTCATATACATGTAGTGGTTTGACTTATCTGCCTTAAATTTTGCATATGTATACAACTGGGACGGCTTTCTGGATTTTGTGGTGGGGGGGGGGGGCAGCCTTCATACACAATTTGGCTGCAGACATCCATGCTAATATGCAACACTTCACTCTATTTCCCCTTGCCACTTAATCCATGCCTCACTTCACCCGTTCCACTCTGATTTAGGCGGATACACGTAGTCGCTTGTCGACTACCCGTATTCTAGTTGTTATTAACTTTTCTTCACAATAAGAGCCCAGTAAGAATAAAACTTACCTGGTAAAGAGCAAACAGAACACAATAAGCATTATATTTCAATTTTTGCCAGAAATGGATAGATTAATTACTGTGTTTGAACCAAGATTCATTGATAATTAGCTGACTATTTTGTTAGTGCTTAAATTAGTTTGTCAGTTATTTGTTGTTTTCCAGTATTTCTTTGAAGATATTTATTGTTTGAAATTAGTTTAGCACAGTGTTGTTCTCTTTACAATTTGTTCTACACTTTACAATTTGTTCTACACTTTACAATTTGTTCTACACTATACAATTTGTTCTGCATTTTACAATTTATTTTCAGGTGACGATGGTACCGCGAAGGAGGTTGAGAATGGAACAGGACAATTTGTGAAAGAATCAGAAAACATTTACTCCTTGTGGTGCAGTGGAAGGGCATCATGTGAAGGAATGCTGGTAGAACTGAAACTCCTCAAACGACAAGACCTTGTCCATACCTTAGCTCCCATGTTTAAACCAGCGTCTGACCAGATTGTGAGTGGCTACTGTCCCTTATTTAGCTAGATATACCAGCATTTAAATTGACCCAAGACTGTAAAATCTACTGAGGATTAGAAGGTAAATAAATTAATAGGAATACACTACATGTTTCATAAAATGACTCCTTGTCCTCTCTCTCAATATCCCTTTTAATTGATATTTTCAAATGAATTATTCTCCTAATGGTAATATCTGTTCCAGAAAAACAAACGATGTCTATTGATAGAGGATTTACTTTACTCATATTAACTTACAAATTCTAACCGGTCACTCATGGCATGTGTATGCCTCATTTGTATTTCAACCGTCACTCTGCATACAGAGTATGTTAATAGAAGTTGCAATGACATGACTGTCCATATTGGAAAATGGTTTTCATTTATATAATAACAGATGAATCATGATTACAAGTCTAACTTTTTAAGACTTACGACTGTATTTCAAAAGATCACCCATGTTGCAGAAGATAACCTGCATAAATTTAAAAAGATTAGCAGATTTATGACATAAGGTGAAATAAGGATCTTTATTACACACCAATTATTTGTTGTTCTTGTAAGTTTACTGGTACCGATAGGCTGATAAATTTTGCTTTATCTTTATACTAAAGAGCAAATAACTTATAACTAAAATTGTCATAAGAACTGTATGGAGGCTATGCCCACAAGTTCACTAGCTTGTCCCCTCCCTTTCCTGCTTAACTATTCAGAAATTGTTATCTTCAGATGATTAAGGCCCACGGTAACAATAATTCGCTTTTTATGAAATAATAATAAACTATATATGAAAATTTCTAAAAAGTGTTTTTTTTTCCCTCTAACATGAATCTATATACCCAAAAACTGAAATTAAAAATTCTCATTTAATAAATTGTTGAACAAAAACCTAAAATTTCCTTTCTACACGTCATAATCCGATTTAATGAGGCATCCAAGAATCATCAATGCACTTCCCTGATGAGAAAACTGACAACGCTGCCTCTAGATCACAGAGTGATCAGGTTTTATGTCAACTCAGACTGTATCTAGAAACAGTATTTTTGGTTATGCAAATCTCGAAAAATATATTTATATATTTTAAAATATATAGAAGTCTATTTTTTTCATAGCCAGAGTATTGATATCAAGATATTTCTACAATGTGCCAACAAACTGTGTACACTATATATGATATACTTTTTAAACAAGTCTCTGCTAATATTTCCAACAAGAACATTTATGGCAGGAAGTACTTCTACACTGTATCAACAAATCATAAATCAATTATGTAAATATTAGATTTTTTTCAACAAAAGTATTAATTAACTGATACCAGGCTATATTTAGAAGATTTATACAATTTTCAGCGGCTCTGGAATTGGAATGTACACATATCGTGATATGGATCATAGAAAGTATGTAAGAACGTATACATTTTTACTATTGATTATTCACATAAAACGCATTCCGTGGTCTGTCCATGGAATATATGCATTCTATGGCCGGGTCCATAGTATGTACATTCAATAGTTATATAAATTTTGTAAGACAAATAAACCTATTCAGTGGTGCTAGATACTTTCACCAGTACAAACAGTTATTGAGGTAAAACCAAGCATGGTTATTAATTAATTTAAAATGTAGTATGACAGGAGTGCATCCTTCATGAAAATAAATAATTGTTGTACAACACGTTTGCATGGTTAATTAATTAAATTAATTTTTTTTTAATGTTCCCTTTCTGTAAAAGCAATGCAATACTTTGGTAAACTGAAAATGATTCTGTTTATTGGCATTCATCTGAAATCAGTAAAACTTTATGTGATTTTATCTTTAATTTTCAAATTTTCAACTCAGGATTTATTTACTGAATAAACAAATGGTATACGGTCTGATATCTCTTTGGTTTTCGAGATTTGTATAAAAATGTAATAAATAAAAATTCACCGATAGTATGATTTCAGTATTTTAACCTTCAATATATTTGTGTACGGCATTAATGAATCGTAATCATTATTTACACATAGTATTTTAAAAATAAATGCTTGTATTAGACCCCAAAAAAAATAAAAGGTATGGTTCTCAGGCACCGCCCGCATTAATTTTAACGTAAAACAATTAATTTTGATTTTTCATCTTTCAAGAAGATAAAATAATACAATTTTGATAAGATTTCCTTTGTGATGTAGTGCTTTTACCTGTTTAGCAAAAAAAAAATCTGTTATTTTCATGCATTTCCCTGATCATATGAATTTGTATCGAAACATATAAGAAAAAGGTAAAGAATAAAATATCGCCCGCCCACACTTACTTCTGAAGAAAAAGTGCCTGAGAACCATACCTTTGTTTTACCTTAGGCATATGATACATAAATTTGAAGAAATTAAATTGTATAATTTAATCAAATATATTGATTTAAATTAATTGTAACCGGACGATGTCGGTACATAATTTAGTTTTTTTTATACATTATTTGGGATAAGTACGGTTTTTGACTAGTCTTTACGGTAGTTGCATTCAACGCACCAGCTACGTCATCCACCATGTTTTACTTGTATGGAGCTAGGACCGCGCCCTGCTGAGTTGAATTACCGACGTTACAGGTGATGATATGTGTAGAGCAATGCAGAGAATGGTCCAGGTATATTTCTGTAGTCTTCTGATCAGTTGTATCTCCATAGTAATTAGGGGCATGAGTTTAGTTTTATCTAGTCAGAGCCCAGATGGGCCCGCCATGTTCGGAGACGAGATCTGAGGTACTTTATAACATCTTACTCTTTAGTTATTCAGAATTATGACGCGTATGAGAGAAAACCTGTGTTATCATGTGAGATTAATTGTTTGGCAATACTGTGAATCTAGGCCACAGAGTTAACACCGTGTATCGGCGCAATTAAGGAATCTTGACTTTTGTACATGCGCCCGATAGATGGCGCCACTGGTTGCAAATGGCATCTTGTACTGTTGTAAAGCGCCTGTTTATCTTCCTGACGCAATTCTGGTATTTGTTGAGAATTAGTATGAACTAAAGGCTCACCAGTTTGTGTATAATAGGAGAATCCATTGAGTATCACTTAAGATAGTGTTTCTAAGGTTTAAATTACTTATATGCACAGGGTTAATTTTAGGAAATATATCCCATACCCGTCTTGCATGAGATTAAGTCGGATGTAAGGGTCTGTTGATATTTCAGTGTATAAGTCCATTTAGTGGGATGGATGGTTTTATTATTTAGAAGTTATTTCTACCATGCGATGCATATTATTTTCTTTTTATTATTTCACAATACAGAGTTGATAGCTACTTATGTGTTCGTTAATACCCATTCTTACCTATACGGATGCACATATTATGTTGCCTTGTAATTTCTCACTGTAGATAACTGTTTGAGTAGGCATAGTAAATATATGAACCAGAACTGTACGGATATCAGTCTAATGTGAGGAGTTATCACCTGTATGTTTTGTTTCTTTTAATATCTGATAGGGAATAATGTAAGACCATACCTAGAGTATATATTGCCAATGTTGTATTTTCATGACATTGTCATTGTTTCGCTTATATGAGAGTTTTACTCTATTGTTTCAGATGGAAATACGCCAGCCACACACATATATTCACACCACATGTACTCATGGAAATAAAGTGAAGTTATGCCAAGTTGTGTCTTATTCGTAGTAAAACATACTACATCTTTCTGGTGGCAGCAGGTGGGATTTGGCATGATAATAAAGTGGCTGGCGGGTGATAGTGGCCTTCGATGAGACCAGGTGCAGTGAATGGTCACATTGTTTGGAGGAGCTGTATCTATTGGGACTGTGAACGACACTGGTTGTTTATAAGCCATCAGGTGATTACAGCTGTGTTGAGCTGATGAGTGGACTTGCAGCTGATAAAGCCATCCAGGGGACTATGGCTGTATTAATGAATGGACTTTCCTATTATTAAAAAAAAAAAAAAAAAAAACTTCAAGTGGCTGTTAATTTATACAGCATTTGGCGATACTCACCTGATGCAGAGCTCTAGGACTATGATGATGTGTTAAGTTTTACAGGGAACTGTAAGTTGTATGGCATAAATACTAAGAAGTCCTGTTGACACTTTTTATCTTCCTTTACCGAAAACAACAGTTGTGAACTATCCATTCCTTGGGAAGTCTGTTTGATGGTCTACAAGGGGACTTTGTTTATAAATGTGGGAACCTGCAGTATTATGGACTTGGTTACTTGTCATTAGTGGACTTGTGTATCAAACATTACAAGAACACCTGTCATTATTAATGGTCATCTCTTAAATACCTGCAGTTTGTATTTTATAACTGAGAAATGACAACCTATGCAGATGTGTATAATATTATTTTTGCTCAAGCTTATAGGGAGTGTAATGTATGGTGATACTGTTGCATGAATCCCGTTCATATTAAATATGGACTCCAGCCATTTATGTGTGATATAATTATCAGTTGTCAGAATTTTAAGTTGGTCCTTTGCTGATGGTTGATTATACTAGGTGAAAAGAAAGAATCCTAGTTATTTCTTTTCTCCAGCCATTTGCTAACTGCTGTTGACATTAAACTGAGACAGGTGAGATAAGACAGTGGGTATCTGGAATATGAATATATGCTACATGGTATTATATGTAGGTTTGGTTTTGTGAATACACAAGAACAATGTGATTAACAGAGAACGGGTATTTAACAACCTGATAAGTGAATAATTGGAACATGAATATGATACAGTACTTATCCAGTTTGAGTATCTGACTTTTGAATACATGTATTTTAATGATGTTCTTGTACATCAAGTGACATTGGGCCAAATTGGATATTTATGTGACCAGGTTTTGGTATCTCTTGCCAGTTTCATGTTTTGCTTTACATTTGGTTTTGTATAATGCTCATCAGAAGTAAGTGAATAAGACCAGGTATGTAAGACTGCATGATCATGTATTGGCAGAGTGTGAGACTAAAATATTTATTGTGTTTAACTCAAGTCATGGTTGAAATTGAGGTACCCAATTTGAATGTGTATTTGTTTTACTTTGCTGATTATTAGGGAATACACTCAAGTTGCTATGATGTTCATTGTTGCTTGTATAAGAACAAAACAGGCATGTTAGTGGCCCTGTTGTGTAGATTGCCATAAGACATGAATGGTTATATGATTTTATGAGATTTTGTGTCCTGTTGTTGGCAGGGTTTTCCAGGTAAGGTTTGCTATGTTTGGAACTTCCCAGGGACACTGTGTTTGATATTGCAGAGAATACCTTGCTATTAAGACTTGATGTGATTGACTAGTACTACACACAGATTTGTTGGTATGTGCATGTTTATTTGCTACAACTGATTATTGATACCCTTATTGTGCAATGCTAATAGCATTTGTTATGTAGTAGAACTTCATTGATGATATTCACTCAACAGTCTAAGAGATACTCCATATACTAGTTGACTGGTACTACGTTGTAACTTTCACATTGACAAGACTGTTTTGTATGTGATAACATGTCCCAAACCGGCACTGATCAAGCTGATCAGGGAGCCGGTGCCCTGAATGAAATGGAACTGTTGCAGAGGCAGGTTGAGCAGATGCAAGCTCTTCTTCAAAGAGCAGGAATTGATCCACGTCAGCAAAGTGCCCCTCCAAGTGCTAGCCCTCCATTGAGAAGGACTGAGAGGGATGATCCAGTCCCAACTCGTGTAGTTTATACTCAGAGAAAACTGTCTAAATTTGCTGGAGAGAGAGGCAAATTAGAGGACTGGGTCTTAGAGGCCAAAAGTGCTCTTAGAGCCCAAGGTGTACAGGGACAGGAAGCTGTTGAGTTTTTATTAGGCCATTTGGAGGGTCCAGCGAAAAGTGAAATACGATATGCTCCTGATTCAGAGAAGGTTGATGCAGCCGCGGTATTTACTCTTCTTCAGGAAGCATTTGGTGAACGCTTGTCTGCATCTCAGCTGTTAGATAGCTTCTATGGAAGGAAACAGCAGGACAAAGAAACTTTGCGTGATTTCTCATATGGACTCATGAACCTTTTAGACAGAGCTCTGGGTCAGGACCCAGAAGCTGTGGCAAACAGGGACAAAACTCTTCGCGACAGGTTTGCCGAGCGAGTTCGTGATTCTGGACTAAGGAGGGAGTTAAAGAGACGCACTAGAGATCAGCCTGAAATCTCTTTTCGTGCATTAAGGGAGGAAGCTATTAGATGGGCGGAGGAAGACTTAGTTCAGCCCACACCGAAAACTGTTAGTTCATATAAGGTCAAAGCAGACGAACCCCCAAGTTCTTATGAGAAGAGTGAGGTCAGGAGATTACTAGAGGTAGTTGAAAAACAGCAGAAGTGCCATGAAGAGCTGCTTCAGAATCAGCAACAACTGCTAGAGCTCCTGCAGCACCAAAATGTGGGAAACCAGAATCGCCAAATGTCCGAAAATACCGTTAGGAAGGATCAGTCAGAATCACCCCGAAAGTGTTTCTATTGCTCCTCAACGGACCATCTAATCAGAAATTGTCCTAAACGTGTTGCTAGTAGAAGGGACAAGAAAGGGGCTAATCCAGATGCGAAGACTGCTGGTAACACAGGCAGTACCCCTAATGACACCCAGAACAACTCTATTCGGGGGAATCTTGCACCCCAGGCGACAGTTCTAGAGAATACGATTGGTGGTCGTCCATTGGTTACAGCGAGGGTGGAAGGCATCGAGTTGGAACGTTACTAGATACCGGGTCTATGGTTTCTACAATGACTGATAATTTCTTCCACAGATACATTGAAAGGGAAGACACCCAACTAAGAGATAAGTGGGTACAGGTTACTGCTGCAAACGGACTAGAGGTACCCTACCAGGGTATTGTCACAGTAAACATGGAGATTGATGGCCAGCGGATAGAGGATTGTGGAGTACTAGTAGTCAGTAGAACTTCAGAGGAAGTTACAGAGACCCCGGTCCTGTTAGGTATGAACGTGATCTCACAGGTTCCACGCTTCTCCGGGATCTTGTGTGAGCCCAAGGCCAAGTTTATACGTATTGCTGGGATGGAAGCCATTACGATCCCCAAGTCAAGTTCCTGTGAGATAGCCGCCATAGCGCCTCGTTGGAACATGGTTGGATGTGTGGAGGGATTCTCCCAACCTGTGAAGGGGGCAGTTACTGTCACACCAGCATTAGTCACGGTCGGAGGTGGTAAATTACCAATAAGAGTCATGAATATGACTAGTAGGGATGTCACATTGTCCCCAGGGACAAGGATTGGCACCATTTCCCGTGTCAAGGATATACAGAGCGGGTTGAGTAAAGTTGACGTCACTTTTGAGGATAGGAGAGTGCACCTCAGCCAGATAAGTGGAAAGCCCAGGGAGGACAGAGCTGATAGAGATATCCTTGATCTCGGGATTGTACATGGATCAGAGGAGGAGAGAAAGGGACTATTACAGATACTCAATAGACACAGTGAAGTTGTTATGAAGGCGGGGGATGCTGTTGGTTGTACTAACCTCTTAACACACATGATCAAGACAACAGATGACCTTCCAGTGTCTCAACCTTACAGACGTATTCCGCCACACCAGTGGGAGGAAGTTCGACAGCATTTGAAGGAGCTCTGTGAGCAAGGCATTATTAAACGGTCGGTGTCAAATTATGCCTCCCCAGTAGTCCTTGTGAGGAAGTCATCAGGCAGTTTACGACTTTGTGTGGACTACCGCCAGCTGAACAAGAAAGTGCGCAGAGATGCTTTTCCTCTGCCGAGGATGAATGAAATCTTAGACTCTCTGCATGGGGCCAAATATTTTAGCACTTTGGACTTAGCGTCCGCCTACAACCAGATCGAGGTTGCTGAAGAAGACAGACATAAGACAGCTTTTACAACCCCAATGGGCCTATATGAATTCATCAGGATGCCTTTCGGACTGTCTAACAGTCCAGCCACGTTCCAGAGGCTCATGACCACAATATTCCAGGATGACATTCTTAACACCATGTTTGTATATCTGGACGATATAATCGTGTATGGGCGAACCGTGGATGAACACCTCAAAAGACTCGAGGAGGTACTGAGTAAATTGAGCAGATTTGGCCTGAAGTTGAAGTTAAACAAGTGCTCTTTTTTGTGTAGGGAAGTAAGTTTCCTGGGACACTTAGTATCCGGGGACGGAGTGCGTCCTAACCCAGATAGAATAGCAGCTGTGAAACAGTGGCCTAAACCTACGACAGTTAAAGAGCTTAGAAGCTTCCTTGGTTTTTGCCAATTCTACCAGCGGTTTGTGCCAGGCTTTGCTAAAATAGCATCAGTTCTTCATAAGTTAGTAGCGGAAAGTTCAAAGGGGAATTATGGACATCGGAAGCCCAGACGTATTGTGATCACTAATCATTGGGATACTAAACATACTGAGGCCTTTGAGCGACTGAAGGAGAAACTGACCATGACCCCAATACTGGCATACCCTGATTTTAACCTTCCTTTCGTCCTGGAGGTTGATGCGTCGTTGCGTGGCTTAGGAGCCATCCTTAGTCAAAACCAGAATGGCAGGAACAGGGTTATCTCGTTTGCTAGCCGAGGATTGAGAGGTGCAGAAAGAAATCCAGCTACTTACAGTGCAAAACGACTGGAGCTCCTGGCACTTAAATGGGCAATATGCGACAAATTTAGAGAATACCTGGAAGGGGCACAGTTCATCGTCTTTACAGACCATAACCCCTTAACTCATCTATTTACACAGAATAAACTGCCCGCAACTGAGCAACGTTGGGCCTCAGCTTTAGCCAGTTTTGATTTTGAAATCAGATACAAGCCAGGCCGTAACAACCAAGCCACAGATGCCCTGTCAAGGTTAGAGGACAGACCATGGGATACTCAAAGTGGCACTGTGTCAGCCATGTGTGCGAAGGTAGCAGATTCTACCAAGGTTCCAATAACACTGATGTGTCAAGTTTCAAAAGACGCCACCGATGGGGAGGTAGGTGAAGCTGGACCAAATTCTCCGAATGGAGTAGCAACTGGTTGGTCTGGTTATAGCCCATCAACCTTGAGCATGATGCAGAAGCGAGATTTGACCATACAACCAGTGTTCGAGGCATGGAAGAAAGGCAAGAAGCCAGCCTTATCGGTACGGCGTAAATTATGTCAAGATACCCAAAGATTGTTACGTCAGTGGGACAAGTTCATGGAGCGTGACAATGTTCTTTATCGTGTGATTGATGATCCACATCATGGCAGGCTTGAACAGTTTGTAGTGCCTGAGGTGATGCGAGAGGAGTTTCTAAAAATTTGTCATCAAAAGCACGGTCATCAGGGTATTGATAGAACAGAGAGTTTGTTAAGGATGAGATGCTATTGGCCTGGGATGCACAAGTCTGTGACTGATTGGCTATCGAAATGCGACAGATGTGCCTTAGCTAAAAGAGAAAAGGTTCGCACACCTTTAGGACACCTTCTAGCGTCGGCCCCCCTCGAGGTCGTTGCTATGGACTTCACCTTACTGGAACCAGCTTCAGATGGGAGGGAGTCAGTGCTGGTGCTGACCGATGTCTTCACCAAGTGGACTGTGGCTATCCCCACCCGGGATCAGCGAGCTGTAACAGTGGCCAAGGCACTTACCAAGCACTGGTTTAATAGGTTTGGTGCCCCAGCCCGCTTACATTCGGATCAGGGGCGGGACTTTGAGTCTCAGGTAATTCGCCACCTTTGCGAACTGTATGGGATAGCACAATCCCGGACCACGGCCTACCATCCTCAGGGAAACGGCCAAGTGGAACGTTTCAACAGAACGCTCCACGATCTCCTCCGTTCTTTGACACCACACCAGAGAAGAAGGTGGCCTGAGTATTTGGACGACCTGGTCTTTGCTTATAACACCACACCGCACGCATCGACGGGAGTGTCACCTTTCAAACTAATGTTCGGACGCGACCCAAGATTGGCTCTGGACCGTCTGTTAGGGGACAAACCAGAAGAAGTCACTCCAACCTATGATGCTTGGTTGTCAATGCATATTAAACGACTTGCTGATATGTACCTTCACGTGAACCAAAGATTACAACAAAATGCTGATCGAAGGAAAGAATTTTATGACAAGGGAGCGAAGTCGAGTCCTCTTCAAATTGGTGATAAAGTTTACCGTAGGCATCACGGGAAAGGTCGACAAAAGTGCCAAGATGCATATAGACCAGAGACGTACACTATCGTGGATAGGAACAAGGATATAGATATCTATAAGATTCAGAGAGAGGGAGAAGCTGCTCTCTCTAAGTGGTATAACAGGGTAGAATTTAAAGCATGTCCACCCAAGGACAGCATCCACGAGAGCCTTTGGGATTTTGAACCACAGGTCGAGGACCAGAGTCCCGATGTCATACATAATGAGAGCGAAAGCGAGGATAGTGACCAAGAGGTCCTCATTCAGGATTTGTTACCTAGAGCACCTACGGGTGATATGCCTATCCAGGGGGTAGATAGCTGTGATGAACAAACCCCACTTCAGGGTTCAGCGAGTCAAGACCTGTCAGTTAGAAGGTCGACCCGTGTAACTAAAGGCATGCATTCTAATCCTGGCCATTGGCCACGGTCTGTGTCACAGTTAATGTTACATACATCTGAGTCTGCAGTACAAGACTTAGCGAGCACAAATCATGATGTAGCAGTAATATGGGTCTAAGACAGTTTTATTGGTCATGTATATGATTTCTGATCTATCTTTTACATTGCTAGTTTTGAAGGTATAGGACAGCTTACCGTAGGGTTAAGATAAATCACCACTCATGTTATCTGTACAAGTATGGTAGTGTTGGATGTATGAAGATAACACGAAGGGGGTGCGGGTGTAACCGGACGATGTCGGTACATAATTTAGTTTTTTTTATACATTATTTGGGATAAGTACGGTTTTTGACTAGTCTTTACGGTAGTTGCATTCAACGCACCAGCTACGTCATCCACCATGTTTTACTTGTATGGAGCTAGGACCGCGCCCTGCTGAGTTGAATTACCGACGTTACAGGTGATGATATGTGTAGAGCAATGCAGAGAATGGTCCAGGTGTATTTCTGTAGTCTTCTGATCAGTTGTATCTCCATAGTAATTAGGGGCATGAGTTTAGTTTTATCTAGTCAGAGCCCAGATGGGCCCGCCATGTTCGGAGACGAGATCTGAGGTACTTTATAACATCTTACTCTTTAGTTATTCAGAATTATGACGCGTATGAGAGAAAACCTGTGTTATCATGTGAGATTAATTGTTTGGCAATACTGTGAATCTAGGCCACAGAGTTAACACCGTGTATCGGCGCAATTAAGGAATCTTGACTTTTGTACATGCGCCCGATAGATGGCGCCACTGGTTGCAAATGGCATCTTGTACTGTTGTAAAGCCCCTGTTTATCTTCCTGACGCAATTCTGGTATTTGTTGAGAATTAGTATGAACTAAAGGCTCACCAGTTTGTGTATAATAGGAGAATCCATTGAGTATCACTTAAGATAGTGTTTCTAAGGTTTAAATTACTTATATGCACAGGGTTAATTTTAGGAAATATATCCCATACCCGTCTTGCATGAGATTAAGTCGGATGTAAGGGTCTGTTGATATTTCAGTGTATAAGTCCATTTAGTGAGATGGATGGTTTTATTATTTAGAAGTTATTTCTACCATGCGATGCATATTATTTTCTTTTTATTATTTCACAATACAGAGTTGATAGCTACTTATGTGTTCGTTAATACCCATTCTTACCTATACGGATGCACATATTATGTTGCCTTGTAATTTCTCACTGTAGATAACTGTTTGAGTAGGCATAGTAAATATATGAACCAGAACTGTACGGATATCAGTCTAATGTGAGGAGTTATCACCTGTATGTTTTGTTTCTTTTAATATCTGATAGGGAATAATGTAAGACCATACCTAGAGTATATATTGCCAATGTTGTATTTTCATGACATTGTCATTGTTTCGCTTATATGAGAGTTTTACTCTATTGTTTCAGATGGAAATACGCCAGCCACACACATATATTCACACCACATGTACTCATGGAAATAAAGTGAAGTTATGCCAAGTTGTGTCTTATTCGTAGTAAAACATACTACATCTTTCTGGTGGCAGCAGGTGGGATTTGGCATGATAATAAAGTGGCTGGCGGGTGATAGTGGCCTTCGATGAGACCAGGTGCAGTGAATGGTCACATTGTTTGGAGGAGCTGTATCTATTGGGACTGTGAACGACACTGGTTGTTTATAAGCCATCAGGTGATTACAGCTGTGTTGAGCTGATGAGTGGACTTGCAGCTGATAAAGCCATCCAGGGGACTATGGCTGTATTAATGAATGGACTTTCCTATTATTAAAAAAAAAAAAAAAAAAACTTCAAGTGGCTGTTAATTTATACAGCATTTGGCGATACTCACCTGATGCAGAGCTCTAGGACTATGATGATGTGTTAAGTTTTACAGGGAACTGTAAGTTGTATGGCATAAATACTAAGAAGTCCTGTTGACACTTTTTATCTTCCTTTACCGAAAACAACAGTTGTGAACTATCCATTCCTTGGAAGTCTGTTTGATGGTCTACAAGGGGACTTTGTTTATAAATGTGGGAACCTGCAGTATTATGGACTTGGTTACTTGTCATTAGTGGACTTGTGTATCAAACATTACAAGAACACCTGTCATTATTAATGGTCATCTCTTAAATACCTGCAGTTTGTATTTTATAACTGAGAAATGACAACCTATGCAGATGTGTATAATATTATTTTTGCTCAAGCTTATAGGGAGTGTAATGTATGGTGATACTGTTGCATGAATCCCGTTCATATTAAATATGGACTCCAGCCATTTATGTGTGATATAATTATCAGTTGTCAGAATTTTAAGTTGGTCCTTTGCTGATGGTTGATTATACTAGGTGAAAAGAAAGAATCCTAGTTATTTCTTTTCTCCAGCCATTTGCTAACTGCTGTTGACATTAAACTGAGACAGGTGAGATAAGACAGTGGGTATCTGGAATATGAATATATGCTACATGGTATTATATGTAGGTTTGGTTTTCTGAATACACAAGAACAATGTGATTAACAGAGAACGGGTATTTAACAACCTGATAAGTGAATAATTGGAACATGAATATGATACAGTACTTATCCAGTTTGAGTATCTGACTTTTGAATACATGTATTTTAATGATGTTCTTGTACATCAAGTGACATTGGGCCAAATTGGATATTTATGTGACCAGGTTTTGGTATCTCTTGCCAGTTTCATGTTTTGCTTTACATTTGGTTTTGTATAATGCTCATCAGAAGTAAGTGAATAAGACCAGGTATGTAAGACTGCATGATCATGTATTGGCAGAGTGTGAGACTAAAATATTTATTGTGTTTAACTCAAGTCATGGTTGAAATTGAGGTACCCAATTTGAATGTGTATTTGTTTTACTTTGCTGATTATTAGGGAATACACTCAAGTTGCTATGATGTTCATTGTTGCTTGTATAAGAACAAAACAGGCATGTTAGTGGCCCTGTTGTGTAGATTGCCATAAGACATGAATGGTTATATGATTTTATGAGATTTTGTGTCCTGTTGTTGGCAGGGTTTTCCAGGTAAGGTTTGCTATGTTTGGAACTTCCCAGGGACACTGTGTTTGATATTGCAGAGAATACCTTGCTATTAAGACTTGATGTGATTGACTAGTACTACACACAGATTTGTTGGTATGTGCATGTTTATTTGCTACAACTGATTATTGATACCCTTATTGTGCAATGCTAATAGCATTTGTTATGTAGTAGAACTTCATTGATGATATTCACTCAACAGTCTAAGAGATACTCCATATACTAGTTGACTGGTACTACGTTGTAACTTTCACATTGACAAGACTGTTTTGTATGTGATAACATGTCCCAAACCGGCACTGATCAAGCTGATCAGGGAGCCGGTGCCCTGAATGAAATGGAACTGTTGCAGAGGCAGGTTGAGCAGATGCAAGCTCTTCTTCAAAGACCAGGAATTGATCCACGTCAGCAAAGTGCCCCTCCAAGTGCTAGCCCTCCATTGAGAAGGACTGAGAGGGATGATCCAGTCCCAACTCGTGTAGTTTATACTCAGAGAAAACTGTCTAAATTTGCTGGAGAGAGAGGCAAATTAGAGGACTGGGTCTTAGAGGCCAAAAGTGCTCTTAGAGCCCAAGGTGTACAGGGACAGGAAGCTGTTGAGTTTTTATTAGGCCATTTGGAGGGTCCAGCGAAAAGTGAAATACGATATGCTCCTGATTCAGAGAAGGTTGATGCAGCCGCGGTATTTACTCTTCTTCAGGAAGCATTTGGTGAACGCTTGTCTGCATCTCAGCTGTTAGATAGCTTCTATGGAAGGAAACAGCAGGACAAAGAAACCTTGCGTGATTTCTCATATGGACTCATGAACCTTTTAGACAGAGCTCTGGGTCAGGACCCAGAAGCTGTGGCAAACAGGGACAAAACTCTTCGCGACAGGTTTGCCGAGCGAGTTCGTGATTCTGGACTAAGGAGGGAGTTAAAGAGACGCACTAGAGATCAGCCTGAAATCTCTTTTCGTGCATTAAGGGAGGAAGCTATTAGATGGGCGGAGGAAGACTTAGTTCAGCCCACACCGAAAACTGTTAGTTCATATAAGGTCAAAGCAGACGAACCCCCAAGTTCTTATGAGAAGAGTGAGGTCAGGAGATTACTAGAGGTAGTTGAAAAACAGCAGAAGTGCCATGAAGAGCTGCTTCAGAATCAGCAACAACTGCTAGAGCTCCTGCAGCACCAAAATGTGGGAAACCAGAATCGCCAAATGTCCGAAAATACCGTTAGGAAGGATCAGTCAGAATCACCCCGAAAGTGTTTCTATTGCTCCTCAACGGACCATCTAATCAGAAATTGTCCTAAACGTGTTGCTAGTAGAAGGGACAAGAAAGGGGCTAATCCAGATGCGAAGACTGCTGGTAACACAGGCAGTACCCCTAATGACACCCAGAACAACTCTATTCGGGGGAATCTTGCACCCCAGGCGACAGTTCTAGAGAATACGATTGGTGGTCGTCCATTGGTTACAGCGAGGGTGGAAGGCATCGAGTTGGAACGTTACTAGATACCGGGTCTATGGTTTCTACAATGACTGATGATTTCTTCCACAGATACATTGAAAGGGAAGACACCCAACTAAGAGATAAGTGGGTACAGGTTACTGCTGCAAACGGACTAGAGGTACCCTACCAGGGTATTGTCACAGTAAACATGGAGATTGATGGCCAGCGGATAGAGGATTGTGGAGTACTAGTAGTCAGTAGAACTTCAGAGGAAGTTACAGAGACCCCGGTCCTGTTAGGTATGAACGTGATCTCACAGGTTCCACGCTTCTCCGGGATCTTGTGTGAGCCCAAGGCCAAGTTTATACGTATTGCTGGGATGGAAGCCATTACGATCCCCAAGTCAAGTTCCTGTGAGATAGCCGCCATAGCGCCTCGTTGGAACATGGTTGGATGTGTGGAGGGATTCTCCCAACCTGTGAAGGGGGCAGTTACTGTCACACCAGCATTAGTCACGGTCGGAGGTGGTAAATTACCAATAAGAGTCATGAATATGACTAGTAGGGATGTCACATTGTCCCCAGGGACAAGGATTGGCACCATTTCCCGTGTCAAGGATATACAGAGCGGGTTGAGTAAAGTTGACGTCACTTTTGAGGATAGGAGAGTGCACCTCAGCCAGATAAGTGGAAAGCCCAGGGAGGACAGAGCTGATAGAGATATCCTTGATCTCGGGATTGTACATGGATCAGAGGAGGAGAGAGAAAGACTATTACAGATACTCAATAGACACAGTGAAGTTGTTATGAAGGCGGGGGATGCTGTTGGTTGTACTAACCTCTTAACACACATGATCAAGACAACAGATGACCTTCCAGTGTCTCAACCTTACAGACGTATTCCGCCACACCAGTGGGAGGAAGTTCGACAGCATTTGAAGGAGCTCTGTGAGCAAGGCATTATTAAACGGTCGGTGTCAAATTATGCCTCCCCAGTAGTCCTTGTGAGGAAGTCATCAGGCAGTTTACGACTTTGTGTGGACTACCGCCAGCTGAACAAGAAAGTGCGCAGAGATGCTTTTCCTCTGCCGAGGATGAATGAAATCTTAGACTCTCTGCATGGGGCCAAATATTTTAGCACTTTGGACTTAGCGTCCGCCTACAACCAGATCGAGGTTGCTGAAGAAGACAGACATAAGACAGCTTTTACAACCCCAATGGGCCTATATGAATTCATCAGGATGCCTTTCGGACTGTCTAACAGTCCAGCCACGTTCCAGAGGCTCATGACCACAATATTCCAGGATGACATTCTTAACACCATGTTTGTATATCTGGACGATATAATCGTGTATGGGCGAACCGTGGATGAACACCTCAAAAGACTCGAGGAGGTACTGAGTAAATTGAGCAGATTTGGCCTGAAGTTGAAGTTAAACAAGTGCTCTTTTTTGTGTAGGGAAGTAAGTTTCCTGGGACACTTAGTATCCGGGGACGGAGTGCGTCCTAACCCAGATAGAATAGCAGCTGTGAAACAGTGGCCTAAACCTACGACAGTTAAAGAGCTTAGAAGCTTCCTTGGTTTTTGCCAATTCTACCAGCGGTTTGTGCCAGGCTTTGCTAAAATAGCATCAGTTCTTCATAAGTTAGTAGCGGAAAGTTCAAAGGGGAATTATGGACATCGGAAGCCCAGACGTATTGTGATCACTAATCATTGGGATACTAAACATACTGAGGCCTTTGAGCGACTGAAGGAGAAACTGACCATGACCCCAATACTGGCATACCCCGATTTTAACCTTCCTTTCGTCCTGGAGGTTGATGCGTCGTTGCGTGGCTTAGGAGCCATCCTTAGTCAATACCAGAATGGCAGGAACAGGGTTATCTCGTTTGCTAGCCGAGGATTGAGAGGTGCAGAAAGAAATCCAGCTACTTACAGTGCAAAACGACTGGAGCTCCTGGCACTTAAATGGGCAATATGCGACAAATTTAGAGAATACCTGGAAGGGGCACAGTTCATCGTCTTTACAGACCATAACCCCTTAACTCATCTATTTACACAGAATAAACTGCCCGCAACTGAGCAACGTTGGGCCTCAGCTTTAGCCAGTTTTGATTTTGAAATCAGATACAAGCCAGGCCGTAACAACCAAGCCACAGATGCCCTGTCAAGGTTAGAGGACAGACCATGGGATACTCAAAGTGGCACTGTGTCAGCCATGTGTGCGAAGGTAGCAGATTCTACCAAGGTTCCAATAACACTGATGTGTCAAGTTTCAAAAGACGCCACCGATGGGGAGGTAGGTGAAGCTGGACCAAATTCTCCGAATGGAGTAGCAACTGGTTGGTCTGGTTATAGCCCATCAACCTTGAGCATGATGCAGAAGCGAGATTTGACCATACAACCAGTGTTCGAGGCATGGAAGAAAGGCAAGAAGCCAGCCTTATCGGTACGGCGTAAATTATGTCAAGATACCCAAAGATTGTTACGTCAGTGGGACAAGTTCATGGAGCGTGACAATGTTCTTTATCGTGTGATTGATGATCCACATCATGGCAGGCTTGAACAGTTTGTAGTGCCTGAGGTGATGCGAGAGGAGTTTCTAAAAATTTGTCATCAAAAGCACGGTCATCAGGGTATTGATAGAACAGAGAGTTTGTTAAGGATGAGATGCTATTGGCCTGGGATGCACAAGTCTGTGACTGATTGGCTATCGAAATGCGACAGATGTGCCTTAGCTAAAAGAGAAAAGGTTCGCACACCTTTAGGACACCTTCTAGCGTCGGCCCCCCTCGAGGTCGTTGCTATGGACTTCACCTTACTGGAACCAGCTTCAGATGGGAGGGAGTCAGTGCTGGTGCTGACCGATGTCTTCACCAAGTGGACTGTGGCTATCCCCACCCGGGATCAGCGAGCTGTAACAGTGGCCAAGGCACTTACCAAGCACTGGTTTAATAGGTTTGGTGCCCCAGCCCGCTTACATTCGGATCAGGGGCGGGACTTTGAGTCTCAGGTAATTCGCCACCTTTGCGAACTGTATGGGATAGCACAATCCCGGACCACGGCCTACCATCCTCAGGGAAACGGCCAAGTGGAACGTTTCAACAGAACGCTCCACGATCTCCTCCGTTCTTTGACACCACACCAGAGAAGAAGGTGGCCTGAGTATTTGGACGACCTGGTCTTTGCTTATAACACCACACCGCACGCATCGACGGGAGTGTCACCTTTCAAACTAATGTTCGGACGCGACCCAAGATTGGCTCTGGACCGTCTGTTAGGGGACAAACCAGAAGAAGTCACTCCAACCTATGATGCTTGGTTGTCAATGCATATTAAACGACTTGCTGATATGTACCTTCACGTGAACCAAAGATTACAACAAAATGCTGATCGAAGGAAATAATTTTACGACAAGGGAGCGAAGTCGAGTCCTCTTCAAATTGGTGATAAAGTTTACCGTAGGCATCACGGGAAAGGTCGACAAAAGTGCCAAGATGCATATAGACCAGAGACGTACACTATCGTGGATAGGAACAAGGATATAGATATCTATAAGATTCAGAGAGAGGGAGAAGCTGCTCTCTCTAAGTGGTATAACAGGGTAGAATTTAAAGCATGTCCACCCAAGGACAGCATCCACGAGAGCCTTTGGGATTTTGAACCACAGGTCGAGGACCAGAGTCCCGATGTCATACATAATGAGAGCGAAAGCGAGGATAGTGACCAAGAGGTCCTCATTCAGGATTTGTTACCTAGAGCACCTACGGGTGATATGCCTATCCAGGGGGTAGATAGCTGTGATGAACAAACCCCACTTCAGGGTTCAGCGAGTCAAGACCTGTCAGTTAGAAGGTCGACCCGTGTAACTAAAGGCATGCATTCTAATCCTGGCCATTGGCCACGGTCTGTGTCACAGTTAATGTTACATACATCTGAGTCTGCAGTACAAGACTTAGCGAGCACAAATCATGATGTAGCAGTAATATGGGTCTAAGACAGTTTTATTGGTCATGTATATGATTTCTGATCTATCTTTTACATTGCTAGTTTTGAAGGTATAGGACAGCTTACCGTAGGGTTAAGATAAATCACCACTCATGTTATCTGTACAAGTATGGTAGTGTTGGATGTATGAAGATAACACGAAGGGGGTGCGGGTGTAACCGGACGATGTCGGTACATAATTTAGTTTTTTTTATACATTATTTGGGATAAGTACGGTTTTTGACTAGTCTTTACGGTAGTTGCATTCAACGCACCAGCTACGTCATCCACCATGTTTTACTTGTATGGAGCTAGGACCGCGCCCTGCTGAGTTGAATTACCGACGTTACAGGTGATGATATGTGTAGAGCAATGCAGAGAATGGTCCAGGTATATTTCTGTAGTCTTCTGATCAGTTGTATCTCCATAGTAATTAGGGGCATGAGTTTAGTTTTATCTAGTCAGAGCCCAGATGGGCCCGCCATGTTCGGAGACGAGATCTGAGGTACTTTATAACATCTTACTCTTTAGTTATTCAGAATTATGACGCGTATGAGAGAAAACCTGTGTTATCATGTGAGATTAATTGTTTGGCAATACTGTGAATCTAGGCCACAGAGTTAACACCGTGTATCGGCGCAATTAAGGAATCTTGACTTTTGTACATGCGCCCGATAGATGGCGCCACTGGTTGCAAATGGCATCTTGTACTGTTGTAAAGCGCCTGTTTATCTTCCTGACGCAATTCTGGTATTTGTTGAGAATTAGTATGAACTAAAGGCTCACCAGTTTGTGTATAATAGGAGAATCCATTGAGTATCACTTAAGATAGTGTTTCTAAGGTTTAAATTACTTATATGCACAGGGTTAATTTTAGGAAATATATCCCATACCCGTCTTGCATGAGATTAAGTCGGATGTAAGGGTCTGTTGATATTTCAGTGTATAAGTCCATTTAGTGAGATGGATGGTTTTATTATTTAGAAGTTATTTCTACCATGCGATGCATATTATTTTCTTTTTATTATTTCACAATACAGAGTTGATAGCTACTTATGTGTTCGTTAATACCCATTCTTACCTATACGGATGCACATATTATGTTGCCTTGTAATTTCTCACTGTAGATAACTGTTTGAGTAGGCATAGTAAATATATGAACCAGAACTGTACGGATATCAGTCTAATGTGAGGAGTTATCACCTGTATGTTTTGTTTCTTTTAATATCTGATAGGGAATAATGTAAGACCATACCTAGAGTATATATTGCCAATGTTGTATTTTCATGACATTGTCATTGTTTCGCTTATATGAGAGTTTTACTCTATTGTTTCAGATGGAAATACGCCAGCCACACACATATATTCACACCACATGTACTCATGGAAATAAAGTGAAGTTATGCCAAGTTGTGTCTTATTCGTAGTAAAACATACTACATAATGAAATAGAATATATAAATAAATGTATAAAAAATACTTGTCAAAGTTTAACAAAATTCAGTTTGGTCAGTGGGTCATTTTTGACGGGCCTTGTCCTGGAAGGCATTTGTTCTACACCGAAGTAAGTGGTATACCTGTGTTATGTAGCCATATAGCTGCACCCCTATCCTGAGTGATTACTCTTATAAAAACATGGAGACAAATCAGCTACCACATAACTCACTTTGACTGATGTGCTTCGTGTGTTTTACATGGGTTGTGGTAGCAAAACTAAAATCAGATAATGAGGAAAGAGTGTATAAATCCCCCCCCCCCCTCCCCGAAAATACAATGTTTATATGTAATAGTACGTATGCATATACAAGGACAGGTTTTCTATATATAATGTAACTCCCTCGCTGCGCGTTTGTTCAATATGTATTCCACTGGCAGTGCCACGTACACGTCATGTGTGAAAGAAAATCGGTGAACGCATGCGCGTAACCAAGGACACCCTAATTAAACCCGTGACCTTGCTCATCAATATGCATAACATTGCAAAAATTGGTGGTTTATCTAAAACACGGTTTAACAAAATTAAACCACAGTTCTGCATACGGTCCATAATTTGCCTTAAAACTCAGACTGGTTAAACCAGGTTTAACGCTCAACTCGGTTTAAATTAATCTTCGATACTGCATACGGCCCTTCGAGTTTAATTTGATTACGTTTTCCTCTGTCAACAAACAGCCGTGAACAAAGTACCAGGAGAATCCACGCAGCCAATTAGACATAATAAATTAACACACAAGCTGCTGAAGTTGTTCCTAGAATCCTCCGATCCTGTAAGAACTGGAAACAATAAAAGAAAAACTGTGATATAAAAAAAGATAACGTGAAATTAGTCATGTCCTATTACATCTCTAGTAACTAAACGACTTAAAGGACAAAAGGTCGTGTGCAGCAGCGAAATGTAATTAGAAAAAAAAATTACGTCAAAACTGTGTGTTGAGACGGGTCACGGGATTGACCGCCTTAATCGAGTATTTAAAGAACGTATATTACTCGTAAAAAAACTAGGGGAGGTGAGATTGAACTCGAAATATTAAATGAACATTTGGCTAAAAAGTTTTATATTTGCAATTGAGTAGGTCATACCATGCAGAAGAAGTCGATGACTTTCTGCAGGAAAGGACTCGTATCCGTATTAAAATAATTTATAAATTACTACAAAGTAAGAGTGGAGGAAACAGTTTTCTGCACGCTATGATTAAATAACAAATGTACAGCTTAAGCTGAAAGGCTGACAGGTTCAACAACACTGAAGATGGTGTATAGATACTGACAGTATATATACAATGCAAATAAAATCTGGAATGCAAATTTGGGAATTGTACAAGAAATTTAGAAGAGGCGCAAATTGATTAACAATATATAGAATGTAATGTAAATTTTTTTGTCAGAAAGATCGACAAGTGAAAACAGAATTTTACTTCACAATTATTCTCGGACCCCGAACCTTTCTTTTAGATTCTATAATCCGGGAAGTATAAGATTTCAAAATAGCATCACTGTGATGCTACAATTCCAAAAACAGTTTTAGGTTTCAATGTTTCAGGAACAGGTTTGTCCGGTATCCTTAGCCTTTGGAGGCCAAGATACATCGGCAACTTGATGCCCTGGTTGTCACTGAAACCGCCTCAAACAGGTGCGAGAACCGGACTTGAATAAATACAACTTGCTGTTTTCATGTAAATATAATAATTTGAATGTTTTTGCATGTAGAATAAAAAATGAATCGATCGCCTCCTTTGAGTATTCTTACGACAATTTTGTGAGAAAAAATTGTCAAATATGATGTATAAAGGTTATGTCCGTGGAGAAGTTTTGCTTACTATGCAAAAGTTTTGCTTACTATGTATGTAAAGGACAAAGTTTCTGACCATTGCATTCCGTTTCTAACAAGTTCTCTCCTTTGCTGAGAAGCAAACATGGTATGAATAAAGAAATGAAGCAACAAAAACTTTTCCCTGAATGTGTTCAAGGGGTAACACCAATCTTTATTTTTGACCAATGAACAAGGATCTTTTGTGGACATGTATGGTAATCTGAGAAGGAAAATGTGTGAAGAACAGTCCGTCTGGTCTATAAGGGTTTTTGTTTCGGAACTATAAAACGGTCATTCTTGTGGTACTTCTCATAATTTGTTAGTCCTACTTGACTACACGAGCGAGAGAATTATCCAAAACCTCATTTGTTATGAATTAATATAATTTTCTATGTATGCACAATATTCTAGTTCTGTCATCCATTAAATATTGGGTTATTTCCTGATAATTCATCATGAGACAAGCATATATATCAATACATAAAACGTATCTGGATTCAAAGATGGTTGCTCTAAGATGCAGCAGATGTGCGGTCTCGGTTGATCCCAATATGCCTGATGAGAAGGTCGAACATGTCTCCTCCCCCATAGGGGAGACGCATAGTGTAAGGACTGTCGTCGCCTTCTGTGTCATTTCTTGTGAACGCGATAACTTTTGAACTACTCAATATATTTTTAATGAAATTGAATTTGTTTCAACTTATTATTCGGATGAGTTCAAAAACAGGTGACCTTAATTTGGTCAAATAGACCGAAATATAATGTTTTTTGTGAACCTTGTAACTTTGGAAGTATCGCATATTTTTTCATCAAATTTCAAAATTGCTCAACCAAGTTCTTTGGCGAGTTTGGAAGTTTGTGACCCTGACCTGGATCTTCAAGATCAGATCAGTCGAAATAGTTATTACTGGGGAACGCTATAACTTTTGAATCACTTAATATATTTTCACGAAATTCGACTTATGAAATGTATCTACCAAAATCTCAGAAGTGTTCTAAAACGGGAAACCTTGACCTTAACTTTCAAGGTCAAATCAGCCGGAATAGAAATTACTTGTGAATGCTGTGAATTTTTAAGTGGTTCGCTTTTTTTTCTCAAATTTTTGGATGGAAGGACAAAAGGGAGGGGTAATGTGTATCAGTTTTGGCATTGCAAACCAACCTGATTCTAGTTTTTCTTTTGCTGCGTGTTATCTTCCAAGGTACAGGTCTGTGACACAAGTACCAACTCTAAATACATACTCCCTTTTACACTATTTATCAAATGAGCGCCATTTTACTTTATGCCATCTGGTAACGGCAGTTACTGTTAATTTTAAAAGATCCGATAAGTGGGGAATGGTACGTTGCTGTTGATTAGTATGGAGCCGTGCCTGTCCACCTGAGCAAACACTTGATGGTTAAAGTGTAATGATTATGATGATTAAAAAATTACGAAGAAAAATTGTAAAAGTACAGGACTAATAATTGTGAGACTGAAGCAAATTAGCAAAATGACCCTGATTGGTCTAAAAAAACCCGGGGACCAAGTGTTAGGTGCTAATAAAGGTACCAAGGATATTTATATTAGAGAGCCGATGCCGCCGAAACGGGGTCAAGCTTGGCCATACCGAATTTACCTGCAGCCGCCGAAATTTCTTCAGCTAAAGTGAGCCGACTTTGCACAAATTGAGAAATGATAATTCGATTTTCAAAATGGCGAAACCCACGTATAGGCCTAATTACGTAACCACTTTCAGTATTAGTCCGTATAGTCAGGCCTCGTTGCCCCATGGTCTAGCCCCTGATTGGCATATATATGTACTTGCAGACAAGAATAAGGTAGCATCAGTTAGAAACACCTATATCTTAATTCAATCCAAAAGTGGTTTATATTCATATTAGACCCGACAGAGTGTATTCATTACTTTAAACCTGATTTAGTCCATTCCCTGGTCATCGTATTGCCGGTGCAGGGGCACAGCTGTCCCTTACCTATATCTTGCTCCTATGGTGCAGTGCAGCCTCTCAATGCAGCCGCAAAATTAGGTAACCAAATCCTTCGTTTGCCTTTTATATACTTTTTACTTAAATGTTTGCCTTTTCATAGAAAACAGAGATATTCATCTTCAGGCGCGGTTCAAGGATTTTTGGCAGGGAGGGGTCAACGGGTGTCATGCATAAAAATTGTCGTTGATAAAAGGACGTTGGTTAGGAGCGGGGGGTGGGGGGGTCTCAACCCCGTAAAAACCCCCCGTCATGCATAAGATTTGTCAAAAAAAAGGTTGTTGGGGTCGCGACACTGCGAAGAAATTATAAAATGTATATATCTGCGTAACATACTACAATGTTGAACAAGAGACCAAGGGGTCTAATGTTCACTCTGTGAATTACTGTGCAATTTGGCAAGTGATTAAAATAAAATGAATGTGAAAATACCATTCATTCCTTTCCAAGTGGACACTGTCCTATTGCACAAGGTAGGTGGTGCCACCTATCTGGTTTATGAGAAAACTTTCCAAGATGACTGCACATGCCAAATTTCAGACCAATACAGACCAATATATTGAGATAGGAGCAATTTTCACCGAAAGCAAATGTATGAATGGACACCACAGGTAAATTATTGCAGATGGCGCCACCAGTCTTGTTTACGAGATGGGGGTGACGAAGATCTATGGACATGCACAATTTCAACCCAATACACTGAACAAACACTAAGACAATCAAATGGCAAATGCAAAGTTGGACACTCCGCAAAAAGTATTGTAGGTGGCGCCACCTGTCTGGTTAACGAAAAAACTTTCCTAGATGGATAGACATGACAAATTTCAGATCAATACATTGAACCACTCCTGAGATTGAGGGTTGTTATATAAAAGAAACCCAGGTTTGTACTGCACAGAAAGGTTCTCCATCATTGTTACCTACAACTTCATAGGTGAGGGAACAAGTATGCCAGGTTTTGGAAAGATCAGTCCAAGGGTCCTAGAGGAGACTCTGTTTTTGTGGATTATAACAAATAAATACTTAATGACATATTTTGGATAAAAGCAGAAAACACCATTACAGCCTGCTGAAAGTAGCTAAACAGGTGGCACCACCTGGAGGTCAAAATCATTAAGCAGTCACATGATCAATATTCCTGTGAAATTTGAAACTGAAGGCTGCAGCAGTTCCTAAGATATTTGGTAACAGACAATACATCATGTATAGAAACACATCAACATCCGTAGATTTGCCATCTTGAAAATCACTTGACTGAATTTATACTCAAATTATTCCTCTTCCTCTTATTACTTTATGACTTATCTTGAAAGAAGTGGAAAGTAACATTTTGTCCCACAGAAAGTAGGTCAACATAGCTGGCGCCACCTGGAGGTCAAAATCATCTGGCAGTCACATGATCAATATTCCTGTGAAATTTGAAACTGAAGGCTGCAGCAGTTCCTTAAATATTTGGTAACAGACAATACATCCTTTATGGAAACACGCCAAGTTGCTAAATTTTGCAACCCACACAATTTGAAGTACTGTAGAGATGCCATCTTGAAAATGATTTGACTGAATTTACACACAAATTATTCCCCTTCCTCTTAGGAACTTCTGACTATGATATGAAGGCCAAATTATTAATATTTTGTGACTTATCTTGAAAGAAGTGGAAAAGATTATTTCTTCCCGCAGAAAGTAGGTCAACACAGGTGGCGCCACCTGGAGGTCAAAATCATTTAGCAGTCACATGATCAATTTCCTGTGAAATTTGAAACTGAAGGCTGCAACAGTTCCTAAGATATTTGGTAACAGACAATACATCATGTATAGAAACACATCAAGCTGTCATATTTTGCGATCAACAGAATCTGAAGTTACGTAGAGACACCATCTTGAAAATGACTTGACTGAATTTATACTCAAATTATTCCCCTTCCTCTAAGGAACTGCTGGCTATGATATGAAGGCCAAAATATCAATACTTTGTGACTTATCTTGAAAGAAGTGGAAAAGACCATTTTTTCCCGCTGAAAGTAGGTCAACACAGGTGGCGCCAACTGGAGGTCAAAATCATTTAGCAGTCACATGATTAATATTCCTGTGAAATTTGAAACTGAAGGCTGCAGCAGTTCCTAAGATATTTGGTAACAGACAATACATCCTGTATGGAAACACATCAAGTTGCTAAATTTTGCAACCCACACAATTTGAAGTTCTGTAGAGATGCCATCTTGAAAATGATTTGACTGAATTTACACACAAATTATTCCCCTTCCTCTTAGGAACTGCTGACTATGATATGAAGGCCAAATTATTAATATTTTGTAACTTATCTTGAAAGAAGAGGAAAAGATCATTTCTTCCCGCAGAAAGTAGGTCAACACAGGTGGCGCCACCTGGAGGTCAAAATCAATTAGCAGTCACATGATCAATATTCCTGTGAAATTTGAAACTGAAGGCTGCAGCAGTTCCTAAGATATTTGGTAACAGACAATACATTATGTATAGAAACACATCAAGCTGTCATACTTTGCGATCAACAGAATCTGAAGTTACGTAGAGACGCCATCTTGAAAATGACTTGACTGAATTTATACTCAAATTAATCCCTTCCTCTAAGGAACTGTTGGCTATGATATGAAGGCCAAAATATCAATACTTTGTGACTTAACTTGGAAGAAGTGGAAAAGACCATTTTTTCCCGCAGAAAGTAGGTCAACACAGGTGGCGCCACCTGGGGGTCAAAATCATTTAGCAGTCACATGATTAATATTCCTGTGAAATTTGAAACTGAAGGCTGCAGCAGTTCCCATGATATTTGGTAACAGACAATACATCATGTTTACATAGAAACACATTAAGCTGTCATATTTTACGATTGACAGAATTTGAAGTTCCGTAGAGACGCCATCTTGAATATGACTTGACTGAATTTATACTAAAATTATTCCCCTTCCTCTAAGGAACTGTTGACTATGATATGAAGGCCAAAATATTAATATTTTGTGACTTTTATTTGAAAGAAGTGGAAAAGATCATTTCTTCCCGCAGAAAGTAGGTCAACACAGGTGGCGCCACCTAGAGGTCAAAATCATTTAGCAGTCACATGATCAATATTCCTGTGAAATTTGAAACTGAAGGCTGCAGCAGTTCCTAAGATATTTGGTAACAGACAATACATCATGTGTAGAAACACATCAAGCTGTCATACTTTGCGATCAACAGAATCTTAAGTTACGTAGAGACGCCATCTTGAAAATGACTTGACTGAATTTATACTCAAATTATTCCCCTTCCTCTAAGGAACTGTTGGCTATGATATGAAGGCCAAAATATCAATACTTTGTGACTTATCTTGGAAGAAGTGGAAAAGACCATTTTTCCCCGCAGAAAGTAGGTCAACACAGGTGGCGCCACCTGGAGGTCAAAATCATTTAGCAGTCACATGATTAATATTCCTGTGAAATTTGAAACTGAAGGCTGCAGCAGTTCCTAAGATATTTGGTAACAGACAATACATCATGTATACATAGAAACACATCAAGCTGTCATATTTTACGATCGACAGAATTTGAAGTTCCGTAGAGAAGCCATCTTGAATATGACTTAACTGAATTTATACTCAAATTATTCCCCTTCCTCTAAGGAACTGTTGACTATGATATGAAGGCCAAAATATTAATACTTTATGACTTATCTTGAAAGAAGTTGAAAAGACCATTTAATCCCGCAGAAAGTAGGTCAACATAGGTGGCGCCACCAAAAGCTTATTTTTGCATGTCCATCCCATGATTAGTAATTCTGCAAAGTTTTATGAAGATAGCTGATGTGGCTGTTGAGATATTTGGTAACAGACGGTGGACGGTGGACAGTTGACAGTGGACAGTGGACAGTGGACGGCGGAAGCTGCGCCATGGCATAAGTTCACAGAGTGAACTAAAAATGCAAGGGATAAAAGAGAAGTCTGTGAAGTGACCCTATAAATACGCTATTTTTATGATGAAGAAAAGATCACCTTAAACCTTTATTATTACAATTCAAATCTAGAGCCAAATCCCTTCAGAAAGAAGAATATCTCATAGCAGAAGAAAAACAAAAGTTAGAACTGCATTTAAGGAAAATGGAGCCTAATATTGCTTCTCGTAATGTGAAATTTCCTTATGATGTAAATATTATAAACGAAAAGGTCAGATTTAAGTATTCCTCTGTCATAACAATATATTATAATATGAAGTAGACGTTGCTGTCTTCATAAATATTATTCTGTTTTGTCTTGTATCAATGTTGTCTGGTGTGATGATGTTTTGTCATAGTCAGCTTTATGTTTATATTGTGTAATATATTTCTGTCTTAATTGTGACCGGAGTTGAGGCAGGTATTTATTTTTTTTAAATAATCAGAACTGTAAAATGAGTTTCAACAGGTTAATTTGGATCAGAATGAGATTCTATATTTGTATGAATTTATGTTCGATGTATCTTTTGTTGTATATTAAGAAATGTCAATAAACTGTAAAACAAGGGACCCATGGGTCACGGCGCTCAGCTGTTACATATGATAAAAAAATATGATTTAGAAATGAGGCACATGCTTTTTTTGTGTGGAAATAAATATAAGCTGTATTATGAGTTGTGGGTGTTTAGCTTATGTATGATTTTGATAGTATCTTTGGAGACAGGGAAGAGGATTAATTTCATTTATTTTATGAACAAATGGAGTGCTATTGTCACACAGATTTTGACTTGGCCATATAACTTATAAGCAGAACATATAATATAAGAGTTTAACTATTTATTTAAAATAATTACAAATTCTCCCAAAAACAATTTTTATTAAAAATAATAAAAGAATCGTATATTTTTTTTAAAATACAATACAACTGAAATGATTATTAAAATAATATCAAAGAATATATTCATGAATGCATTCATGAATACATTTTGAAAGTATTTGCACTGGTATTCATATACTTTCATCTTTACCTGAATTCCCATTCTTATGCAAGAAATTTTATAATGGAGTACATATTCATATTCGTATTCAAATACATTTGCAAAGTATTCGCACCATGTCTGGTATTTATTCAGTTTTCACCAAACAATGATGTTGAGAATCCAGAATATACAAAATTCACACATTTAAATAATGATCATAAGTACCTGGTGTATGGCTTTTATTCATATTAAAAAAAAATAAATGTAATATATTCATTTTGGACTAATTTCACATCAATGTACACACTAGACACAGCAGAAATCTAGATTAATATTATCAACTGCATCTTAGTCTATCATTAATTTCCTTCATATGATCCCTAATGATTAGTAATGAATAATATGATTTATTTTTTTATCATTAAAATTGAACTGAAAAATACCTGATAGGTGACTGCATAGTGTTATTTGGAATATAATCGATACAAGATTCTTATATCATCAGTAACTGCAAGTTAATTTCCTGTTATTGTCAACTAACAAATTCCTTTTCTATTTTTCTTTGTTATTAAAAACCAATAAAAATTTATTTATTTATTGTTTATTGTTATGTTGTTAGTTAAAACTACTAGATGAGTTGGGTTGGACACCTGGATCAACTGTGGCTGGCCATAAGCTGCCTGGCTGCCCCAGTGTATGCCTCGTGTCAAGCGTGCATAATTTGATGAAAGGTCAACAAGGTCAACATACAGGTGACTCAAAAGGGGCTGGGAAGAGCTAAAGTCTGACATGGTCTCATAAAAACATTAATAAAAGCTACAATTTTTGGTCAATTTCTTTCAACTTTCTAAACTAAAAAGCTGAAATCCTTATGTGTACATGATATGAAAATTATATCAACAGTGCTCACAGGAAACAAACGTGCCATGGTCAAAGTTGGGCAAAATTTAAGGTACTAATTTTATATTTATACTAATAACTTATAAAATTTGAAAAATTCAGAACCAATTTTGGGTATTTAATTGAATCTTGATAAAATAATGTTACATCCCTGACAAAAAATCTCTAGCTTCAGCAATCCTCTTGTTAAAGGAGTAAATATATTTCTTGATTTTTTTACAAAGTGCATTATGTTTGGGCCAATAACTTAAAACAATTATGCAATACTGACATCATTTCTGGCATGTGCATAGAGAATGTATAGAAAAATATGTATATTAAATATGATTAAAGTCAGATCAGTGGTTTTGATATTAGGTAGTTTTGAAGTGTAACAATGGGTTTTTAATGGAAAATGAAGTTTTTCATTAATATCTCGAAGGTATTAAGTCCTAGTGACCAAATTTTTGGCATGGTAGGGGATTTTGGAGACATCTAATTGTATGCCAAATTTTAGGAACTGAGAGCTGAAGCTGGGGAGCTGAGCTCTTGCAAACTGCACAACACTAGCTTGATGTAAACAATATATTACATGAAGTTTGAATACTTGAATAAAATCTACAGTTTTTGATCAACTGGTTCCAAATTTTTGGTGTTAACAGACAAAATGCTAACAAAAACATCCTGTGAAAATTAAATCCACAGTACTTACAGGAAAAAAACGTGCCATGGTCAAAGTTGGGCAAAATTTAAGGTACCAATTTTTAATTTTTGTTAACATTTAAAAAAAAATTAAAGATTCTTATCTAATTTTGGGTATACAATTTAATTTTGATTAATTAAGGTTATATTACTGGAAAAAAAGTCCACAGCTTTAACATGTTTTGTGTTAAGTGATCAAATATCTTTCCTGATTTTTTTACAAAATGCATTATGTTTGGGCCCATAACTTTTTTAAATTATATAATACAGACATAATTTCTCGCATGTACATAGGAACTATATAGGGGAATATTTATGGTAAATATGAGGAAAAACAGATGAGTAGTTTTGATATTGGCAGTCCTGAAGTGTGAAAATAGGTTTTTAATAAAAAAAAATTGAAGTTTTTCCTTAATTTCTCAAAGGAACAAAGTTGCAAAGACCCAGTTTTCGGCTTGGTAGGAGATCTTGGGGACATCTAACATTATGCCAAAGTTTGGATTCCTAGGTCTTACGGTTTCAAAACGTGCCACATCTACGGACAGACGGACGGACGACAGACAATGGACCACGACTATAGCTCAGATGACTTATAGTCAGCTGAGCTAAAAAGATCACCTTAAATCATTTTTTTATCCAAAATACATATTCAGTTTGACACTTTTTAGTATCCTATGATAACAATCAAATAGTTTTGCTTATTTGAGTACAGTGGTTGGAACTAGTGTTAATAATGAGGATTTGTATTGTCATTTATGTCAAAATCTAATATTTTTAAAAATTACGTCTCCAGGTAGAAGAAAAACGTTTCTGATTATCCTTCGGTTGATTTTGGTAGAGTTTTAAAACAGAAATTCTGTTGTATTTTTTTTTTTACCTTTGGTACTAAATCTCCTGGCCTATGTGGGCCTAGCTACCCCACGCCTTTGTTGTGGAATAAACAACTGTCTTGCCTGTTCCAACAGACCAATCAACTTCGTCATTCGTTTAAGCATCACACCAAGGTTCTTACTGAAAATTGTTTATATTTCCACAAACAAATCTGTTCTTAAGGCACGTTCGCTATCTGACTTTTTGTACCCAAATCTGTCCACGGATGTGTACTTAGGGTCGGACCTTGGGCAAAACTCTCCATTGACATTATGGTACATACATATTGTTATAGTAGTGACGACAACTACATACAGATTGGATATAATCCATTTACTACATGTGAACAGACATAGGGCGCGTCATGCTAGACGGCCATCTTGACAGAACTATACGCGCTGTGAAACGGTGACCGCGGTTGTACGCCAGCTGTGATATGACGCATTATTAAGTAGTGCCAGCATGACATAAAACTAAAACTTATTATCGCAACATCTCCCTCTTCTAAATAAGAATTAATGTTAAACTGGAGCGTCCAACGAGAGAGAGTAAAACATGTTAACCAAAACCAAAGTTAACTGGGGTGTCATTAAAACTAGTGTCCATCGCAAATTTAACAGGTTTACCAAGGAAATTAAACAGGTTGACTGGAATGTCTCTGTTGGCTGTTTGTGAGGTACATATTATAATAAAGGTGTCCATTTCGCGGGATTTCTGATTCTTAAGGAAAGAAGAGGTCCATGCACGTATTTTGAATGTTAATTAAATCGTATCAGTCCTGATATCTTACAGGTGGTTTTATCTCACGGCCATATCGTGTAACAGTTGTTGGTTTCTGTGGTCGCGGCTGTTTGTCAGTTGGTGGCTGTGCAGCTGCCTGCAGCTGCTCAGCTGGTGACGACTGATTGCGAGCATTCGGAGCATCAGTGCCCCTATTTGGTTGTTGTGGCACAAATGGAATCTCATCGGCGAATCGAACGCGCTTTGTTCGGTTTACATCATTTGTTTGTGTTGTGTATTGTATGCGTATGTGTCTTCTGTTTCGTCTGACTATAGTACCATCGCGTGTTCGTATTCGGTACGATCGTGGTTCCTTGCATACGGTTACTACTTCGCCGGGTGTCCATTGATGGGTTTCTTTGTTTAATGTTCTCACCTGTTGTCCGACCTTAAGTGGGTGTAATTCAGGTCCGGCTCTTTGGTTGTAGCTTTGTGTCATCTGTTGTGTGCGGTGTTGTAGACCTGTGTTGATGTCATGGTTTGTATTGTAGTTAGCAGTTTGGTTACTTGGCAAATTCGTTCGGATCTGCCTGCTGAATAGAATTTCGCTCGGACTGGGTAAGTGTGAATCAATAGGAGTACATCGCAGATGCTGTAGTGCTACGTTTATGTCTTTCTGTGTTTTTGTACACTTTTTTATGATACCTTTGACTGTTCGAATGTCTTTCAACAAAACCGTTCGATTGTGCATATCGTGGCGATGTTGTGGTGTGCTTTACGTTCCATTTTGTACACATGTCACCGTATGGTTTTCCACTGTATTGTGGGCCGTTATCCGTGATTATTTCAAGAGGTGGTCCAAAGATGCTAAAGCATTCAGCTGTTTCATTAGCGATATCACTGCTTTTTGTGTGGTTTAGACGTTTGACATACGGAAACTTTGAATGGTAGTCCACTATTATCATGTAGTATGTGTTGTACACTTCGAATAAGTCACTTGCAATTTTAGTCCATGGGGTGCTCGGAACTTCGTGACTGATCATTGGCTCTTTTGTCTGCTCAGGCAAACTTTCCTGGCAAACAGCACATTTCTTTATCAATGTTTCTATGTCTCTGTTGATATGAGGCCAATACACACTACTCCGTGCTAGCTGTCGCGTTTTCTCAATACCAAGATGTGCCTCATGTAATTGTTCCAGAATGTTTTGGCGCAGCTGCTCTGGAATAATCACTTGTCGTCCTTTAAAGAGTATACCGTTGGTTATTCCAATTTCGTCGCGGAATGACCAAAATGGACGGAGATCCTGAGAGAGCTCACCTATCTTCTCTGGCCAACCATGCTGAACTGTTTGCTGTAGTGCATGCATGGTCCTGTCCGATAGGTTATACTCCCGTAATTGGGTCTGTTTTTCAAGACTGAAGTTGACCAGATCGATTTTGTGGTTATCGTCTATGTCGTCGATACAAAGCCCATCAACTTGCTCATCCAGTGGTATGTCTCCAGTCTTTTCCGGGTTCGGTAATCTCGAAAGCGTATCTGATAGGACCATCTGACTTCCCGGTTTGTACTCGAGATCAAAGTCGTAGCCTTGTATCTTGACGAGGAGCCGTTGTAAGCGGGGAGGTGCACTTGTTAGCGGTTTTGCATGTATCATCACAAGTGGTTTATGATCGGTAATGACCTTGAAACACTTCCCGAACACAAAGGCATGGAATTTCTGGATTCCGAAGACTAACGCTAGAGCTTCGCGCTCAATGTTCGAATAAGCTGCCTGTGTGGCTGTTAGCGTTTTTGACGCGAACGCGATGATTTTGTTTTCCTGTAAGAGGCATGCCCCTAGGCCTTTCTGGGACGCATCTACCTCTATGACAGAGTCTTTCTGTGCGTTGAAATACGCAAGACACGATTCTGGGTTTATGCTTTTCTTGAGGGATTCGTATGTCTGTTGATGGTCCTCCTGCCAATAAAATGGAGTGTCTCTTTTCAACAGATCTCTCAGAGGGGCAGCCTTTTCAGAGAAATGAGGAATGTGCGCAGACAGATAGTTCATGAGCCCAATAAAGCGTTGCAAATCATCCTTGTCTTGGGGTGTGGGCATATTCCATATATCCTCAACTTTTTTGGGATCCGGTTTGATCCCCTTTGCAGTGTAGACTGAGCCGAAGAACTCTATCTTGTTTGTTTTTATGACACATTTCTGTGAATTGAATACTAGACCTTCTTCACGGGCCACTTGCATCAGGTTCAATAAGTTTTTGTCATGTTCTGTTTCATCCCGCCCGAACACTGCGACGTCATCTGCGATACCAGTGCACCCTGGTGCCTTTTCTAGTATGCGATCCATGGCGTGTTGGAATAAATCTTGTGATACCGATAGTCCAAACGGCAACCTTGTGAAACAGAACCTGCCGAATGGGGTGCGGAAGGTTGTTAGTTCCTGACTGTCTTTGTCCAAGGGGATAGACCAATAACCTGACTTGGCATCGAGCTTTGAGAATACTCTTGCCTCCGCAAATTCCGGGTTCAGTTCCTCGAGCGTAGGAATTTTGTGTGGACAGCGTTTGAGACAGTTATTAAGCCGTTTCGGGTCCAAACACACCCTGAGGGTACCGTCTTTCTTCACACTAGTAACGATAGAGGAACACCAATCTGTGTGATGGGTCACTTTACGTATCACACCTTGTGTTTCCATTTTCTCGAGCTCCGTTTTCAGTTTCTGCTTAATGTGTACGCTACATTTTCTTGGAGCATCAATAGTGGGTTGTGAGTCCTGTTTTAGGTGAAGTTTGGCAGTCTCCTTAAAGCTGCCTATACAGTCAAACCGATCAGGAAATAACATCTTTAGCTCATCGACTGTGTTGATTTTTGTGTCTGGGCGACTGTCTTGGTAGGCTTTACTGGCGTTATCGGTGCCTCGCGGGTCACTGACATGTGCCTTTTCACTGTTTACGTCTTTGTTTATGTCATGAATAGTAACTATTTGTAGTTGCTCACAAGCACTCAGACCAAGGACAGCAGGTCCTTGAACTTCAACAACATAGAACTTGTATTTATGCCATTCAGAGCCTTTATATCTGCACAATAATCTCAATGTCCCGTGGCATTTGATTTCACTGCCATTATAAGCTGTCAATTTTACATCTCTGGCTGGTTCTATCTGATTTCTCCAACTGTTACCATACATATTTTTGACTATCCGGGCTGGTAAAGTATTGCCTGATGCACCAGTGTCTATTTTCAGTTTCAGTTTATGCTCACCAGTTTTGTTAGGGCATATGATGTGCAATGTACTGAATGCCTCATCTCTCACACTATCAACACATAGGTCTGATACCACAATAGTACTGAAGGTATATTGTTCATCATCTGTATCAGAGTCATCTGTTTCATGTGTTTGTGTGTTTTGTATCTCATACACATTTCTACCCCTGTCACTCTGATTGGTGCGTCGTTGCTCCCTAGATTGATATCTGGACTGTCGGTTCCTGCTATAGGACTTGTTTCTGGTGCGACTGCGACCCCGAGTGCTGCTCCACTGTTTCCATTGGCGACACTGTTTAGCCCAATGACCTAATTTGCCACAGTTTTTACATCGGTCTCTGTAGGCAGGGCACTTTCTCGGGGGATGTGAAAGTCCACATTTGTGACACACTTTTTTGACTGTATGTATATCTGTAGTGCTGTCCTTGGAGTTTCTTTGCCTCGTACGATTGCTTCGTACTTGCGGGCTTGTATCAACAGCTCCTCTTCCGTGAATCCTTTCTTGCATTCCAACAGATATTTTTGAAAGGAGTCATGAGGTGTGCTTGCTATTACTAGCTCAATGATACGCTCAGTGAGCTCGGCTGGTTCAAAGTCACATGATTTGCCTTTCTGTCGGCACCTTGTGACAAAATCATCTGTTGTCTCACAAGGTTGCTGACGATACTGCATTAGCTCCATTCGGTTGATACGAAAATTCACTTGTATGTTCAGCTGGTCCTCAAACAGCTTGTACAGTTTGTTGGGCTTTTTCTTTTCGTCGTCAGTTAGGGCAGAGGCATTAATACGTCGAAGCCCTTCTTCGCCTATCGCGATTTGTATTTTTGTTGCCTGCTTGGCTGGGTCAGTGACCCCTTCGTCTTCAAAAAATAAACAGATCCGTTGTTTGAACAAACGAAACGCCTCGCCCAGGTCAGCATGGGACCAATCCATATTGGGATATCTTGACATATTTATCTTATATTTATGAAACGTTATTTATGTAGAACGGACGTATATGGTACACTCGATTCTCCGTGGCTTATAATATAACAGCAATTTCAGTCACTGGCGCCGTAGCGCCATCTTCCGGTGCACTTTGTAACTATTTGGCTTGTGAAGCAAACATGCCTGCTTTCTGGAAAATACTGCGTTGAACAGTCTTGAAACCACGTATAATCAAGTATTCATGCAGAACAGTACCTGTATAGCGCATGCGAGTGTCCATATGGCTCATATGAAGGTATAATCCAGAGCTGATCTGACGCACATATCAGGCGGAAACACATTGACGAGACTGCAAATAGTCCGTATCACCCGGCCGCGGGCGATCGAGTTTGAAACCTTCAGCCTTATTCAGTGCTGTTAGCACTTTGGATATGTCCGTAGATAGGCCTATTCCTGGCGTGCGTAAGATCCCACCGCTGCCACCATGTTATAGTAGTGACGACAACTACATACAGATTGGATATAATCCATTTACTACATGTGAACAGACATAGGGCGCGTCATGCTAGACGGCCATCTTGACAGAACTATACGCGCTGTGAAACGGTGACCGCGGTTGTACGCCAGCTGTGATATGACGCATTATTAAGTAGTGCCAGCATGACATAAAACTAAAACTTATTATCGCAACACATATTACCTAGGAACTTAGGCCGCTCTGTTTTGCCTAAATAGCCATTTTCACTTTGAGATTCAGGTGTCAAGACAATCTATATAAGCCGGCCATTCTGCCATCGAAGTAACCAGGACTCGTGTTGTCCTACTGCGATCAAAGACATTGTACATTGGCAGATTTCAGGCTAGAAAGTCGACCAGATACTCTATTTTGAATACTACCTTCAGATCGGAGTAGTTCTGGAATTCACGGGTTAATTATCAATCAACACATCAATTTTATAGATGACGGACGGTTCAGAATTTTTTTTTTCAAATGTAATGTATATAGCATGATTAATGGGCCATTGTGTAAGGGAGACCAGACCAAGAATATAAGTCCACCTGGAATCACACAACAAACAACAATCATATTTAACAAACATTTTGAAAAAGAATATTTATTAAACAAACAACTGTCTAAATCCTAATCGCTTCATCAAAATAAATCAATTTAACAATTAACATAAATGTATTCACATATTACTGTCAAACAAGACAGCGTTGGTCCTGACAGACATTATCCGTGAAATCTATTAGTAATTTTTCCAGCTTCACAGAAAGAACGCACTTCATTCATGCTAATCTGATATATATATGGAATCCATCTAAAGCATCTTGCTGAATGAAGATACCTTTGTTTTGTGCATCTAACAGCTTGAACAAAATTTGCTCTCTAATCACTAATATATCATGATTACAAGTTCCATATATTATTTGATGATTGTTATTCGATCCTATTGCATCCTTTTGGTCGGATTTGATAAGCACCGGTCTGCCAGCTTCAACCGTTAAAGTAGAGTAGTTATTTAAACCAAGGTTAGTATGCCTTAAATATATTCCTCAACAACCAATCCCATCCCTTGTGTCGGGTTCTTTCGTCTAAGACTATGATAACCATTCATCTCCTTCACTCCTTTCACATAACATCTCCTATCCCCAACCTGGTCGCCCATTTCGTGGCTGAAGCCACTGTTCCGCTCATTTTATCCTTCACCAGGATGTTATCTATGTTAACATAATCCATATCCAGGAAAATGAGATGAAGTAAAACAGGCCTATCTCTTAGTCTTTTTACAGATAGTATGCAGGAAATATTAATTGGAGCACATGAACAATAATAGCAGAGTGCATGATTGAAAAAACACACATCTTTTATAATACCTGAGTGAAACATGCATGAAATGAAGCATCAGAGGAATGGCCTATTAATCATCATTTCATATACTATTTTCTTTTTAGTCATTTTCTTAGCGATTAATGGCGTGCAAGACAATCATATTAATAATTGGTTGTTTTCTTTATAAATCAACCAAATCGGGTTGCCTTTTCATGTTTAATGATGAATCTACAATGATTGTTCTACAATCACTGAACATGATTTAGCAACTGATTTTTAACTCTATTAGCTATAAATGGCTTCAATACCAGATTTCTTACCTAGTCTGCACATCTTTAATTTACGTTTCACACAAACATACCATCTGACAGCAGTACCTAACAACACAAATTGTATCAAGTATACCATCCATTGGTCATATATCATACGTTCTCCAATAATTATTTCATCATCCAATCTCATCACATACCCAACATCCCAGTTCCTAAATATATGATCATGTACTTACATTCTATGATATCAGTAAGACACATTATGCAAATGCAAAATCTGATTTCTTCACCTGATAACACTATCTACTTTAAAATTAAGTTTATAAGTATTCGTCCCTTGATCATATGATTTCTACGATGTTTGTAATAGCACCTGACAAGTACATCTTGAACTATAATTTATCATTACTTTTAATAAATGTATGGAATAAGCATGGCAGTGTTCCTGACATATTGTAGATAATTAGGGTCCTTCCCCCATCGCTTCATGCCCATCCTCTCCAGCATGGGGATCCCCGAGACCTTGGTGAGTAAGAGTGTTGTAAAGAGAGGAGAGATAATGCCGAGATGTTCCATTCCTCGAAGCACTGAGGTTGCAGACACATACAGTCCAGTCCACAGCAGGATTTCACCGAAATAGTTTGGATGACGGCAGGTACTCCAGAGGCCAGTGGTGATAAATTTACCCTTGTAACAAGTAGACAGATTCAATTAAAGTAATACTGAACAGGAATTGATATTATTTTATTTTTCAACCTCAGAAATTTTTATCGGTTTGGTACAAAAACCTTTTCTCAGAATAAATTATGCCATTATGGAGGGTAGAAAGTGTTTGGGTATTAAATATGAACTATATTAAGTGAAATTTTTAAATATAACCACAGGTGGGTTTGAGTTTATGTCTATCAAAGGAGGGGCATATATTAACTAGAATTTGGGTAGTCGAATCAAACTTCAGAGTCTGCCAAAATCAGAGTGGAACAGGTGAAGTGAGGCATGGATTGAGTAGCAAGGGGAAATAGAGTGAGATGTGTTGCATATTAGCATGGATGTCTGCAGCTGAAATGTGTATGTAGGTTGTGCCAACTACCACAAAATCTAGAAAGCTGTCCAAGTTGTATACAAATGCAAAATTTTAGGCAGATAAGTCAAATCACTACATGTATATGAGTGATTTTATCCCACAGCAGACAAAGATGGACTTGTGCAAAAATGGTGGGAGGTGGCACCATCAATTTTGTGTATGATTAAGAGCTATGTGAGATCTGTACACATGCAAAATTTCAGGGGGATATGACCAACCAGTCCTGAGATATAAGCCTGAATGTCTGCAGCATAAAACATAAATGTATGTGGCGCCACCTGTGAAAAAATTGAGACATCTATCCAAGATGTATAAACACGCAATATTTTACGCAGATAAGTCAAACCACTACTGAGATATGAGTGATTTTAGCCCAAGCCAGACAAACAGATGGATGCTTTGCAAAAATGATTGCAGGTGGCCCCTCCAGTTTTGTGTAAGATAAGGAGCTATGTGAGATCTATACACATGCAAAATTTTGGCCCGATAGGTCTAGCGGTTCCTGAGATATGAGCTTGGATGTCTGCAGTGTTAACTAGAATGTAGGTTGCACCACTTGTCGTAAGATCAAGAAATCTGTCCAGGATGTATAAATCTGCAAACTTTTAGGCAGATATGTCAAACCACTGCCAAGATATGAGTGATTTTATCCCATGGCAGACAAACAGATGGACTTGTGCAAAATGGTTGAAGGTGGCACCACCAATTTTGCGTATGATGAAGGGCTATGTGAGATCTATACACATGCAAATTTTCAGGAAGATATGTCAAACCAGTCCAGAGATATAAGTATGGATGTCTGCAGCGTGAACGTGAATGTAGGTGGCGCAACCTGTCATAAAATCATGAAATCTATCCAGAATGTATACACATGCCGAATTTCAGGTGATTTAGTCAAACTACTGCAGAGATATAAGTGATTTTAACCAAAGGCAGACGAACAGATCGACACTGTGAAAACATGGTTTCAGGTGGCGCCACCATTTTTTGTGTATGTTATAAAGCTATCCAAGGGCTACATTTGTACAAAATTTTTTTTCTGATCCTGGTTCCTGAGATATGTGGGTTTATGTATGGAAACAGACACACAAATGGACGTTGAGCAAAGAGGAAAGGTCAGAGGTCAACGCAAATTGGTTAGGCACCAGTTCACATATGACCCAATAATTGATGTAAGTTTCTGGAAAATCAGTCCAGTAGTCTCAGGAGTTCTCTGGAAACGAACATGGTGGCGGCGGTCAAAAACATAGCACCCGCAAAACTTCGTTTTGGCTGGATACAATTAGAAAAGGCATTGATCTGCAAGTCTACTTTCATTGACACCACTTGAGAGAATTATCCATACAGTAACAAGAGAGATGTTGCCTTTGAAGGGGAAATTCCCTACACATTTAAACAGAGCTAGATAATGAACTATTAAGCTAAGTTGATATGCCAATTACATTATATCTGGTATATAAAAATAAAAGACTTTAAAGAAGCAATGATATAAAAAATCAAATATTCACATCGGGGTGGGTCCTATTCATGAAGGTGGTACATCGATTTGATTATGCAACAAGTCTCATGAAAATAATGAACATAAAGTTGAATCAGTTATTAACCACATCTGGTGAGCAACAGTTATGTTATGAGAGGCAAACATTCTTTTTTTTTAGGGGGGGGGGACAGAAGACACCTGACAGAATTTTTGTTTTTCTGATGGCACAGCTGGCCACTTCAGTCAAATTACAGAAAATTAGCTACATGCATACTTTATTATAATATTTATATTATTATTATATTATTGTATAATTAAATTATATTATTACAATATGACACTTCCCACATATTAAGACTTACATATTTGTAAATGTATAAGGCGACGTTATATATAAGACGAGGGTCAATTTCAAGGTCAAAGTTTGGGTTAAAATTATTTTTCGGCAAATATCCATGAGGTGGCCCCTTCTAAGAATTGGCATGTCAAGAGTGTCTCCTTTACAGGGAATTGACACCTTTCCCTAATAAAAAATAAATTTATTTCAATAAAATGTCATGCTTCTGCATTACTTGATGGAGATCACCCCAAACAGTTAGTTAGTTAGCATACTTACAGCATTGTCTGGATTGGCTTTGAAGTTAGATTTCTGCCAATCTGCAACTGTCTCAAACAGGAAACCAAAACCCCACAGTGTCCAGCCGAGGTAGTCTCTGGTACCCACTGGTACATCAGTCCGCTTACTGTTCACGATCAAAGTTGGCAACATGTTGAGGAATACCCACATGCCTGAAAATGAAGGACTGATCTTTATTTCCCTTATGTATTACAGTGGAATTTGTCCGAAAGACCACCTGTTATATAAGACCACCTGCCTATTCAGACCACCTTTGGGTGTACCAAAAACAGCTAACTGAACTGTTTCATAAGATCACCTGTGAATTAAGACCATTTTTGGCCAGTTCCATGAGTAGTCTCATAACACAGGTTTCACTGTAAAACAATCCTCACACAGTGGTTACACTCTGCACTCAAACTAAAAATCATCTGTTTTAATCCCTGTGTTTATTCTCCAGGTTTCACCTCCAGGACTGCCACAGAGCTATGAACTGCAAGCAGACACTGTGAGCATGGCATCATTTTGTTCAAGCAGCACTGAGACTAACCCCACAACATCCAACACTTGGTTTTATCCTTTACCCTGTGCCAGGACCAGTGTAATCAGGCAAATGACAGCGGGGTATTGCAAGTTTAAAAACCAGTTGGCCAAAGGCTTTCCAAATTTGATGTTGAACAGAACTTGCCCTGAACTCAGATGCACAATACAATACCAAATAATAACTGGGCTGAACATATTTAGTTGGAGGTCTTTAGACCAGTCTTGGCCTTGAGGCTGGTCTTGACCCCGGGTTCCATCTGCCTCAGACTCGGCCCCAGAAGGCTATGACTCAGACTCAGTATCGTGCCTTCTGGCCTTGATGACATATGGCCCCAAGGCCTGCTCAAGGCCTCTAAAGTTTGACCTTTTTTGTATACATGCATTTGAGTTTAACTCATTCCAGAATTTAGACATTGAATCCTAGTTGTATGGACTATGACTTGGTTGGTGACTCAGCCTTGGCCTGTGGTGACTGGGACAGGGTTTTGGCCTTGGAGGGTCATGACTCAGACACCATCTTGGCCTTGGAGGGCAGTGACTCAGACTCACCTCAGAGGGCCGTGACTCAGCCTTTGTGGTACATGACTAAGACCTGGCCTTGAAGGGCCATGACTCAGACTCGGCCTTGGAGGGCCATGACTCAAAACAGGCCTTGAAAGGCCATGGCTCAGACTTGGCCTTGGAGGGCCATGACTCAAAACAGGTCTTGGAGGGTCGTGGCTTGGCTACAACACCAATATTTAACCCGTGACATTGGTTACAATATCTGAAAACCCTGCTAGAGAGTTATGAATGAATGAAACATATATAAAAGAATGAAAACTATAAAAATATCATAATTTCTTTTACTCTGAATGTACAAAACACATAACCATTACTGGTATAATATCAAAATAAACCAGACAAAAATAAACCTTTAACGGCCAGTCTGTCACTAATCAACTATCAAACAAAATGACCACACAGCTCTATATATTTTAATGTTGTTCTCTCAAGATCCTTGTTACATCAAGGTAAATGGAGATATGAAATATAGAGATGATCCATCTGATATGTAAAATCACTGATATTGAATAACAGTCTTTTGTTCCCACCTTGTATTGTCCAGGTTAACAAAAACCTAGGGATGTTCCCTCTTATATGTTTAAACCTCTTGTCTTCACCCTCTTTCAAAACCCGAGTGAACAGGTATAATCCTAACCTGAAGAAAACAAAAACATGACATATATATATATATATATATATTTATATATATATATATATATATATATATATATATATATATATATATATATATATATATATATATATATATATATATATATATATGAGGTGAAACTCCTCTTAGCCAGACACTCAAGGGACTGGAGGGTTTTTTTTGTAGAAGTGAGTTGTCCTGTTTACAGGAATTTGGCATATTCCGTCAATTCTTCATCGAATAATACTGATATCCTCTGTCTTGATTATATTTACGCTTAATTTGAAATACCGTACATTAATTTTAATAAAATCACTTTCAAAATAGCATAAATATGCTTTCCCCATAGCAAAGGGCAAACTATCACTAACTAGTTAAGGCACCCCAGGTGAGACACTGATTACAATACACCAACTTTAGTCTTTGATGCTGGTCTTGTCAAATGAAAAGCTGTTTGAAAGCTAGTTTTTTTCTGATTGACTGGCCACTCTTAATAAAGTAATGATTGTGATAACTACACATTTATAGAAATAAACAACAACTTTGAATGTATTTTCACATGTAACATCACTTTGATTTAACAAATTACACTTGCCCTCGGCTGTTGTCTTGACCAAAACAGGTCATATGAGGTCACGACATTGGAGCGCCATCTCCAGCCAGATATATGAACAAAAGTAAAACTTGTGATGTCTGTCTACTTTAGAGGGTTGTAATATGTACTGAAAACGCAGTCTCAATGGGAAAGTTTGTCCCTTTTCCCTGACAGTGAGTTGTCCCCTTTACTGAGTTTACGTTAAACATAATATAGAGGCAAATTTGAAGGGACTAAGATTTATTGTCAGCATTGGCAAGTTGTCTGCCTTACTGAGTTTTCCGCAAGTAGGAGTTTCAATATATATATTCATGACCATAAATCTTGCCAATCAAAATTAACATATCATTTTGAATTGCTTTACAGTGAACTGCACCAGTGTTGTAGTTGAGTCCACAGTAACATTGACCGAGTGCAAGTCTGATCATCTGAATCCAAGCCACTTGATTCCAAGTCTGAGTCCTTTAGGGTGAAGGCCAAGTCCCCATCTTCTTCAAGTATTTTAGAAACCAATTAAATCTTAACTATAGTCCTTTCACCACCTACTATCCATCCTGTTTTAATTGTAGATAATATGCTTAAATGTTTATATTTTTCCATAATTTTCAAGAAAACTACACATGGAAGTGACAACCTTATATGGCAATTTAGAATTTTAGAATATATTCCCAGTTAATGTTTCACAACTTTTTAGTCTCTTCATGATGATTCTGCAGATATGATGTGTACCTACATGAGTAGCCATCTTTGTTTTAGATGGTTATATTTTTTAGAGTATTTACATGACATCTTCCAATCAGCAGCTGTCAACTGAGCCTGTTTTTGCATGTGACCAATGACCTTGACCGCCAAAGGGGTGTGTGATTTGTTGTAAAATGTTGACTGATTTCTCATATCTTCAAATAATTCTATTTCTTAAATAAGATATGTTATCTATTTAATTACCATGTTGAAAATTAGGTCCTTTAACCCTCTACTCAACACTACAATGGTTTCATTTGAAATGTTACTAATAAATATTTTCATGGCAAAATAAAAAGGTGGACATGGGGGGATGAAATAGACTATAATAAAAATTTGAAAAAATGGAAATTTGAGAAAATCATGTTTATTTTCATATAAGTTCATGATTGCTTTTTAATTTAATGTTAAATTACATTCAGAGGTCCTTCCTTTCACTTAGAACCAGTCCGCTGTGTTTGAAAGATTTGTAAATCATTTGTGAATATCTTAGTCTTTGTGATATAATCTTTCCAATATAAATGTCAAACCTTATGTGACAATTTTTTTCTACTGGACTGGAAGTGGACTGGGCGCTTTTTCTCAAATCATGGCCCCTGGCTTAGAGTCTAAGTACAAGTCTGAGTCCAGGATCATTGAGTCCAAGTCAGAGTCCCTAAAATAGTGGACTAAAATCTGGAGTGAAGTCTGCAATCAAGTTCTACATCTCTTAACTGCACCTATATTGCAAGCACTGTTTGTTATGACCTCGTATCCTGAATTGCTACACCAGAGGGGAGCACTGTATTTTTGTCCAATCAGGTGAGACCTTGTGCTGGAAGACACTGCCAAGCGAGGAATACATGGAGCCAATCATGTTCATTTTGTTTTAATTGACGGCTCATCGCCCCGGTAACTGGCTGAACAGGCCACAGGCTCAGAGAGAATTGCCCCAGACGTGGTTTGCTTAGGGCCTTGGGCACATAGGATGCCCGGCTGGTGAGCTGTAATCCAAACGAAATGTAACAAAAAAGGCTGCGTGCACACCTTGCTGGCTGGTTTCAGTTCTGCAGACAACAGATACATAGCTACGCTAACACAGTCATAATGTCATAATCGAATCGGTCAATGATGCGAGAATGCAGAGGGAGCAGTTAAAATTCGACCGTAAACTCATGAAGCGGCACTTGAAGCGCAGCTATGGGCAGAGCAAGGATGACTGTTGAGTGTTTGTTTATTGGCATCTGGTTGGCTGCTTGTCACATCATATGCACGTTTTTTTCAGCGGACAACAAACCGCCATTTGGTGTCTAAATATATCATAAATGATCAAATCTGGCAGCGTGAAAATCAGTTGCTTCTTTAGAAGCGCAAGATTTCCGCTGCCTCAGGAGCGTAAACTGCACACCCCTGTGCAAATTTAGAAAACTGCCTCACCTGAAAACAAATCAGGCATGTACTCAATTAATTAATACTACTTCTAACTGTGCAACATATTTATATCACAAAATAAAATATTTTCTCAGTGACTGACATCAGTAAAGCAAGAAAAAAATATTAGCTGTTCCATGGATTAGTTCCTACTATTTTCATAGAATTCTTTAATTCTATTTTACAAATGAGCAGTAGGTCTTCAGTAAGGCAAGACAATTTGTGCTCTTGACTCCATTCCTAAAAGAAATCTTTAATGGAAAGTGGATGAAATTTGTGTTAATTTAGATGCACCATTTCATGAATTGAACTCTTTGTATCTTGCAAAACTCTAAATAATAATAACCAATAAATGAATGTTAAAAAAATAAAATATTTCTCACTTGTAAATCACTTTTTGTTCTCAAGAAACTGTAGAACATTCAATTTTGTTCATAAGGAACTTCTTCAGGTCTGCACCATGACAACCTTTCAATGTCAAATTTACTCCATGAATAATCATTCCATTTCATCCATGTTTTACACAGTATTAAATAATTGATAAACATATAAACCCACCTGAAGGCCCACAGCATGACAAGACGACTGTTTACACTTTGTCTTTGGAAATATCGTCCTCCCCATTTCAGACTTAGGTAGGCCAAAAGGATGAATGTGCAAGATCCTGTGGTAGTGTAAAAAAAATAACATGATATGGGATGAAAAGAAAATGAAATTTCAAATATTTGGTATTCCATCTAATTTTTACAAAACAATATTATCAGTAATTTAACATACTCATAATATTGTCATACGAGCCATTAAAAAACTGAATCAGCAGAAAGAGTTTACCATAAATTCTGTAAGAATGTGTTATGTCTTTGTGATAATACTTCAAATGCAGCAGTTTTGGGAACTTTGGAAGACTTTTGTAACATATACAGTTTGTTACATTAAGTACTGGTTAAAAATAGTTCATATGGAGAATAATAGATATCCAAATCACTTGATTAAGTTTTTATTGATCATATAATAATGGAAAAATTAATAGTGTCTTTCACATCAGGACTATAAATTATTATTTTAAGTGAGATTCGGATATGTGTCGCTGGTACAATCTATGGGAGACATAACCATTTTTATTGATAAGTTTAACTTTAAACAAAGAATAAAAGACATGGCAATCTAAAATTGGCATAATGATGTTCACTCTTGTAATAAATCTTATTTCTATGGAATCTTCAAGTCATTGTATACAGTTGAAAATATGTATTATGTGTAAAAAAAAAACAATTTTAAAGCACTCGCTGATCTGAGATGCTGCAACCACAGACAAGCTATAGAATCAGGGAGACACAAAGGATGTAGCCCTGCCTGGACCTTAGTGTATTGATGTTTACTGCTAAAATGAATAAAAACAAAACATGATTCCATGTACCGATAGACGCGACGTAACCCAGTTCTAGCTCTTATCACTAAAGCCCTGTAAAGTCTGTATGGTGAATCCCAGATATTTGCATATTAGGGCGTCAGAAGGCTCCTGACGATTCCCTCGCATTTGCATATCAGGCCGCCTGGCCTCCTGTGAATGGCATCCTTGTTATGAGGAGGCTAACAGCGTGCCGTAGGCAACAGTCAGTTCAACCCGCTTGGTAATATTCGCACTGAAATCATGCATGTTTTCAGGAGTCCATACATGGACCTTCGTGTCCTATGAATGATATATCTCTGCCGTTCGAACATACGGTCCATGGGCCAAATTTAAGTGCATTGTAGACAATGTCGCATTGATTTTGTACTGTGTATTTGTTAGTGTTCAAGTTACACAAGAAAGTCTTGCCACTGTTAAGTTGCCTACACGCTGAACGCCATGACCATTTCAGTCAGCCGGTACATGAATTGCAGTTTGACTGAGTTCATTGCGTGTAGACCTGAATATCCCACGCTAATTGGCTGCGCTGGAGACACATTTTAAAACCAGCCTGCTGCAATGGTCTGATAAACGGTGACACACTGAGTCACTGAGGCTGAGGGTTACATAGAGTGTTAAAAATCTTGCCGTACTCAAATAGCCGAGGACCTACACATATTAAGACTGATAACATGGGAATATATATAAAGCAAGCTGGAAGCCCTCAATAGGCGGTTACTAAATTAACCATGTTTGTTTTGAAAAAGATTCTGGGAAAGACCACTATAATTACTCCTTATGTCACTGTGAAAGACCTTAGTTCAGTGAGGTGGTGATGTGTGGCGCTGACTGTTCGGAAAGGTCCAAGTTTACCAGTCGATGGAATAAAAGGGCCACAGAGTAGTTATTAGTTATGTAAGTTGCCGCGTGGTAGCAGTACCAACACTAACTGCGACACAGTGAGAGCCGTTTGATATCTCTGTCGGAGCCATTTCATTGACTGGGCCAGTCTACAAAGGATGAGACAGAGAGTAAAATATCTGTATATATTGTTGTAGACTTTGATAAATATTTGAGAATGAGTCCTTTTAATGTTGTCTGTTAAATTTAAGAAGAGATCTGTCACAACCTCATGAACATATTTTCATAAGAATATTTAATGTAGAAATCCATCAGAAATTTCAAATTTAGCAACTTATGTTTTTTACCTTTTGTTAATAGACAGAAAATGATAGAAAGTTGATACTTATAGTACCACTTTATGGCATGATACATTAGTTTACATTCATGTTTTCTTTTCAGATCAAGTATATTTGTTATTTTATTTCTATTTTTACTAAAATGCACAAATATGGTTATGATTCATTTGTATCCTTAAATGAAATATTGATGATTGTAATTAAAACTTGGCCTGAGGCCTTTGTTCCTGAACAAAATATTTCTTTCTTTCTTAATTTCTTTTCTTCCTTTCTTAATTCACTCTATGGTTTGAAAAATGCAGATAGTTCATCTTTGGCACATGTAGGTACTCTTGTGTCACATAAATATAAATGGAGATGCCAGGAAGATTGGACATTAGGTGATTATCCTGAGATTCTTAAGCACTGTAGTTTGATTGGCTAATGGCAATGAAGTCTAAAATCAACATGGATGCACTTAATTAAGCTGCTTGACTTATCATACACGTGCAACATAATTGGTATCTGCAAAGCAAAGCAGACAAGCTATTCAATGGGTCAGGTACATAGTGCAGGGTTGGGGTAATTGTAAAGTGTAATTGTAATAAGTACAATTTTTCAAGTAATTGAATGTAATTTGTAATTGAATAAATTTCAACACTGTTAATTACAATGTTATTAAGAAGCAAGACATTTTGTCTTATAGAGGAAAATATGTGATAAAAGAATATTAGATGACATCTTTTGCACAAATGACTTCAAGTTAATATGTTTAAAATATAGTTTACCCATATATGCTTTCAGATATTTCTATTTTGTGTCAAAACACTAATTCAGCAAATGTTTTAATGCCTGATATTATAAACAATACACCCAATGTTCATATATGATGATGACAGCCAGTTTTGCCTTTCCATGTGGTAAAAGAGTAAATCTGAACTTTATGCAATAATTAGTATAATTATTGTGTACTTTAATAGATGACACCAGACTGGATATGTCGTTTGAAGTTTTTCCATTTATATATTTAACCAGTTGGCTTTTCAACCATGAATGACACTTTACATGAACCATGCCCCTGTGTATTATAATTTTTTATAAAGTACTTGAAAGTAATTAATTACTTTTCAATAGTACTTGTAATTTAATCATAACTTTGTAAAATTTAAGTAATTTGTAATTGTAATCGGGATTTTTGGAAGTTATTGTAATTGTAATGATTACTTTTCAATGTAATTGGCCCCAACCCTGACATAGTTTTTCTAAACTGGAAGTCCTGAGTATTCTTAACAATATTTCATTATTAAATAAAACAAGCAAAAGCCAAATATTGATATTCACGTGGTTGCATATTTTGCAATTTGCATATCAGGGTGCATGGGGGCAGAGAATACACCCAGTTTTGGCTTTGTTTAATAAATTTATGAAAATTTTAGAAGATTTTAGATGAAAGCTCTGGTTAGTGCCATTTTGTAAACCATTTTGTAAAGCCAATTTGTCACCTCTCCATATAAAGAGTGGTGTCTGACTACGATACAATAGTATTTTCCAGAAAAGGCAGTTTTAATATCAGTTTTACAGATAGGGTGACATTAAAACTTCTTCACCATAGCAAAAGTATATTATTTTCAATACATGTGCAACATGTTGGCAACTGTAAGTGCATTTTATTTTTAGTTATTTTGTATTTTGGTCTATGAAGACACAGCCTAGGTCATACTGCTCATTACCGCCATGACACAAGCTGAAGAATAGGGGTGATAAATGTGCTTTGTGTACTGGTCCCATAAAGGTGCCCATTCACCTACCGTTTGAAAAAAGAATCTGTGTGATTTATGGCTTTCTCTGTGTATATTAAATTGTCCAAGGGTGATTTTGGTTGTAAAAAATTCTTATAAGACCTTTGTGAATGATGTATGTATTTGTTTATCAGCAACACATTTGTAAACAAAACAGTGTTGACAAATGGGAAAAACATGAAATCTAAGGTGGTAGGTTGCATATATTCAGAGATATAGAAAGGTCACTTGTTGCAAAACACCATTTGCAAAGCTCTGGCTTATCTGACTTTTTTTTCATTATTTTGGCGGGCCCCCACACATTATAAACATGTTGATATAAACAAAGCAACATCCTGTGTGTGGTGATATCCATGTTTTCTGGCCTATTTTTATAAAAGCTCCAAGGGATTACCTTTACTTTATAAAAGTCAGATAGGTGACTTGACCCCTTTAAATTATGTCCTGGTTATAAGACAGATTTAAACTGAGAATTTATGCAATTAGGCTTATTAGCTTATCATAAAAGAATTTAACTTGTCTTTAAAAAATGAGATACCTGGAGTGATATACTGATGGGTTTCTCCCTTTCATAGACATATCATACCCTAGTGCACACATGGGGTTGTGACTATAAAATGTATACTCATATATTTAACATTTTAGTCACCCTTGGTGCATGGCTAACCACGTGCTTGCCTTTTGTACGTGAATCAGCTGTAAATAAAGTGTAATTGGCTCACCTTTATCAAAGTGACCCTACAAGGCTGAGTACTATCAGTTTTAACGTTATCAGTGTCACTCCTATCTGCCATAAACTTGTAAATTATTTTATAACACTGACATTAATATAGTTTATGTAACTTAATTGTTGCGTGGTTTTATATTACTCACCTGCCAAATCAAAAAATTTCTCTGTTTTCAATGCGATAGCTACAACCGCAAGCCCCCATTGGATGCCGAAATCGACCACGGCACTTTTGACCAGCGTGTTGCCCATGTTGATATCGCTTAGACTGAACATAACAACTCTGAGGTGCCGATCTAACTTCACGCGTGTCAATCACTTATAATCCCAGCTGAGTGTTCAGAGTTCATAGGTCAATGGGGTCAAGGTATTGAAATTCGATTGGACGACTTTGTAAAAACTAGACTGGTTCTCTGCTACGCGATTTTGTTGCAGAATGGAGACCAGTCTAAATTGGTTTGTCCAGGCATAATTTTATCTTCTTAAGATAAGATAAGATAAGATAAGAGATAAGATAAGATAACATTTATTAGCCTTCAGTTCCAGGAATTCTTCAATATGATCTAAATTCGAAAAGTCCTCAGAGGAAAAAATATAGTATTTTCATTACAATAAAATCTCAAAGAAATGATTAAATGACAATTTTGATACATGTTCATACTACTGGTCGTAGTGCGCAAGTTTGTACAACAGCGTTGTTTATTGGATTTTTCCGTTTTTATTTAAGCAAAATACGTACTCTGATTAATTTTGGTGGAAAGTAAGTTTGCCATATATTATATATTGAAAAAATATAATTCAGAACAATAGCTATAGGTATCGCCATTTTAGTAACGTCTATTTTTATATCAACCAGTGGTACTACCGTACTAACCATGTTGGTACTTTGATTTAAAGGTGATTTTAAAGCGGCGTATATATAGAGCTGAAGGCCTAAGTTTTCCGCACAGGGTACCAGTCTAGCTCGATGGTATCAATTAAGAATGCAAATGAGTCACGTGACAAGCAAGCCGCCCATGCGTCACGATGCGTGGATACGCATAGCAGACGACGTCGCAACGTGATCCTATAAAAACGTCTCAAAAGTGAGTACCCTTAGACAATTATACCCATTTAAGGAACAGTTTCAAAATGGTACGAAAACATATGGCGCAGTGTTAATTATGATCATGTGTGGCTATATATATTCAAGAGAAAACCCACGGTATTGGGATCAAAACAATCTAAGAAAGTGTGACGTAGTGAGGTGGTTGTTGATGGGACAAAATAAAAATGTCGGCGTTTCGGTGTATTTGAATATCACTGAGAAGATTAAACAGCAATATGCGTCTTATATCTCTAAATAATTACCCTGTTCTTCGTGAATTAAACCAATGACCATTATTCTCGGGTGTCATTGGCCAAATTACACACAAAATCTTTGTTTTGTGACGGAAAATTACCCTGACCTTAGGAAAAGAGATGCATTTTAATTATTTAAAATTAAATCATTCCGCATATTACTGCCTTTCGGAGTTATGCAGAAGTTATGCAGTCTAATGCCACAAATTTGTTAGATATATTATATCTATAAGGGGCTGAATGAAAATATCTGAGTTTATCTGTCTGTGTGTCACATTTATTTATACGTGTTATATTTAATTTATTTAAATATTTAATTTGTTACGACTGGCAGACATGTATGATGCAACATAAAGTGTCATCATTTAATTGTATGATTTTTAACTGTTTTTTTTTTTTGTTTAAACTATAAAGAAATAAGTCTGTTATAAATAAGTACTTCATACTGATAGTCATTTTGATGCACATAATTTATAGGAAAGTAAAATGGTAACTATAACAATAACAACCTACATTAGCTATAGAAGTAGTATCAAAGGCTATAGGTTTAGGTTTTGAAAAATGAGTCAGAGCCATGCCATATCCACTCTATTTATATTGGTGCTTTGTATAAGAGAACTATCTTTTAGCAGTGAACACCATGGCACTGGAAGCTGCCAGAAAATATTTAGAGGCAGCACTGCAGCAAGAATTCTGCAAAACTTTCTCATCTAGTGAGTACAGATTAATTTGCTAGTCTACTATAAATGACAAGTACTCTTATGATATTATGGGAAAGGAATTCAAAAGTATATATAAGAGTGCTTGTTGATCTGTTAACATGAGCAATGGTATGATATTGACATTTAATACAGTTACACTGATTCTTTAAATAGCATACCTCTTATACTAAGGTTAGTTATAGCTAAACATATTTTATGCTGATCCATACAGTGTAATGATGTGATAAAAATCAGAGTCCAAAAAGCCATGAACAAGTAAAAATATTATCAAAAAGAGCTCCAATTTCTTTTACTTGTAAAACTGTAAATCTGCATGTTTTCCTAAAAGATAATTTGGCAGTTTTAGTGAACTCAGCATCAGGGGCAGATTGGAGCCCCCCCCTCCCCCCCCCCAAATTCAACTCAACAGATTTAGAAATAACACAATAAGCAAATTAATACCTTAAAACACAGCTGGAATTACCATCCTGATGCATTTCAAACAACCCTGTATTGTATGTGCCATTTCAGTCTTAATTTTGCTAATGTTTCTTCTCTATTTGAGGGGGAACCCCTCCCTTAAATGCCCCCCCCCCCCCCCACCACTTTTTCTGCTCCATAGCATTCCCTGTTAAGTGTCTCCTGTTTTATTACTCACTGAATTTAAATTTTTATTTACATTTGCAGGATTTGACAATGTCAACAAACTTGAGCTCTCTCCGTTTATTGCTGTGATGAGGATGCTTAAGATTGAGTATGGAGAGACCAAGCCAGAAGTATTCCGCACACTCGTGGCCATTCTCCATGACTTTGATCCTGCTGCTGGTCATTCACACAGGATTCGGGTATTTAACACGTCTTTGGATTAGGTTCAATAGAATTATGAATTATCACCATCTGGAGAGACCTCCTTATTATCACCATATCATTTTAGGACCTCCATTATTTATGAGTTATGACCTCTATTATTTAAACTTTTATTATTGTTTATTTATTAACAGTTTATTCATTGTTTGCAAATTTAAAATATTTATTTTTAAAAATTATTTTTTCAAATCTTTTTTTAAGGATAATATTTAAAGATAATTCTAGACTTGTAGTGAGAATTAAACATACCTATCAAAGGTGTCTTATCCTATTTAACTCCGCTAGAAAACCATGTCTCCTACAAATTTGCTATGAATTCGAAACTTGTATGCTTAAACCAGAACCCGGTGTATGACAGGATTATTGGCATTTACCATAACTTCACCCTTTTGAACAGGCTATTTCGTCATTTTCAAACCAGATTAGTATCGTGCTTGGGAAAACAACAAGAAGCCATGTATGACAAAACAGGCATTTTAGACAATGCATTACTTGGTCAGTTTACAATTTTCATACCATCAGGACAGGTAGATATGATGTCCACATGGACCTTTCACGTGTTGTGAGTGCAGAACATAAGGTTATATTTGTGTCTCGAGTACAACACACTTGTGGGAGGCTCTTTAAATTAATTTGAAACAGTATTTAATAAATTTAAAAGAAAATGCAACTGCTGGAAAGAATGGCAAGTCTCAGTGCTTGAAGAGTATGCTTGGTGTTCACTGCTCATGACTAATGCTGCAGTAAGGGCAGCATTACCCCCGGTTTACTAAACCTAACACCCCAAATAATGTTCAAAATAGTCTGTTTTTAAATCATGGTACAATGTAATATAAACCTACAAGTTTAGTTAGTGTGTCAGATCATAAATTGTCATTTCAGACTGTGAAGTACATCAGAACCCTACTATGCAAACATCCAGACTTGGCGGATTTCCTCATTTCAATTTTGCCAACCACCACAGAATCACGACAGCCCTCTCAAACACTACACAGAGTGCAATCCAACCAACAAGGAAAGCTGCCAGAAGGACAGAGGTAATTTTTCGCTCAGCTGACTGAAAGTCATCTGAGCTATAGTGATCACTCTTTGTCCCTCGGCCGTCCGGCCAACTGTCTGTCCAGTTGTCCATTAACAAGTCACAAGTTATAACCACTAAACCTAGAAACTTCTAACTGAAAACCTAAATAGGTCTATGAAAGATCTTCTTCGAAACCTGAAACTAGATCTCTGTGTCGTGTGACCTTAACCTCTGAGCTATGAGACTCAAAGTACCCTCCAAAATAATTAAAAAAGCTCTAGTATCTGAATAACTGATGCATTGATTCCCATGATTCTTTCCATGCATATTGATCATGGAAAGTGTCATCATCTGCCAAAGTCTGGTGGCACCACCTGTATTTTTTCTAATTTTTACAATTTTTTCTCTATTTTTGAGACCTTCAAATGAAGCAGTCCAGCTGTTAATAGGGACAAACCATAACTGGTAGACCTGTAAACTATTAAATGTACATCAAGTGAGTCTCTAGGCAAATCCCCTAGGAAACCTGATATAAGGTCATAGTGACCAATATTTTTTTAACTTTGGGTCGAAACTTTGAGTCAGACTTGGCACAACTGCTATCTGCTAGCCCTAGATTCTAAGTCTTGGGCAAATCTCCTGAGAAACCTGAAATTAGGTCATAGTGACCTATATTTTGCTAACTAAGAGGCCAGAAACATGATTTTGAGCAACCAGTGAGTCATACGAGACACAAATAGTATCCATAAGCCCTAGAATCTTCTAACATGACATCCAGTGAGGTCTAGGGCAAATCTCCATGGAAACCTGATATTCAGTGAGCTACTGGCCAAAATCATGATTTTAAGCACCTAGACAGTTAGACAGGGCACAAAACTTTACTGTTGCACCTAGAATCTTCCTTGAAAAATCTCCCTGGACCCTTGAAATTAGGTCACTGCTACATATATTCTCTGGGTTTCAAGGCCTGTTATTGCAACCCACAATAATTAACAATTTGATACAAGAGCTATATATGAGAGCAGGATATGTGAAAGAACAAGATCTGTACACCCTATACGACAGATATGCATGATTGGTTACTGGTGGATCTAGAAACTTCTAATCTGATTAAGATCCAGGGAGGTTCTCGTAAAAATTTCTTGGAAACCTTAAATAATGTCACTGTGACCTATATTCTATGAACTATGTGAAAGAACATGATTTTAGCACTCAGATTAATTAGTCAGATGGGCACAAATTGTAGCCTTTGGATGAAAGAACTTCTAACTTAGCATATAGGGAGTTCCAGGTAGAATCTTCTTGTATGCCTAAATAAGGTCACTGTAACCTATTTATAAGGACTACTGGCAAAATGCATGAGTTTGAGTACTCTGGGAGTCGTTTTTAAAAAATTGTCAAGGTTTCTTGAATTCAGGAGAGCAACATGGCCCATGAGCCACTTGTTTACTTTGGACTTCAGTTTCAAACTATGGTTTTAGCTCATATTAACCAATAGCGCAGGAAAAGCCTTTGACCTTCTTAGCTACCTGCTGAGGCATGTTTTCTAACTATTGAATAATAAAAATTTATAATCAACATTTTCCAAAATCTAAAATAAAATAGCCTTACTGAACCCAATATCAGACTGGTCACTGCAGGTACTACAAGACATTATACCATTATAATCCTTAATATTTGGTTCATATGGTTGAAATTTTAAAGCTACAGTTTGAATGATGTAGACCTTTTCCTTTTCTACGAAAAGATTTAGAGTATTCTTAATTTTCTCAAATATTTTTGGTAATATTATGAGATCACATGATGTAGTCTAGTCAATGCATATTTTTAATTTCAATATTAACAAATCCCAGTCATATTTACCTTACAGATATAAATTGTCAATTTGATAATATTCTGTACTAGATTTAGTTTGTTATTCTTTTTATATATCCATATGTGTATTTTTACTGTCAAATACTGAAAATGATCTTGATGGTTTTAAGCATGGAGGTTTTCATTTCCCAATACTTTCAGGACATTTATTCATCTGGATCCTAAGAAGCTGAAGAAGGACCAGGCAAAATTCTTTAACTTCACCCCTCCAGCTGTCAATGCATATGTGGCCGCCCGAGGAATACCACAGAGAATTGTGTCTGGCACAACTGTACCCAGCACATCAGGTACAACACAGGTACAGACTTCTCTGATGAAGGCAGGAGACCTGGTGCGAGGATTACCAGTGTCAGTTGACAAGCAGCCCAGTGTTACCTGTTCAGTGATAGCTGGGCCTTCAATGGCGGTGCATCGGTATGTGATTGTGAATGAACCAGGTGGGAGTTTGAAGAAGCAGGGAGAAATTCTGGTCCAACCTGTTAATGTGCAAAACCCTGCCTCCAGTGGATCTAGTTATTTCACACCAAAAATTACAAAAGCTGACACTTCTACAAAGGCTAGAAACAGTGGAGAAAAAGCCAGTGGTGAAATTACTGCTCCAACAAGTACCAGTGTTAGAGCAGCTGACCCGATTGATTTATCACAAAGTTCAGTCAAGGGCCCATCATCTGAAGACATTGAAGTTGGGAAGATCAACAAACCAGTGGATGATTCTGCATCTCCAGCAGCTGGTAAAATAGCCACTGATTATGCAAATGTTGACAACAATCGCTCATTCCCCTACAGCCAAGAGGTAGTACTGTCTGGCATTGGAGGGCAATACAAAGAATTGCTGCAGAATACGCAGAATGTTGAAGCTAACTCCCTGAAGAGGAGGTACTCCACGTCACCTCTTGTTAGCTTACAACAAATGGTGGAGAACTCAGCTATGTCAAACAATTCACAACCTGCGAAGAAATTACGAGTCCAGATTTGTAGTCCAAATAAGGAGAGCCCAGCGGCATATCAAGATTCACCATTAAACCTGTCCACTGGTCATGGAAGTCCTCAAACAAGCACCACGACTGATCAGCAAGACTTGTCCAGTCCAGCTGCTTCTGTTACAGCCACGTCACCTGACAGTGTCTCCAGCAGTGATGCAATGAAGAAGAGTAAAACCTCTTCAGAGACAAAACAAGACAGTTCATCACAGGGCGACAACAGCAGCATTACAAGTGAGGAGGAGCCTAGCCTCTCCACTGCTAATGACAATAGCGGTGAATTGGAAATAGACTTGCTTGGAAACTCAAGCAGTTCTGAAGGCGGCCTGAGTGCACACTCCAGTGACGTGGCACTGAGTCCTTCCTCCTCTCCTGTCCCCTCTGGCAGTAATACTGACCAAAAGAGCAAAAACATCCGAGCAAAACTACGGGTGGTCTTATGTTCTAAGCTGAAATCAAAGTCAAAGTAGATGAAATGTTAAGTAGACCTTTGTGCCTTCAATTGTTCAATTTAAAGACAGCACAAAAAGTGAAAGTCTGATGTACCAATCCACAAACATTCATACTTTTTGCGAGTAGATACAGAAGCAAAATATATTAGTTAGATTTGAGCAAAATAATGCACATATAATGGAAAAGATCTGTTATTTTTTTTGCTGTTGTGGGTTACAGAATTGTTCTGTGTTAAATGTTCTAATCTTCCAGTGATGTCCAATGTATATTCCACTAAAAATTAAAACGAGTTTGCTGAAGACAGCCTTCTTGTTGTATTAAGAGTGCAAACTGAAATGCTACAAAGAGGGGTTAGGGTAATATGAAATGCTACAAAGAGGGGTTATGGTAAAAGGAAATGCTACAAGAGGGTTTAGGGGAAAAGCACATAAGTTATGATGCAACAAACAACCTCACTGTTGGCAGTCCTTTTCTGTCTTTTTTTTTCTATATTTATTTATCTAGCATGATGAAAGGTCCTTGAAGCATTAATCAACAATGACATGTGAAATTATGGTCTAGCATTGATGGACAGAGCACAGTAATCTGTACTGTATCTGTTTGAAACCGCTATCACACACAGAGACACACAGGCATGCAATTTTTAGCACTCTGCTACATTAATTAACTCACTGGTGTACAATTAATGTTCATCTTCCTTTAATAACCACATAAATTTACATTATATAACTGGTATTTTATGTACATATGAAACAATATGAAAGTATAATACAATTCAGTTAGTTGAGCAACAGACATTCATCTGTAAACAAGTTATAACTATATTCATATGGCCACTAGAAACCAGCCCAGCATTATACCTTACTTGACCCAATCTACATGCTGGCACATGGCAGCCTGCATGGTTGGTCCACAAATACACACAGGATTCAAGTGCACCTTAAATGTGAAAATATCAACTGATCCTGCATATACAACCTCAGTATTTCCAACTATCCTACATGGGGCTAATATTTTTATTTAAATATGTTGAATTACAACCCTAATGTATCACACCTTTTATTCAGTACATGTATTTTTATTTTGTGTGACCTGACATGATCTGTATTAAACTCTCTTGATTAAATTATAAAAAGTAACTGAAGTAACTGTGACTTACCATGGACCTCTGGTCCACTTATTCATAAAACCATGCACTGGCTCAATAAATGATTTTATGATATATAAAGTTAAAAACAAAATTAAGTACCTACTAAGTTCTGAAACCAGGCCCTGTGCTGGCAATGTGAAACCTCGAAAAAGCTCTCCGATTCACACTGTTACAGCATATTTTTTCTTTTATATTAGAGTCTTAAATACTGCTGTCATCTTTAAGAAATGAATAACAGAAACCAAGCTAGTAGGCAGGAATAAAGCTTACATTTAGCTAGAAACTGCCTCTTTTCAATCGATTCAAATAACAATTTTTCATTTAGTCTTCAAACATGAATACCTGTACTTAAATATAAAGAATATATACACATAAATATCACACAAAAAAAATATATATTTTAGTAATAACTGGCACATACATGCGCTTAGTTGTACCTGTTTTATTTTTACATTAATGAGCTGCATGAACTAGTTAAAATTTATTATAAAGCACAAAGCAATTGTGGGTTAAACAAGATAAGATAATGCATGTTACCTCTGAGAATCACCAGGCCATTCATAAATGTATTTGCCACATATTGGAATCTCAACAAGCAAAGCAGGGTGAATTTTAAAACTGCCTCACTGAAAGACCTTTCCAGAAATAAAAGGACAACCCCTTGATATCTGCATCTCTGAATATTCTCAGCCTTTGTGGTAAAACTTATATACTCCTGCTAACCTTGAAGTGAAATCCTGGGAAACACCCAAACACTAGTGAACTCTTTCCCAGACGGTTAGTTCAGCTAGTCAAGGACAGGTGGCATTAAGTGCACTGACATGCCACTTCCTATCAGACACAGCTGACATAAATTCTCTGGTATATTAAGTGTAGCTGCTGCCATTTGGCTATTACCTTAACAACTAGTCAAGGACAGGTTAGTTCAGCTAGTCAAGGACAGGTGGCATTGAGTGCACTGACTTGCCACTTCCTATCAGACACAGCTGACATAAATTCTCTGGTATATTAAGTGTAGCTGCTGCCATTTGGCTATTACCTTAACAACTAGTTCGATGAGAGTAAAAAGCAATCAACTCCAATCATGGTTGGAAAAAAATAATATTCATAGTAACAGATATGCAATGGTAATACAGGCATCATTGGGCATTCTCAGAATGAATTTGTTTGATACAGTTATTTAAATTATTTCTGTTTCTGAAAATTTTATTCCCCCTCCCCCCACAGTGATGTGGTCATTTGTTGAAAAGGAAACCACCAGGGTCAAGTAGTTGAGTTATACATATGCCAGACAAGGGGTCAAGTGAACTGTGGTTTCCCTGGACTGGCAGGCCATGGCTGACTGATTTGGGCAGAATTGATTTACAGAATTCAGGTGTCATAGAAGATTTATGAGCCGACTAAAATAGTGACTATACATGAATCAGGACCTTTCAATATTTTTATTGGTATTTACTCTAGCATCGCAGGGATTGGCCTGAAAAAGGAAATGTATGAAACAATAGAGTATTTACCAAAATATAAATGACATATAATAGAGCCATGGACTGACAATGGTGTTTTTTCTGATAAAGAGACTGTATAAAAGTGTCACACCATGAATGAAGAAAAACTTATAATCCAGTACACCAACTTTACATGTGAGGATCTATCTTCATAAATGCCTGCTACAGCATTTAATAACATGGTAATGTTAAAATGGTCATATATGAAGAATGAATGAAGTATTTTAATATGAGCATTTGACATCTCTTATCAAAATACAAAAATGTTGTTTATATGAATAGACTGGGAAAAAAGGAAAACAACCTAGATGAAAGGTCAAGGGTTATATGGCCATTTCTCCAGATACATCACAGCAGCTTTGTACAGAGTTAGGGCATATTAAATCATTCTGTCAGTGAAAACATCAAACTTTAACTATTACATTCACACCTGAGGGGAAATACTATGTGAACAGCACACATGCATGATTTGTTTTTTAAGTTCACAGGGACAATATTCAGATTAAACGCTGTTCCACAGTACAGTTGAACAAGTCTGAAAAACCACCTGTCTTAAAAGACCTGCTGTCCAGTAAGGCCAACCTGGAGTGAACTCACACTGGTTATAACGAAAAAAAAAGTCAGGTATACTGTATCGCTATAAAAATAAATGTACAATCTCAGACACCCGACCCTTTCTACATTCAATTCCTAATCATACCCCACCTCAAAATGAAAATTCTCCAGGAGGTTGTCCTTCTGATATATATGTACTGACAGGTACATAAATTAGGTCTACTGTGACATGGGTATCACAATTAGCAACATTTAAAAATTATTTAATTTATATCAGTTACAATTTTCATACAGCTTTGATGTAATTACTACTGTCTTTATAGTTCAAAGTCCTGTGATTTTTGGCACTTTCAAAAGCTTGGTCAACTGAAGCCCCAAGGCCTGACATGTGTTGAAAATATAACTCCTTTTCTACTTGGACTGTGAGATTTTGTACCCCCTCCTCCCTCAGAAGACTGCTCACCTGTAAAAGAAGAATATTTTCAATAATAAATTTATTTGTTTTATCAGATTAAAGTCTATGCTAAATCACTGATACAAACATCTATGACTGACTCGCTGAAAGTGAAGTCAGCGCTCAACCGGTCTCCGGAAAATCCAGCCCGAACTGGTTCCTTCAGCAATGACAAAGTTTGACATGTGTCGGTAAACAGTTAGATATTTAAGGCGAAAATAGAAGATACTGGTAGAGTTGAAGATCTAAATGAGAGAGTTGGAAGAAGCCAGAGATTCCAGAGAGAATTACTGATCTTGGAGGGGCACTACAACCCACTCTCATGGCAGCACCTGGGATCGAACCAAGGTTGCCAGTGGAGAAGGCTGAGCATTCAACCACTCAGCTATTGAGGCCCCCCTTCTTAAATACATGATTGATATAAATACATGACATACGTACATCTTTACATAATCTATAAAAGCCACATATTCACCTGTCTTATCTTTAGAATTTTATGTAATTTCTGGCTGACTCTGCGAACACCTTAATTAACCATAGGCATTTATGTTGCTTCTGTGACAGATGTTTGAGCTTTTTTTTCTACAATATGTTAGTAAACATGGCAAATGCACCCATGTTGAGAAAAGAGAAACACTATGTAACTGAAAGTGGTCAACTGCATACGTGTAAATGTATAACGGTCAATTCATGTAATTGCAAAAAGCCATTTGCAAAACTTTGATTCATCTGACTTGCCACCAGATGTCATTGTTGATTATGTTTGAATTAATTTGACTGGCCCCCAACCAGTTATAAACAGATGGATATAAAACAATATGAGCAGTTTGTGTAAGGTGGGATTGGCATTTTCTGACTATCAAAGGTACATGGGATTAATATTAGATATCAGAATAAGCCCCTTTAATGGTTTAGATGAAAATTAAGAATCAGCTACCAAAATTGTTTTGAATATGATTGAAAAAGGTAGAATATATAATGTAAAAGACTTTATTGATAAATATGTGTACTGCAAATAGGTAATGTTTAACTATCCCTATATTCTGAGTATATTTCTTTATTTTGAGACCTCTAAACTTAACAGAGCCAACCATTATTTGTTTGATATAAGAACTAAGATTTACGGCATACCATCAAATCTCTGATTGAAGAAACTGAATTCTGTTTAAGTGATTTATATATGAAAGAAAAAACATTAATGAAAAACAAATGTGCACATAATATCAGCTATTAGAAAAAGTTCTCTTATATTTTGACAATCAGTCTGAAATGCATGTCAGCTCCATGATAGTTTGACCATAATGTGTCAAAGGCTATATACTTACATGTGTAATGATCTTCTGTTCTGTAACTTCTGGTTTGATTTGTATGTGCAGTGTGCCACAAACAATATTAGATGAGTGGCGCCAAAAATGTTCTTTTCTATAGCTAACAACCCCTTCCATGGCAGATATCTGAAAATAAACATGAAGAAAGTATCAAAAACAGCGCTAAAGGGTATAAACAGTAAAAAATCAAAAGTACCAGCACCACTGGGACTTCAATAAAGTGGTTGGATTTGTAAGATGGTCATCTCAGTGAGGTCTTAATTATATAAAGAGCAAAAAGTTGGGATTGTAAAAAGTGGTTGCTGTCTTGATGTGGTTGTAAGGCATGGTTTTACTCTTCATGTATGAACAAAATGTAGATGTGGCAAACTCAGTCAATAAGCTTGAACTCAGTGACAGCAAACTCAGTCAAAAAGCTTTAACTCAATGCCAGTAAACTCAGTCAAAAAGCTTTAACTCAATGCCACTAAACTCAGCCAATAAACTTTAACTCAGTGACAGCAAACTCAGTCAATAAGATTTTACTCAATGCCAGTAAACCCAGTCAATAAGCTTTAACTGAATGCCAGCATACTCAGTCAATAATCTTTAACTCAATGCCAGTAAACTCAGTCAAAAAGCTTTAACTCAATGCCACTAAACTCAGCCAATAAACTTTAACTCAGTGACAGCAAATTCAGTCAATAAGATTTTACTCGATGCCAGTAAACCCAGTCAATAAGCTTTAACTGAATGCCAGCATACTCAGTCATTAATCCTTAACTCAATGCCAGTAAACTCAGTCAATAATCTTTAACACAATGCCAGTAAACTCAGTCAATAAGCTTTAACTCAATGCCAGTAAACTCAGTCAATAATCTTTAACACAATGCCAGTAAACCCAGTCAATAAGCTTTAACTCAATGCCAGTAAACCCAGTCAATAAGCTTTAACTCAATGCCAGTAAACCCAGTCAATAAGCTTTAACTCAATGCCAGTAAACCCAGTCAATAAGCTTTAACTCAATGCCAGTAAACCCAGTCAATAAGTTATAACCAAAAAGTTAAAGTAGCATTGCTGGCAAAATCCCAGAGAGTTTAAGCCGGCCTGATTTTAGCAGAGGAACACTAATTCTGCTGGCATATGCAAAATTAACCTGATTTTCAATGTGAGCTTGAGTGCTCTGCACAAGATGTAAAAAATAGTACACATTACCAGCTACATATAGGAATGTATATCTTCTGAACTAGCAAACACATGCAAGCTGATGAATGAGGCCATGGTGTTCTTATTAACAGTTTAGATGTTAAAACTGTGTGAAGATGCTTAAATGCCATTGGGAGGATACAAGACCAGCCATTTTCAGCCTTAAATAATTATAAGGTCTGCCTATGCAAGCAGTGATAGAAGAAAGATGGGAGCCAGTCCCTGATGATGAAGTATAGTGATTCTCACTTTTTCTAAGGCCTTGCCCAGTTTCTTTTGCATCTCCTCTGGCGTCCGGAGCAAGAGGATGAGACTGGTTTCCTTGACAAGTGGCAGGACGCTAGTGAAGATGAGGATAGAGATGAAGAGAGAGCAGATCGGGTCTGCAACGCGCCAGCCGAAGTGCTCGATAAGGAATGATGATATGATGACGCCAACACTCCCCAACGTGTCAGCAAGGATGTGGAGGAACACACCTGAAGTAGAATCATGATAATACACTAGTGTTTAATCAGTTACATATATTTTATATAAGTTATATAGGTGGCAAATTTTGAACTTCAGCACTCTATAGAAATCACCATGGAAGTTTCAGTTGAAAAGATGAACATTTTTATTGTCTTCAAGCACTACAGAACTAATTCATAAACTTTACAAAATATTAAGTAAATGGGAATATAGATGAAACAAAATGGCTAAGGAAAGGTGAAAAATAATGAATTTGTAGGGAGGGTTATGCTGTCACATTGGGATCTGTAAACTGGCTCCAGCTATGGACTGATGACATATGGTCCTTCTGCATTAGGTACTGATTGTTTATTTTTTGTCAAGTACCAGTAGCACTTATTAGGATTAGTTACTGTGCTTATCTATATATTTTCAAGTTAAATTTTTTGTGATTTTCAATTTCCAGGGTTGAGCGATCGTTTTATTTTGTGATCTCACCATGCAGTAAAATACACAGAATGTATCCATTATTTTAGTTAAAAAAAAACACTGATCACATTATTGTGCATATATATACAAAAAAGAATATAGAGCATGGGCCCAAAAAATACCAGAATATTTAAGGTAGTTGTTGAACACTGCCAAATATATATATCAACCTGACAAATTATAATAACAACGTACCCTAGTTTTAAACAAACAAACATCCAAAAACAAAAGTTTGACTATTAAACCACAAATATTAAATCACTTATGCGTTTACTTACCTTCCATGTTGGTGTTATGGCCACCGTGACTGTGACCATGACCACCTCCGTGTGAATGGCCATGACCACCATGAGAGTGACCATGACCCCCATGAGAGTGGCCATGACCACTGTGTTTGAAGACCATGATTCCTATCAAATTAACTACTAACCCTGCTACAGACACAGTCTGAAAAGAAAAACAACACAATGGAAATACGCATTTGGAAAAAGAATGAAACAATCATGTTAAATTAAGGGGCTTATTCCAATATCTTACATGCTTTCACTGAAGAACCTTTTAACCTTTTAAACAAGGGACCTATGGGTCACTGTGCTCAGCTGACGTTAACCTTGAAGGCAAAAATCTAAAATAATATCAAATGGAGATAAAGTGTAAGAGGAAGAGTTAATAAAGGCCATGGTTGGTTTATATGATTGGTTTGTATTGATGAGCAAGAAATTGTTGCAAAAAATATTTTGTGACCTGACCATGTGTTTCCTAATGTTACAACTAAAGCATGTGAGCAGTTTGTGAACAAATGATCTGTACTATTACCATGATCATTAGTTGTTTTTTCGATTAACTGTTGACATTTCAGTAGTTTACACATTTGTTCAATTGGATCTATTTTTTTGTATAATATATATTATTAAATATATATGTATTTTTTAATGAAATGTATACAGTTGAAATAGAGCTAATAAACAACATAAAACAGGGCAAACAAAGCCTGATCTCAAATTCTGCTGAGGCAGGAAAATAATGAACAAATGTTTGTATTAAATCCTCATTTTTTTATCACATCAATTATTTTCTAATTTAAGTTTATATTTCTATACATTTCCAATTTAACATATATATCTGAATATAAAAGTTGATTCATAATTCTCAACTGCATCATCATAAATCTCAATCTTGTCAGATAACACCACATCATGCATACAAATGTTTATTTATTTTTTACCACAAAAATATATCTTTTAAATCTGCAAAACAATAGGTATCTAAAAATAATACTTGATTTAGATTTCACAATTTTAATTGTGTCTTTATTTATCCATAATGTGCTTCATATTTTATAATAGTTTAAGCATACTGATGGGTTCAATTATATTTGTTAAAATCATTAAAAAAAAATTGATTTCTTAAAAAATGCTACATTACACAACATTGCATCTTCTTGATTACACCTGGAATTATTTTTTCAAGGAAAGTTTTTGCATATCGGAGTGGTAACAGCATTACAATTAAGGAGATACAGTGAAAACAATAACAAATAGTGCATAACACATGGTGGGTTGGGTTTGCGGGGGGGGGGGGGTGATTGGGGTGGTGATATGAGAATAACTGTACACCTGTCAGAGCAGGGGATCTCCCCCAGTGACTGTAACAAATCAGAAACCCTGGCATAGCTGACTTCCAGTGACCTGGAGTGGGACCCTGTATCTGTAATCAAAGCAAGTGACTACAGAAAAAAAAATCAATAACTAGCTTAATTTTCAAGCTTTTATTTTCAAATTTCAGATTTAGACAAACTAAATATTTATGTTTACATGCTGTGAAAATTAAATCAATGGTGCTTACAGGAAAAAAACGTGCCATGGTCAAAGTTGGGCAAAATTTAAGGTACTGATTTTTTTTTTAAGCTAATAACTTAAAAAATTTACAAAATTCAGATCTAATTTTCGGTAAACAATTGAATCTTAATTAAACATAGTTATATACTTGAGAAAATAGACTCTAGTTTCAAAATTTTTCATGTTAAGTGAGTTATTTTTTTTCCTGATTTTTTACAAAGTCCATTATGTTTGGGCCCATAACTTTAAGAATTTATACTTTACAGACTTAATTTCTTGCATGTACATAGGAACTATATAGAGGAATATTTATGGTAAATATGAGGAAAAACAGATGAGTGGTTTTGATATTAGGCAGTCCTGAAGTGTGAAAATAGGATTTTAATAAATAATTGAGGTTTTTCCTTAATTTCTCAAAGGAATAAAGTCGCAAAGACCCAGTTTTCAGCTTGGTAGGAGATCTTGGGGACATCTAACATTATGCTGAATTTTGGATTCCTAGGTCTTACGGTTTCATAACGTGCCACATCTATGGACGGACGGACGGACGGACGGACGGACAGACGGACGGACGACGGACAATGGACCACGACTATAGCTCAGATGACTTATAGTCAGCTGAGCTAAAAACAGGTCAGAAAACACATCTTAAATTGCCTCTTTGACAGATGTATCCACAAGCTGTTAGTAAACACATTAGCCAATGTTGACAAAGAGAAAAACAAGGGACCTATGGGTCACGACGCTCAGCTGTTATATATGATAAAAAAATATTATTTAGAAATGAGGCACATGCTGGTTTTGTGTGGTAATAAATATAAGCTGTATTATGAGTTGTTGTTGTTTAGTTTATGTATGATTTTGATAGTACCTTTGGAGACAGGGAAGAGGATTGATTTCATTTATTTTATTAACAATTGGAGTACTATTGTCACACAGATTTTGACTTGGCCATATAACTTATAAGCAGAACATATAATATAAGAGTTTAACTATTTATTAAAAAAAATTACAAATATTGTCCCAAATATAACTTTTATTAAAAATAATATGAGAATCATATGATTTTTTAAAATGAAATATAACTGATATGATTATTAAAATAATATTAAAGAATATATTCATGAATGCATTCATGAATACATTTTGAAAGTATTTGCACGAGTATTAATATACTTTCATTTTTACCTGAATTCCCATTCTTTATGCAAGAAATTTTATAATGGAGTACATAATCATATTCATATTTAAATACAATTACAAAGTATTCGCACCATGTCTGGTATTTATTCAATTTTCACCAAACAATGATGTTGAGAATCCAGAATATACAAAATTCACACATTTAAATAATGATCATAAGTACCTGGTTTTATGGCTTTTATTTATATTAAAAAATAACTGTAAAAAATTCATTTTGGACTACTTTCACATCAATGTACACACTAGACACAGTAGGAATCTAGATTAATATTATCAACTGCATCTTTGTCTATCATTAATTTCCTTCATGTGATCCCTAATGATTAGTAATGAATAATATGATTTACTTCTTTATCATTAAAATTGAACTGAAAAATGCCATAGGTGACTGCATGGTGTTATTTGGAATATGTGACATTCTACCCATCGATACAAGATTCTTATATCATCAGTAACTGCAAGTTAATTTCCTGTTATTATAAACTCACAAATTCCTTTTCTATTTTTCTTTAATTTGTAATTAAGAACCAATAAAAAATTATTAATTTGTTGTTTATTGTTATGTTGTTGGTTAAAACTACTAGATGAGTTGGGTTGGACACCTGGATCAACTGTGGCTGGCCATAAGCTGCCTGGATTCCTGTATGCCTCGCCTCAAGCGTGCATAATTTGATGAAAGGTCAACAAGGTCAACATACAGGTGACTCAAGAGGGGCTGGAGAGAGCCAAAGTCTGACAGGGTGTCATAAAAAACATTAATAAAAGCTACAATTTTTGGCCAATTTCTTTCAGCTTTCTAAACTAAAAAGCTGAAATCCTTATGTGTGCATGATATGAAAATTATATCAACAGTGCTCACGGGAAACAAACATGCCATGGTCACAGTTGGGCAAAATTTAAGGTACTAATTTTATATTTATACTAATAACTTATAAAATTTGAAAAATTCAGAACTAATTTTGGGTATTCAATTGAATCTTGATTAAATAATGTTACATCCATGACAAAAAAATCTCTAACAATGCCCTTGTTAAGGGAGTAAATATATTTCTTGATTTTTTACAAAGTGCATTATGTTTGGGCCCATAACTTAAAACAATTACGCAATACTGACATCATTCTGGGATGTGCATAGAGAATGAAAAATATGTATATTGTTTATGATTAAAGTCAGATCAGTGGTTTTGATATTAGGCAGTCTTGAAGTGTAACAATGGGTTTTTAATGGAAAAATGAAGTTTTTCATTAAAATCTCGAAGGTATTAAGTCCTAGTGTCCAAATTCTTGGCATGGTAGGGGATTTTGGAGACATCTAACTGTATGCTGAATTTAAGGAACTTAGAGCTGAAGCTGGGGAGCTGAGCTTTTGCAAAATGCATAACACTAGCTTGATGTAAACAATATGTTACAAGGTGCTTGAAAACTTGATTAAAATCTACAGTTTTTGATCAACTGGTTTCAAATTTTTGGTGTTAACAGTTGAAATGCTGAAAAAAACATGCCTTGAAAATTAAATCTACAGTACTTACAGGAAAAAAACGTGCCATGGTCAAAGTTGGGCAAAATTTAAGGTACCAATTTTTTATTTTTATTAATATTTTAAAAAATGTAAAAGATTTTCATCTAATTTTGGGTATACAATTTAATTTTGATTAATTGAAGTTATATTACTGGAAAAAAGGTCCACAGCTTTAACATTTTTTGTGTTAAGTGATCAAATATCTTTCCTTATTTTTTTCAAAATGCATTATGTTTGGGCCCAGAACTTTTTTAAATTAAATAATACAGACATAATTTCTGGCATGTACATAGGAACTATATAGAGGAATATTTATGGTAAATATGAGGAAAAACAGATGAGTGGTTTTGATATTAGGCAGTCCTAAAGTGTGAAAATAGGTTTTTAATAAAAAATTGAGGTTTTTCCTTAATTTCTCAAAGGAACGAAGTTGCAAAGACCCAGTTTTCGGCTTGGTAGGAGATCTTAGGGACATCTAACATTATGCTGAATTTTGGATTCCTAGGTCTTACGGTTTCAAAACGTGCCACATCTACGGACGGACGGACGGACGGACGGACAGACGGACGGACGACGGACAATGGACCACGACTATAGCTCAGATGACTTATAGTCAGCTGAGCTAAAAATGTCAGCTAAGGTTTTATATAAAAGTTGCATAAATTCGGAAGTTGAAAGGCCCGCCTTGCAAAACATCCTATGCAAAACTCTGGTTTATCTGATTTGCTGACATATGTCCTTTTCAGTATGTTAAGACCATTTGTCAGGAGTCCATATGTTATAAACACATGGATATAAACAACCTCTTGGCTATGGGATTGGCATTTTTTGGTCTATTTTTACTGATAAAAGTTTTCGAAGGATTAGCATCAGTTAACAGACCTCAGATATCAGAATAGGATACTGTAATTGCTAATGTGATAATTAAATTATCATATCACATGACTAACACAACTAACACTAATAGCCCTGCCTATGTAAGATCTAATATATATATTTAGGAAGTCAACAATACATATATCAAATTTTCTTCTTTTGAAGATTATCTCGAGTTCTGTCTCAAGTAATTCTTCCAGACATGCAAATTAAACTGTACTTCTGTCTAGTTTCCATATGCAATATATATCTGATTTTTATTTGCCAATGAACAGAAATATTAAGAAGAAGCAAAGCTTCAAAGAATGGAGAATACCCTCCTGTTAAAACTATTTAACTGTCAGTTTTATAGGCAATATTATAAATTATTATCATACAAATACATATAACCCACTGCAAACCTAAAAGAATAATAAAATATATGTATATTTGTTGACAGGTGACCCAGAAAACAAATATTTACAAATATATTAACAACACTTATGCATATACAATCAGGGCAGACAAGCCTGATCTCCTATTCTGATGAGGCAGGAAAATAATAAACAAATGTTTGTATTAGATCCTCATTTTTTTATCGCATCATTTTTTTAATTATAAGTTTATATTTCAATAAATATCAGATATACTTGATTCAGATTTCACAATTTTAAATTGTGCCTTTATTTATCCATAATTTGCTTCATATTTTGTAAATTAAAGCAAACTGATGGGTTTAATTATATTTGTTAAAATCATTTAAAAGAAAATTGATTTCTTTAAAAATGCTTCATTAACACAACACGGCATCTTCTGAATTACACCTTGAATTACTTTTCCAAGGAAAGTTTTTGTCTTCTGGAGTGGAAACAGCATTACAATTAAGGAGATACAGTGAAAACAATAACAATTACTGCATAACACTTGGTGGGTTGGGTGTTGCCAAGGGGGGGGGGGGGGGGGGGGGGGTTGGGGTGGTAATATGAGAATAACTGTACACCTGACAGCAGGGGATCTCCCCCCAGATGACTTATAGTCAGCTGAGCTAAAAAAAGCACCAGTGCTTTTCAAGTCTTGACGTGTAACAACAGATTTTTAATGGAAACCAGGCCTACAGGCCTAATGCGAACCTGTGCAAAGTTTAGGAGTACGAATGGAGGTTTATTTTTAAAATTTAAAATTGATCCTCCTAAGTCCTGCATATCCACCTTAGTCATTATGATTTCAGCAAAATGACGTTTCTGACCTGAAAGTTTCGGACTAGGACATTTTAAAACCAGAATATGGGTAGTCAACAAGCCACTATGTGTATCCGCAGAAATCAGAGTGGGGCAGGTGAAGTGAGGCATGGATTAAGTGGCAAGGGGAATAGAGCGTGGTGTGTTGCATGGATGTCTGCAGCTCAAACGTGAATGTAGGTGGTGCCACCTGTCATAAAATCGAGAAATTGTCCAGGATGTATAAACCTGCAAAATTTCAGGTGGATAAGTCAAACCACTGCTGAGATATGAGTGATTTTATCCCAAGGCAGATCAACAGATGGATGCTGTGTATAAGTGGTTGCAGGTGGCGCCACCAGTTTTGCCTATGATGAAGAGCTATGTGAGATCTATACACAAGCAAAATTTTGGCCCAATCAGGCAAACAGTTTCCGAAATATGAGCTTGGATGACTGCAGAGTAAATGTGAATGTAGGTGGCGCCACCTGTCATAAAATAGAGAAAGCTGTCCAGGATGTATAAACCTGCAAAATTTCAGGTGGATAAGTCAAACCACTGCTGAAATATGAGTGATATTATCCCAAGGCAGATGAATAGATGGACGCTGTGCATAAATTGTTGCAGGTGGTGCCACCAGTTTTGCCTATGATGAAGAGCTATGTGAGATCTATACACATGCAAAATTTTGGCTCAATCGGTCAAACGGTTCCCCAGATATGAGTTTGGATGTCTGCAGAGTAAATGTGAATGTAGGTGGCGGCACCTGTCATAAAATCGAGAAAGCTGTCCAGGATGTTTAAACCTGCAAAATTTCAGGTGGATAAGTCAAACCATTGCTGAGATATGAGTGATTTTATCCAAAGGCAGATGAACAGATGGACACTGTGCATTAATGGTTGCAGTTGGCGCCACCAGTTTTGCCTAAGATGAAGAGCTATGCGAGATCTATACACATGCAAAATTTTGGCCCAATCGGTCAAACAGTTCCCGAGATATGAGCTTGGATGTCTGCAGAGTAAATGCGAATGTAGGTGGCGCCACCTGTCATAAATCGAGAAAGCTGTCCAGGATGTATAAACCTGCAAAATTTCAGGTGGAAAAGTCAAACCACTGTTGAGATATGAGTGATTTTATCCAAAGGCAGATGAACAGATGGACACTGTGCATAAGTGGTTGCAGGTGGTGCCACCAGTTTAGCCTATGATGAAGAGCTATGTAAGATCTATACACGTGCAAAATTTTGGCCCAATCAGTCAAACGGTTCCCGAGATATGAGCTTGGATGTCTGCAGAGTAAATGTGAATGTAGGTGGCGCCACCTGTCATAAAATCAAGAAAGCTGTATAAACCTGCAAAATTTCAGGTGGATAAGTCAAACCACTGCTGAGATATGAGTAATATTATCCGAAGGCAGATGAACAGATGGACACTTTGCAAAAATGGTTGCAGGTGGCGCCACCATTTTTAGTGTATGTTATAAAGCTATCAAAGGGCTGCATTTGTGTAAAATTTTTAGCCTGATCGGTCAAATGGTTCCCAAGATATGTGGGTTTATGTGTGGAAACAGACGCACAAATGGACGCTGGGCAGCAAGGAAAGGTCAGAGGTCAACAAAAAATGAGGGTGCAGCAGTTCACATGTGACCTGATGATAAACCCAATTCGCTTAAAATGCAAACCAAGTTTTTTCAAACAGCTGAAAGATATAGTTCCAATAATCTGGGAATTCTGCATCTAAACATTGTGTCTAGACGTCTAGACGCTGTGTCTAGACATCTAGACACATTGTCTAGACACCCCCCTAGAGCCAGGTCAGTTGCAATGGTGATGTCTGGACCCCACCTGTTTGTACTGAGTGACCTCTTGACTTGGCTGCTGATACTCAGTATGAAGTAAAATCTGTTTTCAAATACAGAAAGCCTTTTTTAATTGGCTACAATGCTTTTTTAAAACTGTATTTACCCAATCTATTCTTATAAAACTGGCAGAACCCTACCACAGAATAATTCTTGTAAAGTTTAAACCATTCAGCTGAACAGTTTCATCATAAATCAGTGTATAAGCTAGAAGAGTTTAAAATTATTTTTTTGCTTGTAAAAAACACATCAATGTAGGTGGCGCCACCAATACCTCAAAATCAGATATGACATATGTGACAAACATTGGTATAAAATTTGGTCATTATAGCTCTAGCCGTTTCTGAGATTTAAATTTTAGTGTGCTTTTTTGGACAGATGACTAAGTTCAACCTCCTGTAACTCGGCCAAAAATCTCCGAACTGGAACCATTCGAACAAACTTGAGAGAGATTGTTCCAGGGATCATTTCTGTGAAATATTGGACAATTTGGCTGGACATTTTCAGAGAAGAAGATTTTTAAAGGTTTATAAGCTTTTTCTCTAAAAAATCTAAATTAACGCAGATACCCAATAATAAGCTCAAGGGCACCAAGTTTCACATGTGATGAATTCTTACATGTAATTTGGAGCTGCTAGCTCCAACAGTTTCTGACTTACAGCCATGGACGGCGGAAAGCCAGCCCTGGATGGCGGACGGCAGACGGCTGACGACGGACGGACACGCTGTGCCATCGCATAAGCTCACAGGTTCGCTGAAAAAGGTTCTTCCTTAATATCTTGAAGGAATGAAGCCACAGTGACCAAGCTTTTGGTTTGGTAGTAGATCTTGGGGACATCTAACAGTATGCCAAATTTAAGATTTGAAGGCCTAACAGTTTTAAAAGGTGCCAGTTTAAAGGACCATCACTATAGCTATATTGACTTTTTGTCAGCTGAGCTAAAAATTTATTGGTCTTTAAGACTCTGGGAACCAAAACTTTGGTTTGAGCAGTATTATTTTCCTTTTTTCTTAACCAATCAAGACACAAATCAGCAACATTACCAATCAGCACCTGGTCTTCATTTGCCAAAAAAATGTATCTGTGTAAAACAGGAGCAGCAAATCTGCAGAACAATTAATTTTTTGGTATGGTCTAACTGAAAAAAAAGTGCTGAGTAGTATATGCAATGGTTATAATTTAGTATTATACAAGAGTAAAATATATACAGGGGTGACCACATACCATAAGTTTTTCTGTTTTGACCTCTGGTGGGTCAAATATCCTGGTAACTGCTGCTGTGAAGACAAAGAAAGCAATGACCATCAGAAACAGGCCATTGATAAATCCAGACAAGATCTCTACCCTGTCATATCTGGAAAGAGAACAGAAATGCAGTCAGAAAAACACCATTTGATTTGGCCTCATATATGGTTATTGTTGTTGCAAACATGGAAGTAACTGGTCGCAGCATCATCAGGTTAAGACCTGCAACAGGTCAAGTAATAGATTAGTAAACTATATGTTTTTTATCATGTTTATATTTATGTTCAGTGATTGTTTTATAATTCATGTATTTAATTCTTCTGTGGGGTGAAAAAAGTTTATTTTCCTCCTCCAGGGGGCCACACTATCACTAAGGACTACATGTGAATCCTGTAATTGAGCACACAGATGCTACCTGTAGTGACAATTGTAAATTACTGGAACTGCCAGTGGCCATGGCAGCAAAAGGGAAGCTGGACCAAGGTTCAACAGAGATGTATTATCAGAATCTTACAAAATTATAGGGTACTACGCAGGTCTATATCAGGCTTCACTTTGTCCTTTGTCAGTTATGCATCTGGTAAGAAAGACTGAAAACAGTGCCATCTATCACCTACTACCTACACTAAGAAGACAACTCGATCAAGTTTTACCCAAGGTTCAGACTAATGAGTATTGCAATCAATATAGTCTCAGTCTATATAAGCAGTATGCATCACATTCTTATAAACAAAGCAAGGCTTGTTAATCTTCTACTGTCATATGATATACTTAAAGTTAGGCAATCCTAATAGCATGTGGTTGTGTTATGTGCATGGAGGATTTCATCCACCACAGAGACTGAGCCCTAATGTGATCACTGATTAGCCCATTCATAGTGTGACGTCACAGGAAAAATTAAGAAATCAAGCAATACATGTTGTTTTTATTTTTCCCTGAATCTTTGGGGCTGACAGTGTCAGAAATACTAAGCTTTTGATGAGATCTAGAAATGTTAGTCACAGGGGATTTCCCTGTGTGTAACATCACTGCAGAGGTGACAGTGCTCATAGATGTGCCAATAGTTTTTTGAACAAATCACACAACCACATGTTTTTTGCGGAAAAATAAATAGAAAAAATATTTTTTCCTCCAGGAATTGGGTTCAATTTATGTAAAATCTATATTAAGGCCAAAATAAAGAAAAGGTATGGTTCTCAGGCACTTTTTTCAGAAATCAATGTGGGCGGGCGGTTTTTTTATTTTTAATTTTTTTGGTATGTTTTGATAAAAATGTAAATTGATAAGGGAAAAACATGATAATAACAGATTTATTTTGCTAAACAAGTAAATGTACTACATAACAAAGGAAAGTGAATGATTTTATCTTCTTGAAAGAAATGTCTGAGCGTCTGTAGCTCAAAACTGGCAACTTATTTTGGAAAATCAAAATAAAAATTTTTGATGCGGGGGTTTAAAATTGATGCGGGCAGTGCCTTAGAACCATACCTTTTATTTGGCCTAATATTTTTTCATGGGCAATTGTGTCACATGATAATATCATGAGATTTGGAATAAGTTTGCTTGACCTGAAATGCACATATCAAGATTTCTGAATTGACACTGGAAGGTGCTCCAGAACTAACATAAAAGATTCTGTTATTTAGTAATTCTCGTCAAGACTAGGTACGACATCTCACAGTGCATATATCTTTATATGAGACATTCAACCCGACTGAAGTAGAAGAGACTATGTAGAAACTGACTATAGTCTGTTTGAAGACCCCTGTCCACCTGATTTTTCAAGATTATTTCAAGAAAAGACAAACTTGACAAACAAAATTGTATATATATATATAAATATATATTATTCAACGCATCCCTAACAAGTGACCATTGTTTATCCTTCAGAGATAAGGACATGACGTAACAATGAAGCATTCAAGCCTCACTTTAAACAGCGATCAGTAGCTGTTGATTATGATCCCATGAATATGGGATCCTCTTTTTTGTGAACAATATATTATGACATCATCACTGTTACCTGCCATGTCCATTTCATAGGTTGGTGGTAAGCTGTCACAACAGACTACACTAGTTTCTCAAAAAATAGCTTTAAATTCTTTACAGGAAAATGACATAATGTAGGCTGTTACTTCAAAAAATAGTTAATAATAATATATAATAATAATTATACATATTTATTGGGGCACCTTTAAAGGACTACAGTAGCAGTATGTAAAGAAGGGAAACTAACCCGTAAGAGAATATCCTTGTGGCCTTCCATCTGCTCATGACAGCTGCATACAGACCCATGACTAGAGCTGAACAGTCAAACAGCATGTGAAAGCCGTCTGAGATCAGGCCTAAACTGTTGGTCCATACACCGTATATCAACTCCACGAAGGTGAAGGCCTGCAAAGAAACCGTGAATCAATGTGTCAGTAGGTTTCTCTATTATGATCATAATATTTATATCTAAACAGTTTTGAGAATCAGAAAGATTAAATTTACTCCAACAATGCCTTTTCCCCAGTTGAAGGACTGATTGCATTTATAATATCTCTTATCTAAAACAGCAAACTCTTTTTCATCTGTTTTAGATAATTATATTGGTAAATGATTCTGCTTCTCAGATATGAACCTATTTATATTATTGCAAACATGTTTGGATATACATGTACATTTTTAGGCATGTAACTGGCATCCAACATGTATATATTTTGGTAAAATGCAGCACAGGCACTTAAAGTAAATTTTAGTCATACTATATTTTCTCAAACTTATCACTCTGACTTAAATACTGCATACACAAAATTTTAGATGTAAATTCAGGCTGGTTATAACTTGGATTTATGTAATTTCTGGCTTACTCTTCATGCATATTAATGAACTTTTTTTTATTTCTTTTTAATTTTTCTTCTAAAATTTCTTATAATTTGTTAGTAAACACTGGTTCATCTGACTTGCTGCCTGATGTCCTTGTTGAATGTGTTTTGAATATTTTTGGGGCATGGATATAAACAGAACAGCCTGTGCACCATGGGATCAGCATTTCCTGAGCTATTTTTATTTAAGAGTCCAGGGATAACCTTCAGTTTATAAACATCAGAAATTTGAATAGACCCCTATAATACTTACCAGATTTATACAGAGAAAATAGAAAATCTTCCTGGAATCGGTGTCATCCAGGATCGCTCGCAGGCCACTTTTGAACACGTTTAGCATGGAATGTGATGTTCTTTGTAACGTATCTCCTGTGAAGCTATACAGCGGCAACCCAGCAGCAGAGTAACCAATAAAACTACCCCGGCTTCCTTTACCAGGGCTTGTCAGTATGTGTGTAGCTGAAATTATAAAATTCATGAAGTTTTACTGGGAATATTACTGTTTAAGTATAATTAGTTTCTGTTACAAACATTGATAAGGTTTTTTCTTAAATCCATCTGCTTAATTAGGTCCAACCCTATGATATATCAATGCTGATAATAATGCAATGAAAAGAAGTTTCCATATACATATTTTAATGTAAATTTCACAAAGGGTCCCTTGTATAAAATGATCTTTTTTATCTTCAAAAATGCAAAAGGCAGGTTATTAAGTCAGATTATGAAAAAAGAGGATAGGTTTATTGATTAAGCCTACAGGTGTATCAAGCTGACTGATTCACTGATGCCTGCATGTCTGGGGACTCATCACAAGGGATAGTTTAACATATGAAACCTCCAGTATGCAGAGTTGGGTCCAAAAGTACTCGTACTCATAGTACTCGTACTCATGAGTACTTTTTTGAGTACTCAGTACTCGTACTCGAGTACTTTTTAAAAATCACAAAAGTACTCATGAGTACTTTTTTGAGTACTCAGTACTCGTACTCAAGTACTTTTTAAAAATCACAAAAGTACTCGTACTTGTACTCGAGTACTTTGAAAGTATTTTTCATATTTATCTGAATAAACTTTAATCTAAATTTATTATATTAGTAATAGTTTATTATAGAATATTATAGTAAGATATATATAATATATAACATATATAATATCATATATAATAGTACTTAAAGTAATCCATCTGTTACTATAACTGAAACTATTACAGCATTGTTAACTGCTACTATTATACAATTCATGTGTACAGCATTAAATATTTCCAGCAAGATAAGTACATAGTGTTCAATAAATCATTAAATCAGCTAACTCATACTGAGTAAAACTTAAAGAAAAAATTCTAATTTTTGAAAGATCCAAAAATAAAAAAAGTTGAGATAAGTACTCGAGTACTTTTGAAAAAAGTGCAAAAGTACTCATCCTTGTACTCGAGTACTTTAAAAGTACTCGGACCCAACTCTGCCAGTATGCAGTTATAATGATAATCTTTTGTATTTGAATATTTACATAAAATACTGAATATAAAAAGTTCCCTGTAAAACATTTAACCTTTAATCATATGATAAGTTGAAATGTTTTTACAACTTTTCTGTTTGGTGAAATCACTATTTTGCAATGATTACTTGTGATTACACTCTATACAAAGTGGTTACACTGCATTCATTCTATAACTCATTTCACCTAACCACTACTTGTTTTATGATGGTTAGCAAGGTTTTGTCAGCAGACATTGGTACAAACCTGGGAATGTTTAGAAAATATGAACGATTTATCGCGGGTTTAAAACTTGGAGTTGGATGCACAATGTGATACCAAGCTCTCACTGTCCTAAGCATTCTAAGCACATTGCCAACTACCTGAGGGTGAAACCAAGCAAAACCTGCTAAAGCAAGCAGTTGGTCAAGTGGAAGGAGTTAATGAATTAATGAATGTAAACCACTGCACAAGGAGTGTGGCCTGTAATACTTACCAAATAAAAATAAAATGGCGCTAAATATGACACCCCCTGACAAGGCGTGCTCTTCTGTTACTATTTCTTGCAGGGGACCATTGTCAATCCGTATTTGTGCCGTGTAAGGATGACTCCACAAACAGCTCAGAACTATTGCACTGATAAGAACTGAAGCTGTGCCAAACTGAGCAGTCCTTGTGGCCTCCATCTTGGCCATACTGACAGCCTCAATGTAATAATCGAAGATAAACACAAATAAAATTACGAGAGTGAGGGGGATCACATATGGAAGCCAGGATTCTATCTGAGCCTGAAAAGATAGAGAAATCTGTGTGAATGTTTGCGAAGTATATCACCATGCTCACAGAGTATTGTTTCTTAATATGTGTAATGTATAACGTATGATCAAAGGTGAATCGCTTTTGATTTACAGCATTACGACTTGATGTGGTAGTGAACAACTGTCAAAAGTCATTTGAATAAGTGTCCTTAGGGTCAAGAAACTATGCTCAAAGGTTAGACTAATATTTTTATAAATTGATTACACCAATTTTGTTCAAATCTGACGTACTAACTAGACAGGTATACAAGTTTGACTAAAGTGCATTATTAATGATCCAATGAATCATATTTCATTGCACAGCTGAAACTCTGAATAAACTGACTTGAGATTGTACATTTGCTTTGCATTGAATGATATATGTCACTCTGACCTGTTTTCAGGTTTCAAAGGAGACTTCACAAGCATATGGAAGAATTTCATAACAGAAGTTTCTAGGTCCAAGAAATATTGTGTTTTGTGCCCTGCTGTTGGCCTGCAAACCAGAGGGCTCAACTGATAGAGATTCATGTGGTGATAAAAACTTGTATAGCTAGTGTCAATGGAAATAGATATATGCTTTTGCAAATGTATCACTAAAGGTAGAAAGGAAGACCCATACCTCTTGAGTGAAGTACGTAAAGGCTGCCCATGGCATCATAAGGACTGTCGAAGCCAGAGTAGACAGAGCGTGAAGTCTTTTTGCTCCACCAACATCCACTGACAGTCGCTTGGCAGCACTGCTGTAGCCCACACTGGCACACAATGTCAGAAACAACAGAACCACCCCACCCTGAAACATGATATACAGCACACATATATAATGAAGAAACATCCTAAGTATGTACTCTAAAGTGCCTGTTCAGACTTACTTACAAACATGGTTTATTCAAGAGAGATAGGTAAGCTTACATGGTGTTAGCTTCCATTGACCTAATTATACATATGATAAAATACCTGTAGTCTGCATAAAGCTATCAATATTCTTGATCTTCCTAAAAAGCAAAGCACGTTTATGGAATTTTAATGGAATATTTGTTTTCTATATAAACTTGTTATAATGAAATGAGGTATGCATATAAAACAAGATTTTAACTCATTACTAAATTCTATGCAGTGGTAATAAAAAGGATAATTTGTGTAAATTCACAAACGAAAGAAAACCTGATGCAGGTAAAAAAAGAAATTCAACAGCAATGTAAATATAAATTCACATAATGACAATATGGTTATTTTTCACTAGTGCACCAGGAGAAATAACTGTTGTTGTTTTCTGTTACAAGACACAAGACAATGAACAACAAGAACTCAGTGCATTGTGCTGTAATGATGGGGATTGTTACCTTGTGGTCTGACAGTCCTGTCCAGTGAGTAAGATGGTTGAACAGATGGTTGATGAGGTTGCTATGGTGACCCTGACCATGTGTCTCCACTGGTAACAACATTAAGGAAAACTAGAGTATGGGTAGTCGACAAGCGACTACATGTATCCGCCTAAATCAGAGTGGAACGGGTGAAGTGAGGCATCGCTTGAGTGGCAAGGGGAAATAGAGTAAGCTGTGTTGCATATTAGCATGGATGTGTGCAGCCAAAATGTGTATGTAGGTTGCGCCACCTACCACAAATCCAGAAAGCTGTCCAAGTTGTATACATATGCAAAACATTAGGCAGAAAAGTCAAAACACTACATGTATATGAGTGATTTTATCCCACAGCTGAAAAACAGAAGGACTTGTGCAAAAATGGTGGCAGGTGGTGCCACCAATTTTGTGTATGATTACGAGCTATGTGAGATCTATACATATGCAAAATTTCAGGGGGATATGTCCAACCAGTCCTGAGATATAAGCCTGAATGTCAGCAGTTTTAACATAAATGTAGGTGGCGCCACCTGCCCAAAAAATTGAGAATGCTATCCAAGGTGTATAAACACACAAAATTTTTAGGCAGATAAGTCAAACCAGTACAGCGATATGAGTGATTTTAGCCCACGGCAGACAAACAGACAGATGCTGTGCAAAAATGGTTGCAGGTGGCCCCTCCAGTTTTGTGTATGATAAAGAGCTTTGTGAGATCTACACACATGCAAAATTTTGGCCCAATTGGTCAAACAGTTCCCGAGATATAAGCTTGGATGTCTGCAGCTTGAACATGAATGTAGGTGGTGCCACCTGTCATAAAATCAAGAAGGCTGTCCAGGATGTATAAACCTGCAAAATTTTAGGCAGTTATGTCAAACCACTACAGAGATATGAGTGATTTTAGCCGACGACAGACAAACAGATGGAAGCTGTGCAAAAATAGTTGCAGGTGGCCCCTCCAGTTTTGTGTATGATAAAGAGCTATGTGAGATCTATACACATGCAAAATTTTGGCCCAATCTGTCAAACCATTCCCGAGATATGAGCTTGGATGTCTGCACCGTAAACTAGAAGGTAGGTGGCGCCACCTGTCATAAAATCAAGAAAGCTGTCAAGGATGTATAAAACTGCAAAATTTTAGGCAGGTATGTCAAACCACTGCCGAGATATGAGTGATATTATCCCATGGCAGACAAACAGACAGACGCTGTGCAAAAATGGTTGCAGGTGGCCCCTCCAGTTTTGCGTATGATAAAGAGCTATGTGAGATCTACACACATGCAAAATTTTGGCCCAGTCAGTCAAACAGTTCCCGAGATATAAGCTTGGACATCTGCAGCGTGAATGTGAATGTAGGTGGTGCCACCTGTCACAAAATCAAGAAAGCTATCCAGGATGTATACGCAAGCCGAATTTCAGGTGAATTAGTCAAACCACTGCAGAGATAGGAGTGATTTAACCCAAGGCAGATGAACAGAAGGACACTGTGCAAACATGGTTGCAGGTGGCGCCAGCGTTTTTTGTGTATGTTATAAAGCTATCCAAGGGCTACATGTGTACAAAATTTTTTTCCTGATCGGTCAAACAGTTCCCGAGATATGTGGGCTATGTATGGAAACAGACGCACAAATGGATGCTGGGAAGAGAGGAAAGGTCAGAGGTCAAAACAAAACTCTGTTTTGGTGGATACAATAATTAAAACTAATGTGTATTGATCTTGATTGGAAATATTTGTACTTGAAAACAATACTTGGAATATCTCACTGGCACAAATGTTATAGCTTTAATTGGGTCCCATGCATTATTTCTTGCAAACAGAACCAATTGTGGTATTCAAACCAAAGATATGAGCACTGCAAAACTGACTGATCAAGTTACATTTGTTGCAATACATGAAAGATACTGATAGTTTTAAATGTAAACTTATTTTAGCCACTGTACTTAGTAAAGAGGTCACAGTGACCTACTTGAAGCAAAGGAACTTTCCTTTGACAAGAAGACATGAATTTGTGGCCCTTCTTTTAATAAAATCTCAGTAGGCCTAGTTAACTGACCTTTGATCAGCACTATAATTATCATGATAAGTGAATTGTTCACATGAAACCAGCTACATTATTACATACGTCTTCATTTTGACTATCTTTTTTTAATGTAAATTATTCAAACATTTTCCTATCTTCAACTCCACAATGGAATAAGATCTGATGAGGTTCAAGGCAAAACAGAGACTTTGGATCAGAATTATTGAAGTTTCCAAATAACAGTGTAACATCTAATGTTGATGTCACCAGATGATAAGATTGGTGCCCTCTGGTTGGTTTGCTAGTCAACCTCAAACTAAAGCATGATTGTGCTCCTACAACATTTTGAATTTCTCAGAAAATTAATTCCTAGCTTTCTGGAATCCTGAAAGATAAGAGTGATATGGTGACTCTGAAACCCTGCAGGACTGAGTGTTAAGGTGACTCTACTGATGCCTGAAATTCAGACACTCAGGTAAGGATACTGTCGATGCGGAAATCATCGTGATCAAAGAGGAGCAGACCCAGCACTGCCAGCAAGAAGAACACTGCCCCACGGAACTAAAAAGTAAAGAACAGTAGCAATGAGAATTTTAATTGTTTCACATATTGCCATATGAATTCTGACATCATGAAAATATAATGTTTAAAATTACAAAGTGCACAAATCTAAAAATGCTTTTGTCTCATTTCATCATGGGCAGCATATATAAACAAGTAAATCCCTGGAATTTATGTCTCCTGCTTCCGCCTTTTGTTATTTTACCTTACTGTGATCTTCATGCTTGCCTCCTCAAGATGTTTTAGTTTTTATGTTCCCCTGAAGATGTCTCCACATGTCATAGTGCCTGTGTTTTAGTTTTCTGAGGATGACATAATTTTTGTTGTGAAATGGGAACAAAAGTGAAATTTTTTGTTTGTTCTGGAGCTGGTGATAATAAATTTTCATACAAACACTCCAAAACCAATCCCATGGTATGCATTAGAGCAATCACTAACCCAAATTTGAATGAATCAGATCATATTTAGGAAAGTTAGCACATAGAAATCAAAACCTGATGGACAGACAGACAGAGGGAAAGACGGACAAGCCCAAATTGATGCCCATAGTTCTGTAGAAGAGGGAGACATGAAAAGAGTGACCCTTAAACCTCAATACTTACTTTCTAATTTTTTTACTTGATGAGAAAAGGGGGGGGGGGGGGAGGGTTCCTGTTTCTGTAGGTGTCATGATTTGTGTGGGGAATATTAAAATAAAAGAAGGCATCCTCAGGGTTTGTACATCTGTCTCTCTGCAAATTTCAAGGACTTTCAAGATAAATAAAATTATCATTTTTAATTCAAGCACTTTCAGTGTTTCAAGGACCAATATATACACACCCTAGGAGTTTGAAACAACAGGACTGCTACCATTAAATAAGACTGTAGCTAAAATAATGTTATTTATGATTCTCCTGAACCTAAGTCATACTTGACTAATATTTTTTTACGAATATTGTAGAATTACCAATGTTATGCCAAATGCTGCTAATTAATAATCAAAAATTTAAATTATGGGCCAAGGAAGCATCTTGCCTGAAATTAAAAGTGTATTTTTTTTCAATAAATGCTACATTTTCAGTTCCTTACCTTTGACGGTCCACCAACATTTGACACCAGGGCACTTGCACCGGAAATGACTGTCAAGTCACTGTGCTCAAACAGCAGTAATGTCCTGTATCAAGGTGTCAATAAAGATATGTTTAATAAAGTGAGCATAATCATACAGTTATTATGTTTAAGCAGTATCTCTGAACAACTTAGAAAAGTAAAATACAAAGAATATAATTAATTTGTTATAACTCCGGAGGTCACAATTTTGCAAATTGTGCAGTAATGATAAATGACATCACACAAATTAATAATTCTGCAGAATGTCAACAATTCATCGGAATAAATATTTTAAATCTATTTAAGACTATTGATTCAAAATATTTGCTGGTGAATCTTATAGTAACAGACAGGAATTGGTGATCTGAGCCATCTCTGATGCATATATATTTTCAGTGTAAGGATTCTGTGTTACTTTTTAACAATTTGTTCAAAACATATATTATAGTTTTTGTCATTTGATAACAAAGCATACACGCTTTCTTATATGGTTTTAACTATTAAGATAAGTACACTTTCACAAACAAAACTGTGTGCATCACACAAAGCCACATGATCCATTACAGTTCACAGCCTCTCTTACACTGTCTTGAGGAAATGTCTTACTCTAGATCATCATGATTGATACATCAGAAAAAGACATTCTCCTAAACGTGTCAGCTTAAAATGAATATCAGTTTTAATGAATAACTTGATCATACCTGAGTGGTCCACATAAGGTGAGTCCAAACAGCCATAACAAGTTGATGCAGCAACCCAGGAAGGCATGGCGGCCTATTCTAAACCACTGAAACACAATCCAAATTATTTTATTATAATGCGTCATATCATATGAGGATAATGACCATCCTGATTAGGAAAGTCCTCTGTGAGCACTCAAATTTGACAGTTCAGCATCTATAAGCTCTTTATCATGTATGTGCCCTAAATCCAATTTAAATGTTTGCCGGTGGACCACTCCACTCACATAGAAATATACATGGCAGCTAAAAACAGAGGGAGACCTACATTTTTCTTTTATTTGCTGAAATTTACAAACATACATTTTGGAAAAATTTATCTAACTTTTTTAAAAGTCTGAAATTTACTACTTCAATAAGAATTACAAATTAAAACTGAATCAAGCTAAAGAATCAATAATTGAATCAATTTTGGAATTGCTCTTGGAAATCTCAGGCCCAATAAATAATTATTAGAATGAAAATACCTGGTGTTTTGAGATTTTCTTTCCTGAGGAAAAAGGCTTCTGAAGAACCAACAAACAGCCTGCAGACCTGAGGGAGGAAGGTTAAAATATTTGTATGTCCAGTGAACTATATCACTGCTTACAAACATGACTGTAAAAAGTCATGGCCTTTCATACTGAGTCTACTGTCAGCTTATCAAATGATTTATCTGCACACATCTTACTTCCTTGACAGCTTTGAATACAAATTGTAAATGAAAGTTTTTTTTCTGTTCATAAAAAGTAATGTATCATTGCATTTTATTATTTTTTAATAAAAACAGTATAGAGTCACACAACAATAGATACAATACCTAAATAAAATTCAACAATGTCAAGCACTTGTGCATAAAAGATAAAGTTTTTTTTAATACATTTATATTCATGACAGTACAGACAAAGAATCAAATAAATGTACATGTTTTACTGCTTTAATATATAGAAGTGTTATAATTTAATTCATATAAATGTTACACCCAAATTGTGAAACTGCCCATTTCAGGAAATGCACAGCCATTCTGGGAAAGCAGTTTCTGATTTTCATGAAATGGCTGCCAATTCCAAGAAAAGGGTAATTTCACAATTGGGCCGTTATATATACATGACAATGGCTTGAAAAAACCTACCCTGCCTTTATGATGAACAAGAACTGGACGATGTTGATGTATTTGAGTAAATCATATGACAAGAAGACTCCGAGTGACCTCAGGAACTTGGCCACAACAAGGACAGCAATGTATGGCACAAGTCTGAAAAACAAAATTGTTTACAGCTCTAAAGCATACAACTCCAAACACCCTAGATTTAAACTCAGATAACCTCTCAAATTTAATCAATTAGGTCAATGCCAAATGGTTAGGCACCAGGTCACATGTGACCCAATATTTATTGAAGTTTCCGAAAAATAGGTCCAGTAGTCTCAGAAGAGTTCTCCGGAAACAAATATGGCGGCAGTGGTGGCTGAACCCGGTCAAAACATAGTATCCCCCAAACTTTGTTTTGGCAGATACAATAATAAGCATAAAGGCTATATTCGATCCCTTGTGATTGGCCTGTTTGCCTGAGGTGTATGTTATCATAACTTATACCAAGAGTGACTGGTTCATGTCAGAGTCATGGGTCACATTATCATCTGTACTGTAACAACTATATTTCAAGACATGTAAACAACTCCCAAGAAATACTGAGTTTATCATTTTGAGCAATGACTGACCATATCAAACATCAATAGGCGTCCTTGATCACCTTTGACCTAAAGCCCAACCCAGTCCCCAGTCTGGCAATAGGTCGTGCTCCCCAGGCCAATAAGAGAATAATATGGCCTGAAATCAGAATGACTATTTCACTTCAGTTAAAACTCTTCATAATGAAAACTAAAAAATTACTGTCACTATTTAATTAAAAAATCACGAACTTCAATACCAACAGGTAAATGGAGTTAAAATGTCATTGTTGTGTTGCCACAGCTATCATTATTAGTCATTCTTGTTAAATCATTATGTACTTACTGAAGTACTTCCTTGTTGTTGATATTACTTACAATCAAAGTTCATTGGGTTGTACATGCATAAATAACTTGTAAAATAGAGAATTCTGGACTGTGGTTTAGCATAGAGCAGTATAAGTGCCAGTACTTGACACTTGATCTTACTGCAGTTGTCATAAGATGTGAGGAGAGTATATAGCTGAATGTCTTATTATTATGACTGTGTATAGCACTTCTTTCTTTTTGTTGTAGGGGAATATTCTCATATACCAATAAGTCATTGGGCAGACATGCATATTTCCTTGGATGGACCTTTGATCTATGGTATATCAGGCCTATACTTGAACATTTCCTACAAAACATCTAAAGCCAATTTCACTTTCAGCCTGTCATTTACCCCAGCCTATTTAGATGTTTAAATTTGTAACAAAAAACATTATTTTTCTACCAAAAGAATCAGTTTAAGCACATTTAACAAAATATTGATATAATGACATTTGAAAATTGTATCACAATATGCAATATGTGAATTACCATATCGCGATATGCCGATATATTTATAATATTATGCAGCCCTACTTTTAAGTATTAAGTTTAATAGAAAAAGAACATAAATGCAGTAACAAAGTATTAACCCAGAAGCAGATCAAAGGGGAGGGTCCAGGGGGCTGGACCCCCCCCCCCCCCTTTCCAGCCGCCGAAACCTTTTTTTAAGGATTTCAAACCACTTTGTGCAGCCTGGACCCCCCCTTTTTTGGACCTTTGGACCTTTTTTTAGGGTTTTTATAAGTACTCAAGGCTTGGACCCACACTATTCCTTAATCCTGGATCTGCCCCAGTAAACCTGCCACTGGCCAAGGTGGCTGTTTGTGTGGTTGTTAGCGTGGGTGATTTTATCTGTTGGGCGGACAAAAAAAGCATCCATTTGCCTAAAGATCTTGGTGTCTGCCCGAGAGGGGTTCTTGGTTGTACTGAAGACTGTCTGTTACGTGGGGTGTTCATCCCAGAGGGGTGTCCACAGCCCAGGGTTTCACTGTGTATTTATTTCAGGTTTGCTATGATTCACTCAACTATGAAAAATACTTCCTGAATATAAGGTTTCTTGATATTAGCTGATTTTTCCAAATTTAATTTTTAGTACAGACACAGTGCCACTTCTGATGGTGCTTAATGCTGTACAAATATTAGCAATTCATCATTATCATTTTATACACATCAACACACATAGATATGCTATATTTTTCAGTGTGACCTTGTATGTTTTATAGATAGGTATGAATTAAACCATGTATTATTTTGTCAAATAAATTGGTCATAAAATTATGTGCTCTGAAAAAAAATTGAACAATCACAGCTACCATTGTCTAAAACAAGGGACCCATGGGTCACAGCGCTCAGCTGATCATGATTAGACTATAAATGTTTCACTATTGTGACATTATATTTAGTCAACGAACCTTATGAATATCATAGACATGTTAGGCTATTATAAAGGAATATAATGTAATATGTGAGAAAATGATGTATGGAATATCCTGACTGATGGATTAATATGGAGTAAATATAGTAGTTTATTTTTTATTTATTTGGGAGCTGTTGAAAATAGGGATATATTTGAGCAAATATGAATGCAATGACAGTACACTTAGCAGTGGTAGAATGATGATAAGGCTATTTGTTGAAGGATCTATAGAGTATGGAAGTCCATAAGATTTCAATTTGACAGATATAATGTTATGATTAACTATGCTGAAGAGGGGATTTATGAATTGTGACTGTATTACATGATATCTCTTAGGTCTTGACAAGGTACATTATATTGATGCCCGCCACGTCCACATATTACACAATATTGACATAATTTCTGGCATGTACATAGGTAACAAATAGTTATACAATATATAAAAATATGAATATATCTGTTTCTTCTTGTTCTCGTTTACTGAGGCTGACATTGGAGAGGATAAAGGCTCTCTGGTAATTACTACCTGACCCAGCCTGACCCAGACACCCACAGAAGCTGTAGGCAGGGAGTGATGGTGTTATGTAACAGCATGGAACACTGTTAACCAATGACTATATGTAAACATTCAGGTCATGGTACTATAAATATGGGTCACTGTGCTCAGCTGAAGTTGACTTTGAAGGTAAAAATCGAAAATAATATCAAATGGAGATCAAGTCTTAAGAGGAAAAGGTAATATATGCCATGGCTGGTTGACATGATTGGTTTGTATTGATGAGTAAGAAAATGTTGCAAATAATATTTTGTGACCAAACCATGCGTTCTCTAATGTCAAAATTGAAGCATGTGAGCAGTTTGTGAACATAAGATGTATATTATTACCATGATCATTGGCTGGCTTTTTGATAAATTGTTGACAGTTCAGTAGTTTACACATTTACTCAATTGGATCTATTTTAACAAGGGACCTATGGGTCACGACGCTCAGCTGATCATGATTGAACTATAAATGTATCACCATTGTGATACTATATTTAGTCGACAAACCTTATGAATATCATGGACCTATATGGCTATATAGTGGTTTATTTTTTATTTATTTGGGAGCTGTTGAAAATAGCAATATATTTGAGCAAATATGAATGCAATGACAGTACACTAAGCAGTGGTAGAATGATGATAAGGCTATTTGTTGAAGGATCTATATTGTATAGAAGTCCGCAAGATTTCAATTTGACATATATAATGTTATTATTTACTATGCTGAAGAGTGGATTTATGAATTGTGACTGTATGACATGATATCTCTTAGGTCTTGACAAGGTAAATTATATTGATGCCCACCACATCTACATATTACACAATATTGACATAATTTCTGGCACGTACATAGGCAACAAACAGTTATACAATATATAAAAATATGAAAATCTGATTCAACTTGTTCTCGTTTACTGAGGCTGACATTGGGATGGGGTTCGGAGAAGGAAACAGTGTGGGCAGCAAGGAGGGTTGGATGTAGAGAGAAAAGGAGATAGAGAGAGAGGGAGGGAGCATTCAACAGTACTTAAACACCTGGAAGGTTAAAATCTAAAATATTATGAAATGTAGATAAAGTCTGAGAGAAAGAGGTAATCTAGGCTATGGTTGGTTGATATGATTGAAGAAATTGTTGCAAATAATATTTTAAGATCTGACCTTGCGCTTTCATTGGATACCTTTTTGACAGGCTGTTGACAGTTCAACTTTTTTCATATTTGTCTAATGAGATCCAATTTTTTTAATTTAAACTTTAATTAAACTGTTTTTTCTATTTTATGATATGTATACAGTTGCTATAAAATCCCCACTCCACAGGCGGAAGGACTTGATGGAGGGGGGGGGGGGGTTACGATGGGTGTTACAACGCCTCTGTCTCTCTGTATATATTTTCTTCAAATTATTAAATTTTATGCTATAGCAATAGCACTATTGTTGACAGTGCGAAGGAGCAAGGACTTAGTGGGGTGGGGGAAGGGGATGGTGGGAGTTACAATACCTTTGCATATACGTACAGGATATGAAATTTAATTAATCAGAGCTTACATGAAAAAAAAGTTTATTCATAATTATTAAATATTTAAAACAGGCAAGAAAGCTAGAGAAACAAAGCAAATAATTTTAATTCCCATTCTTCTGAGCCAGGAAATTATGAACAATTTTTACATAAATTCCCTTTTTTATAACATCATTTTTTTCCAGGTTTAAAAATGTAACTATACATTTAGAGTATAACAAATATATGTGAATATTTCAGTTGATTCACATTTCTTAATTGCATCAACATATATATCTAATAAATTAGGTTTATAGTACCTGTCAACATAATGGGGTGGAGGGAGGAAGGGAGGCATAGGGGTGAGAGAGAGAGAAAGAGAGAGAGAGAAAGAGAGCTAGAAAGAGAGAAAGGGAAAGAGAGAGGAGAAAGGCTCTCTGGTAATTACTGCCTGACCCAGCCTGACCCAGACACTCACAGAATCTCTGTATATATTTTCTTCAAATTATTCAATTTTATGCTATAGCAATAACACTATTGTTGACAGTGCGAAGGAGCAAGGACTTAGTGGGGTGGGGGAAGGGGATGGTGGGAGTTACAATACCCTTGCATATACGTACAGGATATGAAATTTAATTAATCAGAGCTTACAGGAAAAAAAAGTTTATTCATAATTATTAAATATTTAAAACAGGCAAGAAAGCTAGAGAAACAAAGCAAATAATTTTAATTCCCATTCTTCTGAGCCAGGAAATTATGAACAATTTTTACATAAATTCCCTTTTTTATAACATCATTTTTTTCCAGGTTTGAAAATGTAACTATACATTTTGAGTATAACATATATGTGAATATTTCAGTTGATTCACATTTCTTAATTGCATCAACATATATATCTAATAAATTAGGTTTATAGTACCTGTCAACATAATGGGGTGGAGGGAGGAAGGGAGGCATAGGGGTGAGAGAGAGAGAAAGAGAGAGAGAGAAAGAGAGCTAGAAAGAGAGAAAGGGAAAGAGAGAGGAGAAAGGCTCTCTGGTAATTACTGCCTGACCCAGCCTGACCCAGACACTCACAGAAGCAGTAGGCAAGGAGTGAAGGTGTTATGTAACAGCCTGGAACACTGTTAACCAATGACTTGATGTAAACATTCAAGACATGGTGCTATAAATATGGGTCACTGTGCTCAGCTGAAGTTGGCCTTGAAGGTAAAAATCTAAAATAATAATGGAGATCAAGTCTAAGATGAAAAGGTAATATATGCCATGGCTGGTTGACATGATTGGTTTGTATTGATGAGTGAGAAATTGTTGCAAATAATATTTTGTGACCAAACCATGCATTCTCTAATGTCAAAATTGAAGCATGTGAGCAGTTTGTGAACATAAGATGTATATTATTACCATGATCATTGGCTGGCTTTTTGATAGTTTGTTGACAGTTCAGTAGTTTACACATCTGCTCAATTGGATCTATTTTACATAATATATATTATTAAATATATGTATTTTTATTTTATAAAATGTATACAGTTGAAATATAACTGATGTCTCCAGTCCCCAGATGCAAGAACCTGGTGGTGGTGGTTGGGGGGGGGGGGGAGGGCTGGAATGATGGGAGTTACAACATCTCTGTATTAACATAGTGTATATACATATAGGATTTCCATTTAATTCAACAATACTTACAGGATTAAATAGTCCATTCACAATTACATAATATTTAAAAAAGGACAGACAGACTGTTAGACAAACAAAGCTGATAATATATTTTAATATTTTAAAGTTTTTCATCTGCAATATTACACATCTGAATACATAAGTTGCTTTCAAATTTCAGACTTTAATGGCTTAAATCCATACACATACAGCATATGAAAGTTATTTCAACAGTGCTTAAAGGAAAAATTTCATAATAAGTATATATATTTAATGATAATTGAGAGATGATGGACAGACAAGAGCTGATCACTTTATGTTCCATTCTCCTGGGGCAAGAATATGTTTCAATATTAGATCTTAATTTTTTCTAATCCAATTATCTTTCAAATTGAAAAAATTGTACACATTTGCAATATTAACTAATGTCCCAGTGCACAGGTGACGATGAGGTGCTAAGGATCAATGACAGCCGGGGGGGGGGGGGGGGGGGGGTGGGGAGGAGATGGGATTAACAACACTTTTGCATAAACATTCAGGGCAAACAAAGCCTGATCTCCAATTCTGCTGAGGCTCGAAAATAATGAACACATGTTTGTATTAGATCCTCATTTTTTTATTTTAAGTTTAATTTGTATACATTTCCAATATAACATAAATTTTGAATATAAACGTTGATTCATAATTCTAAATTGCATCATCATAAATCTCAATCTTGTCATGTAACACCACATCATGCATACAAATGTATATTTATATATTCATGGGGGGGGGGAGGGGGTGTGATATGAGAACAATTGTACACCTGTCACAGCAGGGGATCTCCCCCAGTGACTGAAACAAATCAGGAACCCTGGCATAGCTGACTTCCAGTGACCTGGAGTGGCCTACCTGCATCTGGAACAAAGCAAGTGACTACAATAGACCCTCAAGATAAAATTCAATAGCTAGCCTAATTTTCAACCTTTTAGTTTCAAATTTCAGATTTAAACACATTAAATACTTATGTTTACATTCTGAGAAAATTAAATCAACAGTACTCACAGGGAAAAAATGTGCCATGGTCAAAGTTGGGTAAAATTTCAGGTACTGATTTTATGTTTATGTTAATAACTTATAAAATTTACAAAATACAGATCTAATTTTGGGTATACAATTGAATCTTAATTAAACAAAGTTATATACTTAAAAAAAATTCTCTAGCTTCAATAATTTTCATGAAACCTGAGTAAATATTTTTCCTGATTTTTTACAAAGTCAATTTTGTTTAGGCAAATAACTTAAAACAATTACGCAATACTGACATCATTTCTGGCATGTGCATAGCGAATGTATAGAAAAATATGTATATTATATATGATCAAAGTCAGATCAGTGGTTTTGATACTAGGCAGTCCTGAAGTGTAACAAAGGGTTTTTAATGAAAAAAATGAAGTTTTTCATTAATATCTCGAAGGAATTAAGTTCTGGTGACCAAATTCTTGGCATGGTATGGGATTTTGGAGACATCTTACTGTATGCCTAATTTAAGGAACTTAGAGCTGAAGCTGGGGAGCTGAGCTCTAGCAAACTGCATAACACTAGGTTGATGTAAACAATATGTGACATGGTGCTTGAAAACTTGAATAAAATCTACAGTTTTTGATCAACTGGTTTCAAATTTTAAATGTTAACAGTTGAAATGCTAACAAAAACATGCTTTGAAAATTAAATCCACAGCAGTTACAGAAAAAAAACGTGCCATGGTCAAAGTTGGGCAAAGTTTAAGGTACCAATTTTTTATTTTTGCTAATATTTCAAAAAATTTAAAAGATTTTGATCAAATTTTGGGTATACAATTTAATTTTGATTAATAAAAGTTATATTACTGGAAAAAAAGTGCTTAGCTTTAACAAGTTTTGTGTTAAGTGATCAAATTTTTTTCGTGATTATTTACAAAATGCATTATGTTTGGGCCCATAACTTTTTTAAATTATATAATACAGACCCAATTTCTGGCATGTACATAGGAACCATATAGAGGATTATTTATGGTAAATATGAGGAAAAACAGATGAGTGGTTTTGATATTAGGCAGTCCTGAAGTGTGAAAATAGGATTTTAATAAAAAATTGAGGTTTTTCCTTAATTTCTCAAAGGAACGAAGTCGCAAAGACCCAGTTTTCGGCTTGGTAGGAGATCTTGGGGACATCTAACATTATGCTGAATTTTGGATTCCTAGGTCTTACGGTTTCAAAACGTGCCACATCTACGGACGGACGGACGGACGGACGGACGGACGGACGGACGGACAGACGGACGGACGACGGACAATGGACCACGACTATAGCTCAGATGACTTATAGTCAGCTGAGCTAAAAATATATATTATTAAATATATGTATTTTATATTTTATAAATTGTATACAGTTGAAATATAACTGATGTCCCAGTCCCCAGATGCAAGGACTTGGTGGTGGTGGTGGTGGTGGAGGGTGGGGGAGGGCTGGAATAATGGGAGTTACAACATCTCTGTATTAATATAGTGTATATACATATAGGATTTCCACTTAATTCAACAGTACTTACAGGATTAAATAGTTCATTCACAATTACATTTTATTTAAACAAGGGACCACTTAATTCAACAGTACTTACAGGATTAAATAGTTCATTCACAATTACATTTTATTTAAACAAGGGGCCTATGGGTCACGGCGCTCAGCTGAAGTTTGAAATTTTTACCAAATGCAAAAATTATGAAAATATTCTATTGTAATGTTTTTCATTTATATAAGCATATGAGAAGCTGAGAGGAAAGGGGCCCTCCTACTTGGTTATAGTAAAGTTCTAAATATATAATTGCAAACTAATACTCTGACAAGACTGTCATGAAGAAAAACAGTAACAGTTTTGAGATACTGTGATGCATATGAAAAATTTACAGATGGACAGGCAAGCGGACAGAATGGACTAATACCTTTATTTCACTTTCAAGAGAATAAAGCATTTAAGTTTATATATGAGACTTTTTTTAGCATATCCACTTTTTCCATTAATAGTTTTTATCTGATTCATTTTTTTATTTACAAGTTTTATAAATTTGTAATAAAAAAACTGAAAATATAAGTTAAAATATTAGAATTCTAAGTTCCAATCATCATATATCCAGAGTGTAGCTCATATTGGGTCATATTATGCATACACATCCATTTTATTATTTTAAAATCACAAATGTTTAAACTGAATTTAAAAGAAAATAATGCCACAACATGGCATCTACAAGATTATTCCTTGAATCACTATTAACAAGTTTTGCACATTGGAGTTTTCAGTACATGCTTACACATGCTTAATTTTATTAACTGAAATGAAATAAAAGATTCAGTAAATTTGATAAAATAAAAACATATTTTCAAATAAAGTATACACACTGTTGGTTGAATGAGGAACAAACAATATCATTGTGCTAAATTCTATCTCAGCTATAATTTATTACTGGATTTAATATTCAATTTCACACCTGAAGAAGTTTTTACTCTTCTGAAGTAAGGAATTACTTATCTGATGAACATCCACACTTTCATAGCAATACACCACTCTGTGGACACAATTAAATGTGCACTTAAATCATTGTAACCCTGGTGGTACAATACAAAATCTAAAATGTAGCATAGCCAAGAATAAAATAAAATACAGAAAATTATAAAATTCATCTAGTTAATGCACCATTTGGGGGGGGGGGGGGTGCAGGGCAGAGGGGAAGCCTGCTAGTAGTGGCCAAGCTGAGCCAAGGCAAGCTGCATGGGGTCGGTTACATAATGCAAGTGAAGGCTGTACTACCAGGTGGGCTAGATGTAAACAACACTTGACATGATGTATGGAAACTTGAATAAAAGCTGCTCTTTTCAATCAATTCCTTTGAAATTTCAGATTTTAAAAGATTAAATCCTTATGTATGTATGTTGTGAAAATTAAATCAACAGTGCTTAAATGGAAAAAACGTGCCATTGCCAAAGTTGGACAAAATTTAAGGTATTGATTTTTTATTTATGCTAATAACTTGACAAATTTGCAAAATTCAGATCTAATTTTGGGTGAACAACTGAATCTTGATTAAATGAAGTTATATTCCTGAAAAAATGTCTCCAGCTTCAGCAATTCTCATGTAAGATGAGTAAATATATTCCTGATTTTTTAAAAATTGCATTATATTTGGGCCCATAACTTCAAAATAATACATAATACTGACCTAAGTTTTGGTATATTCATAGAAAATGTATGGAAGTATATGAATACTAAATATGATCAAAAACAGATCAGTGGTTTTGATATTAGGCAGCCTTGAAGTGTAACAATGGCTTTTTTATGGAAAACGGAGGTTTTTCCTTAATATCTCAAAGAAATGAAGTCCTAATGACCCAATTTTCGGTATGGTAGGAGATTTTTGGGACATCGAATGGTATGCAAAGTTTTGGATTTGTTTTGGATTTTGGAACTGTTTTAAAACGTGCCCTGTTAACGGCCGGACGGCTGGACGGACGACGGACAAAGGACCACGACTATAGCTCAGATGACTTATAGTCAGCTGAGCTAACTAGCAGAACAAATGCTGTGAGATTTCTTTGCCCTTTTTAAGCATGGAAAATGTCCACAACCTAGATATAATTAATAACAGTTAAAGACCACTTAACTTATTGCTTGTATGTGCTTTTCAAACAAGCATGGCACACAAAGGTCCTTCTGCTTGTGAGTGACTACTGGAATTAAATGCTGTACCATAGCTCTGATCAGTGTGGGAATATATATAACTGAAAACTAACAGCACCAATGTATCTCTTTAAAGAGCTTCCTGATGTGTTTATATGTCTACAGCTACCTAAAATACATACTTGCCTGACACAGGACTGCATATAAAATACCTCTCTTCTGACAGCTGATGCCTCAACTGATATGATAATTACACAGGTAGTGATGGGAACCACCACACATTATAAACACTATTGATTTGATGACCTATTTATATCTTAGTGGTCTCCAATACAAGCCTCAGAACATTAAGACACATCATGTGATAACATAGTTCTATTTTTTTACTGGATCCGTAGGGAAGTTAGAGCATTTATATGAAGTACACTGCATGAGTATTTGTGATCACTGAGAAGTATCAAAAACAACATAAATCATCCTGCTGTCACATAGCATATCAATATGAAACAACAAAGAAACTGTAAGGCCACATAAAAAGGAAAATTGCAATGTTCTGCAGAATCATTACTCCTTTTATTTGCTGATCATTTCCCTTTTAGAAAGCCCTTAAAGTAATCTAGCTAATTGGTGCTCTTGCCTCAAACCCTAAAACTTTCATAATGGTCTTATGGAACTTGGACTTAAGTCTGTTTGGTTAGTACTAACAGAATTGTGCCCATTCTGTTTTAGTCTCTGCATTTTGATTTTGGAAACGTGACTTTGCAAGATTTAGGTTTAAGCATATATCATATAAGGCAGCACATGAATGATTTTGAAATGCTTTTTAAGAATGAATGAGGGTTTCATAAGGGCACAAAAATACAGACAGATATTACTCCAAGTCCCAAGGCAAAAGTTTATCTGTGGAGTGTGGCAGCAACTGGACCCACAGCTGCAACAAAGAGGCTGGTATAATGCACCTTAGTTACCATGCCCCTTATGAAGAATCAAAGTAAGATGCATCATTTCAATAACTGCAACACACTTTTTTATTCTTTCTGCAAGTTGACAAATCTGGATGTTTGATCTCAACCAGTAAATTTGAAAAGGAAATTAAAAATTGCCTGATTGCTCCCTGTTATTTTTTTGGTCAAGAAGTTAAAAAAATCGTTAATATTTTTTTTGGTGTGGCCTAACAGTTCTCTTTATATTTGAACATTTGCAAATCATTGGATTTCGTCCATAGCAGAGATGCCCATATAAGTAAGGTTCTGAAAAACTCCTGGTGAAATTTCCTGTGAATGCATTGAATGTTCACACCAGGAAGGGGTCAATAATACAGAGGTGTCCATAAGAAGAGGTTTATTTGTATATGTTCTGGAGATTTACATTTGGCAGATTCATCTACTGGTTTGTGATCAATTAATACATGTGAACTCTGTTTAAACAAACACCCCTGTCCACCTAATATCCATGATGTTCCTTTCAAATTCATTTTGTTAGCTACTAAAATGCTGCTGTTATCATAGGGGGTGATGTGGCTATTTATGATAATAAAATATGTATGACATAAACATATTTATTTGTGATGCAGGGGTGCTAATACTGCTACTGACATTACTAGAAAAAGCTGCAAATTGGCATCAAGTTTTGACATCTAATATCTCATGGGGGGATAAATGTGTGACATAACAAATATGGGACATATATACCATTGTGACATCCTCTCTGCTCATCGCCAAATGTATTTAGTTCAAGATTTCCAGCTTAGGCTGTCACAAAAATGTTGCAACGCCAGCTATCTGTTTTAGCATATTTAATTTTTAACTAGAAAACGGGCACTTGACAAGGGACTACATGTATCCACCAAATCACAGAGGTGTTGGTAAAGTAATGCATTGAAAGTTCCAGACATGACATGACTCAAAATTTGTGGCATCAGAGAAACCTCAGATGCTAATTAAACTCCTCATATATGTGCAAATTTCACCAAAAGACAGATCTACAAATGGATACTAGATGATATTGATTGTAGGTGGCCCAAGCAGTCTCATATATTAGATAAACCATTCCAAGATCTAGGGACATGCAAATTTTCTGGTGAATACTTCAAACTACTCCAGAGAAAAGGCAATATATTCTGCGAAAATGAAAAGGTTGGTGGCACCACCTGTCTGACCTATGACTGATCTACACTATATGAAACTGATTGTAGGTGGCGCCACCAGGTTTGTGTACAAGATGGAGGTATCCAAAATCTGTGGACTTGTGAAATTTCAGGCTGATACATTAAACCAGTCCTGAGATAATTGCATGAATGTATTCTTCAAATACTTGATTGCAGGTGGCACCACTAGTCTCATGAATGAGAAATCTTCTCAAGACAGATGAACATGCGAAATTTCAGGCTGAGACACCAATCCAAAAGTGCATCAATGTATTTTATAAAAACAGAACGGCAGGTGGGGCCACCTGTCTAGGCAAAACAAAGCTTTCCAAGATGGAAAGACATGCAAAATTTCAGACTTAGACACCCATCTACTCCTGAGATATGAGCTATTTTAACCCAAAGCAAACAGATGGATGAATGCCACGCAAAAACAATTGCAGATACCACCACCAGTCTTGAGTATGAGATGGAGGTATCTAAGGTCTATGGTCATGCAAAATTTCAGGCCAATATGAGAGGCCCATTCCTGAGAAAAGGGCATCAATGTATTCTATGAAACAGGATGGTTGGTGGCCCCTCCTGTCTGGTCTACAAGAAATATCTCCAAGATGGATGAAAATGCCAAATTTAAGACCAATAAGCCAAACCATTCCTGAGATATGTGCATTTTTCACCCAAAGCAAATGTATGTATGGACATGACTCGAAAACTAATGCCGATGGTGCTATCAGTCTTGATTATAAGATGAAGATGTCCAAAACCTATGGACATGCATAATTTTAGGCCAATATGGAAAAGCACTCCTGAGAAAATTTTGTTAATGTATTCTATGAAAATGGGAAGGAAGGTGGCGCCACCTGTCTGGTCTACAAGAAAACTCTCCAAGATGGATGAACATGTCATTTTTCAAACAGATACATTGAAACGCTCCTGAGATATGCTTTTTCACCAAAAGCAATCAAATGGATGGATGCCACGTAAATACAATTATAGATGGTGCCACCAAACTTGAGTATGAGGTGGAGGTAACCAAGGTCTTTCGACATGCACAATTTAAGCCCAATATATTTATCCAATCACTAAGACGAACAGATGGCAAACACATGGATAGATACCATCCATAAATGATTGTAGGTAGCACCAGTTGTCTCAAGTATGCAATGGAGAGATCCAAGATCTATGGACTTGCTGAATTTCACCAAAATACATTGAACCACTCCTGTGATATGGGCTATTATCACAAGACACCCATATACACACTGCACAAAAGGGATTGCAAGTGGCACCCACAGTCTTTGTTAGGCACCAGTTCACGTGTGCAAATAATTATGCTGGGTTTAGGAAAGATATGTTAAAGGGTCTCAGAGGATTTCTCTAGAAATGAGTTTGGTGGTGGCAGAACCGTTTTGGTGGAAACAGTTAATATTGAGGAATTCATGCTCTCAGATAATTGGGAAATTGGTCTTATTAGCTGCTGGGCCATTAAAGGTCAGCTACTTTTACGTGAAATATCAGGTAGACAGGGGTAGTGAAATTGAGTATAGATGCACTCATGACTTCTGACTAAGCAATGTGACATTGGAGACACATGCTTGTGTTAAAAGCATACAGCACACCCAGTTCAAAGTCGAGATCACTTTAGTGTACAATGCTGTGAAAAGGAGGAGTAGTATTTCACACCCTCTGACTATGTGGTCATATAAGTATATTATTGTGGAACAGGTTAAACACACACAATACATCTGATCTGAAAAACAGCCAAATTTTCAAGTGATTGTTGAACTGGATGTTGAACTCTCACTCATGTTATGGCTCCCACGCTCCTGTCAATTATACAGCAATACCTGACAGTCACGTGTTCATGGCTAGGCAAACCTAGTTCACCATCTTTCCTGTTGTTTCATGGTGATAGGCACCTCGGACTGTGCAGCTTGTACACATGTCTACAGTGTGCTCATGGAGATTAAACTCCAGCTTTTTGATAAGCCAGAGTATTATACGTTTTACTTTTCAAAGAATGAATAATTGTGTAATTTACAAAGCGTGTTGACATGTTGTGATTTTACATACCCACCTGTGTTTCCTATTTAAAAATAAGATAAGTATGAGCAAAGATGCAAGAGGAAGAACAATCTACTGGAGACTTCACATAGGAGAACTCCCTGACAGGTAACTAAATACCAAATTAGAAGTTTGTAGCTTCAGTACTTATAGAACACGCCCTTCAACAATGCACTGGGAATAAGGCTTCTATAGTACTGCAAGGTTGTATATTGTATGCCGGTAGTCTTTTCTCTTGAAGGACTAGTATAAGGTCACAGAGAGATGCTGGTCTTTCTATTGAATAAGGATGAAGTTTTTTTCAAGCATATAAGAATGGCATGTTATTATTAAAACTAAGATTTTAGGTTTCATATCCATGGGGATATGAATAATAAAGAAGTCATAACTTGGCATCAAGAGATCAAGGCAAGTCTCTGTGATTATCTCTGAGTTTTAACATTTCTGGTTTGGATCATACCCTCAACCACTATATATGTTTTTACAGAGTACCAGGTGCTTTTGTGTACTAGCAGTCCACCTCTCAATTAAAAGGCCTGAGAAGAGTCTCAATTCATTGTGGTCCTATAGATTTCCTAAATTATCAAAGAGCTTACTGTGTGTTCACCTTCAAGGTAAAATGTGTTTACCTGTCAGTTTGTCATTTGGTGGTTGGCACAATTAAAAAAAAAGTTATTTTTAATTTTCATGAAATATAGTGAGATTTTTATAAATAACATCAGGAATCAGTTTATTTTTGACCACTGTAATGCCCTGCTCAAAGATAAAATTCCCGCTGTGAAAATGGTTACTTTTCCCTTTGCAGGTGGTAGGTTTCTTTAAGAGAACTACTGGAGACCCCTGGCAGTACCAAGGAGAACTAATATATAAAATGTTGATACTGATGTCAGCTTCATTCAAGAGGTTTTAAATTTGCACTATTTGCTAAAGGATCAAAACTGCAGAAAAAATCCTCAGTTAAAATACACTGCCTTCACAGTTCAACAAATATTTACACACATGCCCATCTAAATTAGATAACTCACCTGTCTTAACAGGTGAGTTGTACATATAAACAAGGTTCAACCCAACTCTACATGGAATTTTGACTGGTTGAAGAAGGTACATTTAATTACTTTTATAAGGATAAAAAAAACTCTAGTTATAACTGCTACTTGTTAAATAATGGTTATAAATAGTAAACTATAATTGCATCTGCCAAAGGATAATATGTTTTCAGCCGAGTTCCCCTCCTCTGAGACCCCTGGACCGATCTTTCTGAAACCTGGCATAATAATTTGGACACATTTGAACTGGTGCCTAGCACAGACTGATGGCATGACCTGCTATTCTACTTGCACAGTGTCCATCTGTGCATTTTTTATTTAGTGATAATATCCCATATCTCAGGAGTGGTTCCATGTATTGGGCTGAATTTGTGCATGTCCATAGACCATGGATACCTCCATCTCACAATAAAGACTGGTAGTGCTATCTGCAATTGTTTTTGCATGGCTTCCATCCATGCAATTGCTTTGGGTGGAAATCACTCATGTCTCAGGAGTGGTTCAATGTATTGGTCTGAATGTTGGCATGTCAATCGATGTTGGAAAGTTTTCTTGTATACATGGCAGGTGGCATGACCTACTATTCTATTTTTGTAGAAAACATTGATGCTCTTTTCTCAGGAGTGGTTTGGTGAATCACCTGAAATTTTGCATGTTTTTCTAGCCTGGTTAGATTTCTAATAGACAGGACTAGTGGCATCACCTACAATCACATATAAATTTGAAGAACACATTCATGCATTTATCATCTCAGGAGTGGTTTTAAGTATCAGCCTGAAATTGTGCATGTCCTTCCAACATGGATAGATGCATCTTGTACAAAGCCTGGTGGCCCACCTGCAATCATTTTCACAAAGCATCCTTCCAAAAATCTATTTTGGAGAAAATTGCAAATATCTCAGGATTGGATGGATGTATCAGCCTGAAATTTGCATGCCCATATATCTAGATTGGCATTATCTTGTACAAATGACTGGTCTTGCAACCTCATTAATTTTTAGTTTCGTCATCTGTATATTTTGGGATACTTGCACCTCTTTTCCTCAAATTTGGAGGGCTGTCACGTTAGGAGAGATTCCATGCCTCATTTTAATCCATGCCTCTCTGTTTTGATGGACACCTGTAGTAACCTGTCAACTGCCCATATTCTAGTTTATAAATAAATTTGATATTTCACACATAGGTTTCTGGGGATTTGCAGAAAACACCAAGAAAGAAAATATCATGAAATTTCACCCAGCAAACACAGAACCAATCACAGTATACATCTCTTAATTCTAATACACTTGGCTTGTTTCATGCTGTGAGCTGGTGAACCTTGGAAGACCTAACCATATTATAGGGAACATACACATGCAGTAAACCCTCAAGATTATGACTGCCAATGAGACCTCCATAAAGTGGTTGCACTTTCAAGGTAGTCGTCTTAGCAAGGTCTGATATAAAGAGCAAAAAGAATTGGGACCATGAAAAGTGGGTGTTATTTTCAGGTGGTTGATACACTGAGGTGGTTGTCAGGTAAGGGTTTACTGTATATGCCCTTTACGTTGAGTTATGATTTCAAATTTCAAATTATATCTAGCAGACCATGGACAGCAAAACATATTCATGATTAAAATACAGTTCATGTAAACTTATACTTGTTGTATAATGTGATATCTGTCCCTTTCATTAAAAGAACACTTAACCATTCATTTCTTTTAAAAAAATAAAAATGTTGCAATTCTAACATTATTTGATGTGTATTGTCTTTGAATCTACAGCCATGTAAAGTTCTTAAATGTGTCATAAGCATGTAAAATATGTCTCACTTTCCAATAATTTAAATAAAATGCTGCTCTGGGTTACCTGAATTAAACATATTCTAAAAACTATGAATGTGTCTACTTTTTTTGTATATGAAAATTGTTTTTTTGAAAACAGGTTAAATCTATAAAGGTTGTTTAAAACACTGTATGGAGTTTAAATATTTAAGAAAAATCATTTTGAAAATAGCTGTAAATATATGGTATAAAACCACTTTCAATTTAAGCCAACATTTCACTGAAAGCCTTTGTGTATTCATGTACTTTTTGAAACTTAACATATGATTATCATAATATCGAATTTCAAAGTAAACACCAATATCATATACTTTAATCTTTCCAGGGTATTTCATATACATATATATGAATGATACCTAAACTCATTCCTTATCATCAATAAACAATATTTTTGGTTTAAATATATAAATTCATTGCTTAATTAAATCTTAATTAATTAAGTGTAATTGTGTTTAAATGAAAGTGCTCTGATGCTTATTAGGGTAGAGGTGTACTTACCTGGAAGGATAAATTGCTCTTGAGGGCAGTACATTATCAGAGTACTTGTCTGTCATGGTCTTCAGGGTCTGAAACATAAAATATCACCTTCAATTAAAGAAAGGTTAACTGCACTTAAAGTATACTGCCTTACTTTCTGTATTTATACAGGATTAGTAATCTAAATTTACTCCCACTAAACTGGTCAGCCTGGTCTACTTGTTTATGTAACATAAATTAGTTTTCTCAAGACAACCCATACTACATAAGATCTTGTTGTACCTTGTACATGAATGCAAGCCTTAATATAATTATAATTATTTATTTTACATGGATTGAACAAATACTTATAATAACTAATCACAACACTCTCCATGGCTCAGATTGTGGGTTTTGGTAGACTGTAGTGGTGGAGGAAACCAGAGAACCCAGAGAAAACCAACAGCCTTGGGCAGCCAACTACAACCCACTCTCATAGCCACACTGGGGATTGAACCTGAGTTGCCAGCATCCCAATTTAGTTTTATTCACTGTTAACATCAAATTGGTATTTACCTTGTTATAATAACATCAGATCTTTAACAGACATGGGATATTGTCTTTAACATCTGCCCACCCACAAACTTTAGTTTTATTTTGCTTTCAGAGTCTGTGAGTGATTTCACATAATCTTCCTCAACTTTTTCTGAAGAAGATCTAGCAAATATAGCAAACTAATCTTACAAACTAAAAAGCTGGATTAAAACAAGGGATCTGTGGGTCAAGGCACTCAGCTAAAATTGATTCATAGAATATTTGTATAAAATTCTAGTGTTTGTGTTGACTGTGCACTTTTGTGGACTCACTCTGACTAAATGAAAGATGCAGGAGCCTCTCATGATCACATACATGCCTTTGTTCAAATTTCAGTATTATAACTGACTGTAATATGCATGTAAAATATCCACTGGGAACTTATGAAACCCTGCAACATTATAGAATAATGAACATGAGCTGAAGCATAATAATACACATTTAATTTATTAACTGAAATAAAATGCTGTAAAAAATAAAATTTTCCATTTTCAAATGAGCATAAGTTAACTTTTTTGATAAAATGATAAGCAAGTCAAAATAGGCCTATTAGGTACAAATTGCTTCCGTACAGTGTAATATATGAAACTTTTAGCCTGAAACCATTAAATGCAATAAGGGAAAGAAAATAATGGGCCTAAATGTTTTATGCAAGGATACATATGAAATGTGTAAATGTATTAGCTCTCAACAGTTCAATATATGGACATGTGAGCTAAAAACCTTGCTCAGTTAGGCACAGGGAGCCAGGTTATCAGCCAGAATATCAAAGAGCTGAAAAGCCATGCTACCTCTGCCAGTAAGAGCTAATTTTATGCTGACATTGTATAAAACTAGATATTTCTTGGCACTGCAGGTGCCATAGTATCCCTAGATAATGAATCCCCCCCCCCCCCTCCTTTAAGAATAGACCCCCCCCTCCCCATCTTCAGCAGCATATACTGACATTTGGCAAGCGACTATGGTTTCTTCCATCTATCAACTTGAAAAACAATATTTTTCACCAAATAAATGGGGCCAATATGGTAAATTACTCCTGAGAAAAGAGCATTAATTTATTTTACAGTAACAGGTAGGTAGGTGGCACCACCTGTCTGGTTTACAAGAAAATTTTCCAAGATGGATAGACATGCCAAATTTCAGACAAATACCTTGAACCACTCTGGAGATATGGGCAATTTTCATCCAAAACACATGTACAGATGGACACCACATAATTACGATTGCAGATAGTGCAACCAGTCTTGAGTAAAAGATGAAGGAGTCCAAGATCAATGGACATGCACAGTTTCAGCTCAATCTGTCCTTTAGTTTTAGACTTATAATGCTCACAGTACTGTAAAGGCCAAAAAACAAGAAAAGGACAGGAGGTGGCACCACCTGTCTTCTGCAGAAATCAAAGCTATCCAAGATCTTCGGTCAATTCGATTTTTGGACCAATCCATGCATCCCTTATTGAGATATTTATGATTTTGTGTGATATTTACCATATATGGCAATATTCAAGGTCAAGGCCACTCAAATAGGAAAGGTCATGACCACTATTTAAATATACATCATCCCATAACCCTTTTCTAAATATATGCATATTATGAAAGCAATCTGTCCATAAGTTTTTTACTTATAATCCTCACAGTACTGTTAGGTGGCAATGATGGGGGTATTAAACGGCACGAAAACAAGAAAAGGATAACAGGTGGCACCACCAGTTTCCGGTACATGACAACACTATCAAAGATCTTTGATCAACAAGATTTTTGGATCAATCCATGCAAGATTTCTTGAGATATAAAAGAATTTGTGTGATTTTCCCCCAAAATGGACCTATTCAAGATCAAGGTCACTCTTCAATAAAGGTCATGACCCAATTTTAATAGGCTTTGTCCTCCCACCCATATCTATGCACATGTCAAGTTTGGTAAAGATCCGTAAAATATTTATTGAGTTATTGTGTCCAAATGAAATCTCTGCGGTGGCGGCCCGACCGTGCTTAATCATAGTTTACCGACTTTGTCTGGGGATACAATAATGCAAATAAAATACATTAGCGAACATTTACTGAAAAGATTTTTGTTATCCCTGTAATGTTTTTAACTAAAGCTGTGTTTGCTTTTTCCTGAATTCATAGGGTGAGAGAATAATCCAGTGTTGTGAGACAAGTCACACAGTAAATCACAAATTATATGGTTTTAATCCTTTTAATATCAGAGTTGCCAGAACTCAAAGTTAATCTGAGTTTTAATAGTATCTTAATACATGTGAATGACAAAGAAAATCCTTGATAAAAATACATATAGATAAACTGAAAACATGAAACTCTTACAGCTGAAAAATCCATTAATGATAAACAAGAGTCCATTATACACCCGTTATATATCTTGTGACCTCATTAAATATATGTGGATATTTCTGAGAATTTAAATAAGGTGAGATACTCTTCTGGTAAATATTTTACGAGTCTCAAGAAAATTTGGTAAGTGATCAAAGTGCCACCAAAGTCTGGTGACCTCTGACCTCAATAAATATGCATGGATTTTGCCCATGTGAATTGAGCTTAGGCAAGATGTTATACTGGTTAACATTTGGTTGAGTTTCATCAAAATCCATCATAATCATGGGTATTTATCGCAGCAGCTCCAAAAAGAAGCCTGGTGACCTCTGACCTCGATAAGTATATGAAGATTCTGCCTAGAATCAAACCAGCTGAGATAATTTATTGCCAGTTAGATTTTGCAAATTGGTGCGAGTATAAAATCTGGTCTACATTTCTATCTGGCCATGATGGGTCTAAACTGGCTGAAACTGTCTAACAATGGTTTATAAGCCATGAAAGGCTAATCAATACCTAAAACTGAAGTGTATTCACATCCTATCCTTAATGCCAAAATAATGGACTACATATACTTGCTGTTTGTTGTCATCTCAACCTTTACCACCGTATCCATCCATCACTGTTTATGTCTCGCTGTGTTGTGTTCCCTTGTACACAATCTACCAATATTCTACAGAGACCCGGTGATAAGCTTCACATTGCAGGTTACGTGAACATATATTTGACTCTCTCTCATTACAGGTTTGTCACCAGATGGAGACACAGATGCACATGGTAGACATATGAACAAGAGATAAGAACACCATACGGTAAGTACAGAAACATAGACACCAAAATTTTTTTCAGCCTGAACCAACTCATTCCGACACCTCAAATTGTGTGTGAGGTGTTTTCAACAATCCCTCCTGAAGTACTCCAATAAAGATGGGCTTCTATGCTCACTCCAGCAAATTTCATTAAATTCATAAAAGCCCTGGTATGTTATCAAGGTTAATAGATGGAGAGATGGACAGATAGTGGGTATATCATAATATGTCCAGTCAATGACAGGCATTTAAAATGTATCATTATTTAGTTTCAATTCAAGTAATAACTTTAAAGGGGCCTAATTACCTATCTGTTTTTTATGAAGGTAACCCCTTGGAATTAAAAAAAATAAGCCAGTAAATGTGGATATCACTGCACACAGGCTGCTTGTTTTGTTAATAAAAATGTGTTTATAATTTTAGGGGCCAGTTGGGGGGCCCCCGAAAATAATCAAAACAAATTCAACAAGGGCATGTCAGATAAGCAAGAGCTTTTCAAATGGCGTTTTGCATTTAGTGACCTTCCTACCTCTACATATATGCAACCCAACACCTTTGGTTATATGTTTTTTTTCCTGTCTGTCAACATTGCTTTGTTTGCAAGTATGTTGTTGATAAACATGTTAATACATCCTTCACGGAGGCCTTATCAGGACTTTTAATAACCAGGATTATTATTCATTAATATATACACAGAGGAAGCCAGAAATCACATATATTCTTTTTCAAAAGATAGATGGAAGGGCACCTTTAATAAAAACAATATAAATATTTTTTTACCAAAAATCCATAACTAAAAATACACTTTGAGCTTGGCACCATCTGTTAATTTATTCACTCTGTTCATTAATATATTCCACTAGTGACATTGACCACAGGAACAAAAATCATTACTACGAACGGCATGGGTACGATTAAAAATGGGCACCCTTTCTGACACAACTGTCACAAGTCTGACAGATAAATACAGGTCTAAAATGGGCGATAATAAGAAAGGAAGGGATTGCGGCCACGTCAACAGTGACAATATAACCGATAGTATGAACATTCCCTTCATATGAAGCACTTAGTCGTAGAGTAGTGATAATATTTACCTCTGTGGTAAGCGAAAAATAGTTTCATATGTTTATCATGGTTACGATACACCAGAAATTCTCTCCAGCTGATTCTCACTCAGCTCGGAAATTGACGTCGGATGTCACCAGGTTGTCATGCGCACGAAATGCATTCTGGGAAAACATGGCTGCGCCCATGGAAAGAACATGATCTAAAATGACAGACGTTTAAAACCGCTTTCCCTTTGACTTTGAAGAAGGACGGATGAAAGAACGTAATTAAAACGATCAAGGTATATTATTGTATCATAATGATATACTAAATGTGTAAATCTAAACACGTGAATACATAAATCTGACACTGTCTGCATAAGATACGACGAAGTAAACAACCGTTTCACCGTTAGATCAATGGTGTCTGTCTGTCCTGTTGTCTCGCAACCAATACATGTCATGTCGAAAAAACTGAGAACAGCAATTGGGAAATCATTGATTTTGAACAACAGCTATGCTGATTGACTGTTACAATAATATTGGCAAAATGCCAATTCATATAAAAATTATTAATATTTAATAAAAGTATTGATTAATAATTATATTTACTTGTATGTGTTAAATTGAAGGAATAATATTATGTATGTTTAAAATGAATTGTATTAACCTAGGGTTTATTGATTGACTGTTTCACAAATATTGTTTATGCAGACTTCAGTACTGTATGGGCAAAAAAACATTTTAGTCTTGTTTTCTTGCTTGCCTGATCTAGTCTAATTTTATGATTAACTAGTTCACTGTGGAAGACTGTAAGAAGCCAAGAATAGTAAAAAGAATTTTAAGTAAATGTATGAAAAGAATAATATTAAATATGAAATAATATTCTTCCATAAAAAAACGGTTTCTTGGGACAATAATATTTGTTTAAAGACTAAAGCTATTGTAATGGTAACTTGTATTCTTTCAAGACAGTCATACATAAATGTTTTACATAAATTTGATTAAGAAAAATATTATGTATATATTATGTATAATAAATTAAATAATCAAATACATGTACTAACAGATTAATTATTATTTATTATCCATAAATTAATTATATAGATTAATACCTATTTAACAATAGCATCAACTTGCTTTATGTAAATCCCAGAAAGAAACCAGATTTTCTTGAGTCATAAAACAAGTTTTAATGTTGGTTCTGCTTCTTGTAAAAGATAATTATAGTTCTATTAGATCAAAGAGTTTAACTGTTGATCAGTACAAGTTCCAGTGTAATCTGACTAGGGGTTGTTTAATCAGATTTAATCAGGTCTCACCTTAAGTCTTGAGCAAACATTTGGCCTCTGGAGAGTAGGGTGGTGGCTTCAAAACAATTAATACCTGAAATGTCAAACAACTAATGACCCTTCTCAGGTTCTACAGGGCCTGTGCTTCTTAATTGCATCTGGCAAAGAAAAAAAGCTGAAACCAAACACAAATTGAGTTATTTACATCTTTACTTAATCATAAACCTTTATATTTATTCAGATGTGTTGCTGGTCAGCTCAATATGTTTATATATATATATATATATATAGAGAGAGAGAGAGACGGACAGACAGACAGACCTTTAAGTAATAATTAATTGCAATAGCTACACAGAGTCAGGATCTTTTATTGATGCAAGTGATATACTTAAAATGCCACACTAAAGAAAAGCCTTTGTCCATAAATCACTAAAGAAAAGTGCACCAACATCAAATGGCTTCATCCTGAACCTGTGAGCTTATGCGTTGGTGTGGCATCGTCCGGCGTCTGGCGTCCGTCATCTGTACATTAACCCATACCATCTTGAAAACAGCAAGAGTTAGCATCACAAAATTTTGTGCAAAAAATTAGTCATATCAGATTTTGCTTATTTTTTGGCTAACTGCATTTTCTTAGATTTTATAGGGAAAAAGCTAAAAAAGCTTTAAAAATCTTCTTCTCCGAAATTGTTCAGCCAAATTGTCCAATATTTCACAGAAATGATTCCTGGAACAATCTTTTTCAAGTTTGTTCCAATGGTTTAAGTTCAGTGATTTTTGGCCAAGTTACAGGAAGTTGAACTTAGTCATCTGTCCAAAAAAGCATACTAAAATTACAATCTCAGAAACAGCTGTAGCTATCATCACCAAATTTTATGCCAATGTTATTCACATGAGTCATATCTGAAATTGAGGTATTGGTGGCGCCACCTGCATCGGCCTTTTTTGTACGGGGGTCATCTGTGCTCGTATCATACTGACGGCTACAAAAAACTTCTTCTTTGAAACCATATGGCCAAATAGTTTAATATCGCAAAATGATCCAAGGGTAGTGCTTTCTGAAGTTTGTTCAAATGGTCTCAGTTCAGTGACTTTTGGCTGAGTTATGGGAAGCTGAATTTAGTCATATGCTGTAACAGCCCATTTTAGCTCAGTGGCTTCAAAGATCTTCTCCTCAAAAACTACTATTCCAAATTCTTAAATCTCGCACATTGAATATCCTTAGATGTTGATAATTCAAGTTTGTTCAAATGGTTTGGGTTCAGTGATTTTTGGCTGAGTTATGGGAAGCTTAACTTAGCCATTTTGCTGTATATTCCCATATGAGTTATGAACCTGTAAAACGTTTTTTGACTGACGCCACTGAGGGAAATTTGTTTAATATTTTATAAGAATAATCCCCAGAATAATTCTTGTAATAATTGTCTTTTATGGTTCCAAAGAATGAATTTTGGCTGAATTATGAAGATTGAATTGAGTCATTTTACCATATATGTTAGCTGTGTGAAGCAGATACATCTAGCCTGGCACCAGTTTATCAGCATTTATTACATCATCCCTCTAGACATTTAGATTTCAGGTTATCTTTGGTTAATATTGACAAGAATGTTTTTAAAAGCTTTTAAAAAATGTCGATTTATGATTTTTAGATATTCCTCGTGCAAAACAATGTTTACAGTCACAGGTATACAGCTCTCTGTGGGTATATAAAGACGGCTGTACATGGATTATAAATAATTGGTATCCAAAGTCAACTTAATTCAAGATTTTGCCATCAGTGAGATGTATCTGTATTACAATTTTGCATTCAATATGCATCTGTAATAATTTTTAGTGAACCTTTGAGCTAATGCAATGGTGTGGCGGCGTCCTTAGTCCATCGTCTGTACGTTAACCCATACTATCTTGATCATTACTGGAGCTAGCATCATGAAATTAAATGCAAAAAATTAGCCATCTGAAAAATTCTGCATTTTTTTAAATTTTATAGAGAAAAAGCTAAAAAAGCCTTTAAAAATCTTCTCCTCCAAAACACTCAAGCCAAATTGTTCAATATTTCACAGAAATAATCTTTTATACCATCTCCCTCAATTTTGTTCCAATGGTTCAAGTTTGGTGAATTTTGGCTGAGTTACAGGAAGTTGAACTTAGTCATCTGTCAAAAAAAGCATACTAAAATGACAGTCTCAGAAACGACCGGAGCTATCATCACCAAATTTTTTGCCAGTTTTGGTCACATGAGTCATATATGAAATTCAGGTATTGGTGGCGCCACCTGCATTGACCTTTTTTGTACGGGGGTCATTGGTCATCTGTACATTAATCCATAATTTCTCAGGAATAGCAGGAGCTACCATTCCAGATTTTATGCAATAATCTGTCACATATCAAATGTTGTGGGATTCAGCGTATTTTTTTTGCTATCTGCATTTACTTAGATTTTATAGGGAAAAAGCTGAAAAACCTTTAAAAGTCTTCTTCTTGTAAACGGTCCAGCCAAATTGTTCAATATTTTACATAAATGATCCCAGAGGCAAGCCCTCTCAAGTTTGTTCAAATGGTTTGCATTTGATGAATTTTAGTGGAGTTACACAAATTTGAACAGTCTTTTGGCCAAGTAAGCATACTGACATAGTACTCTCAGAAATGACGGAAGCTTGCATTACCAGGTATTATGCAAAAGTTGGTCACATGACTCATATTTGAAATCGCAGATTTTGTGGTGCCACCTACATTGACCTGTTTTTTATGGGGGAAAAAACTCAAAATTTTAGCCTCTTTCAGCTTAATGATGAAACTGTCAAGTTGAATTGTTCAATTTTTCAAAAGAATTATCCTAGGACATGGTTATTTCAATCATATCAGACTATACTGAGTTTTTTTTTATTTTTGGTCGAGTTGTGAAAAGCTTAAGTTGGTCTTATGGCCATTATTATGTCTTTTTCAAACAGAGGACTGCAATAGTGTTCTTCTACAAAATTATTGTTTCAATTGTATCTTCTGTAGCATTGCACAAAAATTATTCTTAGGTGGCCTTTGTTCAAGTTTACTAGATTGATTTTTGGCAGAACTATTGGACCTTTAACAATGAAAGTACTGCATCTTTTATTATTCTATATATTTTGATAAAAAGTGTATGAATATGTTGGCTTGAAAAAAAAACATTTTAGCCAAAGTCTTTCAGTATGTGTAAACAGATATACCAACAGGCCAAGATTGAATCTGTGTCTTTAAATAGGTTGAGAAACTGCCAACTGTTTCAGATTTTGCAACAGATCAAGAGTTCATTCAGTGCAGCCAGATATAGGTCAAGAGTTCAATCAGTGCAGCCAAGCACAAGGCATGTGATCACCTCATGGGTGACATGTGAACACTTCATGGGCACCATGTGATCACTTCATGGGTGTCAAGCTCCTCAGGGCAGGGCCCCTGCATGAGCTTATGCAATGGTGTGGCTACTATTTCAGATTTGGCAACAGGCTAGAGGTCAGTCTGGATCTATTTATAGCTTTGGCAGACTGCCAATTGTATCAGATTAGGCAACAGGTCAAGAGTTCACTCAGTGCAGCCAGGTATGGGTCAGGAGTTTACTCAGTGCAGTAGCTGCATTCTATTTATAGCTTTGGCAGACTGCCAACCGTGTCAGATTATGCAACAGGTCAAGAGTTCACTCAGTGCAGCCAGGTACAGGTCAAAAGTTTACTCAGTCTAGCCAGGTGCAGGTCATGAGTTCACTCAGTGCAGTAGCCTAAGCAAGCAATTTGTCACAGTTCACTCGAGGCAACAGCCTTTCTCACCTAAGCCTGGTCAGCCCCATGCATCAGACTCAAGGTAAGTTTGATGTATTGGCCTAATATCTTGACTTGTCTATGTGTCTTTGATGGCTTTCTCGCTCACAAGACAGGTGTCTCCACCTGCAATAACTTTTGCACAGTGTGTGTCCGTGCGTTTTTCTCAGGAGGGGTTTGATATATCAGCCTGAAATTGGACATATTTATACATATCAAATAGCTTGTCGTATACAAGACTGGTGGTGCCAGCTACAATCTTTTTAGTGTTGTGTGCACCCATGCCAGAATTTCAGCAGTGATAGTTGTGTAATTGTTTCTTATTCAAAATGTTTAGTACTTGCATTGTTCATATACATGAAAAGTAATGGTTCAGCATTGAAGCATTATACCTTGTGTATTTCCCAATGCACAGGTTCGCATTAGGCCTGTATGCCTTTTTTTTTTTTGGTTACATGATTATTTTAATAAAATGTCACAGTGCAGTGAGTGTGCATACATAAAATAGACATAGATAGATTGGTAAGAATTCTTAAAATTTTGCATTGTTATACATTTAGGACTATGACAGTTGTACTGTGTTACATATAAAATAACTGAAATCGTTTATTTTGTTTAAAACAGGCAGTTGAATATTACAGGCAGAGAAATATACAATGACTTGAAGTGCAGGATACAGTTTTTTTCTGTTGAAGTTTTGGTCAATGAAAATTAAATCCATGTAATGCAGTAGACTATATAGATCTGAAACCAGGCATAAAAAAATTGATATGAAATATTAACAGATTATATGTTTCAGTATTAAAGCAGTTCCAGAGATATGGATGTGCTGGCAGCCAGAGAAGCAGTGTTGAAGACCCTACAGCAGGCATGCAGCCAGCAAGCCCAGGTGCTGAAACCAGCTGAGCAGCAGCTGAAGGAGTGGGAGAGCCAGCCAGGGTTCTACTCAGTGTTACAGGTTAGTATCTTGTTGATGAAGTGGCCAAGCTGATATTGTTGATATTATTGATGTGTACTCTTTACCAGGGTTCTTAACTGGTACACTATGATTTGGCCAGGAAAGGTCATTGAGAAATGTGGACACTGGTTGCAAAGGGGATGACTGACCCAAGCTGGACCACCCACACATGCTGATAGGACTTGATTTTTAAGTGTCTAGACAGCCCACAATGTTTAAACTGATATTACAAGCACTTGTGTTGTCGATTAATATACACACACTTTTAATGTTGTGTCTGTCATTAACAGTACTGATATTATTAATAACATTAAATAATGTAAAAAAAGTACAAGACGTTTTAGTACCATTTGATGCCATTTAGGTAAGGCCAAAATAAATTGATAATGGCTAGGATAAAAATAGCTGAGAAACCAGTTGCTGGATTAAAAAAAATGGGTAACCTGATTAGATTTATAACTTGGCAATAGAAAAACTCAAAATGCAGCATCACATTGCATGTAATATCAATAAAAGGATTTGATAATGTAAGTAAATAACATTGAAGATGTTGAAATACAGTGTAGTATCAGTAGTGTAAATTTGATAAAGAATTAAGGGTGTCTATATAGATTGCACTTTAGTGACCATCTGGACAGTTAGGGGTTTAAAGTTTTCACTATGCAAGCAATAACACCTTATATATGTAATCAGGTTATATTGGTACTGAATTTATTTGATACTTCATAATTGCACCAATGTCATATGTGCTGTATATATTTATATATATGTATGCTTTATGTATATTTTGTACATTAACAGCTAAAATAAATGGAGTTATGAAAATATTAATTATGGTTTATTAATATAAGTGGACAGAATTAAAGTTGCTGAAATAATGTTTATTATATTAGTACTGTATATAACAAGACACAATGTTAAAAGTGTGTGTAGCGGTATATAACCAGACAATACTAGGTTTAGAATGTCAAAAGTCCAGGCAGCCAGCACTTAATACCACTTAATACATTGTGAGCTGTGCAAGGACTAGACTGTGAAATGTCTAGACAGCCAACATTGTCAGCTGCACAGACTGCAGACTGATGATCTGCAGCCGACATTGTCTTGTCTTTTTCTAACACTGCCTTTTTATAACGAAAGGCCCTTGGTGTGTTGATTGCATTGTGTTTAATGTAGATGAAGGTAACTATACAGTAAAATTATTTTGTCATAATGATTGAAATCCTCTTATATTCAGGTTTACAAGGAATAATCAGAAATCATTATCTGTAATTAATACATAAAAGTGAATTGGTAAGTTTCAATCAAGATGTTGCTGGAGAAATTTCCACCAATCACACAGTACCCCTCACACACATACAACCACATCAGATACTAAAACTTTTCTCTAAAAGAATAAAGAAGCTACTTTCAACCTACCTTGGATATGATGTAGGAGAATTTTGCCAAGATACAAATTTACCTTAATTCATGATCATTGGCCAACTTGGTTTCTTTTGTTATGATAATGACATTGTAATAAGTTAGCAAATTTGAGAACAAATGTATGTGACATAACAATTTTGTATAATTTTTTGTTATATATTAATAAATATGCAAGAGATGTGGAAAGGTGTTACAGTTGTACACCAAGGACTTAGAATAATTTGTTGGGGTATACTGAAAATTTCAGTTTGTATTGTGTTGTTACGCTCAGATAAATGTGGAGACTTTAAAACACATCCTTGTATACCCAGACTTTGGTTTAAGCACGGTTGCGATAACTAAAAAATATTTCACGGATCTTTACCAAACTTGACATGTGCATAGATATGGGTGAGAGGACGAAGGCTATATAAAATAGGGTCATGACCTTTACTAGGTAAGTGACCTTGACCTTGAATATGTCCATTTTGGGGTAAAATCACACAAATTCTTAAATATCTCAAGAAATCTTGCATGGATTGATCCAAAAATCAACTTGACCAAAGATCTTTGATAGTGTTGTCATGTACCGGAAACTGGTGGCGCCACCTAGTATCCTTTTTTTGTTTTCTTGTTGTTTAATTCTCCCATCATTTCTACTTAACAATACTGTGAGCATTATAAGCCAAAAACTAACAGACAGATTTCTTTCATATTATGCATATACATAGACATGGGTTATGGGATGATGTATATTTAAATTGGGGTCATGACCTTTCTTATGAGAGTGGCCTTGACCTTTAATATTGCCAAATATGATGAAAATCACACTAATTAAATCATAAATTTCTCAATAAGGGATAAATGCATTGGTCCAAAAATCAAATTGAAGATCAAAGATCATGGATAGCTTTGTCTTTTGCAGAAGACAAGTGGCGCCACCTTCTGTCTTTCTCATGTTTCTTGCCTTTTAGTACCCTATCATTGCCACTTCATCACTATCATTACAACAGTACTGTGCGCATTATAAGTCTAAAACTTATTGACAGATTGGGCTGAAATTGTGCATAAACATAGATCTTGGATACCTCCATCTTGCATTCAAGACTGGTGGCGCCATCTGCAAGTGTTTTGCTGTGGCATCCATCTGTACATGTGCTTTGGGTGAAAATTGCTCATATCTCTGGAGTGTTTCAAGGTATTGGTCTGAAATTTGACATGTCCATCCAATTGGGAAATATTTCTGGTAAACCAGACAGGTTGTGCCACCTACCTTCCCGTTATGGTAGAATAAATTAACGCCCTTTTCTGAGGAGCAATTTGCACTATTGGCCTGAAATTTTGCCTATCCATAGATCTTGCACTTCTCCATCTGTTACTCAAGACAGGTGGTGCGATCTGCAATCATTTTGCCTTGGCGTACATCTGTACATGTGCTTTTGGTGAAAATTGCTTATATCTCCGGAGTGGATCAAGGTATTTCTCTGAAATTTGGCATGTCCATCCCTCTTTGAAAAAATTCTCATAAAACAGACAGATGGCGTGACCTAAGCCATCTAACTTCCCGTTTTTGTAGAATAAATTTATGCCCTTTTCAGGAGTGATTTGGCCTATTGGCCTGAAATTGTGCATATCTCTAGATCTTGGAGTTGTGCCACCTACCTTCCCGTTATGGTAGAATAAATTAACGCCCTTTTCTGAGGAGCAATTTGCACTATTGGCCTGAAATTTTGCCTATCCATAGATCTTGCACTTCTCCATCTGTTACTCAAGACAGGTGGTGCGATCTGCAATCATTTTGCCTTGGCGTACATCTGTACATGTGCTTTTGGTGAAAATTGCTTATATCTCCGGAGTGGATCAAGGTATTTCTCTGAAATTTGGCATGTCCATCCCTCTTTGAAAAAATTCTCATAAAACAGACAGATGGCGTGACCTAAGCCATCTAACTTCCCGTTTTTGTAGAATAAATTTATGCCCTTTTCAGGAGTGATTTGGCCTATTGGCCTGAAATTGTGCATATCTCTAGATCTTGGAGTCCTCCACCGCAAAACTGGTGGCGCCATCCGTAATTGTTTTGCCATGGCGTCCATCTGTATATTTGTTTTAGATGAAAATTGCTCATATCTGAGGAGACCTACAATGTGTTGGTCTCCAATTTTGGCATGTTCATCCATCTTGCAGAGTTTTCTCGACAAACAGACAGGTGGCGCCACCTGCCTTACCATTTTTAGCTCAGCTGACTGAAAGTCATCTGAGCTATAGGGATCACCTTTTGTCCGCCGTCCGTCCGGCCGTCCGGGCGTCTGCACGTTAACAGGGCACAAATCGTAACCGCTAGAACTGGAATCTTCTTACTTGACATCCATGAAAAATCTCCTTGGAAACCAGAAATTAGGTCTCTGTTACCCATATCCTTCCAGCTATGGGGCCCCAAAGTACCCCCCAGAAAAGTCCAAAATTTCATACAAAAACTTCAATATCTCATTAACCACTTGATGTCATGATTTTTGGCATACATATTGATCATGAGAGGTTCCATCAGTTCCTGAAGACTGGTGGCGCCACCTGTATTTTTCAATTTTTTATGAATTTTTTTCTCTATTTTTGAGACCTTTAAAAATATGAACATCTGTTAACAAGGCAGAAAATCGTAATGACTGGACTAAGAATCTTCATTCTCGACACACTGAGAGACCTATGAAAAGTCTCCATGGAAACCAGAAATTAGGTCTCTGTTACCCATATCCTTCCAGCTATGGGGCCCCAAACTACCCCCCAGAAAAGTAAAAAATTTCATACAAAAACTTCAATATCTCATTAAATACTTGACTGATGGTCATGATTTTTGTCATACATATTGATCATGAGATGTTCCATCACTTCCTGCAGACCCGTGGCGCCACCTGTATCGTTCAATTTTTTACGAATTTTTTTCTCTATTTTTGAGACCTTTCAAAATGTAAACATCTGTTAACAAGGCACAAATCGTAAAGACTGGACCTAGAATCTTCATTCTTGACACACTGAGAGACCTATGAAAAATATCCTTGGAAACCAGAAATTAGGTCTCTGTTAACCATATTCTTCAAGCTATGGGGCCCCAAAGTACCCCCCCCCAAGAGTAGTCAAAAATTTCATACAAAAACTTCAATATCTCAATAACTACATCACTGATGGTCATGATTTTTGGCATACTTATTGATTATGAGATGTTCCATCAGTTCCTGCAGACTTGTGGCGCCACCTGTATTGTTTGATTTTTTACGATTTTTTCCTCTATTTTTGAGACCTTTAAGGATGCTGTCATCTGTTAACGTGGCACAAATCGTAACGACTGGACCTAGAATCTTCATTCTTGACACACTGAGAGGTCCATGAAAAATATCCTTGGAAACCAGAAATTAGGTCTCTGTTACCCATATTCTTCAAGCTATGGAGCCCTAAAGTACCCTCCCAGAGTAGTAAAAAATTTCATACAAAAATTTCAATATCTCAATAACTACATCACTGATGGTCATGATTTTTGGCATACATATTGATTATGAGATGTTCCATGAGTTCCTGCAGACTGGTGGCGCCACCTATATTGTTTGATTTTTTTACGATTTCTTCCTCTATTTTTGAGACCTTTAAGGATGCTGTCATCTGTTAGCATGGCACAAATCGTAACGACTGGACCTAGAATCTTCATTCTCAATACACTGAGAGACCTATGAAAAGTCTCCATGGAAACCAGAAATTAGGTCTCTATTACCCATATCCTTCAAGCTATGGGGCCCCAAAGTACCCCCCCAGAGTAGTCAAAAATTTCATACAAAAACTTCAATATCTCTATAACTACATCACTGATGGTCATGATTTGTGGCATAACTATTGATCAAGAGGTGTCAGTTCCTGCGGACTGGTGGCACAACCTGTATTTGTTCAGGGGTTTTTTTTACGAATGTTTTATCTATTTTTGAGACCTTTAAAGATATGAACATCTGTTAACAGGGCACAAATCATAAAAACTGGACCTAGAATCTTCATTCTTGACACACAGGGAGACCCATGAAAATTCTCCATGGAAACCTGAAATTAGGTCTCTGTTACCAATATTCTTTAGGCTGTATGGCTCCAAAATACCCCCCAGAATAATGGAAAATTTGATACAAAAAGTGCAGTATCTCAATAACTACAACACTGATGGTCATGATTTTTGGCATACATATTGATCATGAGCTGTTCCATCAGTTTCTGCAGAGAGGGTGCGCCACCTCTATTTTTTTCAAATTTTTACGAATTTTTTTCTCTTTTTTCGAGACCTTTGAAGATGTGGTTATCTATCAAGAGGGTACAAATTGCAACAACTGGACCTAGAAACTTCATTCTTGTCATGCAAGGAGGCCCATGAAGAGTGCCTGTGGAAACTTGAAATTAGGTGTCTGTTACCCATATCCTTCAAGCTATAGGACTCTGAAGTATCCCTCAGAATAATGGACAATTTGATACAAAAGCTGAAGTATCTGAACAACTAATACGGAGATCATCATGATTCTTTGCATGGATATTGACCATTAAGTGTTTTTAGCTCAGCTGACTGTAAGTCATCTGAAGTATCCCTCAGAATAATGGACAATTTGATACAAAAGCTCAAGTATCTAAACAACTATTGCAGTGATCACCATGATTCTTTGCATGGATATTTATCATGGAATGTGTAATCAGTTTCTGCAGTATGGTGGCGCCACCTGTATTTTTTTTATTTTTACAAATTTTTTTCTCTATTTTTGAGACCTCATAAGATGCGGTCATCTGTTAACATGGCACAAATCGTAACAACTGGACCTAGAATCTTCTCTCTTGACATGCTGAGAGGCCCATGAAAAGTCTCCTTAAAAACTTGAAATTAGGTCTCTGTTACCCATAACCTCTGAGCTATGGGGCTCCGAAGTACCCCCCAGAATAATGGAAAATTTGATACAAGTATCCGAACAGTTATTATATTGATCACCATGATTCTTTGCATGGATATTGATCATGAAATGTTTCATCAGTTTCTGCATTCTGGTGGCGCCACCTGTATTTTTTCAATTTTTAGCTCAGCTGACTGAAAGTCATCTGAGCTGTAGGGATCACCTTTTGTCCGTCGTCCGTCCGACCATCCAGGCGTCTGTCTGTTAACAGGGCACAAATTGTAACCGCTAGACCGGGAATCTTCTTACTTGAAATCCTTGGAGGTCTATTGAAATTCTCCTTGTAAACCTGAAATTAGGTCACTGTGACCTATATTCTTCGAGCTATGGGGTTCTGAAGTACCCCCCAGAATAATGCAAAATTTAATACAAAAGCTCAAGTATCTGAACAACTTATGCATTAATCACCATGATTCTTTGCATGGATATTGATCATGGAGTGTTTCATCAATTTCTGGAGATTGGTGGAGCCACCTATATTTTTTTTATTTTTTACGATTTTTTTTTTTCTGTACTTTTGTGATCTTTAAACATTTGGTCATCTGTAAACAGGGCACAAATCATAATGACTGGACCTAGAATCTTCTGTCCTCACCTCCAGGGAAGCCCATAAAAGGTCTACATGAAAACCCGAAATAAGGTCCCTGTTACCCATATTCTGTGAGCTATGGGGCTCTGAAGTACCCCCCAGAATAAAGATTTGGTCATATATTAACAGGGCACAAATCATAATGACTGGACCTAGAATCTTCTGTCCTCACCTCCAGGGAAGCCCATAAAAGGTCTACATGGAAACCCGAAATAAGGTCCCTGTTACCCATATCCTTCATGCTCTGGGGCTCCGAAGTACTCCCCAGAATAAAGATTTGGTCATCTGTTAACAGAGCACAAATTATAATGACTTGACCTAGAATCTCCTTTCTTGATATGCTGGGAGGCCCATGAAAAGTCTCCTTGTGCACCTGAAATTACATCTCTGTTACCCATATCCTTCATCCTATGCGGCTTTGAAATACCCCCCAGAATAAACATTTGGATTTGTTAACAGGGCACAAATCATAATAACTGGACCTAGAATTTTATTTTTTGACATGCTGGGAGACCCCTGAAAAGTCATCTTGTAAACCTTGAAAATAGGTGTCTGTTACCCATATCCTTCATGCTACAGAGCTCCATAGTACCCCAATGAATATTGGATGATTTTATACAAAAGGTCAATTTTTGAAAAAGTATTTCATTCAAATTTGACATTCAGATGATAAAATTACTTTTGTCAATGTCTTCCTGGTCAGCTGAGCGTCATGACCCCTGGGTCACTTGTTATAGTATAAATTTATCCCCTTTTCAAAAGAGTTATTCTCTTTATTGGCCCCCATATTTGGTGAAAAATATTGTTTCTCAAGTTGATAGATGGAAGAAACTGTAGTTGTTTGCCAAGTGTCAGTATAAGCTGCTAAAGATTGGGGGACTATTTTTAAAGGGGGGGATTAATTGTCTGGCAATACTATGGCACCTGCAGTGCCAAGAAATATCTAGTTTGTTTTGGTATACTTACAATTTCAGTTTGTGTTGTGTTGTAACTCTCAGATAAATGTGGAGACATTAAAACATCATTTTCATTTTGATTGCAGTCAATATTCTCAAACCATTCAGAGTCTGTGAATGTGCGTTGGTTGGCTGTTCTGTGCTTCAAGAATGGTGTTGATCGCTATTGGAGGAAAAATGCTCCCAAGTAAGTGAAAACTAACCTTGTTTCTTATTTCACTTGATTCATGTAGATGGGCTGTTGTGTTAGAAAACTAGATATACAAAGTTCCTGCAAATGAAACAGCCTCAGGTATTCTTGTAATATTCACTTAGAGGGGTGAAAACCAGGTACTGAAAATTTGAGGGAGAGCAGCCCAACTTTAATGAAATTGACCCACTTGTATCAATATTTGCTTTATATAATTGACCAACAGACATTCATTTCTATTTGTACCATAGATCCAATGGTAAACTTCCTGGTCTTCAGATGGCACTATCCATATACATATATTTACAAAGACTAATGAAGCTCTCAGATCTGGAAGTATCCAGTACCTTTAATTTTGCAGGTATCAACAAAATTAAGTTGTGACAAATGGGCAGTCATAAAATGTATAGGTTATATTACATATATCTGAATGTGTGCGTCTTGTAATTTGCCTTTTCAAATTCCAGTGCCTTGAAAGATGAAGAGAAGACATATCTTAAACAGCAGCTGATATCCAGCTTTAATGAACCAATTGCACAGGTTAGCATGTTTTAATTTAGATAGGCAGTAACAGTACACTATTCCACTCCCACCCATGACTGATGCTGCATTCGCAACCTCTGTGTTATATTGTAAATACAATTTTACATGTGGAAAACGGCTTTCGACACGTGGTCCCAGTGGTATTTACCACTGTCAAACGGGTTCTACTTAGAGTAGTTCCATCTGTCCAACTCAGTGACCTTCACCTTTATCAACCGCTTTGCAGGATCCAGGGACCAAATAATGAAACCAATATTTTACTAGTGTACATAATAGTTTTTAATGACAAATAAAATTGAACAAATGTGGCGTGAACATATTTTATTAATCAATTTCTGTTTGGTTACTATGACAACTTAGACATCCATTCAGTGGGCCTTTTGTTGGGGTACCAAAGGTTGCTGGTCATTTGCACAACATGAACGTAGCTTTAAATGGCCGCAGGAAAGCTGTCTTAACTGTGAGGCTTAATCATTCATGCATAAACAAAGCCATATATTATTAAAGTTGAAAAATGTGACAGTATGTTAACAGTTAAATAACTAATATAGTTATAGGTACAAAAATGACATTTTGCATTCTTGGAGAGGAAATCTTTTAACATACCTACAACGTGGTCACTGAAACCTCATTTCTTCAAGCAATAGATAAAATATCAAGTAACTCTTAAAACAATACCCCCTAACAAGACTTATGAATTGAGCCTTTCTAGTTGAATTCAAAAATATTTCCAGAAAATTCTAGAAAATTCAGTGTAAGACCCCTGTCCACTGTTAAACTAAAGCTGTTTTGAAAATTCTTTTAAATCAAAGCTTATTTATAGAGCTCTTGTTCCATATTTAAAATAATATAAACTAGCCTATTTCAGATTGCCACACAACAAGCTGTACTGATTGGTAAGATAGCACGCCTTGATTGTCCACACAACTGGGATGAACTGGTCCCAACATTACTGACAGCCATTCACAGTGATGAACAACTCCTCCAACAGAGGGCACTACTGACATTCTACCATGTGACTAAGATGTTGGCCTCCAAAAGGTTACCAACTGATAGAAAAATGTTTGAAGAGGTGTGTTGCATCACTCACTTATAAATATTGTCTCCACCAAAGACTATGCGCTATCCTTGGTGATCCACAACCCCATTTACAGCTACAATTTTGGTGGAAAAATGGATAATTCTGTGTATAATCTGCACCTTGGTTCTGGGCAAAATCCTGGATGACATTTTTTGTATTTGCTATTGTAACTGGAATATTTACTGGTTTCCTTGCCGTGCACTTTTAAGAATGACAATCAGATAGATACTTACCGACACCTCTTAGATCTAGCATAGAAGTAGATCATTACAACTGAAATCATAACAGATAGTCTGTTCTCATTTAGTTGTCAATTGTAAAAGATGCACTCTGAAGCCTAAATGTTTAATGTAAGAAAGAAATTAAAAGTGGCACAGTGCAATGAGGACACCTGACAGCTGTGCCACCCATGAGCGTTACTTCTGTCAAGGCACAGCGATAATCACATAACTGACCATGACTCTGTCAACAGTATGGTCATTAAATCTAAAAAAGGCCAGTTATCCTCACTTGGGTCAGTTTGTTTTGAAAGTATTTCATGTATCATGGATCATTTCCCCACGAATGAAGGGCTGATCTGTTGCATGGCCGTTAGGGTCACCAATGCTAGCACAATCTACCAACTAATAATGGTATCAAATGATGTATATATTGAGTATTAGTATTAGGTATCTATGGGGTATTTTAAATGAAAGCAATAAAAAAAAAGAAAATTTTATGTTATTTGATTGAAAATTAAAACAATACATTTAATATTTCCTTAAATATCCTTTCATTATCACAGACTGATATATTGGCCTTCCAAATGATGTTCAATGGAGCAGGAACATAGTTGTGAATTAAGTTCCATGTATAAGATGCACAAAGGTTTTATGTTTTGATTTTATGAAGTCAAATGCAGATTAACTTTGGTGAAAAGCTATTTTTTTTAGTTTATTCTTTTGATAGGAAATCTTTCACTTAGGGGTCAGTAATATTAAAAGATATACTTATTAGATTAAGATTAATTTTGGGCTTTGGCACACAAACCAATATTGGCATTTAAGACATTTCTTTCTATTTTATCACTTTACAACATTTTTATGTGTGTATAATGATATTTCAAAGTCTAACACTGTTTAATGCTTCACTGTGATATGAAAATGAAATGTTTCAAACTGCATATTTATGTTCCTTAAATTTTAACATGAATATATAGCCAACCACTGCACATCATTAATGTAGTTTGTGCACACTTCTAAGTTCAAGAATCAAGATGAAAAGTTTGATAATATAATCTTTAAAACAAGGCCACTTGTAATCTACATGTATCTAACACGTATAAATATCAAGACAATCTTTAACTTCCTCCCACAGCTGACCTCCCAGGTGTTTGGATACATCTGTGAGTTGTGGCAGTCACACACACAGTCGTTCTTGGCCCAGGTCTCTGGTAACCAGAGTGCTGCACTTGTATTTTTGGACCACAGTCTTCTTACCCTTAAAGGTAGGTTAAGTTAGTTAACTTCATTTATTGTAGATATATTAAAGTTTTGGTATCTAAGACTCCTAGTATTATATAAAAGTCATTGAATATTATTACCTTATTTTTGTATTCAGGACAAAAAGATGTCCTTGGAGTTGTAAAATCTTCACAAAGAATCATAAATTAATTTGTAGTATGGAATTGATTCTGCTGATTACATAAGGGGCAGCCATTTATACCTGTTTTATAGATGGGTCATATTATAGTATACTTGCAGTTTACCAATTATTTTGACTTGCGACCTGTGACATGCAGGTTTTAGTGTGTACACAAAATGACAGCCCCCATGATTGGTTTTGAGAAACAGGAGACATAGACATGTTAGTGTTTGATAAAGGTGCAGGGATGAAACACAGACATACTCTCAGGACAGCAAACAGCTATCAGTGGAGAGAGTGTGGTGTCAAGGGGAGGTGTATTGGCAAAGTTTAAAGTGGTATAACACGTTTTTGGACCATACCTAAATCCTCAAACTGTTGTAGGATGAAGCATTCATTTTGCGCTATGTCTATCTTCATTTAACCTTTCTGTTAAATGTGAATGAATCTATATGAAAGAATGAGTTTCAGTTGGCCATGATAGTTGAGCCATTTCAATGTTCTTTTTTTTTCTTTTCAGTACTGAGAAAGCTGGCAATTTTTGGTCTGCGACAGTTCACAGAACCTAGTCTTGGTATTGCATTTATTAATAATGTGTTTGAGGTGCTGCACAGGTTTTTACATATAAGTAAGTCATTTCATTTGCTAATTTTTTCCACTGAGTTATCTAAGTCTGAAGAATTTATTTTATTCCATACAATCTATGGTTCATGTTTATTTCATATAGGGCACAACTTTGAAAGTTGTTAAGGGTTGTCTGTATTTACAATGATTTTACCTGTAGTAGAACTTAAAATTATGTGAGGGAGAAACCAAAAAGTAAGTCAAAGTAGTAAATAGTCATCCTTGCATGATTATTGTAATTTCTTGCAATGAAGTACCTCAACACTGTGGAAATTGAGAGTGGAAACTGTTGTAGGTAACTGTTATACCTCAGTCTCTGTCAAAACATGTGGTGACCATTTTGTAGAATCCTTGACTAACAATATGTACATCCTTTTAAGAAGGATCATTTCACAAGGAATACAAAACAGAATTGCCATGAAAAACAAGGTGATTTTTGTTTGATGACAAAAAAGGTTAACCATTAATTTCAGCAGTTGGCACGAAATAGCAGAGTGGCTAAGTGTAAATCATTCTGAAGTACCAAATTACCAAAATCAAATCACTGTTCTTAGTGGACGTAAATGCAGTTTTTAGCTCAGCTGACTGTAAGTCATTTGAGCTAGAGCGATCACTCTTTTTCCGTCATCCGTCCGTCCAGCCATCTGGCCATCTGTCCGTTAATAAGGCACAAATCGTAACCGCTAGACCTGAAATCTTCTTACTTTACAAGAGGTTCATGAAAAATCTCCTTGGAAACCTGGAATAAGGTCTCTGTTGCCCATATTCTTCAAGCTATGGGGCTCTTAAGTACTCCCCCAGAATAATGAAAAAATTGATACAAAAGCTCAAGTATCTGAACAACTAATGCATTGATCACCATGATTCCTTGCAGTGATATTGATCATGGAGAGTACCATCAGTTTCTGCAGACTGGTGGTGCCACCTGTATTTTTTCAATTTTTTACATTTTTTTTCTCTATTTTTGAGACCTTAAAAGATGTGGTGATTTGTTAACAGGGCACAAATCATAACCGCTGGACCTGGAATCTTCTCACTTTACATCCAGAGAGGTCCATGAAAAGTCTCCTCGGAAACCTAAAATTAGGTCTCTGTTATCTATATTCTTTAAGCTATTGGGCTCCGAAGTATCCCCCCAGAATAATGAAAAATTTGATACAAACGCTCAAGTATCTGAACAACTTATGCATTGATCACCATGATTCTTTGAATGGATATTGATCATGGAGTGTTTCATCAGTTTCTGCAGACTAGTGGTGCCACCTGTACTTTTTCCATTTTTAGCTCAGCTGACTGTAAGTCATCTGAGCTATAGTCGTGGTCCATTGTCCGTCGTCCGTCCGTCTGTCTGTCTGTCCGTCCGTCCGTAGATGTGGCACGTTTTGAAACCGTAAGACCTAGGAATCCAAAATTCGGCATAATGTTAGATGTCCCCAAGATCTCCTACCAAGCCGAAAACTGGGTCTTTGCAACTTCGTTCCTTTGAGAAATTAAGGAAAAACCTCAATTTTATATTAAAAACCTATTTTCACACTTCAGGACTGCCTAATATCAAAACCACTCATCTGTTTTTCCTCATATTTACCATAAATATTCCTCTATATAGTTCCTATGTACATGCCAGAAATTATGTCTGTATTATTTAATTTAAAAAAGTTATGGGCCCAAACATAATGCATTTTGTAAAAAATCAGGAAAGATATTTGATCACTTAACACAAAAAATGTTAAAGCTATGGACCTTTTTTCCAGTAATATAACTTTAATTAATCAAAATTAAATTGTATACCCAAAATTAGATGAAAATCTTTTAAATTTTTTAAAATATTAATAAAAATAAAAAATTGGTACCTTATATTTTGCCCAACTTTGACCATGGCACGTTTTTTTCCTGTAAGTACTGTGGATTTAATTTTCACAGCATGTTTTTGTTAGCATTTCAACTGTTAACACCAAAAATTTGAAACCAGTTGATCAAAAACTGTTGATTTTAATCAAGTTTTCAAGCACCATGTAACATATTGTTTACATCAAGCTAGTATTATGCAGTTTGCAAGAGCTCAGCTCCCCAGCTTCAGCTCTAAGTTCCTTAAATTCGGCATACAGTTAGATGTCTCCAAAATCCCCTACCATGCCAAGAATTTGGTCACTAGGACTTAATACCTTCGAGTTATTAATGAAAAACTTCATTTTTCAATTAAAAACCCATTGTTACACTTCAAGACTGCCTAATATCAAAACCACTGATCTGACTTTAATCATAAATAATATACATATTTTTCATTCTCTATGCACATGCCAGAATGATGTCAGTATTGCTTAATTGTTTAAAGTTATGGGCCCCAACATAATGCACTTTGTAAAAAATCAAGAAATATATTTACTCCCTTAACAAGGGCATTGCTGAAGCTAGAGATTTTTTGTCAGGGATGTAACATTATTTAATCAAGATTCAATTGAATACCCAAAATTAGTTCTGAATTTTTCAAATTTTATAAGTTATTAGTATAAATATAAAATTAGTACCTTAAATTTTGCCCAACTGTGACTATGGCACGTTTGTTTCCCGTGAGCACTGTTGATATAATTTTCATATCATGCACACATAAGGATTTCAGCTTTTTAGTTTAGAAAGCTGAAAGAAATTGGCCAAATATTGTAGCTTTTATTAATGATTTTTTTAAATGTCAGACTTTGGCTCTCTCCAGCCCCTCTTGAGTCACCTGTATGTTGACCTTGTTGACCTTTCATCAAATTATGCACGCTTGAGGCGAGGCATACAGGAATCCAGGCAGCTTATGGCCAGCCACAGTTGATCCAGGTGTCCAACCCGACTCATCTAGTAGTTTTAACCAACAACATAACAATATACAATAAATTAATAAATTTTTATTGGTTTTTATTAACAAATTAAAGAAAAATAGAAAAGGAATTTGTTAGTTTATAATAACAGGAAATTAACTTGCAGTTACTGATGATATAAGAATCTTGTATCGATGGGTAGAATGTCACATATTCCAAATAACGAAGAAGTAAATCATATTATTCATTACTAATCATTAGGGATCATATGAAGGAAATTAATGATAGACAAAGAAGCAGTTGATAATATTAATCTAGATTCCTACTGTGTCTAGTGTGTACATTGATGTGAAATTAGTCCAAAATGAATTTTTTTACAGTTATTTTTTAATATAAATAAAAGCCATAAAACCAGGTACTTATGATCATTATTTAAATGTGTGAACTTTGTATATTCTGGATTCTCAACATCATTGTTTGGTGAAAACTGAATAAATACCAGACATGGTGCGAATACTTTGTAATTGTATTTAAATACGAATATGATTATATACTCCATTATAAAATTTCTTGCATAAAGAATGGGAATTCAGGTAAAAATGAAAGTATATGAATACTCGTGCAAATACTTTCAAAATGTATTCATGAGTGCATTCATGAATATATTATTTTAATAATCATATCAGTTATATTTCATTTTAAAAAATCATATGATTCTCTTATTATTTTTAATAAAAATTATATTTGGGACAATATTTGTAATTTTTTTAAATAAATAGTTGAACTCTTATATTATATGTTCTGCTTATAAGTTATATGGCCAAGTCAAAATCTGTGTGACAATAGTACTCCATTTGTTAATAAAATAAATGAAATCAATCCTCTTCCCTGTCTCCAAAGGTACTATCAAAATCATACATAAGCTAAACAACAACAACTCATAATACAGCTTATATAAATTACCACACAAAACCAGCATGTGCCTCATTTCTAAATAATATTTTTTTATCATATATAACAGCTGAGCGTCGTGACCCATAGGTCCCTTGTTTTACAATTTTTAGCTCAGCTGACTGCAAGTCATCTGAGCTATAGCAATCACTCTTTGTCCGTCCGGCCATCCGGCCGTTTGTCTGTTAACAAGGCACAAATCGAAACCACTGGACCTGGAATCTTCTAACTTTACATCCAGAGAGGTCCATGAAAAATCTCCTTGGAAACCTGGAATAAGGTCTCTGTTACACATATTCTTCAAGCAATGGGGCTCCGAAGTACCCCCCCCCCCCCCAGAATAATGAAAAATTTGATACAAAAGCTCAAATATCTGAACAACTATTGCATTGATTACCATGATTCCTTGCATGGATATTGATCATGGAGTGTTTCATCAGTTTCTGCCGACTGGTGGCACCACCTGTATTTTTTCGATTTTTTACTTTTTTTATATATTTTTGAGACCTTAAAAGATGCAGTCATCTGTTAAAAGGGCACAAATCGTAACATCAAGACCTAGAATCTTCTTTCTTGAAATGTTCGGAGGCCCATGAAAAGTCTCCTTGGAAACTCCAAATTAGGTCTCTGTCACCCATATTGTCTGAGCTATGGGGCTCAGAAATACCCCCCAGAATAACTAAAAATAAAAAAAGCTCTGGTATCTGAACAACTAGTGCATTGATTGGCATTATTCTTTGCATGCATATGCATCATGGAGTGTTTCATCAGTTCCTGCAAACTGGTGGTGCCACCCAGACTTTTTATCTTTATTTTGAGACCTTCAAAGATGTGGTCGTCTGTTAACAGGGCACAAATCATAACTATTTGAGCTTGAAACTTCTTTCTTGACATCCTGGGAGGTCCATAAAAACCTCCATGGAAACCTGAAATTAGGTCTCTGTTACCCAAATTCTCTGAGCTATGGGTCTTAGAAGTACCTCCCAGAATAACTAAAAATGTGATACAAAAGCTCCAGTATCTGAACAACTATTGCATTAATCACCCTGATTCTTTGCATGCATATTCATCAAGGAGTGTTTCATCAGTTCTTGTGGACTGGTGCACCACCTAAATTTTAAAAAAATTTTAACACATTTTTAGCTCATCTGACTATATGTCATCTTTTGTATACCAAAAATTAGATCAAAATCTGTTAAATTTTTTTAAATATTGGCAAAAATATAAAATTGGTACCTTAAATTTTGCCCAAGTTTGACCATGGCACGTTTTTTTTCCTTTAACTGGTGTGGATTTAATTTTCAAAGCATGTTTTTGTTACCATTTCAACTGTTAAAACAAAAAAATTGAAACCAGTTGATCAAAAACTGTAGCTTTTATTCAAGTTTTCAAGCACCATGTCACATATTGTTTACATCAAGCTAGTGTTATGCAGTTCACTAGAGCTCAGCTCCCCAGCTTCAGCTCTAAGTTCCTTAAACTTTGCATACAGTGAGATGTCCCCCAAATCCTCTTCAATACTAAAAGTTTGGTCACTAGGAATGCATTCCTTCGAGATATTAAGAAAAAACTTCATTTTTCCATTGGAACCCCATTCTTACACTTTAAGATTGCCTAATATCAAAACCACTGATCTGACTTTGATCATATATAATATACAATATGCATGCTTGAAGCGAGGCACTCTGCAGCCAGCCAGCTCTTGGGTGGCTTCAACTGGATCTAACTGTCCAACCCCGTCCACTAGTATTTGTTTAGGCCATAAACATAACAATAAACTTTTTTTTTTAATTCTTGGTTTATGATAAGAACTTAAAAAATAAATGGAAAAGGAATTTATAGTTAATGAGTTACAGGGGATTACCTTGCAATTACTGATCATTTATGGATCTTACATGGATGGCCAAAATTGTATTTCAAATGACACCATGCAGTCACCATTGGGTATTTTTCATTTCAACCATAAAAATGAAAAATAAATAATTAAAATAAATTGTTGTTTACTATTAGGGATTATATGAAGCAAGATAATGATAGACAAGGATGCAGTTGATTATATTAAAGAAATCTAAATTTCCAGGTCTTTTCCAGGTGTTTAACTTGTTGGTTTATATTTATTACAAAATTAAAATAATAAATAAATATGTCAAAAACTTAAAATATTACTCAGACAAGTGCTCATAAAAGATTTTAATTTGTTTGACTTATAACTCATGGTTGTATCAGTTGTTACATGATACTGGCTAAATAATCAAAATTTATATTACTGGTCCTTTATTTCAGTTCATAAAATTAAACATTCCCAACTTCAGTTTGCTCCTGGTATGATATATTGGGTGTTTTGATCCTTGGATTAATTTTAACACATGTATTAGTTTTATAGCTGAGAATACTTTTCTTTTTTTCCTGATACCATTTAAAAAAATATAAATATTCAAATTTTACCTGTTAGTGCTGTGGATTTAATTTTCACAGCATGTACACATTAACATTTCATCTGTTAAAATCTGAAATTTGAAACCAATTGATCAAAAACTGTAGATTTTATTCAAGTTTCCAGGTACCATGTCTTCATTGTTTACATCAGATCAGTATAAATGCAGTGTACTGGGCAGTTACATAACACCTTCAGGTCTGACCTACTGCCACTGTGAGTGTCTGGGTCAGGCTGGGTCAGGCAGTAATTACCAGAGAGCCTCTCCTTCTCTCTCTCTCTGGCAGTCTAGATCTCTCTTTCTCTCTCTCTCTCTCTCTCTCTCCTCTGCTTTTTCTCTTTCTTTCTCTATCTTTCTTTCTCTCTTTCTCTCTCTCTCTCTCTCTCTCTCTCTCTCTCTCTCTCTATCCCTAATTGCCTCCCTTCCTCCCTCCATCCCATTCTGTTGACAGGTACTATAAACTAGATACATTAGCTATAAATGTTGATGCAATTTAGAAATGTGAATCAACTGAAATATTCACAATCACATGTATGTTATACTGTAAATTTATAGTAACATTCGGAAACTGAGATTAAAATTATGTAATGAAAAAAAGGAATAAATGCAGATATTGTTAATTTTTTTCTTGACTCAGTAGAATGGGGAAAAAAATTATTTGCTTTGTTTCTCCATCTTTCTGTCTGTTTTAAATATTTAATGTTCATATTAAACTTTTTTTTTATAACCACTGTTGAATTAAATTTCATATCCTGTATGTATATGCAAGGGTGTTGTAACTCTCACCATCCCCTTCTTCATCCCACTGAGGCTTTGCTCCTTGGCACTGTGAACAATAGTTCTATGGCTATAGCATAAAATTTAATAATTAAAGAAAATATCTACAGAGAGACAGAGGCATTGTTACTCTGATCATAACACAACCCCCCCCCCCCCTCCATCAAGTCATTGCACCTGTGGAATGGGGACATTATGGCAACTGTATACATATCATAAAATTGATTAAAAATGTTTACCAAATAAATTGGATCTCATCAGACAAATGTGTAAACTGTTGAACTGTCAACAGCTTATCAAAAAGGTAACCAGTGGAAAGGCATGGTCAGGTCTCAAATATTATTTGCAACATTTTCTTCAATCATATAAACCAACCATGGCCCAGATTACCTCTTCCTCTCAAACATTATCTACATTTCATCATATTTTTAAGATTTTAACCTTCCAGGTGGTTCAGTACTGTTGACCATTTGTCCATAGGTACCTATGTACATGCCAGAAATTATGTCAATATTGTGTAAAATGTAGACGTGAGGGGCATCAAAATAATGCACCTTGTCAAGACTGATCTTGTCAAGATATTATGTCATACAGTCAAAAATTCATAAATCCCCTTATCAGCATAGTTAATCATAACCTTGTATATATGTCAAATTGAACTCTTGCAGTTTTTCATACACTATAGATCCTTCAACAAATAGCCTTATCATCATTTTACCACTGCTAAGCATACTGTCATTGCATTCATATTTGCTCAAATAAATTGCTTTTTTTGACCCCTCATAAATAAATAAAAAATAAACCACTGTATTTTACTCCATATTAATCCATCAGTCAGGTTATTTCATATATCATTTACTCACATATTACATTATATTCCTTTATAAAAGCCCAACATGACCATGATATTCTGAGCTTTATCTACTCAATATAGTATCACAACGGTGATACATTTATAGTCCAATCATGATCAGCTGAGCGCCGTGACCCACGGGTCCCTTGTTTTTCGCTAGGCCTATTTATGAGATCTTCAAAGATGTGGTCGTCCCTTAACAGGGCTCAAATTGTAACCATTGGTCCTAGAATCTTCAAACTTGACATCCAGGGAGATCTGTGAAAAGTCTCCTTGGAAACTTGAATTAAGGTCTCTGTTGCCCATATTTTCTTAGCTATGGGGCTTATAAGCACCCCTCAGAATAATTGAAAATTTGATACCAAATAAGGGCACAAATCATAACCATGGGGCCCGGAATCTTCTTACTTGACATCCTGAGAGTTCCTCAAAAGTTCTCCCCAGAAACCTGAAATTGGGTCACAGTGACCTATATTCTCAGAGTTTTGGGGTATGTTTGAGCATCCCAGAAATAATGCAAAATACACACAAATTGCCAGATTCCTCATGGTTGGATTGTCATCAAATTTTTTTTAAATGTTGGATCTTGATGAACTTAAGCTAATATGCATGAACAATGATGCCACCTATCTTAATTAGTTGTCTGTGCAAGGACATATTATCAACATGTCAGTCGGCTGAGCGTCATGACCCACGGGTCACTTGTCTTTGTATTATTCTCTTGGAGGGATCTATTACAAAGAACTGTATTTATATCCATGATGTTTTTTGTTTTATTTAGCTTAGCTGACTATAAGACATCTGAGCTATAGTCGTGGTCCATTATCCATCCATCCGTCCGTCCGTTCTGACACATTTGAAACCGTTAGACCTACAAATCCAAAATTTGGCCTACTGCTAGATGTCACCAAGATCTCCTACCAAAAATTACCAACTTAGTTTGTTCAAGAAATCAAGGGAAAACCTCAATTTTCCATTAAAAACCTATTGTCACACTTCAGGATTGCCTTATATCAAAATTACTCATATGTATTTTCTCATATTAACCACAAATATTCCCCTTTATAGTTCCTATTAACATGCCAGAAATGAGGTCAGTATTACATAATTTATAAAAGTTATGGACCAAAACTTAATGCACTTTAAAAAAAATTAGGAAAGCTATTCGCTCATTTAACATGATATCTGTTGAATCTAGAGAGTTTTTTCAGGTATATAACTATATTCAATCAAGATTCAATTGAATACCCAAAATTAGAACTGAATTTTGTAAATATATTAAGTTAATAGCATAAATATAAAATAAGTACCTTAAATTTTTACCATCTTTGAGCATGGCACATTTTTTTTCCTGTAGGTACATTTGATTAATTTTTTGCAGCAGGTACATATCATTAATAAATCTGTTGAATGGTGAAATTTGGAAATAAACGCTAAAAAAATAGGTTAGTTATTGAATTTTTTTCAGGGGCTCTATGGTATTGGGCTCATTGTCATGTATGAACAAGGCAAGTGTATTGCAATAACCTATCATCACATTTTAGGAATGGCTAATATCAAAACCACTCATCCGTATTTCTTCATATTTACACAAATATTCCCATATATAGTTTCTATGAACATGCAAGAAGTTAGGTCAGTATTACATAAAATATTAAACTTATGGGCCCAAACTTAATGCACTGTGAAAAAATCAGGAAATAAATTTACTCACTTAACATGATTACTGTTGAAGCTAGAGACTTTTTTTCAGATATTTATCTATAATTTATCAAGATTCAATTGTATTCCCAAAATTTGATCTGAATTTTGTAAATTTTATAAGTTATTAGGATAAATATAAAATCAGTACATTATATTTTCACCAAATTGGACCATGGCATATTTTTTCCTTTACCAGCAGGTACACATAATTAATAAAGCTGTTCAGTACTGAAATTTGAAAATAGAAGCTAAAAAATTAGGGTAGTTATTGAATTTTTTCAAGGGGCCCATTGTAACGGGCTCATTGTCATGCAAGACAACTGTTCAAGTTTTTCTACCTCAGTAAGGTGAAAATCAAACTTGTTCATATGTTTTTTTCATCACTCTGCATGTATATGCATGGTACCAAACTGTGATCATTCTTCCACCCCACTCCCATATAGTCCTTGCATCTAAGTACTAGATATACACTCAGATCTAGATATATATTATAGATTTATATTCACTAACAGCTTTCATGCTTTAGTTTTATCATTAAGAAACATGGGCAGTTCACACAATATTATCACAATAATCCTCAAACATATCAACCATCCATAACCTATATTATCTGTACTTTCACTCTTTATCTCTATTTGATATTATTTTATATTTTTCCATGAAGATCAACTTCAGCTAAGCACATTGACCCATGGGTCCCTTGTTTACATATCACACACCAAGAAGAAAGTACCTAATATAATTATGTATAAGAAACTTAACATGGCTTTAACTTGAGCTTTTTTTATTCCAGAAAAAGATATTCCTGAACTTTCATATGACTTAGAAGCCAAAAGGGAAAAGTACATCAACAATTTGACTAAAGTGGCAAGTATTAATACCTGACAAAATTTATAAATCAAATGTAGTCATAGTAACTATGGTAAGTAAAATGTATCTTTACCAGTACACTAATATCTATATTTAAAACCAGACTTGTATGAATTTGAATGTGCAACGGTGAATGTTTATTTGGCACACTTACATGGCCAAAAATGGCATGAAAATTCAGATTAATTACATTTAATATTATAAAAGTTGTGGTTTTGCTTTCATTAAGGTTGACACAGCTAATACATTTCTTTGCTATGTAATGTTACGGCAGTTCACTAATTTGTGAGAAATAGGCACCATAAGGGCTACCAGATTAATCATCCAATCTAGTTTTGCAGTTCAGTAAACAGAAATCTTCAGTGTAATGTTATTTTCCTGTTATTTTCAGTTATTAGACTTCCAAGAGATGCATTCAGAGAGTTTCCTACCATTCATCCAGCCCTCACTAGAACTAGCCACACAGTATAACTTTACACCTGCTGGACAAGGTAAATATTGTTGTAATGTTATATATCGTAATGGGGTGACATAAAAGCAGACCGAACTGTCTCGCTAGTGAAGCTTGCTTTCCAGCGAAGCAGTTGGTACGCCGGACTTGTGCGCCACCGACAAGGGTTCGAATCCCCGGATCGGCCCACTATTTTCCCCTGATTAATTTGTCTTTGTTACAAAATTTGGACTCGTCCAACATGACAGTACAACTTTGTGGCCCAGGGAATAAGCTCATCCAGTGTGACTCCTGGGATAATTAGTCTTGTTCTGATTGCAGAACGCTCTTAAGAGGGGGTGTGTTACGGGGTGACATAAAAGCGGACCAACTGTCTTGCTAGTGAAGCTTGCTTTTCCAGCGAAGCTGTTGGAACGCTGGACATGTGCACCACCAACATGGGTTCGATTCACGGATTGGCCTGATATTTCCCCTGAGCAATCTGTCTTCGTAACAAATTGGGGGCTCTGCCGGGATGACAGTAAACTTTTTGGCCCAGGGAATAAGCTCACCAAAGGGTGATTCCTGGGATAATTGGTCTTGTTCTGATAGCAATACGCTCTTAAGAGGGGGTGTGTTACGGGATGACATAAAAGCGGACCGAACTGTCTCGCTAGTGAAGCATGCTTTTCTAGCAAAGCGGTTGGAACACAGGACTTGTGCGCCACCGACATGGGTTCGAATCCGGGATCGGCCCAGTATTTTCCCCTGAGCAATTTGTCTTTATAACAATATTATAAGTACAACCAGAGTAATACTGTATAATATGGTACTGTTATGTGCAGTTTTCACTGGGGGTCAATGGCCACTCAGTGTCAGAGTGGCTGCGCCCCTAGGCCTGCATTGTCTGAACAATGGGCGCACTGGGGAGGGGGGATGTAAAGGGTGGCTCGTGCAAAAAAAAAAAAAAAACTCAAGTCTATCTCCACCTGGGTTGGGGACAGCTACTGGTTATTAAGGGCTAAATCTGACCAGCTGCCTTTAAAGCAGATAGACAAAATGTCACCAATCAGCAAGCGCTTGGCCAGCTTTTTATACGCTCGTCATAAGACGAGCTATTATTGTATACCCACTGTCCATTTGTCTTTCCATCCATCTAACTTTTTGTGTCACTGTGATAACTTACCAGGGCTTTGACTATTCAGTATACAAATTAAAAATGAATTTTCAGTGTGTATGTGTTCCAGTATTTTAGACTTGTAATGAAGCTAGCCTTAACAAAAATAGCACAAGGGCATCACAGGTTTTTGGTCTATCTGGTAAGAGATATACAGGTATACCTAGTACCTAATATTCAAATTTCTGAGAATGTAATTTCAAAGCTTTGTATGTATAGGTCCATTTCATGTCCACACTTTGTACTAATAGCAGAGCCGCAATTTAGACAATAAATTGTTGTTATTTTCAATCACAGGGTTGCTGTTTGAGCGGTTCCAGGTGAACACACTAAATTTGATGCGGAGCATACTGCGATGTGAAACGTACAGGATTAACAGCCCCAGTCAGAGTATGTACACACACAAACATACATGTACATGCACACAAACATGTATTTATTGCTAAAGATATTTGACCTGTGAAATATTTTAGAAAAATGTGTGAAATCAATACACTTAATAACTGAAAATGTCTAATCATTTAAAAATGTTTATTATTTAAATTCAAATTTTCAATGTGCATCTGAAATTGACATAAAATGTATAAAGCAAAACACAGAAAGGTTACAGTCTGTAAATGGTATTTTCTTTTAATGATAGACTTAGAACCAACTAAGTCAGAAAATCTAACCAGTTCCAGATTTAAGATTACTGTGGTTAGCTTGAGATTTGTGAGGTTAAATGTACATGATTTTCATTTCTTCAATGTTTTGTGAGGGTTTTATTTTCATGATTTACCATACAGTAACTTTTAGAATGTGTTTAACCATAATAATATCAATCACTTATATGCATGCAGGCAAAATTTTAACAATGGCATGAGGAGATATATAATCTTTGAACAAAGGGTAGCACAAAATGTGTGCTATTATTGTCGCTTCCAGCACAATATTCGTGAGCTGCCACTGAGTGCTCTAGAATAACTTACTGTACACCTGTGCAGATGTGGTGTCATATTCATGAAGGTTTTATTATTGAGATCATTTCCCCTTCACAAATATTGTGAATTCGAAACACGTGAGCAAAACACTAACCACAGTAACTCATAAGATCTCCTGTTCTTTTTTTCCTTTATCATAAATATTCATGACATAAAAATATTCATGATATAAAAATATTCATGATGTATATTTGCATAGATAACAGGGGAGTGGACAGTCAGCGGGCAAATGCTGTGATACAGGCATTCTTCACCAAAGACACGCTAAGTGAAATCTGTCAGCGAATCATCTCCCAGTATTTCCCGATGACCCAAGAGAACCTTTCATGCTGGGACAGTGACCCTGAAGAATTTGGTAAGCAACTGGAAGTATTTTTAAGAAGGGCAATTAATGAAATCCTGTTCATTTACTTGACATGAATCTTTGAATAAAAGATCGGCAAGGACAGTCAAGTGGTAAAACACTCAGCTGTCATTGCAGGCCACCCTGATTTGATTCCCCATGTTGCTATAAGGGTGGATCAAATTTACTTGTTCTCAGCCAGTAGTTTACACCAAATTGTCCAGTTTCTTCCACCTTTAGACATTTCTGAAAGCCATCATCACCCAAGCCATGGAAAGTGCCTTGATTATTTATAATTAACTATTTGTACAATCCATGTAAAATAAATAGTTTATAGTTTGCACAATAGGAATTTTTTGTAGAACCATTGGTTGGTTCCACTAAGACTGAAATTTCCTGGATGGCTTTTCTTTAATGGTGCTGTCTGTGAGCACATACTTAGTGTACTTCTTGATGGCATAACACATCTTCTTTACATAACAATATGTGAAATATAGACTCTTCATCAAAGTTACATATGCAGTAGTTGAGCCAATTATAATTTTAGCATTATTATGTAAATGTGTTTTCTCTTTTATATGTATGAATCATATTTATATAGGACATCCATATATCATCACTTTGTTTTAATACTGTGGTTGGCTTCATATTTACGAGGCTAATTTTTTGTGATTTCCTCTTTTTCGTTGTCATTTTGATGGTTTCATTTTAGCGATTTTACCATGCTGTAACCAATGAATAGTATATTCATTATCACGTTGATTATTTAATATGCAAGCTAAATCTTGATAATTTAACAAGGAAGTATGACAGCGGGTAGAAATTCTTGCCCTTAAAGGCAAATAATATTAAAGACCTGATATTATATATGATCTCTTCCTTTGATTTACAGGATGTGATATATGTTATAATTTATAGGGTCAATATTAACCCTTCAACTTCTCACCTGCAGGCGTGGTTGTATGGATAACATACATAAAATGGCAATGAGGCTATATTATAAATGACCCATCACTTATGTAGATTAGGCATCCTATTCACGAGGGTTTCATTTCCACAAATATTTCCATTTTGTGAGTATCCCAAATTTGAATCACATGAAAAAAAAAAAGCCAACCACAGTAACTCATAAGATCTCCTGTTCTTTTTTTCCCTTATCATAAATATTCATGATATATAAATATTCATGATTTGTAAATATTCATGATGTATATTTGCAAAGACAACAAGGGATTAGACAGCCAGCGAGCAAATGCTGTGATAAAGGCATTCTTCACTAAAGACACTTCACGTGATATCTCTCGGCAAATTAGCTCCCAATAGTTCCTGATGACCAAAGAGAACATGTATGCATTATATCTCAGAAAATACCTGTGCCCTGTTAAATTAAGGAAGGTATTATTAGAGAAAACACCAAAATACAAATTACAAAAACATTGTAATACACTACAGTAATGTAATTATGTTAGCAGTAGATGATAAAATCCCCAGATTTTCCTGAATAACAGTAATGGTTGAATGTGAATCATAGGATAGCTAACAGTTAACAGGGCATTGCTTTTTTTCAGTTGCGGAAGAAGGTGGTGATACATGGAAATTTTGTCTCAGAGTAAGTGATAATATTTGATTCCATTTGTGTCACATAAACTGTCAATATGTCACATACACTGTCAATATGTCACATACTCTGTCAATATGTCACATACACTGTCAATATGTCACATACACTAAATATGTTGCATAAACTGTCAATATGTCACATACACTGTCAATATGTCACATACACTGTCAATATGTCACATACACTGTCAATCTGTTACATACACTGTCAATTTGTCACATACACTAAAAATGTCATTTACACTGTAAATATGTCATATACACTGTCAATATGTCACATACACTGTTAATATATTTTTTGGTTGCAAATAAAATGTGCAAGTTAAAGTTTCCCCAAATCAGGTACAGGCTTATATGTCAAAAATTGTAAATGTCTATATACAAACAAAATTATAGGTTCATTTCAATGACATTATGTTGATAGGGGCATGCTGAGGAAAGTTTTGAAGTAAACCAAGATCTAAAACATAGAAAAAATATCCTTCTGTCTAGATATACACACAACATAGAGCTAGATTTCCAATGAGGAAAGACTCGACATGATTTCTTGTTAAAAAATTTGGTGCTACCAGAGAGTTTGGTTTTGTTACAGGAAAGATTTAATTAAATATTTCAAATTGAATATTAGATGTAAACTGCATACGGTGTGAATTGGGCATAGATGTGCTACCTCAGTGTTGTCTGGTTTCTGTTTCGAGCAGTCTGTGGAGAAACTGTACTGGTAGACAATATTTTTCTGGTTTATATTGTATGTCTTGTTTCAGCTTACCTGTCTTCTGAGCTATAGTAAAGACTCATAGTCCATCATCTATTAACAGGTCACAAATCAAAACCATTATAGTAGTGGATCAAAGATTTTCCATACTGCCAGGCTGATACCAAATCTCATAGCACACCTGTAACTAGGTCACTGTGACCTCATTTCCTCAAGCAACACACAGAAGAGCAAGTAAATCTTTAAACATGCATCATATCAAAACTGCTGGGCTAGAGTTCCTTTCAGTCTAGTATATACCTAAATTTCTGTTATTTAAGCTATAAACCATGTCTTTTTATTGAATAGCACCTCATATAATTTTTCATATTTATACTCCCCCTCATAATAAAGGCTGGTGCAGTGTATAAGTATTCTGGGAAGTATAAGAAGTTTTTCTTGTTAAAAGAAATTTTGCAAATGTGCATTATAGTTTATTTATACTCTCTATAATATTGTGTAATTATAGGTTCATCTATATAGCCTATATAGTTTTACATTTGTGTACTTAAAAAGGTTTCAGTTTTTACATTGTAATGTATTTCAAAGTGAAATTTTTACTGTATTATACATAAATTCAAAACATATATATGATCTGCTAGAATTAAATTTGTGGTTAAATTACTAGGTACATTCAAATTTCTGGCCAGATTTTTAAAGACAAATAAAAAAAAATGTATATTTTTCTGGAAATAGTTAAATTTTGTCAATAAGTTTGTTTCACAATTTTAAAGGTTTATATATTAGGCATGGGAACAAGCTTGCAGTAGCTTAAATACTGTGGGAAATGTTTTGACAACACTTGTTTCCTGGCTTTGTCCTTATCATTTGATGGTTAGCACCTTATCAGTAGAGCCAGTCTAGAGCTGTGTCTCCATATGCCCAGAATAAGTGTTGTCATGTCTTGGCTTAGTGCACAGGTAAAGCTTAGACAGTTGCACAGGACCATACACACTGGTTCGCAACTTCATGAATTTATCTGACCACTAGCTGAATTTATCCAAAACAATTTCAATGGCTTGACTGTGATGTCAGAATAAGTGAACTTTGTCTGAAAGAAAAACTGGAACTACAAAGACATATAGGATCCAAACATATTAGAGTAATTAAAGACTGTTGTCACCAGTGTTGGACATTACAGGTAGGACAAATAACCAACTTCTATTACATTCTATACATCCCACAGGGCTGATGAAAGTGAATTTCCTAATTTGCAAATATTCAACTTTTCTATTATATATAGGGTGTGGAAATAAGTATTCTTTATTTAAACTTCCATGGGGAGTGGAAATAAGCATCCCTTATTTCCACTCCCTGGGGGAGTGGAAATAAGCACTTCCTAAAATCTAACTTGGATTTTGCATAATTACCTTCCTAGAAAACCAAGCTTAGCACTGTGATAGATGAGTCCCTTGTTATTTTACATCTGTCTATGATGGGACATATTGTGGTATACTGTCCATTATCCATCTGTTAACTTTTAATGTAGCAGCTATAACTTACCAGGGATTTGATTGATTTAAATAAAAACTCAACATAACTTCTTATCAATAGACTATCTTGACCAAGTCTGACAATAGAAGCAGGGATCTGCAGGGCCCCGGCAGGGGAAACAAGTGGGGTGAGAATCCCAGGTAGGGATTAATGAACCACAAGTAGAACAATAAGAGGGGTTCTCCATGGCATGAAAGGGAAAAAGAATCACTACTTACAGTTCAGTTGGCAAACCCGACTGTACAAAAAAAACAGTGGACGAATCGCGCAGAGGGTGATTACACGTCCATCATGGCGGAAGAAAAAAGTGACACAGGAAACGGAAGTGTGACCTAGATACACAGGAACGAGGCAGGGTGGGCAATAATAGGCCCAATAAGGGAAAATTTTCGGTTGGCTTACTCTGGCATATAAACTTTAACAGAGAAAATTCTCGTTAATACAGAAACAGCTTACAATTATGTTTACGTAATAAAACACCAATTGTAGGTCTTGTGACTTCTGACCTAATTAAATATGCATGAATTTGCCAAGAATTTAATTCAGGGGAAAAAACTGTATTGGTCCATATTTATGAGTTTCATGATAATCCTTAATGTTCCATGCCTGGTCCCATTCCCCGGTTGTAGGGGTTTCCCCGTCCATGGTGACCTTACCTGGTCTCGTTGTTCCAAAGGGGGGGGGGGATCCTACTGTGGGTGAACGCAACACGTCCGTGTTACGTTCCCCATCCATTCCCACATGTTAAATTACATTCCCGGTAGTGTCTACCGCCAAATCTTTACCCTGTTCACTCGGCTCCGCATTCAGAACCCCCTTCCGCTTATACGATTTTGAGTAAACTCTCACGGTTTTGCTCTTCACTAATGTCTGATCTAGACGATTCGTCTAGACCTGCCTCCGTTCGTCCAGTGGCCTCCCCGGCTCCCCCGGTTCTTTCACCTCCGCTGATGTCCTCCCCGCCGGCCCCCCACTGGCTTCCTTCTGTGTCTACGGAGCCGCCTGTTGCGGTCACGCTGGATTCCCCGGGGCTTCCTCACGCTGAGGTAGGTATTTCCTGCCCTCCTGCTTCCACTTCATTTCAGCTGCCCTTGCTTCCTGTTTCTCAGTCTATGCTTGACAAGAGGGCGATTTTCTAGGTTCCCCGCCGCCCTTTTGGATGTTCAATATTCATGCGGTTCTCCGCATTATATGTCGGATGGATTGGAATAGAATAGACCTTACGGATGCATATTTTCACGTCCTAATCCATCCGTCATCACAACCGTTTCTTCGCTTTGCCTACCAGAACCGCCTTTCTCAATTCTGTGCCCTTCTGTTCGGGATCAATGTGGCCCCCTGGATTTTTATGATGCTCGTCCACATGGTCACTCCTTACCTACACTCCTGGGGCACCTCTGTGCTCCCTTACCTAGACGATTGGCTTGTCCATGCGGCTGGTTGCTCTCTCTTACTGACACACCGCTCCCAGGTTCTCGATTTACTACGGAACCTTGGTTTTATTGTCAATGCAGAGAAGTCCCTGCTCACTCCCACCCAGTCCCTACGGTTTCTGGGTGTAACTCTCAATTTTGCGTCTGGGACTGCGTCTCTCCCACGCAAATTTGCTCTAAAACTCATTAAGCAGATTGGTTCCTTTTATGCGTCTCGCCGGATTGATTCTGGTGCCGCTACTTCTCTTCACTCTTAACTCCGCCACTTTCATTCCGTTCGGTCGGCTATATCTCCGTCCAGTTCAGTCCCTCCTTCGCGCTCACAGCCTTCTCCATCTGCGTTCGGTTTGTCCCGAGATCCTCCCATTTCAACTCACATGGCGGTCCCTACGTCCCTGGCTGGACCTTCCCTTTCTCCTTCAGGGAGTACCTTTCTCTCAGGAGATCGACTGTACAGTGTTCACCGACGTGTCTCTCCTTGGTTGGGGTGCACATCTGGCAGATCTCAGCGCCTCGGGTGTCTGGTCCCCGGTCGGAACACCTCCTTCATGTCAATATCCTCGAACTGCGCGCTGTCCGTCGCGCAATCGAAAGTTGGTCCCGCCGCTTACTAGGCAGTCACATACTAGTCATGACCGACAACACCACGGTGGTGGCTTATATAAACAGGCAGGGCGGTACTCGGTCACCCTCACTAATGCAGTAGACCTACTGCTTGTTCGATCTCTGTATGACGATACGGGCATCGATCCAAGCTTCTCATCTTCTGGGCGTCTCAAACTTTCTAGCCGACACCCTCTCCCATTGCCCAGCGTCTCCGCCTCCGCCGGTTGTCCTTCCGTTCTCCATCCTTCAGTGTCTTTTCACTTGACTGGGGCGTCCGGAAATCAATTTGTTTGATTTTCCCTCCCACCCAGTCCTTGTTCCTCCTGTGACACGCCTACGTGGCCCTCACGACCATCTCCCCGACACCCTGGCGTCTGTTTGGTCTCTCTGGTTTCTCTATGCATTTCTGATGCCCCGTCTCATCCGCCGGATCCTACTCTGTCTCTCCTGTGCGGTGCAGAAGGATCTCCTCCTCATCCTCCCATTTCATCCTGCGGCTCCCTGGTTTCCACTGTGGCTCTCATTTCTCTCACAACAACAGTCATTCCCCCGAGCACATCGTCCATTTCGGTCATACCCTCTGTGCGCATGCGTACTCTCATCGGACACCTCAAGGATCAGGGCATTTCAAGCCCGGCTGCTCTCCTTGCCTCGGCTCCTCGTCGCCGTTTTCGGTTGGCTTACTCTGGCATATAAACTTTAACAGAGAAAATTCTCATTAATACAGAAAAGCTCACAACAGTTTACTAACAAAACCACCATTCACAGGGAGGGAATGGGGGGGTTTAATTCACCCTTGCTGTGCTCTTCTTGTTACTTCCTGTCATTTTTTTTAGCCATGTGTAGAGAACCTGTACCTGACACTGATGAAGGAGTACACGTCGGCCCTCGCTCCCATTGTTGCTCAGCTCTTCAAGCAGCATCTTCATCCCAGTGACCCCAGTGACCTTGAAGCTATACTGACACAAGATGCTGGTATGTGCACCTCTCTTCTGGGAATCTTTATTCCCATACCCATTTGAAGGGGAATTTCATATTTCTCAAACCTCACCATGGTCAAATGTAAAATGGAAAATGTTAAGAATATATTAAGCATGTATGGAATATTTAATATTTTTAAGTAATGGTAAAGAGCCTAGTCATGGCATAATTAACTAAATTCTCTTGTCAGATTTCCTTTTCAGTTAGAAATCTAAGTCGAATTTTATTTCTTTATAGATAATGTATATTTATCATTTAAAATGAAAAATAAAAATTGACCTTATATTTTTCATTTTAAAAATCTTAGATGGTGAAGAGATTATTTAGAGAAAAATAGAACAAGTATTCACCGTAATGTTTTTTAGATCCTGCATGATAGTGTTGAATTCCTCATCTAATATCCTTAAATTTTGAAGGAATTGTTTCAGTGTGATGATGATGTTTATTTTTCACCTGTTTACAGTGTTCAATGCAGTGGGCCAAGCATCCTTTGATCTGTTTGATGAAATTAAATTACAGACCTGGATAGAATCTGACTTAATGAAACACCTGTCAATCAAATCTCCCAAGTAAGCATGTGATTATTACACTATAAACAGATCTGTTTGTTAAAAGACAGGAAACAAAACTTGATAGGTTTGAATATTCAGTTTGTGTCTGTATTTAATATAAAAAAGTATTATGTTTGATTGATTTTTATATGAATAAAAAGTGTCATAAGGATAGAGAAATATTAAATATTCTTTCATGGCCATTAAAATTTAATTTGGAACAATGGATTTAATAACACTTGATATATATTTCATTGTTATGATTACCTGTTTTATCTGGTTGATTTGCTTTAAGTTGTATAACTTCTGTAACTTTGTTTGAGAAAAGTGATAAATTAATCCTTAACCTTCAGATTCAGCATGTAACTATTTTGGAATGATATTAATTCAGTCAGATTTGTTATATCTTAATGTATTTTTTTTTGTTTCCCTATTCATTATGTTAGGCTGGTGTTGACCTTTGGCAGTCAGCAATCCATCTGTCAGTTGATGAAACCTTCTGTTACATAAATAGTCCTGTGAATTGTGAATGTGAAGGCCCTTAGAATGATTAAATTCTTGATTCTTTACCTTTAATTAAATTCTTGATTCTATTCTTACTTAAGTAGTAATTTTTCATACTTTAAAAAAATAAAAACATGTATACCACAATGGATAGTAGTAGATTTCAGGAAATAAAAGAAAAATGTAGCTTTACCTCTGATTGTTGCTGCCATGTATGTTTCTATACAAGTGGAGTGGTTCACCAGCAAATGTTTAAAGCAAAGTTAGGGGCCATAAGGGACAAAGAGCTTTGACATGGCAAACCGTCAAATTTGAGGCCTGGCAAAGGACTTAAAGATGGTACATGCAAAAAAAAAAAAAATATTAACTGGAATGAATAAATATTAGATCCAGAGCTTAATAATTGATTACACTTTAATCAAGTGCATACCATTCAGTGCATAGATTCTTCAGTGAATTATTACACCTCTTTTATACACATTTAATTACACTGATACTTTGGTTATTACATGTACATCTACTTCATCTTGCTTATCCAGCTATCGCATCTTACGTCGACGAGTTATCTGGTTAGTAGGATGCTGGGTGGGTGTTCAGCTGTCACCGTCCCTCCGACCGAGCGTGTACCAGGCCATCCTGCCGCATCTTGAACCGCCAGAGGACCTTGTGGTTCGTCTGGAGACAGCAAACACCCTCAGAGCTCATATCCTTTTGGTTTTGTTTAAAAGAATAAAATACAGTTGAGTGTCTTCTATCCGAAAAAGATCAGGGACAGGGTTTTTGTTTGGATAAACAATCATTCGGATAAACGATTCTGCATGATTCACAATGATTGCAAACCTGCTGGCTTTACACTTGGCTTTACCAGATACTGACAATCACAAATTTCTGTAGCTATTCCAAAATTAACTTTGACAGCAGCATTTGTGTTAGGGTTTCCATCAATTAAATCAATTTGTCATGTAAAATACATCAAATTTTTTTTATAAACAGTCAAAATTTGGTTCTCATTTTTCAATTATTGATTACAAATTTCAGATAAATGGTGTTCTCAAAAGACAAGGCTCTACTGTATGAACCCAGTTACAAGGAACTACTCTATTAAACAACTGCAATACTCCAAAATATAACTTTTACCTGGAGTTTTAGGATAATTTAGATTGTCTTTATCCACAAGCTTGTGATACAGTTGGTACCATCTGTGTTCCTCTGGGCTAGTCCAGCTTCATCAAATTTATTTGAAATTAAAAATAAAAATTAGTGAAATGATAATGCCCTTATACTGTATTTTGTCAAACAAAAAGCTCCCACTTTAACAAAAATGTCATTTTAGCAAAGAAATGTAGAAAGTCAATATCTAACAATCCAATTTTATACTTAAAGGGATACTTACAAGCCCAGTGTTTTACTTTTAGAGAAACCTGATATTTTCCACTGGCTAGCCTAATGAGCCTACAGCTTTTTTTTTCTTCGCCAGCCATACATGTTTGGAAAAAAAGGTTATTTGACCACTGATGCAAGAATATATTACAGTGTATAAAATAAAATCAAAGGTGCTAAACTGTGAGTCCTAGTGCAGTTAATTTATTTAAAATTAAAAGAAATACTTTAATCTAAATTTGTAGACTTGCATCTATATGTTTTTTGCTTCTCTCTTAAAACTAGATGATTACATTTGTGATTATCAGTTATAAAACCTTAAGCATAAAATCAAAGTATAAGGCAACAATTACTGAGTGAATTTGATTGAATATGTTAACATATGCTGGATAGAGAGTGAATCACTGTTATCCTTAACCACTGTCACTTGTTGATGACTTTGACTTCCAGAGAGAAACATTTCTGCCAGTGAGTATTCATATTACAATTTGTTTAATTAACCCTGCACTAAGCAAAGATTATTGTTTCCACTTGATTCTATGTGTGTGTGTGTCTGCAAACAATTTGGAGAAAAGTTTAACAGATGTTAATGAAATTTAAGAGATAGGTCAGTGAAATAAAATTCTTCAAGTGAGTGAATTTTGGTATAAATCCCTACATAAATAACCCCAGGATGAGCTTCATTATGGGGTTTCATAGCATATTTGTCTACACCAGGACGTATAACCTCACCATATAGCTATCTCTTGAGTGTGAGTGGTGATGTCACAGATGACAACAACGTCACTTCAAGTGCTGTTTCCCTGAATGGTGTCAGTAAATCAATGTAAGGGCACAACCTTTGAACATTACCTTCAGTGCAGGGTTTGCTTCCTCATATTGGATGCTATTTTAATTACATCTGTTAAACTCTGGTAAAAAGGCATTATTGAAATGAAGTTCCAAGAAAGCTGGTCTCTTAATAAGGCATCCATAAAATATCACCAACACTTTTTGACTGCAACTCTCTAGGAGGTATTTAAGTTTGCTACAATTAGCATGGAAGCCTACTGGAGACCTTCCCTTTAAATTAATTGTTTATGGACAACATGCCATGAGTCATTTCCTTTTTTAAATCAGATCAACCCTTTTCCCAACACTCATGTTGCCTCAGCGACTTTTGGGTCAAGGTTATAATCTTACTTTTATTTTGCTTGTATATTCTCAGACTTGTAGAGATATAATGTTTGTATGCTACCAGTAGACACCGTTTATGTACTTTCTTACACTGGCCTCGGATGCTCCAAGTATAAACAAGAGCCCAGCAGGTGACACCAGGGCACTCATTGTCCAAGACTGGTAGTCTCACCCTTTTCTTTGTTTTGCATTTAAACTTTGTCCAAGACCGGTAGTTTGACCCTTTTTGTTTGTTTTGCATTTAAACTTCAGTTGGTTGAGCAGACATGTTGAATGTCCACACACGTTGCTTAACTGTTCAGTATTTTTATGTCATACTGGTATAGTTAGCATAAAACATTAATTTACACATCAGCGTATTCTGTTTTCAGTATCTGGAGAGATGTTTTGGGTTACTGTATCAGCTACTGAGAGATGTGTCAGAATGTGAAACCAAGGTAAGATCTTCAAGGTCAAAGTTCACTTCTTTTCCCAAGCCAAGTCATTTGCATTTAAAACATTCTACTAATCTTGTTAGACATACTATTTCTCCTTCCCCTCTGAGAACTGTCAACACTGATAAGCCAGCATGGCTGTCTTTGAACCTAAAAATGTATGTCATGAATGCATATATGGCATCTGTGGAATCATTCTATTTGTATTGGTACTCAGATTAAAGCTACGATTCCTTTTTCTCTGTTACTGCTGCGGTACGGTTGCGGTTGCGGAAAGAGTTGAACAAATGATATTTTGAAGAACAGATTCCTTTAATGTGGTTTCGGTAGTTATTCAACCCGTCATCCAACAAAATTTTTGTTGGATTGTGTAGCGACCGGTCCGACAAAAAATTTTAAATTGATTGGGTCGGATAAGGAATCACGCTGAATTGTACACTTCACATAGGGTTTCCCCAGGATTATAACATGTTTATCAGTATAAAATCTGAAAACATCATTATAAATCATTGTGATATCGGAAACATTTGTCTGTCATTCATTTGTCATAGGTCATCAGATTAACATTTTACAACAGTTGTAATTTAACCTAACAGATGCAGGTGCTTCACGTGATGTCGTTTTTGATCGAGCAAGTTGGTCGTGCGATACAACCCTACGCTGCAGGGCTTATCCAGTACTTGCCCTCACTGTGGGATGCCTCGGCTGATCATAACATGTTACGCTGTGCCATCCTCACAACGCTGGTCACATTGGTACAGGTAAGCTAGTACAATGTAAACTGCTTCATAATCATCTGTTGTGGGTTTTATGAATGTTGGCTGAATGTTGAATTTGTTGGGCAGATGTCTGGATAGGAATTTTCATAAAGGATACACTAGAGTTTTAACTTAGTTGAATTTTAATCAGTGCCAAGGGTTGCTTGGTCATTGCCAAGTGAACAGAATGTCAGTTAGGCTTTGCTGTTAGCTACAGTATATTTTGTTTCAGGATTTTGGACACAATTGTGTCCACATGCACAACCGTTTTTGTGCATCAGTATTTTGGAGACAAGTGTGTCCACATGCACAGCTTTTGGTAGTTCAAGGTTCGAGACCAGTGTGTCCACAAGCACAACCTTTCTGTGTTTCAGGGTTTTGGAGACCAGTGTGTCCACATGCACAACTTTCTGATTCCTGTGATACACACAAGTACAGACGCACAAGCTGACCCTCATGTGTACCTCATGGAAGATGGCCTTGACCTTTGGCTGTGGACCCTTCAGTGCAGTCCTGCAGTAACAGATGACTTGCTAGCCCTGTATGTGAATATTCCTGCATTGTTAGGTTGGTATTCTGATGTCTTCTCTCATTTGCGTTCTCATAGAAGAATGTACCCATGGTGATTATGGAGCCATCTGATGGTCAAGCTGTGAACAATCTCCATAAGCTTATTTACAAGCAAATCTTCAGTCTGGAATTGTAGATTTCAATGTTTTACCAAATTAATAAATTACCAGTGATTTGCAAGTGTTTAAATAACATGGTAACCACTGAATACAGTTTTTATAAGTACACAAGCCTTTATGTTGTCTGTTTGAATTCCACCTTTTTAGCTTACCTTGGCTACACACTGCCATATGTCTTCTTTTTTAATTGTGGTTTTAAATGGAAACTCAAATATTGAAATAAGGCGGTTTTTTTCTACAAGCCAGTGATCTTTTAAATGGAGAGTTTCCTGTGTATCCTCATACAGACATCGTTGTAGGGATGTTAATTGAGTGATAATAGGGCGCCTTTGAAGGACATTTATATTTTCAGATTCTTCTTCCTTGAAATAGGGCCATTTAATCCATTGTATATCCTATATCAGTGTAATTTTTTTATCATTTGATCACTAGACCATGAGCCTGTCAAAGAATGTGACACCTGTAATTTTTCATATATTATATCCTGATGGGAAGCATGATGTGTGTTTAATTGTTCCAGAATTTGGATCTGAGACTCTTGTGACCTGTCTAAAAATCATTGAAACTTACATCATTTTAGCACCAAAAGAATATATACAGGTAAGAAGTGTTTGTGGTAAATATGATTATGAAATAATAATCTTAAATCACACATGAAAAAAAATAGTGTATATCATTTAGCATATTATACAAAGGCTAACATTTAACTCCATTTAATATTCTTTTGTAATACAAGAAGTCCAGACACTAAGCACTTTACTTCATTTAATGGGACCTATTCACATGCTAGGCATGTTAAATATCCTGGAAATATGTCTTCCTTGTCAGAATATTATGGTACAGCAGAGTGCTGTTTTTTTAAGAGCGTTGGAGGACAAGCCTTTGGTTTGGAAAAACAAACTTTCGGAAACGGTCAGGTGTCTAGCAGCAAGTTCGTACGACAGTTAATGCTTACCCAAGGAACACAGTGTTCTTTTTCTGACAACAAGGACATAAAAAATATTGGCTTAATTGCAGTGCTTGATTGGTTAAAAATTAGTCTAACCCATTTTAGGATGGTTGCTTGCCTTTTTTGCATCAAATTTACTGGAGGGAAAGGTCAAGTGCCATTGCCATTGGTGAAGCCTACAGGCATGACCAGTGCGGCACACATCTTAATGTGTTTGAAACATCATGGTTTGACAGACTTGCTGATTACCAGGGGGCTTACCTTGCGGTCACCTGCTGCGTTGCAACACAGTAATGCTGTTATTTGCGCTTTGACATATGTTCTGGTGTGTTTTTTTTGTGGCGTCAGCTAGTGTTTTTTTCAGTAGGATTTTCCAGTACGTGACGGTTTTGTCACAGTTGTATAATAGGGCGTCAGATAACCCCTAGCAATCCTGCAGGTCACAAACCTTCGACCTGAATGTGTCGATCTCGCTGTGTCAGCCCAGTGCCTCCCCCTGAACTTCTAGTTGATGTATGCATTGGCACTCATCTCAGCCAGCCAGATGATGCCTTGAACTTGTTCTCACTGCCATTGAGTCTGAGGACAAATGATGAAGCTCTCAAACAATATTGGTCCAGAAATAGGTCTCCCTTTTGATTGCTCCTGGATAAACCAGGTGTAAACAGTGGTCTGTAGCTTCTTGTTGGCTGGTGTTAACATGTGTTTACTATCTACAAGTCAAGCATTGGCCCAAATGGAGTAAATCAGGGTCACCAATGGGCTTTTAACACCTGACTGCAGGCCCTTATGGCTTGTAATTACAAAAATATTTTAAAGGTATTTACATGCTCATAATATTTCTTAAGTTCAAATAAACCTTTTGTTTCCCATTTGAAATTTAGGAAAAAAGAATTTTCCAGATTTGTTACTGAGTATTTGTGACTAATTACATCCTAAGATGATGGTAATTAGTAAGTACAGTATATTGACTTGTATACATATATCTAATACAGTACAGTGAAATCTGTGAAATAAGACCACCTGTGGGACTGGCCAAAAGTGGTCATAATTCCCAGGTGACCTTATTAGACGGATCAGTTATAACCTTTGTGAATGCATTCGGATCACTCAAGGGTGGTCTTAATAGACAGGTGGTCTTATTAGACAGGTTACACGTTACTTTGCATGCTTGAAACAATCAAACTTTGCTTTTACAGAGATACTCTGAGTCGTTGGCGACGTCATTGTCTAGCCTGATGACTGACCTGAAGACAGAGGGCGTTGTCATGGTACTCAAGGTTAGTGTCACGTATTGTAAAAGAAAACTACCATGGTAGGCTTTTTGTTTGCAAGGATTTCAAATTAACAAAAATTATCCCAAAAATAAAACCCTTTTTTGAATTAAACTTCTATGAAAGGTTTTATTTTTGTGATAATTACTGTTACTTTGCGTTTCAATTACATTACCTATGCTTGCATGTTATATAAAAATTTAAAAGCAAAGAATGATATTATAAACCGGCTTCTGTCACTCAGGGGTAATGCACAGGACTCAAAAGCCAGGAGGTCATGAGTTCAAAGCTCAGCCAATGTGGTCAGGTTTTATCAGTCAGCAACCACGCAGGCTTAATGGGAAGGCTGTGCCCCACAGCCGTGTATCACTCACAAACTAGTGTGTCTTTGGGGGATTACGCAGTGTTATGACCGAGCAATGGTGATGATTATACACCCAGGGCCCCCAGGTGCGGTAGACATTGGGCCTGGGTGACACCAGGATACAATAATAATATGATTGCAATGGAGTGCTACCACCCTGTCACGTAGTCCCAAACCTGAATTAAAAAAACAAAAAAGAAAATATTATAAATAACATGGTTATGTTACTTGTAAATCAAAGACTGATATTGTTATAAACTGTAACAAATCTTTCACCTGTCAGTAATGCACAACAGTTGCCTCTTGTTGGATGTACCCTTTGGTCCTTGTTAAATTTTTCAGATTTTGCACACATATTTAATAATTGAAAGAATAATGCACACACTTTGTGTAGGTTATTGTATGGTTAGAGTTCTCTCAATTTCCCTTTGCCCCTCATGTATAAAAAATTATAATCTGCATGATATGAAAATATCAATCATTTGATATGGTGATCTTCATTATTTTAAAATACTAAGTTTAGTCACAAACAACAGACTTATTCATTACAAAAAACAATCTTTTAAAACAGATTTGTGCTTTTTAAGAATGATCTCAATTTTTCAGGTGGTTGAGTTAGTTTGCCAAGTGTTCCCTGCTGAGGGTCCAGCCCTGTTCAAGTCTATGCTGGCCGAAGGTCTGAGAACAATTATTGAAGGGGAGGTCAGTCATTTATAATAGTTCATTTAATCTAAAGGTGGAGGTCACACATAAGGTCAAGGTCATATAAAATGACCTACATGTTCCCTTGAATCCTTGAATTAATTATTAATTTAATATAAAAAAAGACATGAAAGAGAGCAGTTTTATCTTCAGTAATGCTTAGAAAGTGCATAAACAATCATTTGTTATAGTTATATCAGAAAGTTAGATTTAGTCTTTATTTATATATGTTGTAATATTCTGACACTGGAAAGTGTCCTAAAAAATGGTAAATGGCCTTACCAATAATTAGTAATGGTCTTTGCATTTTGGAGTTTAAATGTTTACTTGGTTTTAATAATACCGGTATGTCATTCTCTACATTTTTTTTCAGGTCTGGCCCATGGTCATAAGTGTATACATGTCAATCTTCAGTCGAGTTATATTGGGTAACAGAGAGTATTTGGTGACACTACTTAGAGAGTGTGCAAAAGAGTTTGGTAGCCAGGTGAGAAACTTTCAAATAATAATTCATGATATATACTATGTACTATAAGGCTTATAGTACAAAGGTATTAAGTACAGTACACTAATTTGCACAATATAGAATTATTGTATTCATGTATAAAAATCACTTTTCCATATTTTCTAAAATTTTAAATTTAAATGGATATACATGGATATCTGTTGACATTGACAACATTTAGATCATGCATAACTTTGCATTATTTCACATGAACGGTAAAAGATTTGTTTTGAGTTTTTTTACTCACTTTTTTTCACATACACATTGTGGAAACAACATAAGTACTCTGTATTATAGAGGAGGTGTATATGTAAATAAAAATAAGGGCTTAACATTGAATAAATGTAACTGTGTTATTCAGATTTTGAGCTAATATGCCTCTCTTTGTTGGCCATAATGTTATTTATAACTTCATTTAAGGCACTGGGATACAAAGGCCAGTACCTATTGTATAACTGAATTGGATGCTCTGTTTCTTTCATATAACATATGATAATTTTCTATAAATAGTCCCTGTTTTTAGCTCAGCTGACTATAAGTCATCTGAGCAATAGTCACTGTCCTTTGTCCGTCGCCCATTCGTCTGTCCAGCTGGCTGTCCGTTAACAGGGCATGTTTTGAAACCATTAGACCTACGAATCCAAAATTTTGCATACAGTTAGATGTCCCCAAAATCTCCTACCATTCTGAAAATTGGGTCACTAAGACTTTGTTCCTTAAGGAAAATCCTCCTTTTTTCATTAAAAATCCATTGGTACAGTTCAAGACTGCCTAATCGCAAAACCACTGATCTGAATTGATCATAGTTAATATTCTTATTTATCCATACATTTCCTATGTACATACCAAAAATTAGGTCAGTATTGCGTAATTTGTTGAAATTATGGGCCCAAACATAATGCACCTTGTAAAAAATCAGGAAATATATTTACTCATTTTACATAAGAATTGCTGATTCTAGAGACTTTTTTTCATGGATATATCTTCATTTAATCAAGATTCAATTGTATACTGAAAATTAGATCTGAAATTTGCAATTTTTTAAGTTATTAGCATATATATAAAATCAGTACCTTAAATTTTGCCCAACTTTGGCCACGGTACATTTTTTTCCTATAAGTACTGTTGATTTTAATTTCACAGCATAAGGATTTAATCTATTAAAATCTGAAGTTTGAAAATAAAAGCAGCAAAATTAGGCTAGTTATTAAATTTTTTTTGGAGGCTCTTGTTGTATTCCTTTACATTGTCAAGCAATCCACTTTGGTCACTGTAGGTCTTTCAGTGCAGCTCTCTATGCTCCCCAGGCTGTTGTTATGTAATCCCATCACTCAAGCAAAGCCTCTCCCTTGTTGAGCTGAGCTTGATCAGGCTGTCTGCAGTTAATACCAAAGAGAGCCTTTCTCTCTCCCCCCCCCCCCCCCCCCCCACCCCCACCCCATTCTGTTGACAGACCTGTACTATTAAACAAGATGAATCTTATAATTTCACATTTTTTCAGCAAGGAGCAGTAAAACAGAGACCCCTCCCCCAACCGACCCCTTCAATACACAGGAAAAAAAACAAGACAAATCCTATAATTTTTATTGTTTAGACTTGGACAATTTTGTTTTTTTTTAAGGCAAAATGTTCAAGAATTTAATCCTTATACTCAAATATGATTAAATATTAGGAACTTATGTAAGTTAGAAGATATAAATACTTTGTAACATTTCATTCATATCTCTTAAAGTAGGCTGGGCCTTGGTGTGAATAACACTGTTAAACTTAGTTTTAAAATTTGGAATATTGGTCAAACTTTGTGGGATTAATTTTCAACTCATGTAGCCATATATTTAACTTCTGAAAACTTAATTACCTTCACACATTATTTGTATATGAAGTGTAACATTTATAAAACACTTACCATAGGCCCATTTTTTCCCTTGGTGCATCACTAATTGGTTTCAGGCCAAAGGTTTCATTTATTACACAGTGCATATGCATTAGCTCATGTCCATTATTCTATAATTTACAGAGATTCATTTTAGCAGGGCCATTGTCTCTTAGCTTTTTAAATGGTAATATACATGAAAAACCAAAAGATATAAAAATATTTTGCAGATACTAATATTTTCCAAAATTCAGCTGAGCTTAGTGACCCATGGGTCCCTTGTTGTATATATGTAATCTTCCTATATAAGACGGAATAAATACAATATACTTAAAGCTAATTGCATGCCTGATTGAAAGTTTTGGATATAAAACCCCTAATCTAGACTTTTACTATGTGAACTTACATTTGAATATTCACACCCTGTCTGTCTAATTTCTACCCATTTTCTGTGGTATCCTTGCAGGTAAGCAAGCACTTCTTGATTGACATTTCTTGCTTATAACCTGGTACCTTTTATAACCCACAGGGGGAAGCACTGCTTGGCGTTCTGCTGGACAACTGGATTGACAAGTTAGACAACATAACAGAGTATGACAGAAGGAAATTATCATCATTGGCATTACTGTCTCTCCTTACCAGTAACTCACAGTAAGTAACACTGGCATTACTGTCTCTCCTTACCAGTAACTCACAGTTAGTAACATTGGCATTACTGTCTCTCCTTACCAGTAACTCACAGTAAGTAACACTGGCATTACTGTCTCTCCTTACCAGTAACTCACAGTAAGTAACACTGGCATTACTGTCTCTTCTTACCAGTAACTCACAGTAAGTAACAATGGCATTACTGTCTCTCCTTACCAGTAACTCACAGTATGTAACACTGGCATTACTGTCTCTCCTTACCAGTAACTCACTGTAAGTAACAATGGCATTACTGTCTCTCCTTACCAGTAACTCACAGTAAGTAACAATGGCATTACTGTCTCTCCTTACCAGTAACTCACAGTAAGTAACACTGGCATTACTGTCTTTCCTTACCAGTAACTCACAGTAAGTAACAATGGCATTACTGTCTCTCCTTACCAGTAACTCACAGTAAGTAACAATGGCATTACTGTCTCTCCTTACCAGTAACTCATAGTAAGTAACAATGCCATTACTGTCTCTCCTTACCAGTAACTCACAGTAAGTAACACTGGCATTACTGTCTTTCCTTACCAGTAACTCACAGTATGTAACACTGGCATTACTGTCTTTCCTTACCAGTAACTCACAGTTAGTAACACTGGCATTACTGTCTCTCCTTACCAGTACCTCACAGTTAGTAACACTGGCATTACTGTCTCGCCTTACCAGTAACTAATAGTTAGTAACAGTTGCATTACTTTCTCGCCTCACCAGTAACTCAAAGAAAGTAACACTTGCATTACTGTCCCTCCTTACCAGTAACTCACAGTGAGTAACACTGGCATTACTGTCTCTCCTTACCAGTAACTCACAGTAAGTAACACTGGCATTACTGTCTTTCCTTACCAGTAACTCACAGTATGTAACACTGGCATTACTGTCTTTCCTTACCAGTAACTCACAGTTAGTAACACTGGCATTACTGTCTTTCCTCACCAGTAACTCACAGTATGTAACACTGGCATTACTGTCTCTCCTTACCAGTAACTCACAGTAAATAACACTGGCATTACTGTCTTTCCTTACCAGTAACTCACAGTAAATATCGCTTGCATTACTTCCACTTTACTTCTTTTGATGAAAGCTAATTTTTATAGGCAAACAAAATATATTTGAAAGAAATATTTCCAAAAATTAGGTGGTTAGGGGTGTTTGAACAGGGTATACATGTAACAGGATCACCCAGTTGTTAGTAATAAAGAAGTGACTGTTATAAAGAGATGCTTATAAGCAGAGGTTAAGATGGATTTATTTAAAAGCAGATAAGGTAATTGTATGTGAGCACGTGTTATCTGGATGTTTTTCTCTCTGCTTATAGGGTTGTGTTAGAAAGGTTTGGAGGGATTGCTGCGGCCTGTACAGAAACGTTACATGATGTCTGCAACTGTGATGAAGATGGTGTCTTTCTAGAGTTAGTCATTTTATAATTAATTCCCATTTGACTTGATTAGTGAACCAAACAGAATGGCATATGCTCAAGTTTCAAGTTTTATCAGACAGCATTAAGTTTAAAAGTGTCAGAGTAAATAGACCTCATTAGTTTGACATAGCCATTGTTGTCTCTGGGAAGAGGTTGTTAAAAATAAAAAGATACAAATAAAATATGGGGGATTCTCCTATCCTGATTCCAGTTCAGTTTAATTTCTTTATCATACAGTGGTATATGAAGTACATATTTTGAAAATATATAATATTGCTTTTGTCATTATGCCCTTTATGACTTAGATTTCTTAAAATATTGATAAAATATAAATATAAATGGCCATTATAATGAAATAAAAAATGTTATTGTTATATCTAAAATTTAGTATTGATTTGTCTGTGACAGTCTTTCCTATACGCTTTTGTAACTGATAGCTCTTGTTTATCTTTAGTTCTTTAGTCATGGATGAAAATGGAGGAGATGAGATGTGTGAAACAGAACATGAATACAGGAAGCGCAAGGTATGTGGGAGAACTTTCATTTTCATTGGTAATTTGTGAAATGTAATAACATGTAAGGGATGTTATCATCATTTGAAAATGCCGTCCATCTGTTAACAAGGCACAAATTGTAACCGTTAGACATTGACGCTTTTATCTGTACATCCTGGGAGGTCCTAGGCAAATCTCCTTGAAAACCTGAAATTAGGCCATGGTGACCTATATTCTGCAACCTATGGTAAGAAAAAATTATTTTGAGCACCCAGTCAGACAGAGCACAAATTGTATCCAATATACCTAGAATCTTCATACATAACATTCAGGGAAGTCCTGGGCAAATGTCCTTGGCAACCTGAAATAAAGTCACCATGACCCATATTCCACACAGTGGGCATGCCAGGGTGTCTCTTTCCGCTTAAATCATGGCAACCAGGGGGTTTTACTGTCACTGCAAGGGGACGTTACCTGCACTACCAGCAGAGGTAATGGGGTCTAGTTGCCGGACGGCAGTATATTTGTGGATGCAACTTTTAACTGATGCTTTACTTTGTTATCCTTTGCTCACCGGTTATGAGTTGGGGCCCTTTAGATTCAGTTTGCTCAAAAAATTTTCTCCTGATTTCTCCCTTCAAAATTATACCTTGACTTATATGCAGCATCAACCTTTAAGCAGAAAATTACAGTTACTTATTTGTATATTAGTTGGAAAATAATTAAGGTTCAAATGTAGATGGAGGTCTTAATGGTTATTTTGTAGTAAAGACTACTGACTCCACCATCCGAGCCATGGGGAGTGCCATGTTGAATGTTAAAAGTTTAAATTTTCAATTATCAGAAAAAATATTTGGGATTATCTCATATTTTTTTTTACAATATTTTGTACTATGACTTGTCCAAGTGTACTATATACTAAGTTTTTTTTTAAAAATACACACATTTCATCATACCACATTCAAGTGCTGATGCATTTGTTGTTGTGTTTCTAATTAATAATATGTAATAGCATTTGCATTTGATATATTTGTACCTTTGGCATTTGAATGCACAAAAGTGCAACTTTAACCCAACCATTAGATATCTAAGCCTTTGCACTATGAATCCCGACTTATGTACACAAGTCATGCTGTATTGGTGTCAGTCTCATTTGAAGATACATGTTTATAAAGTTATGCTTTGTTTCTCTGCAGCTGTCCCTGACTGACCCTGTACACAGGATTAACCTTAGAGACTATGTCAAGTCTCAGTTCTCAGAAGTACAGAGACTGTATGGTGCTGCCACCTGGGAGCAGATTTTAGCACAAGTAGACCCAGATGTGTTGGACCAACTTCAATACTTCATCAAATGAATCAATAAACCTGACACTTGAATACATGTGATATTTATATTTATATAAACCTGTTGTTATCAAAGCTTGCATTGTTAAAAATATCAATTTGAGATGGATGACTCTTCAACCTGACTTTTCTGCTTATGTCTTGGAATATAAGGGACTTAAAATCTTTATGGTCTGCTACTGAGAGTGTGTAAAATTGAGTCCCCATGTTTTTACTGTAAAGTTCTAATGTGAAATATGACATCAGATACTGTGTTGCCTTTCTGTCTGCAAGGGGTTAAATTGGTGTTATTGGGGAAATGGCAGTTATTCTGAACAGGAAACCCTCACAAATGAGATGCTCTGTCATCAAGGCCAAAAGATGGATATTTAAAGGGGGGGGGGGGATGGTTAAAGGTGTGGGTGTATAGTCTGATATCACAGACAATGTCAGTCTCATTATGCCACCACACTCCACGTTATTATAAATAATAACAGATCTTGTATGCTACCCGTAAATCAAATATTGCAATTATAAATGTAATCAGATCTTTCAAATTAATGACAATAATGAAAGTAATTTTGACTCGTCCAATTTTTACTTGGTTCTTCTTCCAATTTTGCCTACGTATTATATAAAATAAATAATTCATGGAATAGTCGATATACTGTGTGTGGGTAATTGTATGGTGAGATCAAGAAAATGGAATCCTCTCAAAACAATGAAAAAGTGAAACTCTCAAAATATCATCCTTGCAAATATGAAGCCAACCCCATTATTTATGGTAATACCACTTTGCTCCGCAGTGCCATCTGGTGTTCAAACTTGAAATTATATAGATGTTTTAAATACTTCTATTTTACATTGTTAAAATGATAGCTTGAATTATATTTCAATTTGATGCAGTGTAAATAAAGCTTAGCTAATTTGTAATATATCCTTTCTTATGAAGACATGACCATTAAAGAACATGTTTGCATAAAAAAAACATGTCACCCAGGTTAGATGTTTCACAGAGTGAGCACTAGATGGTGCTGATGCGCAGAGGTGGTATTACCATAATTTTTATTGGAGGTATATTATTTAATCCATTCTGTAATCATATCTGCCTGTGTGCAAGATGCAATAGACATGAACTAGAAATTTAGATGCTCTTCAAAGTTGATGTACTTTAGAAGCACTAATTGGATATGATATGGCATTGAAAATTTCAGGGAGAATTCGTTAAATTATCAAGGCACAAAAAAAACCTGTATTGAAATGTCTTGCCTTGCCTGATCTTTAGCAATCAATCTTTCTCCGCCATCAATCTGGCAATCCATTTGTCTGTTAATAGGGCACAAATCATATTCTAGTGAACCCAAGGAGGTCCATAAAAAAATCTATGGAAAAACAGAAATAAGGTCACTGTGTCCTATATCCTCCGAGCTTTAGTGCTTGTAAGTACCCCCAGAATAATTAAAAATTTGATACAAAAGCTCCAGTATCTGAATAAATAATGCATTGCATGCCATGATTCTTTTAGTGATTATTGTTTATGGAGTTTTTCATCATACTGGTGGTGCCATCTGTATTTCTTCAAATTATTACACATTTTTTTCCCTATTTTTGAGACCTTCAAATAAAGCAGTCTGTCTGTTAACATGGCATTAACTATAACTGTTAGACCTAAAAACTTCTAACTGTACATCCAGGGAGGTCCTAGGCAAATCTCCCTGAAATGAGGTCATGTCGATCTATATTTTGTGAACTACAGGTCAAAAACATGATTTTGAGCACCTTTGAGTCAGACAGGGCACAGATTGTATCCAGTTGGCCTAGAATTGTCTAGAATTACTTTCAGTCCTCAGTAAATCTCCTTGGAAACCTATAATAAGGTCATGGTGACCCATATCCTGCACACTATGAGCCAAAAACATGATTTTGAGCACCCTGAGAGTCAGGTGGGCACAATTTGTATCTGGTAGCCCTAGAATCTCTTAAAGTAACATTTAGGGAAGTCTTAGGAAAACCTTCATAGAAGCCTTAAATTAGGTCATGGTGACCTATTTTCTTTGAGCTACTGGTCAAAAACATGATTTTAAGCACCCAGGCAGTCAGGGCACAAATTGTAGCAGTTGAATGTAGAAAATTCTAACTTACCATAAAGGGAGTTCGCAGAAAAATGTTCTTGGAAACCTTAATAAGGTCGCTGAACCCTTTTTAGCTCAGCTGACTGAAAGTCATCTGAGCTATAGCGATCACTCTTTGTCCGTCTTCCGTCTGTCCGTCTGTCCGTCCGTTAACCAGGCACAAATCGTAACCGCTGGACCTAGAACCTTGTAACTTGGGATTCTGAGTGGTCCATAAAAAATCTCCTTGGAAACCAGAAATTAGGTCTCTGTTACCCATATCCTTCGAGCTATGTGGCCCCAAAGTACCCCCCAGAAAAGTCAAAAATTTCATACAAAAACTTCAATATCTCATTAACTACTTGACTGATGGTCATGATTTTTGGCATACATATTGATCATGAGATGTTACATCACTTCCTGCAGACTGGTGGCGCCACCTGTATTTTTCGATTTTTTACGAATTTTTTTCTCTATTTTTGAGACCTTTAAAAATGTGAACATCTGTTAACAAGGCACAAATCATAAAGACTGGACTTAGAATCTTAATTTTTGACACACTGAGAGGTCCATGAAAAATCTCCTTGGAAACCAGAAATTAGGTCTCTGTTACCCATATCCTTCGAGCTATGGGGCCCAAAAGTACCCCCCAGAATAGTAAAAAATTTCATACAAAAACTTCAATATCTCAATAACTATATCACTGATGGTCTTCATTTTTGGCATACATATTGATCATGAGATGTTCTATCAGTTCCTGCAGACTGGTGGCGCCACCTGTACTGTTTGATTTTTTACGATTTTTTCCTCTATTTTCGAGACCTTTGAGGATGCTGTCATCTGTTAGCGTGGCACAAATCGTAACGACTGGACCTAGAATCTTCATTTTCGACACACTGAGAGACCTATGAAAAGTCTCCATGGAAACCAGAAATTAGGTCTCTGTTACCCATATCCTTCGAGCTATGGGGCCCAAAATTACCCCCCAGAATAGTCAAAAGTTTCATACAAAAACTTCAATATCTCAGTGACTACATCACTGATGGTCATGATTTTCGACATACATATTGATCATGAGATGTTTCATCAGTTTGTGCAGACTGGTGGCGCCACCTGTATTTTTCAATGTTCACGAATTGTTTTCTCCATTTTTGAGACCTTTAAGGATGTAGTTATCTGTCAACAGGGTACAAATCAGAATGACTGGACCTAGAATCTTCGTTCTTGACACACAGGGAGACCCATGATAAGTCTCCATGGAAACCTGAAATTTGGTCTCTGTTACCCATATCCTTTGAGCTATGGCACTCCAAAGTACAGCTCAGAATAATGGAAAATTTGACTATGATACAAAAGCTAAAGTATCTGAACAACTAATGCAGAGATAACCATAATTGTTTGCATGGATATTGATCATGGAGTGTTTCATAAGTTTCTGCAGACTGGTGGCACCACCTGTATTTGTTCGTTTTTTTTTTTTTACAAATTTTCCGGTATTTTTGAGACCTTTAAAGATATGAACATCTGTTAACAGGGCACAAATCATAAAAACTGGACCAAGAATCTTCATTCTTGACACACAGGGAGACCCATGAAAAGTCTCCATGGAAACTTGAAATTAGGTCTCTGTTACCCAATATCTTTAAGCTGTATGGGTCCAAAATACCCCCCCCCCCTTGAATAATGGAAAATTTGATACAAAAACTGCAGTATTTCAATAACTACAACACTGATGGTCATGATTTTCGGCATACATATTGATCATGAGCTGTTCCTTCAGTTTCTGCAGACTGGGTGTGCCACCTCTATTTGTATCCGCCAAAACGAAGTTTTGCGGATACTATGTTTTTGACCGGGTTCCGCCTCCGCCGCCGCCGCCGCGTTCGTTTCCGGAGAACTCCTCTGAGACTACTGGACAGATTTTTCCGAAACTTACACCTATTATCGGGTCACATGTGAACTGGTGCCTAACCAAGTGACCTTGACCTCTGACCTTTCGTCTCTGCCCAGCGTCTGTTTGTGCGTCTGTTTCCACACATAAACCCTTATATCTCTGGAACCGTTTGACCGATCCGGAAAAATTTTTTACACAAATGTAGCCCTGGGATAGCTTTATAACATACACAACAAAAGGTGGAGCCACCTGCAACCATGTTTGCACAGTGTCCATCTGTTCATCTGCCTGGGTTTAAAATCACTCATATCTCTGCAGTGGTTTGACTAATTCACCTAAAATTCGGCTTGCCTATACATCCTAGATAGCTTTCTCGATTTTATGACAGGTGGCGCCACCTACATTCAAGTTAATGCTCCACACATAAACCCATATATCTTGGGAACCGTTTGACCGATCCGGAAAAAAATTTTACACAAATGTAGCCCTGGGATAGCTTTATAACATACACAACAAAAGGTGGCGCCACCTGCAGCCATTTTTGCACAGCGTCCATCTGTTTGTCTACCTTTGGTTGAAATCACTCATATCTCTGCAGTGGTTTGACCAAATTACCTGAAATTCAGCATGCTTGTACATCCCGCATAGCTTTCTTGATTTTATGACAGGTGGCGCCACCTACATTCAGGTTCACGCTGTAGACATCCATGCTTATATCTCCGGACTCATTCAACCAATCAGGACAATTTTTTTACACAAATGTAGCCCTTGGATAGCTTTATAACATACACAAGAATGCTTGTGTATATATCTTGGATAGTTTCTCATTCAAATAACAGGTGGCGCCACCTACAATCATGTTTATGTGGCAGAGATCCATTCTAATATTTAACACATGTTACTCTATATCCCCTTGCCACTCAATCCATGCCTTACTTCACCCGTCCTTCTCTGATTTTGGCGGATACACATAGTCGCTTGTCGACTACCCGTATTCTAGTTTTTTTCAAATTTTTACGAATTTTTTTCTTTTTTTTGAGACCTTTAAAGATGTGGTTATCTGTCAACAGGGTACAAATCGCAACAACTGGACCTAGAATCTTCATTCTTGTCATGCAAGGAGGCCCATAAAAGGTGCCTATGGAAACTTGAAATTAGGTCTCTGTTACCCATATCCTTCAAGCTATAGGACTCCGAAGTATCCCTCAGAATAATGGACAATTTGATACAAAAACTTAAGTATCTGAACAACTAATGCAGAGATCACCATGATTTTTTGCATGGATATTGACCATTAAGTGTTTTTATTAGTTTATGCAGACTGGTGGAGCCACCTGCATTTTTGCATCTGCCAAAACGAAGTTTTGCGGATACTATGTTTTTGACCGGGTTCCTCTGCCGGTGTTCGTTTCCAGAGAGCTCCTCGGAGACTTATGGACCGATTTTCCCCAAACTTACACCTATTATCGGGTCACATGTGAACTGGTGCCTAACCAATTTGCGTTGACCTCTGACCTTTACTCTCTATCCAGTGTCCATTTGTGGGTCTGTTTCCACTCATAAACCCTCATATCTCGGGAACCGTTTGACCGATCAGGAAATAAAATTGATACAAATGTAGCCCTTGGATTGCTTTATAACATACACAAAAAATGGTGGCGCCACCTGTAACCATGTTTGCACAGTGTCCATCTGTTCATCTGCCTTGGGTTAAAATCACTCATATCTCTGCAGTGAATTGACTAATTCACCTGAAATTCGTCATGCGTATACATCCAGGATAGCTTTCTTGATTTAATGACAGGTGGCGCCACCTACGTTCACGTTCACGCTGATGACATCCAAGCTTATATCTCGGGAACCGTTTGACCGATCAGGAAATAAAATTTATACAAATGTAGCCCTTTGATAGCTCTGTAACATACACAAAAAATGGTGGCGCCACCTGTAACAATGTTTGCACAGCATCTGTCTGTTAGTCTGCCGTGGCCTAAAATCACTCATTTCTCTGTAGTGGTTCGACATAACTGCCTAAAATTTTGCAGGTTTATACATCGTGGACAGCTTTCTTGATTTTATGACAGATGCCACCTACATTCTAGTTAATGCTGCACACATCCAAGCTCATATCTCAGGAACCATTTGACCGATTGGGCCAAAATTGTGCATGTGTTTAGATCTCACATAGGTCTTTATCATACACAAAACTGGAGGGGTTACCTGCAAAGATTTTTGCACAGTGTTTGTCTGTTTGTCTGCCATGGGCAAAAATCGCTCATATACATGTAGTGGTTTGACTTTTCTGCCTAAAATTTTGCAGGTGTATACAACTTGGACAGCTTTCTGGATTTGTGGTAGGTGGCACAACCTACATACACATTTAGGCTGCAGACATCCATGCTAATATGCAACATACCTCACTCTATTTCCCCTTGCCACTCAATCCATGCCTCACTATCCGATTTTGGCAGATACATGTAGTCACTTGTCAGTTACCCGTATTCTAGTTTTAAAAGTTTACACATTTTTCTCTATTTTTGAGATATATAAATACAGACTAAATCTTGGCCTGTTGGTTAATCTGTTTGATGCTTCAGTTGAATGGGTATATACTACCATTCTGATGATAAAATTTCCTTTTGCGAATCTCTTCCCAGTCAGCTGAGCGTCATGACCCATGGGTCACTTGTTCAAGGGCTGATACACAAAATGGATGATTTTGAGCTCTCTGGAAGTCATTCTACCCTATTGTTCAAGGTTTCTTCTAAAATATTTTTTCCAGATCATATAACAATAATGGTATCCTGATTAGCTTTATAACATATACAAAAAAGGTGGCGCCACCTGCAGCCATTTTTGCACAGCGTCCATCTGTTTGTCTGCCTTGGGTTAAAATCACTCATATCTCTGCAGTGGTTTGACAAAATTATTTGAAATTCAGCATGCGTATACATCCCGCATAGCTTTCTTGATTTTATGACAGGTGGCGCCACCTACATTCACGTTCACGCTGTAGACATCCATGCTTATATCTCCGGACTTGTTCGACCAATCAGGAAAAAATTTTTACACAAATGTAGCCCTTGGATAGCTTTATAACATACACAAAACTGGTGGCGCCACCTGCAGCCATTTTTGCACAGCGTCCATCTGTTTGTCTGCCTAGGGTTAAAATCACTCATATCTCTGCAGTGGTTTGACCAAATTACCTGTAATTCGTCATGCGTATACATCCTGGATAGCTTTCTTGATTTTATGACAGGTGGCGCTAGCTTCATTCACATTCACGCTGCAGACATTAATGCCTATATCTCCGGACTCGTTTGAACAATAAGGAAAAAATTTGCACCAATGTAGCCCTTGGATAGCTTTATAACATACACAAAAATGGTGGCTCCACCTGCAGCCATTTTTGCACAGCGTACATCTGTTTGTCTGCTGTGGGATAAAATCACTCGTATCTCTGCAGTGGTTTGACTTTTCCACCTGAAATTTTGCATGTGTATACATCTTGGATAATTTATCGTTCAAATAACAGGTGGCGCCACCTACAATCATGTTTATGTGGCAGAGATCCATTCTAATATGTAACACATGTAACTCTATTTCCCCTTGCCACTCGAGCCATGCCTCACTTCACCCGCCCTACTCTGATTTTGGCGGATACACATAGTCGCTTGTCGACTACCCGTATTCTAGTAAATGCATGCGTCAGCTGTATGTCAAATTCAGCTGAGCGTCACGGCCAATAGGACACTTGTTTCTTTTCTGTTGCCTGTCGTTATTTGATGAAATTGATTTATTTCAAATACTCTGGAGGTCTTAGGGAAAAGTCATTTCACGACAGCATATTCATAATGCATTTATTTCAGATATAGTTTCAGCACTTACTTAAGCCTTTTTATTTCTTGTAATCTCAAGTTAAGCCCAGCAGTGAAAAAGCATTTTTATATAACAAGCTCAATGGAAAATAAAGCTGTGAAGAAAGGTGTCATGTTTCTTTTTTTTTTAATCCTAGCTAACGGAACTTGTAGGGCATTCTCAGATGCATGTATCAGTGAAGTGGATTTTAATTCATCTACCTTTTAAAAAAAATATGTGATTTCTGGCTCTCTCTGTGTATTTATAAATGATCTAAGGGTAATTCAGGTTAAAATATTATCTTATAAGGCCTCTGTGAAGGATTTATGAACTTGTTTATCAATAACATGCTGGTTAACACAGCAATTTTGACAAAGGGAAAACGTAACCTGAGGTGGCAGTTTATACATATGCGGAGGCGGAAAGGTCACTTGTAGCAAAAAGTAATTTTCGAAGCTTTGGCCTGCTGCCAGATGCCCTTGTTAATTTTTTTTTTTATTTTTGCGGGCCCCATATATTATAAACATGTTGATATAAACAATACAAACAATGTGTGCGGTGATATCAACGTTTGCCGGCCTATTTTTATAAAAGCTCCAAGGGATTACCTTCAGTTTATAAAGGTCTAATAAGTGATTGGACCCCTTAAAGTTGTTTCGCTGACGTAAAGGGGACCTATTCGGATATCTAACATATAACTCCAGATAAAAATCGGTGAATTGCTGGTTTTAACACGTATATTTATGTTTGTGCATGTATATAATAGATGTCCTTAAGTATTGGTGAGTCTGTGGACATGTTTCAGTACATATGCCACTAGCAGCAGTTTGCCAACCTTATGAAAATATGTATACAGTTCTTGAAATGGTCCGTCAGTTTATTTTCAAGGCCTGTGGGTCATGTTTTCCGATTCCTGGTTCAACTCCTGCAATGGTCTCAATGGTGAAATCCTAAATCCAGAAGGTTTAAGGTTCAGGAACTGTCGCCAGAGTCTGTTTCACATGAAATCAGTTTCTCCTTAAGTTTACGTAACTGTTGCCCTGAGACTACTTGACATGTACATATTCTGTAAGCTTACAAGTATTCTCTACACCCTTAGTAAATAAAAACCTTGGAATTAAAAAAAATGATGAAATGTTAAGGATTGAAATCAATTTTATTAGTTTCATTAGGGCCCCACACAAGTGCCCTTTAGTAATCACCCTGTCCATCAGGGTTGGTGTCAAATACAGTGTGCCAAATAAAAATATAAATACGATAGCTGTCCTCCAAATACAAAACAAATTTGAGTGAGTGGAGATTAATACAAAATCAGAACATCAAATATAAATACGCAAATGTAATTTATACAGAATATTTATTAATTTCCAGCACCATAAAACAAATATTCATTATGTCTCCTCAAGTGATTGAACAGGTATAATCCAGGCACATGAGTGATGGCAAACATCAGGTAGAAGTGAACCACTTGATTTTATGCCGTCTTTTGGGTTGTTCAGAAGTTAGGTAGTAGTTATTTCTTTTTTAATTATCGTAGATATGAATATGTATTTATACATATATATTTGTACAGTATTTGATGAAATGCATTATCATTTTGCCCAACACAAATACAAATACAAAAACATACTTTGTATTTAAATACAAATATGTATTTGACCCCAACCCTGCTGTCCTTCCACAAATTCATTTCCGGATAATAAACCAGTTTGGATTAATATGGATTTCAAACTCGACATATACATGGCTCACCACTAAAGCAAGAAGCATTTTGATTTTGAGGTCAAGGTGACAGGATCCACTTCTGTTAAAGGATTGTGGATGCATTTTAAGCCAAACTTTTCGTCCCAAACCACTCAACATGCATATATTGCTCACCTACCAATAGGAGAAGAAACCGCCTGATTTTGGGAGTCAAAAGGTCAAGGTCACAGGGGTAATCTGTCCATCAATTAGTGTCTGGATCATAACATCAGTTTTGTTTGACATACTGGTTTCAAACGTGACTAATATATAACCCACCGCTATAGTAAGAACTTTGTACATTTTAGGGTCATAAGGTCAAAGGGCAAGGTCGCAGGAACCACTTCCTTAAAAATGCATTTAAAGACAAAGTTTTCACCCCAAACCTTTCATCTGGCTCATATAACCTTGCCTACCAATAGTGAAAGAACCCCTTTGATTTTGGGGCGTCAAGGTCACAGGGGTACTCCGTCCACAAATTTGTTTCAGGATGATAACTCCAGTTTGGATTGACATAATGGTTCCAAACTTTATTTATGTATATATGACCCACCACTGAAGTTAGTATGAACCCTATTGATTTTGAGGTCATGAGGTGAAGGTCATATACGACCCACATCATTAAAACGATTGTTGATACATTTTAAGTCAACATATTCATTACAAACCTTCCATCTTCTACATGTGACTCCCCTGCTAATGAGAGATCTTTTCGATTTTGACAAAGATCAAGGTCACAGGACCGTACTACTGAATTATATTCTGACAAGGCTTGCAGTTTACTACCTCAGATTTCATTGTGCCTCTGTTCCTGTGGATGCTCCAACCCTATATCTTCATACATGAAAATCACTGATTCAGACTTCAACATCTTTGTTCAGTTGTTTGAACACTGATTTGAGTCCCTCTGTCTCTGTATGTAATCGCGTAGTTTTTAATTATATTTTTTCAAGCATCAATCAGCCCCCAAGTTGAACGCATAAGCCTTCCTGACGTTTCAGTATTCTAGTATATTTTAATTTTAAATGGATATTTCTCAACCATTTACGTCTCGAAACATTCCATTCCACCCTTACACGTAAATATATTTAATTTTAAGCTTTTGTAAACAAATAAATATAAATTTATTTCCTTACATTTAAAACTTAAATACCCCATAAAATCATAATATTGAGAATAAGCAGGCCAAATTTAAATTTCTTTATTTTAATAATAGGTCTAAGCCCAGGGAAGAGATAAGCTGTTACAGATTTGTTTTTTTTTTTTTTTTTTGAATAGCTGAAATTCATTTAAATGTTCAAAGCTCGGATAAAATTAGCCAGTAACAGAAATTTCATTTTTATTTATAACAAATTGTAGAGCACATTTTTGGCATTTAGATTATGTACATGTAAAGATGTCATTTGTGAATATTTAATAAAAACTTACACATTTTAACTCGTGTTCATGAGACAGTTCTGGGACCTTAATAATCACACCCCTTCCTTCATATTTATACGATAGATGGTACCACCTTAAGGCCAATGATCTAACTTATAAGGGAAACTATTGCCCATGTCTGTCAGGGCAACCTGGAAAATTAGTTTCTCTTTCCCAGTCCGAGAATAGTTTGGGAATAAAAAGTCTTAAGATCAGGGGGAATCGGGGACTTTAAAGGGAAAGTGGTCAGTTTTTTATCTCCTGTACAAGCAACGTATAAAGTGCTGATTGGTTATCATGGCTTTTGAATGTGTTAATCCCCCCCCCCCCCCAAAAAAAAATATGTATATATATATATAAATATATATATATATATATATATATATATAAGTATGAAATAATGAAAATTATGGACATTTCAAGAAATTTTTGTTACTTCAAAAATATTAGGAAAAAAAATGAACTGTTTTATATGGCTGTGTCTGTATGGTTTGCCATTCTGGAAGACGGGCGATGTATAGGCTTATATATATTCTTCGGGAAAAAACATCAGCATGAAACTTTTGTTCCTAGCCCATGCCTGCATGGGTGATGCAATTAACGTGAGGTTTGTTCTGCTGAACTATTTTTAACGGTTTTGTAAAACCACTGTTAGTGTACACCAGTAAACAGGTGGCTTGGCATTCACGACTTGTCTGCACTGCACACAACACCGTTAACCAAAGTACAAAGGAATGCTTATAAAAGCTGACCTTATTTGATTACACTCTCTTAACATTTACCCACATAATATACACATATAACAAAATACCCCACTATCTTATTATAGGGTTCTGTGTGGTCCTGATCATTTAGACTATATATTGAAATTATAAAAATACAAAGAATTATCAAATATCTATTCTCAAAATGAATTTTGCAATATGTGCACAGGTAAGTGTTCAGACCTGACACAGACCTTATTGTGTGTCACACATTCTGGTAATTGCAGAAAAATCAGTTGTTTGTGTTTTGAGCTCAGCATACTATAAGTCAACTGAGCCATAGCGATGATCCTTTGTTAGTCGGCAGTCCGTCCGTCCTCTTAGCGTCTGTCTGTCCGTCCATTAAAATGACACATTTTGAAACCGTTGGACCTAATTCGGCATACAGTTAAATGCATTACCAGACCGAAAATTGGGACACTACGTTCCTTTGAGATATTAAGGAAAACCCTCAATTTTCCAGTAACAAGTGACCCATGGGTCATGACGCTCAGCTGACTGGGAAGAGATTCGCAAAAGGAAATTTTATCATCAGAATGGTAGTATATACTCATTCAACTGAAGCATCAAACAGATTAATCAACAGGCCAAGATTAAGTCTGTATTTATATGTCTCAAAAATAGAGAAAAAATGTGTAAACTTTAAAAACTAGAATATGGGTAGCCGACAAGTGACTACGTGTATCCGCCAAAATTAGAGTGGAACGGGTGAAGTGAGGCATGGATTGAGTGGCAAGGGGAAATAGAGTGAGGTATGTTGCATATTAGCATGAATGTCTGCAGCCTAAATGTGTATGTAGGTTGTGCCACCTACCACAAATCCAGAAAGCTGTTCAAGTTGTATACATATGCGAAATTTTAGGCAGAAAAGTCAAACCACTACATGTGTATGAGTGATTTTAGCCCACGGCAGACAAACAGACGCTGTGCAAAAATGGTTGCAGGTGGCCCTCCATGTGAGATCTAAACACATACACAATTTTGGCCCGATCAGTCAAACGGTTCCTGAGATATGAGCTTGGATGTGTGCAGCGTTAACTGGAATTTAGGTGGCGCCACCTGTCATAAAATCAAGGAAGCTGTCCAGGATGTATAAACCTGCAAAATTTTAGGCAGTTATGTCAAACCACTACAGAGAAATGAGTGATTTTAGGCCTCAGCAGGCAAACAGACAGACGCTGTGCAAAATGTGCAAAAATGGTTGCAGGTTGCCCCTCCAGTTTTGTGTATGATAAAGACCTATGTGAGATCTATACACATGCAAAATTTTGGCCCAATCAATCAAACGGTTCCCGAGATATGAGCTTGGATGTCTGCAGCGTAAACTATAGTGTAGGTGGCACCACATGTCATAAAATCAAGAAAGCTATCCAGGATGTATACGCATGCCGAATTTCAGTTGAATTAGTCAATTCACGGCAGAGATATGAGTGATTTTAACCCAAGGCAGATGAACAGATGGACACTGTGCAAACATGGTTACAGGTGGCGCCACCATTTTTTGTGTATGTTATAAAGCTATCCAAGGGCTACATTTGTATAAATTTTATTTCCTGAACGGTCAAACGGTTCCTGAGATATGAGCTTGGATGTCTGCAGCGTGAACGTGAATGTAGGCGGCGCCACCTGTCATAAAATCAAGAAAGCTATCCAGGATGTATACGCATGCCGAATTTCAGGTGAATTAATCAATTCACTGCAGAGATATGAGTGATTTTAACCCAAGGCAGATGAACAGATGGACACTGTGCAAACATGGTTACAGGTGGCGCCACCATTTTTATGCCCCCGCCAGAAAGTGGCCGGGGCATATAGTATTACCCATGTCCGTCATTCCGTCCTTCCGTCCTTCCGTCCTTCCGAAATCAAACAGTTGTACGGGCTTTTTTTTTCGCAATGCCTGCAGATATTGGCCTGATTTTTGGTTTTTGGGCAGATATAGACCAGTAACAGATCAAGTTCGCGTTTCGTCCCGGTTGACCTATTTTTGACCGTTTTACGGCTCCTAAACTTAGAAAATTTCATGAAAAATAGAAATATTCATGACAGATACACATGTACGGACTTTTTTTCGCAATGCCTGCATATATTGACCTGATTTTGGTGTGTGAGCAGATATAGACCAGTTACAGATCGAGTTCGCGTTTCGTCCTGGTTGACCTACTTTTGACCGTTTTACGGCTCCTGAACATAGAAAATTTCATGAAAAATATGAAATTTCATGACAAATACACATGTACGGACTTTTTTTCGCAGTGCCTGCAGATATTGGCCTGATTTTTGGTGTGTGGCGGATATAGACCAGTTACAGATCGAGTTTGCGTTTCGTCCGGTTGACCTGCTTTTGACCGTTTTACGGCTCCTAAACTTAGAAATTTTCATGAAAAATAGAAATATTCATGACAGATACATATGTACGGATTTTTTTTCGCAATGCCTTCAGATATTGGCCTGATTTTTGGTGTGTGGGCAGATATAGACCAGTTACAGATCGAGTTTGCGTTTCGTCCTGGTTGACCTACTTTTGACCGTTTTACGGCTCCTGAACATAGAAAATTTCATGAAAAATATGAAATTTCATGACAAATACACATGTATGGACTTTTTTTCACAGTGCCATCAGATATTGGCCTGATTTTTGGTGTGTGGGCAGATATAGACCACTTACAGATCGAGTTCGCGTTTCGTCCTGGTTGACCTACTTTTGACTGTTTTACGGCTCCTGAACATAGAAAATTTCATGAAAAATATGAAATTTCATGACAAATACACATGTACGGACTTTTTTCGCAATGCCTGCAGATATTGGCCTGATTTTTGGTGTGTGGACAGATATAGACCAGTTACAGATAGAGTTCGCGTTTTGTCCCAGTTGACCTACTTTTGACCGTTTTACGGCTCCTGAACTTAAAAAAGTTCATGAAAAATATGAAATTTCATGACAAATCCACATGTACGGACTTTTTTTCGCAATGCCTGCAGATATTGGCCTCATTTTTGGTGTGTCGGCAGATATTGACCAGTTACAGATGGAGTTAGCATTTCGTCCCGGTTGACCTACTTTTGACTGTTTTACGGCTCCTGAACATAGAAAATTTCATGTAAAATATATATTTTCATGACAAATACACTTGTACAGACTTTTCTTCACAATACCTGCAGATATTGGCCTGATTTTTGGTGTGTGGGCAGATATAGACCAGTTTCAGATCAAGTTCACGTTTTGTCCCAGTTGACCTATTTTTGACCGTTTGACGGTGCTCTAACATAGAAAATTTCATAAAAAGGTGCACATGTATGGACTTTTTTTCGCAGTGCCTGCAGATACGGGCCTGATTTTTGGTGTGTAGGCAGATAATGACCAGTTACAGATCGAGTTCTTGTTTTGTCTCAGTTGAACTTCTTTTGACCAATTGAACATAGAAAGTTTCATGAAAAATATAAATTTTCATAACAAATGCATATGTACTGACTTTTTTTCCTCAATGCCTGCGGTACCACCCTGATTTTTTTTGTGTTGGCAGATAATGACAGTTACAGATCGAGTTTGCGTTTCATCCCGGTTGACCTACTTTTGATTGTTTTACAGCTCCTAAACATAGAAAATTTCATGAAAGACAGAAATTTTTATGGAAAATGCACATGTATGGACTTTTTTTCACAATGCCTGCATATCCTGGCATGATTTTTGGTGTGTTGCTTGATAATGACCTGTTACAGATCGAGTTCGCATTTTGCCCTTGTTGACCTACTTTTGACCATACGACACCTCCTTAACTTAAAAATTTTCCAAATTTTACAAATGTTTCTAATTTGCCCAAGGCGGGGGCATTCGTGTCGTTCCGACACATCTAGTTTGTGTATGTTATAAAGCTATCCAAGGGCTACATTTGTATAAATTTTATTTCCTGATCGGTCAAACGGTTCCCGAGATATGAGGGTTTATGTGTGGAAACAGACGCACAAATGGACGCTGGGCAGAGAGGAAAGGTCAGAGGTCAACGCAAATTGGTTAGGCACCAGTTCACATGTGACCCGATAATTGGTGTTAGTTTCGGAAAAATCGTGTTGTAGTTATTGAGATACTGCAGTTTTTGTATCAAATTTTTTCCCTTATTCTGGGGGGGGGGGGGTATTTTGGAGCCATACAGCATAAAGAATATGGGTAACAGAGATCTTATTTCAGGATTCCATGGAGACTTTTTATGGTTCTCCCTGTGTGTCAAGAATGAAGATTCTAGGTCTATTCTTTATGATTTGTGCCCTGTTAACAGAAATTCATATCTTAAAAGGTCTCAAAAATAGAGAAAAAATTCGTTAAAAAACCCGAACAAATACAGTCTGCAGAAACTGATGAAACACTCCATGATCAATCTGTATACCAAAAATCATGACCATCAGTGATGTAGTTACTGAGATATTGAAGTTTTTGTATGAAATTTTTTACTATTCTTGGGGGTACTTTGGGGCCCCATAGCTCGAAGGATATGGCTAACAGAGACCTAATTTCTAGTTTCCATGGAGACTTTTCATAGGTCTCTCAGTGTATTCAGAATGAAGATTCTAGGTCCATTCGTGATGATTTGTGCCACGCTAACAGATGACAGCATCCTTAAAGGTCTCAAAAATAGAGGAAAAAATCGTAAAAAAATCGAACAATATAGGTGGCGCCACCAGTCTGCAGGAACTGATGGAACATCTCATGATCAATATGTATGCCAAAAATCATGACCATCAGTGATGTAGTTATTGAGATATTGAAGTTTTTGGATGAAATTTTTGACTATTCTGGGGGGTACTTTGGGGCCCCATAGCTCAAAGGATATGGGTAACAGAGACCTAATTTCTGGTTTCCAAGGAGAATTTTTATGGACCTCTCAGAATCCCAAGGTACAAGGTTCTAGGTCAAGCGGTTACGATTTGTGCCTGGTTAACGGACGGACAGATGGACAAAGAGTGATCGCTATAGCTCAGATGACTTTCAGTCAGCGGAGCTAAAAAAACCATTGTCACACTTCAAGACTGGCTTACATCAACACCACTGATCTGTTTTTTTTGTTTATATTTAATAAAAATATTCCTCTATATATTTCGTATAGTCATACCAGAAATTAGGTCAGTATTGTGTAATTTCTGGAAGTTACATTTAGACCCAACATTAATGGACTTTGTAAAAAGTCAGAAAAGATATTTACTCACTTAACATGAGAAATTATGAAGCTAGAGACCTTTTTTCAGGGACCTAACTTTATTTAATGTTGACCCAAAATTATATCTGAATTTTGCAATTTGTTTTAAGTTATTAGCATAAATATAAAATCAGTACCTTAGGCCAAAAAAAATTAAAGGTATGGTTCTCAGGCACCGCCCGCATCAATTTTAAACCCCCGCATCAAAAATTTTTATTTTGATTTTCAATAAAAACTTTCCAATATTGAGCTGCAACCGCTCCTACATTTCTTTCAAGAAGATAAAACCACAAAATTTCCTTTGTTTTGTAGTGCAACTACTTATTTAGCCAAATAAAACTGTTATTTTCATGTTTTTCCCTTATCATTTAACATTTTTATCAAAACATACAAAAAATTTAAGATAAAAAAAGCGCCCGCCCGCATTGATTTCTAAAAAAAGTGCCTGAGAACCATACCTTTTTTTTATTTTGGCCTTAATACATTTAGGGAACAACTCCACCTTCTAAACACTGTCAGTATGTATATGACAAATTAACTAGAAATGGCCAAATATGATATAGAAGAAAAACCTGAGCATGTTAGTGGAGTATTAGGGTGGTAAGGGAACAACCCATGAGATCTGCAGAGCGCCCACCCACCCTTCCGCCAGAGGTCGTTTCAACTTGGGAGTCCGAGTCTGCGCAGTGTGAGCGCCCACCCTGCAGGGTGCGAGATTATTGTTAAAATCTCACCGCACCTCGGCCGAGATTGAAACTCACGATCTCCCGGATTTGAATCGTGTGCAGAAGCGGATCCAGGGGGGGGGGGGGTCCAGGGGGTCCGGACCCCCCCCCCCTTTTTTTTCACCCGAAGCAACCTTTTTTAAGGGGTTTTGGACGTAATTTTGCGGCCTGGACCCTCCCTTTTCCAGACCTTTTTTTTAGGAATTTCCTTAGTACTCCTGGGTTGGACCCCCCCTTTTCCTAAATCCTGGATCCGCCCCTGGTGTGTTTTATCTCTAGACCACAGAGGCCGGTCTTACGGATGTGCGTGCGAGTGTGTGTGTTACAGAGAGAGAGAGAGAGATAGGGAGAGAGAGAGAGAGAGAGAGAGAGAGAGAGAGAGAGAGTGAGAGAGAGAGAGAGATCTTAAAATGTTAAAATGACATGATAATTTCAATAATATATGTAAACCATCACCTCAAAACCTGTACCGGGTATAAAATGATATATGAACTGTGGGCCCACTATTAATTTGAAATGACTGTTGGATCGATTGTGAATGAGGGGTTTCCTCTGGCGATGCTACCTTGATTGTTAAATCCACTGAATTCTGCGAACATAAGTTCTTATTTCTGTTCATGATTAAGCCAATCCAAACACATGAATAAACATAAGCGTTTTGGTAAATATTCATGACTCTGCAGACGAAGGGAGATCTATGACGCAAGAATACAAAATTTCCATTACCTTTCTGGTCTGGAATTCCGGCCCACAAAGATACACAAAAATCCCCTAAATATAGTCACTTTTCCTATAAATATATATCAGTGAATTCATAATTGACTCATGCTATGTAAAATAAGCTTTAATTTATTTATGTTTTCACTTTTCCGTCTGATGTATTTCAGACAGAGTTACATATTTATCTCGTTGAGCAACTGTATATATATATATATATATATATATATATATATATATATATATATATATATATAATAGAGTGAACGGGCAGGATTGTGTTCAAATACCCATTATGGTCATATATATGCATGGTACATGCATGCTTCACTGCACCTCTATAGTTATATTGATATAATTGGTACTTTCTCTGTTAAATAAATAAATGTGCTGAACAAAAAAATACATAGGTAGGCAGGAGTGTATGTTGGTATATGTATAGATCTTGCCTCTTGACTCTTTTGACGGTACATGTATGATATATGCGTTGCCCTGCTTGACCCGCCATGCTTTCAACAATATTGGTTCATAAAATATAGAAAAGTGACGTGATTACACTCAGTGACCTTTTATGTCTTTGCAAAACTGGTGAACAGCTGCAACCAATATGTATACTGAATTTGCCATTGTTAATAAGAATAATATAGTACTTATAATTTTACACCCCCCCCCCCCCCCAAAAAAAAAAGATTTGATACACACGTTGTTTCAACCTAGTTCTATGATGAGTTTAAAATCCAAGGAATTGGATCCTTTGAAACTTAATTAAAAAATATATGATTTCTATATGAAATATTTCATTCTCAAATTTGGGGAAAGGGGGCTACCCGGAAGGGGAGACCTATACATGTATCTGTTTTGCGACTGCAATAACAAACTCATCCTAATATAGGATATATTCTCTGAATTAAAGGACGTGTTTGCGGACCCGATAAAATAATATCAGTAAATTTGGTATAAAAGCACCAGTGTCTCATTAGCAAGTGCATTGATTGCCATGAATCTTGATGTGTATTTCGATCATGGACAGTTTCAACAGTCATTGATCACTAGTGGATCCACCTGTATTTTTACATTTCTACGTATTTTATCCGAATACGTTTTAGACTGTCAAATGACGGCAATCGTGTCAGTTTAATTCTCAGCCGTGCACGGTTTCATTTAGTGCCCTGAAATTTAGTGTCGATATTGATCATAAACTCTCATCAGACGCTTAATACTAGTGGCGCCACCTGTCATTTTGCCAAGTGAGTATACTTACATAAAAATCTCAGAAACGACAGCAAGCATTACTTAGTTTTGTGCAAATGTTGGTCACAATACTCATATTTGAAATTAAGGTTTTTGTGGCGCCAACTACATCGACCTGTTATTAACGGGCAAATACCTCATAATTTTTGCCTCTCACGACTTAAAAATGTTTACGATGAAACTGCCGAGCTGCATAGTTTATTTTTTTACAAGAGTAATCCTTGGATAGGGTTCTTTCAATTGTTTAAGAATAGATAGGGTTCATTGAATTTTGCTAGAGTAACAGAAAGCTGAAGTTGGTCTTGTGGCCATTAGTAAGCCTAATTCAAACTGAGGCCTGCAATAGTCTTCTTATGCAAAACTGTTGTTTAACTTCTGGAACATTGCACAAATATTATTCTCAGTTAGCCTTTGTTCAAGTTTACTAGTTTACTTATATTATTGTTGGCAGAATTATTGGACCTTTAACAATGACAGGACTTTGACATACTTTGGTAAAAAAAGCTTTTAGATTTATTGTAATAACAAACTGAGCTCTTTGCGTATATATAAGCAGAGCTGTCCAGGCAACATAAATAATTTGTTCCATATCCAGCTTGTATAGAAGATAAATCCATGACTAAAATACATTTGTATTCTGATTTTGCTTTCGATAGGCATCTGTTATCATTCTTTTTTTTTTTTATAAAAAAAAATTTATGAATATGTAGCTTGAGAAAAAGCATTGTAGCCAAAGTCTTACACTTTGTATTAACAGATATGGCAACGTGGAAACCTTGTCTGTATCTATTAATAGCTTACGCTCCCGAGGCAGCGGAAATCTTGGGCTTCTAAAGAAGCTACTTATTTTACCGCTGCCTGTATTTAGACACCAAGTGGCGGGTCGGTGTCCGCTGAAAACCTCGTGCGTATGATATGACTTGCTGCCAATCAAATGCCAGTAAATAAACACTAGACAGGTAACATGGGTGCGCCAAAGGTTGCGCTTCAAGCGCAGCTTGATGACAGTTTTATGGAATATTTCAAAAACTGGGCTACCGTTTTTGGCATTTTTGTCTGATATTAATTGGCAAACATCGTAGGTCATCGATCTGAATCAATGATGAATGATGTAGATTCCTTGTCGCGTCAGTTGTGTATCGCGTTTATCTCACGATAAACTGGGTGCAGCCAATATTTGTTACAAATCATGGGACCATTTTAGCAAATCATAAAGGATGTTACTTCTTGCACTTTAATCTGATAGGTCCAACATACAGTGCTCCCCTCTCGTGTAGGGACCCAGAAACCAGGCCAAAAAAAACATCGCTTACGATATAGGTAGTGGGCCTATAGGTAAAGCGCTGTGTAAAGAGCGTATTAATAGCTTGGCAGACTGGCAACTATTTCAGACTTGGCAACAGCTTTAGTCTGGATCTATTTAAAGCTTTGGCGGACCGCCAACTCTATCAGACTTCACAACGGGTCAACAGTTCACTTAGTGCAGTCAGGTACAGGTCAAGAGTTCGATCAATGCAGTAGATGCAGCTGGCAATTAGTTTCGCAACTGCCTGTCTCAGCTGAGCTTGGTTAGCCCAGTGCACCTGTCTCAAGAGAAGTTTGTTATATCTAACTGAAATCTTGGCCTGTCCATGCATCTTTGATGGCTTTCTTCTGCATAAGACTAGCGTCGCAACCAACAATGATGCTTTACAGTGTATGTACCTGCTTATTTCCCAGGATGATTTTGATATAACAGCCTGAAATTGTGCATTTCTATACATATCGGATAGCTTCGTCGTATACAAGTTTGGTGGTAGCGCCACCTACAATAATTTTTGCGTAATGTATGTCTCTGATTAATTCTCAGGAGGAATTTTATATATGTGCCGGAAATTTGGCATATGTATACAGCTTGGATAGCTACGTCATATGCAAGACTGGTGGCGCCACCTACAATAATTTTGCACAGGGTATACGCTCCGGCATATTTCTCAGAATTGATTTGACTTTGAAAGTATGCATGTCCATACATCTAGGATGGTTTTTTTTATATACAAGACTTGTGGCACCACCTACAATTGTTTTTTGGGTTTCTGTGCACATAGCCCAAGAGTGGTTCGAAGTATCTGCTTGAATTCTTCATGTCCACACATCTTTGATGGCTTCCTCGTACACAAGACTGGTGGCGCCACCTACAATAATTTTGTGTTATGTATGTCTAAGCCAGTATTTCAGGAGTAACGTTTGTGTAATAGGTGCTTATACTCGGATTCAAAATGCTCAGTACTCGCATCATACCTATACATGTCATACGTGTACTTGAAAAGTAATGGTCCAGCATGGAAGCATTATAACTGATGTTTATCACATTAGACAGGTTCTCGGGTCTTTACCTCCGAGTACCAGTCCGAGTCCAGTACCCGCAAGCCCACGTCCGAGTCCCTTATAAGGTGGACTCACTCGAGTCCGGACTCGAGTCAAAGACCGGACCACCACCAGGTATATGTACCCATGTGAGTGCTCTCTTTCATTTCCTCTGTGTCCCAATTTTCCGAGAAAGAAAAAGTGTAAAACCCAGTACTTAATGACACACGGACTTCCCGGCTGTGATATATAAGGGACTATCTGACGTTCTAAAAACAGGAAATATAAACAAGGGTTGCGTTGTTTGAATTCAAGAGTGTACTGTAATTACATGACAGCAAAGTTTCCGTGCTGTGTCCAATCGGGGTTTGATGGTTATGTGAAAACTGCCCAAGATAACGACTTTATTTTTTATAATTATATATATATATATATATATATATATATATATATATATATACATATATAGTATAATACACTATATGTTCAATCTGCATACTTGTACTGGACCTCCACTCAAACACCTTATCTTACTCTGTAGATTTCAGTTCACTCAGCTTCATTGCCAACATCAATTTCTTGAGGTATATTGTAATTATGTTATACTTTATATCTTATGAGGTCATCATCAAGGAAATAAACAATGCATGTACTGTTTGAATTTAAAATGTAGTTTAAATGAAAACTAGACTGCAGGCTCTTTTCAAACACACACACACATATTATTTATATATATATATATATATATATATTTATATATATTGCGTCTTATTTTGTAGATGCACCGCAGTCCCAACAACGTTGGAAACTAGAGTGAAAAGTATATATTTAATCATATATATATATATATATATATTTATATATATATATAAATAGATCTGTAGGTTTTCTGCAAGCAACAACTACTAGAGTGCTCTTTGGCATTTCACCAGAGCTTTATAATTATACAAAATGAAGAGGAGTCAAGTATTTTCAGACATTTTACTACTACGGAGTTTCGTGCAAGATGTTGTTGCACTCGTCAGGTAATGACGAGTGCAACAACATCTTGCACGAAACTACGTAGTAGTAAAATGTCTGAAAATACTTGACTCCTCTTCATTTTGTATAATTATATATATATATATATATATATATGTAAAAAAAACTGAACTTGTTTACAGCGCACTCACTCGCTTGCCATACAGAATGACGGTTGATGTAAGCCTATATATATATATATATATTTATGTTTTTAAGTTTTTGTTCTTATAGTCCACGCCTGTATTCGGGTGATTGAATCACTGTGCAGTTTATGGCTTTGTAATACCACTATGATAATATACAGTGTATAAACAGGTGGCTCGGTATTCAGGAGCTCCTTGCTCTGCACACAGTATAACGTTTACTAAAGTGAAAAGAAATGTTTACATTGCTGATGTAAGCTTCCTTGGCGTAAACTTTAATTTTCTCTATTTAATTACATTACATTAAAAACACCACAACATGTAGCCTCCGCCAAGACGGTATAATATATATGCTTTCATATCGGTTAGTGTGTGTGTGTTTGTGGGTATGGGTGTGTTTTTGTTTGTTTGTTCTCAACGTAACCCATGCAATCATGGACGGAACCTCATGAAATTTTCAGGGCATTTCGGAAATAGGCCAATGTATGATTCGAATAGAATTTGGTGTGGATCAAACACATGATCCGGATTCACATGTTGAGTCACTTATGCTCGAGTGAACCTTAGAATATTCCGAATAAATGGAAGAAAACACGGGTTCGGCAGCATCCCAGAATATCCCGGTATAGGTGCATTAAACGGGGATAAACATTTTCGTTGCCTATGACACTGTGCCATACCTCATTTTAAAGATTATTGTTCCCGCAGTGACATCGCCTATATGAGAATAAATAGTTTTTAATGTAAACATCATGTTGTGGGTGTTTCTGACTTGAGTGGAGACTACCATCGAAAACAGCCGAACTGCCTTCGTCAAAGACCGGATTGCCTGCTATTCCCTTCCAGAGAAGGATAAAGGACTATTGTGCATGTGAATAACCCTGCTTTGATGCGGTGAGGATTTAAACATGTTTGGCCTGACATTTGACCCAGGCTCTGTCCCACATGCTTGGTCAGTAAATGTGAAAAACACATGATTCTCGCTTTATGAAAAGGAGGGGTTAAATCAAGGGGTATAAATGACAAAAGCTAACACAAGGTCTACATTAACGAAAAAAGGGAGCGGGGGGGGGGGGGGGGGGGGTTCTAGGCCTCAAAATTGGTCTGATACGATTAAGAAATCGGTTGCGACTTCACGTGAGTCCGCTTCTGCTATACTAACGAGGTTTACATGTTTCTGTATCTTTCTTCAGGAAAAGTTTCCTTGCCTTAAAACATACATTTAATTAACCTTTCATGTCTTCCTCATATCAACCTATTCTGTTTACTTCTAACAATAGTAACCAGTCAAAGTTCATAAAAGAAACCTGAATGCCTCCGCGCCCCATTCCGGTGCGTAAATGTAAACATTACTCACCAGGTTTTCAAGGTAAACATAGCGGTAAATGAATTTCTTGCCATGAGCGCAGCGCCGCAAAATAAATGCAAAAAATATATTTTTTTACATATATATATATTATTGAGACAGTATCCCACTGAAAATCTATATTTTCTTTTAACTTCTAGAATAAAAATAAATGAGCCAACATTCCTCATCCTTATAAATTTATCTCCCCAACCCCGGTAAAAAGCCTGGTATACCGAGTTTATCAGCCAGTTCTATATATGTAATGAGAACAGGCATAAAATTTGCTCGGTGATTGCATCATCATACCGTGCTGCTATTGCATAGCCTATAAACAGTCATTATATGCAGTCTATAGTGTTCTACAAATGACCTGTCACAGGTCTTTCGTTGAACAGAAATCGAGGAGAAAGTTTTGTTCGGTATATGTAAGCATTGGTTGTTTCTGCATAATCAGTGTTTTTTTTAAGACAGTATTCATACTGATTACATATCTTACTCAAAATGTGATGCTAGTTTAGATTCGACAGAATGTTGTAGACGGGGTAGACGTGGGGTAGCACTTCTGTGACAAACAGACATATGCAACTGACCAACATGCTTGCCGAAATTGAAGATTTCCGGCAAGCAATAAATAGGAAATTGTGGAGGTTGATGAAATCTTCGTACAGCGATATTTAAAGTTATGTGCAACACGACGGAGTCTTCAGTCGATGGTTCAACGTGTGTCGATCGGTCACGCAGGGAGGAATACTTTCCCCCTGGTTTTACGTTGTCTATTTAAATAAATTGATTTTACAACTTAGAAATTGTTGTTTTGGGCGAAAATTGATAATTTTTATATTGGGTCTCCAGCTATAGCTGATGATATATCACTGATTTCTATCACTCCTTTTTGCCTTTAGCGTATGCTAGGCCTAAATATGTGTTATGAATACAGTTGTAACAGGATGTTTATTTTCAACCCAAATAAATCTGTGGTTATAGCGTTTGGTGACTCGGATACAATGTTTAAAATGCTTGTCGAATATCAATCATGGCGTCTGGGTAATTCTATAATCAGGTTAGTGGAAGTACATCGTCACCTATGTATTCTCCTTAATTGTATCCGCCAAAACAGAGTTTTGCGGATACTATGTTTTCAGCCCACCGCCGCCGCCGCCGCAGCCGCCGCCGCCGCGTAGGTGTCCGGAGAACTCCTCCGTAACCGCTGGGCGGAATTTTACGAAACCCGGGATTATGTTCGGGTCACATGTGAACTGCTGCGCCCCGATTTTGTTTTGACCTCTGACCTTTCCTCTGCGCTCTGCGTCCATTTGTGCGTCTGTTTCCATAAATAAACCCACATATCTCGGGAACTGTTTGACCTATCAGGGAAAAAAAATTGCACAAATGTAGCCCTTTGATAGCTCCTTATCAAACGCAAAACTGGTGGCGCCACCTGCAACCATTTATGCAAAGCATCCGTCTCTTTGTCTGCCGTTGGATAAAATCACTCATATCTCAACAGTGGTTTGACATATCTGCCTAAAATTTTGCAGGTTTATACATCCTGGGCAGCTCTCTTGATTTTTTGACAGGTGGCGCCACCTACATTCTAATTTACGCTGCACACATCCAAGCTCATATCTCGGGAACCGTTTGACCGATTGGGCCAAAGTTTTGCATGTGAATAGATCTCTCATAGCTCTTTATCATACACAAAACTGGTGGCGCCACCTGCAACCATTTTTGCATAGCGTCCGTCTGTTTGTCTGCCACGGGCTAAAATCATTCATATACATGTAGTGGTTTGACTTTTCTGCCTTAAATTTTGCATATGTATACAACTTGGACAGCTTTCTGGATTTTGTGGTAGGTGGCGCAACCTACATACACATTTCGGCTGCAGACATCCATGCTAATATGCAACACTTCACTCTATTTCCCCTTGCCACTCAATCCATGGCTCACTTCACCCGTTCCACTCTAATTTAGGCGGATACACGAAGTCGCTTGTCGACTACCCGTATTCTAGTTCAAATTTCCATTCTCATCAGAGAGCTAAACTTTCTTGTCAAAGAGCGAGGGTATATTTAAATTCCCATCCTCAGCGGGTGCTGGAGTAAGACCAAGGGGTCCTTATCCCTTCACGGCTGCTATGTTGTTCAAAGTTATCGTAATTCCAACATTTTTGTATGGTTGTGAATTATGGAACAATCTTTCCGATGTGGAAGTCCTAAGACTTGAGGGAACGCACATATTTTGTGCCCGGATCTACCAAGCTTTTAACCAACGAGCTCGAACTGACACTGTGTTGGCCATGTTAGGTCTCCTTGGTTACAGAGTACAATTAAAAGGTGCAATTTAAAATTTCTGGGTAGACTCTGTAGAGCCCCTGTGGGTGACCTCTGCAGAAATGTGTTGTGGCACAGAATCTTTAACTATTATTCTGATACTGTCCCATATAAGGGGTTAATAAATGATGTAATCACTATATTGAAACCTTATAGCTTTGACGACTATATGATTGATTATATACTTATGATTATTTCCCAAGTAAAGGGCTATGGAAAACCATTTTAGAAGACGTAATGCATAATTACCAGAAAGCAAGAATTAAAAAAAGGATAACAAACCGGGACTGTTTCGACATATTAAGGGAAGTAAACCCTGATTTAAAGCCGAGAGTACTGTGGCTAGCTGCGAGATATTTTCCAGAGTCATTTTAACATATCTTAGAACTGGCTCAACTCGTCATTTCTTTTGCATCGTATAACCCGGAAGTTCATAGACTTTGTCATTTTGTCATTTTTGGGGTCACTTGTACTAAAATTCAGTACTACATGTTTTAACATTGTGCCAGGCGTGTAACAATGAACGCGGAACACTCTGGTTTTTTATTATAGATTACTTACCGCTTCATGTATCTGCCTATTTGCACTCTTTAACTGACCTTGAACTTGCCGCAATCTTATTTGGAAACCCCTTGACATAGATCCCCTTCTAGAATGTACGCGGACTGGTTCAGATTACTGGTTAATACCGCATTTTTTTTCAAGTATTTCATGTTATTAAAGCACTCACATAAGGCTAAATTAGGATAATTACCCATACTACTCATATTATAATTAGGTTGGTTCTTGGTTTTTACGGGCGGCATTTTGATATGGATATTGTTTCGTCTTGTTGTTCTAATATTGTTCCCTACTGATATATTTATTATTCGAACACACTGGGATTATATCAATAGTAGAATCACACAAAGTGCAGAACAGTGGACTCAGTTTGTAGATTGATTAAGGGCCTATACGGAGTTGTAGTTTAGTTTATATATCAGTATTCACAGCGCTTTCACCTTAATTGTTCTGTTGTGTTCATGTTGTATTGCCCCTCGGTCATCGTTGAGTTTGTCGTTCACATTTCCATATTGCTATAATATGTAAAATGATATACTCTTTGAACAGCCGGAGGAAATAAAGCTATGTATCTCTCTCTCTCTCTCTCTCTCTCTCTCTCTCTCTCTCTCTCTCTCTCTCTCTCTCTCTCTCCCGTACGTTTGCGTTCACCTTGAGTTGCAACCTTTTTTATCTAACGGCTTGCTTGTATATATTTAATGTGGTTGTGTGGCAATTTTTTATCTATTAATTCTGCAAAAAGGGTAAAAATGGTGGAGAAATATGTCTCCATATCCAGGCGGTTGCGAGTTCTCATAATCTGATTTCACTATCGACAGGCAGTTAATGATTATTATAGACTTTAACACGTATACAATCTAGTCTAAATGTTGAGAAAGTGTTAAACAACAAATAAATACAAGTACAACATATTTAGTGCTGGGAACGATGCCAAGCGTGTCGTGGTCCTAAGGGGGACTCATTTACGCTATTTACCAAAAAAAATTGACATTAATTAGGAAATTTGAGACCTATTGTGTAGCGCCATTTATTATAAACTTGGCTATTGTGCATTCAGGAGAATCGCTAGAACCATAGACCCCCTATCTCGCACGATACCGTCCGAAGTCGCGAGGAACTGTCCCAAGACAAGATTGGGTAATATGCTATATTATCCATAAATAATCAGTTTGCATGGGCCTGTTTTTGAGTATTTTTATAGAGGTTTAGTTTAAATCCTACATAATCGGACTATCTTTCCCAGACTATCTTGATATTTTCATACCTTGTCCATCCCATTGCATATTATATATATATATATATATATATATATATATATATATATATATATACGAAGGTCATTTGTAGAACACTATAGACTGCATAATATGATAGATAGATAGATAGATAGATAGATAGATAGATAGATAGATAGATAGATTAGATAGATTAGATAGAGAGAGAGAGAGAGAGAGAGAGAGAGAGAGAGAGAGAGAGAATTTATACCAAATATAAATTATACAACTTTCAGTTCGCAGTTATAAATTTTCGGAAATAGAGGTTGCATGGGATAATTGATTCCATTGCAGGCAGTACACAGTGGGCCTATATATGTGCGTGTTAAAAGCTTTTACTGCAGCATGCCACAGAACTGAACCTGTTCACCCCGCACTGTCTGACCTGCGGTTCCTGGATGTATCTGCTGCAGCATATGAACATCCATCACACCATACAGTATATTGATTTCCCTGTTCCCATAACTACGAGGGTGATGCAATCAGCAGTGTGTATACCTCTGAATAAGGGATTCTTTGAATGGCTTTGTTAAAAACCACTGCGTGGATCACGTGACCCCGAGTTCATTTATTCACTTGCACCCAACACACCTGCAGTAAACAGCACTCTGCAAATAAACACTGCTTTCAGGCTGCTGTAGGAGATGACAAATTTAAGTGTATTCTAATATATAGTGCAGCTGAATTTCTCGTCCAAATTATGCCCCGTATCCCAATCCCCATGTCATAACATACTGGCGATCTTAATTGATTCCAAAAAGGCGTAATAGCTTGCACTTTCAACGCATGTGGAGGATTTAAAATTAGAATCAATTAACTGACACTAAATGTTCCTTATACATTCTAAACAGAAATGTATAAATACATAAAATTATATGGACCCCACATTTATTCTAGAAAAAGAACTTACACATGCAGAACATATTTTCTTTGGTCATATACAATATATATTTCTATATATATACATTGTAATTTATTTTAGCATTTTTGTTATTAATATATCAAACATTAATGCATTATTATATATTTTAATTTATGTGTGTATATTATAAGGATCGTTGACATTTTTCCATGGCGAGTATCCTCGAAACGGTAAAAACGGCTCAAGCCGTAATACATCAGAAATATTGCATCAGTCAAGAATAAAAAGGAAGCTGACCTGCACGCAAATTTTCTTACAACGCCTACACATAGGCCTTTTTGTTGTTCATTATTAATTAAGCCCTACTCATATGATATCATTTGGCATTCGTGGAGATATTTAACAATTAATGGCTAGTCCTAAGAAATGATCCAAGTGGATAATTAGTACAAATAGAAAGTAATATTAAATTCATTCATTCCCGTTAGCACGTACACGTGATTAAGAACCTGCTTAGGCGCATATATGCCCGATCACCCGATATACGGTACAAAGATCGCTTTGTGCGAGACGCCCTCCTCCAGGAAGCAAAAAACCAGGCAGACACGACGTCATATTAGCGTAAACACAGCTACGTGACGCGCACCCAGCTACCAGCCGTGCGTGACACCCGGCACAGCTGCCAAGGTTTATATATTATACACAGGGTCAGCCCGTTCTCTCTATAAATATTATCAAGGTATATATGTTACGTATTAAAGTGCTCCACGGTTATACCCACAAGGTATTCGTCATAATATACTTTAATATAGCTTTTTCCTTTTTATTAGGAGACCCATATGTTGTTAATTATCGCGCACATTCTATAGTTTTTCAGATGTACCCAATCATGTTCCACATTTAACCCGTTTTCGTTCATTTTGCACATGTCAACAACAATTATTTTATAATACAGATATATATGTGCGGGTTACAATACCCAAGGCCAGGGTCAGCTCGTTCTTTCTGTAATTGTGATATATTTAAACATATATATATATACAATATATATATATATGTATGTATATATATATATATATATATATATATATATATATATATATTCTTTAACAGGGGTGGATCCAGGATTTAGGTAAAAGTGTTTCAACCTAGGACTAATGAGAAACCTAAAAAAAGGGGGGGGGGGGCAGGCCGCAAAATGTTGCCTAAATCCGTTGAAACAGTTAAGTTGCTTCGGATGAAGCAACCCCCCCCCCCCCCCCACGGGACCCGTTCTGTTTAACATGCATGTATGGTAATCCCATGTATGAATTTACCCTCCGACTGACAGCATTTCTTCTTGCTTTTCGATTTTAGATATTTGCCGTTTACATGTTATGTAAATTTTAATAGTAACAAAGGACATTGCACATTGTATTTTTTAAAGGGCAAACGATTACAATATGGTATCGTTGAATCCTGGATGGTTCCTGGATGGTTCCCTGACTCCATCTTTCCGTGAACTCGGCAACATTCACGAATTCAGATTATATATATATATATATATATATATATATATATATATATATATATATATATATATATATATATATATATATATTCATGATGTGACCATTCTAAATGAAGCAAAAGAATTGAACATGTATTGCGGGGATTTTATAGGGCATACACATGAGTGTCTTTGACTGCAAATGGTACCGCAGATTATATATACCAATTTCGGAGGGGCATGCACCATGGTTACAATTAACCTTGCATGTATATCATTACATCTGACCTTAATCGGACACTCCTCTCACCGGGCCCTTCCGACTTTGATACCTCCCCTGCACATGGTCCCCTTCTTGATAACTGTATAATATTGTATGTATTGTTGTAACGTAATGCTAATGTTTACATCTTTCAGGTTTTGTGTATTGTTGTGTGCTTGTGAAAGTTTATGTTTGTGTGTGTCACTCAGCACGTGTAACTGGATTAATATCTAAACACTCACGTATACGTTATACATATATAAGATAATCTATATATAGGCCTATAGGTATATCAGGTCTCGAAATTAACACCGGAATTCGCCAGTAGTTCTCGCGTATGGCCGGATATTTTTCACTGATTTTGCAAGGCCTTGTTATGTATTAGTAGAAATATCGTTAAGGAAATAGTAATAAAAGAAAAGTTTTGATTAAAAAGTGCATTCCGGTAACACTAAGAAAACATTCTGCCCTGACGGCCAACGGTGCAAAGTTTATTCATTTCGGGGTCCTAATATATAAAGAGCCTCATATATATATATATATGTGTGTGTGTGTGTGTGTGTGTGTGTGATTACGTCATGAATGGGTTACATATTTATATGTACTGCCCGATCTAGCGTTAAATATAATCCAGGCATATGTTTTGAATATTTAAATATACACCACTCAAATATATATACACCCAAAAGTTGAAGCTGAAAATATACGACGGCTGCCACTTATCCGGAGACCAAAATTATCGTTCATTATACAGTCCACCATTCATTCAAGGCGTACAAAATTATACAAATTTGATACGGCCAAAGTTATATGTATACATGACACTGACCCCATTACATGACTACATTTGTGGAAGGCCTTATAAATAAACCTGCATTCTGGCCTGTAAACGTTTGAGCTGATTTACCACTTACATATAACAACCTGCTTGCGTATACAATTTATATGTACATGTTTTGTCACCTCTTTATATGTTATTCTCCGACTTAATCGCATGGTACCATTCATATTTCATTATGCTATAACGGTATATGTTCTTCTTCCCTCAGAAATGCACCTTTTTCTTATCATGAGTACTTTTAATGGCACAATGAGCATGCATATGACACTCGGTGATTTTAAATGGTAAACGAGCGCGATCTTTTTTTAAGCGTGGATAGTTCTCTTAATTCCATTTGTTCTACAGATTCTGCGTTTATTTCGCATGGTATCACAAGGATTACGATAGCACGTAGAGACTACATAGATCACACAGAAAACGGAACATATTGCGCACACGATACTACGGTGGCTGATTGAATACAGTCATTTTTGTTAGTTATCTTGAGATCTTGTGATAATATCTCGAGATAGTTTACCTCGAGATCTCGAAATAACACTGACGCAGTATAAATAACGACAATTAATTTATTTTTTATATGCATCATCCGTTGTCTTACTTAAACTATGAAACTTTGAGAAATTAAATTTTCGATTACCCGGAATCTAATAAAAAAAAATGGAGTTTAAATCATGGTTCTATGTGTAACGGATTTATACAAAGTTGAAGAACAGACAGACGACGGACCAAGATCCATGATTATTTATAGCTTAGATAAGCTTTCCCTTAAATGATTTAAATCAACGATTTAACGAATTAAATAATGTCTATCATTTTTATCATGATTTTCTTTCTGTTAACCTCTCCATGTTGGTCTTAAAGCCACTATTCACCTGCTTTATTTATAGAATTCATATTATATCTGCATGACTAATACTCTGCATATATATTAATGAATTAGATCATTACATATATGGTAAACATATGTATACAGCCCGTTCCTTTAACAAATATAAACTATGTTAAAGTTTTGTATATCAAAGTGCAACCCTTCCATTTATCAATAAGTTGTCTTCCGGTATGCTTAGATATCACAGTCGTCACTTAATTTAACAGCCAATATGCTATACTGAATTATATTGCTCACCGGCCATGGCAGCAATTTCAGGCTCACCCAGTTATATACATTTTATGAAGATTATAGGTAAAGGCATGTACCACATTTGACCCGTGTAATATTTATATATACCGAATATTAACCCCACATAACAGCATTAGAAGACTGACTGCTATTAATGAGCTTTTAAACACTGCTCTGTCGTCATGGAACGTTTGGGCCTGTTGGTTTCCGATGTTGTATATCATTATGAGGTGTACACCAACCTCCTCGCTGCATGGCGCATATTACGCTCCATAAGCAGCGGTTACGCTACGCTCAACTATTCGCTACACTACCCGCTGCATTAAACCGCGGTAGCGGTCAGGTTTGGCCACCAGGCGGTGCTGTCTCTGTGGAATTTCCCCCTGCGTAATATTTAACCAAACACCTTGCAGGTATCACCATGCACAATCGGATGTTCTTCGAGGTACCGCTCACTTTACACTGCTGTGGAAAGCGCTTGGTAGCGCAGACTTTCAACACAGTCTCTAAACTGACTTGCATGAGGTCAGTTATCCCCTACAGTCTGCACATTTCCTTTATTGCCCTGCAACACGAGCTTGCCACGGAATAGCAATGTTTCTTTACACGCAAAGCCAATCAGATTTCTTCTAACAGTTCTGTAGATTTGTTTAAACGCAGAGCCAATCAGATTTTACTTTATCCAGCGAAAACTGACTGGGTGTTGCCAAACCTGAAAGATCCTTCTATTTCTCACAGCGTGTGATTGGAAGGTCACCGGGCCGGGAGGTCACGCGCTGTGTTCAGAGCGTAGGCGCATATACAACATGCAGGTTTTGTAATTTCTCGAATTGCCCCCAACCTTGTTGGCGCCCCCTACAAATCCGCCCCCGTAATGCAAGCTCATTAATTTTAGCCTTCGCAAGGAGGGTATGCGTTCATTCCCGTTCGTGTACGTGTTTGCGTGTGTGTGTGTTTTTTTCACATAATTCACGCAATCTTGAACGGAATCCCATAACATGGGATGCTGGAAGGCGTGGGAGGTTAATCAAAGTGGAAAACCATGGAAATAGCTTTCTGGGATTGATCAGATATACACTTGATTTCCCATGCAAAAGTGATTGCAATATATTAAAGAAAAATACCTATATGATACCTGGATGATATGCCATTTATTTATTTTTCTTTAATTGAATATGGTTGAATTTGTTTAAAATGCAAGAATTTCTAACATGAAGGCATTTGAAGGCTTCATATTATTTTCTACAAAGTTTCAAATGAAATTTAACTATTTTCCCTTCATTTATAGTATATAAATTGTAAATTAATGAACTTTTACACTATTTCATGATTTGTAATATTTGTTTAACTTTAAAAATCTTGGTAATATTTGCGAACCTGTACCAAAAAAAATATCAGGATCGTTTGAAAACTATGAAATATGTTGGTCTATGAACGTTGTCCAAGATCGTTATAACATAAGTACACGTATGTACAGGCCGACAGCATAGGTTTTGGAAATCCCGCAGTGAGTTTGGAAATCCCATGGCATTGACGTGTCGTCAAATTTTCTTTCCCCAAGCGCTGACCTTGGATACCGAAGTATGCGCATGCATGGCCTATTTCAAGTGTACGTCATTTCATTGTGCAATCTGTTAACGTTCAAGTGCGCTATTTTTATATATATCACGACCCAGTATACCTCCCCCTCCCCCCAAGTGAACAATTATAAGAGAGTCAATGCCCTGGCCATTATCCTTTGATTGTAGTGAACTTATGACATTATTTACTTATCTGTGTAAGGGGGTGAGTACTGGGGTGAAGTGGCGGTATAGAACACGAGTCTGGGGCTGACGCGAGGTCTTTCCAACCGTTATCATCTGTGTTAAACCACTCGGCGTGAGTAGTTTAAATAGGCATATATAACGTTTGTCTATTAGTACCGGGAGATATTGGGTACATATGTACTTAATTTACCGGGCAATGGAGCTGGTTGGTGACATCAACAGGTGTGTCCCCTTCTGAACTTTCGATCAGAAAGTATATATATATATATATATATATATATATATATATATATATATATATATATAAATATATATATATATACCCTCATTTAAGTATAAGAAAGATAATATTCTTACGTTTTACTTACTTATTAAATCCCCCTTCACCAGCTTATTACACTATTTGAGTAAAGTTTTATTACCGTAATTTTCCCGTATTTTATCAAGAATCCTATCTGTACCTCTATATTATATCCCAGAAGCGGATCCAGTGGAGGAGTCCAAGGGGTCGGGCCCCCCCCCCCCCCCACCTTTTTTTAGCCACCGCAACCTTTTTTTAAGGTTTAAATTCATACAAATTTTTGCGGCCTGCCCCGCCCCCCCCCCCCCCCCACACACACTCTTTTCCGGTACGTTTATTTAGTCCTCTCTTCTTAAATCCCGGATAGGCCCCTTAATCCTCGCAGGTGCATGCTCTCTCTTCCTCTCTCTCTCTCTCTCTCTCTTACAAACACACAAAATGATGTACGATTGTACTCAAATTATCAATATACATTTATTCATGACCTTTTCCTCCTCGATCGTTCTGTGTGTGTATATGAGAGAGAGATGCACAAACATGTGGGATATACAAGTATATAAGTGTGTATATATATGTGTGTGTGTGTAATGATATATTTCTATTTTTTATATTTATTGTTATTTGATTTTTTTTTGTATATTTTACAGACAAATTTATACCAGTAACTTAAATTAAGAGGAGGGTGTGCCCATTCAGCTAAAAAAATAGCCAGCGTATATTGGTATTCAGGAGCAGACTTCGTCTGCCAGTTTTCCTGATGAAAATTAAAACTGAATTGTTTTCATCATTCCTCTTTAAAATTTGACAGGATTCCCTAAAAATGAAAACTGGATAAGTATAGTCATGTCTTATTAACAGGTCATACATAATTATATTTATATAACATAGATGGTAATCATATAGCTCATGCACGTGGGTCCCATGGCGGCCACGCATGGGCTTCTGTTGGCGTCCACGTGCCCGGCAGAGAGAACATCTGCACCCGCACACTCAGGGAGACAGTGGGCTGGCACGTGTCCCCTATAAGGGAGTCAATATTGTAGGGTAAAAACACTGGAAGAATCATTGTTACTGAGACAAGTGAAAATTGATCAAGACAATTTTATATTTTTCATACAGTTTTTCACCAACTTAACAAAAAACGGAACTGTTGAGAATTTAGCGACAGCCTGCATGTCACCGAAACGTTGATTTTTACTGAAGACGTTGAGGTGGCAGTATAAGCTATAGGGTTCGGATCAATTCTAGTATGAGTAGATGTGCACGCCATTTTAACTATTCCTTTTCTTTTTCATCTGCTTGTCGAACTGTCATCAGTGGCGTACCTATATCGATTGTGCCGCCAGGTGCGGTCATAGAATTTGCCGCCCCTCTTAACAACATATAAAAACCTAAAAAGAAAATATATGCAAAAAACATATGGTCAATTTCTTTCGCTATAGATATTTTGTGGAAAATACAATTATATCATGTAATTCACTGAAAATACAACTGTCACCCCCCACTTAAAGAAAATTACTTCCCTGCTTATGAAAACCGAATGATCTCTCTGACTTACTACAAACACGGATGTTCAATATGCAGTTCACGGGAAAGCATAATCCTTAACTGGAGAAAATACCATAATGTAGCAGGTTTCACATATATATTATGGTAACGTATACACACGATTGGGATTAACTTGAAACTAACCATGGTAACACCTTATTTGGTGAGAAAAAAATCAGAAACATAACATACACATCTTTTAAAATTACAGTTCCAGCTCTTTTTTTATTAGATATATACACGCACCTAAAAGAGCTCTTTAATTACACCGGGACATTGGTCTGATTCTTGGCCCTATGCCAGAACGGGTGTTAGCAGTCCAACGAGAGCGGGTGTCGCATGTTTAGTATTTGGACTTGATGCACAATGCAATTCCGTGGTCGGATTACTATTCTGTGCTCTTAGCGCACCCTGGTGTTCCTGCCTACAGAATCTTGTTATAGAAAGCAGCGGTTACACGAAATGATGTCTGGGACGACTGCAGCTCATAACCCCTGCTTGAGGAGCGTAATATAAAAAAGAAAAATTTTCCGTGCTCGTGCTATTTCATTTTAAAATTAATTATTTTCTTCTGCACTTCGCACAGTTTTATTTTTAAACAAATGATTATTCAGTAATCATAAAATTTTCGTATTAAATTCCAGTCAATTGTACCAACTTGAATGGTATTCTTGTTGCATATTGAACTGCATGTTTCACATACACCGAAAGATAACAATTCGCGTTGGGTATAGCGGATCAGCTAAACAATTGATCATATATCAGTACAGGCAAATACAACGTATAACAGCGGCCAGTGGGCCTTCTCCGCCACCCTGGACGTCTTTAATAGAAATATTTAACTTACAATCCCATGTGCAACCCTAAAGATAAACTACCTCATACACAGGTCTGCCGGAAAGATCAGGGTTATTATCTCAAAATATAAAAGGTTGAATCACCAGTGGTACATACACAGATGTATAGTAGCAATTCAAGTAGTCCCTCCGTTCAAGGGCGTCAATATTGGGGGGTGGGGGGGGGTATATGTACCCCCATTTTTTGGCAAGGGGGGATGGTCAATGTAATCATCTCCCGTACCTTTCAGAAAATAATATTATAATATTGCAGTGAAATATATTAATAAATAGAATTAAAGGCTTTGGATCCATTTACCAAAATAATCTATATCTTATATCTAAACCTTGCTTAGAATTCACAAAATAACTTATTTTCAAAATCATTATAATTATTTGAAATATGAATAGGTATATATATATAATAATTATAATATATATAGTTGAATATGTCACTCAAAGACGCTGAAAAAGGTATAAATGTGTGTGTGTGTGTGTGTGTGTACAAAGTCATCCCCCCCCCCCCTGGAAGAAAAATTGACGCCACTGCCCCCGTTGTTAAGGATAATGCAATAATTTGTATTTTGATGTGACTATTGTGTGAAAACTGGGAAATACGCAAGAGGCATTTTGGTGTCTTTGAAACATGAATATAGTCTTTTAAAATTTACGTCTTTTAAATAGTTTGGTATCTTTGAGAATTCATCAAGGAATAGACATTCTTAATACATAAAAGGGAAGCTGAATTCATTCTGAATGTTTTTTTTTTCCCACAATGTAAACCCTCTTGCCCCCACACCCTCCCGATCGAGGCACATTGTCTTCAAGTAGTGCATGTTTCTCCCTGCATGCATGGTCAATGCCCGAATAAGAATTTCTGCCAGTGTACAGCGTTGATATATACACGCCTTTATATGTCTGATCTGAATCCCGATGACGTTCTGACAATGCAAGACTACTGATATTTTTATTATTTCCTTCAAAACTTTTGTTAAAGGACTTTACGCGAGTCTTTTAATTTGTTTGATTGTCCATTCAATGATGCACGCAATACCTGAAATGGGGCCATGCATGAGCCTTCTATACAATGGATTTGAGACCCGTAACATGTATAGTTATATGAAGATGGAACTTTATCATGGTTCAGGAAACACAAAACACACACTAATCCAAAATGAACCAGCCAAATTTGTAGAAATGAATTTGAACCATCAGGTGAGCTCGTCATGGTTCACCTCAATACTATATACGAAATCTCCAAAAATGCCGCCCCCTAAACATGCCGCCAGGGGCGGACCGTTGTGTGTGTGACGAGTGTTGTTTCCCACGAGAATTTTTAACATTTTGCCATGGACGAATCTTGTGCATTTTGTATTGTTTTCATTAACAATTTTCATATTTTGGGATTGTAATCTTTTCACAAGGAAATTACGCAATTTAGAAGCCAGTTATGTAAGAAAAATAATAATCTTTCATCAGGATTAAGTACGTGATTAACCATTTAGTAAAACATTATGATTTTTGTCAGATAACAACAATGCAAGACTGAGAAATTGTATTTAAACAAGCGACCCATGGGTCATGAGGCTCAGCTGCTAAGCATGATCTGCGACATCACAACTTCCAGCCAATTTTTTTAAGAACCTGTTTGCCAATTTTTTTGAAACTTTCTACGAAGACAGATATATATATATAACACATGTATTGTTAAAACAGTGACTTGATGATCTGAGGCAAAATGTATGGTTGTTGAGCTATCAGGAACTTATCCCATAGCTTGCTTGATACATGTCAGTCTCATAAGGAACACCACACAGGCAAAATATTAGATCAACATATACAGCAATAAATCAAGGTAACCCATGCAAGAATTATTGAGAAACGGGTGCTTCTGTATAAATTTTATTCAATACAAACCAACTGTACTTAACCTTCATAAATGATCCTCATATTTTTAAAGAAATCTTTGACCCAATCCTTTGCAAGATTACATTAATATATGCCCCACTGCATTCATTTTAACAGATCTTGAGATAATATGTTCAAAGGGATCCTCCAATAAGAGACCAAACCTTTGGCAAATGCTCCAAAGAATGTTACAGTAATGAATGCCAAAAACATTTTAAATGGCATGATCAGGTTAGAGAGCTCTCATATCAGATTTATGGACATGCAAATGTGGAAAGTGTAAGTCCATTGTTTTTTAATTATCACCTTGTTTTTAATGATGCAGAAAGCATCACTGAGAGTCCTGTAAAACAAATAAAGCCATTCTTAATCCAGGTACAGATCCACTTATTATCAGAATAAACATTTGCTGGTATATCTGATGATTTGTATAAAAAATATCTAGATATCTTGTAAACTAAGTTTATTGCTATGATTACATAAAATAAACTGCAAAATGTTCCCATACCTTAATACAATACTCTCATAGTCTTAATGCCTGGACGAAGCATTTAGTAATACATCCGGCAACAGAGTGTTTTTGTTGTGCACTAATGATGTTTTTATCATTCAATGGGCTGATACAAAAGAGAGTCATACATCACAACTGTTGCTCACAATTACGGCCACACAGTGAGATGTACCAGTTGGGGTACACTGGTTACATGAACAAGAAAAAATAGAGATGGTCTACAAAGTAAGTTTTTATTGTGAACATCGCTGACCTATGACCTTGGCCTTTAGCCCACATATCGATTGGATTATTTCTAGAGTGATGGGTAACTACTAACCGCTTAAAACTGGAGTAATCACTTGGCAACCAATGTGTGAAAAACTTTGACCTGCAACCTTAAACCTCCTGACAGCAAAATCAATAAGTTATTTTAAGAAAAAGAAAAGACCCATAAATATGGAGTTTGAATCAAATTTAGTGATGCATACATGAGGCATATGTGAAAGACTGAAGGTTTGGGATTAACAAATATGTTCAAAAGCATTTGGAACAATTAAGTATTGTGACCTTGACCTTTTGAACTCAACATCCATAGGGTGCTTCCCCTTTTGGTATGTTAGCCATACACGAAAGATGGAAGGCACAGGTTGAAAGGTTTGCCTTAAACTGACTCCACGCAAGAAATGGGTGCTGTGAACTTGACCCTTGACCTCAAAATCAACATGTCTTTTCCCCTGTTGGCAGAAAAGCGATATGTCAATGCTGGAAGGTTTGGAATAAAAAGTCTGGCTTGAAATGAGTCCACAACCTTTTTAAAGAAATGTATCCTGTGACCTCAAACTCCATAGGTTCCTTCTCCCATTTGATAGGTGTGCCATATGTGAAAGATCAAAGGTTTGGGATAAAAGGTTTGGCTTAAAATGCATCCACAAGCTTTTCAAAGAAGTGGGTCCTGTGACCTTGATCTTTGACATAAAAAATAATGGTTCTTCCCCTGTTGGTAGGTGAGCCGTATGTGAAAGATGGAAGGTTTGGGTTGAAAATTTTGGCTATAAGAGTACATACTGGAGGGGGTGCAAACACCCCATAACTCGGAGAATATAGGTCGCAGTGACCGCAGTTCAGGTTTGCAAGGATATCTTTTTAGAACCTCTAAGACTGCATAGGGTTCATGATCCTAGCCCTTACGGTAACGAATTGTCCCCTGCTAACGGACGGAAGGCCGGTCGGCCCCACGGACAGACGGAAGGACGACGGACGAACACCCATGACTGAAAGTCAGCTGAGCTTAAACAACGGACCCATGGGTCACTGTGCTTAGCTGAAGTTGACCTTGAAGGTAAAAATCAAAATAATATCAAATGGAGATAGAGTGTAAGAAGAAGAGGTAATATAGGCTATGGTTGGTTTATATGATTGGTTTGTATTGATGATCAAGAAATTGTTGCGATTAATATATTGTGACCTGACCATGAGTTCCTGTGATGTTGAAACTAAAGCATGTGAGCAGTTTGTAAACAAACGATCTGTACTATTACCATGATCATTAGTTGGCTTTTTGATTAACTGCTGACATCTCAGTAGTTTACACATTTGTGCAATTGAATCTATTATTATAATATATTATTAAATATATGTATTTTTTATTTTATGAAATGTATACAGTTGAAATACAACTAATGTCCTCAGTCCACAGATGAAAGTGGAATGGTGGGAATTCTGTATTATTATAGTGTGTGTACATATATATATATATATATATATATATATATATATATATATATATATGTGTGTGTGTGTGTGTGTGTGTTTCACTTAATTCAACAATGCTTACAGGATAAAAAAGTTCATTCATAATTATTTAATATTTAAAAAAGACAGACTGATAGACAAACATAGCTGATATAATATGAAGTTTCAATTATTATATAATTTTTTTTTACAGTTTAACATCTGCAATAATACACAACTGAATATTTAATTTGCTTTCAAATTTCAGACTTATATAGCTTAATACCAAACATATACAGCATATGAAAGTTATTTCAACAGTGTTTATAGGAAAATTTTCATAATTAATATGTATATTTAACGATAACAAAGAGATGATGGACAGAGCTGATCACTTTATGTTCCTTTCTACTAAGGCAAGAATATGTTTCAATAAGATCTTAATTTTTTCTAATTAAAAAAATTACACATTTGCAATAAAAACTTATGTCCCAGTGCACAGGAATCAATGGCATCCGGGGGGGGGGGGGGGGAGATGGCGGGATTAACAACACTTCTGCATATACATACAGGGCAAACAAAGCCTGATCTCCAATTCTGCTGAGCCAGGAAAATAATGAGCAAATGTATGTATTAGATCCTAATTTTTTTATCACATCATTTTTTTACTTTAATTTTATATTTCCATACATTTCTAATATAACATATATATCTGAATATAAAAGTTGATTCATGATTCTAAATTGCATCATCATAAATCTCAATCTTGTCAGATAATACCACATCATGCACACAAATGTTTATTTATATTTAACCACAAAAATATATATTTCAAATTTGCAAAACAATAAATATCTAAAAATAATACTTGATTAAGCTTTCACAATTTTAAATCTTGCCTTTATTTATCCATAATTTGCTTCATATTTTATAAATTCAAGCATACTGATGAGTTTAATTATATTTGTTAATATCATTTAAAAGAAAATTTATTTATTTAAAAATGCTTCATTAACACAACATGGCATCTTCTGGATTACACCTTGAATTACTTTTTCAAGGAAAGTTTTTGTATATTGAAGTGGGAAGAGCATATACAGTTAAGGAGATACAGTGAAAACAATAACAATTGCTGCATAACACTTGATAGGTTGGTTTTGCGGGGAGGGGGGGGGGGGGGGGACTGGGGTGGTGATATGAGAATAACTGTACACCTGCACAGCAGGGGATCTCCCCCAGTGACTGTAACAAATCAGAAGCCCTGGCTTAGATGACTTCCAGTGATCTGGAGTGGGACCCTGCATCTGGACAAAGCAATACAGCTAAAAATAAAAAATCAATAACTAGCCTAATTTTCAAGCTTTTATATTCAAATTTCAGATTTAAACAAATTAAATACTTATGATTACATGCTGTGAAAATTAAATCAATAGTACGATAGGAAAAAAAACGTGCCATGGTCAAAGTTTGGAAAAATTTAAGGTACCGATTTTATTTTTATGTTAATAACTAAAAAAATTCCATATTCAGATCTAATTTTAAGTAAACAATTGAATCTTAATTAAACAAAGTAATATACTTGGGAAAATAGTCTCTAGTTTCAAAATTTTTCATGTTAAGTGAGTAAATATTTTTCTTTTTTTTGCAAAGTCCATTATGTACGGGCCCATAACATAATGAAATTACACTTAACAGACTTAATTTCTGGCAAGTTTATAGGAAATATGTAGGAGATTAATTCTGGTAAATATTAAGAAAAACAGATAAGTGGTTTTGATATTAGGCAGTCCTGAAGTGCAATAATAGATTTTTAATGCAAATTTGAGGTTTTTCCTAAATATCTCGAAGGAACATAGTCATATTGACCCAATTTTCGGTATGGTACGAGATTCTGAGGACATCTATAACAGTATGCCGAATTTCAGATTCGTAGGTCCAACGGTTTCAAAACGTGCCAGTTTAACGTACGGACAGACGGACAGCCGACGGAAAAAGGACAACGACTATATAGCTCAGATGACTTATAGTCAGCTGAGTTAAAGAAAACTACTGGTACTTTTGTACCAAACAATTTTATTGTAGGATTCTCTCTCTCTCTCTCTCTCTCTCTCTCTCTCTCTCTCTCTCTCTCTCTCTCTCTCTCTCTCGTAGAATTTAACTATTCATTCACTACGAGGAAACTCCATGCCTGTGGTTGAAGTATCTTATATAATTTGTTATTTTATAAATAAATTTATACATTAGTGGAAGTTAAATACGCAATGTTGAATTTCAGTGAAGGTTTAGGGAGAGGGAAAAGATGTCTATTACCTTGTTATGGTCCAGGTCCATTTATAGAAAGATTTTGCTCGTTTTTACATCTGACTGCCAGAGTCATAGAACTGCAACTGGTATTGGAACCTGCTGGGCGAATTTGGTCCTTTCAAGTACTGTGAGACACTTTGAGATACTCAAAAGTTTAGTTTATGGAGGGAAATTGGATTGGAACTCGAATTTGAGCCATTCATGTGATGTAGCAGCTATTCCAGTAAAGTATATGGTCAAAGGTCGATTGTTAAAAATGGGCGCAGGAATGCGCTCTTTGACTGCTGTCCAGTTTTCAGTGTGTTTGTATACATATATGACAATTTTATACATATATATGCATACCCTATCCCTACTCCGAAATTCATTTACGTCTGATGCGGTATTTGATATGTCTCACGCATTTTTATTTCATTTACTACTATCTCTCATCCCACGTGGAGCTCATTCAGTTAAATTTTATATAAAAACTCAAACATCGACTAAATACAAATTGAACATACATATTATTTATAAAGGTGCAAATGTACAACCAACTGCACTAAGTTTGACAAAGAGCTCCATCCTACGAACGATTTATATTAGCAGTTTTAACACAGTACTGGTGGCACAAAAAATAGAAATATCGACCATACATAAATTGCATGTATACAAACAAGTGCCCTTGGCATCTTCTCACTAAATGGGTCAGTTGCACGGGCAAGGATGTACGCACTTACATATATCATAATGTAGTGATAAATTGCATAACGTGTACAGCAAAGGATATGAACACACACACAAACTTGCCTGTAGACTATATACACATATTATATATATATATATATATATATATATATATATATATATATATATATATATTTATATTTATATTTATAAACACATATGCAAGCGCTGGTATGTAATCACGTGTAAGTGGGAGCTCTGTGTAATAATATATCACACTAAAACTGCGCCTCGGGCTCTAGGTACGTGTTTGTCATAAGTATAAGCTCTTTATAGACCAGGCCAGCTCATGCAAGACCAATAGGTGTGCACACATCACCTGATGTCTGACTGGAAACACTTTAATAGGTCAAGATCAATTCTCTGGTATACTGGCTGAAGCTAGGTGTATATACCGGCTGCGGGGGGAGGGTTGGGGGTCAATAAAACAGTCATAACTCCATATACCTGTCCCACGCCAGGTATATGATGACTCATAATGATATATATATATATATATATATATATATATATATATATATATATATATATATATATATAATTAGTTTTACCAGCTGACAGGACAGACTTGGTAAAGATTTCTGGTGTTTCGGCACGTGTTGTTCCACTATTTGGAAGATTTAAATGACGACCATTAAACATTTCCATGTGCTATTGTAAGTGTCACCAGTAAAACTATTTTGTTAGGGCTGGGCCCCGACATGGCAACACTCACTCTCTAAGGCAATGGTATTTCGTAACACATGTACACAGATCACACGTGATTATATCTTAGTTAATATAAGGGGATACGGCAGCCGTGAAAACACGACTCGCTGGTAGTCTTGTCAGGACAAAAGGGTCGATATGGCGCTAGGGATAAGGCAGAGGTTTTAATTAACATCATTTTCTACAAGGTGATTACTCCTAGGCCTATTACCAGGTTCATCAGACATTGGCATGTTATATATATATTGCTTGAAAATCATTTCGTGTATGTTTCGACCAAATTTTTTTTATTCTTTTACAACAGACTGCATTATAATTTTTTAGCAACACTGGGAACGGGATTATTAAAACAAGTAGTATACTACTCATGTAGTACACTCATGATATCATTATGGGAGGGGCCTGGTCCAGAACAAATACCCAAAGAATCTTCAACTACTAACTGTGCACGTTCAAACAAACAATCAAAAACAAGGGACCTATGGGTCACGACGCTCAGCTGATCATGATTGAACTATAAATGTATCACCATTGTGATACTATATTTAGTCGACAAACCTTATGAATATCATGGACCTATTAGGCTATTATAAAGGAATATAATGTAATATGCGAGTAAATCATGTATGAAATTACCTGACTGATGGATTAATATGGAGTAAATATAGTGGTTTATTTTTTTATTTATTTGGGAGCTGTTGAAAATAGCCATATATTTGAGCAAATATGAATGCAATGACAGTACACTAAGCAGTGGTAGAATGATGATAAGGCTATTTGTTGAAGGATCTATAGTGTATAGAAGTCCGCAAGATTTCAATTTGACATATATAATGTTATTATTAACCATGCTGAAGAGTGGATTTATGAATTGTGACTGTATGACATGATATCTCTTAGGTCTTGACAAGGTACATTATATTGATGCCCACCACATCTACATATTACACAATATTGACATAATTTCTGGCACGTACATAGGCAAAAAACAGTTATACAATATATAAAAATATGAATATATCTGATTCAACTTGTTCTCGTTTACTGAGGCTGACATTGGGATGGGGTTCGGAGAAGGAAACAGTGTGGGCAGCAAGGAGGGTTGGATGTAGAGAGAAAAGGAGATAGAGAGAGAGGGAGGGAGCATTCAACAGTACTTAAACACCTGGAAGGTTAAAATCTAAAATATTATGAAATGTAGATAAAGTCTGAGAGAAAGAGGTAATCTAGGCTATGGTTGGTTGATATGATTGAAGAAATTGTTGCAAATAATATTTTAAGATCTGACCTTGCGCTTTCATTGGATACCTTTTTGACAGGCTGTTGACAGTTCAACATTTTACACATTTGTCTAATGAGATCCAATTTTTTTAATTTAAACTTTAATTAAACTGTTTTTTCTATTTTATGATATGTATACAGTTGCTATAAAATCCCCACTCCACAGGCGGAAGGACTTGATGGAGGGGGGGGGGGGGGGGGTTACGATGGGAGTTACAACACCACTGTCTCTCTGTATATATTTTCTTCAAATTATTAAATTTTATGCTATAGCAATAGCACTATTGTTGACAGTGCGAAGGAGCAAGGACTTAGTGGGGTGGGGGAAGGGGATGGTGGGAGTTACAATACCCTTGCATATACGTACAGGATATGAAATTTAATTAATCAGAGCTTACAGGAAAAAAAAGTTTATTCATAATTATTAAATATTTAAAACAGGCAAGAAAGGTAGAGAAACAAAGCAAATAATTTTAATTCCCGTTCTTCTGAGCCAGGAAATTATGAACAATTTTTACATAAATTCCCTTTTTTATAACATCATTTTTTTCCAGGTTTGAAAATGTAACTATACATTTAGAGTATAACATATATATGTGAATATTTCAGTTGATTCACATTTCTTAATTGCATCAACATATATATCTAATAAATTAGGTTTATAGTACCTGTCAACATAATGGGGTGGAGGGAGGAAGGGAGGCATAGGGGTGAGAGAGAGAGAAAGAGAGAGAGAGAAAGAGAGCTAGAAAGAGAGAAAGGGAAAGAGAGAGGAGAAAGGCTCTCTTGTAATTACTGCCTGACCCAGCCTGACCCAGACACTCACAGAAGCAGTAGGCAAGGAGTGAAGGTGTTATGTAACAGCCTGGAACACTGTTAACCAATGACTTGATGTAAACATTCAAGACATGGTGCTATAAATATGGGTCACTGTGCTCAGCTGAAGTTGGCCTTGAAGGTAAAAATCTAAAATAATAATGGAGATCAAGTCTAAGATGAAAAGGTAATATATGCCATGGCTGGTTGACATGATTGGTTTGTATTGATGAAATTGTTGCAAATAATATTTTGTGACCAAACTATGCATTCTCTAATGTCAAAATTGAAGCATGTGAGCGGTTTGTGAACATAAGATGTATATTATTACCATGATCATTGGCTGGCTTTTTGATAGTTTGTTGACAGTTCAGTAGTTTACACATTTGCTCAATTGGATCTATTTTACATAATATATATTATTAAATATATGTATTTTTATTTTATAAAATGTATACAGTTGAAATATAACTGATGTCTCCAGTCCCCAGATGCAAGAACCTGGTGGTGGTGGTTGGGGGGGGGGGGGGGGGAGGGCTGGAATGATGGGAGTTACAACATCTCTGTATTAACATAGTGTATATACATATAGGATTTCCACTTCATTCAACAATACTTACAGGATTAAATAGTCCATTCACAATTACATAATATTTAAAAAAGGACAGACAGACTGTTAGACAAACAAAGCTGATAATATATTTTAATATTTTAAAGTTTTTTAACTGCAATATTACACATCTGAATACATAAGTTGCTTTCAAATTTCAGACTTTAATGGCTTAAATCCATACACATACAGCATATGAAAGTTATTTCAACAGTGCTTAAAGGAAAAATTTCATAATTAGTATATATATTTAATGATAATTGAGAGATGATGGACAGACAAGAGCTGATCACTTTATGTTCCTTTCTCCTGGGGCAAGAATATGTTTCAATATTAGATCTTAATTTTTTCTAATCCAATTATCTTTCAAATTGAAAAAATTGTACACATTTGCAATATTAACTAATGTCCCAGTGCACAGGTGACGGTGAGGTGCTAAGGATCAATGACAGCCCGGGGGGGGGGGGGGGGGGGGGATTGGGAAGAGATGGGATTAACAACACTTTTGCATAAACATTCAGGGCAAACAAAGCCTCATCTCCAATTCTGCTGAGGCTCGAAAATAATGAACACATGTTTGTATTAGATCCTCATTTTTTTATTTTAAGTTTAATTTGTATACATTTCCAATATAACATATATTTCTGAATATAAACGTTGATTCATAATTCTGAATTGCATCATCATAAATCTCAATCTTGTCATGTAACACCACATCATGCATACAAATGTATATTTATATATTCATGGGAGGGGGGGGGGGGGAGGGGGTGTGATATGAGAACAATTGTACACCTGTCACAGCAGGGGATCTCCCCCAGTGACTGAAACAAATCAGGAACCCTGGCATAGCTGACTTCCAGTGACCTGGAGTGGCCTACCTGCATCTGGAACAAAGCAAGTGACTACAATAGACCCTCAAGATAAAATTCAATAACTAGCCTAATTTTCAACCTTTTAGTTTCAAATTTCAGATTTAAACACATTAAATACTTATGTTTACATTCTGAGAAAATTAAATCAACAGTACTCACAGGGAAAAAATGTGCCATGGTCAAAGTTGGGTAAAATTTCAGGTACTGATTTTATGTTTATGCTAATAACTTATAAAATTTACAAAATACAGATCTAATTTTGGGTATACAATTGAATCTTAATTAAACAAAGTTATATACTTAAAAAAATTCTCTAGCTTCAATAATTTTCATGAAACCTGAGTAAATATTTTTCCTGATTTTTTACAAAGTCAATTTTGTTTGGGCACATAACTTAAAACAATTACGCAATACTGACATCATTTCTGGCATGTGCATAGCGAATGTATAGAAAAATATGTATATTATATATGATCAAAGTCAGATCAGTGGTTTTGATACTAGGCAGTCCTGAAGTGAAACAAAGGGTTTTTAATGAAAAAATGAAGTTTTTCATTAATATCTCGAAGGAATTAAGTTCTGGTGACCAAATTCTTGGCATGGTAGGGGATTTTGGAGACATCTTACTGTATGCCTAATTTAAGGAACTTAGAGCTGAAGCTGGGGAGCTGAGCTCTAGCAAACTGCATAACACTAGGTTGATGTAAACAATATGTGACATGGTGCTTGAAAACTTGAATAAAATCTACAGTTTTTGATCAACTGGTTTCAAATTTTAAATGTTAACAGTTGAAATGCTAACAAAAACATGCTTTGAAAATTAAATCCACAGCAGTTACAGGAAAAAAACGTGCCATGGTCAAAGTTGGGCAAAGTTTAAGGTACCAATTTTTTATTTTTGCTAATATTTCAAAAAATTTTAAAGATTTTGATCAAATTTTGGGTATACAATTTAATTTTGATTAATAAAAGTTATATTACTGGAAAAAAAGTGCTTAGCTTTAACAAGTTTTGTGTTAAGTGATCAAATTTTTTTCCTGATTATTTACAAAATGCATTATGTTTGGGCCCATAACTTTTTTAAATTATATAATACAGACCCAATTTCTGGCATGTACATAGGAACCATATAGAGGATTATTTATGGTAAATATGAGGAAAAACAGATGAGTGGTTTTGATATTAGGCAGTCCTGAAGTGTGAAAATAGGATTTTAATAAAAAATTGAGGTTTTTCCTTAATTTCTCAAAGGAACGAAGTCGCAAAGACCCAGTTTTCGGCTTAGTAGGAGATCTTGGGGACATCTAACATTATGCTGAATTTTGGATTCCTAGGTCTTACGGTTTCAAAATGTGCCACATCTACGGACGGACGGAAGGACGGACAGACGGACGGACGACGGACAATGGACCACGACTATAGCTCAGATGACTTATAGTCAGCTGAGCTAAAATAATAGGGAGGGGAGGACAGACAACTGCTCACTTTAGTTTGTCACACTCCCTCACACTTCACAGAATCGCACAGAACGTAAATCAAAAGTAACCAAAGCCATTTCAGGAGAAACATTAACATTTTTTTATTATTTCTCTATGAAAATACTCTACTAAAACATTCCCTGTGATATGCCCTCCTTATTATTCCAAATCTGCATACTCCCAAAGTTGTATACCCATACTGACCAGCACAAGCCGGGTTCCAATTGAAAATTTCACAGTAAACGCTCCTTCCAGCATCCTTTCAAAAAAAGCCTGTTACACATAATGACAATTATAAACAGGCGCAATAACACATCCATTATTACAAAATTCCCCATTCTCTCATCTGACCAGATCAATTCAATTTGAAATACATCAGAAACAAATACACTGTTTTCAAGCATTTGGCATAATTATGACTGACTGACAGTGCTAACAGCACATCATTAAGAAAGAACAGCAAATTGTTAAACATTGTGAAACATTAAGTACTAATAGAATCTTCATGTTATTGCTCTGTCTATAAACCTAAAATTTGCACAACACCAAGAATAAGATGTCAAATTTCATTTATGAATAAATTTACACAAAGACAATGCTTTCTAGCGAAAAAAGCAATTTGTTTGCCAGGGCATATTTGCCCAATATCAAGATGCAAAATGGGCCAACCTCAATGTTTGTCGACCAAAAATCTACATATGTTTAAGTCAAGAAACATTTACTGGGCACAACACAAATAGTTTTCTATTGACAAACTGGAACACATAAACATCCGAGCAATGTACCAGTAATTAAAAGGGACCACTTGAACACAATATGATTATCATCTACAAACAATTTTTTAACACCTACTGAACATTTAAAAAAAGATGAGAAGACTTGGAGAATGCGAACTTACATTAGTGAAGAACATAATATATAATATATATAATATATATATATTATCTACTAGTATATATATATATATATATATATATATATATATATATATACACAAACACAAAGCTCACCTTACTTTATATAGAAAAGCATTTACATTCACCATAAAGATTTAACCCTATTAGTAAACCATGAAGAAAATGAGACAAAAGCTGCGAGTATTACTCAAAACAAATACCATTTACTCAACTGTGAACTACCTGCATGTCATGAAAATAAATGATGCTGGGAGCCATTACAAAGGTCTTGTAGCCCTGACAGAACACAAAAGTCCTGGTTTGGGGGGGGGGGGGGGGAATCATCCTAATCAATGCATCATGCTTTCTCCAGGAGGCACCCCAATGACCTGCTCCACCCTCCTGAGTCCTCACAGCAAGATTACATGACCTTACTGATTTCCCTGCAGCAGGTTTGGGTTCTATTATTTTTTTCTCCTGTTGAGCTAGCTTTAGGACTATCTTGCATAAATTAACCTACATCACTGCCAAATATATAAGGTTAAAGTTCACAAACTACCTAGTGCTGTCAGACTGTAACATATAGCATGTTTCAACAAGACAATAAAGCTCGGAACAGCTAACTGGTCTTACTCATGCACAAACATCACTGAAGTTTCTGCTCTACAACTTTTCTATATTTTAACCAAGATATTACATACATATTTCATGTAAATATAATTAAAAACCCATTGACTGCTTTAAATCCCGACTAATATTGTATCATTTAGGATATAGAACCCAGGTGACTATAACTATAATAATTGGCATGGCAAGCAATTTTATGAACAAAACATTATATGCATTATTCCACTTTAGACTCTAACAATGGAGTTTTAAATATATATGATATAATATGAGAGAACCTAAACTTAACTATAATTAACATAATACCTTGTGCATTTCATGCTTATAATTATAACTTACATCCCGTCTCCATTGTTTACTTGAGACATATTTGAAGATTTGAATATAGATATATATATTTATATATATATATGTATCTATAATTATCACAAGTTAATGGCGAAGTGTTTTGTTTTCTTGATACATGGCCAACTCATAATTGTGTATAAAGCATATATTTATAAAAATTAAGCACAACTAAATGCCTGTTCCACAAGAACAGACTGAATCATTACATAGCAAACTGCGTGTTATTCAAGCCACATGCTAAGTGCGCAGATACATGTGACGTCTAACTCAGGCCTAGATATACTAGTCTGACAAGAACAGCTGATGCTCAGCCTTGACCTGTTTCTGTATGAGCCCTACAATATTATAAAGCTAGAAAAGCCAGAGCAGCTGTAACAGTTGGCAGACACACGTAGGCCACACCACATGGCCAATGATACCACCATGTGATTGTCTAATACATACAACTTATATCATTTAGTTAACATGAATGATCTGTGACAATTTATATTTGTATGAATATATATATATATATATATATATATATATATATATAACAATAATATAGTAGTATACATGTGCATGGCTTGAAAAATTATATTTTTCATGTGGTTACATAAATAAAATAAATCTCTTCTAAATGTCTATAGCCACGTGAAAATATTTCACATGTCCTGATCAGTTTGCAAGTACTAACAAAATCTTTTTAGACATTTGTCTGCCTTGCTGCTGAAAACAACCATTAAGGCTCTATTACTAGACTGTAGCCTACTGCAAGTTAAATAAGTAACATCAACCAACATAAATATCTATATGGCCACATCTGAAATTATTGTAACAGTCCTGGGGAGTTTGAATGTACCAATTATCCACAGGTACCATATTGTCTTTTAACAATACATGAATATACATTAAAGAGGCAAGTGAGATTGAAACAGCTGTTTAGTCTTTTTTTAACAAAGTATTATGCAAATTTCTCTCTCATTCAACAAAGCTGATAGAATATTTAACGAGTAGCTTGTTTCTGAGATGGGGTCTCTGAAACATTATATGTAAGCACACAAGTACAGTTTCTGCTAAAGACACATGGGTACAGTGGATATGCAAGATAGCAATTTGCTGACATGCTATGAAGCCCAATATGGCACATTCTACCATCAAAAGTTGGCAGCTCATTAAGCCATTACAATAACATAATAACTTTAAAGAAGGTTTCCCTGCACATCAAACACAGCACACAAGTCATGCTCACTTTCCTTACTAATAAACAAGAGCAGTGCACAGACAATGGCATTGTTTTCTTAAAAGTTGCAATAAGAAGGACTGAGCTGGTCCATTTTGTAACCCTGTGTGATTACCAACCCCACCTTTATGTACAGATCTACCTGAGTATAGTCTCACACAATCTTATTACTGTGGTGATATTTATATATATGTATCAAGATTTAGGTACATAAAATATATAGGTCCTATAAATACACATACACTCTTTTATCAGTCAAAATCAAATGCAGTTTTGTACATAATGCCCATGTAAACCTTTTATACTTTCAGTCATTCACACTTTATGCTGCCACGTGCTGAGATGTATCAAGTTACCAACTCACCCGTCTTAAATTTCATTTCCAAGAAGACATTTCCATTCAAAATACATGTACAATCAACAATCTGCATATAATATATTTTACACACACAGTCACAAAATTGGGCAAGATAGATTACCACCAGCTGTGTGGGACTCACTGAAGCTGCCAATTCAAAACAGAATTGGAAAGAATATTAAATAAATTGGAATTTTGTGTGAAACTGTTTTTCATGTTTGTTTTGACAGGCCTAAAATCTGGCCCACCATGACCTGCAATTTACTTTGAAATGAGATGAATTCTTGAATAAAAATCCAAATTCAAATATATCCAAGGTACAAGAGATCAAAATAGAAGAGAACCATTTATGAAAAAAAATTGAAAGAATACACTCCATTTTCCCATACTGTTTGAACATTATTACTTAACAAGGCTATTGAAAGGTCAGATGTGAAAAATGAAGGGTTAAAAAATAGTGCTTAATGACCAATTTTGTATGATGCTTTCCCTGTAGTACAATTTGTAATGCATGTTTATTGTTTGTAAAGTGCAAGCCTTATTTTTAAGATTCTGCTAGAATGTGTAAATTTGTTGGTCCCAAATAAAAAAGAATTCTAGTTGACATTATATAACACAAAAACACTTATATTAAAATGAAAAAGGATAAACTGGAACTTAAAACTGCTTAGAATAAGAATATTTTTTTTATCTTTAAGCTAAACATATCTTTGCATGAGGATTGAACAGGAAATATATATCATAATGAATGTCAGTGTGAACAAAATGATCAAACCAAATGAAGAATATGTCAGTCATAAAGAATAGATTAGTAATAACAGTTTCAAAACACAGGCAAAAACAACTTGATTCAATCTTTAAAACGTCATCATGTGAGATCATCTAACTGACAAATAAGCATAGTTGGTAGTAGTCAGTCATACTGATTGGCCAGATCAATGGACAAAAAGGAAAATAAATTAAAAATGGCCATTCTTCCCTTCAGTATGACAAACTTACCACAGAATCCTGAATGAACACAAATGCAGCGTTGGCAAAAATGTAATGAATATATATATATATATATATATGTTATGTGAACATACAAGATTGTTACATACACCAACCCGACTTGTGCTTTGGACAAGAACATTCTTCACTTAAGATGTCTTCTAGTTCAGGGTGTACAATGTCCTGCCAGTCTGGTCGCAGATGATGGCCGTTGATCACTCTCAGCTGCGGTGCTCCTTCGCGCAGGACTTCATACATACACGGGATGTTTACACAGTCTCTTGATAACAGTGGGCCATTCCAAGGATGGCGAGCAATCTTGAATACCTCCAGAGAAGGAAGGTCCACTCCCTTCAGGTAGAAGCCACGGCATTGAGACACATCCAAATATTTCAGATTTTCTGACCTAATCTGGTAGAACTGTAATCCACGGCCGCTTGGAGTCCACACCTCTAGAATCAGTCTCTCAAGGTGTGGGATATAGTGGAAAAGTTGGTCCAAAGATGACTGGTTTAATGTCTGGAACACAAAGTATCTTTCAAGGCCTAGTGTTTTCAGTTTGTCAAGACGGCTGAGACACTGCAGAGATCGGACTGACCAATCAAATGGTAATGTCAGCTGCTCAACATTTGGTGTCATGGATGTGAATTTGTCAAAAAAGTTGACAAATTTGCGCTGCCTCTGACGGTGGCGATGCATGAACTCCTGACATTCACTGGATGACCAAACCATTTGTTCCAGCCAAAAAGGCCGTACTGGCGTTTCTTTCCAGTTCAAGTAAGCCATCTCAAGGTCTTCAAGGCGGCTACGGCTAAGGAAGCTATCCAGACCATCTAACCACCGGTCTTCTGGATCTCCAATGTCAAATGCAAAACAAAGTTTTTTGAGATTTGGTCTAATTTGTTGTAAAAAAGTTAGATATTTGTTCATTTTTAGTCTGTAGTTTGCATAACACACCCTGCCACACACATGAGATCTTTTCTTACTGTGACACAAAGGGAAGGCTCGTAGATCTACATCATGCCACAAACAAGGCGACTTAATGAGACAGTTCCACTCCTGACAGACCTGACCTGCGATTCCTTTTTCACTTTGAGTGAGGAATCCAAAGATTTTCAATTTGCAGTCCTGAGGGAGAAATGCAAACGGGAACTTGTCGTCACCACATTTATTATGTCGCATACCTGAGAAAAAGGCTGGGAGCACTCTATTTTTTTCATTTTTTATAAATCTGTCCACAACATCAGCAGCATAATAATGACTGCAGTCATCCGTTCCAATGGACTGTTGAGCGTTTCCTTTGTTTGCTGCTACACACTCTGACACAGACCGGTTTCTTTTGCTGCATCCTCTCTTTGTGACGGATGGCTTTCGTGGACTGCTGAGAGCCCGTTTGACGGAGGCAGCTCCTACTTCATTTATATTCTCCATGGACTGGTTCTCCTCAACACATGATGTGAGAATACTGAAGTATAGACAGGCTGCTGATGTCAAGCCAGCTAAACATTCACTTTCTGCTCTCTTCCTCATTTCAATTAACCTGAAAATATACAGTAACACCGATTAAATAATAATTACAATAAACAATTTCAATAAAAACAGAAATAGCATTGGCAAAACCAATAAAATATCCCATCCAAAGCAAATGAATAAATTAAGAAGAATTGCCCACTTTTTGGATTGTAATAGAATATAATATTCTTTTATTTTAAATGAAAAAAAATATGTCACTAGTCCTCATATTTTTAACAATAGCTCTACCCTCTTAGAAGTCTTCACACATACTGCCATGCCACAACTGTCTATCAGTGAACTATGCACTTTCATACTTTTTAACTCAAGGTGCAATTCATATCACTTGTACCCTGGATGCTTAAATGGAACACAACAGGCAGACCAATAAATAGTAAGGACTCCCGATAAGGCACAAAGGACTCTGACATCCAGAGCCATATTATATATCTGATAAATTCATATTTATTTAAAGTTCGTGAACTGATAAAGAAACGATCTGCGGTTTATCTATGAAGAAACGCCGAGATAGCTAACGAGTCGAACCTAGCTGGGCGATCAGCTGATTTCAATCTGCGGCCATTTCCCCATTTGACGCTGACAAGCCCAACTATTTGAACCAGTTCCAACTGGTTTCCGTGTGGTTTCCCTATCCTCATCGACAATGAACTATACAGAAATACAAATACTAAAATACATGCAAGCTTTCATACTGACTTACTGTTAAATTTCACGACAGCCCGTTCATAATCTATCATGGTTTAGCACTGAGAGCGTCTTTAGTAGAACGCGCCGATCAGCTGATTTCAACCGCAAGCCATTTTGACGATCTGTAACTGTCTGTGAGCTTGCTTTAACCGCCAAGAACTGCCTAAATTTGGAATGATACGACGAATTCTACAAAGTATGTGAATTTCTGTCCTCGTTCCTTCCGACTACACTCACGGAGGTTATTTTAAAATGCGCATATTTGTTTAATTTAATCGAATTGTACACAAAGGATCCTACCTGCTTCGCCCAGCTGACAGCTCACTTCTCAACGAAGCAACAACGGACGCGTCCGACTACACCCGAGCATAAATTAACTTACTTTCCATATGGTGATGTCATGGTGCGCTCATTGATCAGGTGACAACAAAAATTGCTTTCAAAACCACTCAATACAACTAGATTTCTAATTGCTCCAAAATATAATTAATATATGGAATCATCATGGTTTATAAAAGCTTGTACAATAAAAACCTGAATTTTATTTGACCCCTCATGACCTTCCCACAATGCATTTCTTTGCGGGAAATTGGAACCAAGATTGCGGGAACAAATTCCAAATATCGAAACAAGTCTTGGTTAGTTTTATACACTGAATATTGCTATTATTTACTAAAACAGTACACCATGGGTAATGAGGCAAGCCAACAGCTCAAGTACGGAGATCGTCTTGATAATGATGTGACGGTGAGCTGGGGACAATTTACAGGTAACCCTTTTGTTGGCCGGGATGGTCACGCCGCATGTGCGGTTGGCAATCATCTGTACGTGTTTGGTGGACTCAAAAAGGCTGAAGGCGAAATCGGAGCGTCCGAATCAAATGAACTGTTGTGTTTCAATGTTGGTAAGTATGATACTCCAATCTGGACTCAAGTGGATTTCTATGAGTGAGTAGGAAATGGATATATAGTTGAAAATGTAGTGTTACTTTCTCATTTAATTTCGAATCTCGATTATATCTACATCTAAAATAGACTAAATTTATTTATCTATTTATTTTAGTTATTTAGCTAAATAAATAAATTAAAATTCTAAAAATACTTAGACTAATTTCACTTAATTCTACAAACTGGAACCTCTATTTCATTGATAAAAATGCTCTAATCTTTAACTGGTTTAGGTTTAATTAGCTAATCATCCATGAATAACACTTGATTATTTCATATTTGACAGAATAAGAAATAAAACCAGGCATAATAATATTAATAATAATAAGGCTTTTTCACGGGTCTTGAATGACTTGATAATTTTGATGTAAGGATTATTGTATTTTCTATTCATTTTTACTTATTTCTAAATTTTCATTTTTAAATGAATACTTGAATGGATTTTTAAAGTCTTCATATTTTCTTAAATAATTATAAATTGGTAAATTTTGTAAAATTAAATTTTCATGTAATAATACAAAAACAGTCCCTGAAATCAACCCTCAAATGGTACCTAGGTAACTCATTTTTACAGATCTGTTTGCTCTGATATGAGTTTGGGTGCTATATGGTGACTATGACTCTTCACACAGTAATTTAATACTTTAATGAATATCAGATATCCCACCTTTGATTGACACCAGGCAAGGTTTCGCTGCCAGCCAATCAAGGCAGTGCGGAACAAAGCCCTTGTTAATGGCCAATTCATTAGTACCTGGTTTCTGATACACAAGCACTATCAGTAACATTACTCATAGTGCCTCTTCAGTCAAGTGGTCAGTCACCCAGATGGGCTGCTATATAATTGCCACCCTTAAATGAAGTTCATCCTCCATATATCATTAAAGCATGTCTACGTTTTATGTATTCTTATGAAAACATCTTAATAAAACATTACTCATGGAAATTTTATACAGATTCCTATCATAATTTCTTGTCTATTCTTTTAAAGACTTTATTTTTTGGAGAGCATGCACATATATATTAATTAAAAATATATCTGCATGTTTAAAACTTTTAAGCGATGTCAAAATCAGAATTCATAAAATTTTTAAATTGTTTTGTTTTCTGAATGTGTTAAAATCTTGAAATTTAATAATGAAAATAGGCAAATGTATTTACTGATATATTTTTCAAAGTATTATTGCTGATACATTTTAAAAGAAGTAATGATTTGGCCTCTATAAAAATAAACAAGATTTAAAATTTTTGCAGAGAACAGTACTGACATTTAGTCCAATACTAACATAAATTTCAACACTAAGTCTTGGTTGTACTTTTTGATCTAGCAGATCATCTTCTTGAAACTCCAGATATGTTTTTGATTAATTTAAATGATTGGTTACAAATGAGGAGATGTATATTAAATATTTTATATGTTTTAGTACTGAGAGACAGCTTGTTAATTTAGTAAATATGAGTTAAATGCACAGTTATCATTCATGCATTAATTTTAGCTCAGCTGACTATAAGTCATCTGAGCTATAGTCGTGGTCCATTGTCCGTCGTCCGTCCGTCTGTCCACGTCTGTGGCACATTTTGAAACCGTAAGACCTAGGAATCCAAAATTCGGCATAATGTTAGACGTCCCCAAGATCTCCTACCAAGCCGAAAACTGGGTCTTTGCGACTTTGTTCCTTTGAGAAATTAAGAAAAACCTCAATTTTTTTATTAAAAACCTATTTTCACTTTTTAGGACTGCCTATTATCAAAACTACTCATCTGTTTTTCCTCATATTTACCATGAATATTCCCCTATATAGTTCCTATGTACATGCCAGAAATTACGTCTGTATTATATAATTTAAAAAAGTTATGGGTCAAAACAATGCATTTTGTAAAAAAATCAGGAAAGATATTTGATCACTTAACACAAAACATGTTAAAGCTATAGACTAGTTTTCCAGTAATATAACTTTAATTTATCAAAATTAAATTTTATACCCAAAATTAGATCAAAATCTTTTAAATTTTTGGAAATATTAACAAAAATAAAAAATTGGTACCTTAAGCCAACCCCAAAGAAGTATTCACTCATCGAGCAGCAACAGGTTGCTGCTGTCAAGACCTCAGCCCTGTGTGCTCCTTAAGCATGTTCTCTGAGCCAACAGTCGCAGTGCCACGCCAAGCCAAGCAGGGAGCCGTAGAGGGCGCCATCTTCTCTCCTGGGTTGTTGTCTTTGTTAGAAAGCTACAGCATCCACAGCCACAAAGCCAGAAGCAACCCGCATTCCCTCCACTGATCCCAGCAGCGGAGACCCAGCCATGCCATTCGAGAGCCGAACTCGATTCTTGTGAATGACCTAACTTCGAGACGCAAAGCCCTTTTACTTGCGTTTTCGGTCATTTGGACCATTTAACCAGTTTCCCTGTACCTTATTTGCCCAACTTTGACCATGGCACTTTTTTTTCCTGTAAGTACTGTGGATTTAATTTTCACAGCATGTTTTTGTTAGCATTTTGTCTGTTAACACCAAAAATTTGAAACCAGTTGATCAAAAACTGTAGATGTTATTCAAGTTTTCAAGCACCATGTAACATATTGTTTACATCAAGCTAGTGTTATGCAGTTTGCAAGAGCTCAGCTCCCCAGCTTCAGCTCTCAGTTCCTAAAATTTTGCATACAATTAGATGTCTCCAAAATCCCCTACCATGCCAAGAATTTGGTCACTAGGACTTAATACCTTCGAGATAATTATAGAAAACTTCATTTTTCCATTAAAAACCCATTGTTACACTTCAAGACTGCCTAATATCAAAACTACTGATCAGACTTTAATCATATATAATATACATATTTTTCTATACAGTCTCTATGCACATGCTAGAAATGATGTCAGTATTGTGTAATTGGATTTAAGTTATGGGCCCAAACATAATCCACTCTGTAAAAAATCAAGAAATATATTAATTTCCTCAACAAGAGGATTGCTGAAGCTAGAGATTTTTTGTCAGGGATGTAACATTATTAAATCAAGAATTAATTGAATATCCAAAATTGGTTCTGAATTTTTCAAATTTTATAAGTTATTAGTATAAATATAAAATTGGTACCTTAAATATGCCAAACTTTGACCATGGCACGTTTGTTTCCTGTGAGCACTGTTGATATAATTTTCATATCATGCACACATAAAGATTTCAGCTTTTTAGTTTAGAAAGCTGAAAGAAATTGGCCAAAAATTGTAGCTTTTATTAATGTTTTTATGAGACCATGTCAGACCTTAGCTTTCCCCAGCCCCTCTTGAGTCACCTGTATGTTGACCTTGTTGACCTTTCATCAAATTATGCACGCTTGACGCCAGGCATACACTGGGGCAGCCAGGCAGCTTATGGCCAGCCACAGTTGATCAAGGTGTCCAACCCAACTCATCTAGTAGTTTTAACTAACAAAACAACAATAAACAATAAATTAATAAATTTTTATTGTTTTTTAATAACAAATTAAAGAAAAATAGAAAAGGAATTTGTTAGTTGATAATAACAGGAAATTAACTTGCAGTTACTGATGATATAAGAATCTTGTATAGATTGATAGAATGTCACATATTCCAAATAACACCATGCAGTTACCTATGGTATTTTTTAGTTCAATTTTAATGATAAAAAATAAATCATATTATTCATTACTAATCATTAGGGATCATATGAAGGAAATTAATGATAGACAAAGATGCAGTTGATAAAATATTAATCTAGATTCCTGCTGTTTCTAGTGTGTACATTGATGTGAAATTAGTCCAAAATGAATACATGTATATTACATTGATTTTTTTTTTTAATATGAATAAAAGCCATAAAACCAGGTACTTGTGATCATTATTTAAATGTGTGAATTTTGTATATTCTGGATTCTTAACATCATTGTTTGGTGAAAACTGAATAAATACCAAACATGGTGCGAATACTTTGCAAATGTTTTTGAATACGAATATGAATATGTACTCCATTATAAAATTTCTTGCATAAGAATGGGAATTCAGGTAAAAATGAAAGTATATGAATACCAGTGCAAATACTTTCAATATGTATTCATGAATGCATTCATGAATATATTCTTGGATATTATTGTATCCGCCAAAACAGAGTTTTGCGGATACTATGTTTTCAGCTGCACGCCGCCGCGGCCGCGTAGGTGTCCGGAGAACTCCTCCGTAACCGCTGGGCGGAATTTTACGAAACCCGGGATTATGTTCGGGTCACATGTGAACTGCTGCGCCCCGATTTTGTTTTGACCTCTGACCTTTCCTCTGCGCTCTGCGTCCGTTTGTACGTCTGTTTCCACACATAAACCCACATATCTCCGGAACCGTTTGACCAATCAGGAAAATTTTTTTGCACAAATGTAGCCCTTGGAGAGCTTTATAACATACACAAAAAATGGTGGCGCCACCTGCAACCATGTTTGCACAGTGTCCATCTGTTTGTCTGCCTTGGGTTAAAATCACTCATATCTCTGCAGTGACTAGACTAATTCACCTGAAATTTGGCATGCGTAAACATCCTGGATAGCTTTTCTGATTTTATGACAGGTCGCGCCACCTACATTCACATTTACGCTGCAGACATCCAAGCTCATATCTCGGGAACCTTTTGACCGATCAGGAAATTTTTTTTTGCACAAATGTAGCCCTTAGAGAGCTTTATAACATACACAAAAATGGTGGCGCCACCTGCAACCATGTTTGCACAGTGTCCATCTGTTCATCTGCCTTGGGTTAAAATCACTCATATCTCTGCAGTGACTTGACTAATTCACCTGAAATTCGGCATGCGTATACATCCTGGATAGCTTTTCTGATTTTATGACAGGTGTCGCCACCTACATTCACGTTTACGCTGCAGACATCCAAGCTCATATCTCGGGAACCATTTGACCGATTGGGTCAAAATTTTGCATGTGTATAGATCTCACATTGCTCTTCATCATACGCAAAACTGGTGGCGCCACCTGCAGACATTTTTGCACAGCTCCTGTCTGTTTGTCTGCCAGGGGATAAAATCACTCATATCTCGGCAGTGGTGTGACATATCTGCCTAAAATTTTGCAGGTTTATACATCCCCGACAGCTCTCTTGATTTTATGACAGGTGGCGCCACCTGCATTCTAGTTTATGCAGCAGACATCCAAGCTCATATCTTGGGAACCGTTTGACCGATTGGGCCAAAGTTTTGCATGTGTATAGTTCTCACATAGCTCTTTATTATACGCAAAACTGGTGGCGCCACCTGCAACCATTTTTGCTCCGCGTCCATCTGTTTGTCTGCCACGGGCTAAAATCACTCATATACATGTAGTGGTTTGACTTATCTGCCTTAAATTTTGCATATGTATACAACTTGGACGGCTTTCTGGATTTTAGGGTGGGGGGGCACCCTACATACACAATTTGGCTGCAGACATCCATGCTAATATGCAACACTCTATTTCCCCTTGCCACTCAATCCATGCCTCACTTCACCAGTTCCACTCTGATTTAGGCGGATACACGATGTCGCTTGTCGACTACCCGTATTCTAGTTTTAATAATCATTTCAGTTGTATTTTATTTTAAAAAATCATACGATTTTCTTATTATTTTTAATAAAAATTATATTTGGGACAATTTGTAATTATTTTTAATAAATAGTTAAACTCTTATATTATATGTTCGCTTATAAGTTATATGGCCAAGTCAAAATCTGTGTGACAATAGAACTCCATTTGTTAATAAAATAAATGAGATCAATCCTCTTCCCTGTCTCCAAAGATACTATCAAAATCATACATAAGCTTAACACCCACAACTCATAATAAAGCTTATATTTATTTCCACACAAAACAAGCATGTGCCTCATTTTTAAATCATATTTTTTATCATATATAACAGCTGAACGCTGTGACCCATGGGTCCCTTGTTATAAATCAGCAAGATGCAGCTTAAGTTTTGTGGCATTTAGCACTTTCAGTAGTAGCATTGTCTTAAATTCCATTTTATGCTGGATAATACATCAACAATATTTCCTGTGTAATTAAGATGAAAAATTAACTTTGTTCTGTTGTGACATTTTAAGATTGTACCTGTTTTATCATATGAGTTCTTGTCACAATCATCAAAAATTGTTTTTTTTTTATCCATATGTTTTATATTTGGCTGTGTTAATAAATTTATAAATTTTCTCTCTCAGAGACGCAAACATGGACGAGGGTGGAGGCCAAAGGAGAAGTCCCCGCACCACGAGTCGGAGCCACCATGCAGTCTGCAGACGGTCAGCTCTACTTGTTTGGAGGTATAAGCCAGGAGAGTGGATGGCTTCGGGATTTCCACAAATTTGATGTTGGTAAGATCTTTAATATTGTTAATACAGTGAAACCTCGAAAATACAACCACCAATAGAACATCGAGAAAGTGGTCTTATTTTGAAGGTGGTCATGTACCTGAGGTGTATTATAAAAAGCAAAAAATAATTAGGACTGTAAAAAAGTGGTCGTTATTTTTAGGTGGTTGCTACACGAGGTGCTCATTAGATGAGGTTTTACCGTATTATTTGTATTGGATTATTTGTGATGTGTGTCGTTGACTGTTCAGTAGCTAAAGCAACATTCCGGGATGCCATTTTCCCCCTATGAAAAGTATTAACTTTTTTCTGAGAAGCAGAGAAATATTCTCTGCCATTGTTTCATAGTCATGGCATATTACTCAGCAGTTTTGCCATGATCTGCAGTTTTGAAAAAAATTGCTTGAAGTGTGAAGTATTAAAGATTTGTATGTTATCCTGATGGCTTGTCACTTAAATGCAGATATCCATTAAGCTTTTTAGCTGTATCACATACAATAACATTTCTATAGGAAAAATTGTACAATTTGATATTATTATCTACTTTTTGATATGCCCGTCATTTGATGGGAGTATTATGTTATACCGGCTCTCCGTCCGTCTGTTAGCTTTTAGTGTCAACTTGATAACTTACTGGGGCTTTGACAGATTTTCACCAAACTCACCATAACTACTTCACTAAAGTCACCATATCTAAATCATACAAGATTTTAATGCTTTAATTTCTTTCCCTGAAATTTTAAATGGCAGGACTGATTATGTAGTCAAATTTACAAATTTAAATATAAATCAAATATGAATGCAACAGTTCTTGTTTGTTCAAATGTAAACACTGTGTCACATACAAATTCAGATATGTTTCATAAAAAGAAAAACTATGACCAAGTGTGACAGAGAGAGGTTCATGAATTATGTGCATACAGTATCTGCTTTTTACAAACTTCACACAGCACTTCATACACTTTACTTGGTGTTGGAAGATTTTGTAACAATTCATACATGTTTATCCTGTTACAGTTTTCCATAGATAATTGTGATGCTTTGTATGGAAAAGATTTATATACTGATAAATTATCATCATTTGAACTGACTGTCATTCATATGTGATGATAAGCCACACCAAATTTTAATTTATTTTTATCTGTTCAGCTACCAGCACATGGAGTGTTGTGGAAGCTAGTGGTCAGGCTCCTAGTGCCAGAGACAAGCTGTCCTCAGCAGTTATTGGATCCAATATTTATATATTTGGAGGTTTTGGTCCTCAGGGTATGGCACAGGAAGAGGAGACTGTGGTAAGTTTTATTGGACTGAATTAAGATGTCAAAATATATTTATACTGTAGTTTATGTAACATTAGTCCTAAAATTTGTCATTTCAGTGACAGCCTTCATTTTGAGGATAATTGTTTGGCTGTAAAACCTTTACTATTACAGTAAAAAGGCAAGCTTTTTTTGCACAGAACACTCAACTCTGAAATTAAAGTACAATTTTGAGCACAGTTGACTACAAGTATATATTTAAATAAAGTTGCAATTTAGAATTGTGAATTCTGAATCTAGTGTTATTTTAAGACATTTAATGATTTGCACATTTTTAAAATAAAATTTTTGCGGTAAAAATTGTGTGCATAATGTGATGTTATCTGACTTAATTAGAAATAAATGTTTTTGCAATTTAGAAATGTGAATCAACTTATATATTAAAATATATTTGTTATACTGTAAATATGTAAGATGTATAATTTTGGAAAAAGAATTGTTGTAATAAAATAAAATATGGATCTAATGCAAACATATAGTCATTATTTCACGGCCTCAGTAGGATGGGTTAACCGTGTACATTTGATAAAATTGAATAAAACTTTGGTATATTAAAAAAAATAAGGTCTAATTTAACAAACGTGTAAACTGCTGAACTTTCAGCAGCTTATGGAAAAGCTGACCAATGATCATGGCAATGGTGTACTTCTTATGTTAAAAAACTGCACAGATGCTTCAGTTTTAACATTTAGAAACAAATGTTCAGATCACAAAATATTATTTGCAACAATTCTTACTAAAAAAACAATCATGACAACCAACCATATCTCCATTTGATATAATTTAAAAATGTTACCTTTAAGTTTAAGGTTAACTTCAGCTGAGCACAGTGACCCATGGGTCCCTTGTTTACATAAAGCTTTGCCATTATTCTTGCATCTGTAGACAATGATGGAACTTTGTTTGAGAGAATTAATATGTGATAAGTTTAAATTGCATAATGTGCTATTGTGAAAATTCAGCACAAGGTTTGATGAAATTGTTGTATTATCCTTACCTTGTATATTTTTGTTGGCTTCATATTTCGTGAATTTAAGCTTTCTCTATTTCCACCTTTTCAGTGTTTCGCAAGGGTTTGGTTTTCAAGATCACATGATACAATAAACTACACAATGTACCCTTTAATTGTATGAAATAGTTATTATGTATAAGATGTCATATCATTCAATATATCAATCTTTGACATATGGATAATATAAAAGATATCAATGAGACTGCAGTTTTAATGAGTGTTCACCTGTGTTAAGTGGGCATCTTGTTCCAGGTTTTATTTTAGAGATAATTTACTTTTTGAAAATATTGCAAATTTGGTCAGATTTAGGTTTTTTTCCTTTTCACTGATGTCTGCAATATGTTGTGCAAATACTGACACATTCTTCATCAATATATATTTCATATCATGCATTTTTCTTTATGTTTTAAATGTGCATGGTGTTGAAAGATTTTCTTTATGTTTGTAAATGTTCATGTCATCTTGTTATACATTGCCTGTTTATGTATATTTTTATGTATATATGTATGTATATGTTTCTTTTTGTGTAATAAAAAAATTGCAAATTTTAAACCCTCCAAAATATGAAGCCTGCCACTTTTGCATCATGGCTCTGTTTTTGTATCCAGTCTGATCATTTTGTGTAATATTTTGCAACAAATAACCCTTTTGTGTGAGAGGTCCTTGCTTAGAGGTTATTTGAACTTATATCTCACAGGGTCAAAAACAAGTCTTGTATACCATTAAATGGATTTCAACTGTCAAATTTTAACAGGAAGAAGATGAAGAACTTGATGAAGATGAAGAAGAGTTAGATGAGGAGGAAGGGATGCAGTTTGGATGGTTTAATGATCTTCATATATTTAACACAGGTAGGTTCACTGATTGTACAACTCTGGATCTTTGTGTAATATTTTAAATTTTTTTTTTTCAATTTTGTTAATAATATTTGAAAAAAAATTGTCCTGTGGTTTTTGGAAGAACAGAATATTTAAATTTGTGTTTATAGAGATGATACTCCATTTTACTGTAAGCATGTTTAAAAGCACTGTATAAATAACAAAAACAAGCCAGAAATGAAATATTTACTATTTATTTTGTAGAAACCAAAGCCTGGAGCAGTCCTATGTACATGAACCTGTCGGCCCCCACACCTCGAGCTGCATCAGGTGTGTGTGCTGTCGACAAGTACCTGGTGGTGTTCGGAGGTAGAGACTCTGTTGCCCGGAGAAATGACCTTCATATACTGGACACAGGTAAATGGGACTTGCTGACAATGAAGAGTGGGTTGATGTATTGCCAAGCAACTCATGATTCATGATATGGCATGGCAATACACAAATCAGTTTACAAACCTTGTGCCTTAACTAAATTATAATACTTAGCAAGAAATAACCTAATAATTCTGCTGCATGTATAGGCCTTCACATTGTATTTTGTTTAAATTTGGTTCAGTGCCAGTGTGTTATAAATAAACCATATATTTTATCCAGTACAAATGAGGAAAATTACTGGATACCAAATATTAGATAGGGGGGCTGTAATGGTAAGGGTTCATGATTTATAGGTCGTGAGCTCAAATCCTGGTCAGACTCCCACCGTCCCAAGACCCTTGGGCAAGGTCTCAACCGCCTCTGTTCACCCAGCAGCAGAAATGGGTATTGGTAAATACTGGGAAGGTAAACTGCGATGGACTAGTGTCCCATCAAGGAAGAGTTTTAAATCCTGCTTCATGCTATGAAACCGGGATAAGCTCCGGCCTGATGAGTCAGTAGATGTCGGTGTTGAAGCCCAACAAGACTTAAAATATTAGATAATTAAAGGCTAATAAGAGATTGTTTTAATCATTCTTTACTATTTCTATCCTTTGTTTTTGTGTATTTCCTTAAATAAGTAATTCTGAGGCTTCCCATAAGATATCATGAACAACCAATATTGTACCAGGCAAGAATTTGTGTTCAAATTTCTTTCATCGTGGAGTGTTTGGATGTTGTTACAGCTCTAAGAAAGATGGCAATACCTGTTTCAATTCCTGATAGGAAAGCCCAAATTTATGTTTTTACTTGTTATCAAGATTGTTTAGGGGTGAATTTGAATAACATCCTAATAATCCTTGCATCCTGAATTTAGCTATTTGACATCACTGCTGTATGGGTTGTCAGCGGCTATAATCCTCTCTTCAAATTTGTATATTTTCTGTCAACAGAAACCAGAAAATGGGTCACAGGTAAAATTGTATATTTTTCTTTCCATAGAAACCAGGAAATGGGTCACAGAATTGAAGGTCAAAGGTCAACAGCCAAAGCCAAGATCTTTCCATACTGTAACAACTGTTGGTCCTCGTGTGGTGGTGATCGGTGGAAGAGGGACAGAAAATGAGCACTTTAATGATGTACATATATTTGATACATGTGAGTAACCTCTGTGTCCAAACAGGAAATCTGTACTAAAATGTAAGGCAGTGAGGTATTCAAAGTGATTTAGGGTTTTGAAGTTATAAATGTATACAAATCCTGTATTTAACTTTATCTTTTGCATTTTAATACATAGTTACAAGAAACTAAATTTGCATTAAAAATGCAGGGCAGAAAACAATATTCAGGTGCAGTTTGAAGTGTTATCTCAGAAAAGTATCACTAGAAAACTCATGTTTAATAATCTTTCAATATTATATCACCCCATGAATGGTTCTTTAACTTCTCAGACTTTTGTTTATTTGAACTGACTGCACCAAGTTACTTTCAATCCAAACCCTTTAACATATCTTTACTCTTTGAGTAAAAAGGTCTTATGCTTTACAACATAATTAATACTTATACTAGTGTTGGTACTTAATAGTCTGTGTCACAAACTGAAATTTGATCTAAAGATGTCCAGAGAAGGATATAATGGCATATACCAGATCAGTCCGTTCTTTGCAATATTAGAATTATTCAATAATAAAGAGTCAAGTCATCTTTCATTTATGATCATAATATCTTTTCAAATCAATTTTCTTGGTCTTTAAGCATGGGGAAGCAAATAATAATTTATGAACTAAGCAAAAAAAAAAAAAAACAGGTTTTCTTAGACTTTACATCATGATTATGATTTAAAACCATTTTTGATGAAGGAATTCTTGTGTATTATTGTGTATTATTCAGTGGCTCAGCAATGGTTGCAACCAAAGGTCACTGGGGATGTTACCATGACAGCACGGGGGACACACACAGCTACAGTCGTAGGTGACAAATTGGTGGTGTACGGAGGGTCATCTGATTTTGACTCTGTCACGATGCAGTGCCAAAGTTATCACAGCGATATAGCATTCATTAACACAGGTAGGTACAGGTGTCTTGATTCCAGAATGATGCATCACATTAAAACTTTCATTTTTCAGTTTCCATAATCTGATAAGATTGGAGTTATGCTTTCACCAATATTAGGCTGTTTGTTTGTAACCTGCCATTAATGTAATATGGTGATGTACACAGTATTGTATAAGGTTTCACTAGGTATTTATATAAATGATCAGTACTGCTACTTGATACTTGAAAGCCTGGGCTTAAATCTTATGAGTGACTCAGGAGTATTGTCCTTTTTGGATTATTAGTCCAATCATCTGTATATTTTTTGAAATTATAAAATTTTAGTAAACTATTAAGTTACGTCATTTAGCAGGGCCAGATACCACCACCCCTCCCAATATGTTTGATGAATATATAGTCTCCGTTGTGTAATCCTAGTAGTAACAGGTATTGGTGAATGCATAACCCCATAGCTGAAGATGATCAAATTGTTTAAATTAGAGACAGAAGGTAAGTACTGCAATTGTTCATAAGTTGATAGGTATTGTTCATTGTCCAATCATATTAACCATTACTACTTTTCTTGAGTTTTTCCATCCTGTGTTGAAAATTTATTTGTTCCCCAAAGTTCATAATTCTGTTCAGATTAAAATATGAATGGGCAAACTAACTCCTGATAAATATGTAGAGGTGAGTCAGTGTGATAAATTTCTAATATATTTCAGGATGTCTTTGAAATGTTTAAAAGATTAAAAAAATGTGCCTGATGAGTTTTATATGGAATGTTCACAACTTAACATCAGGATATCAGAAAGCTATATATCATTAACATTAACATGTACAAACACATGGAATATTTAAGTATGATTAATAACCACATCCAAAATCAGCTGTTAACAAGATGTTTCCCGTTAAATTTGTTTATGTTTTGTGCTTTATGTTCAGTTCAAACAGGTTAATTTTCTTTTTATTTATGGTCCAGGAGCACACTCAAAATCCGTTGTTAACAAAAGTGTCCTATTCCCCATGGCTGACATACTAATTCTCCAATGTACAAATAGACAAGCATGCGTTTGGCCTTAATGACAGGATGTACTGGGCAATCTCACGTGACCCATCTGGTCTCGCATGACCACTGTCAAGTAAAGGCACGTTTTATTACTCTCAGGGTCATTGTTGAAGAAATTAGAGGAAAAACATGAGGGAGAAGTTGAAACTAGTAAGGGTGATGATGAGCCCCCCAGCAAGGTCCCGCGTTCACAATGACATGATGTTGGTAATATATAAACTTCCTTATAAACCTCTCTTTCAAACCATTTGCTCGAAACACCCCTTCCTCTACTCAGAATTAGCCATTTCCAGACCTGATGTGCTGCATTTGCTCCTCCTTTCTTATACTACAATTGCAGGTTGTCAAGCAAACTTGCTCTTCCTATTTTTAGCTCAGCTGACTGTAAGTCATCTGAGCTATAGCGATCACTCTTTGTCCGTCGTCCGTCCGGCCTTCTGGCCATCCAGCTGTCTGTCCGTTAACAAGGCACAAATCGTAACCACTGAACCTGGAATCTTCTAACTTTACATCCAGAGAGGTCCATGAAAAATCTCCTTGGAAACCTGGAATTAGGTCTCTGTTACCCATATTCTCAAGCTATGGGGCTCTGAAGTACCCCCCCCCCCCCCCCCCCCAGAATAATGAAAAATTTGATACAAAAGCTCAAATATCTGAACAACTAATGCATTGATTACCATGATTCTTTGCATGGATATTGATCATGGAGTGTTTCATCAGTTTCTGCAGACTGGTGGCGCATTAATTAATATATGGCTCCAAAGTACCCCCCAGAATAATGAAACATTTGATTCAACTGCTCAAATATCTGATAAACTAATGCATTGATCACCATGATTCTTTGCATGCATATTTATCATGGAGTGTTTCATCAGTTTCTGCAGACTAGTCGCGCCACCTGTATTTTTTCGATTTTTTTTTACAATTTTTTTTTCTCTATTTTTGAGACCTCAAAAGATGCCGTCATCTGTTAACAGGGCACAAATCAGAACAACTGGACCTGGAATCTTCTCACTTTACATTCATAGAGGTCCATGAAAAGTCTTCTTGAAAACCTGAAATTAGGTCTCTGTTACCCATATTCTTCAAGCTATTGGGCTCAGAAGTACCCCCCAGAATAATGAAAAATTTGATACAAAAACTCAATTATCTAAACAACTAATGCATGATTACCATGATTCTTAGCATGGATATTGATCATGGAGTGTTTCATCAGTTTCTGCAGACTGGTGGCACCACCTGTATTTTTTCGATTTTTTACTATTTTTTTATCTATTTTTGAGACCTTAAAAGATGCAGTCGTTTGTTAACAGGGCACAAATCGTAACATCTAGACCTAGAATCTTCTTTCTTGACATGTTGGGAGGCCCATGAAAAGTCTCCTTGGAAACCTCAAATTAGGTCTCTGTCACCCATATTGTTTGAGGAATGGGGCTCAAAAATAGCCCCCAAAATAACTAAAAATTTGAAACAAAAGCTCTGGTATCTAAACAACTAGTGCATTGATTGGCATTATTCTTTGCATTCATATGCATCATAGAGTATTTCAACAGTTCCTGCAAACTGTTGGTGCCACCCGGACTTCTTTGAATTTTTACGCATTTTTATCCTTTTTTTTGAGACCTTCAAAGATGTGGTCTTCTGTTAACAGGGCACAAATCATAACTATTTGAGCTTGAATCTTCTTTCTTGACATCCTGGGAGGTCCATAAAAAACTCCATGGAAACCTGAAATTAGGTCTCTGTTACCCATATTCTCCGAGCTATGGGTCTTAGAAGTATCTCCCAGAATAACTAAAATTTGATACAAAAGCTCCAGTATCTGAACAACTATTGCATTTATCACCCTGATTCAGGGTTGGCAAGTTTTAGGCAGGAAGGTTTTAACCATAGGTTTTAACCTGGTTAAAACTGCCCCGCCTAAAACAGGTTTTGGGTAGGTTTTAGGCACCAAAAGTGCCTAAAACCTATCTTTGTTTAAATTTTTGACTTAAAGATCTATAAAACTACCAAACTGGCTGGGGTGATGCAGTCACAAGGCTTTGCTGGGCTTCTGGAAGGTTTCAGGTATTACAAGTAATGCATGATTTCCTGTTGGCTGGCATCATGCAGTCTTCAAAGAGCCTGTATGTTTGTGTGGCCAATGTAAAGTTAATATCAGGACCCTTTAGGGTTTCCTAATGAGTGCCCTGCTACCATGAATGATGTGATAGAGCCTCCAGTATGCCTCCTGTAACTTAGTGTAGGGCAGGGTATCAGAGGTGATAAGACCCAATGGTCATAAGTCCTACTACTGTGTACTAGTAGATGTTCATGTGAACTTTTATACATGACTAGGTTGCATTCAAAGCCCTTGCCCTGAAAAATTGTTCTTGAGTCAAACTTATTACTGAGTGATGCAGTCAAGGCCACTGACCATGACATGTGGGTTTCTCAGGCCTTGGTTGAACATGGCCCAAAAGTGATTATGAATATTCTGTGGTTTGCAACATATTCACTTCAATATATTTTAGCATTTTTCAGTTTTATACTAATTATAGTATTTCATGAGGGTTCATTTTCACAATCTAATCATACAGTTAACAGAGCATTTCCATCATTATATAAACATTAAGTATGTGCACATAATCTAAAAATTTGACAATGGATGACCTTGCTAAGGAAATAAACAACTAGTGGAAATCTTGTTCATTATCAGATAATGTAAAAGATAAATCATATCTTAGTTTATGGCTAGCATAAAAGATCTTTTATTATTCATAAAATCAACCTTTGCTTTTTGCCATTTGAAGCTACAGGCACACAAAACATACATGTTACGTTAGTGAGACTACAGTATAAAGGACTATTCATCAGTGTAAATGGAACAACTTTTTGAATTTGGGAAAAACTTCATATATCACAAAATTTAATCCCTTGTGATCAAAACGCCAGTAAAAAAATCTGGTTATAAGCTTACAGTATTAGCATTCATTTATAAATTGGCAATAATGGAGATGGGAGACCTCAATATGATTTTGGGATACAAGCTAAAACTGTCCTTTGGAAAACCTGAAGTATAGTGTTGTATTCATTTGTTGCTTTTGTTTGTATCATGGTTTCTTGTTTAGCTTGAATAGTGTTCCTCACTTTTAATTTGTTGAGCATATGTCTGTAATGCATTTAGCTGTGTAACAATAAAACATAGTTAAACTGCAAGTCATGGGTGAGGGTAAGTAAGGTTTTAGGCAGTTAAAGGCAGTTTTAGGCAGGTTATAACCTATTTTAGGCAGTTAAAGGCAGGTTTTAGGCTCTGCCCTGCCAAAAAGAGGTTTTGGGCAGCCTAAAACCCAACCCTGCCCTGATTCTTTGCATGCATATTCATCATGGAGTGTTTCATCAGTTCTTGTGAACTGGTGGCACCACCTAAATTAAAAAAAAATTTTAACACATTTTTTTTACGCTAAGCCTATTTATGAGACCTTCAAAGATGCAGTCGTCCCTTAACAGGGCTCAAATTGTAACCATTGGTCCTAGAATCTTCAAACTTGACATCCAGGGAGATCTATGAAAAGTCTCCTTGGAAACATGAATTAAGGTCTCTGTTACCCATATTTTCTGAGCTATGGGGCTTATAAGCACCCCTCAGAATAATTGAAAATTTGATACCAAAGTAGGGCACAAATCATAACCATGGGGCCCAGAATCTTCTAACTTGACATCCTGAGAGTTCCTCAAAAGTTCTCCCCAGAAACCTGAAATTGGGTAACAGTGACCTATATTCTCAGAGTTTGGGGTATGTTTGAGCATCCCAGAAATAATGCATAATACACACAAATTGCCAGATTCCTCATGAAAGGCTGGTTGGATTGTCATCAAATTTGTTTTAATGGGTTGGGTCTTGATGAACTTAAGCTAATATGCATGAACAATGATGCCACCTATCTTAATTAGTTGTCTGGAAGCAAGGATATATTATCAACATGTCAGTCGGCTGAGCATCATGACCCATGGGTCACTTGTTTTTGTTTCAGTCCTATTTTATTCTTAAAAATTGAAACCATTCCAAAACCCTTTTTTATTATCCAGTTGTGGGTTTAAGGTGGAAGGATATACTGGAATGTACAAATTTCTTTCTGTGCATCTTCTTGGGGTATTTGGGTCTTTGGACAACAGATCTTTAGTTTTTGTAGACTTCCTCACAGACATCACTGTTATATAAAGATAACATTTAGAAATCTACTGAACCTCATTTCAACCATAAAACTCTTATTATTAGGTGTGTGAAAACCATTTACAACTTACAAAGTCTTGCCTTATCTCATTGATTGTAGTCATTACACAGTTTGAAAGTTGAAATGCATCTCTATCCCTCAGGAGAAACACTTGTTTTCAAGATTTTTAACTTTTCCACCTGATGACAGAATTATGGTGAAAAACACCTGGAAAACTTGTTTAAACTTATTAATCTTAAGTAAGCTTTACATGTTGTACTAACAACATTACTCACCTTTGGTTTGTTAAGGTATTTGGTTCATACACTCCTAACATTATCATAGTCATTAAATTTTTTATTTAAGCACTATAAAAATTTTGACATTATAGAAAACTCAAAATGAAAACTTGTTGAATTTGATTTTCTAATGGTTTGACATTTTCTTAAATGTTCTGTTTCAGCATAAATTGTGTAAAAGTTGTGTTTTGCATGTTTCAAACAATACTCAGTGTAAGTTTGTGTTAAATAACTCTCAATACACATGGCTAATAGATCAGTTCATTTTATTTATCAGCTGATTTTATTTTATTTACAAGAACACACAATAAGGTTGCTATGCAAATCAATTATGAGATCATAGAAGTATTTCTCTTGTCATGTTGAGCTTTACAAAAATGTGAACTAAAAAATGTAGTCATTAACATTAGTCTTCATGAAATTTGTCAAGCAGGCTTTACTCATTTAAAAGATAATTGCAATTGTCTATATATTAATATCAAGTGTACAAAGTAAACACATTGGCTCTAGTGTGAAAATTGTGGAATATTAAGCCAACCAAATTCATAAAAATAACTAAATTTACTCAATTTGTATTTCATTTCCTTGAGAATTTGCCTTCACTATATTATTAGTTTGCTATTATTATTATGCTGTTTATTTCAGTTGATATTAAGACTGGAGGAGCACTCACAACAACACAGGAAAATAAAGAGAATGCCACAAATCCTAACATAATGACTAATGGGGATGTCATGCCAGGAAAACCAGCAGCAGTTGTACAAGAAAATGGAACAGCCCTACAACAGTAATGAGTAGAGATAATTGTATCAAATGTCAAATATACCAAAGCTAGCAGCACAAGCTAGCAAGACTAGTGAAAGTTTGCGTTGAGCTGAACGCCTAGATAACATTACAGATTGTTCCTTGACACTCCTTGGTGTTTGATGAAGAACTTCATTATGGACACATGGACCCTATGCAGGATAGACACAAGTCTACTATCTTCTAATATGGACACCTAATACAGGCGGACACCTGTCTAATACAGACAGACCCCAGGTTTTGCAATTTAGGAGGATTCACTGTATCTTGCTCATAGTGAAAGATTTTTCTAAAAAAAACTTTGAATTTGGAAAGGGGTTCAAAAGAACTTAAGTCTCATAAAATGCTGAGAGCAAAACATGTTACATCAGGCATGCGTGGATAGCCCTGTTTTGTGGTCATATCAAACATGTAATAAAAAAGGAGGGAATTTCATGGCCCTTGCTTATATGTATTTGAAAACACCTAGAAAACTTGATACCTTGGATATAAACATACAAAAATACATGCGTTGATAATTTGTACAGGCAGAAGCTTGTTAAATATATCACCACATTCTTGATGAAATAAGCCTGGAACTGAGGTGCTGCTGAACACAGATAATTTGTTTTTTTATGTGTATCATATTTGTATATAGATTAGTTTCATATTGAAACAGTGGAAATGAGTTTATTTTTGCTCCTGATGTCATGAAAATTTTTAGAAAGTATAATCTTATATAGCAGATAAGAAAATTCATGTAATGCAATTAACTCTTGAATGGTTTATGGTTGAGCTGGCATGAGAAATCTGGAAATTTCATAATTTCTGGATATTTAGGATTTCCAGATATATATATATATAGATATTTCATGATTTTTATAGGAAATTCTTGCAAATATAAAACTTGGGTCATTTTTTTGTGTTAAGAGCCAACTGATGATACTATTATTAATATCAGCCCTACACATCCAAACCTTAAGTTATCTGATGACAGTTTCATTTATTACAAAGTTGTAACTTTGTGTACATCTGCCACTTTTGAGGAAGGTCAGAAAAAGGTCTCAAAATCTCAGAGCATCATAATCAAATTCATGGCAATTTTGTACATAAATAAAAGATATAAAGTCGTACTCTTGGTTGTTCACATTTTATTTTTGAAAACAATCTGAAGTACCACAGGGCTGTCTATTAAGACCAGCCTTTGGTGAACAGAAGGCCTTCACATTGGTTATAGCTGATCCTTCTAATAAGACCACCTTTGAATAAAGACCATTTTTGGCCAGTCCTATGGGTGGTCTCATAACACAGGTTTCACTGTAAGCAAGCCAGGTGAACCAAACGTTTAAAAAAGGAAGCCAACTGAATATTAAGACCAAAAGTCTGCTGGATTCTGGTACTCCTGCAAAAGAACAACTGCATCTGGCATTGTGAAATGGACTACCAACACCGTTATCTTACACAGCTGTGCTGAAGGGGTGACAATTTAGTACATTTGTGAAAGTAAGTATAGCTCTTGGGCATTTATTATAAAGGAGTGCTGCATGCATATAGCCCAATAACAAGTGTTCATTTTGTGTCACCAATCCACAAAGTGTCACACTGGATGGTCATAACATTTGCAGATATAACAATTCCTGAAAGTGCCTCTCATGATTTCCAGTCTTCAATAACAGGAGCTTGCATTGTACAACAGGTTGTGACTTATCCCTAACCTTGTGCATATAAAACCCGAAATGGAGAACCTTTCAAATATTTTTACTGTAACCATTGGGTAACCTTCATCCTTGTTCAATGGACGTTACCAACTAGATTTCAAATACTCCCAACTAAATGCGTACAAAAAAAAAAATTCAGTCTTATTACTCGTAAGCCCTGTTGGGGGGGGGGGGGGGGGGGATATAAATACCTCTATTACATTGATCCATTTCAAGACATATACTATATAGTGTTCCAGGAATCCCTTAATGTATACATGATAAAGCTTTTGCTGGGATAGAATCTGATAATTATTCATAATATAAATTTTTTATTTTGTTGTGAACCATATCGTGCTCATGCTTCCAAGGAATGACGACGATGTTTCTGGTGCTGGTATGACAGGCGGAGGGCTGCTGGGGCCAGCCACAACAGGCTGTGTCAGCTTGGGTTTTGGCTGTGGCAGTGAGTACATGCTCTTCTGTACACTGAGTGGCAGCAGTGGGAAGCGGACCTGGCTGGTTATAATCGGCAGGACATTGTGCTGTTCTTGACCTCCAGTGTGAGCTGGTCGACTGCTGGTCATCCCTGATTGTTTGTTAATGCTGGCCAGGGAACCAAACAGGACCTGTAAGCAAAATTTATCTGTAAAAAAGTATATTCGGTAAAACACTTGTGTTACTGATGTGGATCTTATGTTTTTGCACAATAGTCTGTCCCTGTGTGCAGATAAATTTAAACTAGTTCATTATAAATCACATTTCACATTCAAGCAAGGTTAATATGTCATTCGAAAGTCATGAATTTTGGGATTTGAAATTTCAGTACTTAACAAGTCATAATCTTTAAAGATTATCTTAAAAATGTTTTGTGTCAACTTTATTATATTTATCAAAGATTCAACAACACATGACATGTGGAAACCACCTTTGACAACACCTGGGCATTTCTCCTTTCAGTTTGCGGTTCTAACTTTGTTAGTTCCACACTTCTCGATCTTGGGTGTTAAATTCCCCTGGGGGGGGGGGGATTAAAAATTATGCCAGGGCAGTCTTCATGCATTCAAGATGCAGAAATTCAAGACCTGGCACCTGAATTATGGACACTGATGAGACATGATATTTTGCCCACAACAGAGAGTTGCCCTTAGTAGGGAGGTTATAGATTTTAGGAACTACTTTTAAGAGATAGCCAAAAAGTGGCCGATAATAGGTGGTGCCCTTTGTACAGAGGTACCCATAAGGAAAGGTTCCACTGTACGTAAATCTGGCACTGCTGGAATCATTTGAGTAAATATTAAAGTAAATATTAAGATCTACATGTTATTACACTTACTGTTGACCTCTGTGTATGCTTGATAAGGTTTGCCTGAATGAAGGGGGAGAACACATCAAGGTCAAATGGGTCAACCTGAGCTTCCAGGGCATCCACCACTCTCTGGACCTCCTTCATATGTTTCTTAGTTGTCTGAAACAAAATAATGTACCGGTAATAACAGAATATCACATACAAGCAACAAAATAAATAAACACTGGATGTGATTTTTAAGGGTTTGATGTAAAGGGTCCTTGCTGCTGAGGGTGACGCAATTATTTTCAAAGTCAGTTGTGTTGCCGTCCCACCAAAGGTTTAATTGGGATTATAGCACAAAACGATCTGTTACTAAAATTTAAAATAATATCAAATGGAGATAAAGTGTAAGAGGAAGAGGTAATAAAGGCCATGGTTGGTTTATATGATTGGTTTGTACTGATGAGCAAGAAATTGTTGCAAATAATATTTTGTAACCTGACCATGTGTTTCCTAATGTTGAAATAAAGCATATGAGCAGTTCGTGAACAAATGATCTGTACTATTACCATGATCATTAGTTGGCTTTTTGATTAACTGTTGACATTTCAGTAGTTTACACATTTGTTCAATTGAATCTATTTTTTATATAATATATATTATTAAATATACCGTATTCGACGTAATAAGCGCCCCGGGCGCTCTCAAAATTAAATTTTTCCAAATTTTTTTTTTACCATAATAAGCGCCCCCCCCCCCCCCCCCAACATCTGCCAACTTCCAAAGTGCATTACGATCTTCCAATTCAACACTGCGGCTTGTGTACACATGTTTGACTTCACAGCACATTCAGGGCAATTCAGAAAAAAACAATGATCATTTAACAATGGTTGTGTAATCTAAGTGATACCGATTTGCAGACGATTTTATTTTGTGTTGCATGAGAGAATTGTCTGAATGACTACAGTTCGAGATTTCCTTTGCAGGTGAAGAGGAAAAATAAGAATGGTAATAAATGAACGCTTTTATAGAAGTCAACGCCTAATAAGGTAGCAGAATATATAAAATGTTCATATAAAAATATGTAAAACAGTATTTATTTGAACGATGAAAAAAAAATTACGGGACATCGATACCCCGATTATGTCAGTCACCTTGCGCAAATACCAAATACAAAATGCGGGGTTTTGGTTTTAAAATTGTTAGGAAATTTGTCATATTTATATCCCATGGAAACAAGGTCCCTTTCTTTAACTTTGTTGACCCGTTATAATACATTCATTTCTCGACGTAGTCCAATAATACAAGCTCGACAAACATTGTCACCTGAGGAAAGGCCGCTTTATATTTATAATTTTAATGCGCTACTGGTTGTCTTGTAATTGAAGTGCCATGAGCGAGTCTCCGTGTATGTCAGTGTGCAAGCCAGCTGACAGCGTCCGCATTCACTGGACTTGTGAACATTTTACGCAGTAAATACGGCACCATATGAAAAATTCATCCTTGTTTTAACATGCATATTACGTGCTACTGGATGGCACTTGGGTAGGCAAGTTCCCAGCATCCCTTGCGCAAGCGCTGTATACACACAGATTAACCCAGGGCGCAGGGATCTTGAGTACACAGGTAAGCCCTGCACGCTGTCAGCAGCATCGACAAATATATCACTGTGTACATGTTTCTAAGTGCATTGACAAGATATTTTTCGCAAAAAATGCATTAAAACTTATATTTTATCAGGATTGGGAATTCCGTTTTGGTCTGTCAATTCCGCAGTTCCGTCCGCGGTCGCGTAAATTCACTGGCTCTACTGTCAGAAGGGCTTTCATATATTGATTCAGTTAAAATCCCTGTGTCAATGGGGCAAGGGCAAACCTTTTCTTACCAATTATTTAGCTATGTGCGCATGGAAATCTGATGTATAAACGATAAATTAAAAAAAACAAAGCATTGTAAGGTTCTTTATTGAGTGTATATTACCACCATACGGACATGATCACTGATATTCATGGCGTCAAGTTCGGCCGACGTAATAATTCAAATTGCCGTAAATTTTCCTTGGCGGCCCTGAGGACGCTGAGAAACTTGTACCAGTGTATAAGACGGCCGTCCTTCATTGCCATTAGCATATAATTTATCGTCCTGTACACGAGCAACTACGGTAAGTAATATATATTTCATTGCATTATACATCCACATACGTACCTGAATTCAGGTCATTCAGTGTTATCTGAATATATGATACACTTGACCACAGATTCTGTTATGTGTAACTAATATTATTATTATATTAGATGATAAAGCTTAACGGAGATTGAATAAAAACTGGTGGTAACTTTTAAGCTTGGCGGGGAGAAATGAAAGCATTACGTTGTCCTTTGTTATATTGGCTAGGAAGAAAAGTGAGGTTAGGGTTAGGATGACTCATCCTTTAGTTTCATAAAGTGATCTCCCAATTCCGGTGGGGGGCGCTTATTACGGGAGGGGCGCTTATTACGTCGAATACGGTATATGTATTTTTTTTAATGAAATGTATACAGTTGAAATATAACTAATTAACAACATAAAACAGGGCAAACAAAGCCTGATCTCAAATTCTGCTGAGGCAGGAAAATAATGAACAAATGTTTGTATAAAATCCTCATTTTTTTATCACATCAATTTTTTTTTTTAAGTTTATATTTCTATAATTTCCAATATAACATATATATCTGAATATAAAAGTTGATTCATAATTCTCAATTGCATCATCATAAATATTAATCTTGTCAGATAACACCACTTCATGCATACAAATGTTTATTTATTTTTTACCCAAAAATATATCTTTTAAATCTGCAAAACAATAAATATCTCAAAATAATACTTGATTTAGATTTCACAATTTTTAATTGTGTCTTTATTTATCCATAATGTGCTTCATATTTTATAATAATTAAAGCATACTGATGGGTTCAATTATATTTGTTAAAATCATTTAAAAGAAAACTGATTTCTTTAATGCTACATTACACAACATGGAATCTTCTGAATTACACCCTGAATTACTTTTTCAATGAAAGTTTTTGTATATTGGAGAGGAATCAGCATTACAATTAAAGATATACAGTGAAAACAATAATAACTAGACATTTCTTGGCACCGCAGGTGCCAGAGTATCCCAAGACATAGTAGGCCCCCCCCCTCCCTTTAAGAATAGGCCCCCATGTTTAGCAGCATATACTGACACTTGGCATATTTATTGTTTCTTTCATCTATCAATCCACAATCTTGTTGAAGATGTTGGTCCTGTGACCTTGATCTTTTTAGAGAGATTTCCTGTGACCTTGACCTTTGACCTCATGACCCCAAAATCAATTTGGATCTTGCTTTTCCAATGGGACATATACAAGTCAAGTTTGAAATCCATACACCAATAAAAACAGGAATTTTCATCCAGAAACTAATTTTTGGACAGATGGCTCCTGTGACCTTCACCTTTGACCCTGGACCTCAAAATTGATAGGGGTTTTCCACTCTTGGCAGATGAATTATATGTGCAAGATGAAAGGTCTGAGATGAAATGTTTGGCTGAAAATGCATCCACAATCTTTTTAAAGAGATTTCCTGTGACCTTGACCTTTGACCCCAAAATCAATTCGGGTCTTGCGTTTACCAATGGGACATATACAAGTCAAGTTCGAAATCCATACATCAATAAAAGGAGGAATTATCATCCAGAAACTAATTTTTGGACAGATGGCTCCTGTGACCTTCACCTTTGACCCTGGACCTCAAAATTGATAGGGGTCTTCGACTCTTGGCAGATGAATTATATGTGCAAGATGAAAGGTCTGAGATGAAATGTTTGGCTAAAAATGCATCCACAATCTTTTTAAAGATGTGTCCTGTGACCTTGACCTTTGACCTCATGACCCCAAAATCAATTAGGGTCTTGCTTTTCCAATGGGGCATATACAAGTCAAGTTTGAAATCCATACATCAATAAAAACAGGAATTATCATCCAGAAACTAATTTCTGGACAGATGGCTCCTGTGACCTTCACCTTTGACCTTGTGACCTCAAAATTGATAGGGGTCTTCTTCTCTTGGCAGGTGAACTATATGTGCAAGATGAAAGATCTGAGATGAAATGTTTGGCTGTAAATGCATCCACATCTTTCTAAAGATGTGTCCTGTGACCTTGACCTTTGACCTCATGACCCCAAAATCAATTCGGGTCTTGCTTTTCCAATGGGTCAAATACAAGTCAAGTTTTAAATCCATACATCAATAAAAGGAGGAATTATCATCAAGAAACTAATTTCTGGACAGATGGCTCCTGTGACCTTCACCTTTGACCTTGTGACCTCAAAATTGATAGGGGTCTTCTTCTATTGGCAGATAAACTATATGCACAAGATGAAAGGTCTGAGATGAAATGTTTGGCTGAAAATGCATCCACAATCTTTTTAAAGATGTGTCCTGTGACCTTGACCTTTGACCTCATGACCCCAAAATCAATTAGAGTCTTGGTTTTCCAATGGGTCAAATACAAGTCAAGTTTGAAATCCATACATCAATAAAAGAAGGAATTATCATCAAGAAACTAATTTCTGGACAGATGGCTCCTGTGACCTTCACCTTTGACCTTGTGACCTCAAAATTGATAGGGGTCTTCTTCTATTGGCAGATGAACTATATGCGCAAGATGAAAGGTCTGAGATGAAATGTTTGGCTGAAAATGCATCCACAATCTTTTTAAAGATGTGTCCTGTGACCTTGACCTTTGACCTCATGGTCCCAAAATCAATTGGAGTCTTGGTTTTTCAATGGGACATTTATAAGTCAAGTTTGAAATCAATACATCAATAAAAGCAGGAATTATCATCCAGAAACTAATTTTTGGACAGATAGCTTGTGGCCTTGACCTTTGACCTTGGGACCTCAAAATTTATATGGATCATCCACTATTGGCAAGTGAGCTATATATTGAAGATGGAAGACCTGGGATGAAAGTTTGGCTTAAAATGCATCCACAGTATCTTTTATGATGTCAGTCCAGTGAACTTGACCTTTGACCTCATGACCCTAGAACCTATAGGGTTCTTACTTTAGTGGGGGGCCATACATAAGTCATGTTTGAAATCCATATGGCTATCAACACTGGAGATATCATAAGAGGTGTGTGATTTTCTCCATACATGGCAATATTCAAAGTCAAGGCCACTCTCATAGGAAAGGTCATGACCCCAATTAAAAATCCATCATCCCATAACCCATAACTATGTATATGCATAAAATAAAAGAAATCTGTCCATTAGTTTTTGACTTATAATGCTCATAGTACTGTAAGGTGGCAATTTTGGGGGTATTAAACGGCACAAAACAAGTAAAGAATAATAGGTGGCGCCACCAGTTTCTGGAACATGACAACCCTATCCATGATCTTCCATCAACTTGATTTTGGGATAAATCCATGCAAGATTTCTTGAGATATTAAAGAATTTGTGTGATTTTCCCCAAAATTGGACCTATTCAAGGTCAAGGACACTCTCCTAGTAAAGGTCATGACCTCATTTTAAATATCGCTTGAAAACCACGAGATGGTGACAGTGACCTTATGGTTCTTAATATGAGAGTTTATAATTGTGGATATCAGTCACGGAAGGCTTAGTTGACATGGGGATGTAAAGGTCATTGCACGGGTGACCCGGGGCTTGAACTTCCGCTACACGGCTTCAAAGGTCAGCTGGTATTCAGCGATCAACTAGCAGGCAAAAGAATTCACGACGTATGTGAAGTGGATCAAGCTTTAATGTGACGCAACTTTACATGCATAAACGGATATGGAACCGCGAGTTTTTCATTATGGAAAGCATACCCATATAGTTAAACGGAAAGAAAATGTACATCAAAAAGCGGCAGACTGGCATATGCGTCAAATTGACTCATGATATAATAGTAACGCAGATTAGGAAGTGTCACTTGAATGGCGACTTGTCAGAACCGGTAGGTCTTGAACTGGGCAAATTTAAAATTTGCATTTAATGTTAATAAAATGAAAATTTCGTCAGTTCACAAAATATAAAGCATAAGAGATGGTTAAAAGTGTAAATTATTGGGGAAAGACGTTTCACAAAGCACTGGTTAAAGGTATTGCCGATTATCGCTCAACTTACGTCGTTCCATGTACCGGGAAAGCTGACAGAAACGGGTTAAGTACGTTTTACAAGTCGCACCCCGACTTTGCTAGAAAATTCTAGTTTTTAGAATTCGATTTCCTAGTACAAGTCGCGACTTCTGCAACGACTTTTACGGTACATGCAGAGAATCATGGTGATCATTGCAGTAGTCATTTAGCTCTTTCAGCTTTTGTATCAAATTTTTTATTTTTCTTGGTGGTACTTATGAGACCCATAACTCGGAGAATATGGGTAACAGAGACCTAATTTAAGGTTTCCAAGGAGACTTTCCATGGATCTCCCAGGATGTCAAATTGGAGGATTCCAGGTCCAGCGGTTACAATTTATACCCTGTTAATGGAAGGAAGACCGGACAGCCGGACGACAGACGAAGATTGATCGCTATAGCTCAGATGACTTTCAGTTAGCTGAGCTAAAAATGTTAAATTTGCAGAATAAATCAAGTTATATTCTTTCTTCAATCTCACCTCTAAGTCTTCCTTTCTGGCAAGAATGTTGTTCAGAAATCTCAAGTCAAACAGAAGCTCCAAAGCTCTACTCTGTGTCAGTCCAACCTTGGCCTCAGCACTGGCCTTGACCTTCTCACTCTCCTGCAGAACCTTCTTATAAATGTTTATCACTCCATCAGAAAGTCTTGTGACAAGGCCTTGGAGAATGGACCTAGATAAAGGCATCAGTTATCATTATATGTATAAATACATCTAGAATTTTACTGAAAATTTGAAAATACTCATTTTTTTAAGTTCAAGATTTAGTTGCAGTCATATTAATACTTAAGGAAAGTGCAAATGAAACTTCATGTTACAATGAGTAAAAATTTTAAATAAATTCATACATTTTCCCCATAACAGTATTTTTACAATTTTTTATACATTTCGTCATAAGAGAGTTTTAAATATCATCAAACAAGGTTAACTTTAAAAGGTAACCCCAAAAAATGTTTTACTAAATATAAGTAATTTCAAGAGTTGTATCCTAATACTGGTGAACACTACAAAAAAATAATTAAACAAAATATCAGCAGGACTGATGCTCCACACAGGATTTAGCGAGTAGTTTACATCAGATTTCACTCACTTGGTGAGGGCGTGTCCTCCAATGCGATTTATCTCTTCACATACAACATACAACATTTTCTGTATGGGCCAGGAGCTCTGCATCGGAACCCGTATCGTTGACTGCACTGTCCTTCCGTCCTCGGTCTCTTCTTTGATCTCCCGCTCTTCCCAAGTTGTCGATGAACACAGAATCGTATGACCAGTCATGTCAAGCAAGGACTCCTCAAGATCGTTAAGGCTGATTGTACACACATGATCCACCCAAATTTGGTACGCTTCTGACCCACATTTCATTAAACTGTCCTTGACCTTGACCCAATTTGGATCCTCAGCTTTGATTCTGCTGCCATGGAAACCCTTTTTCAGCCTGGAAGTGGTTTGTTTATCTGATGCTGTAGTCATGCATTTTTGTAGATGAGGGCAAAGTTCAGGTACAGCAGTCGTGAATCGAGCGAGGGTCAGAACTTGGTTTATCATCATGTGACTGTTCTCTGCATCCTGACTGTTTTCCAGCTGTTTTTTACTGGCATACAATAAATTGGTGATATGTTCCACCAGTTTTGAAATGGATCTATCACATTTTTCTTGTATAAAGGCCTGCAACTTGGTGCTATCAGCAGCACAGTCAAAGGGCCCAACATCTTCTTTCGAACCTGCAGATTCACTAACTTTACTCAAATAATGAGTGCCATCTTCTAAGAAACCTCTGATCTGACTGTCCAGGTCACTGCAGAGGTTTTGTACAACAGGAGTGAATGACCGTGTCTTCATTAGAAGTTCTCCCCCTTCTGCTGTACCCTTACTGCCAACAGGAACCCAAGAGGAATTTGCTGGAATGTCGAGCGAGCTCTCTGACCAGCTGTACAGGGACAGATCACGTTCAAGAGAGAATGACTTGTCTTGGTCACTGGTCAGGTCAGCTAGGATCTGTGTTATCTGTTGTTTACCAGAGTTTATAGTGCTGTCAAGGTGACCTTGCAATATAACCTTGACCCTATGGAGAAAATGGCTCTGCAGAAATTCCTCCCATATAGAAAGATGGAAACCAAGGACTCTCTCACATACATTTTGCCATGTAGCCATGCGTTTGTCTTCCTTCAAGATTTTCCACAATTCATCACGGATTGCAGTCACGCCTTTCACTGAATTGACATATCCAAGCAGCTTGGTAACCCCAACCCTGACATCACTGACACATGTCTGAACCCACTCCTTGCAGTTTTCCGTCAATTTTAAGGTAGTGATACCAGTTGGTGGGGTTTTCAGCCTCGGTCTGAAGGCAATGACGCACTGTGGGAGACATTTCATGGCTGCTGCTGTGTCAGCTTCTGTCAGAATGCTGCCACGGTTGTCCTCGCTTGTCACTTCATCCAGTATCTGTATCAGGAGGTTGCACGGTGGTCCTGTGGTCTCAGCCTGTCCCAGCTCATCACGGTAGAAGATTGTGTACACCTGATGGATGGTCGTCAGTACACTTAGCACCATGTCACATACCTGTGACTTCACACTGCCCCCTGTCTGGTCTGGCTGGAACAACTCACGGACAGTTCTCTGAAAAAAAAACCCACCCAGGTTGATACTTAGAATAGGCAAAACTGCATAATTATAAAACAGATAATGTGTTCTCTTCACATCTAGTGTAGTCAGCCCCTGGCAGTTCATGGTGACATATTTAAGTTTTATGTATAGCTAATGATGAGAACTCTGATTCACTCACTTATCATTTGCATACCTAGACAGGGCTATTCCTTCTAAAAAAGAATCACCTAGCATTTGACAACTAATCCATCTAGAATTGAATCACCAAGTATTTGACAACTAGTTAGTCTAAAAATGAATCACCTAGCATTTGGAAAATAGACTGTTTAAAATTTGACTCACCCAGAATTTGACAACGAGTCCATCTAAAAATAAATCACCTTGCACTGAACAACTAGTCTGTCTAAAAATGAAACACTAGGCATTTGACAAAATGTCAGTCTAAAAATGAATCACCTGGCACTTGACAACTAGTCTTTCTAAATAAAAATCATCTGGCGATTTACAAGGGCAGGCAAAAACAACAGAGATACTTTCAGGACCTTGCACAGATGCTAAATCCATCTGTAAACAGTTTGGCTATGGCTGGACCCATAGTTGCATTGAACAGGATAAATTAAGGAGTCTGCCAAATTGCAAACTAGAATTAATTGTTTCTCCAGTGCAAAAACAGATGTCTCCCCTCCCTATGGGCCTTCCATCCCCAAATTTGAGGAAAAAAATAAGTTCTACTTCAAAAGTTTGGGGTTTACAAAAGTCCTTAAATTCTGCTGGTTTGACCCTGAAGATTAAGGTCAAGGTCACCAGTTTCCAATCACCTCCATGATTTTGGTAGTAACATTTCACATATCAAATTTCATGAAAATATATTGAGTGGTTCAGAAGTTACAGTGTAAAATATTTCTATATCTGCTGATCTGACCTTAAAAATCCAGGTCAAGGTCACAAGTTTTCGAACTCATCAAAGATATTTGTTAAAACAATTACTGTTTCAAATTAGAGGGAAAAATGTGATACTTCAAAAGTTAAAGGGGTTCACCAAAAAATTTGTATTTCGGCCTATTTGACCTTGATGATGAAGCTTAAGGTCACTGTTTTTTTTTAAATCTTCTGAGATATTGGAGAAACATTTTAAATTTTAAATTTCATGAAAATTTGAGTGGTTCAAAAGTTATTGTGTTCACAAGAAATGACACAGACGACTACAAGTACAGATGACAATGACAACAACAGATGACAATGACAGACCAAACACAATATGGCTCCCCACCCCCCCCCCACCCAATAAGACATAATTACAGTGGGATGTTTTAAAAATACAAAAACACCAGGATAACTATGCAAAACTAGAAAAAAAGTTAACATATTACTGCAGTAGATGTAACTATCAAAACTACTTACAGCTCTAGCCAGAAGAAACTCTGTGAAGACCTGGCGGGGTGTGGAGTCTTCTAACAACATGACAGAGGCAAGACATGAGGCTGTGACCTTAAATATATGTAAATGACACATCTCATATTATTATATAAAAATACATGTACCTAAAATCAAAATAATCAACTTCTATTGATTGTTTTATACTTTATACAAATAACTTATTCTTAAATACTATTTTAGCATTATCGAGATGACAATTGATACAGAATTGTTATTTTTGTTAAAAGCCTGATATCAGAAGGTGTCATATTCAATAATCTGTCTATTTATTTTAAGACCCAGGCTCAGAAAGCACATGTCAAATATTGCCTTCATTGAGATCTGATCCAAAACCGTGCCCCAAAATCATTTAGTGGTCAGTTGCATGTTTGTTCATATTTCTGTATGCTTCACAGGTGTCAACAAGTTTGAATCTCAGCAGATAAAAGTGTAAGATGATATGAAAACCTTGCACACACAATTTTCTTCACAATATTTAATGTAGGGGTCCATTCATAAATGTATAGTTACCATCAGTAATTTATAGAAATTCTAAGTGCACTACAGTTCTGGTTAATCTGGAAATAAGAAAAAATTATCTCACCTGATCTGAGCACTGGGCTGCTTTCAGCTGGTCCTGACAGCCCTGTAAAGAGATACATTTATGTCATACAACTTAAATGTTGAGCTTAATTTGACATTTCTGACATTTTTAACTTAAGATTTATTTACATTACCAAGATAATTCACTCAATTTTTTATTTTATTGTGAAATACTTCTAACATAAACACATATCTCACATTCTTTGAAGCAATTTTTACTGTGTTACAGTTGAACAATAATAAAATCCTATTCAGGTTGCTGTACTAGATTATTTAAATGTTCTGATAATAATAATTCTTGTCAGAGCCATCAATAATCATATCAATTCTAGTCAGAGCCATTGATAAATCAAGATATCGAGATCAAGTCTTACAAAATCAAGGACCTTTTTCAAATTATTTTCTGACTGATCTGATGCCATGATCACACACTACTAGGTAAAAATATGCATAAATTTTTGTTAAATCAATGCATAGAATAAATATTTTACTTTTTTTTAACTGGAGGGACTGAAAATAGGGAAGGTGGCAAAAGGTACAAAATTCAAGGAGATGTCAAGGACTAAAAAGGAAATGGGCTATTTTTCAAAGGCATTCAAGCCCTCACCTTTAACATTTTAAATTGATCATACAAGTTTTTCAGGGAGCCTAATCCACACTGTATACATTGTGCAAGGCTTGTTAATTACCTCCAGAATTGTATTTCTGAAACTGCTGATGGTGGCCCACTGTCTGGACAGGACCGGGAACCAGGTTGTGATTTTGGAAGACTGCGGCGACTCCATCTGGAGGGAGGCGTTGACATGACGGGCCAATAGATAAAGTCTTGTGGCCAGCAGGTAGTCCTCATTGTCTATTGCACTCCAGATCTAAATCACAAACCTCACATTGATTATTATGTTGAGTGAACTAATTTTAATCTGTGTAACAGCAGAACTGTTTCTCAGTGTCCTAAAACCTCAGGAAGGTCAAAACTCTGTTTTATATTTCTGTTCACCACTTTTTACCTGCTATCAATATTTCAGGCAACCATCTAATGTGAAATTGTGAATACTTTCAGTTCACTCAAGGGTGTTCTTATTAGACAGGTGGTCTTGTTGGACAGTTGGTCTTTCAGACATATTCTACTGTAATCAGGTGTTTATGTAGTTCTTTATGGCACACTGAGCTGTCACTCCAGCATGTAGTGTATTACTACACTCTACATAGATAGAAGCTTTTCTGAAATCTATTACCACAGTACTGTTTTATACCATTGTCGAAATAAAGTGCAGGGGTTTTTTCTGTGTTGCCCTTACCTTTTCGGGCATATCCAGCAAAAGTTTTATTTGGGCCGCAATGCCGAAGTAGTTACTCTCACCGTCCTTCCTACAACACAAAAAAACATAATTCAAATTTAAGTATCAGTTAATAACATAATTGAAAATTGTGCACATAGTTTTGCACAAAATGTCCCCTATAAAATATATGTGGTTGTACATAACAAGTTTACCGTCTGTGTTTAGGGATTAGAGCTCTTCTGTCAGGGTGTTTTGAAAGAGGATAGATGCTTCAGCATTGAAGAACAGTTTACCTGACAACATAAAACATGCCAATTCTTTAGTTGCCTGTCAATATTTAGCACAATATAAATACTGTCAATAATAATAACAAGCAAATTTGTTATTTCCTCTGCTTCTGACTCTTGTTATCATCATTCATGCTTGCCCAATGTTTCAGTTTTTATTCTGGCCTGAAGATGCCTCCACATGTCATTGTGCCTGTTTTAAGTTTTCATGGTCCCCTGAAGATGTCTCCACATCATAATTTTGGTTGTGAAATAGGAACAAAATTTCAATTTATTTTTGTTTTGGAGCTGGTTAGAATAAATTTTCAGACAGACACTCCAAAGCCTATACCAATCAAGGAATAATTAGAGCAATCACTGACCAAAATTTGAATGATATCAGATAATATTTAAGAAAGCTTTTGCACAGAAACAAAAAAATGTGACGGACAGACAGACAAACCAAAATCAATGTCCCCCGTTCCGAGGAAGTGGGGGACAATAAAATGCTCCACAGTAACTAAGAGGTAGATACAAGTGAAATGTATTATTGTGTTTACCTTGCTTGATCATGCCTTGGTTTCTGTGAGGGTGATATTCCATGGACCATGTGAGTTCTCTTCAGATTCTGGGTGTATTCCTCAATCTTCCCTATAGATTCCTTCACCTGGAAAACAAAATCATGTTCAATCTCAATCAACTGTTTAACAAAATTTTAAATGCTTTCAATATTTTGTGAAGTCCAAGGGCTATTTGTAGGCATGTCATTTTCACAAATCTCTGTGGCCTGACTTTACACCTGGTACTGACATAAATTTGTATTAAGACTGTAAAGTATTGTCAGCACTCAATAATAAGGCACAAGCACATGAAATAAGTAAACATATTTGTAAATCTTCTCTTATATTTTCACTGTGTAGTCTTTAAATATTAAACATTAAAATACTTAATAGGCTTATTAAATAATAAAATGGTTCCTAAAGCTATTGATACAGCTCATCTCTATCGATCTAATGTGATTACCTACTGAATAATGAAATCAAGCCAATAATCTGAATGCATAGGGAAGCCTACAAATAATTATTTGCTATAGTGTACACTACAGACCTTGATTGCACAGTTCTTCATCTCTGTGATGGTGTCAGCTGCTTCAATAAGTTCTCGGTATCGTTCTCTGATGAAAGCAAAATGACTGTCATTTTACCTATCACATTCACTGTTTCATACAATATTACAGAAACGCAGGTAAGTATACCTGAAAACAATCACTTTTGCTGCTCTGATTCTTCAAACCACCTTGTGCAACATTTGTTACCATCATTTCTGACAGCATCCCACTACTTAAAGGTACTGATATCACTAACAATAAACTATAACAAACATGAAATTTCTTTTTAACAATAGCTGTACTGTATCAAAAAGACCCTTTATTTCTGCATTTTGGTAAATCTCCATGGATATATGTTACTGGTAATTTCTGCCTGTTGACAAACCAGGTACAGAAAATGGTACAGATCACCACATAATAAAGATGTATGGATTTGTTGTTAATGCACATTTTCTGTTGTGTTCCTCAATCAAAGCATAATATCAATATTGAAACATTCAAAATGTAATGGTCACTTCAGTGCATTATACAGCATGACTACTGTCATGATTAGAAAAAATAGTGTAAAAACCTGGTTATAAATGTATTTATTTACAATAAATTTACAAGAACCCTCAACCAAACAATTAAGCAAAAAAATGTTGTATCCACATTGCAGTAAGTATAAAATCTCATAATTTTCCTTGTGTATTATAACATGATATGAATATTCTGACAAACTACTTCAAAAACTCACCCCACCATCTGTCTCAGGTCTTCCTTCTTCCTCTCAATCTGGGACCTGGGATTACATTGAAACTGATTACATCTAAATAAATAACATTTAAACAGATTACATTTAAATTGGTTACATGTAAATTGATTACATTTAAATTGATAACATTTAAATAGATCACATTTAAATAGATTACATTTCACTGTCATAAAGCTAGAATAAAATTAATGTTTTTTGGAAAAGGGGTGTTTAACTACCTATATATATTAGTTTTTTGTTTTTGTTTTAAATCTTTTTTATATTTGAGGTGACTGCTTCATTCTTTTACTGCTAGCTTAATGAAGTATATGTACATCTGCAGAATTCCATTCCGGTTTCCGACTACTTGACGGGGAAGTATCACATGCCTCCTCTCATTTTATATCCAGGTGCTAACCTGGCCCAGTGACTACTGCACCTGTGGGCCACAAATGTGTAATCAACCCCTATGCTTGGGTCACTAAGGTACCCCAAAAAGGCGCACTTCTTTGTCAGTGAAGCATGGCTGTTGGGAAGGACCTTCCTATTAAGCCTACAAAGTGGCCACCCTTGGTGGTGGCCGACTGCAGAAAATCTCACAGCCTTGGCTGAGAATTGAACTGATGATCTCCAAGCTTTGAGCCTTCTGCTCTAATTAATTATCTTGAGAAAAACAAATTGGGTTATAATTGTGCACCTCCCTCCTCATGATAATATAGTTAAATTCACTAACACAATCTGGTTCTGTTTATAGTACCTCAAACACAATTTCGGATATAGAAATACATCAAGGGTATACAAATAATGGAGACAGAAGGTGGGTAAACTGGCTGTCATATGAGAATATTTATCATTTTTTTTTTAATATGTAATTTTATTTTGAAAATACAAATAATAATTTTGTTGAGTAATAGACAAATTAATTCATGCAACAGCTGTAGAATTTTGTTTTCGAGACAAAGTTTCAAAATTGACTTCTTTATGACAATGCAGCCTTAAATAACTAAAAAGGTATCAACTTAAGTCTCTATCCACTCCAGTCAATCTTCTAGTGACATTATCTAACCATTAGAATGTCCTTCACTATTTTTTTCTTTTAGGTAAAGTTGATATTGGTATTCTGTATACCTGAATGTATAATGTTCATATTTGTCTTTTATAAAGTCTGACTGCAGTAAAATGATAGCAAGGTGGAAGCTTGGTGTTACAGATCCAAACAAGGGACCCATGGGTCACTGTGCTCAGCTGAAGTTGACCTTGAAGGTAAAAATCTAAAATAATATCACTTTTTTCAATTAAATCTATTTTTTTGATAATATATATTATTAAATATATGTATTTTTTTATTTTATGAAATGTATACAACTAAAATATAACTAATGTCCCAAGTCCACTGATGAAAGGACTTGGTGGTGGTTGGGGGGGGGGGGAATGGTGGGAGTTATCTGTATTATTATATCTGTATTATTATAGTGTATATACATAGGATTTTCACTTCATTCAAAAATGCTTACAAGATAAAAAAAGGTCATTCATAATTACTTAATATTTAAAAAAGGACAGACAAACTGGTAGACAAACTAATTTGATAATATATGAAGTTTCAATTATTTCTGAATTATTTATTATGTCAAATATTTTTAAAGTTTAACATCTGCAATAATACACAAATGAATATATAATTTGCTTTCAAATTTCAGACTTAAATAGCTTAATTCCAAACACATACAGCATATAAAAGTCATTTCAACAGTGCTTATAGGAAAAATCTCATAATTAATATATATTTAATGATAACGGAGAGATGTTGGACAGAGCTGATCACTTTATGTTCATTCTCTTAAGGCAAGAATATGTTTCAATGAGATCTAATCCCATTTTTTTAAATTAATTAAATTTTACACATTTGCAATAAAAACTAATTTCCTAGTGCACAGGTGCACAGGAATCAATGGCAGCAGAGGGGGGTGGGGGGGGGGGGTGGAGATTGTGGGATTAACAACACTTCTGCATATATACATACAGGGCAAACAAAGCCTGATCTCCAATTCTGCTGAGGCAGGAAAAAAATGAACAAATGTTGGTATAAGTTCCTCAATTTTTTTTTATTATAAAATTATATTTCTATACATTTCTGATATAACATATATATCTGAATATTAAAGTTGATTCATAATTTTAAATTGCATCATCATAAATTTCCATCTTGTCAGATAACACCACATCATGCATACAAATGTTTATTTATTTTTTACCACAAAAATGTATAATTTTAATTTGCAAAACAATTATTATCTTAAAATAATACTTGATTCAGATTTCACAATTTTAAATTGTGCCTTTATTTATCCATAATTTGCTTCATATTTTATACATTTAAGCATACTGATGGGTTTAATTATATTTGTTAAAATCTTTTAAAGAAAATTGATTTCTTAAAAAATGCTACATTAACACAACATGGCATCTTCTGAATTACACCCTGAATTACTTTTTCAATGAAAGTTTTTGTATATTGGAGTGGAATCAGCATTACAATTAAGGATATACAGTGAAAACAACAATAACTAGAATATGGGTAGTCGACAAGCGACTACGTGTATCCGCCTAAATCAGAGTCGAACGGGTGAAGTGAGGCATGGATTGAGTGGCAAGGGGAAACAGAGTGAAGTTTTGCATATTAGCATGGATGTCTGCAGCCAAATTGTGTATGTAGGTTTATAAATTTAAGCATACTGATGGGTTTAATTATATTTGTTAAAATCCAGAAAGCCGTCCAAGTTGTATACATATGCAAAATTTAAGGCAGATCAGTCAAACCACTTCATCAATATGAGTGATTTTAGCCCGTGGCAGACAAACAGATGGACGCTGTGCAAAAATGGTTGCAGGTGGCGCCACGAGTTTTGCGTATGATAAAGAGCTATGTGAGAACTATACACATGCAAAACTTTGGCCCAATCGGTCAAACGGTTCCTGAGATATGAGCCTGGATGTCTGCTGCATTAACTAGAATGTAGGTGGCGCCACCTGTCATAAAATCAAGAGAGCTGTTGGGGATGTATAAACCTGCAAAATTTTAGGCAGATAAGTCAAACCACTGCCGAGATATGAGTGATTTTATCCCATGGCAGACAAACAGACGGGAGCTGTGCAAAAATGGCTGCAGTTGGCGCCACCAGTTTTGCGTATGATAAAGAGCTATGTGAGATCTATACACATGCAAAATTTTGGCCCAATCGGTCAAACGGTTCCCGAGATATGAGCTTGGATGTCTGCAGCGTAAACGTGAATGTAGGCGGCGCCACCTGTCATAAAATCAGAAAAGCTATCCAGGATGTACACGCATGCTGAATTTCAGGTGAATTAGTCAAACCACTGCAGAGATATGAGTGATTTAAACCCAAGGCAGATGAACAGATGGACACTGTGCAAACATGGTTGCAGGTGGCGCCACCTTTTTTTGTGTATGTTATAAAGCTCTCCAAGGGCTCCATTTGTGCAAAAAAATTTTCCTGATCGGTCAAACGGTTCCAAAGATATGTGGGTTTATGTGTGGAAACAGACGCACAAACGGACGCAGAGCGCAGAGGAAAGGTCAGAGGTCAAAACAAAATCGGGGCGCAGCAGTTCACATGTGTCCCGAACATAATCCCGGGTTTTTGTAAAATTCCGCCCAGTGGTTACGGAGCAGTTCTCCGGACACCTACGCGGCCGCGGGTGGTGATATTAGAATTACTGTACACCTGTCACAGCAGGGAATCTCCCCCAGTGACTGTAACAAATCAGAAACCCTGGCATAGCTGACTTCCACTGACCTGGAGTGGAACCCTGCATCTGGACTAAGCAAATGACTACAATAGCGCCTCATGAAAAAAATCAATTACTAGCCCAATTTTCAAGCTCTTATTTTCAAATTTCAGATTTGAACAAATTGAATACTTGTTTTACATGCTGTGAAAGTTTAATCAATAGTGCTTACAGGAAGTGCCATGGTCAAAGTTGGGCAAAATTTAAGGTACTGATATTATTTGTATGCTAATAACTTAAAAAATTTACAAAATTCAGATCTAATTTGGGGTAAAAAAATCAAATCTTAATTAAACAAAGTTATATACTTGGGAAAATAGTCTCTAGTTTCAAAATTGTTCATGTTAGGTGAGTAAATATTTTTCCTGATTTTTTACAAAGTCAATTATGTTTAGGCCCATAACTGAAAGAAATTATACTTAACGGACTTAATTTCTGGCATGTATATAGGAAATATATAGGAGATTACTTCTGGTAAATATTTAGAAAAACTGATAAGTGGTTTTGATATAAGGCAGTCCTGAAGTGTGATAATAGGTTTCTAATGGAAATTTGAGGTTTTTCCTAAAAAACTTGAAGGAACAAAGTCATATTGACCCATTTTTCAGTATGGTAGGAGATTTTAGGGGACATCTAACAGTATGCCAAATTTTGGAATTGTAGGTCTCACGGGTTCAAAATGTGCCAGTCTAACACACAGACAGACGGACAGATGAAAGGACAGCCGGACAATGGACCACAACTATAGCTCAGATGACTTATTGTCAACTGAGCTAAAAATTATAAATACAAGCTTCCCTACTGACACCAATTACAGTATACTAGCAGAAAGGTAATGTAAAAACCCAAGGTATGTGGATAGATGATTTGTGTCATCGAAGAGCACATCTGCAGTAGCCTAATGAGCAGTAGCTCACAGGATAGCTCAACTGGCTAATCAGAAACAGGGTTATCTGAAGATAATTAGAAGGGGTCAGAACTTAGTCAGGCACTCAAGTCAGAGAGTTGAACAACCAAAAATTAACAGTAGCCTGGCCAGCAATACAGAGTTTCCCAATCAACCCTTGGTGGATGCAGTGCACACATGGTAGCAACTGGTTTTATACAGTTATCAGAAAGATTAAAAATGTTTGTAGTCAATTGATGATTAAACTGTAAAATTCCATGTACGAGGCCCCCATGTAGAGTAAGGCTTTACATTCCTAATTTGGACTTCACAATATGAAAATGTTCACACATTTATGAAAGCTATGGGATGAATACTTTGAATGGATGAGTCAAACTGATATGGGAAAAATGCTTTTACTAAAACTTCCAGTTTAATAAGGTTATCTGCCCTTGTTATGGTACTTGATAAAAAAACTTTAAATTAATAACAAAAAAAGGCAGTTTTAACTTCAACATCATCACAAATATAATGCCACTACACACATGAATGACATCCAAACTGGAATAAACATGAACAATTATTGTAGCTTGTAAAATTAAACTGAACATACATATAAATCTTCATTATAGCTTCATTGGAGTTAATACAATATTTTACAAATCAAACAAATATACTTCAGAATATGATGCTATAACAAAATAATAATGCTCACTTCATATGTGTATTATGAGGGTAGATCATTTATGCACTGCAAATAAACTTTGACTGGATTAAAAACAGACAAAACACAATGTTACAGTTGAAAGCTATGAACGATTCAGTTGAAACCAAAAATTTACCTGGTCTTTTTCTCAATGTCCCTGATCTCATCGATGGTGAATTTTTCAAAAAGGACATTGGTGTCAACCTCATGGGTCAGCAAACCTGTTAGTAAATAGAGAAAACAGTCTGCAGGCCTGACTTCAGGTACACAATTTATAAAGAAGTGCATAACAGCTGACATTATCAACATTAAATAATTATTATAATTTTAACTGTTCATCAAAATACACTTGTAAAATTAAAGTTTTTTCTTGACCTGTGGTGTCAATTTATCTTCAAGGGTGGGGGGGGGGGGGAAGACATGCAGGGTGGAGAGATGACTCTCAAGGGTGGCCCTGGGGGGGGGGGTGAAGGTATGACAAGGGTGAGAGGGTAATCAAAGTTCGGACAAAACAGACATATATATATATATATATATATATATATATATATATATATATATATATATATATATATTAAATATACAAAACATGTGAAAATAGACCTGCCTGTGACCCACAAGTCATTCTACAGCTTTGCTAATAAAGCTAGCTTCACTAGCAAGGCCAGTTGAAATCTGACACATTTCAAATATATACCAATTAAGTATAAGGTTTTAAATATAAGATATATTTTAAATTCTAAACCATTTAAGACAAAATATTTCTTAGTAAACTCTGAAATGGAACCAGTCTATTATTCTAATTATTAATATATTTCATTTCCAATATTTTGATATTATTCCTTCATTATCATGGGATATGATTACTTTTACCATCCTCCCTTGGGGATATAGCCTCCCCCCCCCCCCCAACCCCACACACACACACATACCCTGACACACACACACAAAATGAGTGCCCGGACTCCGGAGTCCCTAAAATAAATTTATGGCATTGATGTCAGTCACCATTCACGGGAACTCCATATTTAGAAACTGATGTGGTATATTCATAAGATGATATCTAATGAGATGCAATATTTTAGCACTAGCAGAATAAACTGTTATAAGGATAAACAATATTATTTTAAAGTTATTATGCCCGGCCCACCTTTCACCACGTCAGCCATGTCGGACTTTTGCTGACATCTATCGGGCAAACGAGGAATTAATTAATTCTGGAGCTTATCCCCTCTAAAAAGGACCTACGCACAATTTCTGGCCAGTTTGTGGTTGACAGTTAAAGCATAACTTGAAAGAGTCAGGCTTAAAGTATAAATAAACAATAGAACTATTATCTTGAACCATTTATAGTTAGTAAACAGACATAATTTTCTTTAACAGAACATTTGCGTTTCTTTGGAGAGTGTCAAGCACTTAACGGAAGTTGATATCGCGCAGGCGCAGGTGTCCTAGCAACGCTGCCGCCATAGTAAATGTCAACCTAACGTCACCGTGTGTTCGTTCGCAACTTGTTTAGGTGCTAATACCTGAAAGAAGTCAGATTGTATTTAAGATATGCCGCCGAAGCAAGTGAATCCGAAGGCAAAAGGGGTATGATAACTCGTGTCGCTATGTAAAACCTCATGTGTGCTTTTCTTTGTAAAATTGCAGCATCGTCTGAATGACGGTTGCAAAACAGGTGCTGCCAGTGTCTGTGGTGACACCACAGACAGAGCTTCAAATAGTTTAGTATTATTATGTTCGTTAACTTCATTTTAGGGTTTTAATTTAAGCAGTGCATAATATGTACAACCGTTGAATGTGCCCTAAGGGCGCTCAGCAGGTTTCCTGTTATTGGTTCAGGCATTATTGCCAAAGGCATAAGGCATAAACATAGCCTTCTTATTTTTTTCTCTGTCAGTACTACAGTTGTATCACAGAGTCACTGAGAGTATTAGTGATATATTGACTATCAGTTGTATCAATATTAATATGTGACTTTAACTGAAACTTGCAATGTTAAGAGATCTTCTGTCAAGAAGTACAAGTATTATTATTATTATTATTATTACTATAGAATGATATTGTAATTTAAACTATTAATTATCATAAATATCAAGGGGTATCACTGTTTGTGTCACAAAAAAAAAATATGTAATAATCATACAAGTTGTGGCAGTACTAGTGTAAGAATACTGTTTTTCTGTAGAAATATAATTGACAGCACAAAAATGTTTTTGTTTAAGCCAGTGTAATATTATGGTATGTTTAACTTTTGGAAAGGTTTTTTTAAAGTTTTAATTTGCAGATATTTGAGATTTTATGGCCATCTGATATGAGTGAAAGTGTATGATTAACTGCCTTTCAATTTTACCAGTTTATTGAAGATTTGGTGAAAGTGAGTATTTACTCTGAAATATCATGATTTCAGTACTTAGATACTCAGGTTCAGCAAATTATTTGGGTGCCGGACCCCAAGTGGATAAAAAAGTTAATTTTGTGCCCTGTAGAAATGCTGAATGGTTGAATTTGAGTTGTCCTTAAGATTTTCACTTCATATATGAGAAGAAAAGTCTGTTTCTAAAGCTATATTCTTTCACAAGTCACCATATTATTTGTGCTATATTTGCATGTTGCATGTCCATGATTATTGTCAGGTACCCCCAGGGGGTGGAGTTGATAAACGAAAGCAACTGAGGCCAGTGAGGGTAAGTCAGCCCTGTGCTGATCCAGCTCACCAGACTGGGTTTAGTGATATATGCTTAGGTTGGGTTTCACTTTGGGTGATGCATATGAAGCAACCAGCTTTAACAGTCCAGTGAAAAACATGTTTATATGGTCCTTTTCTGTGGAAAGCTCTGACCCTGAAACATTCATGCATGAGTATAATCTAAATATAATTAAAAGGCAGAAAAACTACCCACTGATTTAAAGTGCAGTGGTTATATCACTACTAAATTTGGAATTTATCCATGAGTTTCTTCCTTTTCTCCCCTACTCACTGGTGTATATTTTAATTTTGTTATGCTATAATAGCTATTACTATATTACATCAAATGCATCAGCCAACAGATTGGAGCCTCGCCTGTTATTCACATAGTTGTGTGTTGCTGTTTATTTTGTTGAGTTGCCTAATCTGGTGGTGTTTTATATTGCTTTCATGACCCTGTTTACAGGCTGGTGGTCCGCCACAGGGGCGACCAGTGAGGCCTAGTCGTGTAAGCATGGTTGGGCGAGCACCTTTCATCAAGGTATACTAATGTTCTGCAATTTATCATTTGACAACTTTTTATAATTATGCGAACAACAGAAACATTGAATATCAGGATTATTGATTGCACATATTAACTCAACCTGCAAGTAATTAAAAAAAAACATGAAATCACTCACTACAACAACCTTAGCTTTTATCTATCAATAATAGACACAGATTCTTTTGAAAATATAACCCAGGCTTGATCATATAAGTATTTTGCTTAAATTTGTTTCAGGAACAGGATCATTTGGATAATATTTGTTCAGTTTGTTCTTTTTCCTCAATAAACAAGTTGTACATATCATTTTTTGGTATTTAAAAATAATTGAAGAATAAATTAATATTGGAAATAATTCAAATTACACAGTCCTCACATTATTTTTACCAAATTTAGATTAAAACTAAGAACAATTTTAAAGCTTTTAATTGTCCTGACTTTAAAAAACTGTACTACAAATATTTGGATAGTTCAAAATTTCATGCCACATATCTTGCTTTTTGTTTTTATAATTAAAATTTATAATGAGAAAATCTGAATTTAAGTTTTCTGAAACTACTTCCCAAAGTAGGAATATTTTTTACAATAATGATTTTTATTTTGCATTCAGATTACAAACAATATAAAGTCCAACCATGCAAGTTCTTATCAAAAAATGATAACCACTTATATTAGTTTCAGTGAATAAGTGAACTGCTCCGAAGCCTCAATTAATACAAAATTTTGATATTACATTTGTCTAATTTATGTTCTCAAAATGATTAATGTTTTACAGAAAGGTCCATCTTAACACCTCCCCCCCCCCCCCCTCTAAATGTTTTTTTTTAGTTTATTTCAAATAGCTAGTTAGCTAGTTTAAAAGATAAACTAGCAAGTAGATAAGTAGAACTTGGTATTTAGACCAAGCAATTTGTTCATGTATTCGTTTGTAGTGAGGAATAGCTGTAGCTTGTCAATCTTTTGTTTCATTTTTTATACTAGTATTATATGTGCTTAAAACAGCGGCTTTGGTTCTTTGGTGAATAAATAGCTTTTCTGGTTTAATGTAAGTCATCAGTGATAAAGTACTGTCTGTGGGACTTGACATTTATTATTTATTAGCATTAGTGTTTACCATTGTCACTTGCCATTGTTGATATGTTTTCTGAGAACATTACTTATACTTTTGGACATGGTGCTTTTGCAAGAGAAAGATGTCTAAATGCCATGGACATCTCAAAGTACATAATATGTACCATGTACTGTTATAGACCCTTTGCCTTATAAATAGTTGACTACATTAATAAAAGGGTAAAATATGTACAGGAATATGTACATTTTATTGCTCTCACTCTTGTCTCAACAAGCAGACCCATAACCCCCAAGCAGACCCATACCCCCCCCCCCCCCATACAATATTCCAGGTTTTTCTGCTAGATATAAAAGTTACCCAGTTTTGACCAAACATCTAAAGATAATGCTGGTCTCCATCCATCTTTGTATGATGTACCAATCTTTGTTATAAATTTGTCCTGGCAAATTATCATAGCACATGCTGGCCAGTGCTGAGACATTTCAGCATGTATCCCAATCATGACCCCCCTCCTCAGGGCCATTACTCAGTTTATCTGATGTGAAATGTTGTAGGATTCTTAACTTGAGATCTTTCTTTGGGACTATCAGCTTATTCTGATTCTGTAAAATAGACCGTACAAATCTGCTTGATCACTGACACTTGCTGTATCTGTTACAGCATTTGGTTTGTCAGACTGTCCATATTAGTTTTTTTAAGGCCCGCTGAAGGTACAAATGCCATTTTGTTGAAACAGGGGTACAAGGTATGGCAAGTTTTTTTACATATTTGTTCGATATACCATTAATTGTTTATAGAGTTATTGGTTAGTCCTGTTTGAAATTGGCTTAAAGTCACTTAAAGTGAAAAAATGGGTGCATTGACTTTTTTCTCTTACACTTTTTATCTTGTATGAAAGGCAACAGGCACCAAATGATTTTAATGAATCAGAAAGAACGTGCATTTTGTAATATATACTAATCATGTTTCAGGCAAGGGTTAAGAGGTCCTCTGTTGGGTTACCTTGCCTTTAATCTGTATCATATTATAGCCAAAAAAGAATGGTATACAAGACTTGTCAGATGGTTGGGCCATTTTGATTGTTCAAAAAACAGAAACCTGCAGTGGTCTCTGTACAAATGAATTGATCTGGGTAATTTTTGTTTGCATCAAGCAGAAGTTCAGTCATGGTGGGGACTTCTTCTCTCTGCCAAGTGCTCCTCCTTTTGTTCCTTCTGTACCAACATAAAAAACCCATTCAGAGTGAACAAAGCCAGTTTAGGACTTGGTTCATTTGTATGATTGTTGATTTACAGGACTATTTCAGCACTGGTCAGCTTGTAGCTTTGCCTTGACTTACAACATAAGGATCCACCTCCCAGTATTCTGGACACTATAAGGCTGTCACATCAGAACTTAAAATTTCAGTTTTTTTGGCATGTCCTTTTTATGTTTTTCATGGGAAAAAAATCAGTTACTTTTATCCTTATCTGTGAAAACTTTGTTTAAGATTTAACACTTAGGCAAGTTAACCAACATGATATACATACATAAATATATACCACTCCCATATAGTTTCAGTAAATTCATTCATAAAAGGAATTGATTTAATTAAGAGAAGGTTTCATAGCTAATAACACCCCAGGTCTGAATGGAGGAAACCAGTCTCCATGAAAAGAAAGTTCTAACCAGACTACATTTATTAACTCCCAAATATGTAGTTTCATGATGTGAATAAAATAACTGTTTTAATTGGTGGATGGTATTAATATATCTGTCATTGATTAAAATTTGCTATGTAACAGATCTTTTCTAATTCACAATAATCAACCTTGGGTATAACTTTGCATTATAACAATAAATCGTTTGTAATGCACAGTAAACAGGTGTAACTTTTCAATGTTCTTTGTAACCATGATAACAGAAAATGATTGATAGTAATGGAGTTCTGTTTTGTTGAGCAGGTGCAAATATGATGAAATGTTAAAAATTTTTGTCTTTTTTTATATTTTTTATTTTAAAAACACTAATAAAGATCATGTAACTGTTTTAAGCTAAATAAATGTGTTTCAACATGTTTGTATGTGTGTGTAGAAAACTACTTACTTACCCTTACCAGTAATATATATTTTGCACACAAAGCTTAAGATTTATCATATTTCAAGATATTTAAAGAATACCTCATACCTTCATTCCTAAAAAAGGAATTGATTGAACTAAGAGATTGATTTAATAAATTGGTTTAATAAAGTGTCAGAAGCTGGACTGACCCAGTTTATAAATAGATTTTTTTTGTGGATCAAAAGTCATGTTTTCAGTGAATTAATATGTGAAATTCCTTGTAGGAAAATATTTGAAATATGGGGTAGAAATGTCCACTGTTATCATGAAGCTAGTTTAAGTGACATGTTTAGTACCACATTTCCATAAATTGATTTTTTTTTAGAATTTCAATAGAATATCGTTATCAGGAATAATGGAATCACTTTTCTTTGCTGATTATATATACCAGTCTTTTATGAATCTCCTAAATAAAGTTTTCTTTTATTATGTATCTATTGGCATGTCCTGGTGCTTTAACCATAAATGCATGTGAATTATTGAAAGTAAGACGTAATACCCCAGGCCAGCTGGCCTGTCATTACTATTACAGATGATTTACGATCTATTTTCTGCCATACATCTCTCCTTATAACCACTGGTCATGCCAGTCTGTTGCAGCAGAGTTATTAATACGCAGTAAGAACCAATAAGGGAGCAAGAAAAAATACAAGTATTCATATCCAGTGTTGTCATGACCTGTCCATTAGATTTCCAGATGTGATTAATGATCCTGTACATTCCATATATAAGCATGACTCTTGTCCCTTTAGTCAGTATTTTTCATGTTGCATACTTGGACACATTGCTCCATCATGTTGTTGAATAAACTTATGCGTCTTCGTGGAAAACAGGATGAAGATGATATGACAGAAATGGGAGAAGGCAAAGAAGATGAGTGGATGCAGGTGAGAGCACTTTTTAAATATATACACCTGTGGCTCTGTCCTGCATATATATCTGGATATTTGTCTGCATACCTGTTCATAAACCTTTGGGTGTCACCATGATAACTTACCATAAATGTGATGGATTTTAATGAAAACTCTTTACCTATATAGATACCAATAGTTTCTCACATTAGTTTAAATTTGGGCAAAATCTCATGTATATTTATGAGATCAGAGGTACAAATTTAATACTTATCAAAATCTGTGCATATTCATGAGATCATTGGTCACCAAACTTCCTTTGTTGTGTCACCAAGTTACTAATATCAGGAATTTGATAGAAGTTTATGAAACTCATATATATGTTTACCAGTAAAGTATTGTGCTTAAGTTTAATTCTCAGTTTTAACCATGCATATTACATACAGGTCAATCAATTTTTTTTACAAAGATTCTATATTTGTATTGTTAAATTGTTAAAAAAAGACAATATGCTGTTAAAATGCTGTGTGCATGCTAAGCTTTTCTGATGTTACCAGTTGAATGAAACTGTGAGTGGGATTTTCAGGTTTAGCTTGTCCAGATGCATTGATGGAAAGTGCAAATAAATGTATAAAATGTAAAACAGTTTAGCTTAAAAGTTTTACTCTGACTTACACCACTTGATTATATAATTTCTTTTACAGGCTAAAACGCTGGTGAAGCCAGATGATCAGCTGCAGCTTACAGAGACTGTAAGTTATTTTCATGTTTATAGTCTTAATATAGATGATGCTAGTGATGAAGAACAGTAGTCTGGAGTCGTAATTTACTTCCTCTGTTACTGGGACTTTGACCTAAGCTTTGGAATTTTTCCAGACTTGGATCCCAGGACTTGAAAAATCAGGCCAAATCCATCTGTTATGTTCAGTAGACTGAAAAGAAAAATTCTTTCACTTAAGGCCTGACTTTCAAATTTGAAAAAAAAAACATTCTATAAAGACTTTGATGTGTGAGCTATCGACAGAACATAACAAAAGCAAATTCATACATTGTTAAGCTTTTAAGTCTGCATTGGAAGCTAAATGTAATTAAATATCATTTGTTAACAGACAAAACATAACATGATAATCTCCAAATTTCCATGTAGAGTGCTTTTAATACAGATACATGTATTTTTACTGGACTAGGATTTTTGTTCAAAAAGCTCTTTGACTCATCTGGGATGGACATGGATGGACTTGGACCACTAGGTCTTGGACTAGAGTTTCTTTAATTGTGCATGAACTAAGAATTAGATGGTTTGGACTTAATTTCAAAAAGTGCTTGAGCACATCATAGGAAATTAATGAATTTTTATGCTTCCTTATATGTATGCACTTATTGAACAATGAAGGATTCAAAGGACAATGGTTTTGTTGGGAGGATTCTTTTTTCTTTGACTTTTTTTTCATAGTAAAGTTTAATTGATGTGAAGGTACCGTCTTGGAAGCTTTGCATTTTGTTAGTTGTGATGTATTGTTATTATTTTCTAATAGGAATTGAAAGAAGAGTTCACCAGGATTCTGACGGCCAATAATCCTCATGCTCCACAGAACATAGTCCGCTACAGCTTCAAGGTCAGTGCTTATATCAAAATTAATATCACAAAGCATAGTTTTCAAGGTTGGTATTTTTCTAAAGATAAGTTATCAACAGCTTCCAAGGTCTGTCTTCATACCATATTTTGATACTTTTCAGATACTGGTCATCTAAATGTACAAACTAGAAATAAGCATTCTAAGGAATGCAGGCCTCTGCCATGTGGGTGGTCCTTATTGTGGGATGCTCCAAAAACATGTTTGCCTTCACTTATTTTGCCCATATTCCCAGGTTAATTCATGCATAAGTGACTGTTCATTTGTGAATATTTGTGGCAGTCATTCCTGGAGCCACACAAAAATTTTAATCTTTCTTCACCCATTCCCTGAAAAGTTCATGAAATTCATGAAAAAGGAATGAGCCCATTACCTCCTGGTGGAGGCAAATACTGAACAGACTCCACTCTTTGAGTGTCAAAATTGCATACTATACAGATCCTATAAATCTAAGTCCATTTCAGTACAAAAGAAAATAAAAAATTTGGTAGATATAAATATGGTAAAACTGAAAATTTTCATCCAGTCTGAAAAGTATGTTCATCCATCCAGTATCCATGAAATGTCTGCATCCATGTTATAGCTCTTTCAGTTTTGTGAAAATTTTATTGTATATATATATATTTAATACAGGACCGTCAGTTCAAGCAAATCCCGACTGTTGACCAGTTGGCCATTCACTTTGCTTTGGATGGTAACTTGATACACAAGGACTCTGACGAAGCTCGTCGACAAGCCACCAAAACTGGTGTGGCCGATGGTGAGTTGTCAGTTAGTGAAGTCTAATATAGTGCTGTCAAGTTTGCTTTTATTTGAATTTTGTCCCAAGATTGTTGACCCTGCTTTTACTTTTCTTAGGTGATATTTGTGGGATTCATCTGCCACAGACAGAACATGCCCTCTATTAAAAGTAATGTTTTTTGCCTTCATCTGAATTGATATTTCTGTCTACTACTGAGCTATGAATTTTAGTGAACAATATATCAGTTTTAAAGTTTCTTGCATCACTAACAATTTTCAGCTCAGCTAACCAATATTCGTAGGTTTGACAGTCTTGAGTTATGAAAGCCTGAGTTATGACAGTCTGAGTTGTGACGGTATGGCCATAGCTGTATTTTTTTCCCCAACAAATATATAAATTTACCACTCTTGGTATTTTCAGCTGTTTTAAGTATGATTCAGTACTTCTTCAGCAAATTTCTAAGAGCAATTGACCTTAGGTTCAAATATTTGAATTCCTTGCCACAATGTTTATTTTTTAAGGAGATATTTTGTAGCAGAACTTCAGGAAATATATGACTTTCAAAATTGCATCAATTCATATAACGAAATGTGTAGGATAAAGTGTTTTTGCTTTGGACTCATCATCTTAAGTAAATCCTTTGATATTGCAGTAATTTTTTCATATTGTAGCCAGGTATAAAGTATAAAATATTATTTATTCATGACAAAGAAAACATCAGGAGTTATATGATTAGATTACTGCTCAGCATTATTTCTTTGTAAATGTACCAGAGCTGTTTCAGCCCAGACAAAGATGCAACGGGTTTACAGAGTTAATGTACCTTTTTAGGACTATATCTTTGAAAGTTATAATACTGATACCTCCATATTCCTCAGCTTATCTTAAAAAACCCCTTAATCAGTGAATTCCAACTTTATTGAAAAAGATGAAAAAATGTCTGTATGCCTGGATACTAACCTAAAATAAGATAATTCCCACACACTTTCACAGATATATCTGAAATGTGTAGTTCTTACTACTGAACATTTAAGCTGTATAGACGGCTAATTATTGATATTTCACTTGTTTCACTTGAAGTTTAACCTTTTGTGGTGTTTTTATGAAGCTTTTGTAGATGAATAGGCATTTGTACATTTGATAAAGCTTTCCATAAGGATATTATGTTTTACATAGTGCATTGAATCTTTGTATGAAATTTTCCTCACCTGTTTTACCTGTGTATGAAGCTGACGACAGAGTGGTATGCTCCTCAGGCAGCAGCTATACACTGTGTTAGTATCAGGTCTCCCTGGCTATAACTGCTATGTATAGCAAGGTTCTCTGGGTTTGACCAGCAGGGTGCGCACAGAGCAAAGAATGGTAATCAGACCAATGGGAGCATGGTATCACATTGTGCATCCAGCTCCAAATTTTAATCATGTAACTCATGCTCCAGTTGCTCTGATTACACCAGGACACACACTGTGCCAGAACCAGTGTAATTAGACCAACGAGAGTGAGTGTGGCATGTTTAAAATTTGGAGCTGGATGCACAATTGGTACAAAGTTCTTATTGGTCTGATTACATTTCTTTGCTCTTTGCCAACTCTGGTGGTCAGACCTAGAGAACCTTGCTATACAAAGCAGCAGTTACAGCCAGTGAGAACTTGGGCAACTAACGTGTATAACCGCTGTGTGAGGAGCTTACTGAGTAGCTGTACTAACAAGGCGCCTTGATTGATATTTGCTGTGTGTTTATGTTATCCAGCTGTACAACAACAGAGATCGTATAAACCAGGTAACTTTAGCTGACAGCTATGTGTCCCCGGAGCATGCATGCCTCCTGTCAGACAGTCACATGTTGTATAAAGCATAAGTGTGTTTAACAGGTATTTTTTTAGCCGTCAAGGTATCTAAGGCAGGTGTATCATACAACTGCCTGCTTTTCATATATCAGAAATACACTGCCATGGGATGTACAGTGCACCTAAATTTCTATATTTTTTTATAATTACAAATGCTTTTGTACCATTGCCTAGCAATAATGCTATTTCATTATATGGTTAAAATGCATAAGGCATTAATGTAAAATAATTCTTAATAAAAGTATAAATAAAGTTCAATCTATTTTATTTATCTTTTTTTTAAATTTTTGCTTGATTCTCTGATGTGCAAGCTCTGTATGACAGCATTGGAAATTAAATTTCATTAGATGTTTATGATTTTAGACTGACGGCAGAGGGAATTATTAAATATTTCATTTAGGTTGAAATTCTGCATTTATCAGATCAGTGAATTTATGTGTAAGTTAGAGAACATGGCAAGGACTGAAAGGACCCATGTAGAGTCCAATAGCACTATGAAGATGTAAGTTTAATTGAATATATTTTTATGCCCCCGCCACAAAGTGGCCTGGGCATATAGTTTTACCCATGTCCGTCATTCCGTCCTTCCGTCCTTCCGAAATCAAACAGTTGTACAGACTTTTTTTCGCAATGCCTGCAGATATTGGCCTGATTTTTGGTGTGTGGGCAGATATATACCAGTTACAGATCGAGTTCGCGTTTCGTCCCGGTTGACCTTCTTTTGACCGTTTTACGGCTCCTAAACTTAGAAAATTTCATGAAAAATTGAAATTTCATGACTAATACACATGTACGGACTTTTTTTCGCAATGTCTGCAGATATTGGCCTGATTTTTGGTGTGTGGGCAGATATAGACAAGTTACAGATGGAGTTCGCGTTTCGTCCTGGTTGACCTACTTTTGACCGTTTTACGGCTCCTAAACTTAGAAAATTTCATGAAAATAGAAATTTCATGACAAATACACATGTACGGACTTTTTTTTCACAATGCCTGCAGATATTGGCCTGATTTTTGGTGTGTAGGCAGATAATGACCAGTTACAGATCAAGTTCGCGTTTCGTCCCAGTTGACCTACTTTTGACTGTTTTACGGCTCCTAAACTTAGAAAATTTTATGAAAAATAGAAATTTTCATGACCAATACACATGTACGGACATTTTTTCGCAATGCCTGCAGATATTGGCCTGATTTTTGGTGTGTGGGCAGATATAGACAAGTTACAGATGGAGTTCGCGTTTCTTCTCGGTTGACCTACTTTTGAACGTTTTATGCCTCCTTAACTTAGAAAATTTCATGAAAATATAAATTTCATGACAAATACACATGTACGGACTTTTTTTCGCAATGCCTGCAGATATTGGCCTGATTTTTTGGTGTGTAGGCAGATATAGACCAGTTACAGATCAAGTTCGCGTTTCGTCCCGGTTGACCTACTTTTGACCGTTTTACGGCTCCTAAACTTAGAAAATTTCATGAAAATAGAAATTTCATGACAAATACACATGTACGGACTTTTTTTCGCAATGCCTGCAGATATTGGCCTGATTTTTGGTGTGTAGGCAGATAATGACCAGTTACAGATCGAGTTCTTGTTTTGTCCCAGTTGACCTACTTTTGACCATTTGACTGCTCCTGAACATGAAAGTTTCAAGAAAAATAGAAATTTTCATAACAAATGCATATGTACTGACTTTTTTTCCTGGCCAGATAATGACAGTTACAGATCGAGTTCGCGTTTCGTCCCGTTTGACCTACTTTTCATGGTTTTACGGCTCCTAAACATAGAAAATTTCATGAAAGACAGAAATTTTTATGGAAAATGCACATGTATGGACTTTTTTTCACAATGCCTGCATATACTGGCTTGATTTTTGGTGTGTTGCTTGATAATGACCTGTTACAGATCAAGTTTGCATTTTGCCCTTGTTGACCTACTTTTGACCATACGACACCTCCTGAACTTAAAAAATTTTTCAAAATTTTACAAATGTTTCTAATTTGCCCCAGGCGGGGGCATTCGTGTCGTTCCGACACATCTAGTTATGAAATAAAATGACATGAAAAAATTAAATTTATACTTATCATAGATATGATTGTGTGAAAGATTGTTTCTACAGATGCATCACCGTTTAGTCAGCTATTAGTTGTTAAACTGTAGTTTTAGCTACTTCAGTTTACAAGTGCGTACACCTTTTATTAAATAGAGGTAAATATGATAAGTGGAAGCTACCCAAACTGTATACACTCAATTTAGATAAAACTCATTAGCTCTCCTTTAGCTTAAGTATCAAAGAAGCTAAAAGAAAAGCTATAAAATGAATTATACTTTAACACTTTATTTTTTTTTGTTTTTTCCCTTCACACCTTTTTTATTTTAATGATCATTCATAATTATATTTTTGGCAGTCAATAAAATTAGGAAAATGAATAGCTAACTCGACTGATGAAATTTTTGTTGTGTTTAACAAAAGTATCTGGAATTGGGGTGGTTTGGTATGGTTTAATCTAATCCCTAATTGCTAATATGAAGAAAATTGATGTTTGTTGTGATAATAAGCCTAGTTGTTACCTACTTCAAGTGATTTTAATAACTTTGAGTAGTGTTAATGTATTACAACAATTTCCCTGCAACATATACCTTTTCATAGTTTGCGTTTTCAGATTCATTGCAAAAATGAGGTAGTCCTCTGTTCCATCTTTTGAAAAGCAGCACTTTATTTTGTTTCCAGGGATGACTCTTGATAGTAATTTAAATTAATGAAAAACATTGGGGTTTCTCTGCAATGCAGTGCATAAATGTATTGCATAATATTTAATAATAATTTACTTTTTGAACATGCATTTTGTATATGAAATATTTCTGTGACTGAGTATATTTGCTCAATAATAAATACAGTTTGGTAAGGCTCTTTTAAAATGCCATTTGGAACTGCTGAGACCTGTTTTCAAGTGTCCCTGTTGAAATTCTTTGTAACCATTGTTTCATTATGACTTTAATGTTATATAGTGCTACCTATTAAACTGTCATATTTTTATGCTTTCTGCTATTGTGCTTTATGCTGACTTTCAGAAATGCTTTGCATATTCATGCACATGTTAAATGATCTTGAGCCCAGAGGGCTGTTTTTTATATAATGTTATAAAGATATTTTAATCTAAAAATAATAGAACTCCCAAGGAAAAGCACAAACTTGCCGATTGAAGCTTGGATGCATGGTTTAAAAATGAGCCATTTTTTCTGTATAGATAATGATATACTGATGTAATTTTTGTGGGGGAATCCTTAGAAATAATTTGGTTGGTCTTATTGATTGCAAGACTGTGTAAACCATAAATATTTATGAAAATACCTGGCACTTGGTCAGGTTCCCGTGTAGTGCAACCATACACTGCAGTATTCATGACAGCATTGATTCATGAGGTGAACAGGTGGTATAGATTATTCATAAGCTATTCTTGATATGCCAGTTCTAGTACACAACAAGTGATACCTGAACGACAAAGAAGTAATACTCTTGTGTCTATGTGTGCTTCTCTGCTGTATAATTAAGAATTTGACAGGGTGTAAACTGGCTTTTTGTCGCTCAGGCTTTTGTATGTTCCTGTTGGACCTCCCTACTGTTGTATCCTTGGTCTGTTTATTTTTGTTATGTCATTACTGTAACTGGTTCCACGCAGACATAATCACTATATTAAATATTTTTCATTTTAACAGTATTTTTCAAGACATTTTTTATAACCTAATATTGTAAGATTTGTTATTGAGGAAACATTTTATGAAACTGATCATAAGTTGTTATTCAAACGCATGCAAGTAACAAGCATTATGAACATAAATTTGAAATGACAACTCTGTTTACATGGTGTTTTTGTGGTGTAATGTTTGTTTATTGTGACTTTGTGATTGACCCTGAGTTTATGTAATGTCTGATTTTCATCTTTATCTTCAGCCGTCAGTGACCATGCAGTCAGTGAAGCAGCAGAGGAGAAGGCTGAGGGTGCCGAGGGCGAGGGAGGTGAAGGAAAATCAGATGAAGAGGTAGGTTTAACAAGCTAGGTATTATATGATGGAGAATAGGTAACATGTGGTGGAGAATCCTTTTCAAGAAGTGCTTGACAACTGTAACTTCTTTTACCAGCAGGTTGATGAATTAATAACTTGGAAGAATTAAGGTAATATTGATGAAGGGATATCTGATTGTGAAAGAGATGGATGAAACTCTGGTGGAATGAGTGAGGTCATCTGGTGACTTGTCGAAGGATTTCTCTTACAGATGAAACACAACAAAACAAATTTAGTTTTACATCCCCAATATAACCAAAAGATTTGTCCTAATAGACTGGCAGTATATGTTAGGCTTACATATAACAACCATTCCTAATTTGGACAGACCCTTTGGCCATTTGGTGATTAAAACCTAAATTGCTGTGTTGTTATATTTTTTTCTGTCAGAAAAATCTTACAATGTGATAAGGAGTACCTAAGGAATAGGATGATGAGGGATATGAAGGGATATGAGTAGCTGTTGCTTTGACATGTGCACTGATGGATGAGTGAGGGAGTGAAAGGTTTTATATCACAGCAAGTGTATATATCTGTATAATATCATGTTAATTACCCTGTCAGAACTGTGAACTTCCCGAATGATCCAAATAAAAAATAGAAACTGTCTTGAATATTGAAGTTTGGGATAATGCTGTAATGAATGACACATTGGCACTTTCAGTATCTTGTTGATGAAATCATTTACTGAATTTCAAGAAGTTACCTGAATAAAGGAGAAGCTTCTTTGTAATCCTATTAAAATAAATGTGTTAAAACCAAAAACAGTAGAACGCCGTGTTTTTGTGAATGCCTTTATTTAGAAAATTAGTTTTTTTTTCAAAATTTTAAATGAGGTACCAAAAATTTATTTGTTTTTTAAGAAATATTTTCCAAGAAAATAAATATTTCAAATGAGTATTTGTAATTACAAGTCACTAGAGCCTGCAGTCAGGTATGCCCAGTGGTAACCCTAATTAATCAATTCTTGGCCGATATCTCAGGTGCAAAGGTGTGAAAACTACAGCCAGGCCTGCAGTGCTCAGCTTCCTTTATCCCTTGAAAATGACTGAGCAGTTTATCCCATGCATTTTTGCCTTATCAAACATATCCCATTTGCAGGCGTAGTTTGTGGATGAGCATCAGTGAGGTATCATTCATACATCGCCTGTTCTCAAGCAAGTTTAAGTGCGCGGCCATAGAATGCGAACATGGCCATATCAATGAACAGTTAATTAACTCTCAAGAGCAGTTGTGTCATCTACTTAAACTTGCCATTATGCAGTTTATTCATTGTTAATAAAAAACTTACTTTTCACTCATTACATGTATACTGCCCTTGCGCAGACTGCGGGCTTTTAAAGAAACTTGCCAACAGCGCTGTCAGTTGACATTTCCCTCCTGTGAATTTGTTGAATATGGCACTCACTTTTCCTTAACACAGGTTAGACCGATTTCTAACAATCAAGCTCTTCAATAAATGTAATATATGATACATGTCCAGGGCGTCCATTACGTAAGTTGAAAATGTTTTTGAAAAATTGGCACTACTGTATTGGCACAGTTTTTTTTATCAGGAAACACTACCTCATTGATCTATATGGAAGTGTCCACCATCACTTTGACTGCTGTAAACGTTTATTTTTATTAAATGTTCAGGATTTATATGTACAGTGAACATTTTTCTCCTGTCATTAGGAAGGAGCTGAGGTAAGGGAGAATGACACAGTCTTGAATATTGTTTTACTGTATGTATATGGCACTGGTTGATCGAGGTTTCCCTAAGAACACTATCTGTTCTATGTCCTGTTATTCCTGATACTGGCAAGTCATAGCTGGTGTACACTGATAATTATAATTGCTATGTTACAATTTATATATCTGAAAGGGCAGCAGTCATTGAATGAAAACATGAGCAGAGTTTTCAGAGTTATGATTCATATAGAAACAACAATGTATGGTAACAAATGGAGCAAAACTGTATGATAAAGAATCTTTCTTTAATCACATATTAATATATATGTGGAAAATTTAAAAAATTATATTTATTTTAATATATATTACACAGAGTAAAATCACTGTGTGTAAAATGTATGTATTATAAATTTATATAAGCTAAAGCATTGAAACATCTCTGTTGACTTTCTATTATGAATTTATAAACTTTTGTATTATTAAAATATCTGTAGGATAAGGAAGAGGTAAGAGAACTAATAGTTGTATTGTTGTTGGACACTATACTTACCAATTATGACACTTAGTAACAGTTGCTCTGTAGCTATCTATTATTGGAGTTATGCTTAAACTACTTATCATCCAATAATATTAAGTTTGAGAGATATCAGTACTAATTTTGCAGTGTGTATTTTTTGCCATAATATGTAAGATGTTTGAAGCATCATATAGAATTTTATTCATAGATCAACACATCTGTATTCTAGGAGAGGAAAAATTGCCATTGGTTTCTGCTAGATACTGTTCCTTATCCAAATGCTTTCTGAAAACTACTGAACACTTTAACAGGTTTCAAATATTGACTGTCAGTTGAATTTTGCTCCAACTAGCACATTGGTTCAAGCATAATGCTCCCCTTGGAGTGTCTCCTTGTTTAGTCCATCAAAATGAAAGCTTGTTGCTCATTTTATTAGCTCAGCTGGCTGAAAGTCATATGAGCTATAGCCATCACTCTTTGTCTGTCATCCATATGGTTGTCCAGCTGTCCATTAACAGGGAGCAAATCATAACCACAGGACCTAGAAACCTCAAATTTGGTCACTGAGACCTATATCATCAAAGCTACAGAGCTTTTAAGTACCCCCGTAATTGTTATACGATACAAAAGCTCAAGTATCTGAATAACTAATGCATTGATTGCCATGATTCTTTCCATGCATATTGATATGAAGTGTTTCATCATTTCCTGAAGACTGGTGGTTCCACATGTATTTTTTTCTAATTTTTACACATTTTTCTTATATTTTTTTAGACTTTCAAATGAAGCAGTCTGGCCTTTAAAAGGGCACAAACCATAACTGTTAGACTTAGTACTTCTAACTATATATCCAGAGAGGTTCTAGGCAAATCTCCTTGGAAACCTGAAATTTGGTCATAGTGACCTATGTTTTTGTGAACTGCGTGTGAAAATATGATTTTGAGAACCCAGTGAGTCAACAGAGCACCAATTGTATACATTCGGCCTAAAAGCTTCTAACATGACATTCCAGGGAGGTCCTGGGTAAATCACTGTGGAAACCTCCAATTAGGTCTTTGTGACCTATATTCTTCAAGATATGTGAAGGAACAGGATTTGAGCACCCAAAGGACGGTTTGCATGATTGGTTACAGTTGGACCAAGAAACTTCTAATTTGATTAAGATCTAGGGAGATTCCTGTAAAAATTTCTATGAAACTTGAACTAATGTCACTTTGACCAATATTCTGCAAGCTATGTGCAAGAATATAATTTTAGCACTATTAGTCAGATGGGCACAAATTGTAACAGTTGAACAAAAAACTTCAAACTAGCATCTATGGAGTTTCTTGTAAAATCCTCTTGCAAATCCAAAATAAGGTTACGGTAACCTGTTTCCAAGGACTACTGGCAAAATGCCAGATTTTGAGCACTCTGGGTGTCATTTTACCCATTGTTCCTCAAATTCAGCTGAACATCATTGCTCTCGGTCAGTTGCTTTTTTTTCAGAAATGTGTGGGATGAGTGGATAAACTAGGTAGATAATTAATAACTTTAAATATTGATCCCAGCTCAGTTGATCACATTTGATGGGTGCCTTAGACTGGACAATTATTTGCCAAGTGTGTTTACAAACTCAAGCATATTCAAACTTAAGTATCTTAATAGTTTTAAAATTTTAAGAAGTCCCTAGTTTCTGCTCAGTGTTGAAATTATGTCAGAGTACCTTGATGTTATATCAACACTGATACAACACAAAGAGCTAGGCTTTTTCTTTCAGTTGTTTCACACCCTTTGAAACAAGGATGTTTGCAGTAGTTATTCCAGAAAAAAATATTCTTTCATGAAAGTAGTACATACAAAGAAATTAGATCAATTTTGCGAGTTAATGTTAAATTTGGTTTTCCTGGTATTGGTATTTTTCTTTAATAAGTGTGAGCTTCATTTATGACAGAATATAATGGCAGTGAATGGCATACAATATTTCTGGTTCAATTAAATACAATTAAATACAAAATGCTAGGAACAGGTAATATCAGTGCAGAAAGAACTAAAGTTTGACTCTTGAGATGTCAGTGTCTTTTCTGCAGTATGTTCATGCCATGGCAGTGAGCATATTTTAAGCAAACTGATAATTTTGTGCCTTAAAACTGAATATAAAATGTTAATATTCTGATTTGGTGTGGCCATAGGCTGAACAGGAGGTGAGGCATGCTTTAAGTAACTGAATGTTGTACGTCACCAGTAAGTCCATACTCACTGGTCAAATTTCAGAATTATACTGAAATTAAATAATTAAATCTGAAGGATCACTTGATCCCATTAATTTTCAGTTAGGGTTGTAAAATAAGTTTTTGTGCCAATATAGTCCCCTATTTTGTTCTTGAATTGAGCTGTACATACATAGTAATTTTTTGACAGATTGTAAACTTCAACCTGATTGAGGGTTGTGAGTTCTATTCAGACCTTCTGTTATCTCTTAACAGTAGAAATAGGAAATTGTAAGCTGGCACAGCTCCAAGTGCAGTATTTATCCCACAAATGAAATAAAACTAAAACAGGAATTTGGTTTAAAATTACCAGTATTCCAGAAGCCATGTCTGAATAAAGAATGATTTACCATTTCTTGGGTATGCTTAATAGTTAAAGGTATAGACAGTTGGCTACCATATTCTACCCTAATTGCCTTAACTTTGTACTCTTAACACTTCCATATCTAGTTGACTGATTGCCTTTAATCAAAAGTGCAGATGGCTGGTTGCTGCTGTCAGTTTTCTGCTAGTCCACATAGGGCTGTACTTATATAGCACTTGAGACCTAAGTGTACAGCTAATCTGCTACCCTGCTATTCAGTAGACAAATAAAGGAAGTCCAGTAGAGATACAGGGGTGTTATATTCTGCAATACTTTCACTTGTCATCTGGTGGCCAAGGATTCAGTGTTTGGTTTGGAAATGGTACTGTGAATGTGCGGTAACATCACCAGTAACTTAGATTACAGGAAATACTGTATCAAAAGGGCAGCATTCGATTTGATCAATATTAGCACCAAATGCTATAACCTGTATATCATTTTAAGGTGTGATGCTTCATTCAGAAAAAAAAAATATGTATATATATATATATAATTTAAAGCTATGTCTTACTGTGCTCTACTGTTTAGAGCTGGGAACCATTTTAAAATTTAAAAATTCATTGTACTGATAGTATGTGCACAAGAAGATTTGTTTAAACTGAAATCAGCATAGCTATTATAAATGCCAATTCAGGTGTCGCTTGGCTTAATGGGTACATTTTATAGATTTATGCACCTGAATTCAGTGCCCTGTAATGTTTCCATATTTTAAGGAAACAGATGCTGCACAGGTGAGCTTGATATCCACCAGAAAGTAAATCATATTAGAATAAATAATACATTGGTCAGGTATTTTAAATGCACTTTGTAACAACCTATCAGCTGTAGTCAGCTGTATCATACTGCTTGCATTTATCAGAAAGTTGGTGAGCCTGTAAATTTCTAAAGGTATATTAATGGCAATTTTATTAATTGAATAATTCATTCAACTGAATTAAAGGATCCATGTTTGATGTGTTATGCATTTAAGTGAGCTCAAATATAATGGTACACTGAAATAGCTAATGTTAAAAGTGTTACACCTGCTTATATTGGATGCCCTCAATGGCAATCTTGCCAGCTGGGCCTGTGAATTGTAAGGAGCTTTGGAATTAATTCAAAAATAATTCTTATAGTACTTTTGGTTCAATCCTCAATTCTATTATTAACTTTGATGTAAATTTATATCTCCTTTTAATTAAAAGCAAACATTTTACCACCATGGATGATTATTAATTCAGTAAGTGAAGAAACAATGTAGTTCTCCCTCAGTTTATTGCCACCATTTTCTCTGTGTGACTGGAACTGTCTAAAGGCTGGTGGTGAACTAGGTAAAGGTCACATACATGATAAATGGCCTTGGCCATGAGGTGTGCTCTGTCACTTTTGACAGCTCACAGAGGCTTTAGGGTAGTATATGCAAAAAAAAAATATCAAAACAGATAGATTCGAAGGTTAAGAATCAATTACAATTTGAATGAGTTTTTGCAGCTCAGTGCATGGATTATTTCATGCATTTTTACATCTCCAATGCCAAAAGACGAATTGTCAAGGTGACAAAAATTATCTTTAATGCATTTAGTCCTTCACAGAGTTATCAAGCCAGCAGGCAAAGATGATAAATATGATGTTATGCTAGTAAGATGTATATGTGATTGCGTTTTCTGGCAGGGGTTCATGAAGTAAATGTAAAACTTTCTGACAAGATTTTCGGGTGCAGGTTATGTCTTGGCCCATGATGGATTAGTTTTTGTGAAATATTATTGACAAATTACCAGCACTGTACAGTGTAGTCCAACACTCCAGAGGCCTTAGTTCCTACTTAGTTCAGGTTTTTTATTTTTTTTTTGTGTACTCACCTAAAGTAGTTCAGGTCAAAACTTGTATAAATGAAATTACAACTGTCTATTTTGCCCATTGAAGAACTCATCGGTTATGAGCGACGAATCAGAAGATGAGGTAACTAACACCAGATGGAGACAGTTGAAGCACAAGCTACATGCATATTTAAAAATGCAATATTTTTTTCATTATCACTTTGCTGAACATCTTTTAAATTTTTTTTCTTGTCTTTATGGGACATTGTTGCTACAGTTCATGACAGTCGGCATACGCTCACTTTCAGAGACTGTTCATAAATACATTTCCTATGTGAAACATCAAAATTTGTATTTTCTATTTTATGTACAGTCCTGAAAACAGCATATGCTTTTTTTCTCAGTTTCTGCCACAGCACCCTTTAGCTGCTTCCAGTGAAATCACACATTTTCCTTAAAATTCTTACCATATTTAATAAAGTATTCACTATATACAAAAAGGTGTATATAATGCAGTTATTGGCCATGTAATGCCAATTTGATGTTCAAATAGTGAAAGTTATTTAAAATCAAGATTTTTTGTTTCAGGGCTCCATTGACGCCCAAGTTTTTCATACGTATATGAATGCTCAAAATTAGCTGACTTGTCAGCTTAAATTTTTCTATTTAGTAACCATTCTTTTTCTTCAGAATCCATTATGTCCAGACATGATATTCCATAAAAAATCCCCTTTTGCTTTATCTTTTAAATGGTTAATGTGCTTCTTTTGATGACAAGAGGACTGTTTTTAAACAGATGGTTTGATACTGCTGTCATATTTGGTACAACTATTGTGCAGTTGGTTGTGTGGTTTCATATCTTACCTGCTGGAGTATAAATTCTATATGATTTACCTTAGGATTTGTCAATATATTACAGTTTAGAATATAAAAAAATTATAATGATCTGGTATTATGGCCCATTACACTGAATGTCCCAGGGTTAATGTCAGGTGTATATGACAGCTTATTATCACAGTTTGTTGTGCAGTGTTAAATCTGGTGGTATTCTGATCACTGTAATGTGAAAGCAGCACCTTCAGTCATGAGTGTTCCATTCAACAGCACTTCCGAGATGGATGTATGTTATATTGTAATCACAAAGTCTGTGAGGAAGAATGCACTTAATTGTGCTCCTGTGTCACTTCCCAGTGCCCACCTGTTTTTAATTATTTTTATAATTAGAGTTTTTATTTTGAAAAGACATGTTGAGGTAGAAATCTGATAAGATACCTTTTAAGAACAGGTTGACTCCCTTTCAAAAAAATTTTTGCAAGTCCAATTTAACATTAATGAAAGCAGCAGGCCTATTGCTTTAGAAGCTGACAGTGGTTAAGTGTCTGGGAATGTGCAAAACAGAAAAGTTTTTAAAAAAAATTAGGTTAGGGTTTGGCTTTTAGTAATACAATATATATCTTGGACTTCAGAATTAAGCTTTGATGTCCTGTGGGGTTGAAAATCCAACTTTTTGCTAACTGTTATTTTATATTATTTTTTTTAATGTTTATCACTGAAAACAAGTGGACCCAGGGTGAACTAAAGAAAAGTTTGTTGTCTCTGGTGTAAAGTCTGGTTTATTACCACACAGTGTGTGTTAATTGAAAACTGGGTGTGCTGTTTTGAATGTATGTTGTCTCTTGTGTGTGTTGTTTTACACCTTGACTGTGGGGATGATGATATATATTTAGATTAACTATTTAAATTTTGATCAACATTTGAAAAATCCAATTAATAAACAGGTAATGCAGTTATTCATAAAAAATCTTGTATATTACATGTCTTTTTCATCAATGTATTTAATATCATCATCTTTGACCTGTTGTCTTAACCATCAGCAGTATTTCTTATAAAAAAAAAAATATTTAAATGACTGAAAAAAACTAACCTATCTTACTTATTAGTAATTAGCTAATATGAATCATGTATATAATTATCCTGAGACTCATAATACTTCAGTATTTGAGAATACTTACTTAGTATATATGACACTGTATAGCATTAAATCAACCATCAAGTATTTTGCATTAATTCTATTCTGAACAAATATAAAATAACAGATATATATACAGTTTTATCATGTTTGCTTAGGAACACATCTCTTTACTTACCCTGCCAAGGTCTGCATACATACTTGAAAACATTGTTAGTTAAAATGAATATCTATCTATCTTGGACATCATGATAATCATGTCCTTTGCAGAAACATAGTGAAAGTGCCGCCTGTACCTTTTATCTAATCTAAGCTGATCGAGTGATGGTTAAAGAAATTCTGACAGAAGTTAGGGGCAAACTTTTCTTGTTGAGGATTAATACATAGACATCTTCTGTGCTGTGAACAAATATTAAAGTTTACATCAGCAAGATTGTGTAGTGATTTGTTTAATTTGTAATGTCTTATTGTCTTGAAGATTTGCATTTGCTGTGGATGGAGCTGTAACAGTTGACAATTGACATGAACTGATATTACTTAATGTAACTTAATCAGTGTCTGACTCAGACACTTTTTTTTTTAGATAACTTTTTTCTGTATTGCTTGTTTGCCATGACAAAGAAACAATGATATGATACTGATATGTTAAGAATCTAGTTAGCTTTAAAAGATTCTACACAAATCATATAATTAATGGTGTGAAGGTTGAACACCGGTAGATAGAAAGCATATTAACATGTCCTATATGCATTTTTGTGTTTCTATTTAATTAAAATTTTGTATGATATTAATTTATTTAGGCAAAAGAGGCAGCTGAACCTGGAGCAGAGGAAGTTGGTCAAACTCAGACAGCAGCTGAGCCTGGCAAGAAACTAACCAACCAGTTTAACTACAGCGAGAGAGCCTCCCAGACATACAACAATCCTTACAGGGTATGTATAATATGCACTGAGATTCGGTGACTGTCTGAACTGTGTAATAAACCAGTCAGGTTGAACATGAATGTTACTTTCACAGTAATACATATTATGTAAATGTAATGGAAAATAATGCCTCAGTGGGCATGAAAGAATCGGTACCTTCTTGTTTTTCACTGGGAAGCACCATAAAGTCAGCTGGGTGACAATAGGTGGCGCTGGTTTCACCACCTCATACCATACAATTCTCTTGGCCTGCCTGAAGGCACATGGCTGTCATCAAGTGGTCAATTTGCCGCATTATGTCAATGTTTTAAAATGTCACCTAACAGAGAACCATAGCTGGTGCTTAGCTTAGGAATTCGTCTGAGACTTTGTAATCTGCAGCATTGATATAATCATAGAATAAATTGCTTAGTGGTTTTAAATCAATACTATAACCACAAAATAAATCACAATTATTAGATCAGTATAGGTGTGTATTATCAAGCTACATTGACCTGTAAAATATTTGGATAAGACTCCTGAAACAAAGTTGGCTTTCCTAGCCAGGACATGTATATACATTAAGTGAAAGAAAACCCAGCTCATTTGAAACCTTTCCAGAAGTGGGAAATATAGAGGTGGGAAATATAAGCATTTAGGCTATTTTGATTAACATGACATAAATTTTTAGATCCAAAATTGCCAGCCTAATAACTGCAAGCTTGCATCTTTTCAGGATAATTTGATGCAACTTGACAAGGTGTATGAGAAATGGTGATGAAATTAGAATGACTTTACATAGACAGAAGACCATGCACTTTTTCTGTGTACTTGTACAGGAAAGAGGAACTGTGACAGAACCACCCCCTCGCCAGACATTCTCCTCAAATGTCACTCAATGGGAGATCTTTGATGCTTACCAAGAAGACTTTGAAAAACAGGTAAGGATTCCTAGAGTATAAAAATAACTCTTGATATTAGCTTGACCCCCTCCACCAGTAATTTTGTACATAATTGCACATGTGAGATGTTCATCCCTGCTAGCAGTCCCAGGGTTTATACAGGGCCTTAAAAATCTAAAGGAAAAATTATATCCATTCTATCCATGCCTTTAAATGCCATTAATAGCTGTAAGTTAGAGACCTAACATGTTACTGAATATGCAAATCTTTTGAAAATTAAAATGATCAGATGATACAATTTTTTTCTGGTAAACTAATATTTATCCACAGGAGTGCTTATTGAAATTGGTTTTGATGGAATTTTTAAGGCAACTTTTGATACATCTTTGTACATTTGTATTTTCTCCGCTTTTGTAATATAATTGATAAAAAGGATTTGCAGAAAACTTTGGAAAGTACATTAAAGGCCTCACTAAAATGTACAAACCCTGTGGAACCCCTCCCCCATCCCTTACCCCACTTTGATCTTATCTCTGCTCTTAAGCTATCTTTTACATAAATTAAACTCTTGAGTCTCACTTTATCATATCATGAAACAGTATATGTTCATGTGTACATTTTTTATGTTAAATAGAAATTCTGGAATTGTTTATTAGTTAGTGATACCAAAATTGTGTGCATACCACCAAGCAGCTACATTTAGTACATACCTGAGAAGACCAGGTACCATTTGACCACCCTACCCTCCTCTCATGCTGACCCAGAACTCTTAGTACCCCCTTATCATCAACCTGGATACAGAAGCAGGGCATGGCCATCAGTTGCAATTAAGTAAAGTTTTGGAGTTTGTGCTGTGAGGTGAACAGTGATATTGTTTGTGTTTCATAAGCTTCATCATGCAGAGTGAATTATTGCCATGCTGTCATGTGTTTAGTTACTGCAGATAAATCTACATTGGATCATAGTATTTTTCACTGTAATGGCAGCAACAACACTGCTCAACATTGATTTGACCTCGCAGGAAATATGTTTGTCACCGGAACCTGTCTATTTTTAAAGCCAGGGGGTTACATAGATTGTTTGGTAAGGAATATAAAACAAAATTCTGCAGAGTAAAAAAATCCAAACTATTGTTGCTCAGAAAAAAAAATCCTTCAAATCAAGGTAGCTAAAATAGAAATCTTAAGGTAGATACCCAGATGAAAACCCCTAGCTTTATATAAACTGATCCAAAAAGTTTCATATTCATTGAAGTTCTTATAAAGTATATATTTTTATAAACCTATACAGTGTTCTTTCAAAAGGCCTGTGCATGGATGAAATCTTTCATTTCTTTTTTTTTTATGAAAAGTCCTATCTATCCAGTTGTTTTAATAATATAAATATACTGTATAAAAATGAAAGAATTTCATATATATGTTTACCATTAGAAAGAACTATATCAGGTTTAAAATAATATATACTGTATGAGGTCTTCTATGAACTTAAAGTTTTAATTAATTTAAATAGAGGGGATTTTGCCCAGGATGTCACCTTAAATCTGAATTTAACAGTGCAGGTAAGCAATGGCAATAATTCATAAGTACATGGTGTGTGTTACTAACAAATAAATGCCTGGACTGAGGCTTGTGGCACCATGTAATATAGAAGCATTTTTAAGCCAGGAGGTGTTTTGCTAAAGCATCAGAAAAGTGATTTTTCGTACATCTGGTTTATGCACCAGTTTACCTTCGCTGATTTTGCGAACATATCATCCTGGTACCCTGTTATAATAGATATGCCATACAGCCTTTTTACTGCCCTTTTACTGTACTTGTATTTTTATGATTTTTTTAGCTTTTGAATTCTCAAACAAACAAAAAGTGGAGCCCATTTAATATCATCCCATCAGTAAACAGCTGGATGTTGAATATGGAGTCACCCAGGCAACAGAGATGGCAAACTGTGTGATGAGCAAAGTCAATCTCTTTTGGAGAAACCATTGACACACCACTGTGTTTAAACTAGTTTGCTGGCTCAAAGCCACACCAAGGATAAAATCTGGAAAAAAGGTTCCATATTAGCATGCCTCCCCACAGGAGTGCCAAAAGAAAAGTCATGTTTTTTCTTTAAATAAAACCGATAAAGAAAAGGAATGCTAATATAAATAGTGAAAAAATATTAAATGAAACTATCTTATAAAATTTCTTAAGATTTCAGTTAGACTGGTACACCATGAAGTCCGATTGTGAACAAAAATGAAACTTAGGTTGCCAGGTTATGAAAGTAATGGTCCTGCATCTGATTAAATGTTAGTTCCTAATAAGCATACAGACATAAGGGATGCAAGAATCTTCCTGCGACATCTTTCAGGGTGGGTAAAACCTTACTCAAGAGAAGAGAAAAGTTACTGCAGAGATCAATTAAATAGATCAAAGAAAAAAAATAAGGCTATTTCTCCCCCGCTCAATTTGGCAGGTGGCCCGTTGGCACAGCAAGAACTTGATTTTATATTCCACACAACAGTTCTTTTGATCAGAAAGTCTAGTCTGTAAAGTAAATCAGTTGGGAAATAGCCAGGCTTGGATGTTAGTATAGTCTAAAAATGGACCTTGGGAAATGGCCACATCCTGCTTCAACACTATGCAGGCAGTTTCTATTATGTTTTAAGAAGAAGCAATTTTTCCCAAATCTATCAACAGAATCAGTTTTCTCATTTAACTGTTAAATGGGCTCCACTTGTATATATTTTGTCAAGTAAGAGAATTACAGACATCCCTCTGACACTAAATTTTACATTCCTAGATTTTTTGTTTAAAGCATTAACTAGAATTTACCTTTAGAAATGAAAACATTAACTGTGTGACTATTTTATTGTTTCTTGAGCTATCAACCAGTGTTGGTACTGTAGACTTGTATGTGCTTCTTTAAGAGACCTGAACGGGAGAAAAATTTACCAAAGGTCTAGTCTTTACCTCTTCCACTTTTTGAAATATTCTTACAATCTTTTTTAACACTCGTACACACTGTCTGGATCGGGTTTTGCTCAGTATTTTTATATTTCCACTTCTCTTTCACGGCAGATGCTTAACCAACAGAAAAATACAAATCTCCTCGCATTATTCTGCCTCCAAAAACAAATTCCATTTGTTTGTTGGGGGGTGAAAGTTCGAGGTGATATTTTTTGCAAATTCAGGGAAGTCAAACCTAGGGTCACAAATTGAAAAATTAAAATCATAATTGTTATTTTGTTGTTTTTTTCTGAAGCTTAGCCCCCATGTTGATTACTGGCGATTCCATGGACTGGTGATTATTACATTATTTTTGCATGTATGCAAACCAGATGGAACATATGGCCATTTTGCCTTGAGCTATTAAATGTTTTTCACATTGTGCCATTCAAGGCATACTTTTTCATTCTTTTATTATCTCAACGTGCTGTTTTGTTTTCAGTAACTATGCCATTTTTTTTATCAGATTTTTTTACTCACTGATGGGCACTAGTTGTATATATATTATACAATATTACGTTTAAATATCACTTTTTTATATAGTAATATTTTTTTTATTAAGACTACTGCTCATATTAAAATCATCAATTTTTCAGAAGTTTTAAACAAAAAAAAATTTTAATAATTAAATGTCCGTTTTCATACAGTTAATTTTTTTTTGCATGTGAAGTAAAGTAATTGATCTTAAAATTACACCTCTATGACCCTGTATGTTCCATACGTTTTAAGGCTGCCTCATATGTTGACTGTGTTTAATCAACCATGCTGACATTTTAATTAATTGTAAGTAAATGAGATTCTATAGGGTGGGGCAGATGAACCTTATTCCCTGAATTTGCAACAAGGTTTTTTATGCAGTATAGATCACCCTGGCACTATACATTTATTTTCAGCATGCCAGCCAGTCATTTGCTTGTTTCACATATAACTGTTTTTGTAGAAAGAGTTAGGCAGTATTTTTGACTCACCATTTAGAAAGGTAACACAAAAGCAAAAAAAAATAAAAAATGCATGCATGCCATGCCATACAGCTGTATAGACAGAGAACAGCACAAGCTTGGCTTATAAAATCATCACCACTCTATTTTTTATTCATGGCCTGTCTCTATGCACAAGCGTTTTGCAATCCCAATTAAGGATTATGTTATTGGTAAATGATCAGTACCATGGGGTACTAAGTTATGGTAAAAGGTTGCCAGTGATTGCCTGTTGGCGCCATCTAGTGTATTTGCCTGAAATAACTTCTTGGTTTATTGAAACATTGAACTGATCCCTTAATTCTATTCATCGCAGAGTAACTTTTATTGTTTGATACCCTTATTGCTGTTCATTGCTGGGTAACTGCTCTGTTTGCATATGTATTTTTTTGTCTTTTTCAAAGGTATGCTTAAGATATTTTAGTGTGAATAGCACTCAGAGATTGTTTTAATTTAAAATTATTTGAAGATGTTTCATTGACATTAGTTATGATTCAACCCCAGTTTTGGTGGAATATGTGCTACAACATATAAATCAATGTAGTAAACACTTTAATATTCACTGTGATATTTTTTCTTACTCTTAACTGTTTGTAACACCTTTGCTCTTAACCAAACAGTTCTATGTATTTCTATATAAATGATACGGTCTTAACTTTCCTAGGTATTGTCTGCCACTTATTGTTGTTTCATGTTTACCACACTGTTATTGCATGAAACATTATTGAAAACATTTAACATCTAACTGGTAATGTTTATTGAGCAAAAATGCAGGTTAGCCTACTTAGGTTACCCTCCTCAGACTGGCTTAGTGTTCCCTTCACATTTTCCTGGTAATTTTGGTCTTATTTTTAATCTACTCATAGTGCGGTCATTTTTTTTTCAAGGTCAACAGAGGTTCTCTGTGTTGATGCATAAACAGTGAGGACTGACCTTCCTGTAAGAATACCAGTCTCGGGGGGGGGGGGGGGGGGGGGGGGGGTCACATGTATTATACTTCTGCAATTTACTGAATCAAAATTAAATGATCTTATGCAAAAACATTATATGTAATCATTAAGTCATCTTGGATTTCAGGTTTTTCATGAATATCACATGGAATTAATGATTATCCAGCAGCAGTACTATTGTGTTGCTCAGGCTTTTGAACAATTTCCCCAGGTTCACTAAAATTGTTACATATTTCCCTTGGTGGCTCTGACCAGACTCATAAAGAGGACTCGCATCCAATGCCTTTACACCAGGCTGTAACGCCATTTTAGGGATCCATTAAGAGCTGGATAACTTGGAGATGTCATTAATTAAACATAAGTAAATATTACAGGAACTATTAGATCGGTTTGCTGAGATGAGCCAACTTCTGCTAATACTGTCTAGAACAACCCCCCCCCCCTCTTACAGAAAATAAAAAATATTTGGCACAAGAAAGATATGGTTCCCAGGCCCTTTTTTTTTTAAAATCAGTGCGGGCAGGCAATTTTTTTTTTACCTTTTTTATGTTTGGATAAAAATGTCATGTGATAATAACAGAAAAATTTAAAGCATGATAATAACAGAATTTTCTTGCTAAACAAGTAAAAGCAATATATAACATAGGAAATCTTATAAAAATTGTATTATTTTATCTTCTTGGAAGATGAAAATAAAAATGTTTGATGGGGGGGGGGGGGGGGTTGAAATTGATGCGGGCGATAGGTGAGAACCATACCGAGATGTATTCTTGATACATGATAATGTAAACCTGCTGAAAATAATTTATAAATCTGTGATTCAGCTTCATACAAAATTTTTTTTACAAATGTTACATTTTACAATAAGAGTTTTTATTTGTAAGTAAATCTCACACCCTTGAGTAAAATATGTATAAAACCACTACAGTTTGATTTGCAAACAGTCATACTTGTTAATTGGTAAAAAATTCTGAGAATAATGTGTAAATATTTTATTCATAGTTTATCATAAGTAGTAAAATATTATTTTTATAGTACATTTTATTTTTAAAAAAATAGTAGAAATATATAAAGTGTATGTGTGTTTGTGCAACTGTATTTGTAAAGAACTGACAATATTTGTGTCTGACTAAGTAACTGAGGTATTTTTTTTATTTTCTCCAATGCACAGTGGGTAGGTACTTATATAGTATATTAAAGTGTTGTTCATATAATTTAAGCATGTAAATAATGTCAAAGTAATTCTTCTGTTGTGGTATTTCTTTATTAGTCACTTGCACAAGATTTATAAACAGTGTATGATATTACACCTGTGAACTTGTTTAATAACAGGCCTGTTGTAGCTTGTGTGAAAGATGCATGAGGAACCAACTCTTGCCCAGCTCCCTGACTGAACATTATCATAGTTATAATTGTCACAATGAAAAGTACAATAAAGCAGCTAAGGTCAAGAAGTAAGTATCCAAACACTGTTATGAAATGCTGATGACTGACAAACACAATATGTTGTTCCAAGTAATTTTATGTTTAGAACAGGCAGTTTTACAGAAAAGCAAATATATTTATAGAATACTCCAGGTTGACAGTTTCAGCAACCTATTAAACTTAAGTAGAGTGTATTAGATCCTGTAAAGCACATACTTGCATCAAATGTAACTAAAGCACATAAATACATGTCATAACAAAAGCACAGAATTTCATTTAATATTCTGAAAACCTAAAATGCAAGGCAGAATCATGATTGGAAATGTAGCCTGAAAAAAAACTGCATATTTCATTTAATATTCTGACAGCTGATATTATAAAGTTGTATCATATGCATGGATATTGTAACTAAAGCACAAATGTTTTTTTACTTATTTCCAAGTGATACTCTGACAATCAACAATGCAAATTAATGTGACTTATGCACATGCTTTTAAAAAAAATTTTTTTTTTTTTAATAATAGTGTGTTTAATGATATGATTATCTTACTGTTGTTCATATATTAACACACCAGTGCACTATGTACTTACATAGAAATGGCCCAATTCTACACAGTCCTATCAGCATTAATGCACTGTATAATTAATGTGTAATACATATATGTAAATAGCACTTAATGGGAAAATTAAAATTTTTGTAAAAGTATCACTGCACAGTAATCTGCACAGTATTTGTTTCATGCAAAAGTGATAGTCCTAAAATTCACATTTCATGTATAGTGGTCACATAATTGAATGTAGATTTATAAAGTCATGTGAATTGTTCCTCATGTTTGATGTATCTTAACAGTTAATTGATTAAGCAGACATTTTCAAGAGAATATTTTGTAACATGTTAACTGTAAGGGATGAACAAAAAAGTTAACGAAGTTTCAACATGTTTAAGAATTATTAGAGAATATGTCACTGAATGTAAGCTAATATAGACAAAGATAAATTTAGTATAATAGAGCTGTGAAAATTGAAAAACACCATATTTCTAAAATAATTGACAGATTGTATGAAAAGACACCTTTTCTATTCATTAAGGTACAAAATCTTCTGCCATGTATTAACTTTGGATAATTTCACTTTTTCTGCATAACAGAAGCTTGAAGTAAGTTTTCAACTCATTTTATGAAAGGGCATATTTCTGTCTTTCATGTCAAGTTATATCTTAAGTTTCCATCCCAGTTGCTACCTGATCAGTAATGATACAAGGGTCTACTTTGGAAAAATTCAGTGTTAAAATTGTGTGCACAATCACAATATTTTGTGAAAATATAAAGCCATTGGTTTGTGTAATTGCACGATATGCTATGCACTATATCATAAAAAAAATCTTTTAGCATTAATTTGTGTTAAAGTATGCTTCCGAGTGTATGTAATACTGTGCTCTAATCCTGCTTAATGCTGGAAAGTGACTGAAAAATTTTTGGTTGGAGCAAGTTGACCAAAAACAGAACTAAATGACTACCTGAACCCTGTTTATTTTTACAAGTATGTCTTAAGGTTTGACTAGACAGATAGAAATTAAGCAACATGTACACAAATGTTGGCTTATTTAAGGATGAGGTACAGTAAATCTTGATTTTATGGGAAAAAAAATGACTGAATTATCATAGATCTGCAACATCTATATTTAAAAATGTCAACAACAATAACTGTTCTTGTTCTGATTATCTTAGATGTTAGCTATGGCGGTAAGTGATTATGCATGGCATGATATATGTATACAGGTTACACAGCAAATTATTCCATGCCACAGCTAGCCTTGCTTCAGGTAATTATTGCACATTATTTAGAAGAGAATCACATAGGTTCAGTGATACATTCCTAATAATTGTTGTATGAAAATGTTCCATGATCACCTCTTTTGTTATGATGTTCATTTGATTTATTTTGTAATTGTTATGTATTTATGATATAATTTTAAAATCAATCTGTGATTTCCACCAGACTTGTTTAACTTGGTGAATCAACATTTTTCATGTGGTCACTGACTACCAGTCACAAGAAATATCACAATTTTTTTTATTTATATGTATGCATAGCACGGGTAAAACTTGTTAAACACTCACTGACAAATGAGTGGATCACACATAAAATTTAATCTGGATTTAAAACCCTGAGCTCATTTGCTTGGATATGTTTATTGTTGTTAGTCCTCAGTGATGGCAGCACCAGCAGTAACAACTTGTCTCATGATAGAGGACATATATCTTCAGATCTTGCATTTTTTCATTTTTTTTTTTTCATAGTAATTTCTCCTAATTTAATAGGAAGGAACATTTAACTTCAGATAAATTAAATATGTCCCCTGTAACTTGATAAATCATTGTTGGAATTCTGATAAAAGTTTACCTCAATATTTCTTTTAAAGAACAGATAAGATATACTTCATTAAACTTTTACTTAATCAACCAACCCTGGTTTAGGATATCCCCATTAGGCCATAAAAAAATTATTGTCCAACAGATTCTCCACTGCCATTTTTTTCTGGATCAGTTTGTTTTGCAAATGAAGACCAGGTCCATGGTAATGTTGCTAATTTGTGTTTTAGCATAAATTTAAAAAGGATCCACACATTGTGTCTCTACTAGTAAAGAAAAAGAAAATAAAATTCCCTCACCTGCACCGTCTTTTTTTTCCAGAGTCTGTAGAACAATGATTTTTTTTCTGGCCTTACAGTAACTTGATGTCACATGGTAACATCCTATAATCAAGCAACAGTTTCTGACTGTATAGCTGTAAGGGACCCAGCCTCAACTTAACTGTTACCTGTTAACAAGACCTTCAGGTATAAGTTAACATGATTGCCAGATACTGATTTAAACTTATCTGATATCTTTATTTGATTCATTCAGGAGAAAAACAAAGAGAAGAAGCCATTACCAGGACGACACCAAGAAGAAAAAACTAAGAAGAAGCTAACCGTCATGGACACGCAGGTGAAATTTTTGTCTTGTATCTGCTCTGTATTTAAATCACTCTGTCATGTATTAAAGTACTCAAGTTCCTGAAACCAGTGATAGATGTTAAATCTGTATTCAAACTTAAACGGCCAAATAGATATTTGTAAGGACTGTTATTCTGTAGGTAATTTTATTACAGATTTAAACATTAAATACAAATACAGAATCCTATACAAAATTCAGTCAGAATCAGTTATTTGGTTATTTGCTCTGCCCAATTAAGTGACAGAGATCTGATTGTACATTTATGGGACAGGCTTTACTTGATGTTTGTAAAAAATTGCATCATCTGAATGTTAAAGTAAGACTTTAGACTAATGACTACAGTGACAAAACTCATGATAGATGTTGCAATATTCAGATTCATTTATTAGTTTAGTTAGGTGGAGATAGGTGGTTCTGTATGTTCAGTCAAGCCTTATGGAATCAGACACATTTTGCTAAACCTGACTGGTTTGAAAAGTCATAAGTAATGGCTGATATCTGTTATAATAGTTTAATTTCATAATCATAATTAATGGCATGATAGGTTTCCCGCCTTGATGTACTAGCTATCATGGTCTCTGTAAAAATATTCATGCATCTCCTCTCCCTCCTGTTAATATGAATTAATATATAATACATACACATTCCTCTTGCTCTTTCAGACTGATGATATTTCTAAAGTCCTGAAATCCGCCCAGATCATGGAGCGCATGGTCAACCAGAACACATATGATGATGTGGCACAAGGTTTGTGCATCCAGCATTTAAATTGATAAATAATGTTAGAGTTTAATTCACAGCAGTGGAATAATTTCACGGCAGTTGAACAATAGAGAAAAATAGTGAAACTTAAATTTGTGGACTTAACTGCCAACATTTTATGGATGCCAGTAATATGGAGGTCATGTCTACAACATGAATAATGAGAAAATAAAAAAAAAAAAAAACAGGACTGTAAGAAGCTGCCCACTAAGTAGAGGTGCCCACTTTATGAGGTTCCCACTAGGAGAGGTTCCACTGTATATCATACCTTCGCCAGCTTGCAAGACAGCACATTTTACCTTTGGTTATATGGTTTGTCTGTCAGCTGCTTTACTCGAAAACTAATGAACACATTTTGTTTCAACTTTGTTTAGGGTAAGGATAAGACTCAAAGTAATAATCCATTGAATTTTGGAGATGATCTTGATTTTTAATACAGTGTTTTTAATTCAATGGATTATGGCTTCTGTGATGGGCCAGAACCGTGCATTGGTATTAGAGTAGCCTCTAATACCAATGAATGGTTCTAGCCCATGACCAGAACAAAGGACTAGCACAAGAGTATAGAATCCATTGAATTAAAACATGATGATCAAAATTATAGACTGTATTATATCCTTTGCTGTTTTTTATGAAATTTTGCTGTCCATTGATGCAAAATTATAATTGGTCATTACTCCTTGATACCATCTTCACAGATTTCAAATATTGGGAGGACACATCTGATGAATATAGGGACCAGGAAGGAACGTTACTGCCTCTGTGGAAGTTTGCATATGAAGGTGCAAAGAAGCTTGCTGTGACTGCCCTGTGCTGGAATCCACGTTACAAGGACCTTTTTGCTGTTGGCCATGGATCATGTAAGTCCCTATAGGCAGTAACAGCAGGTTACGATATCGTAGGTTATAATTCATCTCAGTATTTAATATCCACACCTTTAGTTATTAATATAAGATTTCTCTGATATTTTAAATTATATTTCAGAGTTATTTATTGATTGCATATCGAAATTACCATGTGTATATATCTGAACATACTTTTTGCCCCGTGTAATGTATTTGATGGTATTTATACACACAGCCTCTCACACAGGGAAACAAAAACCTGGCAGCCGATTTATCATTTATTAATGACACAATAGATGGGGGTGACGCCATCTAACTATATTAACTAATTATGTAACTCGGGCTATGCAAGAGTCCATTTTAAAGTCCATGATTGATGTTCAATACCAGCCCGATTCTCGAATAAGCTGTAAACTAGTGTACAATGTGGTATGGCGCCACCCCCGGATGACATTAAAACATAACTTAGTACAAATAAATAACACATTTCACAATACAGATCTAGAGCTTACACATGACAAAGTGATATATATCTAATGCTTATAACAATGCCTGTTTCAATATGTAACATTCCCTGAAGGTGGGGACAAAAAGGGGGCATATCCACCAAATTTGTGCAATTTTACTCTAAATTTTAAGCTGGGTGGAGGAGAGGAGGTGGTGGAAAATCAATGTGAATGATGTCTGTTGGCCGGTCAGGGTTGAACTGACCGCACCGACTAATGTTTAATCACGGGTAAATTCAGGTGGACCCACGTGACCTTTTACCCACGGGTCATTGGATAATTACTCTTACGACAAGTAGGAAGGCGTTTGATTGGCTATTACATTTGTACATGATAGATCACTTAATTACCTTAAATATGGGTATTACATATGACCGATCACAGAACACGGCTGCTTACTATATCTAACTACTGACAACAATCTTTCTTGTGTCTACCAACCTATCTAGCAGGTGAAAATACCCTGTGGGAGAGGCTTGTCTATAAAGTGTTTAAAGTACACTGCTGTACTTGAAACCTAATTTATACACACAGCCTCTCACACAGGGAAACAAAAACCTGGCAGCCGATTTATCATTTATTAATGACACAATAGATGGGGGTGACGCCATCTAACTATATTAACTAATTATGTAACTCGGGCTATGCAAGAGTCCATTTTAAAGTCCATGATTGATGTTCAATACCAGCCCGATTCTCGAATAAGCTGTAAACTAGTGTACAATGTGGTATGGCGCCACCCCCGGATGACATTAAAACATAACTTAGTACAAATAAATAACACATTTCACAATACAGATCTAGAGCTTACACATGACAAAGTGATATATATCTAATGCTTATAACAATGCCTGTTTCAATATGTAACATTCCCTGAAGGTGGGGACAAAAAGGGCCACTGGCTCGCGCAAGTGAGACTCCCCACCAAAAAGGGATAGATGCTGGATGAAAAAGGGGGAAAATTGGCCAATTAAAAAGGACAGGAATACAGCCAGAGTTAACCAGAGGAACTGCCCAGTCAAGTACAGGGTCAAGCTCCAAGTTAACCCCAAACTGTACATGTCAAAGCATAAGGGTACTGTATGCCCGCCATACCCCAAGTCAAGTACATGGTGGTAGAGTGGGCATCAGCAAAAAGGTAATGTTGGATATGTCATGGCCGAACCTAATCTAAAAAGAGAGCTAGGGGCCTGTCAGGAATGAAGGACAGGGATTCTAATATATTTGGAAAAGGCCTTTGACCGCCATCGCCCCATGCGCATTATGGTGGTATCGGGGATACCTATTGAAGCTGCATATGTAGCCGCGCCTATTCTAAAACTGTGGCTTGTATATCTGTTGGTGGTAACACCTAGGATGCTCAGGGATTTCTTCAAGCACTCACTAAAGAAATGCCTGGACACCGGGGATCTGTCCTTGTGAATAAACAAGGGACCTTGCACATTTGGACGAACCGACAGATACTTTCCCATGTTGGATACTGGACATGCAAAATCATAAGTTGCCTGTATCTGCAGTGTGGTATTATGCCCGATGGGTGCATGTTTGTAATTTTCCATGACTAAGTGAATATATGATGGATTGAAAGTTAAATTTCTGAACTGGACAGTGTTACTGTTTCTGTCAGATGAAGAGGTTATTTCCCCAATGCGTAGAAAAGCGTGGAAAGCCAATGTAAACATAGCTGACATTAAAAGCTGGTTATATCTGTCATTGATGTTTGAGGGGATGGCGGCCAAGAGGCTGGAAAGTAGTGGCTTCGTGATGGGCAGGCGCTTGTCCTGCCCAGGATTGGATTTGGCAATACCGGTAAGAATTTTCTGAACCAGAAATGATTCGCTTGGACTGGAATAGCCAGAGACCTTGTGGATGAAATTGATAGCAGACAAATGGGACATGATAGTGGAATGCTTGTAGCCCTTGTTGTAACTGAAAATGATGTAACTTATGATCGTATCCGACTGGACTGGGAAATTTACAACAGGTTGAAATTGAGAGGCAAATCGGCTGAACTGTTGTAATGCATATTTGTAGAGGCGCCTGGTGCTTGGTGCCAGACTCTCCATTACCAGTTCAGCAGCTTGACTAATTATAAGGGGAGAAGTTCCTCGGGAATTGGAGTTGGCTCCGTGTTGAGGTGAGGAGCGAGGGACTTGGCCTTCTGCACCTGAAATCGTGACAAAGAATCAGCTATAGAATTCTCCACACCTGGTACATGCCTGGCCTTAAAAAGAATATTATGAGACATTGTTGCGACAACAAGTCGCCTGACAAGTACCATTAATTCTATGTCCCTGGAAGAACAACTGTTAATTATTTCAACTACTGCCATATTATCGGATCTAAAAAGAATTTTGTGATTAGCCCACAGATGGCCCCAAATTTCTGTAGCTAGCACAATGGGGAACATTTCCAAAATGGCAATATTTTTACATTTCCAGTGTTGTGGCCAATGGCCCACAAACCACTTTGATCCAAACACAGCCGCAAAACCAGTAGTTTGAGCGGCGTCAGTGAACAGTTGGAGTGTCGAGGTAGTGATCCAGTCTTGAAAAAGCATCAGTGATTTTCCATGGTATGAGCGAAGGAACCTCTTCCATGCTAACAAATCAAGCCGGGCCTCTCTCGTAATCCTAATTAGAAAATGGGGCCTAGGGTTGTTTTTTTTCTGGAGTAATGAGTAGAGTCGACGTGTAAAGGCCCGACCTGGTATGACAGCTAAGCAAGCAAAGTTAATTAAACCTAGCAATGATTGGATGTCCCGGACAGTGACTTTCCTAGAATCGATAGCCTTATTCAGTGCATTTTGTAGCTTTTCCAGTTTATCGTGCGGAAGGCGCAGCTCCCATTTGAGAGTGTCTACCTCAATGCCAAAAAGAGTTGGACAAGTTGTTGGTTCTACAGTTTTGTTTTCTTTAACTGGGAGATTGATTTGAGCAGCTAATGAAAGGAATGAACGGAGTGACTTTTTGCAGGTATCAGATTGAGAAGGACCAAAAAACATGAAGTCGTCTAAAATATGGGCAAGGAAAGGAACCTGGAACTTGTGTTCGAGAATCCAATGCAAGGCGGTACTAAATTTCTCAAAAATTTGACATGAAGACGAGCAGCCCATTGGGAGGCACTTGTCGTAGAAATATTGATCTAGGAATTTGAACCCCAGCAAATGATAATCTGAAGGATGTACAGGGATCAGTCGGAATGCATCTTCGATGTCAGCTTTTGCTACCAAGGCCCCTTTACCAAGAAACTGAATTATTTGAATAGCGTCGTCTAGTGTTTGATAATGTACAGCTGAAAATTCTTTACTTATTCCTTCATTGACTGAAAAACCCTCTGGGGCAGATAAATTATGAATAAGCCGGAAGGTGTTGTCTTTTTTTGGAATCAGGCCCAGCGGAGAAATGACAAAGTCATCCAATGGCGGGGAATGAAAAGGCCCAGCAATACGTTTTTTGTCAATTTCTTTCTGAATTTTTGGCCTAGCATGGTTAAGGTTGTCTAATAAGGATTTATGATTTTGACATGGTTTAGCACTTGGCGTACCAGAGAATTGGATAGCAAAACCTTGATGGAAGCCTTCAATTAAAAAGGAGCGCTTAGAGGAATCATACCCTTGGAGAAATGTGTCTAGGCTATTTCCTAGAATTGGAGTTGGTAGTTCGGGGGGGATTTCTGGGGCTATCAGTGACTTCGATGGGCCTTGAGGAAGGGGACCCTCTGGCTGCGGATTTATTTGGGTTGGACTTTGACTTGTTAAGCCGACATCGTGATAATGAGTGATACATCTGTCTGTGCGAGGTCTGCCAACAGAGGGGGCAGTTGTGTATGAACCGGCATTGCGACTTGTTGCAGGTTCCCTCTGAGTGGTATGTATAACAGTATCCATTAGGAATTTTGAACGAGGACCTTCCTCGAAAGGGCTGGTGGTTGGGGGCGATTCCTACTTCTTTTGCCTCGAACAATAAGGCTGGCAACTCTTCCCCCCAAGGAAACCCTTCATGACAAGCTATATGGGCCCTATAGCGCGAGTCATAAAACTGCCATGCGTCAGTCCTGGGGTATTTGTGGCGTAGATGTTGTACTTGGTAAAGATGTTTGAAAAGAGCTGCTGCCTCTGATGGGAAAGCACAAGATCTTACATACGCAAAACGTGAATATGCTTTTAACCACAGATCAAATGTGGGGATAGTGGGTAATTGTGAGGACTCTGAGGTGTCTCTCCTGGGTCTAGGGCGCTCTTCAGGGTCGAGAAACTCGGCGAGGTCCACATAATCACGGCTTAAGGCCTTCTTTTTCACTTCTAGCGTTAGGGGTGCTGTTATTGGTTCATAGGAGTCTGGTAGTGGTTGAGGAGATTGATGTGGATGTACAGGGGCTGCTGACCTACCTAGCAATAAACTGACAGCATGTGTGCTGGCAGCGGTGTGGAGATTCCCCGCATTCACACTTGGGGCCATCGGTGCTGAAGCAGCGTTCGGGACTGTGTGCCCTGATGATCTTGGATGGTTGAATTGCGTAGGAGGCTGCCCTAGGAGACTGGTGCGTAGGAGACTGGTGCCCTGCCCATTCTGTCTGTTGACTGTATGCATGGAAAGGTCCATGGGTGCTGTCGAAGTAGCTGTTGGAACCTCACATTGCGAAGCAGCCAGTCTTTGGTCTATCAGACCGTTTACAAATTCCACCATATCTTGGCTAATGTGGTTCTGAGAAGACAGGCCAGGTCGAGGCACGCTATGTGAACCCGGAGTTGCTGTTGATGACAGGTTGATCAGTTGATTTTGCGCATGTGGACCCAGAGGTGGCGTACTGTATGTATGTGCTGGTGAAGCGAAAGTCACCCCACGCCTAGGGGTTGGCGGTGTTGACGGAGGGGCCATTGCAGTTGAGCAGGTTGCTTGGCACATCGCCGAGGTTTCCGGCACTGCTGACTGAATTCGAAAGCCGTTGGTAGTGGATGGTGGTGTGGTGGATGCAACTGGCGTAGGAAGGACCAGCGTCAGAGGTGTGGTCTGGTCATCAGTAGGTGTCTCTGTTATATAGTCATCCAGGGCTGGTGGTACCCTCCGACGTCTGGCTGAGGCACGGGTGACCGCTGGAGATGTGCTGGCCAAACGACGTCGTCCACGTGTTTGTGGCATCTGAAAATAATATGCACACAGCAGCAGTGCTTATTCGACAAGCAAAGAGCAACTGATCAGTGATAAAATGGGTAAATTTACTATCTTAAAGTCCATTTGTCTTGCGTACCAAGTACTGATATGTGATTGCATGAATGAATGAAGAAGAAATTAGCTTATTACAATGACTGTAGCAAGGAAGATGGTGCATTTGTTGTAAATCGTCAAATAGCCATATTGTGGCCGTGATTTTTTTATTTTTTTTTTATTTCTTTTATTTTTTATACAAGTCTAAACTAAGACAGTGCTATGTAATTGTTGGATTCCATTAAATACAATATGTAAAAGGGTGCACAAGAGGTTACGTCCAAACTAGGACAGGAATAATACCCAAACTAGGGCAAAGGCACTAGTTACACCTGTATATCCAACGTAGCAAACATGACAAAACAAATGTGTATAAAACCAAGCCCAAACTAGGGCTCCATACCTGTGAGCTATTCGGACCACTAAGATCGCCAGTATATGTTGGCATATACTGCAGTAAAAAGCTTAAATAAATGAATTCATACAGGCCAAATATTATATATCCAGCTGTAGCTTATTCGAAAAAGGGGTCGAATGTGGTAGTAGGAAAAACGAACCAAATCATAATAAACGAAGGGGTTCATAATAATCTTATAATAGTATCAATACAGCACGAGTTATGGTCGTAAGGTCATAAAAATGTTATAGGAAACTGCCATCAAGGCCTATGTGGCGGTCAATTATTGCCGTACTATGTGAATGAAATGGAAATAATAAACTATCATCCAACCTATAAAAGGCAAAGTATGTCCAGATACTACGTTTATGCTTTGCAAGCAGTACCGTCTAGTGCTTACCGAAGCTTACTTCTGGTTGCCCATAAAACCACGGAGCGCTTTAACGAGCATGAAAAATTCCCATTCCCTTTGTCATTCAAATGGACACCATCCGGGTTGAATTGAGAACCAGAGCTCAAGCAAAATCCACGATGTTTCCAAAAACAAATTGGGAAATCGCTCTGGTGTGTAAGCTCACGGACTGCGTTGTTATAAGCGGCCACGTGAGCGTTATAGGCCGCGTACGGCAAAGACCCGGGAGTACGGGGGAAAACCGAGCCAAGAATCGCTCTTCGAACCTCGTAAACCTCGCAAGTCATTTTACAGAATGAGAAAACTTTATGGGCTAAAGCTTCTGGGGAAAGGGATGGGTCACAGAGGTCGTTGGAGCCCACATCAATAAATAATATGTCAGGCTTTCGTTCCTCGATAACCCGCATAGTGGCAGCACTGGTCAGCGATTTCGCGCTACATTTACTATGGACCTTCATCCCCCCAACGCCATGAAATCCCACAGAAAACGCGTCAGGCGCCAATCCAAGGTTGGGATCTAACTTCCACTTTTTGCAGATTTCAGCTGCCTGCGTCTTGCTATTAAGACCCGCGTTAAGGAAAGCCTGAACCCTACGAACAAAAGAATGACCTAGAACCAAGACACGAATTTCACGCTTCTGTTCCCCGGACGATCCCATTGTCGAGGAGATAGGGGGTATAAAATAATGACACTTACCCTTTCAGCACAGACTCAGTGTTTCAGACGATCGTATGTCCCCTCGAATCTTGTAATCGCAGGGTTGTAAAGTATGAGGCTCGACAATTTGCACGACAGCAGTGTTGACTTTCGTACTTGAAAATCAATGTGAATGATGTCTGTTGGCCGGTCAGGGTTGAACTGACCGCACCGACTAATGTTTAATCACGGGTAAATTCAGGTGGACCCACGTGACCTTTTACCCACGGGTCATTGGATAATTACTCTTAGGACAAGTAGGAAGGCGTTTGATTGGCTATTACATTTGTACATGATAGATCACTTAATTACCTTAAATATGGGTATTACATATGACCGATCACAGAACACGGCTGCTTACTATATCTAACTACTGACAACAATCTTTCTTGTGTCTACCAACCTATCTAGCAGGTGAAAATACCCTGTGGGAGAGGCTTGTCTATAAAGTGTTTAAAGTACACTGCTGTACTTGAAACCTAATAATTGTACAGGTGACAGGTATGTACTATTGCCTTTTGCATATGTTGATGTATTCAACCATCTCTGTTGGTATGTTTGTGTGTTTGATATCTCCTAAATTTTCCATTGGTCTTACCAGAGCTTAATTGTTGACTGGCCCTCTTCATAATTTGTACATTCTTTCCACTCTTTGACACACAAATATGCTTAAATTAGATCGTTTGATTGCTCTGCAGGCTTAATGACTGTACTGTACAATCATGTTTCACTCAAAAACAAGTGCAACCTTCAGGGGTTCCTTGATGTTACACACCAAGAATCCGCAGGTGTGTTATACAGAACCTCGACGCCAGGATAATCATAAGTTTCTGCCCTGTCACAAAGAATGGAATTCTGCAGATGTACACAGTATCAAGCTAAGCTAACATTTAAAAATGGAGGCAGTGACTTCTACCAAAAAAATTAAACAAATTCAAACTTAAACAATTTTTTTTTAATTCATCTTTTATATATTGTATTTATCTTTCACACAGATGACTTCCAGAAACAGGCCAATGGTCTCATCCTGTGCTACAGTCTGAAGAATCCTTCTTTCCCAGAATATATTTTCAACACTGAAAGCGGTGTCATGTGCCTGGACAGTCACCCGGAACACCCCTTCTTGCTCGCTGTTGGCTTTTATAATGGCAGTGTAGGAGTATATAACCTCGCCAGTGGAAAACGTGACCCCATGTATATGAGCTCAGCAAAGAACGGAAAACATACAGATCCTGTCTGGATGGTGAGATCTTTAAGAATAATATCCCATCACTATTTTACTTCCCCTTCCATCTGTCCATTATTCGGTTATTGGCTTGTGGACGCATTTTAAGCCAAACCTTTAAACCAAAACCTTCAATCTTTCATGTGCAGCTCATCTACAAATAAAGGTAGAACCCTATTTATTTTTAGGTCAAGGTCATATAGGATCCACTACTTGAATAACTTGTGAACACATTTTTAAGCAAACTTTTTAGCACAAGCTTCAATCTTTTATTCATGGCTCACTAGCCAATAAAGGTAGAACCCTATAGATTTTGGAAAGAAAAAAATTTACTTCACTGTAAAACTTTGCCATCAAACTCTCTCATCATATAGATTCCTGTAGGACAACCTCCTCGCAGTACTTTTTTGTCACATCACTGCACTTTTTTAACCCTGAAACTTGTAACAGGTTTTAATTCTCTGAGTTTCTCAAAACACCTCATGGTGGCTGTCCTTTTGCATACACACTAAAACCCGGATGTCAGGTGGCATGTCAAGATTTTGGGTATACCTCTACTTGTTATAATAATAACCAAATTTAAGTTCACAGCTGTACAGACTTTGGTAATTCTAGCTGAAATCATCAGCAATGGTTGTATTTAAAATCTATCACTACACTTGTTTGAGAGAGTTTCAAAGCAGCCAGTCATTAAGTGCTCCTTTATATTACTGAATAAGCCATGTAGATTTTCCTTTTTATTTAGTATTCCATAACTTCACTACCTGATGAAAAAGTATATTAACTTTGCATCTTTATAGTAATCACATATAATAAAAAGTAGTATTGGTAATCATATAAAGAAGACCTGCATATTTACACAAGTGTTTAAATCAGTTTCAATTATAATTTATGAAATTATATGAATTTTTAATTCCAGGTGAGGTGGCAGAAAGATGATTTAGACAATAACCTTAATTTCTATTCAATTTCGTCTGATGGTAGAGTGGTCAACTGGACTCTAGTAAAGGTGCGTATTATCAATCTGCTTTGATCTTGATGAGTTTATAATCACTTTAATTTCTTAAAGAAAGAAATCTAGACTTTGCTTCGCCAGACTTTGCTTCAATATCACTCCTGCCTAAAAAATTTAGTAAACATCGAACAGGAACGACCATTGTCTGATAATTTTGATGAATCCAGTTCTTGTTACATAAAGGTTTACTAAAGCATGTGCTGATGTGTGCAAAAATATATTTTCTTTTCATGCAACTTTCTCCAAGCATATTAGAAGTAAACAGCCACCAGTTCTGAAACCTGTTGGTGTTATTAAGCACTGCATTAGAAAAGTCCAGGCCACTGTGCAAGTTCAATTCTTGGTATTTCTAATCCATGAACTGTTTCACTCTGACAGGGTTATCTGCTCACTGAGTACTGTAGTTTATTGTGTATATTTTATGTAATTTCTGATCAGAATGAACTGACATACCATGATGTGATCAAGCTGGTACTTGATGATGTCTCAAGTGATGGCCCAGATGGAACACAACTCATAACCCATGGTGAGTTGTTCTGTTTTTCTCTGTATCTGTCTCACCTCCTCAGATCAAATATGTAATCTGGTGAATTTATATATTTATACAAGTGTAATAAATCATTAGCATATTACCCCTACTTTTGAGTTGGGAAGGTCTGCGTGAATTTGTCTTAGACAGATTTCCATGGGATGACTTTTAACACGACCAGGCTTTCAGTACGCTGACCTTGATACCCCATCTGATAGATTTTCTGCATTAGATGCTTCAGGAAATAATGTCAAATTTTTCAGGATGCAAGTTAAAGTATGAATAATGACCTCCTTAGGACACACATGGCATTGTTCCTGTCGGATCAATACCTAAAATGGGCCTTTCTGAGGCACAAGCGCAGAGGATTGGTGTGTAGAGTAGGAGTGCCATCAAACGTCCATTATGGTATTATACATTCAGGAAAAATTCCCTTTTACTTTTATTTTTTATTTAGATGTCAGTACCTTTTCCAGATATTGTTACTTTTTTTTAAGTTTTTCCTTATCAAAGTCAAACAAAGAAGGAAAGTTATACACTTTTCACATGTCCCAGGTATACACCTTCAATAAATTTGTCACTGATGGATACAGCCAGATATGTGAAGTACAGTTATATAATGTATGCTTATACCTTACACTGCAGTATATTTCTGTTTCAGGGGGTGGGACAGCCTTTGATTTCCACAAGGAAAAAGACTACCTGTTTGTGTGTGGAACAGAGGAGGGCAAAATACACTGCTGCTCTAAAGCCTACTCAAGTAACTTCCTGGACACCATACAAGCACACAACATGGCCATATATAAAGTGGTCTGGAACAACTATCATCCAAACCTCTTCATCACCTGTAGTGCTGACTGGAACGTCAAGATCTGGGACATGCACTACACCAGAACGTGAGTGCTTTAATCCTTGTGCATTTATCAAACAAAGATCGCAGGGATCACTTGTCAGTTGGTTGGCCTACTCAGTGAAAGTGGTCTAGATGTGATATCATAGTTGAGGCAGTTTAGTTTGAGAATTGTTTTTTGCTGATAACTTTCATTGGCATGTATGAAAGTGCAACCATGGTTTAAAGTAAGTGCTCAGTTGGAAGGCCTTCAGTTATATTTCGTTAGATAGAAGTCAGCTGTCCAAACATCTTAGATCCAAGGAATTTTATCATAATCTGGTAGTTGTCATTCCTTGAAGTGCCTGGCACAAAAAGCTATATTTTTATATTTTCTTCCACCTTACCAGGATTACTCTCCCGAGGCAGCGGAAATCTTGCGCTTCTAAAGAAGCAACTGATTTTCACGCTGCCAGCTTGGACCGTTTATGATATATTTAGACACCAGATGGCGGTTTGTTGTCCACTGAAATAAACGTGCGTACGATGTGACAAGCAGCCAATCAGATGCCAATAAACAAACACTCGACAGGCATCCTGGCTCCGCCCATTGCCCCGCTTCAAGCGCCGTTTGATGAGTTTCCGGTCGAATTTAAATTGCTCCTTCTGCATTCTCGCATCATCGACCGATTCGATTATGACATTATGACTGTGTTAGCGTACCCATGTATCTGTTGTCTGCAGAACTGAAACCAGCCAGCGAGGTGTGCACGCAGCCTTTGTTGTTACGTTTCGTTTGAATTACAGCTCACCGGCCGAGCATCCTATGTGCCCATGGCCCTAAGAAAACCACGTCAGGGGCAATTCTCTCTGAGCCTGTGGCCTGCTTAGACGGTTACGCTGGGGGATGAGCTGTCACTCAATAAGAAATGAATATGATTGGCCCCGTGTATTCCTCGCTTGGCTTTGTCTTCCAGCACAAAGTTTCATCTGATTGGACAAAAGTACAGTGCTCCCCTCTGGTGTTGCAAAGCAGGATACGAGGTCATAACAAACAGCGCCTTACAATATAGGAAGTAGCCCTATAGGTAAAGCGCTGTGTAAAGAGCGTATACCAGGATATACACAAGGTATATTTTCTTGCAGGAATGAGAAGGGCCAGAGGGAGCCTATGTTTAGCTTTGATCTGAATTCTGCTGTTGGTGATGTTGCCTGGGCACCTTATTCTTCTACTGTATTTGCCGCTGTAACCGCTGATGGAAAGGTAAAGGTTGTTTTGTTGCCTCTGTTGTATATTCCTTGCTATTCTCCAAAACAAAACATATCTGGCCATTCCAGATATTACTAGCCTATGTGCTTAATTAATTTATATTTTTCCTGTCAATGTTCAAGTTTTTCTCCAATGGGACAAATATGTTGATATTCTCATAGTATTTATAAGGATCATAATAATTGTTAGCAGTCATATTCTTACATATTTTGGGTAGTAATAATGGGCAATAGTACAGTTCAAGGGACCTTACAAATGTTATCAGAGCATTTGTATACCTAATGGCAATACTGAACATTTTAAGTTAGAAATAAGATCATTTACCAAGTGTCCCCTTTTCTAACCCTGCTACATGCAAATTTAGAATCATTTTTATGCCCCCGCCACAAAGTGGCCGGGGCATATAGTTTTACCCATGTCCGTCATTCCGTCCTTCCGTCCTTCCGTCATTCCGAAATCAAACAGTTATACGGACTTTTTTTCGCAATGCCTGCAGATATTGGCCTGATTTTTGGTGTGTGGGCAGATATAGACCAGTTACAGATCGAGTTTGTGTTTCGTCCCGGTTTACCTAATTTTGATCGTTTTACAGCTCCTAAACTTAGAAAATTTCATGAAAAATAGAAATATTCATGACAGATACACATGTACAGACTTTTTTTTCGCAATGCCTGCAGATATTGGCCTGATTTTTGGTGTGCGGGCAGATAAAGACCAGTTACAGATCGAGTTCGAGTTCGCGTTTCGTCCCGGTTGACCTACTTTTGACCGTTTAACGGCTCCTGAACATAGAAAATTTCATGAAAAATATGAAATTTCATGACAAATACACATGTACAGACTTTTTTTCGCAATGCCTGCAGATATTGGCCTGATTTTTGGTGTGTCTGCAGATATTGACCAGTTACAGATGGAGTTCGCATTTTGTCCCGGTTGACCTACTTTTGACTGTTTTACGGCTCCTGAACATAGAAAATTTCATGTAAAATATAAATTTTCATGACAAATACACTTGTACAGACTTTTCTTCACAATACCTGCAGATATTGGCCTGATTTTTGGTGTGTTGGCAGATTATGACCAGTTACAGATCAAGTTCACGTTTTGTCCCAGTTGACCTATTTTTGACCGTTTGACGGTGCTCTAACATAGAAAATTTCATAAAAAGGTGCACATGTATGGACTTTTTTTCGCAGTGCCTGCAGATACGGGCCTGATTTTTGGTGTGTAGGCAGATAATGACCAGTTACAGATAGAGTTCTTGTTTTGTCTCAGTTGACCTACTTTTGACTATTTGACTGCTCCTGAACATAGAAAGTTTCATGAAAAATATAAATTTTCATAACAAATGCATATGTACTGACTTTTTTTTCCTCAATGCCTGCAAATACCACCCTGATTTTTTATGTGTGGGCAGATAATGACAGTTACAGATCGAGTTCGCGTTTCATCCCGGTTGACCTACTTTTGATTGTTTTACAGCTCCTAAACATAGAAAATTTCATGAAAGACAGAAATTTTTAAGGAAAATGCACATGTATGGACTTTTTTTCACAATGCCTGCATATACTGGCATGATTTTTGGTGTGTTGCTTGATAATGACCCGTTACAGATCGAGTTTGCATTTTGCCCTTGTTGACCTACTTTTGACCATACGACACCTCCTGAACTTAAAAAATTTGTCAAAATTTTACAAATGTTTTTAATTTGCCCAAGGCGGGGGCATTCGTGTCGTTCCGACACATCTAGTATATGTCTGCATCTCATATTCATACAAACACTGATCCTTTGAGTTTAAAGTACAGTATTCTCTTTAGAAATCTGTTATCTTTAACAGAATATTAATTAGGTACAGAGATCTCCTGAACTATATATTATGATAACATAAAACATTTTGCCTGGTGTTACCAAATATGTCAAATAATGTGAAATATGTTTGTATCAGCTTTGATTTTGAAGTGTTTTATCACTGTTGCATATCTAACTCACACAGGCATTTTTTCTCTTCTTTGTAGGTCCATATATACGACCTGTTCGTAAATAAATATGAAGCATTGTGTGAACAACTTGTTACATCTAAGAAGAAAACCAAGCTGACGCACATAGCCTTCAACCCAGTCCAACCAATCATTATTGTTGGTGATGACAGGTCAGTTGGTTTATTAATCAAATACTTAGTTATTGTAAAATGGAAAATTCTCTCACTATCCAAAATTACAGTTTGGCACACTTTTTCTTTTAATGTTTGAGTCTTTTATGAAGTGTATTTTTAATCTTTATCAAAAGGACTTAAATTCAAAATGAAGCAACTTAAAAATGTAATGAATCATGTCATTATAATGTAATAAGCAGCAAACAGTGATGCATTTTGCAAAACTTTATCTTAAATTTGTCATTAGGGATATATAGTTACAATTATATTTTTTAATTTTAAAACAAGTTTGTGAAAGAAATTAAATTTTACATTTCAGGGGATATGTTACAAGTTTGAAATTATCACCAAATCTGAGGAAACAACCAAAGGTAATAGTGTTTTCTTTTTCTGTTGTTTTTTATCCTACAAATATCACTATAATGTACTATTATATATTCCTTTTTAAATTCCATGTGAAAAAAAACACTGTATGAATAATCATACATCAGCATTATATGTTACTGATACACTCATATTTATATGTCAGAAATTGCATAATATCAGTTTACCAGCACATTCAACATATTGCCATTGATGTTGGAAGATATGGTTAACTTACTTTTTACTATGATATATGGTTAACCTCTGTTATTACAGCTTCAGTTCAAAAATCAAAAATATGATACTAATATATATACTAGATCTGCCACCAGAGTTTAAGAACCTGCAGTCAGCCATTTGGCAAAAGAAAATCACTGCTCATATTGTTGATAAGGCTGCAGAAGCCCCATGAATATCAGCAAGAATTTGTGAACTGAATGTGAACATTTTCTTAATTTCTGCAACCAACACCATATGTCTCTATATCTTTTATAGGAGAAGAAGGGGGCAGAGCAGGTGAAACCTGAAGAAAAGGCTGCACAGAAGCGTGAAAATGAAATAGCCAGGATGGAGAAACTTCTGTCTATGGTCCGACAAGTTGAAAGGAATGACAATAAAAACTGATCAGGATATGTTAATGTTTTGGAGTGAGGGGAGTGGGACTGATGATTATAGATGTCTGGGAGGATAGGTTTCCCCCTGGTGGAGATTGCTGGTATTGTTGTATGGACTCCAGCAGGCCATATGGCATGCATAATCACAGAAAGAAGAAATCTTTACAGGCATAAATTATTAACAGATTTACACATAAGTTTGTTAAAATCTTTTATTTCCTGTTGTTAAGCTCATGTAGACCGACCCAATTGGATATTGGTCTTCAGTTAATACTTTGGAAGTATAAATAAACAACATTAAGACCAGTTTAAATTCAGAATATGGGTTATGTATTGGCTAAATTTATTGAAACTTACCCATTTCCTTTCAGTATCAAAGAAAATTACAGCTGTTAGAATTTTTTTTCTGATAAGGAGAATCTGTGGTTGGCATGTCCTGGAATTTAATGGGAATCCAACTGTCAATTACAGAAATGTGTGGTCTTTTATCTGATACATCAAATAAGACATAAATGCTGAAAAGGTCCAGCACAATAAAAAACCTCGTAAAAACTGAAAAAGTGTGGGATACCAGTTATGAAATGCTGTAAATGCCAGGAACCAGTTCTGGATTTTGTTGCCTTCTGGGTTTCATTCAAATGTTATGCATTCTTATGGTCATACATGGAATTTGTTATATACTTGGGACCAGTTATAGAATTTATTATATACTTGGGACAAGTAAGAGAATTTGTTAAAAACTTGGGACCAGTCATAAATTTGTTACTCTGGGGACCAGTCATTAAATGTTTTATGCTAGGGACCATTTAGGATATTTGTTTTCAAAGTGCCAAATAAGTAAAAAGAGGTAACCTAAAATTCTTCTGTTATCTTGTTATTTCATACATATTGCAAAAATTTTTAAACAGGATTGTGGATTGCACATGTGATGTTTTGTACAGTACTGTTACTCATTTATGAGTTTCATGAACTTCACTTTTTAGAAGTTAATGTATATGGTATATGTATAAATTAAAATTTTTATGAATAAATTTGCCATATTTCAAATGATTCTTTCTTATTTCTTACACAAAGTTAAAAAAAATAAGCATATGGGCTTTCACAGGGATCTCCCATTGACAATGGATATTAAAGTATTTTGTTTCAATACTTTGGTAAATTATACATCATAACTTTTACAGTTTTGACAATACTATCATAGAGATAACCCATCTCACAAGTTGTGACTGACAGAAGTCTGATCACTGACTGAGTTGTAACTAAACACTGACTGGTCAGGAAGGTCCCCAGAAAAGGCCCAATAGACCTCCAGTGAGGGCTGAGTGATGGTTGAAAAAAATATAAAGGACCTGCATGATTACATGGATAGACGGAAGGAACGGAATCAAAAGTATATAAACAAATGGAAAAGATGTTTAAAGTCTGAATCAGTGCTAGTCATATATAAAGATACAGGAGTGGAGCATCCAAAGCAACTGAAGCATAATTACATCTGATGTATTAAACTGTTAGCCTGGTCAACTTGAACATATAAATATGAAGGATGATCCTGTGACCTTGTAATGTCAAAATTGATATGGTTTGTCCCCTACTATTTGGTGATCCATAAGTCAAAGATATAGAGATAAGATTAAAACTTTGGCTTAGTCCACAAGCTATATATTCAGAGAAGAGGGTCCTGTGACCTTGACCTCTGACCTAAAAAGCTACAGATTTCTTCCACTTTTGGCAGGTTAGCCATATGTGAAAGCTGGAAGGTTTGGGATGAAAAGTTTTAATTTTAAAGGCATCCTAATCTTTTTAAAGATGTGGATCCTGTAACCTTCACCTTTGACCTCAGGACCCTAAAATCAATAGGATTCTTACTTTAGTGGGTGGGTCTTATACGAGTGAAGTTTGAAATTCATGTCAATTCAAACTGAAGGTATCATCCAGAAACAAATTTGACTTATGGTCCCTGTGACCTTAACATTTGACCTTGTGACCCCAACTTCAGAGTTCTTCCCTTTTGGCAGGTGAGCAATTTGTGGAAGGTGGAAAGTTTGTTTGAAATGCATCCACAGCCATTATAAAGAAGTGGTCCTTTGACCTCATGACCCAAAAATCAATAGGGTCCTTGCTTTCATGCATGGTGGTATAATAGCCAAACTGGGGTCATTTAGAAACAAATTTGTAGACAGAAGGACAGGGTGATAACTACAGGGCACCCCCTTGTATTCAAATTGGGTCCCTCATCATAATGATTTTCCCAGATACTGCCCAGATTGTTGAAAATTTAGATATGACTCATGTTACCAACATTGGCATAAAATTTGGTGATGAGAATGAAAATTTTAGTATGCTTTTTTTGACAGATGACAAAGTTCAACTTCCTGTTACTTGGCCAAAAATCACCAAACAGGAACTATTTGAGCAAACTTGAGAGAGATGTTCCTGGAATTATTTCTGTGAAATACTGGACAATTTGGCTGGATGGTTCGGAGAGGTAGATTTTTAAAGGTTTTTAAGCCTTTTCCTATTAAATCTAAGTAAATATGAATGCAAAAAAATAAACAAAATCTGAGTTTTTTAGATAACTGATTTTTTGTAATAAAGTTTGGTGATGCTAGCTCCTGCCATTTTCCAGATAGTATGGGTTAACCTACAGACGCATGACAGACAAGGCCGCACCATCGCATACTAAGCTCACAGGTTCGCTAATAAGCACCTGCTGTGGAAAAGTTTTGTTTCAAATTACATGAAACAAATGGCTCTTTTAAGAATACTGTTTTCAGTTCAGTTTCATTCACTTACAGTTCCAATTTGAAGTTATATCTCTGATACTTAATAATCAAGGTCAACAGTGCCTCTTAACATTTTGTTACAGAAGGCTCGCTTGGAGGTTTTCTCTACATCCAATCTGTTTCTTAACTTGGAGTGATGTAGCTAATGTTGCTGAATGTCATTTCAATAGAAGCCTAAAGAGGCAGGAGCAGTGAGCAGTTGAAAAGCTAGTTGAGTGAACTTGTGGTTGGCACCAGAATGTTTGTTATTACAAGGCAGGGTAGGGGCAAGAGGATGACGAGGTGCATGGACTCTAAAATAAAAACACCTGGCTGGAACTAATTAATGATGTCCTAATCTCACTAGGCACAGTAGTCAGTCTTTAATTGGTACTGTGTAATGCCACAAATAGTTATTCTTATCCTCCTTTATGTAGTTGCTCTTTTTTAAAATAAGTTAACTGCAGTTTTAGGGTTTTTCTGCCCTGTGGGCAGAAAAGTATTTCTGCCGCCTGGCAATTGCTTGGCAGAAAACCATGGCAGAAATAGCAATGGCAGAAACTTGCCAACCATGTCCAGAAAGAAAAGCATACAGTTGAACTTATACAAAGAAAGTTCTGACTAAAAGACCACTTTGCTTTCTAGCAAAGTGACTGGAATGCTGGACATGTGAGCCATCAACATGGGTTCGAATCCAGGGACCAGCAAAATATTTCCCCCTAAGCAAATTGTTTATAAATGAGAAACTTGTGTTGTCCACCACCACCGAATCTCCAACTATCCTGGTAAAATCAGTGAATAGTAGTACTTATTAAAAACTACAATACACACAATGAGACCTTGAACTGGAAATATATTGAGGACAGTGATAAACAGAAGCAGATCCAGGGGGGGGGGGGGGGGTCCAGACCCCCCCCTTTTTCACCCAAAGCAACCTTTTTTAAGGGTTTTTAGACTTAATTTTGCGGCATGGACCCCCCCTTTTTCCAGACCTGATGACCTTTTTTTTTTAGGATTTTCATTTGTCCTCCTAGGTTGGACCCCCGCCCCTTTTCCTAAATCCTGGATGCGCCCCTGATAAAAGATGTATGACTTGGTTTAGAATTGATAAAAATGAATATAAAATGAATTTAAATAGTGGTTGGAGTATTAAAAACAATACACATCAAGACTCAAATTGGAAATGTATTGTAAATGGTGGTACAACTGATAAAAATTATTTAATATTACTGTTAATTAAACTTGCGAGTTAACCGGAATAATGTTATGATTAGTAATAGAGAGAGGTCTAAAATGATGGTCTTGGATGCCAAGAATCTATCAAGACAACCAAGACTAAAACCAACAAATTGTATTTCATACAATCTAGGGCAATAGTATAAGTTTATGAAATCCATCTGGGCTTTGTAGCAGTTAAATATAGATAATGAAGTACCTTAGAAATAGTTCACAGGTGAGATACAACACAACACGCACACATTTATAAAATGCTAATCCCATACAGATATTATTTTTTTATTAAGGTTGTAACTATACATTTTATTAATGTTGTAACTACATGTGTTAAGTACTAAACTGACTGAGCTTTAATAAATAAAATTTGATAAAATGACTAGATAAATCCTGAGTGTGACTAGTATACACAGAAAATAAACATTTTATCTAAGAAATATACCTTTATTCTATAAAACAATCTCTATAGGTAGTATCTAGCTGTTCTAATATAGTATCTTGTCCCAGTCTTCCATGGATAATTGTGACAATGATTGTTAAATTATATCCTTGAAGGATATTAAATGATTATATAGCAGTTTTGCATCATCACAAAAACCATTGGAAAAAAGTGGAATGTTAGCTGCATTATAGTGCAAATGCTATAATAAAAAGAACATCCATAAAAATGGTGATGAACCTCTAAGTGCTTCTATAAATACAGTAATATGAAATATTTATACCACATACTTTCTCCATTTATTCCTATTTTATGACTACAAAAAGCCCAGTATATCATGAGCTTTCAAACCTGTTCAAACATTTGCAAATCTTTGGTATAACCCAATTAGAATATAAAAAGATCCTGAAATGTACCTCAAAGAATTTTGCAACACTGTCTAGTTAAACGTCAAAAGTCTAAATAAGTTTGAATAAATTAAAATCTCAAGTGTTATAAATTTCATAAGTGTATGGTTGAGTATTCAGGTAAGCCTCAAGTCATATCTGCTTTGGATAAATCTGGGTATCTTGGGTTCTCTATGACACCCTCTCCAAATTTCAGTTCTAAAAATTGCTTGATTTTATTAGGTGCATAGGCTTCAGTCCCAACAAACTGTACTTTTGTTCTTGGAGTCAAAAAATGTTCTGGAAATTCTCGGTCTTGCCTGTGTGTCTTGAACCAGGTATTTTTAGTCATGATCCCATTTTTTGAATAAAATGGAAATATATCAACATGAAGGTGATTCATCTCACTGAAGTGCACTCTGTAAAAATCTCCCTCGGGGGCTTTTACCCATACAAATCCAGATTCATCCTCAAATGATTCTTTCTGACATCTTGACAGCTGAAGCGATTTTTCCATGTCATCTTTGTAAATCCCAATATCAACATCGTAATCCCAAGGAATGATGTCTGCTTGTCTGGCGGCACCGAGCAAACTGCCACCTTCAAGCCAGTATCGAACATTGTCTGATTCTAACATACGGAAGACATATCGAGCAGTGGTCCGGAGATTCTCCAAACAGCATGGAGGAGTCCATTTTCCCTTGTATAAATAATCGGGCATCTCTTTAATAACAGTTCCGAAGCATCGCGGTGTAGCTTTGGTGCAGCCATACCATTCCGGCATACCATCTGGTTGGTGCACCAACTTGACCCCAAATTGCTGGTACAATGATTTTTTACGATTGTATTCTAGCGTTTTGTGTTTCCAAGCCAAATGTGAGTCTTTAAACAGAGGACCAATTCCATGTAAACGCTGGTTTGACAATATCCTAATTTTCCAGCTCCTCAGAGAGGTTTGTATGTATAGAGATTCCTGGATTGGCCGCCGCAAGGGAGCTGGCAGTGACAGCAGATTTTCTGTCTGCAGTAGCACCGCATGCATCCCTCGTATCCCATCACACAAGTCATTGTGTAAATAATATTTTAATGTCCACTGCTTTTCGTTAAATACAACCCTTGTGCATTTTATGTCTACATCCCCGACTGGTAAAGCCAACATTTTAACACCAGATGGTGCTGATGTGTCAAGATTTTTCAATGCAACTTGTAATATGGATGCTGAAGTCACACTAGCAGCATCTGGAAGCAGCAACACATATTTAGTTTTAATATAGTTTTCCAACTTCAGATCGTTAGCAGATCTGTGTGGTGATGTCTCCATCACTAACATCTTAACGTTTTCTCTGCGAGGTAACCGAATAGGTGGATACGGAAGTTTATTAGCTGCTACCAATATGTTTATCCTGGGCATGGTATGTAGCAAAGCATCAACTGTTGATACTACTCTATTATCAAAGTCTTCGAATTCTCGCAATATGATGGTCAGGTCTGCTTCGTTGAACATGTGATGCTTCATTCTTTGTGATTTATCCGACATCATCCAGTAGGTGATATACAAGTTGACACAAAGGGCCAAGCCCAGAAACCACCACAAGCATCGCTTCCTTATACATCTTCTTCTCATCTTACCACCTCCCTGTAAATAAATAAATTTTTATGTTATCATGTTTGGACAAAAAGAATAAGAATAAAACACCAAAATTTTAACACTGCTAAAAAACCTTGAATGCTTAAACAAACCATATAAATTATTTGCTTAGGCCAAGAAGGTTGGTTTCTCAGGCACATTTTAAAAAAAATTGGCCACTTAAATCTAATGTGATAGTTAAAGTGTTGGGCCTATGGGTTTCTGGTAATAATTATGAAAACTATCCGCCACAAAACTCCCTGGTATCTTCAACTGGATATTTGCTTACTATCAATTATCCCTGCCCAATATATTGCCATTAAAAATATAAATATTAAAAATATTGAGTCACTTGCCTAGTTCAAGTGTCCTCTTACTTTTGACTTTATTGAACACATATAAAAAATCATATCTTTCACTTTATAAGACTGCAAATAAATGTTCCAGGAGCAAATGTAGAACCACTCGCACACTTTCTTGACTATAGCTTTGTGTGTATATGAACGGACGTAATGGTGATAAGAATTAATGTAATGAAGAAGTAAGAGGCAGTTGAACAAAAGTGGCGAAATTAAGACAGAAGAAGATGGTTATAAAAACGTTTTCTCTTCATACAAGTGTAGTGCTTCATAGAGGTGCACGAGTTACTCTACATTCGTGCCATGTTGCATTTCCTAGAAACGGCAAAGCGCTGCTGACCTGGCTCAATTACTTAATTTTTTTTCGAACCCTGGACTGGAGCTCATAAAATGTTAGTAACAATAGTCAATACAAACTGAGAAAATAGATATTGCTGCCAGCTTGCTTCGCCTATCGAGACATCTGGGCTGAAATAACTTAAATACCATGCAATGATCCAGAACACATAAGTTATCTTCAAATGACAGAATGTATGTGCGCAGCAGCTGGCGTGAGCGACAAGCTAGTCCGACAGTCCGCACACTACTGGGCGATAATCAGGGTCAATAGGAGATATTTTCTCACATGTATCAGAATATTTCTCCAAAGTAAAAAATCCTCAGAATAAATTCAGCATCCATCGTAAAAGACACGAGTACAAATTACTGTATTGATATTTATAACCTTATAATGTTCATGATATTTTATCACAAAAATAAGCATAAGTCAAACGAAAATTGTACCTATTAAAATCAAATATATGGGTTAATTGTACGATACACCCCTGCGAGAAACCTGCTGTCAACATGGCAGAAGCGGGGGATTCAAAGTTGGTGGGAGAGGAATCAAAAGAAAACGCGTCATCTTTGGTGGAGAACCAGGATTCAACACTGCAAGGAGGAAATGAACAACATAAAACCGGGTCAAGACTAAAACATCTGCGTAATGCCATAGAAAACACCGTCCAGAGATGTGTCAAAGCAACCAGGCAAGCTCAAGTTCAGTTAATTGCTGGCCGATTTGTCACAAAGAGTCAAATGCTTGTGTCCAAATTAATCATTAAAGTAATTATTTTATCCGCTAAAAACAGTTTTGCTGTTCAATTTCGTGTCCTGAGAACTCCTCTGAGATCCCTGGACCAATCTTTCTGAAACCAGGCATAATTATCGGGTCACATACTTGTGAACTGGTACCAAAGAAAGAATGGTTGTGCTTGCTACCTACACTCCTTTTGCACAGTATCCATCTGTGCATGTTTTAATTTTAAAGTGAAAATAGCCAATGTATCATGAGTGGTTTAATGTATTTGGCTGGCCTTGCACATCTATAGATCTTGGATACCTCAATCTTGTGCATATGACTAGTGGCGCCATCTGCAATCATTTTTGCATGGGGTCCATAGAACATCTTTGTGTTTTCTTTGGTAACTTATATCGCAGGAGTGGTTCAATGTATCGGCCTGAAATTTTGCATATCCATCCATCTAGGATAGCTTTTTCATGTATATGTGACAGGTGGAGCCATCTCCCTTCCAATTTTCTTAGAATACATTGATGCCCTTTCCTCCTTTGGTTTGGTGTATTGGCTTGAAAGTTTGTATGACCATGAATCTTTGATATCTTGTACACAAGCCTTGTGCTGCCACCTACAATAATTTTTCTGTAGCATCCATCCATAAATCTTGATGGAAATTGCATAAATCTCAGAAATGGATCCGTAATGCGCACCTGGTCCTTTAACCTGATCGTGTCGGGACACTAGTGAAATTGCATAATCGAGGCTGAAGCAGCCCTGTACGGGTATGTGTACAGGTTGTGACTCAGACTGCTTGACAACCAGATGTTTAACACGTCGCCCAATTAGGTATCGATACAGTAACGTATCACCCGTAACACTATTAACAAATGTATATCTTTATCTTTCCATGTTTGAAGAAACAAAACTTAGCGAAGGGAAAGAAAGTAGGGTGTTGTTTATGTGAAAATTTATTCTTCAAATTGGTTAAACTAATTCCTCTATACTACAAATGTTATCTTTATCTTTCCAAGACTGGTGGCACCACCTACAATCATGTTTTTACCTTCCATAAGAGTATAATATTAATACAGTAGAGCACCGAATTTCCGAATGCCGAATTTCCGAAAATTCGTTTTTCCGAAAATTAAAATGGGAACCAAAAATTTATTCGTATTTCCGAAATATATTTCAAGTATTTTAAAACAGAAATGAGTATTGTAATTACGAGTCACAAGGCCTGCAGTCATGTGTTAAGCACAGTGGTGACCCTAATTAACTAGTTCTGGGCCGATGTTGTCGTCGAGGCAAAGGTGTGAAAACTACAGCTAGCCCCGCAACGCTCGGCCAACTGTACCCCTAGCAAACGAATGAGCAGTTTATCCAAGAGCTCTTGTGTGTTATCAAGCACATCTCATTTGTACTCAAGCAAGCATAGTTTGTCAGCTTTGGACAGGATGTCATGCCAAATAACTAAGCAGTTTAAAAGCATCAGCATTGGTTAGGTATAATGCATTAAACGCTTGTGCTTGAGCAGCTTTTAAATGTCCCGGTCTTCAATAACGTAGATCCATAAGAAACACTGTGTTCCGTGTCGGTCTTTTCACCTTTCCCTCCAGTGAATAAGATGAAAACAAGAGCACGCACGTATCCTTCAAGCAGGTTAGACTGATCTTTGCCAATTATGCTCAGCAATAATCCAATATTTTTTATACGTCCAGGTCGTCAATTACGAATATCGAAAAGAAACACCGTGTTCCTCAGGTAAAATAGCATTAAGTTAATCATTAACTGTCGTACTAACTTGCCGCTAGACCCTTGTCCGCATTTCCGAATGTTCGTTTTTACGAACAAAAAGCTTGTCCCCTAACGCTTTAGGAAATATGGCGCTCCACTGTACATTCATGCATTTATCTCAGGAGTTATTTAATGTATCAGGCTTAAATTGTGTATGTCTAATAAAAAAAAATTGTCTATAGATCTTGGATTGCTTTATTTTGCATGCAAGATGAGTGGCACCACCTACAATTGTTTTTGCATGATGTCCATCTATGCATATATTTTGGGTGAAAATCACATATCTCAGGAGTGGTTTGGCGTATTGGCCTGAAATTGTGCATATGGACCCATCTTCTTAAACACAAGACTAGTTGCGCCACTTACTGTAACATATTTGTAAAATACTTTCAGGCATTTATCTTGAGAGTTGTGTGATGTATATTCCTTAAATTGCCATGTCCATAGATCATGGTTTGGTTTATCTAGAAGAGTATACAAAACTGATCACTGGTGGCGCCTCCTAGTCAGTTTCATCTGGGATTCATCTGTAGGTCTGTTTTTGGTGTAAATCACACATGTCAGTAGTCTTTCATATTAACGGCATGAAATTTTGCATGTGCATCGATCTTGTATAGTTTTCTCATACACAAGACAGGTGGTGCCACCTACAATTATGTATTCATAAAATAGATTTAAGCATTCATCTCAGGACTGGTTTGACATACCAGCCTGAAATATTTGCATGTCCTTACTGTACATCTAGGATGGCATTATCTTGTACACATGACTGGTTGACAGTGGTGGTGACAATAATTTTTTTTAGGTACATCCATCTGTGGGTCTTGGGATACTTGGGCATCTCTGATGCAACAGATTTGGAAAATGTTCTTACAAATCTACATTTTATGAATTTTAGAAGATATCAGACTACTGTGACATTATACAGTTGGGTCAATAGGGCCAAAGATCAAGGTCACAAATAGAGGTCAAAAGGTCAAAATGTAGATGGTCATTTCTCATTAACTATTTAAGATATCAATTTTAAACACTGATTGTTATGTAACAAGGATGCTTCTTTTGTTTACTATCATCAGTTTATATTAACCCATATATTTTATTATAATAGGTACAATTTTTGTTTGACTTGTGCTTATTTTTGTAATAAAATATCATGAACAATATGAGGTTAAAAATATCAACACAGTAAATTTAGTAGGAATACCCAACAGTGCAGAATTAGGGGTGCGGGGGATAGCAGGAGATCGTATGACTATTTTAAGACTGCTGCAAGAAGTTATAATTATTTTTTTATATGTACATAATTTTAATTTTCTGACTTTTGAGTGCCAATTTGAAAGTTTTCTTTTTTTAGAATAGCCCTCAATTCTAAACATCATTAAACCGTTAAGCAAACTGTGGTAGTGTAGCAATATTCATGAATTTAATGTCATAAATGTTATCATGAATGACCAAAATTGTCCATTTTTAGCTCAGCTGACTATAAGTCATCTGAGCTTTAGTCGTGGTCCATTGTCCGTCTTCCGTCCGTCTGTCCGTCCGTCTGTCCGTAGATGTGGCACGTTTTGAAACCATAAGACCTAGGAATCCAAAATTCGGCATTATGTTAGATGTCCCCAAGATCTCCTACCAAGCAGAAAACTGGGTCTTTGCAACTTCGTTCCTTTGAGAAATTAAGGAAAAACCTCAATTTTTTATTAAAAACCTATTTTCACACTAAGTGACTTCAGGACTGCCTAATATCAAAACCACTCATCTGTTTTTCCTCATATTTACCATAAATATTCCTCTATATAGTTCCTATGTACATGCCAGAAATTATGTCTATATTTTATAATATAAAAAAGTTATGGGCCCAAACATAATGCATTTTGTAAAAAATCAGGAAAGATATTTGATCACTTAACACAAAACATGTTAAAGCTATGGACTTTTTTCCAGTAATATAACTTTAATTATTTAAAATTAAATTGTATACCCAAAATTAGATCAAAATCTTTAAAAATTTTTAAAATATTAACAAAAATAAAAAATGAGTACCTTAAATTTTGCCCAACTTTGACCATGGCACTTTTTTTCCTGTAAGTACTGTGGATTTAATTTTCACAGCATGTTTTTGTTAGCATTTTGTCTGTTAACACCAAAAATTTGAAACCAGTTGATCAAAAACTGTAGATTTTATTCAAGTTTTCAAGCACCATGTAACATATTGTTTACATCAAGCTAGTGTCATGCAGTTTGCAAGAGCTCAGCTCCCCAGCTTCAGCTCTCAGTTCCTAGAATTTGGCATACAATTAGATGTCTCAAAAATCCCCTGCAATGCCAAGAATTTGGTCACTAGGACTTAATGCCTTCGAGATATTAATGAAAAACTTCATTTTTTCCATTAAAAACCCATTGTTACACTTCAAGAGTGCCTAATATCAAAACCACTGATCTGACTTTAATCATATATAATATACATATTTTTCTATACATTCTCTATGCACATGCCAGAAATGATGTCAGTATTGCGTAATTGTTTGAAGTTATGGGCCCAAACATAATGCACTTTTTAAAAAATCAAGAAATATATTTACTCCCTTAACAAGAGGATTGCTGAAGCTAGAGATTTTTTTAGTTCTGAATTTTTCAAATTTTATAAGTTATTAGTATAAATATAAAATTAGTACCTTAAATTTTGCCCAACTTTGACCATGGCACGTTTGTTTCCTGTGAGCACTGTTGGTATAATTTTCATATCTAGCACACATAAGGATTTCAGCTTTTTAGTTTAGAAAGCTGAAAGAAATTGGCCAAAAATTTTAGCTTTTATTAATGTTTTTATGAGACCATGTCAGACCTTGGCTCTCTCTAGCCCCTCTTGAGTCACCTGTATGTTGACCTTGTTGAACTTTCAGCAAATTATGCATGCTTGAGGCAAGGCATAAACTGGGGCAGCCAGGCAGCTTATGGCCAGCCACAGTTGATCCAGGTGTCCAACCCAACTCATCTAGTAGTTTTAACCAACAACATAACAATAAATTAATAAATTTTTATTAAAAGAGGAATTTGTTAGTTGATAATAACAGGAAATTAACTTGCTGTTACTGATGATATAAGAATCTTTTATTGATGGATAGAATGTCACATATTCCAAATAACACCATGCAGTCACCTATGGTACTTTTCAGTTCAATTTTAATGATAAAAAAGTAGTCATATTATTCATTACTAATCATTAGGGATCATATGAAGGAAATTAATGATAGACAAAGATGCAGTTGATAATATTAATCTAGATTCCTACTGTGTCTAGTGTGTACATTGATGTGAAATTAGTCCAAAATGAATATATTACTTTTCTTTTTTTTTTAATATAAATAAAAGCAATAAAACCAGGTACTTATGATCATTATTTAAATGTGTGAATTTTGTATATTCTGGATTCTCAACATCATTGTTTGGTGAAAACTGAATAAATACCAGACATGGTGTGAATACTTTGCAACTGTATTTAAATATGAATATGAATATGTACTCCATTATAAAATTTCTTTCATAAGAATGGGAATTCAGGTAAAAATGAAAGTATATGAATACCAGTGCAAATACTTTCTAAATGTATTCATGAATGCATTCATGAATATATTCTTTAATATTAATTTAATAATCATTTCAGTTATATTTTATTTTAAAAAATCATACGATTCTCTTATTATTTTTAATAAAAATTATATTTGGGACAATATTTGTATTTTTTTTTAATAAATAGTTAAACTCTTATATTATATGTTCTGCTTATAAGTTATATGGCCAAGTCAAAATCTGTGTGACAATAGCACTCCATTTGTTAATAAATGAAATGAAATCAATCCTCTTCCCTGTCTACAAAGGTACTATCAAAATCATACATAAGCTAAACAACAACAACTCATAATACAGCTTATTTTTTTACCACATAAAATTGGCATGTGCCTCAGTCTAAATCATATTTTTTTATCATATATTTCAGCTGAGCGCCGTGACCCATAGGTCCCTTGTTTATGTTATAGTAAAAGAAATATTTTCTACCAAAGAAGGTATTTTTAATTTACTAGTATATGCAGATGTTTATGAAGTACCAGTATGAAGTAAATATGATTGTTGATTCAAGCAATGGACCATCAGTTTACATTTATTAGCCTTGCCACTTTGCTTGTTCTGAGCTGCTCAGTCAGTCAGTAGTGATGTCACAGCTCAGTGATTTTGTTTATCAGTTGTTAATACAGCTGAGGTTTACATAGAGAAAATCAGGGTGAAAAATAGAGTGGGGAATGAAAACAGGCTAACAAACAAACCAGCAAACACTGATAAAATATCCTTTATACTGCAGGTTGTCTCTGCTTATGAAAGCCTTCCCAGAACAAGCCAAGGAAAACCCTCGTGTATTTAAATACATCAAAGAAGAAATGCAACAGCAGTTACTAAACTGTATTAAGGTGGGTTATTTACCTGCATCAACAGGAGTTATTGAGCTGTATCAAAGTGACTTGTTAATATACATGTATGGAGGTAGATTATTTTTATACATGATTCAAGGTGAGGTTCATGCCTATATCCAATTGTGTAATGTACCTATATTTAGATGAGTTAATTAACCATATCAAGGTGGATTACATGCCTATATCCAATTGTGTAATGTACCTATATTAAGGTGAGTTAATTAACCATATCAAGGTGGATTACATAGATGTATCAAGGTTGATTATTTGCCTGTGTCAGGGCACACTTTCAGCCTGTATCAAAGCAAGTTATATACCTGTATCAGGGCAAATTATTTTCCTGTATCAAGACAAGTTATTTTCCTGTATCAAGGCAAGTTATTTACCCTTATCAAGGCAAGTTATTTGCCTGTATCAAGGCAAGTTTGTACCTGTATCATGGAAAGTAAATTACCTGTATCAAGGCAAGTTTATATTTTCCTATATCAAAGCAAGTTATTTACCTGTATCAAGGTGAGTAACATTCCTGTATCAATGGATGATGTATGAATGGTTTCACCTTACAAGTGACCCATGGGTCATGAAGCTCAGCTGAATTTGACATGTATACATGTGATGCTTGTATTAATATTGATGTTATGATCTGGTAAAAAAAATATTTGTTAAGTAACCTTGAAAAATTGGTAGAATGACTTCTAGAGTGCTCAAAATAAAGTTGTTTTATTTTTTTGCCCATAGTCCTTAGAAAATAGGTAACAGCAAGAAGAAAATAGATAACAGCAAGAACATTTTACTAGGAACTCCCCATATGCTAAGTTAGAAGTTTCTGTGTCAAACTCCCATGACTTGTGATCATCTAACTTTATAAAATAGGGGACTCAAATTATGTTGTTTCACATAACTCACAGAATACAGGTCACAGTGACCTTATTTCTTATGTCAAAGGACAATGACCTCCCTTTATATTAAGAAAGACATTTCTAAAGGAAACAGTTAAAATTTGTGACCTGTCTGACATTCTGGGTGCTCAAAATTAGGTTTTCTGCTCATAGCTCAGTGAATATAGTTTAAGTTTTCTGACAAAATTTGCCCAGAAACTTCCTGGATGATGCATTAGAAGATTCAAGGTCTAAGGTATAAAATTTGAACCCATCAGACTTTAGGGTGCTCAAATCATGTTTTTTTCCTACAACTCACAGAATATAGGTCACAGTGACTTAATTTCATGTTTTCAAGAACATTTATCAAGGACCTCCCTGAATGTCACATTTGAAGATTCTAGGCCAAATGGATGCAATTTTTGATCTGTCTGACTATCTGGGTGCTCAAAATCATGTTTTCAGCCAGTAGCCCCACCTGGTCACCATGATCTCAATTCAGGTTTCTGAGAAGATTTGCTTAGGATCATCCTTGATGTACAATTAAAAGTTTCTAGGTCTAAGGATTATGGTTTGTGCCCTGTTATTGCCCTGAATACATTTGAAGGTCTCAAAAATACACAAAAAATGTGTAAAAATTAGAAAAAAATACAGGAGGCGGCACCAGTCTTCAGGAATTGATGAAACAGTATTTGATCAATATGTGTGGAAAGAATCATGGCAATCAATGCATTACTAGTTATTCAGATACTGGAACTTTTGTATGAAATTTGTAATTATTCAGGGGGGTACTTACGAGCCCAACAACACAAAGGATATAGGTCACAGTGACCTAATTTTCATGGACCTCTATGGAGGTTCTGTTAGTAGTTAGATCCAGCAGTTACAGTTTGTGCCCTGTTAATGGACAGACGGACAAAAGAGTGATTCCTATAGCTTAGATGTCAGTCAGCTGAGCTATAAATTAAGCACTTCTAAAGAGTACTTACTGCATTGTGTGTGAATTAACTCATCAAACTACACTTATTGCTAGATGGAAATAAATTGCTTTGTTTCCAACAGGGTTGTTAAGCATCTGATTTAGACACTGAGACTGTGGTTCATGAAAATGTATATTGACATGTACAGGCTGAAATTGATACCATGTTTGAAGAAGAGGGAATCGACGAACTTGTGGAACAACTGGATAAACTGGCAAAAGAAGCTGAAGAGAAGCAGAAGCTGACAGCATGGTTAGTGTGATAACTGTTATTGAAGTAGACAAGCTGAATCTATTATGTTACACAGTATAACTAGAAAAGCACTCAGAGAGCGCAGACCTCTGCAAAGGCAGCTCATTACCCCCATTTGGCTTTGTCAGAAATGCAGCATTTTGCCTTTAAAAACATTCCTGAATCCATATGGTGATCTGAATCAACCCCCACAATTTAATCATTTGTTCCTTGTATTATTGCTGAGCTATTCTTGAGAATTTCATCAAAATCTGTAACTAACTTTTTGAGTAATACTGAGTAATGTTGCTAACAAACAAACAGACTGCGATACAAACCAATACCAGCAATAACATAACCCCCCACCAACCCTTGGCAGAGGTAATAGTTTGCCCAATTTTGGACACTTCTCCAGAGACTGATACTCCAGCACACTGGGCATTATATAATGTTATATATTTTACAACATAATTTTATGTCAGTAAATTAATTTCAGTGTTACTTGCTGCACCTGTACTTGTGATAATAGTTAAGTGCAGAAGTCATCTATTGACTCTATTACTTACCTAACAAGTGCTTTCAGAGCCATTTGTTACTTCTTAACTTGGTGAACCATTAATGATAAAAGTGGAATAAAGCCAGTGATTCATGTACTTTTTCTGTAGCATTTATGTGATTTCTGGCCTATCAATGAACACTTGGTAACTTATGCTAAGAAAATTTCTTTTAAAAACCTCTGTGATGGATGTATGAGTTAATTTATCTATACAAGCTCCTAGTATACACGGTCCATGCACCAATGTTGACTAACAGAGAAACCATGTAACTAAACATTATGGCATGTGTGTGAAAGATGAAAGGTAACTAGTTGCAAAATGCCCTTTACAAAGCTCTGGTTTGTTCGACTTCTCGCTAAATGTCCTATTTAATTGTGTTTTATTTTTACTGGGCCCCCACATATTTTAAACACAAGGATACAATGCTGTGTGGGATTGGCATTTTTGGTCCTAGTTTTATAAAAGATTCAGTGGTTAATCTTTAGTTAATATATTGATATTAGAATAAGCCCCTTAAACAGACTCTTTATGACCCAAAATTTTGTTATAGGCGGCCTAGTGGGGATCCAGCAACAGATTTACGATCTCATCTGTCAGTGGTCCGGCAGAAGCAGCAGGAGAAATTACAGGAGATGCTACAAGAACATGAAGATGAAGGCAGGATACTGGAAGCCAAGGTGCTGGCAGGACGCAAGCAGCTGGCAGAACTGCAGCAGCAGATGCGAGACAAGTCAGAACTGCTCACCCAGGTAATGCCTATATTTCTTTAGTAGTCAGAGCTTAGGTTTATAGTCTGATAGGAATAAAAATGTGAGTCTTATCCAACATTTTCACCACTTTCAGGCCTGATAAATTTGTTGCTTTTCTCAGCTTCCTGGTGAGCATACATTTCAAGTACTGTTTATAGACACTAGAATAATTCTACATTGTTGCTGCATCCAGGGGCCTGGACAGCTGAGTGGTAAAACGCTTGACTCTCTCCACTGGCGACCTGGGTTCGATCCCCGGCGTGGCTATGAGAGTGGGTCCTAGTTGGCTGTCCAAGGCCGGTGGTTTTCTCTGGTACTCCGGTTTCCTCCACCTCTGCAGACTACCGAACACAATCACAGGAGCCGTGGAGAGTGCCTTGATTAGTTATAATAACTATTTGTACAATCCATGTAAAATAAATAAGTTTATATTACAAGCAGTACCAAATCATTTCTTGAAGGCGGTATGTCCTTGTGAAGATCTTGGCCAGAGGTTTCACTGCTGAGAACCAACTAAACTTGACACAAAACCATAGCTGTGTAGATAAAAAGCTGTGTTACACTTACTTATATATTTGGGATGTTGTGTTTGCCAGGTCATTTGATTTGTTAATTATGATAACAGCCAGATGGCTAAATCATGCCGTAAGTCAGGCCTTGGGAACAACTGGTAAACCTGGTATGAGGTGGCGAGTTACAAAGTGCCAGTTAACCCTGCTTAGCTGTTCCCTAGTAAATAATTGCATCTGTACATTATCATGGGATCAGCATGGATACTATGGCATCTTTAGGTCTAAAAATAAAGCAGGTTTGATTAAATGTTAGAGGCTTCATGCAGTTTGGTATTTAAATCATCAGTTTTAGCTAAAGTGATGGTCCTTCATTTATCTGTCTGGAAACAGGGCATAAATAAAATTATAATATAACTTGTTATAACCATTGAACCTGAGATGTTATAACATAGTATTCAGACAAGTGTTAACTCCACTTGCCAAATTAGGTCACTTGGACCCTTACTGATGTGCTGTGGCTTGAGGTAGTATACCAGATTCAGCTGGGCATCATGGCCCATGGGCCATTTGTTTTATGTTGGTATAAGAGCACCCTCTAGGCAATCTGTCTTGTTATATTTTGCTATAATTTAGGACTTTGGTTTATTTCAATGGATAATGCTTTTGCTCCACTTTAATCATCTGAACTTCTGCATTGCAGGCTTGTGAAGCAGTCTCATCAGAAGACCTGCAGGAACTGAACCAGTTTCTTCACATGGTCAAGTCCACAGACGACCTGCCGTGAAGGGTCATACAGTGATCACACAGGGCACAGGGTGACAAAACAGACTTCAAAGTATATACAGGTGGGGCTGGAATTATACAGACTGGCCATACAACATATGAAAAGTTCAGTTCTGTCAATATATGAAAAGTTCAGTTCTGTCAATATTCCACCTTATTGGAGGTGCTGACTGATATGGATTCAGAATTTGACTTAAAGTAACACCTCAACCACAAGGATACTTCCAAAGAAGCTTCGTTATAGGAAGGTCAAGCAGAGGTCGTACTGAGAACACTAGATTACTTTTGGACATTTTTATAAAGAGAAGAGTGTTTAGTACAAGTTATTATAAGCAGAAATAAATTTTGAAACACTGGAGGAAAATTCATTGTATTCCCCAGAGAATATAGAATAGAGCAGCAGAAACATCTTTATCATTTATAGTGACATGCACAATCAAACATTACAACTGTGCCTTTTTATCAAAGGACTTGGTATTAATGCCCAATGTCACTGTAACAGTTGTTAGATTGCATACCTGCAGCAGCATTTACCAACTAGCGGAGTATAATGTATACACCAAGGTCCCGTGGTATGTGCTGCTGGAACCTAAACATGCATATACAGTGGATCTTTCCTGTATTATGAACATGGATGGACCCTGCCAGAGTCACATGGTTTGTGCTGCTGGAACCTATACATGCATATACAGTGGATCTTTCCTGTATTATGAGCATGGGTGGACCCTGCCAGAGTTTTGTCCATATTATAAAGATGTCCCTATTAAGGACAGGAACATAAGGACAGGATTCCAGGAATAACATTTTGGATATTTTTTTTTAAAGAAACAGAATATCATTAAATGGCCACTTGTGGACCAAATAGTGACTGCTAATGGAACCAAGACATACATGTAATAGTTTTTTTAAACAGTGAATCACTCTCAACAATGATTAAAAGATCTGATCCTTATTACTAATTGAATATTTTTATTTCTGTGCAATCTGCTAAAAAAAGGTCTTCAAACTGAGCAAAGATCAGGGATTTCCTAAGTTTAGCAGGCAGTAACTTTCAAATCTTCAGGGCAATAAAAAGTATCTACCCACTTTCTTCAGGTACTTGTACAGCACTTTGGCAATATAACTTCTATATATATTACCAGTTAGTACGTTTACAGAATACTGTTCACTGAGACATAAATGAAAATGTGATTACTGTGGTTGCATTTTTGTTTGGGACAGTTTTAATTTCACTATAATCATGATCGGGAAATAATCGCAAATATGAAACCCTCAGGAATAAGATTCCCTAACCAAGCGGAGATGATGCATCAGGCTTGGCAGCGGAACAGGCCTATGCAAACATGCACTTATTATTGTCAAAATATGCAATAATCAACGGAGATAAATCGACAGTGAAATCCGTCATAATATACTAAGTTACTTTTTATGGGTTTTATTCTGAACTTATAATAAATACAAATACTGATAATTGATATACTTAGATGTTATAGGTTCATGTGTGATTGTGAAAAGTTCAAAATAATGAAATATGAAGCCAACCACAGCATTTACTTTCTCATCACAGAGTGTTAAAGGAATCTGTCCCACATGCCACTTGTTTCATTACCCATCATTCACACTAACAGGACCAATATCATAACAGACATAATAAGTTTATTGCACAATCACTAATTTTAACGATCAGGTGGAAGAGTTCAAAGACTTTGATTCAGAGCACTCAGTGCTCCTTTAAAACAGAAGCAAGTCAATATCAAACAATCAAACATCAGTATTAAAATGGCACAAGAACAAACAAAAGCATTGATATGGCAAACATAACAATACATGTCATAACGGCCACAAGGGTTAAAAAATAATATGTTAGAATAAGAGTGAACAATGTTTGGTTCACAAGTTACAGAGATTACGCTATGTACATATGCTAGTATGTTGAGCTAATACTGTGTATTTATGCAAATATACAAATTATGTATGACTATTCTTTAAGCATCACTAAATAAAGCATTAAAAAGCAAAAATATGTGCATCTTGTTTATGGTCATAGGAATGTTCGGTTATACATGGAGTTATTTTTATATAGTGAAGGAGAAATCATTGTTATATCAAAAGTTGGTCTTTCTTTCAATTTCAAGTGCTTGATTAAAATAGATGGCAGTCAATTACATCACCATTATAATGCCTGAAAATGGATGTCTCGAGAGATCCTATTAACCACAAACATTACCGTAATCACAGTGTAATTTTAATTATACTGTCCTAAAAATTGAGCAATTGAAAATGGGCTAAAAAATGTGAGATTTATATAGTAAGATATTGACGATACAGCATTAAAACCCTAAAAAAATTCTGGTTTCACAGATAATGAAATATTTAGCTGAACCAATTATTAATCAATCATCAATTTTGTGCTTGAACTGATGATAATGAGATAGATACCCACTCTACCACTATTTCTATAGCACACCTGCTGGTATAAATACATTTGGTTTGGAGCAGAACTACTTTATTGCTAAACTTGTAATATATCTACTCCAAATTACATCCTATTATATTTATTTTCAAACTTCTCTTATTTTCTTTTTTTTTTCTCTACCCACACCATGAGTGCTTCTGATTTTTTACTGTACTCCCCCCCCCCCCCCCCCCATTAGAACAACAAAAACAAAAATACTGTTAACAGGGTATGGGAATTGTGCTAGTCACCAATGCTTTCAAAGAGTAAATGTTTTTTGGCACTAGGCTTTGTACACTTCTTTGGCACTAATTTTCCATAATAATCATTACATTTATGAATCTGTGATAAGTTAGTCCTAAGAATTTCAGGCACTGTTTTACACTATCATTCAAAACTGGATTCACATTTGAAAGATAAATTATAACAGTATATAGATGTTTAGGCTTTCCTGATTTTCCTTAAATCTTTGTCTCTCTTTTGGATGTATCTTTGTGTGCAACTGGTACAACAGGAAAAGAAAAAATGGCAAAAAAAGCTTTAGAAGTCCAGGCTTCCCCTGTTTTTCTTTAGGACCTTTTGTACACCTCCTGGGCACAACTCCATCTTCTTCTTAAAAAGTTGTATATACAGATTTCCATGTCTTCATTTTCTCAAGTACTGAAAGAGATGCACACATTCATTTTAATACAATGACCATCTCCATACAAACCACTAAGTGATGCTACCTATGTACAGATCAGGAATCTCCATTTCAATCAAAAGTTGGCAAAAATTTCCCATATTTGTGTTTGAAGGTAGGTATCTATATATCTTACGTTTTTACTGCTATTGAGATATTGTGAAGGGTTAAGGAACGCCAAAGGAACAGTCCATTCAGTTTTGGAGGCAATCTTTGTGACCATATGTTTTCAAGAATCCTTTAACTTGCCATTACAAGTTAGAGCAGCTTGTGTATCCTGGCAGAATTATAACTTGTATTAGGCCTCTTATAAACCAGTGCATGATTATTCTTCCTCTACTTTTACCTTACTGATCTAAATAAACATCTAGGTATCTGTCGATAATAATCTTACATTCTGTAAGTATTTGGAAGATGGTAATTACCCTTAAAAATACTTTTAAATTTTCATACTTTTACATAACCCTTTAAGCAAATGATAGTTGGACATTTGTTTTACCATTCCAGTAAATGATAGTTGGACATTTGTTTTACCATTCAAGCAAATGATATTTGGACATTTGTTTTAACCCTCTACTGTGTATGATCATCCAGTTGGTATGCATACATTAGATTCGTAGATGATCTGGGTGAACAGTCAAGGGTTCAGGTAAATATATATACTTTATTATCTCTTTGGGAACCTAAATATTCCTCCAGAAATTCTAAATGCAAATTTCAGAAATAAATATTAATGGTCAGATAAGGTCTAACCAATCACATCTGGACATGTTTAACTGGCAATATAACCTTACACTGCATATACCATAGTTAATTTTAAATAATCAGATGTATTTAGATTTGCTGTTTCTATTATCTATATCTTATAGTTTTACCTAAGCGTGTATGGATTATCTGTATCTTATGACCTTACCTGAGCGAACTTGTGCATTTGTTCCAAGATGGCAGCCATGGTGGCAGAGACGCTGACATCGATCACATTCTGCATGAAGTGTACTGCTTCTTCATCACTCAAATCTAGGCGGAATTTATCTTGTACCTGGGTGAAAATACAAGTTATACACTGTCCAAGGTGAAAATCCCCATTCTTGTTGGAATGTATGAAATATGTACTTTTGCTTGCAATACAATCTAAACTCTGGCACAGGAAATCCATTCAAGTGTGATCAACACTTGATCAAGTGAAGAGATCTATCAATTGAAACATGAGCAACAAATCTGGATCCGAGTAAAATTTCTTGAGTATTAGTGTCACCTATTTAAAATAAATTCAAACCTAATCATGTGATGAAAACGTTAGATACACCAGTAAAATTAAGTGATATCTAATCATCTGGTGTTAGGCTGTAATAATAAGTACGGTACCTTCTTGACAGTTTTGTCAGGCTCAAGTGCAATATCAGGTACATTAGCATCAACCATCAGCGAGAACAAATTCAGGATCAGATTGGCTGATCTGTAAGACAAGAAAACAACATCAAAACTGTGTCTGTACTTCCTGTATCCTATAATATTGGTGTTTACCCGTATATGAGGGGCTCTGCTGGTCCTGTAGTGTGGAAAATGCCAGTGAAATTGCTTCAAAGGTAATGCATGATCATTACTGTGGAAATGGTTTTGTTAGCGGGGTTTTAATTTTGGTGCTTGTAGCCAGAGCTAGATTTGCACTAAATTAAGAACACCCGTTATTTCATACAACCCATATTGACAACTTTAAGAGTCGCCTCACAATGGCTTTGAAGTACGACTGAGAGCCATCCGCAATTGTTTTCAGCTCTATTTCTTGTTCACACAGAGGGCTGCTTCTAGATTGTGATCACATCTCTTATTGTTGAGCAATTTTACAACTTACTCAGATGTCAAACAATGTGGCTGCTCCTACCTTTGCATCATCAAACGTGATTACTGTAGGTTATTTAAATATCGTTTACACCTTGGGGTCACGGTATACTCAGTTGCCCTTTGCATGTACAGAGTCTACCGTTAGCTGTCTTTTATATAATTATTAAAAAATTAATAATTTTATACAAAATAAGTTAATTATACATAATGATTTGCACCAAAATTCAAACTGCACTAATGCTGTAAAATGAAAAAGGTGTGAAACATTCAGACATGCCAAATCAACCACTTCAACAGTATCTCTAATCTGTTTGTGTGGACCATTGTCCCAGTCATGCATACAGAAATTTTATTTCCAGCAGTGGCAGATTTTTGCAAAGGCCCGCAAGCTGATGCCATATGCGGTGTATAAGTTTCAAGTATGTGTCCTTCTGTTTGGAAAAGATGACAGACCTAACACAAGCTTGTAAGGCTTAATAAAGGTCTATGTAACCAATCTTCACAAAGATCCAGGCTGAGGGCCAACTCTAGGCAAAATGTGGTAGAAGACAGCCACTGTCCTACTGTTGAGATACAATAATAATCTGTCTCAAACCTTGTCTCTCTCGTATAAATGTTTAAACTGATTATCAGGGTGAGTTTTTTTAAAATTACATGATTATTAGTGTAAACTTGTTACATTTATTGGCATGTAGGACCTGCACTTATGAAAAGGGGTTATCCACATGCACAAGTTAAGCATAGACAATACTCCATACACTTATATAAAAGCACCCCATGTAAAATCAATATGATGCAAAAAATCACAAATTATCATGCACTTTTAAAAAAACCTGGCAAAACTGCACTATCAAATAAAATAGCTGCTTGTAAACACATCATTTTTTTACTATATATGTCATACATTACATAAAGTTTACAACCTTGCATGCTTCTTTTAGATGTGTTATTCAGGTTTTCAATTTTACTAGTGCTCGAGTCATGTTAATGTGTTATTGAATCTGTTGCAATACAACATTCTCTCAATCTACCACAAGCAGGTAATAATGAAACTAAAATAATAACATTTGTAGGGTAATACTTGAAAAGTATCATTGATATATATAAATTTTCAGAGTTTTTCTGCAAAACCTGTTGACTGTTAAGCCAATACCTTCTAAGTGCCAGGAAAGCAGTGTAGCACATTTTCTTGAAGTACGTGAAATGTTCGCTGTTGGTTCCTCCCATGGCGTCCACCATTTCCTTGCTCAGCTTCATCGGGGGAGGTAAAGGCTTAGGGTCACGACCCAAGATGTACCCAAAGTCTACATGGAACAGCTTGCCTGAAGAAAAAGAGATTAATATATACCACATTTGACAAGAACACTGTACTACATCTACACGCTCTTGTCAATAGTCAATACAGTGAAGCGCCGTTTTCTGAAAGCGTCGGGGTGGGGGGTGGGGGGGAAGCTTTTCCTTCAGAAAAACAAATTTTCAGAAAATCGGTCAGGGATCAAGAGTCAAGTATGTATGACAGTTAATGATTTTAAGTTCCAGAAAAACTAATTTTTGGAAATCTGAAAAAATGGCCCTCTATAACATAGTATATTTAAGAAAAACACCTGTTTCCCAATTTTCATACCAAAAACTTAGATATTTAGATTTTTTATTGCATGAAACAAATAAGAAAATTGTTCAGTGAAGCTACATCACACCAATAGGGTTAATTTAATAAAAATTTGAGTTTTGTTTCATTTTATCTAATGATCACAAATTAACTCTCTGCAGCTCTTCAGATATACAAGCCTGCAAATAAAATGAAAAGTTATTACAACAGGTTATTATTATGTACATATTTAACCTAAACAAATAACCTCATGCTACAATAAATAAATTTAAGGAACTACAAACTGCTAGACCAAAGTCTAACATACATGGTGCACATCCAAATTCATGAAGATAAGGGCATTTTCACATGTTGTGACACATGCTGGATATTTGCTCACAAAAAAATGTGAAATGTCCCATTCTTGTTCTAACTGGACTGATAAAGCAGGAGAAAAATCGCATTCTTACAAAAAGAATTCTTTCATGAAAAAAAAGTGCTGCTGAACAATATGAGTGAAAAAGGGAAATGAGGGGCATTTTCAGGAAATCCTAAAAAAAAGAGTGACTCTTTTAAAAATGAGTGATTTGGCAGGCCTGGACTTACCTGTTTTAGATAACAGCAAGTTGTCGAAATGTCGGTCTCCCACTCCAAGCAAGTAGGTGATCACACAGTAGCCGGCTATAATGATCAATTTTATTTCACAATACAATGTGTGCCTGCACAAAGTAAATTCTGTTAAATATGTTTAATTTCACAGATCTAGGCAAGCCAGTGGGACCATGATATAATAACTATAAATTCTCCCTCAGCAATCCTGGTAAACATGACAAGGCTCATGCTACATCTGAAGGAATAATAAAAGAAATCTAGAATAAAGGATTACACTGACTGCATACTGGAACAGTGAAAATTTATATAAATATATAGACAGTGAAACCACGTTGTGTCAAACTCGCTTAAGTTGAATACCCGGCTTATGTCGAAATTACAGACTGGATATTCTGGACAACTCTAGTTAAATTACTACCAAATAATACCCACTTGTAATGAAGCTTGGATGTATCCAAGTTTTCTGAGGGTCCCTTATGCTTCGACATAATGAGGTTTCACTGTATATATATATATATACATGATGTATATGTGTGTCAGTGTGTGAGTTAATATACATATATATTTTATTATATAAAATAAAAGTGGCCATGGAGTCTGATTGGCTCACAGCATTTCAGACAGGATTCCACAGTCCTCGCAATACTTCAAACTACTTGTTGAATTAAAACTTCTAAATGTAAGATTCACCGATGACATGACTGAGATATAATTTCCAAGTCTGAAGGTAAGTCCTTGCTCAGGTGAAAAAAAAACCTGTTTGAGAGCATGCTAATTATGGTAGTTACGGTAGCATTTTACGGTGAACCTATGTAACAATATTAGGTCACATTGACCTATTTTATCACATAACTTAGATGAGTGATTTAAGAATCATTTACCATAAGCGTGTTTGTATATTTACTGACCACAGCTTTTAATATAGTTGTCAATGACCTCTGGAGCTATCCCATAGGCCCCGTTCTCAGACGGAGCATACTTTCTGAAGAAATTATGTATGGTACCATGCGAGTCCAAAATTTCTGCCACAGATGTAGCCTGGATGAACTGCACAAAACCTGTAAATACATCAATAGGAATCTTGATTTTTTTTCCAGAATCAACAACAATGAGTTAGTGTTTTGGGGTAAACAAATTTATAATAACCATACATAAAAATGTGAAATACAAATTATGTCCTTAATTTACTACAATACTTTGTCTACAGAAATAAAGATTTTCCTTGAATTTCTATACAAAAAGCAGGCTTTTTCTATACATAAAGCAGGGGTGAAATGTAACTTTTACAGGATTTATAACACAGACAAAGGAAATCAGTTTAAAGTACCCTCACTAAACACTTTCATCATCATAATACAAGAAATGCTGGACAGGTTGGTATGTGTTTTATAAAAAGGTATAAGAATTATGCACAGAATTTGCCTCTAGAATTCAGTTAATCCCCAGTGTATAATGTACCATACAAAAAAACACTGCACCTGTTGCCACCTAGCTGAACTGAGGGTGTTCTCTCAAAACATAAACACTATTGGGGTTTTCGTGAGATTTCTGCACAAAACAAAGTGACCCATGGGTCATGATGCTCAGCTGAATATGACATACAGGTGATGCATGTATTAATTGTTGATGTGATGATCGGGGGAAAAATATTTGGAACCTTCTAAGATGCAAAACAAAAGGAAACTCATACTCCTTCAAACGGCCTGGTCGCTTATTAATATCCAAATATCAGGGATTCACCAAGTTCACTTTATAGGCTGTTATTATAGGCAACTACAGAATTATTTTTATTTTGAGCCCATGATGTCTTTTATTTTTGCACTTCTTTCTAGACAGATCAACGCTGTTGTAGCACTGCAAAGTAAACATAGTTATATCCTGCTTATTTCCATCATCATAAATTGCCACATTACCTCCTTTGGTACAGCTAATTTGTAGTTGCCAAAAGAAATAGATTTTAAAGAAATGTTGTAAAAAATTAGGTGGACAGGGGTTTTGGAACAGAGTTCAACGTTACTGTCAAATATGATTACTAACAGCCTGGCAGATCTGATTATAAGATTATGTTAGACATCTTTGATGAGCTTTATAATTACAGCTTATAACAGAGCTAACATACTGACCAAGAGGAAATTTACTTACCATTTTTACAGTTGGTAGCCAATACTTTGTATGGTGTAAGTTTAAGATCCAAGTTCTCTTTCCTCAGCAACTGAAAACAAACAACTCCATTCAAAAATGATAATTAGGATATTGTGAAAATTTGCTTTCAAACCAGGATATATTATTATCAAGTTACTGATATTGCATAGCATATAAAAGTTAAATGTCAACTTTCCAAACTGGCAACACTACAAAAGAAGCCTGGTGACCTCTGACCTCATAAAATATGAATGGATTTTGACTATAATCAAACTCTACTGGACAGAAGTTATGGTGAGTTTCGTGAAAAACCATCAAATCTAGGTAAGTTATTGCAGAGACACTATAGTTAACAGAGGATCAGACAGATGGACCATGAGAATACCATAATATGTCTCTTTATTGACAGGCAAAATATTAACAACTGTAACATGACCTAAACTTAATAATGACCAGGTGAGCCATCCATACAATGAACCTATCATTTTAACTGGAAGTGGGGTTTCAGATATCACATTGCTAATGAAAATGTTATAGACAGGACTACAGAGACAACACCTTCATCGGCATAGCATTGGTTTACAAAAAAATCAAATTTTTCTCTATCATCTCTGGAAAACTGTATGCTGCAGTTGGATTCAAATAATCCAGGTTTATTTGGGTTCTTTTTTATTTTCAGTGTGTTCACTTGATATAGTGCCTGTGTGTTTCCAACAGTTGCGGATGGTGGCGCTGCTGATAGAATCCCAGCCATGCTTTGTCCAGCGAACTTTGTCAATGAGGACAATTAAGTCTTTGAACCCCCCTGTTACCGTAAATTGTTCCAAACTACTCATGTGGTTTACCTTATTAAATGACACTGAACCAAACAACTCCTAGTGTGAAATCATCACCAGTCACTCGGCTGATGACAGCTGTCCCCAACCCAAACAACTCAAAGGTGTTAAGTCATTTATTAATTAGTGACTCCAGGTACTCGATCCATAAGCAGTGAGGCATGACATGCTGTTAACCCGGCCCCGGCAGGTCAGCTGAGCCTGAGCGATAACACTACAACTTGAGTAATATTCCCGTCATGAGTTGGAATCAGGAAATTGGCATATGATCAAGGGAATGTGGCACACTGGGGTAAAAAAACACCTGGCAGATGGTGGATAGCGAGGGTGGCAAATGAACGAGGTATATAAGTAGTAAGGAAATCGGGACTTTGTCATTTGTTGGCATTAGGTGGGGTTGGCGGATGAACAAGGGGGGAATAAGAGGTTAGACTGTACTCATCCTGTGAAGGGGCTGACTGTGAAAGATGGCACTGCTCCCGGGATGAGATTTAAACTTGTTATCTCCCAGCTTTGACTCCTGTGCTCCATCTCCAGACCACACAGGCTAATCTAACAAAGAGCATTCATAGCCTATAACTATAACAATATTATAGTGTCTGAGCAGAACACTTACCATGTCCATGAGTGTGATGATCTGCAATATCAGCTGATCCTGCCTCAGGTCATCACCGTATTTGAATATGGTCACATACTCCTGGTCATCAGTACAGCGGAAGTTGAATCGGCAAGGCATCAGGGCACTCTATAGACCACAAAAACACTTCAGTTTCTCTCTCGTATACCATCTTCTAGAGAGCCAGGTTTCTAGCTCTGTTGTGCAGAGACATTGCTTCAGTGATCCCCTGAGCATGGTATATCATGAATCATTCACAAGAAAATTGAACCAATCAGTTGGGTTGCAGCAAAAAACACATAGCTATAGCTGTTTCAGATCAATTGTAGGCCTGCCACAGGTAAATGACCAAAAATAAGGGTAAGTGCTCTAAAAAAAAAAGAGCAGACTTCTTTGAAATAAAGAGTAAAGAAAAAGAGTAAAACTAGAACACTGGTAGTTGACAAGCGACTACGTGTATCTGCCAAAATCAGAGTGGAACGGGTGAAGTGAGGCATGGATTGAGTGGCAAGGGGAAACAGAGTGAGGTGTGTTGCATATTAGCATGGATGTCTGCAGCCGAAATGTGTATGCAAGTTGTGCCACCTACCACAAAATACAGAGGGCTGTCCAAGTTGTATACATATGCAAAATTTCAGGTGAATTAGTCAAACCACTGCAGAGATATGAGTGATTTTAACCCAAGGCAGAGGAACAGATGGACACTGGGCAAACATGGTTGCAGGTGGCACCACCATTTTTTGTGTATGTTATAAAGCTATCCAAGGGCTACATTTGTACAAAATTTTTTTCCTGATTGGTCAAGCGGTTCCAGAGATGTGTGGGTTTATGTGTGGAAACAGACGCACAAATGAACGCTGGGCAGAGAGGAAAGGTCAGAGGTCAACGCCAATTGGTTAGGCACCAGTTCACATGTGACTCGATAATTGGTGTAAGTTTCGGAAAAAACGGTCTAGTAGTCTCAGAGGAGTTCTCCTGAAACGAATATGGCTGCAGGGGCGGCGGCGGAACCCGGTCAAAAACATAGTATCCGCAAAACTTTGTTTTGGCAGATACAATTAGCATATCACAGACTGAATAAAGATGTGTTTTGCGCACCACAATTGTGTATGTATCAATGAATATCGTTCCCAAAGTCTGAAACATGCATGACGCACATCCAACTGCATGGAGATAAGGGAATGTTTCCACATGATGTGACACATGCTGGACATTACACAAAAACAAGTGACCCATGGGTCATGACGCTCAGCTGAATGGGAAGAGATTCGCAAAAGGAAATTTTATCATCTGAATGGTAGTATATACCCATTCAACTGAAGCATCTAACAGATTAACCAACAGGCCAAGATTGTGTCTGTATTTATATATCTCAAAAATAGAGAAAAAAATGCGTAAAAAATACAGGTGGCTCCACCAGTCTGCAGAAACTAATAAAAAAGACTTAATGGTCAATATGCATGCAAAGAATCATGGTGATCTCTGCATTAGTTGTTCAGATACTTCAGCTTTTGTATCAAATTTTCCATTATTCTAAGGATTCTTTGGAGTCCTATAGCTTGAAGGATACGGGTAACAGAGACCTAATTTCAGGTTTCCACAGACACTTTTCATGGGCCTCCTTGCATGACAAGAATGAAGATTCTAGGTCCAGTTGTTACAATTTGTGCCACGTTAACAGATGGCAGCATCCTTAAAGGTCTCAAAAATAGAGGAAAAAATTCAAAATATTGAATAAAATATAGGTGGCACCACCAGTCTCCAGAAACTGATGAAACACTTCATAATCAATATCCATGCAAAGAATCATGGTGATCTCTGCATTAGTTGTTCAGATACTTCAGCTTTTGTATCAAATTGTCCATTATTCTGAGGGATACTTTGGGAATCCTATAGCTTGAAGGATATGGGGAAACAGAAACCTAATTTCAGGTTTCCAAAGACACTTTTCATGCATGACAAGAATGAAGATTCTAGGTCCAGTTGTTACGATTTGTACCCTGTTGACAGATAACCTATTCTTTAAAGGTCTCAAAAATAGAGAATAAAATTCGTAAAAATTTGAAAAAAAATAGAGGTGGCACACCCAGTCTGCAGAAACTGATGGAACACCTCATGATCAATATGTATGCCAAAAATCATGACCATCAGTGTTGTAGTTATTGAGATACTGCAGTTTTTGTATCAAATTTTTCATTATTGTGGGGGTATTTTGGAGCCATACAGCTTAAAGGATATGGGTAACAGAGACCTAATTTAGGGTTTCCATGGAGGCTTTTCATGGGTCTCCCTGTGTGTCAAGAATGAAGATTCTAGGTCCAGTCTTAACGATTTGGTCCCTGTTAACAGATGTTCATATCTTTAAAGGACTCAAAAATAGAGAATAAAATTCATTAAAAAAGCTGAACAAATAAAGGTGGTGCCACCAGTCTGCAGAAAATGATGAAACACTCCATGATCAATGTCCATGCAAACAATTATGGTGATCTCTGCATTAGTTGTTCAGATACTTCAGTTTTGTATCAAATTTTCCTTTATTCTGAGCTGCACTTTGGAGTGCCATAGCTCAAAGGCTTTGGGTAACAGAGACCTAATTTCAGGCTTCCATGGAGACAAAAATAGAGAAAACTATTCGTTAGTAAACAAAAAATAAACATGGCGCCACCAGTCTGCAGAAACTGATGAATCACCTCTTGATCAATATGTATGCCGAAAATCATGACCATCAGTGTTGTATTTATTGAGATTTTGCAGTTTGTTTTTATCAAATTTTTCATTATTCCAGGGGGGGGGGGGGTAATTGGGAGCCCCACAGCTTAAAGGATATGGGAAACAGAGACCTTATTTCAGGTTTCCATGGAGACTTATCATAGGTCTCTCAATGTGTCAAGAATGAAGATTCTAGGTCCAGTCTTAAAGATTTGTGCCCTGTTAACAGATGTTCACATTTTTAAAAACCTCAAAAATAGAGAAAACAATTTGTAAAGAATCAAAAAATACAGGTGGTGCCACCAGTCTGCAGGAACTAATGGAACATCTCATGATCAATATGTATGCTGCAAATCAAGACCATCAGTGTTGTAGTTATTGAGATGTTACAGTTTGTTTTTATCAAATTTTTTATTATTCCGGGGGGTAATTGGGAGCCCCACAGCTCGAAGGATAGGGGCAACAGAGACCTTATTTCAGGTTTCCATGGAGACATTTCATAGGTCTCTCAATGTGTCAAGAATGAAGATTCAAGGTCCAGTCTTTACAATTTGTGCCCTGTTAACAGATGTTCACATTTTTAAAGGTCTCAAAAATAGAGAAAACAATTCGTAAAGAATTGAAAAATACAGGTTGCGCCACCAGTCTGCAGAAACTGATGAAACACTCCATGGTCAATATGTATGCCAAAAATCATGACCATCAGTGATGTTAATGAGATATTGAAGTTTTTGTATGAAATTTTTGTCTATTTTCGGGGGTATTTTGGGGCCCCATAGCTCAAAAGATATGGGTAACAGAGACCTAATTTCTGGTTTCCAAGGAGACTTTTCATAGGTCTCTCACTGTGTCAAGAATGAAGATTCTAGGTCCAGTCCATAGGATTTGTGGCACCACCAGTCTGCAGGAACTGATGGAACATCTCATGATCAATATGTGTGCCAAAAATCATGACCATCAGGGATGTAGTTAATAAGAAATCAAAGTTTTTGTATGAAATTTTTGACTATTCTGGGGGGTTCTTTGGGGCCCCATAGCTCGAAGAATATGGGTAACAGAGACCTAATTTCTGGTTTCCAAGGAGATTTTTTATGGACCTCTCAGAATCTCAAGTTACAAGATTCTAGGTCCAGTGGTTACGATTTGTGCCTGGTTAACGGACAGATGGACGGACAGACGGACAGGCTGACGACGGACAAAGTGATCGCTATAGCTCAGATGACTTACAGTCAGCTGAGCTAAAAATTGCAAAAATGTCCCATTCTTGTTCTATCTGGACTGTTACATCAGGAAAGAAAAAGTATATATATGGGAATTCTTTCATTAAAAAAAAAGAGGAAAAAAGATTGTTGCTGAAAAAAGAGTGAAAGAAGAGTAACTAGTGTCATTTTCAGGAAGTCCTAAAAAAGTGATTTGGCAGGCCTATATTGCCTGGCAACTGGTGAAATTATTGAGAATCTGACCAAAGATATAAACTTTTGATATCTGTGAACTGTTTACTTTTGTAATCATGGATAGAATGGGCTGTTATGATTTTAGCCAAACTATATGTGCACTTGATAAAGAATCCAGAATCCAGATACAGCAAGCCAAGAGGCACACTGAAGTAAGGTCTCTGCACAACAGGGCCATGAACCTTGCTCACAGGAAGATGTTGTGAGCTGACAACAAATATATCACCTGGAGAACATTCAGCCAACTACTGGAAGAGATATACATGACAATTAATAACAAGGTTTGATGACTGACTGACAGTCACTCAAATATCCATATTTGTTTGACAAGATAATCTCTCTTTTTTTATTTATTTTAAATTTGTTTGAAGGTTATACCTTGATTGCAGGAACCAACAGATAGGCTACATAGTGAAACTACATTTAAATTAGCTTAAAAAATACCTTGATAGGCTCCTAAATGTCTTTTTACAGTGTTTTACATGCGATACATTTATATTCAGACCCAAAACGATGTGATTCCACAGTGGTTCCAATATCTGGAGGCAGAAGCTTTTTAATGTATCAGTTCCTGGCAGTGCCGAAGGGCTGTCACTGAATCTTAGAAAAGGAGGAATGAACACCCTGGCATATGTAAACAAATGAACTGTTGGAAGTGCTACTAGATTGTATATATAACATAGCATGCAAATATATAAGGAACAAATAAGCGTGAGACCCAAACCCATTTTTAGTCTATATTTTTCTATCTTTGACATTTTATTAGGCTGAAAAAGAGGGGGTAAGCATCTTCAGCATCTTTCTCTGAATCCATCCCTGGTGCTATAAAAAGATGTACCTGATAATCTGCATTATTCAATACCTGTATATCATTAAAACTTGCCAGGTCTATGGAAATTATAATAAAGATCAACCAGGATGTGCAAGACTACATGATATATCCATTAGACACCTTGAATATCTTCTTAACACAGATAGGTATGTCCCCTGCCTGTTATGGAAGTAGCCCTTTATGAGTTTTATCAATGCCGCCAGTTAGGCCACTGCCTCAAATTCTTTTCAAGTTATTGCATTAACATCATTTTAGGATGATCACCTCTGTGACCTTGAAAAATGCATCAAGGTTATCCATATTCGAACTTGCCCTAGCACTTCATGAGTTACATCAATGGTGTGAGTATGGTGACTGTATGTTCATTTGTTTTTATGATATGGCATTAACATCATATCTGGGATGGATGGATGGATGGAAGGACGCTCACCATTTCTAAAAAGGCAGTGCTGGCAGGGCACAAAAGTACTGATACAAGCCGAGAGTGACACAAGTTCTAACATTCTGGCATGTCAAGTTATAACACCACAGGTCTGAACTATTAGAGAAATCTAAATTTAAAAGATTCCTTGGTTAAAACGTGGTTCATGATTTAAACAATAACACACAACACTTGAGATGCACTAAGGCATGCGTCTGCACTTACTGCAAAAAGATGTGCCTGGTCAGCAACAATGCCCTTCACCTTGACATCAGGATCAAGTGGCAAAGGAATGGGGTCAAAGTTCAGGAAGTTGAATTTTAAAACATCAGGGTCTGACAGCAAGGCTTGTAACTTCTCAATCTGAAACAAATGTAGCATGGAACACCAATGGATTAATACTGACATTTTTGACTGATCTAATTCTTAAACTGTTAAAGCAGAATTAGACTGATAAAACCATCTTCAGTAACAACCAGAAAGCAGTTAAATAAACAAACCCTGCTCATTTTAAGCATGCCCAAATTTACTATAATTCCCAGGCTGCCATATTATCTTATTAACTAGGACTTGCTATGACAGTCATGCACAACTGCACTGAACTGTGACTGCTAAAACATGTTTATTTACATTTACATAACTTAATTACCATATCTGACCTAAAGATTGCCCTGGATGCTTAGTTTTTCGGATATCTGACCTATAAAGAGTGCACCTCCATTAAAGCCCAAATGTGACCCACTTTGTTAAATAATTGACTTTAATGACTAATCATCCCAGTTATGTCATGCAAACTCTGTCACAAAAGAATGTCAAATTTGAATCCTGTATTGATGGCTTTAATCTGCACAAGAATATATGCCTGCTACTTTGATTGTGAGGGCTTTTATTTCACAATATTTGCTAATGGGAAATAATTTTGAATATGAAACCCTCGGGATTAAGATGCCTCATAGACTTAGATGAATAAGAGGGGCTGATGCATCTGCACAAATGGATTAGTTATCACACATCTGGAAACACGGTTCATTAATCAGCAACTAAACCTGTGCATGGTATTGAAACTGACCAGTGCAAACGCACATCACTAATTATAATAATAATAAATCAACTGTAACAGAAATAAATGGGACTTATTCATACCTTATATAATACAAATACTGGTGTACTTAATTTAATTTTTTTTCTAGTGTGATCACAAACATGAAACTTGCGAAAAGTTCAAAATAAAGAAAGCAAAAATTCAGCCTTAGGAACAGCAGCCAACCACAGTATGATTATTTATGACTGAAAAAGAATGGGCACCTTGGGTTGCCAGCTATAAATGATTTGTCAGAACCCACTCCTCAAATCATGAGGATGCTTATTATGCAAGGACACTTATAAGGTTTTATATTTAGAAGTTAAGATGATCTGCTGGAATGCAGTCTTTCCTTTGCAGCTACACAGCGCTCTATGTTCAGTAACAGAGCATTATATGTTAATGTATGTGATGAATCTAAATCACTACCACTGGTTCCAGCTCATCAGCTCATCATGTGACTGAAGTTACTGCGATATCAGTTTTTATCATTTCTTTTTCGCACAGTTGGGTGCCCTTGGTCCATGGCAACAGGTGGATACAATTTCGGAACATTTGTTCAGTACATTCACTTATTCAGAGCTCATGTTTGGCTGAGAAACTAGCAATCTTCAGCTCCAAACAAAAGAACTTATTGAACAAATGTTCTGGTTATAGCAGTAGTTGAACTTCAGTCACCTGATGAGCTGACACTGTCAGTAGTGATTTAGAACCATCACATACCTTAACATATATTTTATTCTTATATTATTCATAATATAATTATTTATATTTTTAATTCTTCTTACCTTCTTCTTCCTGTTTCCACTCTCCCTGGATATGATCTTGACGACTTTGTAGAGTTTCTCCATGAACACCTGCTGGCCAGAGATTGAAGCCCTCCTTAGCCGACACTCAATGCCGCCCTGCAGTAAAGTACACAGAGTGAGTTTTATCTATAGCTGTTAACAGTAAAATGAGAACACATTCTTTATGGAAAAATTTAGATTTCTGTCATATAATTTACAAAAATTCACATAATTATCTTTTATTTATGCACCTCTTAACTTTCTGGACCTTACTGGATTTTTGAATGAAAAAGTAAATATGGACATGAGCTACACCAAACAATACCTAGAACCTGTTTCTAACTGAACAAGAGCACCACAAATGGTGCCTGTTATGTAAGTGGTGATCTCTGACCTCATTAAATATGCATAAATTTTGATGAGAATGTTAGTCCGGTGAGAAACTCTATTGTTAAATATGTATGATGAGTTTCATGAAAATCCATAAGATTTTTAACAAGTCACCATGGTGCCATCATAGTTTGGTGACCTCTGACCTTATTAAATACATGTGGATTTTGCTGAAAGTCGAACACAAATGAGATACTATAGTGATTAATATTTCTGCTGAGTTTGATCAAAATCAATTGCATTCCTTGTAAGTTACTGTGTGTGTGGAGACCACAATAATAAGCCTAGTGACCTCTTACATGATTAAATATGTGTGGATTTTGCCCATAACTGAACTCAGGTGAGATAATCTATTGGTTAATAATTATGGTGAGTTTCTTGAAAATCCATTAAAGCACCAGTAAGTTATCACGGTGACACTAAAAGTCAAGGGATGGATGGTGGTTATGCCATAATACATCCTGTCATGTAAGATTGTTAAAAAATTCCTAATTTTGACTTAGGGTTTAGTATAACCCAGACATTATAATCCGAGGCCCAATTTTGATCTCTAATTATACACTATATGGTCTTACATTCCAATTTCTACAGAAGCTACAGTAACTTACTTCAGAGTGATGAAAATTTAAGAAAGCTCAACTAGACTTTTAAACTGACAAGACTGATATTAGGCTGAATTCATTCAAAGCACTCACATTATTGAGGGAGTTGCTGAACCTCTTCAGGACGCTGACATACATTTCTCGTATGTGGCCATCTTTGGTTTGTGAGTCTTGGTCATCACATTCTACCATAAGGTACCTGAAGAGAGATATCATACATACCCTAAACCCTCATATTTACATATAGGGAGAAGAACTTATAAATGTCAGCAATTTTTGTTACCTCCGTCAAGGAGGTCATGTTCTTGCTGGTGTTGGGTTGTTTGTTGCTTGCCGGAAATCTTTGATTTCGGCAAGCAGGTTGGTCAGTCGCGGATGTCTGTTTGTCTGTCTGTCTACTCTCCACAGGCCCGTATTTTGCGGCAATTGCTTTCAAACTTACACAGCTGATAGACAAGCAAAAGTCCTGGAGGCCTATTGTTTTTGGGCAAGATAGGTCAAAGGTCAAGGTCATCAAAACTTCTCAAAACGGTTTTGTCTTCATATCTTTGTTACTATTAGTCGTATCTACTTCAACAATAGCTCATTTTAATCGTCATTCCAAGGCCTTTCATCTGGTGTGTAGCTGACTGAAATTTGCCGTAACCATGGTTACGAATTATGGGGAAAAATTCATAATATTCGAAAATAAGGGGTCTTATTTTTCTAACTTTGTCAGTTTTAAAGCTAGAGAGGTCTAGTTTTTTGCATCAGGTAGCATTCAACTAGTACTACAAGATTTTATTACAGGTCTTGCAATATCTTGTAAAATATCTCGTGAATAGAGATATTTTGAGATTTCATTCATCTTGCGCCAAAGGCCACATCGTTACAGTAATCTTTTTGAAACTGACATATCATAAGTCCTACACTATTTTCTCGAAATTGTTTTTTCATTTTTTGAATATGTCCGCTAGGTGGCCCTGCACACGACCCTCAAACACATATCATTACACTGGCCATATCTCTAAAACCCAAAGCCTCAATTACATAAACTGTAGCTTATTTTCTTCCTCTGAGTGTTCTTCATAACCTGATAATGTCATCTGGTCTCAATCTTGTGTCACTTTGTCAGTGTGTCTGTCTGTTTGTCAGTTGTCCTCAAATCGGCCTGCTTGCTGGTTCTTGCGTCTCAAATATAGCATTCTACGGGCAACAGTTTTGCAGGAATCCTTTTAAAACTGGTACGTCTTATGAGTTACACTAATATCTCGAAAGTTATTGTTCATTTTCCAGATATGACCACTAGGGGGCGCTGCACTTTAACCTCCCAAACATATCATGTTTTGGCCATATCTCAAAAACTATAAACCTTCCCTACATAAACTGTCGCTCATTTTGCTCCTCTTTACCTTCGACACACTTGCCTGGTAATCTGTTATCACAGCTGTGTCAGAATGTCTGTCTGTTCGTCTTCTGTTGTCAGCTTTGTCTGCTTGCTTGTTGTTTTGTCTGATATGTCATTCTACAGGCCACATTCTCAGCAAACGCTCAGACGGTTATTCTAATGATAGAAAACTGACAATATAGTCTGTCTGTCCGTCTGTCTGTCATTTCAACTTCCCGCAAGTGCTCGACCTCTGGTCGTCCAGTCTGTTTGTTTGTCTGTTTTTTTAATGTTAGCAACATTTCTCAAAAAGTTATAAATGGATTTTAATGAAATTTTCAGGATAGCTCAGCAGTAATACAAGGAACAAATAATTAAATTGTGGGGGTGATTCGTATCACCATCTGGATCAAGGAAATTTTTGCTGAACAAATGCTGCATTTCTGACAATGATATATGGGGGTAATGAGCTGTCATGGTGGAGGCCTGCGCTCTCTTAGTGCTGTTCTTGTTTATAATTGTTTTATAATTATGAATTTAAAGGGATAGGCAATCATACAGCTTCACAGGGCATAATTATCTGGCAGGACAAAAGGACACAGAGGTAACTAATTTTTCCATAGAAATGTTCCTCCAGAATTTTACCATTTATTTTTTATATATTTATTAAGCAATTGTTTGTAAAAGAAAGATGAAAAGGCAGAAAGATCTGAAAAAAATAATAAATATGCTATATACTTGTATATTCAGTAAATAGAGGTTGTAGAATGGTATATTTATGTATGTTCTATGTTTTACACATATTAGTTCATAAAAAGTTACTCTGAATTTTATATTCATTAAAAAGAAAGCTGGTTTCAATATAAGTTGAATACAGTAAGAAAAGCTCATATAATGGATAAAACATGTCTAGAGGAATCTTGTGTGCAAAATAAACAATTTGTTTACATACTTAAAGTTTCAAGCTACATATATTAATCATAACATATAAGGTCCATATTCATGAAAATGAGAGAACTAATGTAAACTTGATTACAAAACATTTTCCACAAATGTTGAAATTGATTATTTCTTTTAATTTCTAAAATCTGATTTGTTTTTCTATCTAGTCAGATTTAAATATCTTGACAAAGAGGGAGTAAAAATTCAATCCTACCAGCACAGAAAGTTGGCAAGTTTGAAGTTGTTCACTGCTCTGGTTATAAGGAATGTGGCTAAATCCATCTGAAAATTAACATTTAAGTTAATCTTAATGGACATGAATATAATATGGCAAAGTGGAAACAAGTGAAAAGAACTAAATGTGGCACATATCCAAGCAACACTTGGAACTTCAAGTGAGAGCATTATCATCTCATTTACTGAAACCAAATTGTAAAACATATTTAGATCTATTTAACTGTGACATCAAAGCATATGGCTCAAAGGGACCCTGCATAAGAGGGAGGTATATTATGGACTTATTTCTATGCTACAAAAAGATGGTTTGTTTTTCAAAACCTGTGCCAACTACTTGAAAATTCAATGTTTTCTATGAAATGTATTCTAACATTAATGAAATACCCTGCAAACTGAATTAAGAATGTCAGGTTTTCTATGAAATGTATTCTAACATTAATGAAATACACTGCAAACTGAATTCAGAATGTCAGGTTTTACCAAAATGTATTCAACAAACATCAGGAAGGGACAAGAATTTTGCTATCCAAGTTTTGATGTGAGCATAACCTCTGACCTATTTAATGACCTTTGACCTACCTCTTCCTCTTTCTCTGGAGGAGGCGGGGGTTCCTCAGGTGGCGATGAATCATATGTGTCACAAGTCAGAGGGTCCTGAATCTGTTTCTCACTGCCTGGCACCAATGAATCTGTTAAACTTTTTGTCCTGTTTGAAATACATTCAATACTTATGACGTTTTGCAATGTTCAAAACATTTACAAATATATATGAGTTACACTGAGGGTATGACCAAATCTATAAAGTATGTATTTAATACTATATTACAAAGGTAACAGCTAACATTTGTGTTGCAAATCATAGCAATGACATCCAGTTTAATCATTTTAATATCCAGTTTAATAATTTAATGTAAACATGAGCGCTTCTAAACTAATAATGGTTTCAATCATGAACACCAGGTGTCACTAATTGAAAACAAATGTGTTACTGAAAACACATGAATGGATATTGGCTTTTTGTTTGTGAGGGTTTCAAATTTGTGATATTTGCAAAGGGAAAAATTTATTATGAAAATGAAACCTTCATTAACAAACCACATCATCTACACAGGTGAATCTACACAGGTGATGGTCATTTATTAACTCTTTGACAATTTATGTTTGTTATCCACATGACCACGCCTGTAATAGTTGTAAGGTAAAAGACTAATATTTGAAATGATATCATTTATTTTTTTTGTAAATCAAAGATTGACAATATGCAAAATATCAGATCGTTCAAACTGTCTGCCTAGGGGGGACAAGGATTTTTACTTGTTCTCCTTGTTTTTTTTTTAATTATTAAGACTAGCAAACCTATTGAATAATCAACATGATAATGGATGTACCTTTTCAAGGTTACTGCTTAGTAAGATCGAAAAATTTAAGCCTCACATAACATGAAAAAAATGATATCATGAAAAAATTAGTCTCTTGAATATGAAGCTCACCACAGTATGTTATATGATCTGCATCACAAACCTTTCTCTCTCTGGCTCCACAGTGACATGTGCCACTGAGGCTTTCATCTGGTTGATCTCTTTCTCATAGGCTGCTTTGATTTCTTCAAAGTTCTCATATTTCAGAGCCTGAACAAGCTGCAGCAGGTACAGAAGCAGCTCCTGGGAAAAGGAATAAAATGATCAAAGGAATTACCAATGGGTTGTCTATTAAGACCTCTCCTGAGTGAACTGAAAGCATTCTCACAGGTTATAATTGACCTCTCTAATAGGACCAACTGTGAATTAAGAACCCTTGTACAGTGGGAGTCAAGCAAGACCTACAAATTACAAAATAGTCAGTCAGGACTTATAATAGTGGTAGTCTGTGACTGCGAGGTGGTTATGAAATAAGGCTTAGATCTTAACACCATAAGACATATTTTTATGTTTAATCTGATAAATACAGAATTAAACATTATGGTGCTTGTAGTTTTAATGTATTTGCTCCATGAATATGGGATAACTAACTGCTAATCTTAGACTCTGTGATCCTAAATCTTTTATTAGTCATTTGAAAATCAACCTTTTTAGGAAATATTACTATTAAATCAAGAGACTCTTAGTATCAACAACCTCAGTTTTTACTCTAGTGACCATTTTATTTGACTTTAATCGACTTGTTTTAATTGTACAGTGCATTTGATCTTTGACATAAATGAATTTGCACTTTATAAATAAAGATTATTATTATTATTTCATATTATTACTATTATTATTATTATTATAAACCACATGGCTCAAATATGTAGGAAAAAAATTGGAATTTTCACAGCACAATCCTGGTTTACATTGTAGCTTTACATGACCACCTTTTCTCTAAGCAGCTTTGAATTGTAAATGCCTGTTTAATCTGTTTAGATGGCTGTATGCATGGCTCTACAAAAGAGCTGAAGGTTTTCAAAGATATCAGGGCTATGTGAAAATAGAAATTTCTTGGCACCTACCCATAGTATCCTTAGAAATTAATAACCCCCCCCCCCCACCCGTCTCCCAGATTTGGCCCATCTTAAGCTGCATATACTGACACTAGGCAAGCAACCATGGTTTCCTTCCATCTATCAACTTGAGAAACAATATTTTTCACCAAATATGGGGGCAAATACGGTGAATTACTCTTGAGAAAAGGGGATGAAATGATACTATTGTCTCCTGTCTGGTTGATGAGAAAACTCTCCAAGATGATGTACATGCCAAATTGCAGACCAACACATTGACTGATTCCTCAGATGTGAGCAATTTTCACCTACAGCAAATGTATGGATGAACGTGACACAGAACTATTGCAGATGGTGCCACCAGTCTTGAATATGAGAGGGAGGCACCCAAGATCTATGGACAAACACAATTGCAGGCCAATATGGCAAATCATTCCTGAGAAAAAGGCATTTATTTATACTGCGAAAATGGTAAGGTGCCACCTGTCTGCTTTATGAAAAAACACCAACACATTGAATGACTCCTGAAATATGAGCAATTTTGACCAAAAACAATTATAGAGATGGAAGCCATACGAAAACAATTGCAGATGGTGCCACTTGTCTTGAATGTGAGATGGCGCTATCCAAGAGCTATGGACGTGCACAATTTCAGGCCAATATGGCAAATCATTCCTGAAAAAAAAGGGCATTAATTTAAATGAAAACTGTACAGTAGGTGGCACTATCTGTATTGTGGACCAGAAAATTCACCAAGATGTATTTACATGCCAAATTTCAGACCAACACATTGAATGACTCCTCAGAATGAGCAATTTCTACTTAGCCCAAAAGTATGGATGGATGCCACATGAAAAGTTTGCACATGGCGCCACAAGTCTTGAACATTAGATGGAGGTATCTAAGACCTATGGACAAGCACAATTTCAGGGCAAACAGGCAAATCATTCCTGAGAAAAGAGCATTAATGGATGTACATGCCAAATTTCAGACCAATACATTGAACCACTCCTGAATTATGGGCTACTGAAAAAAAATCCAGATTCATACTGCACAATAAGGACTGCAGATGGCACTACCGATTATTTTTGGGCAGAACTACATACATGAGTGAATAACTATGCAGGGTTTCGGAAAAAATGGTCTAAAGGGTCTCAGAGGAGTTCTCCAGAAACAAAGCATGTGGTGGCGGTTGAGTCAGTGGCTAAACCCGGTAAAAAAATATAGTATCTGCAAAACTTTGTTTTGGAAGATACAATATTCATTTCTGCACATTATAAAGCAAAATCTGATATATCATTTCAATCATTTGATATTCTTAAGCTACCAAAGGTTTATGTTAATTGTGTGCTCTTTTTCATTTTTGAGTTTAACAAAGGTCTCCTATCGTCTCTAATAAATAATTTATTTTCAGTAAATTCTAATGTTTTTAACACCAGGCGATCAGATTTTGACAATACCACTTCTATCTATGGGTTTAAGAAAAAGGTTAAACAGTATTTAAAGTCTCAAATATTCATAATAAATCCAGTATTACACTAGGCATTTAACTTTTTATGCACATAATCTGTTTACCGCACTATATTTCCAATTTGCTCTAAATAACCAATGCAATGTAAATAATGATGGGGCATAATCCTCTTTAAGGTCAAGCCCCCTTTGATCAATGACATAAAGTGTTTATTGGTTTGTAACATATTAGAATGTTTTGAACCATGTTTCTATTAGTATTATGTCTTGGTCAATAAAGTTCAAATTATGCCACATGTATATCAGCATCTGTGAGTATCTGAATGTAGTGTACATACAAAGTCAGCTAATGTAAACTGGTGTGCTCTCTAATACCAGTCAAAACTACAAGCCAGGTTGGCTTGTGGAGCAAATTCTCAATAACAAGCCATGCACAAGGTTTGAATGTTACATATAAACGCTAAAACTATGCAGTGTTACCTCATCATCAGCCTGTGTGAGCCGCTGGACAGCGTATTTGCGGACTGCTGGGTGCGTGAAGGCAGGGGACAGCAGCTCCAGAGCATCATCGATGTCCATGGGACTCCACTTGTTCAGTAGATCCAGCGCCTGCTTTGTCTCCTGGGGCAGGTTCCAGTTCACAGACTTCAGGAACTTGGTCAGGGCCTGGAGTAGTATCAGTGAGATGAGAAAAGCAAAATCTTTAAAGTCAGCTATTCATCTAGGTTTTTCTTAGAATTTATGTGAATTCTGGCTTTCTCTGCAGACATATGAATGAACTCCAGATAATTCATGTAAAGAAAAGTTTTTATAAAGCCTTCTTAACAGATATACATGAGCTTATTTTATCTAAAAACTGTTAGTAAACATGGTGCATGCACCAATGTTGACAAAAAGAAAAAACATGTAACCTGAGGTGGCTGGTCGCATATGTGTGGAAGCTGCAAGGTCATTAACCCTTTACTGTTCAGATTAGCCTGTGGATTGTCACACTCCTACTGTTCAGATTTATTTTGCTTTTTTTCCAAATTTTGACATTAATATATATAAGAGACATTTACTCAGTAACCGTTAAAGGTATCTTTGTGAAATTTTCAGCTTTTACTGTCAGGTATATGTCCTTCATGTTATTTTATTTATTTTCTACATACCTGGTTTGATATGTATGTAACTAAGGTATATACAGGTAAAAACAGGTAAATCTGTACTACCTGTATTTCCACTCACTGGTATATCACCAAAATGACCCCTTTCATCCTGTTCAGGTAACCCATGAACCATTTGATAAAAAAGGGAAATGTAAGGATTTTTTTTCACTCTAAGGTAATTATAAATTAAAGGTAAGAAAAAGGTAAATGATTTGGTTTAACACTGGAAAGGGAACCACCGACGAACCAGAATGTGCTAGTAAAATTGGATTTTTCTGTGGAAATCATATATTTTTCACCTGAAAAGCTTGCTGACCAAAAGAGCACATTCTATGACTATTAACATATAACACATATGTTTACCTGTACAGGTAAGAAAAGGTAAATTATTTTTTTTTCTGAATATGTACGCAAACACCTTGTTCATCATTATAGTTACTATAAATTAATACCTTCTCTATTTATGGACTGTATAATTAATTTTGATATAAGAACAGGTGTTTTTAATACAGTAATTAAGTTACCTATGTGAATAGTACCTTTGTTCTTCAACTGATCTAATTACCTGTGACAGTGACAAAATCATGCTGAAAAGTGGCTGGTGAGAATATGGATAAACAAGTGTCAACTGTGTAAAACCAATATATTTTGATTTTTCAGACATGTAAAACATAAATTGATAATTTTGGTTACAGTTATACATAAAAACATACTCACCTGTACAGGTGAGTTCAGGTAAATCCAGGTAAATTATTTTTTAATGAAGTATATATTTTATACATGTAATTAGGGAGAACAAAAAAACAAACAACTTAATTTTGAGTGCCATGTGTAAAATTTATGAATTACAGGTACTAACTGCACTATTTATTGGGTTACCTGAAATGATACCTTTGATCTTAAACAGATTTAATTACCTTTGTAAGTACAGAATATAAAGACAACTTTTCATTTTAAAAGTGGAAAGGAAATTTTTGAAGGAGTCAAAACAATATGCAGAAGCTATCTTTTAATTAACTGCACAGCCATGAGACTTGTGCATTTCAATTTTGCCAATTGCTACCTGTAAAGTTTACTCACCTGCACAGGTAAGATCAGGTAAATAAAGGTAAATTCTCATTTTTTAAATTTAAATTATATATTGCACTTGTTATAAGGAACATCGCAATAAAAACTATTTACTTTTGTCCAATGTGCAAAATACTGTGGTTGGCTTCATATTCGCGAGGCTGATATTTCGCGATTTTTCCATTTTCAATGTTTTGCGAGGGTTTCATTTTCGCGATCTCACAACGACCCATTAGTATATCAAATCTTTGGCAAAACCATATACCTTTGTGTTTTATAAAATGAAAATAGGTCATGAGTTTGTGACATTTTCTTATATAATGATGGGCCAGTATACACGGCATACGTGGTTTAGTTCAAATTTAAGGTTTAAATTTCCCTATACCTGCAAGGATGTAATTTATTAAAAAATTCTCCCTGTTCTAACCTATTACCATACAAGTATTGATTACACTAAATAAGAAGAACTTTCTCAATTGGCCGATTATTCCCGAGGGTTTCATTTTCCCATTCGCGAATATCGCGAAATTAAAACCCTCGCGAACAAAAAGGCAACCACAGTTTATAATTTATGGGTGTAAAATGCACAAATTATCTGGTTACCTGTAATATACCTTTTTATGTCAAATTAATATATTTTAACATGTGCAGGCAAAAACAAATCGCCGACGGATTATAAAATAAAATCTGGAAAATTGTGTCTACTTTGTTTGTTTACATTTCATGCAATAATAAAATTGCTGTTTAGTTGGTCTGTTGCGTTTATCTGCACAGGTAAAAATCCAGGTGCGACAGGTAAACAGGTGTGCCATTGGTTCGATCAACGATTAGCCTTAATAAACGTTGATATATCCAAATCTTTCCCATTCTAAACAGTGCAAATGTACTAAAATTTGAAATAAAAATCAAAACAAATATGTCTTACACTTGTGAAAACTGTTATTTTCCTAATTGAGGGTATCCATGCAATTTCTTTTGAAGTAACCGCCCCTCCGTGGCTGACGGTGATTGAGCGATAATGAGTGAATTCAGCAATGTGTAATACACAAGGTACATTAATGACGCGGTTTTGCGGACTTTAGTCGCAGGATTAACCTATCTAGTCAATATAACGGAAAAATAAAAATAAATTAAACTTTCACTGGGCAATTAAGATGCAAGACGACACGTCTGTTTGGGTTTCTTTCCTGAATGGTCCAATTCAACCGCGTCATCCCTCAGCCAGCGATGACGCACTGACGCTGCAAACTTTTCTCACCCAATCGCATCTACTTTTACATCGGCAAGGTTCACATGACTGGGTCTGGCGTGTTTACTTTGTAAAGTCTTTTAAATGGACAAGGTTCACGTGACTGAGTCTGGCATGTTTATTATAAGAGGCATCATGAGATGCAGTGCCGACAGGCGGTCGAATTATTCTTTTTTTTTTGGGGGGGGGGGGGGGTTGTTTGTTGGAGTTACATGGAAACATCCTTTCACGTCATGCAATATATGTATATGCATTAGAATGTATTCTTTCCCGCAGGGATCAGAAACAATGAGAACACGTACTGATAGTACTTAGATAGTAGAACAATAATTCATTACATATATAATATATATGCACATTAATGTAAACAAATCGTTATTAACAAGAATATAAAATAACGGAAAATCAATATTTTTTATTGTTGGAAAGGTGTTTTTAAAATGTGCTATTGGGATAATGCACATAATACCAAAGTTTATAAACGTGGGAAAAGGATACTAAACTGTGAAGTAACACCAAAGAAACATGTTTTTCACAGTACATTTTAATGTATGTTATGTTATTCAAATATATAGGCCTACGTATGTCCAACAATGCCTATCAAAATTATGCCTAGTTACTATGATTTCATAGCAGTACATTCTGGTATCTTAGAGGAAAATTGCACGTACATATCTTCATGCACTTACTTATCCAGGTCTTCAATTTGCACATTATTTCAGTGACATTTAAATGAAGCATAATTACGTTATGAAATTAATATAAAATGGAAATATAATATATAATTACATTTATTCAATTCAACTTCACTTGAGGAAAAGTAGGAATTTATTTAATAATTTTGAGATGCACAATTCCTTGGTTAACTAGATGTATACACGAGACCTAACTTCAAATCATATATCTAATCTGGTAACCTCCGTATGCAACTTTGTACATTTAAGCCCTCATATAGTCAGAATGCAGAAGTCATGCACTGCTGATAAAACTTCAGCTTCAGCAGGAATGCGTGCGGTCTCCCCAGGCTGCAAGGTGGTGATTTCACAGAGATGCAGAGTTCCAGTTAATTATAAAACAACATGCAGCAACAATTCAATAATTCTAAAGAAGCGCCTGGAATGTTCCTAAAACTTCTAATAAGTTATGATCCCTTGGGTGTTTGTTTATTTATTTATTTTGTATGCACCAGTCCCGTCAGCTGTAGAGACGCGGACCATGACCTACACCTTGCAATTATACATGTCGTTTGGTTCCCCAACATTGTAAATGATATCCTTTGTTGATTAATGTAATAGGTGCCAATTTAAAGTAGTAATGTTCACTCCGAATCCCTGCCTGGTTGGCCACATGATGTGTGCTGTCTATCCGCTAAAATCTTCTGTGTGATAGGAAAATTTCCATGTGCTAATAAAACTGTCAATCAAACGTGAAAATGATAAAGTCGGGTGGGTAAAAATAGAAGCCGACACCCTGTGGTATTTTAGGTCTTCGAAAGGGGCAAGTTTGAGACAAAGCCATCAAACATTTTGCAATATAGATATATTTGTATACCTGCGTCTTTTAAATCTTATCTTACAGCAATGGAAAGGTACAATTATATTTCAGTCTAATTTGTCCACCTGCATGGTTTCTCGTCATTTTGAATACACCATGCGCATGCATATCGAAAGTCCGCATCTTCGGTCTTTATATTTTACTTTCACTGTGTCACCGTCACTATATATATACGCTATAGCTTTAATTTAAGATTGGTAAATGCATTTTATTCATTTGTCCTGCATGTATCATGACTGAGACTGACTCCGCCGTATGACTTTAAAGGATTATCATGACCGAGACACATTTTCCATATTTAATCCCTGGGCCATGCATGCACGGTGACTGGGTTTTGAGAGCGATATCAATATAAAGCGGCGTTTATACCAGGCGCACGGTATATGCGATATATATGCAGGCGGTCTGCGGTATACACTATATATTTTTTATGAATATAGGCAGCGAATGAAACCAATTTGAGAAATTGACATGGATGAAATGTAAAAAGGAGTTATAAGTTCTGGTATTAGTGGTAAGATTTTATGTTTAAAAGGTTCAAACATTTAACGCAGTACTATTCCTTACAACAATGAATAGCCTGTTATAGGCAAACATGTATTACCAAAAAAAAAATGATTAACTTCAATTCATAATATAATAGGTTATATTTTTATAATTTTATTTGCTATGTGCCATATATATTTAAGGATGTTTTGCAGCTCCTCCCAAAATCTGTTTCACTGGCAGTGACAGTGCTTTTTTCAATCACAAATGAAAATTATAATACGCACATACTATATAGGCCTATATACACACACACGCAAACACAAAAGCGCGCACACGTGCACGTACACATGTAGCCTGTACATATACAGAAAGTACAAATTTGTAAAATCTGTTCAGTATGTGTTGAAACCGTATTAATACATATTTGTTCAAGCGTATAAATCACTTACTGTCTTGTCTTACATATTCAAGGATCTGGGTGTAGGCGTGCAGTTCCACGTACGTCGTATAATAATTACATCAATATTTCATGAAGTATATTATCATTATATTTTACACTGGAAAATTAACTATATCCATAAATTATCTGGCTCTTTCTAAGTTAAGATGGTATTAATTTTATTTTCAATCCAAAAAGTCTCTTAGAATGATTGACAATTCTTGTGCACGGCAGATTGTACATAGAATGTTTGGCACAGAAATGATCACTAGTAAACAATCAGACATCACATATATATACGACATGATATATGACAGTATCTTCGATTTTTATTTATGAAAATATGTTAATATTTAAAATAAATACTCATCTTATTATATGATATCGGTAAAACATGGTTTTCCAGTGCCATTACATGACACAATTAGGAGGTCACTCAGATCACTTGCGTGGTGTCTGTCAAACGCGTCAGTCAGTCGGACGGCGATCATTGGTCACAAGTTAAACCAATAAAAAAAGGGATAATATATGATCTTGGAAATATTTAACGGAAGTTAACTCTGTTAACACATTGCACTTGGTTTTCTCACTGGAATTGATAGCCAACATTTAGTGATTTACCGATTTCTGATGAATTTAGCGCAAGTGTCTGATTTTACTCTCGCAGGCGACATGTTACCAGGGCCCACGTAACAAGGCCATGTGAGTGAAAGTCAATCATTTTTATTTTTTTCCAACAAGTCGGCGTCCGCGCCAGTTTGGATCTTGGTCACATGTTAGAACAACTCTTGACGTTCTGCTCTTTCATTTAAGTACAAATATGATAGATGACAATAGATATTTCACCCCCAAAACTTGCCCCAAATACGGGTATGTAAAATGGGCTTAAGCGCGCCCTGGCGGGCGCCTTTGAATTCTAGGCCTGTGACAAACCGCGCGCCCGCCAAGGCGTTATTGGAGTTTAAAGGCTTAAGTGCAAAATAGCTTTCTTGTTCATCTGACTTGGGATTATTCTTTAGGGCAATGACATATTATAAACACATTGATATAAACAAAATGCACAGCATTTTTGCAGTGGAATCGGTGTTTTCTGGCCTATTTTTATTTTTAATTTCCAAGAGTTAATCTTTAGTTAAGAGACATCAGATTTTGGAATAGGCGTCCTGAAGCAATCTGTTGACTTTTGATATCATGTTAAAGTAGCCGAATCACTGAAAACAACTGAGATGTTTTGACTCTGTGATAATCATCCAGCTGCAGTTATAGTTGTTTGCATCATGTGATTTAGTTGTGAAGTTATTTTAGGACAATCACAATTATGTTTGAACCTGGTCTGCCAGTGTGTATGACAATGTCTGGCTCAACAGGAAAAGACCAAAAGCACCACCTGTCTCCAATTAACTGAACTACTCTAAGAAGAGAAACTGAGCTGTAGCATGGACACAGATTTCATGAGTGGTTGTAACTGTTATAAACTTAATCACTATTCAAGGAACTTTATGAAATGCTTTTCTGTTAATACCAGATATATCATTTACCCATTAATTATCCCTTAATGTACAAATATACAAATATCATGGACTGGAGAGTTATTTCTCAGAGTGACTAACTAGAATAACGTATCTGTTCAAATGACATTCAACAGGTCTAGGTATGTTACATTTTACAAACTTTAATAAGCAAAATCCTTATAAAATGTCTAATGCCTGGCAAAATTCAGAATGCTTAAAAGTGATAGCATTGTACCTAGGAGTTCATATGCCACCTTGAACATTAAGAATCAGTTCAGCAACTGGGAAACATAACAAAGAGATTGATAAAAAATAACTTTTCTAAGGGAAACTTTAACAACATATAATGTTAAGAACAGACCTTTTTCTGTGATGAGAGATAGAAACGGAACTTCCACACCAGGTCTTGCTCCTCTGATGTCAGGGTTGTGCTGGGAGGGTACCCCACGATAGTCTATAAATAATAAACAGGTCAGGTCAGAGGTCATAGGTCAGACATGGGAATAAACATGGAAAGTAACATCAAGAGTTTGTTTTTATTGCAGACTATAAAATACAGAAGTGTATATTTATTGAATTTATTGATCTAACATACACTTTAAATTAAAAAATGTCAAATAAATTGACCATAATCTTACCATTGTACTTATTACCACAAATATGAACTTAAGAAAATGTATTTACTTTGTTTAAGAAGTAGAGACGTATAGAGAGGATTATTTTCATTTCATGCAAGGCATTTCCAAAAGAACAAGTACTATATACTGCTGCATTACAAATATACTGACTTATGTCCTGAATCCATAAGTTGTTACATACACAGTGCATGCTACTAATTTCAATGTTTACACCCACTAAAAGCGTATATATCTGCCACAAGAGGACAGTCTGTGGTAATTTTGGTCAGTCACTATCACAACTTATGCCTGGTTACTTATTGCGGTAGCTTGTGACCAAACTTTGCCTGATGCCATACATGAATACAGAATGACTGATTTATCATATATCATTTACTTATTAACTACAGGTAATTACTGGTTTGATTTAGTTGTAATGCACACTTTACAGCTACACTTTTAATACAGCTGGAACATGATGGTTAACGGTGTGCAAATCAAAAGAAGCCAATATGCTTATCAGTCCGCCACCCTACCACCTCCAAATATCAAATGCTTAATGAAGAGAAATGTAGGATCGCAAGATATATTTAACTCAATTTTCAATTAATTTTAATTCCTCACATAATGCTAATCTCTTAATTTTTATCAAATATGGTGGCAAAAAAATTCAGTTGATGCATCAGTTTATCATGTACACTTAAAAATTATTTTTATCAAGTTTTTATCAAAGTTTAAAACTATTAAATAAAATACAAGTAATATATTAAAGAATAGGCACAAGAGGTGCATGCACTTACATTGAGTTGGTCCCTGGTAGCAGCATTTGGTTTCAGGTCTTTGTCACTGGGGCCACTCCTCAGGCTTCGAGCCAACTTGTGGTGCTTGCTCTCCACCAAGTTTTCCTGGTATTGAGCAGATACCAACATCATCATTTCATCATTCAGATTAAACAGAACCTCCATGAAAGGTTTTTGCACATAAAACCACAGATTGTAAAAATTTAAATAATACTTATGTATAATATTAAGCGGTTAATATCCTGGCTCATAATCATTGTGCAGATTTCTTCCAATTGCAAGCTTTTATTGGTTTCTTAAGAAATCTACATTAAAGTTTATTTAAACTTGAAATCATAAATCCTAAAACATATCATGAAGCATTTGATGCAAAAACACTGGATTCCAGTTTTATCTCTCAGGCAGTTGTAAAAGGGTACAGCAGTTTATATTTCTCAGGCAGGGATTAGTATGTGGAAATGATAACAAGAGCACTGCCAATATGCATAACATTCCGGTCTTTTGTCTTGTGACCTCTGACCTCATTAAATATATGCATGAATTTTCCAAGAATCAAATTCAGGTGAGAAACTGTATTGGTTAAAATTCATAATGAGTTTCATGAATATCTATCAGATTTTTGATAAGTCATCACAGAACCAATAAAGAATGGTGACCTCTGACCTCATTAAATATGCAAGGATTCTGCCAGGAATTGAACATAGGTGAGATATTATATTGGTTAATATTTCTATTGAGTTTCATCAAAATCCATCATGACATCATGGATGACATCACAAAGTAGCCTATAGACCTTTGGCCTCATTAAATATACATGTAATTTTGCCTGTGATTGAACTCAGGTGAGATAAATTATTTGATAGTAGTTATGGTGAGTTACGTGAAAATCAAATGGGCATATAAAAATACTGATACCTACCATGCCTATTTCTGGGTCAGGCACTGTCACTATGTCAGCGTATGTCCTGTACTGGTACAACTCGTCTCCTCTCTGAATTTCAATAAACATTATATTACTTTTAATAGTCCAAAAAAAATAAAAGGTATGGTTCTCAGGCACCGCCTGCATCAATTTTAAACCCCCGCATCAAAAAGTTTTATTTTGATTTTCAATAGAAACATACCAATTTCGAGCTGCAGCCGCTCGGACATTTCTTTCAAGGAGATAAAATCATAAAATTTCCTTTGTTATGTAGGGCTTTTACTTGTTTAGAAAAATAAATATGTTATTATCATACTTTTCCTTTATCATTTGACATTTTTATCGAAACATACAAAAAAATAAATAAAAAATAAAAAAACGCCCGCCCGCATTGTTTTCTGTAAAAAAAAGTGCCTGAGAACTATACTTTTTTTTATTTTGGCCATAGTGGTAGATTTTAACAGTTTTCATGCAAATTTTCTGTAACCTTAGCTTCGGAATAGTTTTTTTAGTCTGGAACTGTCCTAAGTGAAGGGGTGGGGGTCCATTTTCAATAATTTGTAATAAATCCTAAGAAATTTTACATTATTCTGCAAAGGAGCTATAACAGAGCCATCTTTCAGAAACTATACCAGTTTACTCAGCTTGTGTAAAAACTTGGACCACCAGTGAACTCAGTTTATGTCAACTCACCCCTTGGAAATCTGTCCTGCACAAACCAGGCCAAAGTTTAGCAGATCTGCCTCAACACAAGAACACACAATATGCTAGTTATGTGTAATAACCCTTGGGACTTGTTGATATTCTCTTTAGAAGTGTGTAATGATCAGTATATTTTATAAATTTATTGATGCGATCTCTGTATAATCTCAGTTATGCCAGAGTTTTTATGCCTACTGATCTGTGCTACAGTCTGCCCTTTCAAAATATCATTGAATAATATTTAGCAAAGGAATCCAAGCAGACACCACCTGTAGAACAGAGATTAGACTATATCCCACTACTTTTGGTTATAACTTACCGGCTCAAAGTAGACCACAGAAAACTCTTGTCCATCCCAGTGAATCTGAGGGAACTCGATCATCAAGTACAGGAAGTTGGACCCCCTCTTCTCTTTCTCGTTGATCATGTGGATCTCACGGAATGTCAGGCGGTCCAACCAGTCCACCTTAGGCATGTGCCCTCCCCTGTGCTTCTTGCTCAGCTGTAAAAAATAATTTTTTAATAGTTAACAAATTTATCAAGTTAATGATTACATCAGCAAAAAATGACACAAACATACTCACAAGTATAAAAGTTAGGGCTGTATCCATACACAGGTGTATAATGCACAAATACATCACAATAAAGAGACCACAAAAATGGAACCCTTGCAAAAGAGGAAATGAGTGAAAATAGTGAAATGTTAACCTTGCAAATATGAACCTAAGCAAAAAAATTGGATTTTATATCAGGATTCATATAAAATGTCCTTTGAAGATACAATGATGATATTTGATCATCTAATGAAAAGAAACTTCTCAGTTCTTCCTTATAACTTAAATGTAAGGCATGTCAAGTGAAATACTTTTGCAACAGTCATCTTCAATTTGTAGTTATCATTAAGTGATTTCTATTTTGTGGGCACAGCAAAAGGAAATATGTTAACAAAATCATAAATCACATGGTCTTCACAACATCCACATGAGAAAATATGAAGCTAAGTATGCTGTTAATAAAGAAATACTGACAACAAATCTTTAATTTTTCTTCTACTGAACAGTGGATACTGAATAAAGCCTTGTCTTTTTAAATTAAAACCCAGCCCTGTATCAATATCTGAAGGTGTGAAAATAAAGTGCTGGAGAGGTCTTGAATCTGTAAACATGCCAACTGCACCAGTATTAAGGTAATGTTGGAGTCCTTTGTATTAATGTAGCTATAAAAATAGAAGATAATGTAAGTAAATGGGTCACAGAAATGTCTGTTACATGTGTATATTTTCTTTCTGTGGAGTTAATAGGATGCTGATGCCAAACTTATATGATTTTACTCTTTTGGTCAAGAGACATTCTTGTCTTAATTGGGCTAATGATAAGTAAATAGTTTGCTGTTACTCTGATTCACATCGATGTGGCTCTCCTACCCATGTTAATTTTGAACAAAAGAGCCAGTAAAACAAATGCAGTTTTTGCAGGGCACACTACTGAAGTTAACACACCTATATTAAAGTATCAGTGATATAAGAATATATCTTGAGACAACTGGCTGCAAACTCTGTACATCAATAATCTAATAGACTCACCCTGGCCAGTCGACTCATCTCATCTTCTTTACCACTTGTTTTACCTGGCGTGGTGGTCGGGGACTGTCCATCTGCCTCTACCTTTGGCCAGATCTTCAGGTCAAACATGCCTTGTCTGAACATGCTATAATACATAGGCCATTTTATGAGCAAAAGTCCCAAGTTCACTGAATTATGAAAATTTTGTGCCCTTATAAGTTTATGGGTTTGTGTTTGGAAGAGGTTTTTCCCCCTTTTTTTAAAGGATACTGGTAAGTCCATTGCCCATTTTAGTATCATCGTCTATTGAATGAGGATAATTTTTTTAAGCCTTCTGGATTTCAGGTATAACAGGCATGGGGCCAGGAATATTCAAGAAGAAAAGCTCTATGACTTTAACACAATGGGGTTTTAATTTATAATAGTCATGAGAAGGGGAATTCTATACCTGAAAGTTCAATATGATGTTAGGTCTACTTCTGCTAAAACTTAACTGCATTTTTACTAATACATTCAATAGTATTTTACTTATCTGCTGACAATTACCAAACAACGAAAAATTTTTAAAATTTTTATCCTGGGTGAAGGTGACTGCCTACACTTTCTGCAATGCATCATAACAACCTTTACCTATGACGTCCATATGAGGGCATCTTTGCAGGATGGGCCCAGCTGGCACTCTTCTGTCAGGTTTTACATATAACAGAATGCCAGGTGTTATCCTGGGACAGCAAACCCTAGTTCACACCAACTAGAGATAATCTTCATCAAGAGACTGGCCATGCTCTCAACATATCCTGACATCTCCAGTAGTCTGGTTGTGTCCACATCCCATTAAGGCAGGGGTAAGCCCAATAACAGAAAGCATATCTACCAGGTAATCCCCAGTTATATTTATGTCAAGCCTCTGGGTGAAAGTCCTGAAAGGGCTGACACCTTACAAAATTTGATATAATTCCAAAATTCCCAGTGTATTGACCAAGTAGTCAGTAGGCCTGTGAATTGTAAGGGCCCTTATAATCTATTAAATCATCAATTCTTTACCTTCAATTCAATTCTCAATTTAATTCTTACTTTAGTAGTAAATTTAAAACTTAAAAAAAAATTAAAGCAATATGACCAAAATGGATTTTAGAAAATTTCAGCAAATCAAAGAAAATGTAGCTCTCCTTCTGATTGATGCTAGTATATATGTTTCCGTGCAACTGGAGTGGTTCACTAACGAAAGTTTAAAGTAGAGTAAATGGGTCATAAGTAATAAAGAGCTTTAACATCAAAAACTGCTCTGTGAAATTTGAGAGCTCACGAAGGTACATGCAAAAAAAATAAGGATTCAGAGGTAAATAATCATTTGCAATTTAATTGAGGGCTTGCAGTTCAATGCATTGATTCTTTGATGCATTGTTACACCACTAGTAACAGTACCTCCTTCCCCCAAATATAATCCACATTTTTTCATCATAAAATCTAACCTTAAAAAACATTGGAGCATACTATACATGGAGGTATAATTTTCCAACTTTTTTCTGAAGAACTGAACATCATTTGGAGGCAGTAAGACCGCAAAAATTTGACAAAATCTGCGCCTTTTGTTTTGTTTGTTTGATACCATTGCTAGTTGGCAGATGGCGCTATATGCACACTAATGACACACTAATTACTGATAAAACAACTAGACCCAAGCGAGAAATACTGGTCTGAATGTGATTGCTTCCTTTGCTTAATTAGCCTACTGGTGTCAGTGTCATGGTCAGATGATAAGTTATGTGATCGTGGCTGTGTCTAGCTCTAGCTCCTGTAGGCTCACCAAGCCACTTGATCACCTGGACTGGTTTACTAAATAATATTCTTTATGACCATATATAGAACATGGCATTTGGAAGCAGTATTTAATTAGGTATATAATCCACAAGATAAGTTCAAACATTACCCTTTCTTGCCAAAGAGTGAGATGGTTGTGCCCCCTACTGGAATTGCTTGGCGAGGACCATAAATATCCCAAATAGTAAGGGCCAGCTGAGCATCACGTGGGAGGTCACTGTATTTAACTGGCAGGGTAACCCACTCATTCCAGCTGAAAAAATAATTAGTTCAACATTTTAAAAACAAGTTTAAGCATGTAACAGAATTATTCAACCAAAAAATTCTGAATTTTGGGAATAAATAAGGCTGTATTTGACAACAAATGATCTGGCATAATATTAAAAAAAATTTTAAAACACAATTAAACACAATAAAACTTCTATCAACGTACATTCATAAAAATAAACCTGAAATTTTTTACAAGTTAATTTTTCAATTTACAGCTGGTGATGACAGGAATGATAAACCATGACAAAATATCCTTTGTCAGAAAACGATTAAATAAGCAAACATAAAGTAACTTGAACATGAGAGCTGGATTTATTTATTTACTGTTAATTGTTAATTGAAAATTATAATGTCAGCACTTACTTCTATCTGTTGCTGAAAGATTTATATGGTAAAATTGTTAATTGAAAATTATGATGTCAGCACTTACTTCCATCTGTTGGTGAAAGATTTATATGAAGTACGAGTGGGCAGTGACAGGGACTTTCCATCTGCATACACTCTACAGGTGACATACAGATCAGAGCATTGCTCCTGACATGCTCCCGAGTATCGCAGCAGGGGATCGTTAATGAGCTCCTGGTACCCCGGGCGCTCCCGCTGCCCCTCTAATGTGCCACTGAAATATATACACAATTGTGTTTACATTTTTAGTGATATAATCATCTTTATGTTAAACATACAAGCTAAACCAAAATAAATACAACATTAAAATATGTTCAAAAAGATTTGAGCAATTTATTATACAACTAGACTAACTTTCCTTACTCATATGCCTGACAATTAAAGCAGCAACTTAGCAGATTTTCAGTAGATTTGCATGAAACAAAGACATAAAAGACTCTCAAGTGACACATTCAGGACTCACATTGATGCAAGGTGGCCAAGTTGTTAAAGAGTATAATGGGGGTGGTGAATTCAACTGGTGTATTAGTAACAGACTTAACATTATAGAAAATTAATCTCTCTCAGAATATGCTGATGTTACAAGTCATTCTGACTGACCATTAGATCTCAGGATTGGCACAAAAATGTAAACCCTGTTTCAGTTACCACCAATTACAGGTATAACTAAATTACTGTTCTGGGACCACCTGCCTTGGATATAATTCTGAAAGCTAAGAATAGCCTAAAAAAAGCACTATCCCTTACCTGACAAATTCACTGTGACAAGCACTTTAATTCAAGCACTTTAATTTAAGTGCTATCAACACACATACACATTTTAATACAACAGGAAATTAAGGAAAAACCTCCATTTCAAGTAAAAGCCTATTGTTAGTTTAGTAACTTACAATTCAGGACTGCCTTATATCACAACCACTTGTCTGATTTTGTTTTATTTGGCATAAAGAAAATTTAATAGAGGCTCTATGGGTTACGAAGTTGGTTACCTGTCAGTTAACACAAAAGGATACCAGTTGATTCATCACCACAGTTGTTTCTTCACCAACTACATGCCGTACCACATGGTAAATTTATCACCAATGTTTTGTATGATATAATGTCAATCTATTAAAATTAAAATAAACAACGATACCAAGACTGAAAAGCTTGTTTGGTTGTTGTTTCTTTTAATAAATAGCTCAGGATAAATGATGCAAGGAGTGGATTACATGTAAATATTCAAATATTAGTAATTTAAAATCTACGTGCACAGCTGCAATACAGTTAAACAAGTCGCTTAAAGAACTTTCTCAAATCTGAACCTTTGTAAAGTGTAAACACTTTTTTTGCAGTAACTAACTTCCCGCCATATTTGAGTCCCCAGTCATCGATTATTCTGTTCTTCTGTCATTTCCTATGAATCTGAATTGCTAATTATAAGACGTGCCAGGCCAAATCCTACCAGATGTATCCTGTTGGCAGGGATGACATTCTCCAGGAGGATAGGTATTTCTTCCCTTCCCAGGGAAGTTAGGGAAATTTCCGGGAAGAAAAGGAAGTTTGTTGGAAAAAAAGGAAGTTAGGGAAGACACTGTTGACATTTTCCACAAACTCTTATTAAACACAGACACAAATTTAACAGAAAATCACAGAATAAGGTTTTCCAATTTTTCATTATCATCACATTGCTATTCTTTATTTATATAGTGAATTTGACTGAAATTTTATTGAATTTGATTAATTAAATAAATAGAACTGACAGTATGAGAACAATAACACTGATAGTATGCCTAAGACTGAGACAGATCAGTTCTGTCAGTGTTTAAGGAACAGTATTTGGATTCATGCCGAAAAAATCTATTGGTACTCCCAAAATATCTACTGCACTTTTTTGTTTTGTGGTTGTTTACCCAAAACCTCTATTCACTGATTTGGGTTATGTCCCAAAATGTCTGCTGGATATGATCTACTAGTAACAGGGTGATTTTCAGTTGTTTCCTGGATCCACATTCCTTAAATTTCTAGGTATATATAATAAAGATATAATTATTCATTAACCAGTTAGTACCAGTAATTGATTAATGATGCTACTCGCAACTTTAAAGTTTGATAATTGTTCATAGCTGAATGGGTTCCGACATGTTCACAATGCTAATAATATAAAAGAACAAAAAAATTTGTTAAAGAAGTTAAAATAGCCTTTGATCCTTAAACTTGATCTTTAAGAATAAAAATAATAAGTTATATTAGTAATAAAAGCCTTTAGACATATTTGATTCCCTTCATTTCCTATCATAGGTGTTTTGGGAGAATGTAGATATTTTTGGAGCAGACATTTTTTTGGAGGGCCTAGTGTTTTGCGACGGGGGTCTAGGATTGTGGCTGATAATGCCCAGTTATTTGGACATAGGGATTAACCCGACGGTGGTCATTAATAAGTTTAACGGGAAAGGCCTTTCAGACGACTGTTATTAATGAGATCAAAGTGATTAGATAGTGATTGGGATTATTTCCTTCTGGTATTAATTGCGCATATATAATCACCAGAAAATGCTTTATTGCTCCTCAAAGCATGTAGGCGATGGCCTAATTTTGATATTCATTTATGAACTTGATGGGGATGATTTTGTTCCAGTATAATTTGCACCTATATGACCATCAGAAAATACTCATTAATTCATAATAACGTCCATGGAGGAAGGAAAAATGTCTTCATTTTTAGAGTTCATTTTCATATTTTAGCATTGGATTTTTGTTTTTGCCAGTTTTAGGATATGGTGTACCGAGTATGAACAATGGAGATTAATATGAATTATGATTCAACAACTTTATTCACACAAATATCAATGGAAAAAGACATAATTAATGTCAATATATTAACTGATGATTGAGCAAAGATAATAACTGATGACTAAGCACCTAAATTATTGGACCAAGTTAACGTGATATTCTCGTGGGAAATTATGCAGGGGGTGCCCGCCGGGAGTTTGCATTTCGGCAGAACTACAGAAACCTGGCTTCAGTCAACCGCCGGTACAGCTTAAGCACAACAGGTGTCGCATAATAAATTGTATCCTGAAAAAGGCGGATACATATTATTTTTTCCTGAGAATTCCCGTATTTAATTTTGCTCATAACTGGAGTTTATTATATTAGAGGAGGAGGGGTCCGGGGAACCTGGGTTCCCTGTCTGAACTGGGGTGTGAGGGCAGAGCCCCCACCTAAAGCTTAAATTTCCTGTTCAAATAGTAAATGGTTTCCCATTTTTGCGATAGATGGCGCTTCAATCGCAGATATAAATGAACAAAACTCGCTCCTCCTGGTATCTCGTCTTCACGGCTCACTTAGTAGCATGTAGGGCTCCTAGTCTAGGGATTGTAGGTTCGATTCCAAATTCAGGCCACTTATGATGCTTAGTAGTTGTTAAAGTTAGAAGAGCTGAGTGTAGGGACCTCTACAAGGAAAAGTAGGAGTTAAAATAAGGGATGAGAGGAGACAGTTTTATTTATTTTTTCCTCAATAGAAGCGAAGCCCGCGTTCTATAGTGGCTCCTGCATTTCTATGTTACACCGGAAGTCAGACCCATGTCGCACATGCACTCCGATAAATTAATGAAATGGTACTCGAGATGGCCCGAGTATAGAATCCGGTCTACATTTCCAAGGTGGGTCTGAACTGACTGGACCGTCTCATATAACAGTATAAGTAGTACTCAACATAAGCCATGACATGCCTGATGATATGACATCGACATGTCTCTTACTTCTTCATTACATGAATCCTAAACATTATTACGTCCGTCCGTATACACCCACAACCTCGTCCATGTAGACCGGATTCTATATTCGCTCCCTCGAGAGATCTGCACACTGCAGAAACATGAGGCTTTCTCTTAGTCTTACATCTTAATTTGGATCTCGACATCAAGGTCACAGCTGTAGACGTAGTTGAACCGGTCCTGGGCTACCTCAGTCATCTGTCAAGGTTTACGGAATCAACCGGAATTAGGCTGACAGATATATTTTGTTCCCTTTCGGTTTTCTCCTGATTTGACAGGCGGATTCTTCTGTGTACATCGGAAGTGACGTCTTTTCTACCTTCTCACACGAGAGTATAGTCTCAAATTTAGTCGCACGGTGGCGCTCCGCGACTCTTGGCGGGACTTCTGCCTTCGTTCAGTTTGAGTTACCAGTATTTTAAGTCCTTTAATTATTACTTTATGAAATGGTATAATGGTATAATAACGCTTTATGAAATGCTAGGCGTAAATATAGGAAATGAGAACTCCACTCCCCTTTAGTACACACTTGGCATGGTTCCCAACAGTTCCAGACCGAAAATTGGTAGCCCAGAGGAGTTGCGCCAGAACGGTTCATTAGCGGCACCACCATCACTTTTAATATAGACGAGATTACAAGATCAAGGTGTTTTGGAATGCAATTTAGAGTTATTTCAAAAAATTTATATCCTTATTCTTAAAAACTTGTGTGATTTAATAGTCATTTCATATCACTGAAGGGCCGTTCGAATCATTTGTGCCGTCAAGGACAAACATCTACAGATGGCAAATCCCACAAACAGTTCTAACTTGTCAGTGTTTACAAATAATTTTGTAATTTTGTGAACTTAACGAAATATAAACTCCTGTATTGTTGAACTCTCAAGTATTTTATAACAAGTGATTACGTTTGTTTTCGGACTGAAGTTTAGACTAGGAGGGTACTTGTGCAGTCACAAGTGGAATCCCATGAAACTTTAAGTGCTCCTCGGGAAAGGGTCAACAAAGAATCGATTAGATTTTGGTGTGGGTCAGGCTCATGATCTAGATCCAGGAAGGATTTCCAGGAATATTTTACAAATGTGCAGTCACATTTGCACGAATAAACCAGGGAATATGGGGCATACAAATGAAGGCAAACACAATCCATCCCCGTGCGGAACACAATTGGTCTGCCCGTCTGTTCAGGCCTGTCCAGTGGTTATCTGCAACGCGGCTTGTGTAACGTTACACCGGCCAGTTTCAAAGCATGAACTTCAGCACCGGGATTACATTGGCGTAGATTTGCATTCCATGAAATGCAGATTTCTAGTATAATAAGATGAAAACAAACACAATCATGTTAACTTTTAATTAACTGTTTTGCACGTTTCAGTAACTCTACTCATGTACATGTATATCTAGTAATCCTGGTACATAAAATAAAAAAATGCAAGGCCCTCTTTTACTCTACTTATATTGACAAAATTTAGGATTGCAGAAACTCGCTTGTATTTTCTGTATTCCGTTTTGTTCATCTGGCTTTGGTTCAAATCACTCATATCTTTGCAGAAGTTGGACTGAAATTTCATATGTATATATATCTTGGGTAGCTTTCTCGATTTTATGACAGATGGCGCCACCTACATTTATGTTTACGCTGCAGACATCCATGCCAATATACCAGGAATGGTTAGACGTAACAGCCTGAAATGTTGCATGCGTATAGATCTCACATAGATCTTTGCCATACACAACTGGTGGCGGCACATGCAACCATTTTTTGCATTGCGTCCTCCTGTTTGTCTGCCGTGGGATAAAATCACTCCTATCTCAGCAGTAGTTTAATTGACTCATCTACCTTTGTGGCAGGTGGTGCCACCTACATACACATTTCGGCTGTAGACATCCATGCTAATATCTCCGGACTGGTTTGACGTACCGGTCTGAAATTTTGCATGAGTATAGATCTTACATAGCTTTACAGCTTATACAAATTTGGTGGCCCAACGTGCAAACATTTTTCACGGTGTCCATCTGTTCGTCTGCCTAGGGTAAAAATCACTCATATCTCAGGAGTGGTATGAATTATCCACCTGAAATTTTGTATATTAATACATCTTTAAAAGCTTTCTCTTTCAAACATCAAGTGGCGCCACGTACAGTCATGTATACATGGCAGACATCCATGCTAATATGCAACACATCTCACTCTATTCCCCTTTGCCACTCAATCCATGCCTTTTTTTTACATGTCCCACTCTGATTTCGGCGGAAAAACGTAGTCGCTTGTCGACTACCCGTATTCTAGTTTTAAATGGTCCATTCGTTTGTAAAAGTACTCAAAGTAAAACATTTAGCTTACACTGACGCGTGTATAACAGATTAGCCATGGAAACATGACTCGCAGTCTTTTCAAGGTGTTGAAGGACTAAATCATATAAATCGACGTTTGGACAGCCACCTGCCGTTAATACCAAAAAACATACATGTACTAAAACAGGTACACCATCCAATGTGAAAACCGACGGGAGTTTTGGTCCGTATCATTAGGCCAGGTGACAGACAGGCAAGGCCGGTCATAATCCGCAACTGAACGGAAAATAACATAGAGTTCAGATAAAATAGCGAGCCTTCATCTGCGCCACTGTACCTGAGAAAATTTAGTTATTCCTCCTGGCGAACTTCATTTCCAGTGAGAGAGCGATCCCTTGATATGTGAATATCAGGGCACCAAACTATTGCTCAAGGAAAAGGCGAAACTTGCTCATGACGAAAGCTAAAAGCGACTCTTTATTGTTCTTAATAAAAGAGTTCTAGACAGGGCCAAACTGTCTATATGGGGGTAAACGCGGTGCACAGGCTTTCGGTACGGAGTGGACGTGGTTGCTGTTGTTTACTTACATTATTTATTTATTTACATTATGTTTATACAGGGAAAACCAATCAGTTTAAATTAAACTGGTCTTACTTGGTGCCCTGTATCAGTACATATAAAACATACAATGACTAAATTATCAATACAATGCATAAAATAATACCATGACTAAAAATATAAACATGAACATATGGACTCAAATCATAAAAGCATATTAAGAGAGTTAAGAAAGTATATCAATATATACATCTATAGACAGAAAGACTAAACAAAAATATCACATTAGATCAGTATATATATATACATGCAAATATGCGAGGCATACGAACCAATAATATTACAATAATCTCTAGCATTTATGGACCTGATCATTGTTAGATTCAGTTAAATACGTATGAAATTAATTTACAGTTATTGTATGATCTATGAAATGATAGAAGAATGAGTGCTACATGTATAAAACGCAAATTTATGCAAATATAACATGTGTCATATAGAACATACAGTTGCTAAAATTTCCAATTTGAGTCGTCTCTTAAAAGATGCACAAGTTATGGCTGACTTAGATTCATTTGATAAAATATTCCATATTTTTGGCCCCATATATAGTAAAGATTTTTTCAGGTAGTTTGTTCTAGGTTTAGGAACGACTAAATCATTGCTCACAGCAGGTCGGGTTTGATGATTGTGAGCTTCATTGACAAAGTGAAAATTATTCTCTTGTAAACCAGGAGCTATTGAACAAACACATTTATACATAAGTACTGCAACAGAATACATTTAGCGTTGACGTATATTCAACCAACCCAGTTCATTTACTATGGTTATAGAATCAACATTTCTGTCATAGTTTTTGGATATAATGCGGGCAGCTCTGTTTTGTATTTTCTGTACCGTATCATTGGTAGACAATAATGAACAACCCCAAATGCTTAGGGCATAGTCAATATGAGGCTGAATTATAGTTGCATAAACCTTAGTAAGAGATTGCATAGACAGATAGCGTGATATTCGGTAAAGAACTCCTATCTTTTGAGATAGTTTTTTGGATAGAGAGTGAACATGTGGTTTCCAGGATAAATTAGCATCTATTATAACGCCAAGTAGATTAATCTTATTAGAACAAAGTAATGTTGTATCTAAAATTAATATCTTGAGTTTGTGATCAGCAATTCTATGAAGATTTCCAAGTAGCATAACATTAGATTTATTATAATTCAGAGTAAGCAGGTTTTCGTCGTACCAGGTGGTCACTTGATTTACTACTCGCTGTAATTTAATCTCAGCTTCTACAACATTTTTACCATGGCAATATACAGTGACATCATCAGCGTACATTACAATACCATCAGTATTTAGCACATTTGGAAGATCATTTATATATATCAAAAATAGAATTGGGCCGAGAACCGTACCCTGAGGAACACCTACATTAACAACAGCAGCATTGGATAGATTGTTATTGTATTTTACGATCTGTAGGCGATCATGGAGGTAAGATTGAAACCAGGCAACTGTTTTCTTATCAAAACCAAAAACGAACAACTTTTCCAATAATCTTTTATGATTTATGGTATCAAATCCTTTGGTTAGGTCGAAAAAACAAGCAGTGGTAACTTTACCCTGATCCATAGTTTTATATACGTCATTTGAAAATTTACTAAGAGCCGTTACAGTAGATTTTCCAGGCAGATATGCGTGCTGACTTTCTGAAATAGTATTGCTATTTATGATAAACCTGATTAGTTGCCTTTGTACAGCTTTTTCAAATAGTTTCGCAACGTGAGGTATTATTGATATCTTATTTGCTTTATCGCCTTTTCCTTTATATACTGGAGTAATTCGAGCTGTTTTCCAGTCAAGCGGGTACGTGGCGTTATATAGTGATAGATTAAATAGATAACATAACATAGGACTAATGAGCTGCGAAGCCATTTGGAGTAATGTGATGTCCATATCGATTATATCCAGAGTGTGTTTAGGTGGAAGTGCAAGTAAATCTTTCTGTATATCCTGCGATAGTAATATAGAAAATTTGAAACGGGACTCTGTAATATTCAACGACCGAACTGGGCGGGTTTCGGATGCCTTAAAATTTACCGCTAATATATCACCTATGGTACTGAAATACTCATTAAACTCTTCACATGATATATCGCAATCTCCAGGTTTAGCTGATGAGGAACCAGGTAATACTTTTTTAAGAGCGCTCCACATACCTTTGGTATTATTATAGTTATTATCGATGTTATGTCTGAAATAAGCAGTTTTCGTCGATCTTATAAGCGTAGTTACCATGTTTCTCATTCTTCTATACTTAAAGAAGAGAATGTGAGATTTGTGTTTTACAGCGCATCTGTGTAATCTGTCTCTGAGCTTTATCATGCTACGGATTTGCGGTGTCATCCAAGGGTTATCTCTATGTTTTACCCTACGAGACCATATGGGCGCATGTTTATTACAGATATTTAGGAACTCAGTTTTCCAGCTGTTCCATGCAACTTCGATATTAGATTCATAGAATACGTTCTGTAGTATAACAGATGAGGCGATATCATTTCGGTAATTCTCTAGATTAAATTTGCTAAAGTTTCTAGATTTTATTGTTATGACATTTCTATTAATATTTTTAAATGATAGTACTGTGTAAACTAAATAGTGGTCACTCAAAGAGATTGGTAACACATCCGTAGTTATATGTCTCTCGGGAATGTTCGAGAAGACTAAATCTATCACTGTTGATGAGGTTACAGTTTCTCTGGTTGGAGACTTCACTAACTGCTTAAGTTGGAAATTGCATAGCCACTGGTCAAAGACACTTGTCAAAGTTCCTGTTTTACTTACATCGATATTAAAATCTCCAAGAATGACTACTGGTACATGGTATTTTAGCGATTCCTCAATAAGATCAGTGATTTTACTTAATAAGCATGTATCAGAAGATGGTGGTCTATATATTGAAGCAACAATAATATTGCGTTCAGCATACTTTACCTTTACAAAGATAGCTTCAGTATTGACTGATTGTAATTCATCACATAAAACCGGATTCAAAGTATCATCAACATACAAGGCGACCCCCCCTCCGTGGCGATCTCGTGTTCTGCTGTCTCGTCCGATTTCGCTTCTTGGACCCGGTGCGCGGCGTTCTGGAGCTAACCTGGACGGCGTCTTGGATGGGTAAGAGACCAAATTACTGGAAACAAACTTTTTCTCTTCTTTCGTCGTTGGTGACAAAGCCGGCGAGGGCCCTTACAGGGCTATATATACGTGGTCGGCTCGTGCCTGACTCCACTTTTCCTGACCTGGAAAAGGCGAAACGTCAAGCAGGGACCTAGCCCTTAAGAATGAACTCCTCAATTGCTTTTTTTCAGTGACTGACGCATTGTGGAGTCCATAGATTGCACCTGCAGTTAACTGTGATTATAACACTCCATACACAACTGTGAGATTTAACATATATCCATTGATTATTGTTCTGTACATCTATGTGTATTGTATATTTGACCACTAGAAAACATTACTGTTCTCTTCTCAGCCCTATTTTGCACCAAGCAAGTTAAAATATGAACATAATAGTACACAGGCCTAAAGCCTTATACAGGACTGCCACCAAATGCAAAATGTCTACCGGGGCTGTTAATCCTTCAATTCTCTCTGGACAAATACTATCAGTTGTTGATGTTACAGGTGCTTCATGCTTTCCAGAATGGTTATTTTTTATTACAGGCCTTCTGACATACAACATTATGTGAACATTGGTTTGCTAAAACCATAGGAAATATTTTTATTTAATTTTCTTTCTAAGAGTAACATATCGTATCGTGCTATAACCCCAGTTAGTCCTTTGGTGGGCCGGCGACGCAACAGAAACCTGAAACCTGTTGCGTTGACGTCGGCGGCTAGCAGGGACCCTAACTACCTTGTTTAATGCGTGGTCACATTGGGGTTCGCTTGTTCAACCTTAACGTACGTCACTGTCAGTATCGCCTCGTCCAAATGGCTCAGGCGTAGATACACTTCGTGGCTGGAGTTGCTTGTCAGTTCTAGCGGCTGCAGTGTTGCGATTCATTTAATTAATCATTAATTAAACATTTGATGCAGTCATGATCGGATCCTTATACTGAATAGGAAAGAGACGTGAAGACATTCAACCGTCACCGAACTAATGAAGGACGTAGATTAATTAAAGTCAAAGCATGCATAGGCAGAATTTCAGAGAAAGTGAATAACAGATGGCGAGAAGTGCTTGAAGGGTGGCGGGAATGTAGGAGTCTCTAGTTCCTATTCAGAACCCGAGGTTTTATGTATGAAAAGAATTCCTTAGGCCAAAGCACTGGAAGTTGCTTCTCGGGCTTTTATTAGAAATAAGTGTGATTTTATTTAAATTTTCGATAATTATTTTATCTTGAAAAAAAAAATGTTAGAGAATGTGGAGCTCAAAATCGACTAATTTCTTCAGAAAATCAAACTTTTTTTATGATGAAAAGATTCATGTGCACGGTGCCTGGAAACATTTTTTTTTTCTCTCTGGCCTTCGTGAAAAATTATGTAATTAAGTAGAGCGTGATGGCGTAATGGTTAGGGCGCGGGACCTGTGACCGAAGGGTTGTGGGTTCGCGTCTCGTTCAGATCGCCTTCTTCGCCGAGACTCCTGGCCAAAGTCTTTACCACAAGAGTGCGCTCTCCCGACCAAGGAGTGGTTGGGTACTGGTCATGGGTGGCAGGCAAATGTAGAACAGATAACCTTCTGGCGCCTGTAATGGCTGCTTGGGTTGTATGCTCCCTAGGGAGCCGAGAAAAGCAACATGAATGAACCGGCTACAAAGACCAGGAAGGCAAGGTGTTAAAAGTCGGCTGAGACTGCGATAATAGAAGACTATTACAGCGGTAATAGAAGACTATAAACCCTTTACCTTTACCCCTGTACCTTTAATCCTCATCTTTGTCACTCGGTGAAACTATTACATGTACAGGAGTATATGTAGCGACAGCCTGCCACCCAATTTTAATCAACTGAAGAAGCTGAGATGGCAGTACAAACTTTAGGGTTCGGATCAATTCTAGTACAAGTACTATGTGCACGCCATTTCTAACAGAACTTTTTTCATTTTCATCTGCTTGTCGAAATGTCATTTCCCCCCAGGTAAGACAAAAGTGACATCATTCACTGTGGAAAAGAATAATATATATTACATTCACAGTTGACTTTCGTGTATTCATGCAGCATTTATTAATAATGAGGCTGGTTTTACTCGGAAAGTTTGTCCCTCTGTCAGACAGCGGAAACTGCAATAGCCGATCCTGCTTCATACTCTAGTGGGGTAAAAACCACAACTGTTGTGTAACAATTTTTTCTTCATTATTTAGCAAATAAAACACGACCATATATAAGCCTCTGATGAAATACTACCACGCAGCAAATATAAAGATCCGACACTTGGAACGGGTGTTCTATTATGACTTGTATAATGACTCGCAGGCCCCTATCAGTTCATTCTAAAAAGGCCTGAATGTCATGTTATCATGGCTACAGTGTATGACACATATACAGCAAAACACAAAGTATGGTTTTCAAAACGGTGAGGCACAAAACGAAAACGACTCATTTTTGTTTAAAAGACCCGTTTTTATTGCGACATACAAACCAATAATGTACACTGCTGTATGTAGCACCACCTTGTGGTGACTAGAAGTATAAAGCAAAATTTAACAGTGATTAATTTACTTTCCGTGAGTGTTTTAAAGGGTGGAAGTAAATTGTTCTAGTGTCATTCCAATGAATTGCTGACATGTGAGACACAAACAAAGAAATTGAATACATGAGAAATTGTTGATTGCCATGATTCCCGGGAAGAATGAAAATTCTCATTTTTTCCGGGAAGACATGGAATTCTCATTCCTCCAGGGAAGATTATGGATCATCCCAGATTCTCATTCTTCCCTCAACATACATAATAAAGAATATGTTTCCTCTCTTTAGGGACAAGAAAGTGTACTGAAATGGAGACTGGAATTCCTTTGTAGCTGCCCACAAAAATCTAGCAGAATGGTTAAACAAGTGATCCATGGGTCATGACGCTCAGCTGACTGGGAAGAGATTTGCAAAAGGAAATTTTATCATCTGAATGGTAGTATATAACCATTCAACTGAAGCATCAAACAGATTAACCAACAGGCTGAGATTGTGTCTGTATTAATATATCTCATAAATAGAGAAAAAATGAGTAAACTTTAAAAAAAATACAGGTGGCTCCACCAGTCTGCAGAAACTAATAAAAACACTTAATGGTCAATATCCATGCAAAGAAGCATGGTGGTCTCTGGATTAGTTGTTCATATACTTCAGCTTTTGTATCAAATTTTCCATTATTCTGAGGGATACTTTGGAGTCCTATAGCTTGAAGGATATGGGTAACAGAGACCTAATTTCAGGTTTCCTTGCATGACAAGAATGAAGATTCTAGGTCCAGTTGTTACAATTTGTACCCTGTTGACAGATAACCACATCTTTAAGGGTCTCAAAAATAGAGAAAATAATTCGTAAAAATTTGAAAAAAATAGAGGTTGCACACCAAGTCTGCTAAAACTGATGGAACATGTCATGATCAATATGTATGCCAAAAATCATGAGCATCAGTGTTGTAGTTATTGAGATACTGGAGTTTTTGTATCAAATTTTTCATTATTCTGGGGGGTAATTTGGAGCAATACAGCTTAATGGATATGGGTAACAGAGACCTAATTTCAGGTTTCCATGGGGATTTTTCATGGGTCTCCCTGTGTGTAAAGAATGAAGATTCTAGGTCCAGTTGTTATGATTTGTGCCATGATAACAGATGTTCATATCTTTAAATGTCTCAAAAATAGAGAAAAAAATTCGTAAAAAATGGAAAAATAAAGGTGGCACCACCAGTCTGCAGAAACTGATGAAACATCTCATGATCAATATGTATGCCAAAAATCATGTCCATCAGTGATGTAGTTAATAAGATATTGAAGTTTTTGTATGAAATTTTTCACTATTCTGGGGGGTACTTTGGGGCCCCATAGCTCAAAGGATATGGGTAACAGAGACCTAATTCCAGGTTTCCAAGGAGATTTTTTCATGGACCTCTCTGAATGTAAAGAAAGAAGATTCCAGGTCCAGTGGTTATGATTTGTGCCTTGTTAACGGACAGACGGCCGGATGGCCGGACGGACGACGGACAAAGAGTGATCGCTATAGCTCAGATGACTTACAGTCAGCTGAGCTAAAATTTATGAAAAAGTAGAAGTAGAACTTTTTGTACAAGGCTGACAATGACTAGCAAAAAATTTTGTACAGCAACAGTAAATGAAGGTATTTGAACACACAGTGTACTCAGCCTGTAATCAGTCTTTAAAAAGCACATGTATCAGTGATGCAGTAACGCTACTCAGGAAGGCTCAAGGCATATTATTTACCACAAAACTGACGAGTGTATATTCATTCAAATACAAAATAATTTCACAATACATTACAAGATTATTTAGAAAAAATATAATCCCATAAGTAGTGATGCTGTTTACAATAATATGTGGAAACTTCTCCTTCAAGACACCTCCTTATCAGAGACACCTCTCCATTACAGACACATCAGGTTATAAGGTACAAGTAAGGGTTTGGAGGTATGTAGCTTTTGTACTACTGGAACCTCTCCAACCTGGAAGCTGCCATGTCCTTAACTGGAAGCGTCCATTCTAGTTTAATTCACACACAAAAAAAAATAATACTGAATTCATGTCACATGTAAATTTTAGATATTGATGATCTGCCTTCTTAAAGCATTAGTAGTGATGGTGATGCTGAAAATGACTTCATTACTGTAATCTGCAGCAATGTTTATGACTAAATACCCTTTAAAACATGAGATATTAGCAACCACATATAATACTGTATGTATAAAAATAGTATGTACCTGCTTTCCAAACAGCCAGGGGGGGGAGGGGCAATGAAAATGTATCCCACATCAAGTAGTCAATGTCTAGATTGCTTTGTACTCAATAACAAGTGTACACCACAGAAGGACAAGTGCACCTAGTTGTGTTCAGGTCCAGAGAACACGCACTACAGGCTTTGTTAAATTAAACAAGTTAAATTAAACTGACTCTGACAGGGACCTTTCCTTTAAGGAATAGGTATGGTCTTTTTATATTGATAAAATGGACCCAAGCACTTAGTGTCAGCTATTGCCAACAGATGTCACCAGCAAGATGATAAAAACGTCTACTGCATTGTTAAATGTAATGTTAATTATCTACAGCTGCCAACCACAGGAGGCATAGATTCTTAGTGATCTAATGAGACATAGTATGAACACTAGAATATTATGCTTAGGTTAATATATACCTACAAATCAATATTACAGGGCTGATTAACCATATTTAAGTAACTATTAGTGTCCAGGTGAGTCTCTGGAAAAAATATGCATTGTAATACTAATATATCTATCTGCTTGGAGTTAACCCCAACATTTCATCAATAAACCTAACAATACACTGATAAACAAAAGTATACATAAAAATAAAAATAAATTTAACAGATCTAAAATCATAAATACAAAATAAAATTACAAAACATGCAACTAAAGAGTAAAACTTGCATGACTATAGGCAAAACATGACTGATTTATTAATAATTCTGCAGTCACTGAAACAAGCCACAATATATTTACAGTATAAGCGCAGAATGTTTATACACAAAATATTCAGTGGCAATGATGTAGATAATAATAATGCTGACTGTATACATGTGATCCCTGAAAATCCTATAAGCAACTTCCCTATACTAATAATCAAATAGGGCAAATTATACAGTACAACTTTTGAGACTGGTCAACATTTAAATCAGAGGCAATCAGACTTTGGTTCAAATGCAAATGCATTCACATTTGCATGTAATTAAAGACACTGGCAACAAGAGAGGTAATTGACCTAACCACCACAGCCCTTATGCTCCACCCCTTTGACCTAATAATGCAAATGAGCCCCACGGTCGCTCCTGTTACAAGACAAAAGTAACATCACAAAGGTCCGTCATGCATGATGTCATATCGACTGACATCACCAGCTGGAATGGCACTTATATCCTTGTTCTTTGGTGATGAATATATAACAATCCTTGTGACCTTTTATACTGTCTCCTTTGCATAAAAAAATATCCTGGAAAAACATTTGGACACAGGTACTGATACAAACTTTAAGTGTTTCTGTTGTTTTTGTTGATGATGAACTGTGACCATGGTTTTTGGAATGGAATAAAAAATGTGACTTTTTACCATGACAACAGTAACCTGATTGGTTGATTTCAACTGTTCCACTTATGATCATTAATTTAATGAATATGCCATGAATATCATGGATATTTAATGGTCAGGTCAATTTCCTGCGATTTTATGATGGTGCCTTTAAATGTTCATTTCACAAAATTGCTTTGATTTTGTCAACACTGCAAGAAAGGGACATCTTACTCTTACACCCTGTCCCAAAGAGCTTTAATATAAGTACAGACAGAAAAGTAAAAAGTAATGATGTAAGTCTCAAAGCAACACACTTTTACATAAAGCTATCATTTCCTACACCAGTGAAAATGCCATCTTTAGCTACATTTCTGCTGCTTTAAATGGTGTGCATAGGACCTCAAAATCTTCAGCAAAACATCAAATCAAAACATAAAATCTAACCTGCAGATAACAAAGATCACACACTAACCAACACTCTGTGAAGACCTACTTGAAAATTTAGGCAAACATCACCTATATGTCTATTATACATACATTATTAATGTGTAAATAATGAGTAATTACAAAATGCTGCAGTTTTTACACAGGAACCTTTCACTTTAGCATGTAATGAGCTGGTACTAAAAGATTAGTAAGTTTATTTGAACCATTCACAGTAACATTATGCATATACATTAAACACTGAAAGTAATGAAACTTATGAAGACAGGACACAGAGATCATTAGAAATAGAATGTAAGCTTTATCTTGAAGTTGAGACCAGAATAGAGACTGAGACCATTTTTATTTTGAAACCAAGATCAAAGACCAGAACCTCAGAGACCAAAGTCAAGACCCTAAAAATTCATCTTGAGACCCTGTATTGAGACCTTAATCACTGATCAGAACCTGTCATTTACGTACCTAGGTCATCATCAAAAATGATATCCAACAAGCTAATTTAAGTACACATTATGAGATTTATTTAAATCTTTCTGCAGCAGGAAATTCACCAAAACATGCAAAGCAAAGATCACCAATGCTGACTAGCTTAGCTTATAAGAGTGTCTTCTTCTATTAATAATGGTGAGTTTCTGTGGATTTCTAAGCCAAGATAGTGCCTTGAACAAGTATCATTTGAGGCAACACTTCCTGCACACCGTTTTCCACACAAGCCTGAAGCCTTACTGTTTTTGAGTGTTCATTTAATACAGCCGAACACAGTTAAACCTTCATCATTCTCCACCTGTTCACTTGAAAATTTTAATAACCATAACCTACTTTTGATGTCCAAATAGATTGTCAAATTTATTTATACATGCATCATTCTCAATACCAATATCTGCTAATCACGTGTTGTACTGTTCAGGAGTGATATCTGAACTTAATTATGTCCTTGTCCATCTCTTGTGATACTGAATTCATAATTATCACCAACAGTACTTTTAAGTATACCCCCACTTCACTTTTTTATTATCCTTTTCATGAACTGGTACCCTTTTGGGTGAAATGGGTAACATATTTTGGATTGAAGCACTCCATAGATATTCCTCAACTTGGACTTGAGTACTTGTTACGGAAACAACATTAACCAATGTAGCATTTAAAATATTTTTAAACAAAACCTGATTTTAAACATCTCATTGTGACCAATTTAATGCATGTGTACAAGAAGGTATATTTCACATTTCAGCTTGTACTGTTATTCTACTTTAAATGTGCAGGAATACATTATTTATACTGGTAACAAAAAATTAGATTTGCAAATATTATAAATATCTACATGATTTAAACGCATAAATGTTTCAAAATGCTGACCTTCACAAATACCAACTTCAGGCTCCAATATCTGGTCGAAATTACTCAGATTCAGGTATTAGCGTACCTCCATTATCTGCCACACTCACCTCCAGCCAATAATTCTGATGGTCCTCATGCTGACAATAGAGTGAGGTTGTACTTTATACTACATATATAAGGGACTTACATTTCAGAGGCACCATCTTGGATCTTGGGATAAATCTTCAAAAATACACCCAATGTTACCTACAGTATATAATCATTACCTACACATACATGTCATAATAATCATCTGCAGAGCATTAATAAATAAATTTACCTACAGTGAGAAGTGAACATTTTGAAATGATTATTGTACAGATCACCATTTTGCTGGTTGTGTTTCACACGGTTGTAACAATACGCCTCATCTGCCTGCAGTCTTCTTTGGATTCCTCATTCTCTGTGGGACTTTTCTCGTCTGAATTATCCTCAAATTCTCGAAACTTGTAAGGAGGTGGAGACTCTCCTGGAAAATATTCAAATAAATATTTAATAAATGTTTTAATCATAAAATAATTACCTCCTTTATTAGTGCAATTTATAATTTAATTTCTGCATTATTGTACCCCATCATTTCAATCACCTCAGAGTAGCGGTTTTTATTTCTGATATTTCTTTCAAATCAATATAGTTTGGAAATAACTAGGGACCCATGGGTCTTGACCCTCAGCTGCATTTGTCTATAAGGAGATATGTTGATGAGGTTTTCCAAAATATTGGTCCTGTGATCAGTTTGAAGCCAACCTGTCTACCCAAACTGGAGTTATCATCCATAAACTAATTTGTGAATGGATGGGCCCTGTGACCTTAACCTTTGGGCCCTGTTACCTTAACCTTTGGCCTTGTGACCCCAAAATCAAAAGGAAACTTCCCCTATTGGCAGGTGCACCACATGTCGATGATGGAAGGATTGAGATGAAAGGTCTGACTTAAAATGCATCCACAATCTTTCTAAAGTAGAGGGTCCTGTGACCTTGACCTTTATATCTCATGACCCAGAATCAACAGTTCTTACTTTAGTGGTGGGCCATATATAAGTCAAGTTTGAAACCAATATTTCAAACCTAACTCTTGTTATCATCTGGAAACTAATATGTGGATAGATGGCCCCATGACCTTGTCATTTGACCTTGTGACCCCAAAAATCCATAAGTTACTTCCACTATTGGCAGGTGAGCAACATCTAGAAGATAGAAGGTTTGGGACAGAAAGTTTGGCTAAAAATACATCAACAAGCTTTTGAAAGAAGTGGGTCCTGTGACCTTGACCTTTGGCATTATGGCCCCAAAATCAAAAGGGTTCTTACATTATTGGTGGGTCATATATAAGTCAAAATTGAAACCAATATGTCAATCAAAACTGGAGTTATCATCCAGAAACAAATATGTGGACAGATGGGCCCCTGTGACCATCACCTTTGACCTTGTGACCCCAAAATCAATCAGGTTCTTCCCCTATTGGCAGCTCAGCTATATGTGCAAGATGGAAGATTTGGGATGAAAAGTTTGGCTTTAAATGCATCCACAATCTATCATAATAGGTAGGTGCTGTGACCTTGACCTTTGACCTCATGACCCGAAAAAACTGAACAGAACCTTCCCCTGTTGGCAGGTTAGCAATATCTTGAAGATGGAAGGTTTGCCATTAAAAAAATCCATATGCATTCTTTTTGTAGAAATGAGTCTTGTGACCTTGACCTTTGACCATTGGACCCCAAAATCGATACGGTTCTAATTTAAGTGGTGAGTCATATATAAATTAAGTTTGAAACCAGTATGTCAAACTAAACTTGAGTTATCATCTGGAAACTAATTTGTGAACAGATGGCCCCTGTGACCTTGACCTTTGACCATGTGACCCCAAATTCATTTATGCTCTCCCCATACTGGCAAGTCAGCTAAATGTGCAAAATGGAAAGTTTAGGATGAAAAGCTTGGCTTAAAATGCAGCCATAATTTTTTTTTTTTAATAAGTGAGTCCTGTAACCTTGACCTTTGACCTCATGACCCCAAAATCATATAGGTTCTTGCTTTAGTGGTGGGCCATACGTAAGGCGTAAAAAAAAAAAATTCTTTGTTTCCGGTTACCCGACCGACCCTAGATTTACTGTGCGACCCATAAATTTTTATTTGGATTCTGATTGCAAAACCAGTAAAAGTCGAGGTTTGCGCGTGGAATTTTTAGGTGAAGTACCACTTAATGTCGACAACTTTAATCTGTCATACTGATACAAATTACGATGTTCTGAGATCGTCACTGACAGTTCAAATATACCCGCGAAAACGGCGTGTGGACGATCATATTCATAAGTGGGTTCGTCAGCTTAGAACGTAGTTCTGCGCAACTTTTTTTAATTTATAGGAAGCAGATAAATATCAAAAGTGTTCCACTGGAAAAATAAGCAGCTTCTTTCAAGCTATGAACGTGGCCTCCTCAGCGAATGTCTGATAGCCGTGACCCGTCTGAGAACTGATTCGAGATCGTTCAAATTTGCCCTAAGCCCCGTAAATTTGCATCTTCCATAAAGCCTTATTAATGGCCCGCTTGTATGCACGGTCGCGAGTCGGCAATATTCGGAAGTGAGTGCCATCTTTGGCTATGCAAATGAGTTGAAATGAACCAATGACATGATGTTTCGTCACTGCATGTAACCGTGGTTACCTATTCGGGTATTTGTATAATATAATATTACAAAAGCTCAGCAACTGTAAGAGGGGAAAGCATTAATTTTCTATCATGCAGGGGAAGTAACAGTAAGAAGCTGATGAAAATGACCTTGATATGGAAACCTAAACTGCTGATTTACTGCTGACTGTAAGTATTATTTAGACTTTGGACAAGTAACAAGTCCTATTTTGTCCAAACATTGCTTACTGATGGTATTAAAGGTGTAAATGAAGAGCACTTCAATGTGATAATCTAATGCAAACCAGAATACAGGTAGTTGACAAGTGACAATGTGTATCCGCCAAAATCAGAGTAGGACGGGTGAAGTGAGGCATGGATTGAGTGGCAAGGGGAAATAGAGTTAGATGTGTTACATATTAGCAAGAATGTCTGCCACATAAACATGATTGTAGGTGGTGCCACCTGTAATTTGACTGAGAAACTATCCAAGATGTATACACATGCAAAATTTCAGGTGGAAAAGTCAAACCACTGCCGAGAGATGAGTGATTTTATCAAACAGCAGTTGGACGCTGTGCAAAAATGGTTGCAGGTGGCGCCACCAGTTTCTTGTATAATAAAGAGCTATGTGAGATCCAAACACATGCAAAACATCAGGAAGATATGTCAAACCAGTCCAGAGATATAAGCATGGATGTCTGCAGCATGAACCTGAATGTAGGTGGCGCAACCTGTCATATAAAATCAAGAAAGCTATCCAGGATGTATAGGCATGCCAAATTTCAGGTGTATAAGTCAAACCACTGCTGAGATATGAGTGATTTTAACCCAAGTGAAACTACCAGATGAACGCTGTGCAAAAATAATTGCAGGTGGCGCCACCAGTTTCTTGTATTATAAAGAGCTATGTGAGATCTAAACACATGAAAATTTTCAGAAAGATACGTCAAACCAGTCCGGACATATAAGCATGGATGTCTGCAGTGTGAACTTGAATGAAGGTTGCGCCAACTGTCATAAATTCAAGAAAGCCATCCAGGATGTATACAAATGCAAAATTTCAGGTGAATAAGTCAAACCACTGCCGAGATAGGAGTGATTTTAGCCCAGGTCAAACGCAGAGGTGGACCCTGTGCAAAACTAGATGTGTCGGAACGACACGAATGCCCCCGCCTTGGGCAAATTAGAAACATTTGTAAAATTTTGAAAAATTTTTAAGTTCAGGAGGTGTTGTATGGTCAAAAGTAGGTCAACAAGGGCAAAATGCAAACTCGATCTGTAACGGGTAATTATCAAGCAACACACCAAAAATCATGCCAGTATATGCAGGCATTGTGAAAAAAAGTCCATACACGTGCAACAACAGGGTGGTATCTGCAGGCATTGAGTAAAAAAAGTCAGTACATATGCATTTGTTATGAAAATTTATATTTTTCATGAAACTTTCTATGTTCAGGAGCAGTCAAATGGTCAAAAGTAGGTCAACTGAGACAAAACAAGAACTCGATCTGTAACTGGTCATTATCTGCCTACACACCAAAAATCAGGCCCTTATCTGCAGGCACTGCGAAAAAAAAGTCCATACATGTGCATTTTTTTATAAAATTTTCATGTTAGAGCACCGTCAAACGGTAAAAAATAGGTCAACTGGGACATAACGTGAACTTGATCTGTAACTGTTCATTATCTGCCCACACACCAAAAATCAGGCCAATATCTGCAGGTATTGCGAAAAAAGTCTGTACAAGTGTATTTGTCATGAAAATTTATATGTTACATGAAATTTTCTATGTTCAGGAGCCGTAAACAGTCAAAAGTAGGTCAACTGGGAAGAAATGTGAACTCCATATGTAACTGGTCAATATCTGTCGACACGTAAAAAATCAGGCCAATATCTGCAGGCATTGCGAAAAAAGTCCGTACATGTGTATTTGTCATGAAATTTCATATTTTTCATGAAATTTTTTATGTTCAGGAGCTGTAAAACAGTCAAAAGTAGGTCAACCGGGACGAAACGCGAACTCGATCTGTAACTGGTCTATATCTACCAACACACCAAACATCAGGCCAATATCTGTAGGCATTGCGAAAAAAAGTCCATACATGTGTATCTGTCATGAATATTTATATTTTTCATGAAATTTTCTAAGTTTAGGAGCCGTAAAACGGTCAAAAGTAGGTCAACCGGGACAAAACGCGAACTGGATCTGTAACTGGTCTATATCTGTCCACACACTAAACATCAGGCCAATATCTGCAGGCATTGCGAAAAAAAAGTCCGTACATGTGTATTTGTCATGAAATTTCATATTTTTCATGATATTTTCTATGTTCAGGAGCCTTAAAAAGGTCAAAAGTAGGTCAACCGTGATGAAATGCGAACTTGATCTGTAACTGGTCTATATCTGCCCACACACCAAAAATCAGGCCAATATCTGCAGGCATTGCGAAAAAAAGTCTGTACAACTGTTTGATTTCGGAAGGACGGACATGGGTAAAACTATATGCCCCGGCCACTTTGTGGCAGGGGCATAAAAAGGGCACAGGTGGCGCCACAAGTTTCTTGTATGATAAAGAGCTATGCGACATCTTATTACATGCAAATTTTCAGGAAAATATGTCAAACCAGTCCGGAGATACAAGCATGGATGTCTACAGCGTGAACGTCAATGTAGTTGGTGCCACCTGTCATAAAATCAAGAAAGCTACCGAGGATGTATATGCATGCACATGAATTAGTCAAACCAATGCAGAGATATAAGTGATTTTAACCCAAGGCAGACGAACAGATGGACACTGTGCAAACATGGTTGCAGATGGCACCACCATTTTTTGTGTGTTATAAAGCTTTCCAAGGGCTACATTTGTACAAAATTATTTTCCTGATTGGTCAAACGAGTCCAAAGATATGTTGGTTAATGTGTCAAACAGACTGGACAGTGGAAAGGTCAAAGGTCAACGCCGATTGGTTAGGCACCAGTTCACATGTGACCTGATAATTGGAGTAAGTTTTGGAAAAATCAGTCTAGTAGTCTCAGAGGAGTTCTCCGGAAACAAATGTGGCAGCAGCGGCTGAACGGGGCCAAAAACATAGTATTTACAAAACTTTGTTGTGGCGGATACAAATACTTGTTCAGTGTTTTGAACAATAAGAAGAGAAATTACAGTGGAACCCCGCCTTGCGACCACCCCACAATTGCGACCACCCGTCAATTACGACCATTTTGCTTGGTCCAGAATTTTTTTTAGTTTATTTATGTTTAAAAATGACTCAAAATTACGACCACCCCTGAATTCAGAATTACGACCAGATTTCCTGGCCCCAGTGCTAATGCGACCCCGCTAATGCGACCACCGCCGAGTGGTACTGAAACAACAATTGTCACGAGTCAATGGCTGCGTCTTGTCACAGGCGCCTTAACGAAAGATCAAAGCGGGTAACAAGGTTTCTTAACCCGAGTGTTAATCTGGTCCCGCATATCTTCCCGACTCGGTGTCTTCGCTGAGACTCGTTGAGGTATTGGTTATAGTTCAAAGAGGGTAACCATCGGCCTGATTACTAAATGAGTAATAAGTAATAAGTGTGGGGTTGCGGGCTTAATATTTCAACTCATCACATATTGTTCGATCCTCATTGGTAAAATTAACGACCTAGTTAATCCTAAATGTGTTCATACCTTATTGACACTTGAGTATTGAGCAGTCAGTAAAATGTATAAATAAAGCTTGCATGGGGGAAAATCTCTCACATTAACTTGCGTTTTCTGATAGATCGTTGTCGGTTTATTTCTCTACTGATTAAGTTTGCATTTTACTTGCTTGCTGTTAGGCAACCATGCCTCTGAAAGACTCTCCTTGAGGGATAAAGTGGCGTTAATCAAGGCGGCAAACACCACGCGCAGTCAGCACCAAATGGCTCAGCAGTTTAGCGTCAGGAAAACTCGAGTGCACGCAATATATACTCAAGCGGAATGCTAAATATATGACAGCCATGTATTATGTTCAACATGCATTCAGTAGGTTGTAATCGTATTGCCTTAGTGTTATTATTTGTTAATCATCAGTCACTACTTATGTGGACATGTATATTAATTTTTATCATGAAAAAATATGTTCAGCTACACACACAAAAAATTCATAATAAGGGTCCTCCGCTAAGTAAATAATGTTGTTATAATTCACAATAAAGATATGCAATAGATAAACTCTGATACACATTAAATATTATACACATTATATGCGACCACGGTAAGAGTTTCACAAATACGACCACCCCCAAATTACGACCACTGCTCAGTCCCCAGGGTGGTCGTAATTGTGGGGTTCCACTGTACTTTCATAGTGTCTAACATTCTCGTGTATGTTGGTGTATAATACTTACTTGAAGAATAAGGCGGAGACATCATGGGACATATGTAGTCTGTACAGCCTATTGATGGTGGTGTATAATACTTACTTGGAGAATATGGAGGAGGCATCATCATTGGACGTATGTAGTCTGTACAGTCTATTGATGGTGGTGGGTCATCACACTGTGTCATCTGGTCTTGTACCTCTGCTCTCAACATTCTACCATTCTCACGTAGCTCCCTGATTCGCTCTGTGTAAAGAGAAATAGTGATGTTTAAATGATAATTAATTCAAGACAAAGTCACATGCACATTGAGTCAAAGGTTTCTGCACTGTGTCCTGTAGTCATTTGATCCTTCCAATATTTTTTTTTCTTTATTTTCACTCACCACATTTATGTGTAATTCTGGTTTACTAAGGATGAAGCATTTTAACAGGTAAAAATAAAGGTTATTTTTCATAGATTATACATTTTAACTAATTAAAATAACTAATGCAGGGGTAGTCGACCAGACGGCCGAAACCCAGAATGCCGAAACCCAGAATACCAAACCCAAAATGCTGAAGCCCATCTTGCCAAAAAAGAAAATAAATAATAGGATATAATGTGATTAATGCCCAGTAAAGTGACAAGTATGCTGTCTGTTAAGGTACTTGAACAAAATTTGATACCATCCTCCAATATTTTTAAATAATTTACCGTAATTTATTCGGCATATCGGCAGCGGCACTACTATAATGTCGGCAAAACAACCCGGTTCCGCTAAATGTCCCTGGCTTTAGTAAACCCTCATTTTGCAGGTATAGTCAGACTAACTGATTTTCATGAAGAAAGTTATATCTTGTGTCACATTTATGCTTCTTTATGAATTATTTTTTCCTAATTTACACATCGTTCAACTGCATATTAGCCAAGATGACGGCGGTTGCGTGGGGAACTCAAGGCAGCGTGGATAAACATCCACACTTTCATAGCAATACACCACTTTGTGTACACAATTAAATGTGCACTTTAATCATTGTAACCCTGGTGGTACAATTCAAAACCTAAAATGTAGCATAGCCAAGAATAAAAGAAAATACAGAAAATTATAACATTCATCTAGTTAATGCACCATCTGGGGGGGGGGAGTGCAGGGCAGAGTGGAAGCCTGCTAGTAGTGGCCAAGCTGGGCCAGCAAGCTGCCTGGGGTGGGTTACATAATGCAAGTGAAGGCTGTGTTACTAGGTGGGCTAGATGTAAACAACACTTGACATGGTGTATGAAAACTTGAATAAAAGCTACTCTTTTCAATCAATTCCTTTGAAATTTCAGATTTTAAAAGATTAAATCCTTATGTATATATGCTGTGAAAATTAAATCAACAGTGCTTACTGAGAAAAAATGTGCCATTGCCAAAGTTGGACAAAATTTAAGGTATTGATTTTTTATTTATGCTAATAACTTGAAAAATTTGCAAAATTCAGATCTAATTTTGGGTAAACCATTGAATCTTGATTAAATAAAGTTATATTCCTGAAAAAAGTCTCCAGCTTCAGCAATTCTCATGTTAGGTGAGTAAATATATTTTCTGATTTTTAAAAAATTGCATTATATTTAGACCCATAACTTCAAAATTATACCTAATACTGACCTAATTTTTGGTATGTTCATAGAAAATGTATGGAAGAATATGAATACTAAATATGATCAAAAACAGATCAGTGGTTTTGACATTAGGCAGCCTTGAATTGTTACAATGGCTTTTTTATGAAAAACGGAGGTTTTTCCTTAATATCTCGAAGGAACGAAGTCCTAATGACCCAATTTTCGGTATGGTAGGAGATTTTGGGGACATCTAATGGTATGCAAAATTTTGGATACATAGGTCCAACGGTTTTAAAATGTGCCCTGTTAACGGCCGGACGGCCGGACGGATGGACGGACGGACAAAGGACAAAGGACCACGACTATAGCTCAGATGACTTACAGTCAGCTGAGCTAAAAATGCATTTCTCCTGGTCAGACATAAGAGTGAAATAAAAGATCTTATCAAGGAAATTTTCAAAATTACCTTATTCAATCACTCCCAAGGCCTTGAGGGAACATTAAAAAATTCAGAGATTTTTAAGGTTTCGGGAGTCCTGTTTCATTGAATGACAGTTCGCCGTATGTCATTGCTTCTTACCTTGTCTGATATGTTGAAGGATTCTACGTCGCTGTCGTACTCGGCTGCCTTTGAGAGCAATCAGCGCAAGAGTCAGGATAGCTAGGAGGGGTAGTGTCCATGACAACCAATACTTATATAATGCACAGTGGCCCCCAAATACCCCAATACAGGACAGGCTCTCCTTCAGACCAGGGGCTGCAAGTCGAACATAACTGTTTACATACACAAGTATACAAATGTCCAGTTTAACCTTGATCTCTTGTCTATAGCAGGACCAACAGTATTTTCAGGCTTATTGATGGTGGCAGATGTTAAAGGAGGCTGCCTGGATACAAGTGGTCCATGTGTCATAATGCTTAGCTGACAAGCATGACCATTTATTGCCTAAATTCACAATGGTTATTGACACTTCTGAACAGTACTTTAGTCAGGTATATAAGAACTTGCAAGATGAATGATTACAGTTACATCATTTCTGCAGAGCCAAGATAGGTTCAGGTTGAGCCCAGCAAACTGAGTTTACCTGTAGTCAGTTATGTAATTTCTAGGGCTATTACAATGAATTGAATAGTCAATGCATTGAATTGCAAGTCCTCTATTAAACTGTAATAAATTATTAATCTCTGGATCAATTTATTTTGATTATTATTTTTTTTGCATATACCATCCCAAAGACCTCTGTGAGCGCTCAAATTTGACTGAGCAGTCTGAGATGTTGAAACTATTTATCTTGTATGAATCCTAAATCTACTTTAAAAGTTCACTGGTGGACCACTCAACTTATTAATGGGGGCAACAAACAGATGGAGAGCTACATTTTTCTCTGTATTATCTGAAATATACTGACATCAATTTGGGTTAAAATGCTTCTTATAGTGGGTGGGTTAAGTGCATAAAATAGGCTGTTGACTTCAAGTCATGATGCAGAGGTCCCCTTTGGCATAGAAGTGCCTTAGGGTCATAGGAATAAATTTATCCAAAGACACAAGTTAGATCTCCCTTAGTATGTGAAATATATGCAAATTATTCAAAATGGCCGCCAAAAATATTCCAAGCCTCATATGCTTGCTTTTGTTACAGCTATAATGACAAATTTTGTGTCAAAATATACATTTTTGTGGTCAAGGAATCCAATGAAATAGGTTTAAAGATTGAGAAAACAATCGTTTTCTAGTTACCATGAAAATTTGTTGTAAAACAGACACATTTCATTAAATATCATTGTTTTTCTTCCATCATGGTAACCTTAGACACTTCTTATTTATGTGCTTGGCATTGGGAGGTATTATACAGTTTGATCAGACCCTCTAGACTCGTCTCACTAAACACAATCCTCAATCGACATACATAGAGCATAAAACCACAGCAAATTTAATGCATTAACCAGAGAATTACTGGTATGTGGCAATTACTTAATCTGAGTTTAGGCAGTACAATAAGGCTATATGGTTAGCACAGATATACGGTTTTTTCTTTATTTAAAAATACCCGGGTGAAACATATACCCACATTCTTGGCCTTGCATCAATATTTCCACACATGGTTCAATAAGTCGACACACATCGCTCTTTATAAAACCAGCAAAATACATAAGGGCTTGGTTGCGGTTTTTATATACTGTCAGTCCATGTAATACATTAATTTGGTATTATGGCATAAAATAAGCTTTCTTGACAGTACAGCATGCATAGGATATATACAAAACCAGAGTACCAGTACACACAGATAAGGGAAGACATTCCTGTAGCATAACACAATAAAGTTGCCAATTGTGGTTCCTTCCCAGAATCTAACATTTTGATTCGACAGAATATATTGCTTGAAACACACCTTATCTATCTCATGATCTATCACATGAAGGCCAAGCCGTAAAAGTATATGATCAATGCTGAAAGCACAAAAACCATCAGTCATTGACATTCTTGGTCTTTATGCTTCACCCATTAGTTCAGGGTTTTATAGGGAAATATCCTGACAACTTTGTTCACATTTCTATTTTTACAAGTAATATCAGGGAACTGAAGGAATTAGATGTCTTATATTTTAGTTGTGGATGAAATGATTGTTGAAGTAATGATAGCAATGTTAACTGTTCAGGATGTGGTGCAGGTTATAACAATGAATCCAGTATTGTTCACAAATACTGCAATAATGCCACTTATTATCAGCATGTAATGACGTAAAAATAAAAACTTGCAACCTAAGTATAAGTACAGCAGGAAGAAGATATGATAAGTCCGTCTAACAGGCTTCAACCTCTAACTTCCATGCTATATGACCTTTTGCATCAGTCAAAACAGAAAAGCAGAAAGTGTTGAATGTGATGTCTAAATGTAATTCATTATAGTTTAGAATTTAATAAATTGTAACTTTAATACTTTACATGGATTGTGCAGATTGTTATAATAACGTATGCTAGGCACTCCCCATGGTAGAGATGGCCTAAGTCTATAGAGCCAGAGGACCCGGAGAAACTACTGACCTGGAAAGGGTCAATATCACCTATTCTCATAGCTGTCCTGGGAATTGAACCTGGGTATAGCCAGCACAGAGATCAAAGTCTATTACCACTCGACTACTATGTTCCATGTTCTCAGTGATTAGCTCTTTTTTTAAAACATTGCGTCCAAAGACATTTCTTTCCATTTCCTAAAATCATCCATAATCCTCGGGCAAAAGGATCACACATGTACTCCCTCAGGATCCAGTCACCTCCTGGTCCACATGTTCCTGGTGTTCAATGTCCATGGGGAAGTAAATAATTTTCATTTCAGTAAGACCCAAATTGAAGAAACATGATAGTGTCCTTCGTCATATAAAAGAGATAAAGACACTAATTTACTTATATCATGCAATGAAAATACATGTTAAACCTGGCAATGCACAAGTCGTGGTAATGCATAAGTGAGAATAATATGTCATTTAACCTTAACAATACTCCGAACAGACCTAGCAAATTAAGTTATCGGTACCTGGGAGCCCAAAGTTAGGTAGTCTCTGATGAACTTATTTAGCAACTCCTATTCAGTCATGTGGCACCAGCAGCCTCCGTTCCTCTGTATAACCTTTCCAGGCAAGGGAGACGTTGATAAACATCATCAACGCCTGTCATGTTACTTGTCTCTGACCTCTTCATCAAATTATCTAACATTTCCAATCAAACAAATACTCTGTTGTCTTTTTTTTCAGAAAAACTAAATCTTGCTAATAAGTTAAATAAAATGTGCATGTTATACCTTTAAAGTTGGTCACAACTAACCTGAAAAAGGGGCTCAAATTGCTTTGACGTCAGCAAGACATACCATTTGGCTTCAGAAGTATACACACATTCTCAAATGCAGTTCGACTAGGTCTGCAAACAAGCGATGTTTGGCCAAGTTTATCAACTTGTGACTGCCGTGTAACAACTCTGATAGTAGTACTGCCTTTTTGTGCATAAGGAACTTTTACTGAAGTCATTCATGCAATGGACTTCACTATCCAGAATGCTAGATTCTGTGAAATATGTGCTTCCAATTTTATCAAATGCACATCTTAAAAAGATTATGTGATGGTTATATCGCACAAGACCTGAAAGTTGTACATTGAAGCTCAAGCAGACGATAATCTTTTGTTAGCAATACCTCTGTGTACTCCGTCTGTGACAGAATGAAACCTGTGTAAGCCGTGCAATACATATGGTTTTATGGGGGTATTAACCTGATATTGTATTCCAGAACATGGCAGTAAATTCGGAAACTTACTGAGGCAAGACTATGGAAGTGTGTTCTTATGTTCAATTAAATTTAACCTTATCATAATTATAAGCATGATTATATATTATTCAAATAGCATAAAGCTTAATTATTTCTCCACATAATACAAAAAATGTTAATCACTTTGTAGTGGTTTTATGCTCTGTATGCAGTGAATCACACACATCGGGTACATATATACACTGCTATTTAAATGCTCCCCTGTCTTCATCAATATCATAAACAAGAACTTATAAAGAAATACAATACAATAACAATAAAAAATGTCAAAAGTTTTTCATGATGATACTTAAATTTATTGGCATTTGCATACTGTCCCCATAATTTCAAGGTAGGATCAATACTATTACTTCATTACTTCAACAATCAATTCATCCACAATAAAACATAACACATCGAATTCTTTCAGTTACCTGACGTTACTTGTAAAAAATAGAAATACGAACACAGTTTTCAGGATATGTGTATTTCCCTATAAAACCCTATAACTAACTGGTGAAGCATAAAAACCAAGAGTGTTAATGACTGATGGCTTTTTTGCTTTTGGCATTGATCATGTACTATCAAGGGTTGGCCATCATGAGATAGATAAGATGTGTTTCAAACAAAATATTCTGTTGAATCAAATGTTAAATAATGGGCAGAAACTACAGTTGGCAACTTTATTGAGTTCTGTTACAGGAATGTCTTCCCATTCCTGTGTGTACTGGTACTCTGGTTTTTGCCAAGTAAATCCCATGCGTGTTGTGCGGCCGAGAAGGGTCAGTTTATGCCTTATTACCTAGATAATGTATTAAATGAAATAACAGTACATGCAGAAAAACCCGAATCCAGGCCTTGTGTATTTTTGCTGGTAACAGAGCATCGTGTATGGGTTTATTGATCTGTGTGTGTATATATTGACGCAAGACCAAGAATGTGGGTATTTCATTGGGTGATTCTTAAAAAAAAGAACAAACTTTACATCTGTGCTTGTAATACCATGGTCTTGCTGTACTGCCTGAACTCAGATTAAGTAAGTGCCACATACCAGTAATTATCTAGTTAATGCATTAAATTTGCTGTGGTTTTATGCTCTATGTATGTCAATTGAGGATTGTGTTCAGTGAGACGTGTCTACAGGGTCTATTCAAACTGTTTAATACCTCCCAGTGCTAAGCACATAGATAAGAAGTGTCTTCGTTTAGCATGATGGAAGAAAATCATCGATATTTTATGAAATGTGTCCGTTTTACCCTAGATTTTTATGGTAAGGAGAAAACTATTGTTTTCCCAATCTGGGAACCTATTTCATTGGATTCCTTGACAACAAAAATGTCTCTTTTGACAGAAAATTTGTCATTATAGCTGTAACAGAAGCAAGCATATGGGGGTTGGAGTATTTTCGGCGGCCATTTTGAATAATTTGCATATATTTCACATACTAAGGGAGATCTAACTTGTGTCTTTGGATAAATTTATTCCTATGACCCTAAGGTACTTTTATGACAAAGGGGCATCATGACTTGAAGTCAAAAGTCACTTAACCCACCTACTATTAGGGCCCTCACAATTCACAGGCCTCATAATTTCATTTAGTTAAAGTGAGCAGAATATGTTTAACTCCTTCTGACTTCAGTAAAAAGGTGTTCTCAAACCAACAAGTATGCCTATCCTTGTATAGTTAATATTAAGTTAGTGGGTTGACAAAACAATCAAGACAAGTCATAATGCAATCAATGACTATTTATGAGCCACAAAAGTCATCTGACTACCAAAGTGTGTTACATTTTGTCTTAGTGTGCTAAACTGTGTGGCTAACATGGCTCAGGGCCCTTTTACCAATACTGGAAGATTCCTTTGTATATCCTTATAAAAACATAGACGGCAGGGAATGACAGGGATAATAATAAGTACACTTCAGCACTATGCAGTTACATCACATCAAATGTTACCATGACAACACCAGCACTTGGCAGTTACATCACATCAAATGTTACCATGACAACACCATATGAAAAAGCTTGATTTTAGTCTAGAGAGCCCAACTTTAAATATATGACACAAACAGGACTGCTTCTTAAAAATGACATACCTACAGTTGAGAATTAGGAATACTGACACTTACATATTTTATGTATACGGATAGAAGAACAGTTTCTAATCTCATCAGAGTGGTCCACACAATGTGATACATTATCACAATGCAGATCCATGCTGATAAACACACCGTCATCACAGCGGAAGTACTCCTTCTGGTTAGTGTGGCTGAGGTGTGAAGCTGCAGAGATGAGGATACATCCAGGTGAAGAAAGTATCAACTATAGGCAGGTCAAGTTTAAAGGGGAAACGCACTAGGGCAGATGTACAAGGTGAAGGGAAATTAAATGCAAGCATAGACTCCAGTTGCTTGTAAATCTGAAACTCATAATCAATCCCTGTTACATAACCTATAAGAAGATAGAAACAATACTCAAAGTTAGCATGAACCGAATCCAAGCTGGTCACACTGTCATTAATAAGGAAATAAATGTAAGCTGCTTTCCAAAATCAACCATTTTTTAACTCTATCAACCTACTAACTGTATGTGAAAAATATACTCTTTTATTCTTTTAGCATAAAAAATTATAAATTTAACAAGGCCTTAAGGCATAATGTGGACTTGTGCAATGGGATATTCATCAGGCATAATGCTTCCAAGCATGTGTTACATGTAAATGTACAATGCAAGTACTAAAAATTTTGAACCTGAGTAAAAGCCCCAATTACACAAATGTCACCAGTCTTGTGTACGATAAAGCCATTGAAGATGTATGGACATGAAAAATTTCAGACGGCTACTTGAGCTATGTGCACAGTTGCATAAAACAATTGTAGGTGGCAACTATCCAAGATGCATCGACATACATAATTTCAGGCTGATATGTCAAACCACTCCTGAGAAATAAGCAGGAGCATACATTATAAAGATGATTGAAAGTGGCACCACCAGTCTCCTATACGATGAAGCTATCTGAGATGTATACATATGCCCAATTTCAGGCTGATATATCAGCAAGTACACACACTGTGCAAAAGTCATTGTAAGTAGCAACACCAGTCTTGTGTATGAGAAAGCCATCAAAGTTGGAAGGACAAGTCAAAATGTCAGGCCAGTACACCAAACTTCTCTTGAGTCAGGTGCAATGGGCTGACCAAGCTTAGCTGAGGAAGGCAGGTGCCCCAAGTCAAGCAAAGCTAAATCCTGAGTGAACTCTGCACCTGGCTGCATTGAGTGAACTCTTGACCTGTTGCATAATCTGATACATTTGGCAATCTGCCAAAACTATAAAAAGATCCAGACTGACCTTTGGCCTGTTGCCAAATCTGAAATAGTTAGTAGTCTACCAAGTTAATTATAGCTACAGACACAATCTTCATTGGTAAATCTCTTTAAACATATTGAAAGATTCTGGTTACAAAGCTGATTTTTCAAGCTGACACATTAGTCCTTTTTTTATCAAAATGTTAAGAATAACTAGATGCGGTCAGACAATGGTCCTCAGAGGGCCCCGCATTTCTGCTGGTGCTGGACTAGTTTACATATGGGTGAAAAATTAAGTTAAATTTGAAAAATATCTTATACAACTGAAAGAACCATACCCTAGGTCAAATCTTGTGAAAAATTAAACAATTCAGCTTGGCAGTTTCATCATAATACTTTTTTAAGCTACAAGAGGCTAAAATTATGAAGTTTTTGCCCATAAAAACAGGTCAATGCAGGTGGTGCCACAAAAAACTTTCATATGACCAACATTTGCACAAAACTTGGTACGTTAATATGCTAATCTGATATAATGACTAAGTTCAAGTTCCTGAAAAAGACACAACTACTGAAACCCAAACCATTTGAATAAATTTGAGAGAGCACATCTCTAGGATCATTTCTGTGAAATATTGAACAATTTAGCAGAACGATTTAAGAGAAGAAGATTTTAAAGCTATTTCCCTGTAAAATGTAAGTTAATGCAGGTGGTGCCACACACACCTCAACCCACAGCATTTGATTTGTGATAGATTTTTGCAAAACATTTGGGGATGCTGGTTCCTGCTATTCCTGAGAAATAATGGGTTAATGTACAGAAGACCGATGATACCCCAACAAAAAAGTTGTGATGCAAATGGTGCCACTAGTTCTGCAATTTCAATTATGACTTATATTACCAACATTTGCATAATATTTCGTGATGATAGCTCCAGCTCTTTCTGAAACTGCTCTTTTAGTATGTGTTTTTGGTAAATGAATAAGTTCAATTTCCAGTTACTTGGCCAAAAAAAACCAAACAGAAACCATTTGAACAAACTTGAGAAAGATTGTTTCTGTGATTATTTTTGTGAAATACTGCTTAATTTGGCATAATGGTTTCAAAGAAGATTTTTAAAGGTTGTTTTTAAGCTTTCCCCCTCTAAAATCTAAGTCTATGCAGATTTAAAAAAATAAGCTCTATCCGGTAGAATTAGCCATGTGCCTGATTCTTCCATAAAATTTGGTGCTGCTAGCTTTGATGTTTTTTGATGTAGAATCGGTTAATGTGTAGTGGATGCAGTATGGCATAAAGACTACACTGTATCATCGCATAAGCTTAGAGGTTCCCTAATAATTCTGTGCAAATGTTTACATGTGCACATCCAGCCCTTTCAGATAAAAGAAACTTGATCAAAATCTGTCAATGAATAAAGGAGAAGATTTTTTGGTGAGCTGTGGATGGACACCAGCGTCCATCCAGCCAGACAGATGAACAGTTCCTGCATTGCCATAGCATGATCTCATCAAGCCTTCGGTTGGATTATCTAAAACCATCTTTAAGACTTTAACAGTCTGATAGATAAGCACACATCCAAAAAATTACCTTTCTCTCTCAAGAGTTTTTAGTATAAACTGGTGTTTAGTTAAGATAATATTTTAGATTGTGGAAAACAAGAGATATTGAAGAACAACTTTGGGAGTGTTTCTCAGGCAAAAACCACCTCAACAGTTTGTGAAAAATACGGTAATCTTGACATCTTACGAAGGTTATTTCTGAATGCTGTGACAGTGAACTGGAATCCTCGGTTTTGTCCTGTTGGTTTGTATGTCACCCACTGGATAAGGAGGTCACGTGCTTCTCCCAGGTTTGGTGCCATTATCACGCTACTGTGAGAGCTCTGATGGCCGAGTAAATACTCGAGGGGACCGCAGTATGAATGCACCAACTGAAAATAAACAGAACGTCAATCAGAGTGAGACCAGTACATGAGATAAAGGTAACATGATATAAAAGTTAAAACAATCAGGAACAACACATTTAATAATACTAAAATGATCATTACCAGAAAATGTCATAACTGTAGGATATAACAGTATAATGATTAACAATATGATATAACAGTACAATATAACAGTTTGTTTATGGAAAACATGATGTAACAGTAGGAAACAATGCATGATATAACACTTCAGTTGTTATGACCAGAGCATGATATAACAATAGGTTATAACAGTATGATGATAAAAAAACATATACATGATATAATACTAACAGAATAAAGATCAGGGACACTGCATAATAAAACACTCAATTGTATGATCAAAAAAAGATACTGATAAAAACTATGAAAAAACAGTATGACTGCATGGTCAGAACATGATATAAAGAGTTAACAGAGAGTTAACACTATACGGATCATGATCAGAATATGATCTTACAGTGGGATGATTATGAACAAAAGTGTATAATTGATAATATAACAACTTAAGGGAACAAAGAGTGACCAATAAGGACTGAATTTAACTTCTAAGGTAAACAGAGACATCATACTTCCAAATCAAAATTTACATAATTTTAATGTGGTTTGCTTACCTGTGACCCACAGCGCCGTTTATAGTTGCGGTGCCTCAGTTCCATCTGACAAATAGTCAGGTGATCACGACAGGGGGTCTCCCGCTTAATATCTAAGTAGTCAAACCTCAGCTGCCACTGAGCGTATCTATCAAATGGCTGAAACATGTACATTCAAGACAATTTACAATTAATGAAATCATGCAATACTTATATGATACAGACAATCAGACATTTAAGCATAATCCAAAACAGAAAATATATTTAAAGAAAAATATTATGACATATAGATATGCATGTGCCAGTTAAACAAATAAGCTAATTTTAAAATCATGGTATTTTTCTCGTAGCAATACCTATGAAGCATCAACACCATCTTATGTTCATTTTATGAAATCAATCATTTCAACAGTCATGCATATACTGCAGGTTTGTTCTGTATATCCTTACAAAGTACAAGATTCCTCTCTTTATCATTATAACAAGGCCTACAGGCCTAATGCGAACCTGTGCATTGGGAAATACACCAGGTATAATGCTTCAATGCTGGACAATTACTTTTCATGTATATGAACTATGCAAGTACTAAACATTTTGAATAAGAAACAATTACACAAACATCACTGCTGAAATTCTGGCAAAGGTGCACACAACACTAAAAAGATTGTAGCTGGTACAACCAGTCTTGTATACAACGAAGCTATCAGAGATATATACATAAGCCCAATTTCAGACTGATATATCAAACCCCTCCTGAGAAAAACGTGTGCAAAGGTCATGGTAGGTGGCGACACCTGTCTTGTGAGCGAGAAAGCCATCAGAGACACATAGACAGGTCAAAATATTAGGCCAATTCATCAAACTTACCTTGAGTCTGATGCATGGGGCTGATCAGGCTTCGGTGAGAAAGGCTGTTGCCCCGAGTGAACTGTGACAAATTGCTTGCTCAGACTACTGCACTGAGTGAACTCATGACCTGCACCTGGCTAGACTGAGTTAACTTTTGACCTATACCTGGCTGCACTGAGTGAACCCTTGACCTGTTGCATAATCTGACGCAGTTGGCAGTCTGCCAAAGCTTTAAACAGAATGCAGCTACTGCACTGAGTAAACTCCTGACCCATACCTGGCTGCACTGAGTGAACTCTTGACCTGTTGCCTAATCTGATACAGTTGGCAGTCTGCCAAAGCTATAAATAGATCCAGACTGACCTCTAGCCTGTTGCCAAATCTGAAATAGTAGCCACACCATTGCAAAAGCTCATGCAGGGGCCCTGCCCTGAGGGGCTTGACATCCATGAAGTGATCACATGGTGCCCATGAGGTGTTCACATGTCACCAATGAGGTGATCACATTCCATTTGCTTGGCTGCACTGACTGAACTCTTGACCTATATCTGGCTGCACTGAATGAACTCTTGATCTGTTCCCAAATCTGAAACAGTTGGCTATTTAAAGATACAGATTCAATCTTGGCCTGTTGGTATATCTGTTTACACATACTGAAAGACTTTGGTTAAAATTTCTTTTTTCAAGCCGACATATTCATAAACTTTTTATCAAAATATCTAGAATAATAAAAGATGCAGTACTTTCATTGTTAAAGGTCCAATAGTTCTGCCAAAAATCATTCTAGTAAACTTGAACAAAGGCCACCTAAGAATAATGTTTGTGCAATGTTACAGAAGATATAATTGAAATAATAATTTTGTAGAAGAACACTATTGCAGTCCTCAGTTTGAAAAAGACATAATAATGGCCATAAGACCAACTTAAGCTTTTCATAACTCAACCAAAAATCAACAAACTCAGTATATTCTGATATGATTGAAAGAACCATGTCCTAGGATAATTCTTTTGAAAAATTGAACAATTCAACTTGACAGTTTCATCATTAAGCTGAAAGAGGCTAAAATTATGAGTTTTTTTGCCCATAAAAAACAGGTCTATGTAGGTGGCACCACTAAATCTACAACTTCAAATATGAGTCATGTGACCAACATTTGCACAATACCTGGTAATGCTAGCTTCTGTCATTTCTGAGAGTACTATGTCAGTATGCTTACTTGGCCGAATGACGGTACAAATTTGTGTAACTCCACTAAAATTCATCAAATGCAAACCATTTGAACAAACTTTAGAGGGCTTGCCTCTGGGATCATTTATGTAAAATATTTAACAATTTGGCTGGACCATCTACAAGAAGATGACTTTTAAAATATTGTCAGCTTTTTCCTTACAAAATCTAAGTAAATGCAGATAGCAAAACAAGTGACCCATGGGTCATGACGCTCAGCTTACTGGGAAGAGATTTGCAAAAGGAAATTTTATCATCTGAATGGAAGTATATAAACATTCAACTGAAGCATCAAACAGATTAACCAACAGGCTGAGATTGTGTCTGTATTAATATATCTCAAAAATAGAGAAAAAATGCGTAAACTTTTAAAAAATACAGGTGGCTCCACCAGTCTGCAGAAACTAACAAGTGACCCATGGGTCATGACGCTCAGCTGCCAAGCATGACCTGCGACATCATGGGCTGCGATTCAAAACTAGTAAAATTGTTGCAGAACCTATATGCCAATTTTGTTTAAACTTTCTACATTGCCATAAATTCTTATCATATATGTCTGGTTAAAACATAGTGAACTAGATATTTCTTGGCACTGCAGGTGCCAGAGTATCCCCAGACATAGTAGGCCCCCCCCCCCTTTAAGAATAGGCCCCCATTTTTAGCAGCATATACTGACACTTGGCAAGCAATTATTGTTTCTTCCATCTATCAATCCACAATCTTTTTGAAGATGTTGGTCCTGTGACCTTGACCTTTGACCCAAAAATCAATTGGGGTCTTGCTTTTTCAATGAGACATATATAAGTCAAGTTTGAAATCTATACATCAATAAAAGCAGGAATTATCATCCAGAAACTAATTTTTGGACAGATGGCTCCTGTGGCCTTGACCTTTGACCTTGTGACCCCAAAATTGATATTGATCATCCACTTTTATATATAAATCAATAAAGGTCTAGATTTATTGATGGGCCATATATAAGTCAGGTTTAAAATCCATATATTAATCCAAGCTTGAATTATCATCTCAGGAACTAATTTTTGGACAGATGGCTCCTGTGACTTTCACCTTTGACCTTGTGACCTCACAATTGACAGGCGTCTTCCTTTATTGGCAGGGGAACTGTATGTGCAAGATGAAATGTCTGAGATGAAATGTTTGGCTGAAAATGCATCCACACCTTTTTGAAGATGTGTCCTGTGACCTTGACCTTTGACCTCATGATCCCAAAATCAATTCGGGTCTTGCTTTTCCAATGGGACATATACAAGTCAAGTTTGAAATCCATACATCAATAAAAGCAGGCATTATCATCCAGAAACTAATTTTTGGACAGATGGCTCCTGTGACCTTCACCTTTGACCTTGTGACCTCAAAATTGATAGGGGTCTTCCACTCTTGGCAGATGAACTTTATGTGCAAGATGAAAGATCTGAGATGAATTGTTTGGCTGAAAATGCATCCATAATCTTTTTAAAGATGTGTCCTGTGACCTTGACCTTTGACCTCATGACCCCAAATCAATTCGGATCTTGCTTTTCCAATGGGTCATATACACGTCAAGTTTGAAATCCATACATCAATAAAAGCAGGAATTATTATCCAGAAACTAATTTTTGGACAGATGGCTCCTGTGACCTTCACCTTTGACCTTGTGACCTCAAAATTGATAGGGGTCTTCCACTCTTGGCAGATGAACTTTATGTGCAAGATGAAAGATCTGAGATGAATTGTTTGGCTGAAAATGCATCCACAATCTTTTTAAAGATGTGTCCTGGGACCTTTGACCTCATGACCCCAAAACCAATTGGAGTCTTGCTTTTTCAATGGGACATATATAAGTCAAGTTTGAAATCAATACATCAATAAAAGCAGGAATTATCATCCAGAAACTAATTTTTTTTACATATAGCTCCTGTGGCCTTAACCTTTGTTCCTGTGACCCCAAAATTGATATGGATCATCCACTATTGGCAAGTGAGCTATATATTCAAGATGGAAGACCTTGAAAGTTTGGCTTAAAATGCATCCACAATATCTTGTAAGATGCAAGTCCAGTGACCTTGACCTTAGACCTCATGACCCTAGAACCTATAGGGTTCTTACTTTAGTAGTGGGCCATACATAAGTCACGTTTGAAATCCATATGGCTATCAACACTGGAGATATCATAAGAGGTGTGTGATTTTCACCAAATATGGACACATTAAAGGTCAAGGCCACTCTAATGGTAAAGGTCATGACCCAAATGTAAACAGACCTCACCCCATAGCCCATCTCTCTACATGTGCATAATATGAAAGAAATCTGTCCATTAGTTTTTGACTTATAATGCTTACAGTACTGTCAAGTGGCAATTATGGGGGTATTAAAAGGCGTAAAAACAAGAAAAGGATAATAGGTGGCGCCACCAGTTTCCGGTATATCACAAGGCTATCCAAGATCTTCGGTCACCTTAATTTTTAGACCAGTCCATGCAAGCTTACTTGAGATATTTAAGATTTTGTGTTATTTTCAGCAATAATGGACCTATTCAAGGTCAAGGTCATTCTCCTAGCATAGGTCATGACCCCATTTTAAATAGGCTTCGTCCCCTTACCTATATCTATACAAATGTAAAGTTTGAAAAAAATCAGTGAAATATTTTTTTAGTTATCCCACTCACAAGGTTCTTCTGCGGCAGCGGCGGGACCGTCATGAAACCATAGTGTCCCGACTTTGTCTGGGGATACAATGATGGTCTGAGGCAAATTGTATGGTTGTTGAGCTATCAGGTACTAATCCCACAGCTTGCTCGATACCTGTCAGTCTCAAAAAGAATACCACACAGGCCACATTTAAGATCAAAATATAGCAAAAGATCAAGGAAATCCATGCAAGAATTATTGTGAAACAGGTGCTTCCATATTAATTTTTATTCAATACAAGCCAACTGTACTGAGCTTTCATAAATGATGGTCATCTTTATTAAGAAATCTTTGACCCAATGCAAGATAACATTAATATACATCCCACTGCATTCACTTTAATAGTTCTTGAGATAATATGTTCTAAAGGAATTTAAAGATGGCTTCCTGGTGGCCATATTGGATTTCTGACAGGTTGGAAATTGAACATCAAACATCCTCTAAAAGGGACCAAACATCATAAAAAAATCACAGAAACTGCCCTGGCAAAAGGATTTCTAAAATGGCTACCTGGCAGACATAATGGTTTTCTGACAAGTCTGACATTTGATATCACACATCCTCCAATAAGACACTAAACTTGTAGCAATTGCTTCAAAGAATGTAACAGTTATGAATGTCCAAAACAATTCAAAAGGCATGATCAGGTTGGAGAGCTCTCATATCAGATTTATGAACATGCAAATGTAAAAAGTGCAAGTCCAATTTGTTTTAATTATCAGCTTGCTATTCAATGGGGTCAGCAGGGTAGGTAAACTGCAAAACCTAAAAGAAAAGAAATGCAGAAAGCATCACTAAGAGTCTTGTAATCAAATAAAGCCATCCTAAATCCAGGTAAAGACCCACATATTATCAGAACAAACACTTGCTGGTATATCTGATGATTTTTATAATAATATTCAGATATCTAGAAAACTAAGTTTATTGCTATGATTCCATGATATAAACTGCAAAATGTTCCCATCATTTTATAAATCAGTAGCTAAACCTTAACACTTAACTCTCATAGTCTTAACGCCTGGCTTAAGCATTCCGGCAACAGTGTTTTTGTTATGCACTAATGATATATCCTTATCACTCCATGAGCTGATAAAAAAGGGAGTCATATATCACAAGTGTCACTGACAATTATGGGCACATAGTGAGATGTACCAGTTGTGAGTGCCATGGTTATATATACAAGAAAACAAGAAAAATAGAGATGGTCTACAAAATAAGTTATTGTGAACATCCCTGACCTATGACCTTGGCCTTTTGCCCACATATCAACTGGATTCTTTCTAAATGATGGGTAACTACTTACCACTTACATCTGGCTGGGTGTAATTACTTGGCAACCAATGAGTGAATAACTTAGACCTGCAACCTTTAACCTCCTGACCAGCTGACCTCAAAATCAATTAGTTATTTCTTCATGCAAAAAGACCCATAAATATGAAGTTTGAATCAAATTCAGTGATGCATAGATGTGGCATATGTGAAAGACTGAAGGTTTGGGTTGAACAGTTTCACTTGAAATATGTTCACAAGCATTTAGAACAATATTGTGACCTTGACCTTTGACCTTTTGAACTCAACATCAATAGGCTTCTTCTCCTATTGGTAGGCAAGCCATATATGACAGATGGAAAGTATAGATTGAAAAGTTTGCCTTAAAATGACTCCACACAAGAAGAGGGTGCTGTGAACTTCTCCTTTGACCTCAAAATCAACAGGTCTTTTCCCCTGTTGGCAGAGAAGCAATATCAGTGCTGAAAGGTTTGGAATGAAAGGTCTAGCTTGAAATGTGTCCACAACCTTCTCAAAGAAGTGGATCCTGTGACCCTGACCTTTGACCTTGTGACCTCAACATATATAGGATTCTTCTCCCACTTAGTAGGTGAGCTATATGTGAAAGATCAAAGAATTGGGATGAAAGGTTTGGCTTAAAATGCATCCTGAGGCTTTTTTCGAAGAAGTTGGTTCTGTGACCTTGACCTTTGACCTTTTGACCTCAAAATAATTATGGTTCTTCCCCTGTTGGTAGGTGAGCTGTATGTGAAAGATGGAAGGTTTGGGATGAAATTTTTGGCTAAAAGAATTATTTCTGGGGGGTGCAAACACACCCCATAACTTCGAGAATATAGGTCGCAGTGACCTAATTTCAGGTTTGTAAGGAGATCTTTTTAGAACTTCTAAGACCGCATAGGGTTCATGGCCCTAGCCCCTACGGTTACGATTTGTGCCCTGCTAACGGCCGGACGGCCGGCCGGACGGAAGGATGCCGGACAAAGACCCATCGCTATAGCCCAGCATGACTGAAAGTCAGCTGAGCTAATAAAAACATTTAATGTTCAATATCCATGCAAAGAAGCATGGTGGTCTCTGGATTAGTTGTTCAGATACTTCAGCTTTTGTATCAAATTTTCCATTATTCTGAGGGATACTTTGGAGTCCTATAGCTTGAACGATATGGGTAACAGAGACCTAATTTTAGGTTTCCATAGACACTTTTCATGGGCCTTCTTGCATGACAAGAATGAAGATTCTAGGTCCAGTTGTTACAATTTGTACCCTGTTGACAGATAAACACATCTTTAAAGGTCTCAAAAATAGAGAAAATAATTCTTAAAAATTTGAAAAAAATAGAGGTGGCACACCTAGTCTGCTAAAACTGATGGAACATGTCATGATCATTATGTATTCAAAAATCATGAGCATCAGTGTTGTAGTTATTGAGATACTGGAGTTTTTGTATCAAATTTTTCATTATTCTTGGGGGGGGGGGGGTATTTTGGAGCCATACAGCTTAATGGATATGGGTAACAGAGACCTAATTTCAGGTTTCCATGGAGATTTTTCATGGGTCTCCCTGTGTGTAAAGAATGAAGATTCTAGGTCCAGTTGTTATGATTTGTGCCATGTTAACAGATGTTCATATCTTTAAAGGTCTCAAAAATAGAGAAAAAAATTCGAAAAAAAGCCCGAACAAATATATGTGCCTCCACCAGGCTCGGAAACTGATGAAAAACTCCATGATCAATATCCATACAAACAATTATGGTGATCTCTGCCTAAGTTGTTCAGATACTTCAGCTTTTGTATCAAATTTTCCATTATTCTGAGCTGTACTTTGGAGTGCCATAGCTCAAAGGATACGGGAACAGAGACCTAATTTCAGGTTTCCATGGAGACTTTTCATAGGTCTTCCTGTGTTTCAAGAATTTTCATAGGTCTCCCTGTGTGTCAATAATAAGATTCTAGGTCCAATTTGAAGCCTTTTGACAGATAACTACATCCTTAAAGGTCTCAAAAATAGAGAAAAAATTGGAAAAATTTGAAAAATACAGGTGGCGCCACCAGTCTGCAGAAACTGATGAAACATCTTATGATCAATATGTATGCCAAAATTATGACTATCAGTCAAGTAGTTAATCAGATATTGAAGTTTTTGTATGAAATTTTTGACTATTCTGGGGGGGGGGGGTACTTTGGGGCCCCATAGCTCGAAGGATATGGGTAACAGAGACCTAATTTCTGGTTTCCATGGAGACTTTTCATAGGCCTATCAGAATGTTAAGAATGAAGATTCTAGGTCCAGTCTTTTGGATTTGTGCCTTGTTAACAGATGTCCACATTTTTAAAGGTCTCAAAAATAGAGAAAAAAAGACGTAAAAAAATAAAAAATATGGAGGTGGCGCACCCAGGCTGCGGAAACTCATGAAACACTCCATGATCAATATCCATACAAACAATTATGGTGATCTCTGCATTAGTTGTTCAGATACTTCAGCTTTTGTATCAAATTTTCCATTATTCTAAGCTGTATTTTGGAGTGCCACAGCTCAAAGGATATGGGTAACAGAGACCTAATTTCAGGTTTCCATGGAGACTTTTCATGGGTCATCCTGTGTGTCAAGGATGAAGATTCTAGGTCCAGATGTTACAATTTGAACCCTGTTGACAGATAACTACATCCTTAAAGGTCTCAAAAATACAGAAAAAAATTGTAAAAATTTGAAAAAATACAGGTGGCGCCACCAGTCTGCAGAAACTGATGAAACATCTCATCTGAACTGTATTTTGGAGTGCCACAGCTCAAAGGATATGGGTAACAGAGACCTAATTTCTGGTTTCCATGGAGACTTTTCATAGGTCTCTCAGAATGTCAAGAATGAAGATTCTAGGTCCAGTCTTTACGATTTGTGCCCTGTTAACAGATGTCCACATTTTTAAAGGTCTCAAAAATAGAGAAAATAATTTGTAAAAAATCAAAAAATACACATGGTGCACCAAGTCTGCAGAAACTGATGGAACATCTCATGATCAATATGTATGCCAAAATTCATGACCATCAGTGATGTAGTTAATGAGATATTGAAGTTTTTGTATGAAATTTTTGACTATTCTGGGGGCCCATAGCTCGAAGGATACGGGTAACAGAGACCTAAATCCAGGTTTCCAAGGAGATTTTTCATGGACCTCTCTGGGTGTAAAGTAAGAAGATTCCATGTCCAGTGGTTACGATTTGTGCCTTGTTAACGGACAGACGGCGGGATGGCCGGACGGACAAAGAGTGATCGCTATAGCTCAGATGACTTACAGTCAGCTGAGCTAAAAATAAGCTGAATCCCACAAAATTTGATATGTGACGGAATATTGCATAAAATCTGGGAATGGTAGCTCCTGAAATTATGGATTAATGTACAGATGACCAATGACCCCCGTACAAAAATAGGTCAATTCAGGTGGTGCCACCAATACCTGAATTTCATATATGACTCATGTGACCAACACTGGCCAAAAATTTGGTGATGATAGCTCTGGCTGTTTCTGAGACTGTCATTTTAGTATGCTTTTTTGGACAGATGACAAAATTGAGGGAGATGGTATAAAAGATTATTTCTGTGAAATATTGAACAATTTGGCTTGAGTGTTTCAGAGGAGAAGATTTATTTTGGCTTTTTCTCTACAAAATTTAAGAAAATTTTCAGATGGCTAATTTTTTGCATTAAATTTCATGATGCTAGCTCCAATCATTTTCAAAATAGTATTGGTAAACGTACAGAAGACAAACGCCGCCACACCATCACATTAGTTCACAGGTTCACTAAAAATTAATACAGATGCATATTGAATGCAAAATTGTAATACAGATACATCTCACTGATGGCAAAATCTTGAATTAATTTGACTATGGATACCAATTATTTATAATCCATGTACAGCCGCCTTTATATACCCACAGAGAGCTGTATAGCTGTGATTGTAAACAATGTGCCTGGCATGAGGAATTTCTAAAAATCATAAATCTAAATTTTTTAAAAGCTTTTAAAAAACATTCTTGTCAATATTAACCATAGATAACCTGAAATCTAAATGTCTAGAGGCATGATGTTATAAATGCTGATAAACTGGTGCCAGTCTAGATGTATCTAGATGTATCTGTGTATCTGCTTCACACAGCTAGCATATATGGTAAAATGACTCAATTGAACCTTTATAATTCAGCCAAAATTCATTCTTTGGAACCATAAAAGACAACTATTATAAGAATTATTCAGGGGATTATTCTTGTAAAATATTAAACAAATTGGCCTCAGTAGGGTCAGTCGAAAAAAAATTTTACAGGTTTATAACTCATATGGGAAAATACAGCAAAATGGCTAAGTTAAGCTTCCCATAACTCAGCCAAAAATCACTAAACCAAAACCATTTGAACAAACTTGAATTATCAACATCTAAGGATAATTAATGTGTGAGATTTAAGAATTTGGCCCAGTGGTTTTTGAGGAGAAGATCTTTGTAGCCACTGAGCTAAAATGGGCTGTTACAGTATATGACTAAATTCAGCTTCCCATAACTCAGCCAAAAGTCACTGAACTTAGACCATTTGAACAAATTTCAGAAAGCACTACCCTAGGATCATTTCTGTGTGATATTAAACTATTTGGCCATATGGTTTCAGAGAAGAAGTTTTTTGTAGCTGTAAGTATGATACAGGTACTGATGACCCCCGTACAAAAAAGGTCGATGCAGGTGGCACCACCAATACCTCAATTTCAGATATGTCTCATGTGAACAACATTGGCATAAAATTTGGTGATGATAGCTCCAGCCTTTTCTGAGATTGTAATTTTAGTATGCTTTTATGGACAGATGACTAAGTTCAACTTCCTGTAACTTGGCCAAAAATCACCGAACTTAAACCATTCGAACAAACTTGAGAAAGATTATTCCAGGAATCATTTCTGTGAAATATTGGACAATTTGGCTGAAAAGTTTTGGAGAAGAAGATTTTTAAAGCTTTTATAGCTTTTTCCCTAAAAAATCTAAGAAAATGCAGTTAGCCAAAAAATAAGCAAAATCTGATATAGTTTTTTAGATGACTAATTTTTTGCATAAAATTTCGTGATGCTACCTCTTGCCGTTTTCAAGATAGTATGGGTTAACGTACAGATGATGGACGACGGCCGACGGACGACGGCACACCATCGCATAAGCTCACAGGTTCGCTAAAAAGGTAGATTAAGTACTCACATGGATGGCAAGAACTCAGATACTGCCCAAACAATAGTTTTGGGCAAAGCAGGTTCATTAATTTAAATCTGTTACAAATTGTTCTATACAATCTAATGAGCATAAGATTTATTTTGCCGGCAGTCCACAATGTTAGGACAGCACAAATGTAAGGTGTTAAATTTACTTGGGAGGCAATACACTGACATAAACCATTTATGCTTGCAGAATGATCCTGTTACTACTTTGAAATTAGGTCTAAAGTGTTTTATAATTTTCATATGGAACTTGCCAAAACTGGCTTTATCAATATGCATCCAAAACATTTTGAAACAACCTCCAGAGCAAGACTATGATTATTTTGCCTAGGGCAGAAGGATATTTTGCCTGCCATGAGAATACTTGATAAGCATCCAAAACTGTCTGGATTGAAACTGTGTTGGATTTCCAATGTGAAAGAGCTATATATTAACTAGAATCATTTAAAATAGTTTCAGGTATGAACATCAGGTGGCATTGATAAGCAACCGAGGTATTACCATAAATTATAATAAACATGATATTAAACTAATCCAACTTGTTTAATCTCAGAAGATGATTCTAAACAAGGTTTACTTCTGTAAGATTTTAACACTGCTATATCAAGCTGAGACTATCCAAACTTGAGAGGGATCACAGACATACAAGTGTCCCTTATACTTGATCCTAGTGTAGGTGTGACCTTAAAAGAACAATCGTATTTACCGATATGGAGACTCTGAACCATGCACATTATTGTGATCAAAACAGGTTGTATTGATAACACTGTCCAGGGAAGAGACCTAAGATAACATTTTGTCAGTTATTGGGTGTGAGTAAGTCATATAAGATAAACTTTAACCTATTGACTGATTATGAGCTTGTATTGTTTACATACCTCTTAACTACTACTTTATGGCATACTCAGACAGCTCCTTTTCACCTGAGATTAATTACTGATAGTTCACAGGTGGGTACCTGGACTTAAGATAAACAGTTTCCAAAATAAATATACAAATGCCTGCCTTGATACCACAAGATGTAAACCTGACATAATCAAACTAACTATTTCAAGGGCATCTGTTGACAAAGCACTCTGACTGAACAACACAGCAGTAACTCATTGTATAACCTAGATCTGACCCTTAACTAAGGAAAAGACTATATTCTTTGCCCAGAGTATGTGGATATATGGGGCACATGAAATATATCTGTTAAGGTTTTGTAAGTTGCAGATTATAAATGAAATCTTTCAAGAGCATTCAAATATGCATTTTTTGTCTCATTGCCAAGACTGGACCTTTTAAACTGATATAATATCAAGATTGTCCGGATAAAGTGTAACCAGGGTCAGAGACATATTACCAAAAAAGTATCAAGTATTATCCAGAAAATTTTTTCCTAAGCAGCATGGTCTAAGACCCCTCCTGACTTTAACTGTAATACACGCACCTAAGAATTTGCCATGATCTGCTGGTAAGCTGGATCGGTCTGACAAATTACCTGTTTATTGAAGGGAACGACAATCACTCTCTGGTGTTTATGAAATTAGATATTTTGTTTTTTGAATAGTCATAGCAACAGAAGGACTGTTTCAGACTTCTAAAGAACTGCGGCCATATTCTGATGTGTATTTCCCGGATTAGTGTAGAGCATGATGCACAACAGTGGTGGTCCTTCTGGATGATTCTCTTTGACTGACCTAAAATCAATGTTATGCATGGTTGGCAATGAATGTGCCAGACAGTTTGGTGGGCTGTTCAGTTCAACAGCTCAATGTAACCTACTAAATTACCTAGTTTCAGGGTCACACAGATCACGTGTGCTGTGCCAAATTTTCCAGGACAGCGAAAGACCATAATTGGTTCTGTGATAGCATTGTCAATCCAATACAATTCACATATTATTCAATCCTAGCAGTACTTGGCAGAAGTTTCGGAGACAAAAAAAAGGCCTACAGGCCTAATGCGAACCTGTGCATTGCAAAATATACAAAGTACAATGCTTCAATGCTGGACCATTACTTTTCATGTATATGAACAATGCAATTACTAAATATTTTGAATAAGAAACAATTACACAAACATCACTGCTGAAATTCTGGCATGGGTGCACACAACACAAAAATGATTGTAGCTGGCACCACCAGTCTTGTATACAATGAAACTATCAGAGATATACAAATATGCCAATTTTCAGACTGATATATCAAACCCCTCCTGAGAAATAAGCAGGGACACAAACTGTGCAAAAATTATTGTAGGTGGCATCACCAGTCTTGTATATGACAAAGCTATTCGATATGTATAAAAATGCCAAATTTCAGGTTGATATATCAAATTCCTCTGTAGAAATAAGCAGGCACATACACTGTGCAAAAGTCAATGTACGTGGCACCACCTGTCTTGTAAATAAGAATACCATCATAGACGCAGACAGGTCAAAATATCAGTCCAATACATCAAACTTCCCCAGAGTTTGATGCACTGGGCTGACAAGGCTTAGGTGAGTAAGGCAGTTGCCACCTGTCTTGTAAATAAGAATACCATCATAGACGCAGACAGGTCAAAATATCAGTCCAATACATCAAACTTCCCCAGAGTTTGATGCACTGGGCTGACAAGGCTTAGGTGAGTAAGGCAGTTGCCCCCGAGTGACCTGTGACAAATTGCTGCCTCAAGCTACTGCACTGAGTGAACTCTTGACCTGCACCTGGCTGGACTTGAGTGAACTTTTGACCTGTACCTGGCTGCACTGAGTGAACTCTTGACCTGTTGCATAATCTGACACAGTTGGCAGTCTGCCAAAGGCTATAAATATATTCAGGCTTAACTATGGTGCCAAATATGATGCAGTGAGCAGTCTGCCAAAGCTATAAATAGAATGCAGCTACTGCACTGAGTGAACTCTTGACCTATACCTGGCTGCACTTCTTCCAATCCTGGCACTGTGCCAAAACTATTTATAGAGCTGACATCATCTTGGCTAATGGCCAACATCAAGGCACTGGCAATCTGCCAATGGTAATACAAGTGCTACTATCTATTCACAAAAGTGGTCCCTACTTGAAATATCTTTGAAATTTATTTTCCAAATACAAAATGCTTTTCAGCTGACTTTTTATAAAAAAAGAAATCAGGAAAATATGTAAAATTATTATGGATGCATACTGAATGCAAAATTAAAATACAGATATATCTCATTGATGGCAAATTCTTGAATTAACTTGCGGAGGGATACCAATAATTTATAATCCATGTACAGTTGTCTGTATATAGCCACAGAGAGCTTAATATCCATGATTGTAACATTGCCTGGTATGATGAATAACTTAAATCATAAATCTAAATTTTTTAAAAGCTTTAAAAAAAAAATTTCTTGTCAATATTAACCAAAGATAACCTGAAATCTAAATGTCTAGTGGCATGATGTGATAGATGCTGATAAACTGGTGCTAGGCTAGATGTAACAGCATTACACAGCTAACATATATGGTAAAATGACTCAATTCAATCTCCATAGCCAAAAATCATTCATGTGGAACCAATAATGACAATTATTATTAAGAATTATTGTAGGAATTATTCTTGTAAAATATTTAATAAACTAGCTTCAGTGGCATCAGTCGAAAAACATTTCGCAGGTTTATTACTCACATAGGACGATACAGCTAAATGGCTAAGTTCAGCTTCCCGTAACTCTGCCAAAAAGAACTGAACCAAAACCATTTGAACAAACTTGAATTATCAACATCTAAGGATAATTAATGTGTCAGATTTAAGAATTTGGCCCAGTGGTTTTTGAGAAGAAGATCTTTATAGCCACTGAGCTAAAATGGGCTGTTATGGCATATGACTAAATTCAGCTTCCCAAAACTTAGCCAAAAGTCACTGAAAAGAGACCATTTGAACAAACTTCAGAAAGCACTACCCTAGGATCACTGTTTACACTTCTTTCGTAAGTTTTGGACTCTTGCCATTTCATACTTATGCACATTTCCCCTTGATTTCTCCCAAAAAAGTTTAAATTTACTTAGTTTTATCCCCTTTTCCTGCAATGATAAGATAAACTAAGTTATATTTAATTCTTCGTTCATGTGCTTCAACAAATAAAGTCAGCTGTTGTGAGCTAGGACTTCTCCATGATCCTGAGACCAGGAACAATTTTTCTCTGTCCTTCCACCTTAAAACCTGAACCATCTTGGACCGTCTTATATATGGGTCTGGCTTATACCTGATACTTTGCAGCATTAGTAAACTTTAACTGAAGTGAAAATTAGTAACGGTGGCAAAGACCTAAATCATAACGGCCTAATACATATAAATTGCATCACTCCAATTATAATGTTATTTTATATGGATTTTATTGTTTTTTGCTAAATAACACCTTTCAGAATCTGACAGGAAACATTGCATACACATGTATATATCCTTTTTTAACCATACTTTTTTTTACATCAACATCAATGCAACCAAGCTGTATCCTTTTGTACTGACCTTGGCTCCACTTCTTTGAAAGTTCAATCTTGAATATGCATATTGAAAATATGTAAATAAGATTTTATAAAAAGGAGAAAAATTATTACCTGGGTTTTTTCCCTTACCTTTAATATCAGCTGCATTCGCATATTTTTTTCTGTATAGTATTCTGAGGAGCGAACGGTGGCCCCTGAGACATCCTCTATGGTGTCATGTGAGTCAAGGCTGTTATCCATGGTCACTGCAAGGCACAAATGGCCAAACCAAGTTGACTTGTGCTTTAAATAAAAGCTTTTTATCAAGGCAATAATTTTCTTTAATAATTTCAGTCTGTCATATGTCATGTATAACCTGCTAATGATAACACAACATGCAGCTGAAAGAAAAGTTCTGCAACTTCAATAAAGAACTAGAAAAACAAGGCACCCATGGGTCATTGTGCTCAGCTGAAGCTGACCTTAAAGGTAAAAATCCAAGGTAATAACATATGGAGATAAAAGTCTGAGAGGAAAAGGTAATATTGGAAACTGTTGGTTGATATCATATGACTGGTGTGAATTGATGGGTAAGGGACTGTTGCAAATAATATTTTTTTATCTGACTATGTGTTTTCTGATGTTGAAACTGAAGCATGTGAGCAGTTTGTAAACATAACATCTATTCTATTACTATGACCATCATAAGCTCTTGGATAAGTTGTTGACAGTTCAGCTAATGACGCATATATTCAATTTTTAATATAATTTTTTTTTCAAAATTATCACTCCACTCAAATTAATGTCTGATTTCAATGAACAGTAAGGGTTACATTCAGGATAGTGTTCAGATAATTTACTGGTTTGTTTGAGGTAGGCTGTAATGCTAGTGACTGCTGCAAGACTTAGCTTCGATCCTTGATTTGTGCATCTAGTTGGAAGCTTGGATGCCCGGAACTTAGTGTCCCAAAGAGATTTCAGCATCACAGATGCTTAACTCCCCCCTCCCCCCATTCTTGAAAGCCCTGCATTCCCCAAACAATAAATCAACAAGAGCTTAGCAAACATGCATTATACAACCATCTTATGTCTTATGACCTCATTAAATATGCCTGAAATCTGCTGAGGAGTTTAACTGAGGTGAGAAACTCTATTGGTGAATATGTATAATGAGTTTTATGAAAATCCAAAGGATCTTTGGTGAGTCACCAAGGTGCCTCCAAAGTGCAGTGACCTCTGACCTCATTAAATATGCATGGATTATGCTGGAAAATAAACTTAGGCAAGACATTTTATTGATTAACACAATTTCTGATGATTTTATCAAAATCCTTCATATTCTTCATAAGTTATTGCAGTGACAGTGACCCCTGACCTTATTAAATATGCACGGATTTTGTCTATGGCCTCATATGCCACCATGGGCATGAATAGGATAGGTAGGTAGGTAGGATTTTGTCTATAATCAAACTAAGGCAAGATAATCTGTTGGTAAGTAGTTATGGTGAGTTTGATAAAATTCATCAAAGCCCCAGCAAGTTATCATGGAGACACTAAATGTTAATGAACAGATGGACAGTGGATATACCATAAAACTCCCATCATATGACGGAGAGCAGTAAGTTGCTTTATGTGGCAGCGAACTCTGATAGAAAAGCATGTTGCTCAATTTTTTGCTGACCGTAGCATTCAGCAATGGATAGGTGGGAGTGTGTGGCACATAATTACATAATGTCACCAACCATTCCTTAACATTTCACATTTGATGATTGTGGGAGCATGAAAACACATGTTAATTTGTAACTGAACATTTTCGTTGTAAATTCTGTATATTAGCTCTTAGCATCAGGCTAATAGCGTACTGTTAGATACATTTAGCACCTTTATACTACTAGTATATATGTATAAACTATATTTACGAGTGTATGAGAGGACCCTGTGTTTAAGACGAACCCCAATTTTGAGCCTCAAATTTTGGTACAATTCATTTCAGCATCTTGGAGCTGCCAGCTACTGAGGATCACTATGTCATCATAATGATCACTTTAAAACTGATAATTGATATGGGATCTTATAATATTTGATTTTTTTTTTTTAAATGGTCAGTGGTATATTTATTTATGATTCTACAAGTGAAAACAGGAAAGTTATAGAGAAAGATATGAAGCAGACCAAAACATATATATTAAACATATCAAAGAATGTGTATTACACAGTATTTCAAATGAATATCATAACAGACAGCAGAGGGTTATTTTTAGGGCCCAAATTTGGGTAATAAATTATTTATTGCAAATGTCCAGGCGGTCGCACCCACTAAGAATTAGCAAGTCAAGAGAATCTGTATTACAGGGCATCGACACCTTACACCTTACTCTTTCATAGAAATAAACAATTTCAAAGAAATGTCAGTCTTCTGCAAAATTTGAGGGAGATCACCCCAAACACTCACTGCATATCAGCATCCACATCCCCAAGTGGCTTAAGGTAGACAAGGGACAGCGCACAAAACCAAGGCTACAATGATGCTCTAATTAACCACGCTTCCTCAATTATTATTCCCTGTTAATCTTAAACTATCAAAAATTATTTTTTCCTGGCCTGTCTACAACATTGACAAAGTCGCCAAATTTTCCCACAGAATATATCACGTTTGCGTAAAAGACGTCAGTTAGCAGTTACTATTATATAGATCATTTTCCAATAGGGTATATGCACCAGATCTGGGGTTTTGTTTTAAATTGTGAGGAAATTCGTCATATTTATATCCTGCAGAAACATGGTTCCTTTCTTGAACTCTGTTGACCTGTTATAATACATTCATTTCTTGACATAGCCCAATACTACAAGCTTGACAAACATTGAATTTCACAACACCTTAAGAAAAACCGCTTCATATTTATAATGATTACGCTCTATTGGTTGTCTTGTAATCAAAGTGCCATGTGCGAGTCTCCGTGTATGTCAGTGTGCATTGTGAAAGCCAGCTGACAGCGTCCCAATTCACTGAACATTTTAGGATATAAAATTGGCACCATGTGAAAAAATCATCCTTGTTTTGATATGCATATTTGGTGCTACTGGATGGCATATCAGTATTCTCCACTAGAAATTCTGATAGGGTGGTGGTATGAGCAGTGGAACCAGGCCTGGTGCCTACGTGTTACGCATCATGCAATTTTTTATTGTCTGATTAAAAATTTTGCATGTAATAAAATGTATGTAAGAACATTAAGAGCAAGAGGAAGGGCATGTGTAATTTATTTGTATGAGTTGTCATAAGAACAACCAATAAAATGCAAATATAGAAATTTATTGTATCATCAAAACTTAAAGACCAGGTGTTATGGCAGCACACTGAGTGAATATACCTTCCTAGGAGCCACAGTCAGAATATGTATCAATGTTAACTAATATCTATGCCAACAGGCATTGTGTTATTCAAAAGGCCTACAGGCCTAATGCGAAACTGTGCAATGGGTTTACACCAGGTATAATGCTTCAATGCTGGACCATTACTTTTCAAAAACATGTGTAACATGTATATGAACAATGCAAGTACTAAACACTTTGAACAAGAAACAATTACACAAACATCACTGCTGAAATTCTGGCATGGGTGCACCCAACACAAAAATTATTGTAACTGGCACCAACAGTTTTGTACACAACAAAGAATACATACATATGCCAAATGTCAGGCTGATATGTCAAATCCCTCCTGCGAAATAAGCAGGGACACACACTGTGCAAAATTATTGTAGGTGGCGCCATCAATCTTGTACACAATAAAGCTACCTAATATGTATAAATATGCCCAATTTCAGGCTGATGTATCAAATTCTTTTGTAGAAATAAGCAAGCACAGGTGGCAACACCTGTCTTGTAAATGAGAAAGCCATCAAAGACACATAGACAGGTCAAAATATCAGGCTAAAACATCAAACTTTCCTTGAGTTTGATGCACAAGGCTGACCAAGCTTAGACGAGTAAGGCAGTTGCCCCTGAGTGACCTTTGACAAATTGGTGGCTCAAGCTACTGCACTAAGTGAACTCTTGACCAGCACCTGACTAGACTGAGTGAACTTTTGACCTGAACCTGGCTGCACTGAGTGAACTCTTGACCTGTTGCATATCTGACACAGCTGGCAGTCTGTCAAAGCTATAAATAGATCCAGGCTGAACCTTGGTGCCAAATCTGATATAGTGAGCAGTCTGCCAAAGCTATAAATAGAATGCAGCTACTGCACTGAGTGAACTCTTGACCTATACCTGGGTGCACTTCTTCCAATCCTGGCACTGTGCCAAAACTATTTATAGAGCTGACATCATCTTGGCAAATGGCCAACATCAAGGCACTGGCAATCTGCCAATGGTAATACAAGTGCTACCATCTATTCACAAAAGTGGTCCCTACTTGAAATATCTTTGAAATAAATTTTCCCAATACAAATTGCTTTTAGCTGATTTTTTATAAAAAATACAGGAAAATATGAAAAATTATTACAGATGCATACTGAATGCAAAATTTTATTACAGATACATCTTATTGATGGCAAATTCTTGGATTAAGTTGAGTATGGATACCAATCATTTATAATCCATGTACAGTCGTCTTTATATAGCCACAGAGAGCTGAATATCCATGATTGTAACATTGCCAGGTATGATGAATAATTTAAATCATAAATTAATTTTTTTTAAAAGCTTTTAAAAATCATTCTTGTCAATATTTACCGAGGATAACCTGAAATCTAAATGTCTAGTGGCATGAGGTAATAGCTGCTGATAAACTGGTGCCAGGCTAGATGTAACCGCATCACACAGCTTACATATATGGTAAAATGACTCAATTCAATCTCCATGATTCAGCCAAAAATCATTCATGTGGAACCATTAAAGACAATTATTATTCAAATTATTGTGGAGATTATTCTTGTAAAATATTAAACAAACTGGCTTCAGTGGCATCAGTGGAAAAACAATTTACAGGTTTATAACTCATACAGGAAGATACAGCAAACTGGCTAAGTTAAGCTTCCCGTAACTCAGCATAAAATTACAGAACCAAATCCATTTGAACAAATTTGAATTATCAACATCTGAGGATAATTAATGTGTAAGATTTAAGAATTTGGACCAGTGGTTTTGAGAAGAAGATCTTTGTAGCCACTGAGCTAAAATGGGCTGTTTTGGCATATGACTAAATTCAGCTTCCCATAACTCACCCAAAAGTCACTAAGCAGAGACCATTTGAACAAACTAAAGAAAGCACTATCCCAGGATCATTTCTGTGCGATATTAATCAATTTGGCCATATGTTTTCAGAGAAGAAGTTTTTGTAGCCCTCAGTGTGATACAGGCACTAATGACCCCGTACAAAAATGGCCAATGCAGGTGGCGCCACCAATACCTCAATTTCAGATATGACTCATGTGACCAACATTGCATGCATAAAATTTGGTGATGATAGATCCAGCCGTTTCTGAGATTGAAATTTTAATATGCTTTTTTGGACAGATGACTAAGTTCAACCTCCTGTAACTAGGCCAAAATCTCCGAACTGGAACCATTCGAACAAATTTGAGAGAGATTGTTCCATGGATCATTTCTGAGTAATAACTAACAGTTTTGCTGGACAGTTTTGGAGAGGAAGATTTTTAAAGCTTTTTTAGCTTTTTCCCTACAAAATCTATGAAAATGCAGTTAGAGAAAAATAAACAAAATCCGATAGAGTTTTTTAGATGACTGATTATTTGCCAAAAATTTTGTTGATGCCAGCTCCTGCCGTTTTTGAAATAGCTATGGTTAACATACAATCGACCCTCTACGAACGACGCATTGACACACGATGCCGCAACATCACATAAGCTCACAGGTTTACTAAAAAGCAATTAGGGAACCTACAGTGTGCTGCCTTATACCCAGCCAGTAACCTGATGTCATGGCTGTGATGATAAGATCCCAGCACTGACACCAGCTTCCAGGCTATCAGTCACTCAGCAAGACCCTATGCAGGGTTGGTCTGTAAGGCCAGTCCTCACTACCCCTGACCACTGTATGTCTGGCAGGGACAGAGAAAGGGTGGTGAGGACAGATGAAAGAGTGGCGGGTAGCTTTAGTTAAAGGGTGGCCGTGAGAAATGATATGGTAGCGGTGCGCTAGGCTTAATTGGCTAGTGGAGAACCCTGCCAAGATCCAAGGATTCCTTGCGCCAGCACTGTATCACACTCAGATAAAGCCAGGGCTTTGGGATCTTGAGTACGGTAGATGGGTTAGCCCGGCACGCTGTCAGCGGCATGGACAATTATATCACTGCATACATGTTTCAAGTGGATTGCCAAGATATTTTTGGCAAAAAAATACATTAAAACTTAAATATTTTCAGGATTGGGAATTACATTTCAGTCTGTCAGTTCTGCGATTCCGTCCACAATCGCAGAAAATCACTGGCTCTACTGCCAGAAGGGCTTTCATATATTGATTCCATTAAATCCCTGTACCAATGCGGCAAGGGCAATCCTTTTCTTATCAATTATTTAACTATGTGCACATCTAAGTCTGATGTATAAAAGATCAATTCAAACAAAAACAAAGCACTGTAATGTTCTTTACTGAGTCTATAATACCATCATACAGACATGATCACCGATAAACAAGGTGTCCAGTTCAACTGAGGTAATAATGCAAATTTCCGTAAATTATCCTTGGCCGCCCAGAGGTTGCTAAAAAAAACTTGTACTCTTGTATATGACAGCCCCCCTTCTTTGCTAAATATGCAAAACTGCCCATCTAAATCTGATGAATGAATGATCAATTCAAACAAAAACAAAGCATTGTAATATTCTTTATTGGGTGTATAATACCATCATATGGACATGATCACTGATATTCATGTTGTCAATGTCCAGTTGGACTGACATTATAATGCTAATTGCCGTAAATTATACATGGCAGCCCTGAGGTCGCTGAAAAAAAGTTGTACCCTTGTATATGACGGCCCTCTTCTTTGCCAAATATTTTGGGATAAAATTTATTGTCCTGTACATGAGTAAATATATATATATATATATATATATATATATATATATATATATATATATATATATATACATACACAGCCCCAATGCCCCTATGATATATACATATTTGAAATCCTCAGTATAATTTCTAGACAAGATTTATACATATGAAAGTTTCATTTCCATTTATATGGGTCTGAAGCTTTTAAGATTCAAAGCGACAGCTTACCTGTCAGGTGTGGGCTGGTGATGGTGACAGGCACAAGGACTGATAACCAGCATAGCTGCAGACAAATCTTCATCATTCACACCTTAAGGGACAACTACAATTAACATTTAAATAATGATTAAGTATGCAGGATAAGGAAATATCTATTATATTGTGCTGTGCCATGGGAATCTGGCAACAGAATCCCAATGACCAGAAGGCCAGACGGATGACAACAGAGCACCATACCTTTACCTCAATTGACCTTCCCTCTAAAATAACCCTCTAAAATACACTTTTACCTGCAACACATTGAGAAACTTAACTGCACTAACCGGAATGCAGAAAACTCTAGATCTGGATAGCATAGTTGTTCTGGCATAAAAAAGGCAACAAATAATAATAGAAATTTAGTCTAGACAGATAAACTTAAAGGAGCAGATTGAAGGCCGACCGTACTGGAATGCACCAGCAGAGATTGTTGAACAATCCAGATCATGTGGTACCACTGACATAAGTGGAGAAAGAATTTTGCTATGTGTGATGCAGTCATGGCTAAGGCACCACACGCAAAGATGTCACACATCAAGGCAAAAGTGATGTTCAAGAGCAATAATTTGCCAATAAAACATGACCTTGGCTGGTATCACAGGAAGTTAATATGAAAGCTGAAAAAACAACCTTAGCAATGAGGTAGCAAGAGATACTATTGGCCAAGAAAAAGAATGTTCAAAACAGGTAGTACAGCAAATAACACAGAAACTGAGAGAAAACAGGAAACTTGTATTAAAAAAATAAGATAGAGACAGGGAGAAATACAAGAACTAGCTCGAGACAGTGTATTCAAATGGAGGCCTATGGAAGACACACTGAGAGGTAGAAACGAAAACAAAAGGTCTAACAAAGACAGGCCATTACAGCATTTTGGATACACATAACACATGACTGATGATGTGAAATATAAATATATATATGAAATACACATATAATGAAATAACAAACCAACACAAGATTGTCATTGTGATTAAGTGTTTATTATATATCTCATGAACACTAGGTCCATTAACTGAATAGATATGCACATTACAGCTCAATTGGTCATTTGGTTTATTTATTTATATATATATATATATATATATATATATATATATATATATATATATATATATATATATATATATATATATATATATGTGTCAAGGCCCAGATCACGACCTGGACAGATCTTAGAACTGTCCAGCCCAAATTGCGATCGCAGTTCAGGCCGGCCCAAACTGTGATCGCAATCCAGGCTGGCCAGATCTTAGATCCGTCCAGCCTAGATTGCGATCGCAGTTTAGTCCGGCCCAGATTGTGATCCTGTCTTTCTTGCTTCAGGATCGCAATCTGGCTGGACAGATCTTAGAACTGTCCAGCCGAGATTGCGATCCTAAACTTGACCAGCCCATATTGCGATCCATGCTTTTACTATTACAGGAGTGAAACATCGGATGTTTTACCAACTCATTTGGTATTGCATGGTACCATTTTCCCATAATAAATACAATTATAATACAAATAGGTAAATGCAAAAAAAGCTGTTTCTTGTAAATGTAAAAAAACAAGGGACCCATGGGTCACGGCGCTCAGCTGATCGTGATTGGACTATAAATGTTTCTCCACTGTGATACTATATCAAGTCGATAAAGCTTATGAATATCATGTACATGTTAGGCTATTATAAAGGAATGTAATGTAATATGTGAGTAAATGATAAATGAAATTACCTGACTGATGGATTAATAGAGTCAAATAAAGTGGTTTATTTTTTATTTATTTAGGAGGGGTTGAAAATTGTGATATATTTGAGCAAATATGAATGCAATGACAGCAGTAATAAGCAGTAGTAGAATGATGATAAGGCTATTTGTTGAAGGATCTAAAGTGTATGGTAGTCTGCAAGCGTTCAATTTGACAGATATGATGTTATGATTAACTATGCTGATGAAGTGATTTATGAATATGTGACTGTATGACACAATATCTCTTTAGTCTTGACAAGGTACATTATTGTGATGCCCACTATGTCTACATATTACACAATATTGACATAATTTCTGGCATGTACATAGGTACCTATGGACGAATAGTTATACAAAATATTAAAGTATGAATATATCTGATTCATCTTGTTCTTGCTTACTGAGGCTGACTTTGGGATGGGGTTCGGAGAAGGGAAAAGTGAGGGCAGCACGAAGGTGGATGTAGAAATATTCTATTGTAATGTTTTTCATTTATATAAGAATATGAAAAGCTAAGAGGAAAGGGGCCCTCCTACTTGGTTATAGTAAAGTTCTAAATATATGATTGCAAACTAATACTCTGACAAGACTGTCATGAAGAAAAACAGTAAAAGTTTTGAGATACTGTGTTGCATACAAAAATTTATAGTTGGACAGGCAAGTGAACAGAATGGACTAATACCTTTATTTCACTTTCAAGAGAATAATGCATTTAAGTTTAAATATAATCCTATTTTTTTAAGCAGATCCACTTTTTCCATTAAGAAGTTTTTATCTGAATCATTTTTTTTATTTACAGGTTTATAAATTTTTAATTAAAAAACCTGAAAATAAAAGTTAAAATATTAGAATTGTTGCAAAAGTTGCAATCATTTTATATACAAAGTAAAAAACATTGGGTCATATTATGCATACACATATATTTTATTATTTTTAAATCATAAATGTTTAAACTGATTTTAAAAGAAAATAATGCCACAACATGGCATCTACAAGAATATTCCTTGAATCACTATTAAAAAGTTTTGCACATTGGAGTTTTCAGGACATGCTTAATTTTATTCACCAAAATAAAATAAAAGTAAATTTGATAAAATAAAACATCTTTTCAAATAAAGTATACACACTGTTGGTTGAATGAGGGACAAACAATATCATTGTGCTAATTACTATCCCAGTTTTAATTAATTACTGGAATTAATAGTCAATTTCACACCTGGTGAAGTTTTTACTCTTCTGAAGTAAGGAATTACTTATCTCATGAACATCCACACTTTCACAGCAATACACCACTTTGTGGACACAATTAAATGTACACTTTAATCATTGTTACCCTGGTGGTACAATACAAAATCTAAAATGTAGCATGTCCAAGAATAAAATAAAATACAGAAAAATTATAACATTCATCTAGTTTATGCACCAGCTGGGGGGGGGGGGGGGATAAGTGCAGGGCAAAGGGGAAGCCTGCTAGTAGTGGCCAAGCTGGGCCAAGGTAAGCTGCCTGGGGTGGTTTACATAATGCAAGTGAAGGCTGTACTACTAGGTGGGCTAGATGTAAACAACACTTGACATGGTGTATGAAAACATGAATAAAAGCTATTCATTCCAATCAATTTCTTTTGAATGTTCAGATTTTAAAAGATTAAATCCTTATGCATATATGCTGGGAAAATTAAATCAACAGTGCCAAAGTTGGACAAAATTTAAGGTATTGATTTTTTATTTATGCTAATAACTTGAAAAATTTGCAAAATTCAGATCTAATTTTGGGTAAACAATTGAATCTTGATTAAATAAAGTTATATTCCTGAAAAAAAGTCTCTAGGTTCAGCAATTCTCATGTTAGGTGAGTATATATATTTCCTGATTTTTTTTAAAATTCCATTATGTTTTGGCCCATAACTTCAAAATAATACCCAATACTGACCTAATTTTTGGTATGTTCATAGAAAATGTATAAAAGAATGTGATTACTAAATACAATCAAAAACAGATCAGTGGTTTTGATATTAGGCAGCCTTGAAGTGTAACAATGGCTTTTTTTTATGGAAAACAGAGTTTTTTTCCTTAATATCTCGAAGGAACAAAGTCCTAATGACCCAATTTTCGGTATGGTAGGAGATTTTGGGGACATCTAAAATTATGTCAACAGCCTGGGGAGCATAGAGATGTGCACTGAATGACCTACAGTCATCAAAGTGCACTGCCTGAGAACGTAAGGGAATACAACAAGAGCCTCAAAAAAATTCAATAACTAGCCTAATTTTGCAGCTTTTATTTTCAAATTTCAGATTTTTACAGATTAAATCCTTATGTATACATGGTGTGAAAATTAAACTCACAGTACTTACAGGAAAAAAACGTGCCATGGCCAAAGTTGGGCAAAATTTAAGGTACCAATTTTATATTTTTGCCAATATTTAAAAAAATTTAACAAATTTTGATCTAATTTTTGGTATACAATTAAATTTTTATTAATTAAAGTTGTATCACTGAAAAAAAAGTCCCTACCTTTAACACTTTTGGTCTTAAGTGACCAAATATCTTCCTGATTTTTTTACAAAGTCCATTATGTTTGGGCCCATGTTTTGATATTAGGCAGTCCTGAAGTGTGAAAATAGATTTCTAATAAAAAATTGAGGTTTTTCCTTAATATCTCAAAGGAACGAAGTCCTATTGACCCAATTTTTGGCATGGTAGGAGATTATGGGGACATCTAACTGTATGCTGAAATTCAGATTCGTAGGTCCAACGGTGTCGAAACGTGCCAGTCAGACGGACATCCAGACGGACAGACGGACGGACGGACGGACAGACAGACGGACGGACGACGGACAATGGACCATGACTATAGCTCAGATGACTTATAGTCAGCTGAGCTAAAAATGAAACGACTAGGCTGTTTCAAAAATGCAAAACCCATGTAAGTCATCAATCCCAAGTAATTATTATGAACTTAACCTTGAGGCTATCATCTAAATATTATACTTTCAGCCATCATGTATCTTTAAAAATATAAATATATTTTTATAAACCTTAATAGTATGTATTATATATTTGTTACCAGTAGCTGTTCTGTTTGACTCATTATTGGATTTGGTCTGATTAATTAGTTACCTATTCATGGTGCCTGGAATCCTGTGATCTTTCCATGTGCTTGAATAAACTGACTGATTGATACCATGTTTACTGTTGTTATTTGTTCAAACAGCTTAATAAACATTATGCTATATAAATTATTTAGTTTTCCTTTTTTTTCATAGTTAGTAAATTTTAAACATGAATGTTTTAGTAAGCATGGATTAAGTTAGTGATGTATTCAGGGAGTGCAGTAAAATGTACTTAAATTTTAAAGTTTTAAATGACTTGGCTTACTTTTTGCAGGTACTTAGATGGACTTTTGTTGTGTACTGTGATAGATTGACATTGCTTGACATACAAGTGTGCTATTGAAGTTGTTTTTTAAATGTTTTTTATGTAACACAGTTTTATAAGTATGATCAAATGAATTTTGATTTTAAATTACTTAACTTTTTTTATGAATATGTATTTATTATGGGGAAATGGTACCATGCAATACTAAGTGAATTGGTAAAACATCTGATGTTCAACTCCTACATGTGATAGTAAAAGCATGAATCGCAATATGGACTGGTCAAGTTTAGGATCGCATTCTGGGCTGGACAGATCTAAGATCTGTCCAGCCAGATTGCGATCCTGAAGCAAGAAAGTCAGGATCGCAATCTGGGCCGGACTAAACTGTGATCGCAATCTAGGCTGGACGGATCTAAGATCTGGCCAGTCTGGATTGCGATCGCAGTTGGCCAGGATCTTAGATCTTAGATCTGTCCAGCCTATATTGCGATCGCAGTTTAGTCCGGCCCAGATTGCGATCTTGTCTTTCTTGCTTCAGAATCGCAATCTGGACTGGACAGATCTAAGATCTGTCCAGTCAAGATTGCGATCCTAAACTTGACCAGCCCATATTGCGATCCATGCGATCCAAGTGTTTCAGCTTGTAAATTTATAGTTATTTTAAAATTTAAAAAGAGTAAAATATGTCAAAATTTTAAAATTTTACTCAGACAAGTACTGATTAAATATGTCCATATGTTTCACTAATAATATTAAGACTCGTGGCTGTATCAGCTGTCACAAGACTATGTAAATAATCAAAATCTGTATTGCTGGTTCCTCAAATTATGTTAATAAAATTAAACTTGCCCATCTCAAGTTTTCTCCTTGTACAATTTATAGGGTGTTCTTATGCTTGAGTTATTTTTTATTCTTATAATGGTTTCATAGCTGAGATTTCTTTTAAATTTTTTTTACAATTTTTAAAATAAAAATATTTAAATATGATAAAAAATTAGACCTTAGACAAGTTCTCGTTATGATTTCTGTAATGTTGATAATTGTCATAAGACTTTTGCTATGTCTAGTGCTTAGATTGATGTGAAAGTAGTCCAAAGTGAATATAATAGTTTTATGTTTAAATATAAATTAAAGCCATAAAACCAGGTACTTATGATCATTATGATCATACTTAAGATCAATTTGTAAAATTTGTAAATTCTGGATTCTCAAGAACTTTGTTTTGCTGAAACTGAATAAATACCAGACATGATAAGAATACTTTGCAAATATATTTGAATGCAAATATGAATATATGTACTCCATAATTTCATGCATAAAAATAGGAATACAGGTATAAATGAAAGTATTTGAATACAAATGCAAATACTTTCAAAATGTAATCATGAATGTTTTCATGAATATATTCTATAATATTATTATAATAATCATTTATTTCAATTATATTATTAAAAGATCTTTTCATATGATGCTGTTATTATTTTTAATTTAAATTATATTTGACACAATATTTGTTATTAATTTATAATAAATAGTTATATTATTTAAGTTTTATTCTTGGGTAGGAATAACCAGTAATTATTAAATAAAAGTTCTCATTTGTAAAAATCAGAATTACCATGACTGATAATGGACAGGTTTTTTCAAATAATTCTACTGCAATGTAGATAAAGTTATATGGCCAAGTCAAAACCTATGTGAAAACAGCACACCATTCCAACTGTATATAATATAAATGACATCAATCCTCTTCCCTGTCTCCAAGGATATTATCATAATCTTACATAACTTGAGTTAAACACCATCAGCTCATAATGCAGCTTATATTACCACACAAAACCTGCACTTGCCTACCTCCTCTTTCAAATCATATTTTGTGAGCATATAAAACCCATGGGTTCCTTGTTACCTTTTTTCAACAACCATGCAATACTAAATGAGTTGGTGAAACATCCCATGTTTAACTCCTGTGATATGAAGGAGTGAAAATTGCCTTTCTGTATTATAATTGTATTTATTATGCGAAAATGGTACAATGCAATACCAAATGAGTTGGTAAAACAACCAATGTTTCACTCCTGTGATCGTAAAAGCATGGATGGCAATATGGGCTGGTCAAGTTTAGGATCGCAATCTTGGCTGGACTGATCTTAGATCTGTCCAGACCAGATTGCAATCCTGAAGCAAGAAAGACAGGATCACAGTCTGGGCCGGACTTAACTGCGATCGCAATCTAGGCTGGACAGATCTAAGATCTGGCCAGCCTGGATTGCGATCGCAGTTTGGGCCGGCCTGATCTGCGATCGCAATTTGGGCTGGACAGATCTAAGATCCGTCCAGATCCTGATCTGGGCCTTGACATATATATATATATATATATATATATATATATATTGTGTAATATACAATTATTGTAAATATTGTGTTTGTCACATGTGTGAGTATGCTTTGACATATTAAGGTATTATATTAATATATATATAAATTTTTGAAAAAAAATATTATTTCAAGGAACACAATATATTCTAGTGTATTATATAAAATAATGATTTAATAGTGAAAGTAAAATGCTTCTTTGTGGATCATAATGTACCAATTCACTTGGGGATACTAATAAGGGCTATCACAGGGTCTACTGGGTGTTACATAATAGGGGGCGTGGCACATCCATGCTGGTACAGATGACAGGTTTTTCTGGAAGGCTGGGCCTAATCAGGCTGTGCTCTAGATATATAAAATGTTATATCTTCAGAATGAAAATATAAGTGAATAAGTAACCCACCGTCTGATTCCTGAAATTAAATATTATTAATTGATATAATTTATTGTAAGATACAAGGATTTTGGATTTTTATGTATTATACCTAATGTAGATTAAGTCCTGTATGTACACTGTATGCAAAAACATCACACTAAGACTGAGACATCACATTTAAAGTGCTGTATAATAAAATGCCACTTACTACTGGTTCGGTTGTAAGAATGGCGTTTTGATGTTCATCCAAGTATTTCAAGTCCAGATAAACGCCTGTAATAAAACCAACGCTGTGTTTGTTTGCTTGATTGTTGCGTGAATTATGGTCAGCTACCAACAGTGTTTACCACTTACGACGTTCCATTGATAATGATCAACAAACTGGATGACACATATGGTGCATTATCTGCCAGGCAGCAACATTACAATACAAGGTGCTGTTAAACGTTACATTCACGCCCCTCTCGGTATATCAGGGTATAGCCTACTATGAACTTCAGGGGGCTAAGAACAAGTGAACTCAAAGTTTTTATGCAGAAAAACGTGGTTTCTCGCCTATTAGACACACAACTAGTGAACCTACATTTTTGTTTTTACGAATTTCCACGTTTCTGCCAGTGTACCCAGTTTTTCTCCCACTCCCAGTTATGGTCAACAGTGCAGTGAGCGATATACGGGAGTTTTTGCAAAAATAAGTTCTCAGCCTTAGGTGAAGTTTGGATACTGCATCTGCGCTGTACACAAGGGAAAAGTTACATAACAACTGATAAAGCATACAGACCTGTTATCATTTTGAGGATGGTCACAGTCCAGCGCGTTATCTGGTTATCGCAAGATTAAATGGCGAGCAGACAAAGCCTATTTTCAATGTAACGTCACTAGAGGTCGTCACCGAAGGTGGGACCCTGGAACATGACTTGGTTATCTGTAAACACACAAGATGTCGCTTTCATCGATAACACCGCTTAAAATTTCACACACCCGCACTTTTATTATTCTTTAATATAAGGATTAACGTATATTTATGTAAGAATAAGGCTATATATAAGGCTATAGAGTGTGATGACTAATATATGTGATATGTAATGACCAAAAATGCTCAAAAATGGCTTGTTTTCTTGGCGACGTCATCAACGTCATGCATAACCGTAAACGTAATGGCAAAAGATGAACATTTTAGCAAAAAAAAAAAAAAAAAAAAAACAAACAAGGGACCCATGGGTCACATCGCTCAGCTGAATTTTGGAAAATATTAGTAACTGCAAAATATTTTTATTTCTTTTGGTTTTTCATGTATATTATCATTAGAAAAGCTATGAGAAAATGGCCCTGCTAATTTGAAACTCTGTAAATTATAGAATAATGGACATGAGCTAAACCATTTAGTGATGCACCAAGGGAACAAATAGGCTACGGTAAGTGTTATATTAAAGTAACATTTCATAAACAAATAATATGTGAAGGTAATTAAGTTTTCAAAAGTAAATATATGGCCATATGAGTTAAAAATTAATCCAACAAAGTTTGACCAATATTCCTAATTTTAATACTTAGTTAACAGTGTTATTCACACCTAGGCCCTGCCAACATTAAGAGATATGAATGAAATGCTACAAAGTATTTATATCTTTTTTAATCTTGTCAGTTAGCACTTACATTAGATCCTAATATTTTATCACATTTGAATATTAGGATTAAATTCCTGAATTTTTTTTCTTTAAAACAATCAAAATTGTCCAAGTCTCATCAAAAAGAATTTATTTAACATTAAAATTATAAGATTCATCTTTTTTATTAGTTGTATTGAGGGAGTGGGTGGGGGGAGGGGTCTCCGTTGTTACTGCTCGTTGCTGAAAAAAATGTTAATTTTAAGATTCATCTAGTTCATAGTACAGGTCTGTCAACAGAATGGGGGTGGGGTGGGGGGGGGGGGAGGGGGGTAGGGGTTGCCAGAGAAAAAGGCTCCCTATGGTATGGTATTAACTGCAGACAGCCTGATCAAGCTCAACTCAGTGGAGAGAGCTGCACTGAATGACCTACAGTCACCAAAGTGGACTGCTTGACAATGTAAGGGAATACATCAAGAGCCTCCAAAATAAATTCAACTAGAATACGGGTAGTCGACAAGCGACTACGTGTATCCGCCTAAATCAGAGTGGAACGGGTGAAGTGAGGCATGGATTAAGTGGCAAGGGGAAATAGAGTGAAGTGTTGCATATTAGCATGGATGTCTGCGGCCAAATTGTGTATGAAGGTTGCCCCCCCCCCCCCCCCCCCACCAGAAAATCCAGAAAGCCATCCAAGTTGTATACATATGCAAAATTTAAGGCAGATAAGTCAAACCACTACATGTATATGAGTGATTTTAGCCCGTGCCAGACAATCAGATGGACGCTGAGCAAAAATGGTTGCAGGTGATGCCACCAGTTTTGCGTATGATAAAGAGATATGTGAGAACTATACACATGCAAAACTTTGGCCTAATCGGTCAAACGGTTCCCAAGATATGAGCTTGGAGGTCTGCTGCATAAACTAGAATGCAGGTGGCGCCACCTGTCATAAAATCAAGAGAGCTGTCGGGGATGTATAAACCTGCAAAATTTTAGCCAGATATGTCAAACCACTGCCGAGATATGAGTGATTTTATCCCATGGCAGACAAACAGACAGGAGCTGTGCAAAAATGGCTGCAGGTGGCGCCACCAGTTTTGCGTATGATAAAGAGCTATGTGAGATCTATACACATGCAAAATTTTGGCCAAATCGGTCAAACGGTTCCCGAGATATGAGCTTGGATGTCTGCAGCGTAAACGTGAATGTAGGTGGCGCCACCTGTCATAAAATCAGAAAAGCTATCCAGGATGTATACGCATGCCGAATTTCAGGTGAATTAGTCAAGTCACTGCAGAGATATGAGGGATTTTAACCCAAGGCAGACAAACAGATGGACACTGTGTAAACATGGTTGCAGGTGGCGCCACCATTTTTTTTTTGTGTATGTTATAAAGCTCTCCAAGGGCTACATTTGTGCAAAAAAATTTCCTGATCGGTCAAACGGTTCCCGAGATATGAGCTTGGATGTCTGCAGCGTAGACGTGAATGTAGGTGGCGCCACCTGTCATAAAATCAGAAAAGCTATCCAGGATGTATACGCATGCCGAATTTTAGGTGAATTAGTCAAGTCACTGCAGAGATATGAGTGATTTTAACCCAAGGCAGACGAACAGATGGACACTGTGCAAACATGGTTGCAGGTGGCGCCACCATTTTTTGTGTATGTTATAAAGCTCTCCAAGGGCTACATTTGTGCAAAAAAAATTTCCTGATCCGTCGAACGGTTCCCGAGATATGTGGGTTTATGTGTGGAAACAGACGCACAAACGGACGCAGAGCTCAGAGGAAAGGTCAGAGGTCAAAACAAAATCGGGGCGCAGCAGTTCACATGTGACCCGAACATAATCCCGGGTTTCGTAAAATTCCGCCCAGCGGTTACGGAGGAGTTCTCCGGACACCTACGCGGCGGCGGCGGCGGCGGCGGCGTGCAGCTGAAAACATAGTATCCGGAAAACTCTGTTTTGGCGGATACAATTACTAGCCTAATTTTGCGGCTTTTATTTTCAAATTTCAGATTTAAACAGATTAAATCCTTATGTGTACATGCTGTGAAAATTAAATCCACAGTACTTACAGGAAAAAAACGTGCCGTGGCCAAAGTTGGGCAAAATTTAAGGTACCAATTTTATATTTTTGCCAATATTTAAAAAATATTAACAGATTTTCATCCAATTTTTGGTATACAATTAAATTTTGATTAATTAAAGTTCTATTACTGAAAAAAAGTCCCTACCTTTAACACTTTTGGTCTTAAGTGACCAAAAATCTTTCCTGATTTTTTTACAAAGTCCATTATGTTTCGGCCCATAACTTTTTTAAATTAAATAATACTGACTTAATTTCTGGCATGTACATAGGAACTATAGAGAGGAATATTTATGGTAAATATGAAGAAAACCAGATGAGTGGTTTTGATATTAGGCAGTCCTGAAGTGTGAAAATAGATTTCTAATAAAAAATTGAGGTTTTTCCTTAATATCTCGAAGGAGCGAAGTCCTATTGACCCAATTTCAAGCATAGTAGGAGATTTTGGGGACATCTGATTCGTAGGTCCAATGGTGTTAAAACGTGCCAGTCTTACGGACGGACATCCGGACGGCAAGACGGACGGACGGACAGACGGACGGACGACGGACAATGGACCACGACTATAGCTCAGATGACTTATAGTCAGCTGAGCAAAATTTCCTCCAAAATACACAATGACCCTATAGGCAGGAATAGGGTTTATCAACAAGATCTAGATACAACTAGGGTATCTGGGGAGAGTGGAAATAAGGGATGCTTATTTCCAATCCCCCATATGATAAAGACCGGTATAGTCTTAAGTATTTAGGCAGTCACCGTGAACAAAATTTTGTGTTCATTCTTTCCAGTTATCAATTGGTTATAATAAAGGTAGTCTAAAATATTGCTTTTTTTTTTAGAAAATCCTTTTTCATGTACTTCTTTAGAAGCATTTGGTATACATAGTTATACATTTAGATTCTTTAATCAATAAGGTTTTTTTTTCAGTTATAATATTAAAATGCATTTCATTTAAATGCTTTAAACATATAATTAAAGTTAAAAACATTGATGATTTGCAGAGTAGGCCCTAACACCTGAAAGTTAAATTACATTTATATTATCCGAAGACATGTATATAAATTTATATTCTTCTGCAGTGCCTGATAAATTTTGTTGAACTAGTTGGAAATTTATATGTTGATCATAAGAACTACCTTAAGTAGCGCATGAAGGGTGAGGAAGATTTAGACAACTCTTGATTCCTGGCTGAGTCCTTATCAGTTAATAGGTGGCACCTCATCAGTGAGCACTCGTTTTGTGTCCATATGTTCACACTGGTGCTATCAGCTCTCTGCTCAGGATACCAGGTAAAGTCAAGACAGTTAAACTGGACTGGCACCAGCTACCCTTGTAGCATGTCAATACTTTACCATACCACGGATTTCATCTTGAACATTTAAATGATGTAACTGTGGTGTCAAAATAGGTAAATATTACAAGAACTTTGATTAATAAAAAGCTAAAACTATAAATGCAACATATTATGCTATAAGACTATTGTTACTGTACCGATATTTACGCATCTCAAAGATATAAGACCAGAAACATTCATTTTTTTTATTATGAATTATAATATTCTTCAATGTTATCCTACTGAACTGCTGTTAATGAATTTCTTTTCTAACAAACACTGATTTATTCTATCTTACATGAGGAGTGGTAACACCCAAGGGGGAGTGGATATAAGCTTATCCTAAAATTAAACTGATATAATTATACCGTGTATACGTAGGCCTACTGGTGAGAAGTAGAACATCTTTTGTTTGCCCTAAACTTTCGAATCTATTTTTAGTAGAAAACGAGAAATTTCGTTTAGCCCTTTATAAATGAATACATAATAATCCGAAATAGAAGGTTTGGTAATGATGATGCAATGATTTCGCATAGTTTTTAATAATAAAAATATTGGCGCAAGATAAAGTCAATTAGAAAAAAAATACGTGTCGCACAAGACTCACCGGATATTGTGGTTATAGCGGAAGTTAAAACTATGGACTGCAGATATGAGATATATTTAGCGATCTGATAAGCATGATAAGCACTAGAGGAAAATCCCCACTAGTATAAATGATGCCAAATTATATGAACTACCCACACATTGACTGACATAAAACATTTGCAGCAAGTTGGCAAGTGTTTCCAAAGAATAACAGCATAACAGGGGAAGGGGGGGGGGGGGGTAGGGGGGGGGGGGGGGATGGTTTGGTGGGTGGGAGGTTGTACCAGGGTTATATAATACAAATGTCGTGTATATATATTAGTGGTGGGAGTCGGTTCCTTTTTCATAATCGATCATTGGTTTGAGCAAACCGATCGATGATCGATTAATAATCGATTCAGACAAATATAAAGAATCATGCAGTTTTCTGTGAAATTGTACTTTCTTAACAAAGCCCGCATGTCTCAGTAATTCTACCTCAAGAACAAATTTTTTTGTCATTTTTTTATATTTTCCTATTATTAGTAAAATATGCTTTTAAAAAGTTTAATTTTAATTATTTATAATAATCAAGAATTAAACCACAATCCAGGACATCTACTTGCTGCACAGACCCGGAGAATTTATGGAGCATTTTAACGCCATACCGCCCATATTGTGCAATGTACATCTCGTTACAAAACTCCCCGCTAATTCTGCAGCTCCCTGCCAGTTCACAGAGGTTTATTACGTCCTCCGTTCTCGATTTACCGTGGTAAACTCAGTTACATACGGAAGTTATTTGGGAACACTGACTCATTATCATGATTATGATGTAATCGATAGTTGGCTTTGGTAATCGAGCGCTTGAAAGTGGCAGCAAACCGACTGACTTTCGATAAGACTCGATGATCGGCCCACCATATCTATGGAAATGGTATACACAGAAATGTCGGTTCACTGACGGTGGGAATCGAACCCACGATCTTCCGATATATATATATATATATATATATATATATATATATATATATATATATATATATATATATATATATATATATATATAAACAGGAAATTGATATTTCAGTATTCATTAGTTAACAAAAAAAGGGGAAAAAACCCTTACCTACTCCCCCGAATCCCCCCACCCCCCATCCTTGAAGATTAATCGACATCGACCACATTGAATGGTTCTTTAGTTAATGTATTATGCACGAAATATATTTTGATTGCTGCCGGGCGGTTATATATTGTCTTACCAGTATTTGATAGCCAACATCCCTCAAGGATGCCTATCTTCAGTAAAAATTTTTATGGTAATATCTTGAAGGGTTCTACCTAAATAGTTCTTGAAATGCAAGCGCATAAGGAAATTCAAAGATCGATGTCAGGTGTCCGTATTGTATTTCCGAATTTCGATAGCGCACATCTTTTTCACAGCTTTACTTGAACAGTTCTTAAAATAATGCACGCAAACGAAATTCCAAGCTCGCTGTCTAGCGTCCATTTTGTTTTCTAACGGGTCTAAAATTCCAGAGCGCAAATCCCCTCGTGGATGAAAATCTTTGGTAAAATTTTCACAGCAATCGCTTAATAGACTCTAAAGATAATGCTCGCAGAAGAACGTGACGGACGGATGGTCGCGGTCGGACGTATTGAAAACCTGCATAAATACTAGAGTGCGTCGGCCTGTTCGGGGCCTTAAAAGTTAGCATGCCATTAATATTCTTACAGTGAGATTTAATCATGAGAAAACAACTCAATAATACTCAAAAGTACAGTTACATTTACGATTAGGACGATTATGGAAAAATTATATCTACTTATATCTAAATTGAGTGGATATATACTAAAAAATATTAAGGTAAATTCTTAAGTCAACCTACAATAGAACAAATCTATATATGTAAAATGGAAGGTACAATGGAAAATCATTTAATTTACAAGGGCATATCTGTGGATATTACACGTGCAATCAATAATATTACACATGTATATTGGAAATATTAATGAAACACACACACACATATATATCGCCCTATATACACTCCTCATAAACACATGCCTACACATAACCGCAGTTGAAGGGGAAGTGTAATATTAGATAATAAAGTTGACGCTACGGTGTGTAGTTCATCGTAATATTGATTGAAAACCGCCCTTGCTCCTAAACTCCACAAGGGCAACGTCCATCACTTGCTGGTTCCCCCGCCTTGACAACTGCGATCGTCTGCAAATTCAGCCGCTCTTTTAGCGGGACGCTCATCGCGGTTCGGTGAGTCAGCCCTGCCATGGATAAAAAAGAGAACACCCATTTGATTCTGGGGCGTATCGTGCCATGTGTCAACCAAATTGATCTTTGTGGTATTCAACCAGAATTATAATATAGATAGAGGTAAAATATGATGTCTAACTGAATTGGCCGGTTGGTAGGTCGCCAGCATGTGTTTTTTTTTCTCTGGCGATGTTCATTCAGATATGTCCAAGGATTCCTACGTTGCAGACGAGACCACAATGCACTACGATGGCTCTCTGTGTAGTGCCTTGTTGTGTAATATCTTCCTATAGTAAGCAGCGGGTGACATGTGAGGTTAAACAGACAGTTATTATTGATTGCAGCACTAAGACAAAGAAATAAGAAGGCCAGAACCAACGCTTATATAAGCCACTGGGTTCAGAAATGAAACATGATCAAAAGAAACTATGAGGCATTCAGATTAGTGTTTCAGATAGTCGACAAATAAAATGTATCAAACGATGCGTTTCTTATAGAAAGTGTCTTTAAATTGGTATAATAATCGTAAAATACGGAAAGGTACGTGTACCACATCTCAAGTTGCCAGGGAGCAAGTGTAATTAATATACGCTATGTTGTAGTTTATTTATAACATGGATGATATATGTTAATAGCAGTTGCATGTGTAAGAAATAAATATAATCAACAATTTTAACGACTTCCATTAAGCATTATTTAGACAAGAGTAGAACTCAATTCTGCATACTAGGGCGTATTCAGGGTTTTAGAAAACCAGGTATTCAACCCGGTAGGACTAATAAGAAAACCTCTAAAATGTCCGGCAGGTTTGGAAAAAAGACTTAAACCCCTCCAAAAAACATATGGCGCGGCTGAAAAAAGTGCGCGTGTGTGTGTGTAAACCCCTGTCCGCTTCTGGATCTGCTTCTGGCATGGCTGGAGCGGGTATGAGCAGGGGGAATAAGGGATTTTGGAAAGGGGAGGCTCCAACAAAGAAACACTTAAAAGAAATCCAGTGAAAAAAGTTCCTCTGGTTCGGAAGGGGGGTCTAGGTCCCAAAATGTAGTTTTTAATAAATTTAAACACCAAATAAAGGTTGCAGCTAAAAAAAGGGAGATGGGATGTCCAGAACCCATGGAACCCCCTCTGGATCCGCCACTCTTAGGCTAGGGAGCGATTTTCACCATGCAGTCAGGGTAGCCTTATATCTTTTTGATCGTCACGTGTGTTATCTTCAACTGAAGAATTTTCTGTTTGGATATCATGCATATCACCTCGATTCTGGTCCCAACAGAGCTTAAGTCAATTGAAACGTAGAAAGAGGAAAATAGATACAATGAAAGAAGAAAAGAAATGGGGAGCCCGTCATTTAATGATAATATACACCATCCTAACCAAATAAATAAAAAAATAATACAAGAATGTTTCGTGCAGGAAGTTGAAGAAATTGAATATAATTAACCTTTTGAATAACCAAGCTCTAATTCTAGAAGATAATTTTACATGAACGACTTAAGGAAGAGATTTGTATTTATACGTTTTAAAGATTTTCTCAGATGATAACAGTACAGAAAAAAAGGTAAAAAAAAATAGTTAAGATCTCCTCATCAAAGAATGATATCTAAATTCGTATTAAAATCAGATTAACAGAAAGTATGTCTGACCAGGTCTATCTTTACTTCAAAATGCAGCCTATGTGACAAATGGCTGTATTTTGGTAGATTCCAATTCTGGACAAATCAAGTATATGATTTATGTTGGCTGGACAAAAAAATCACAGTTTATGATGGGCACCCTTGATCAATGTCATTTAACATTCGATGTTGTGAGAATGCTGGGTTTGTTGTTTTTCACGTATTCTGTATTATCTATAAGCCCAACACCACAACTACCCCACACCATGTCCAAAACCACACTAACTCCTCACCTAGTCCAACACCACACAAGTCCAACACCACTCTTACCCCACACTAAGTCAACCCCCACACAAAGTCTAATACTACACTAACCCAACGCCAAATCAAACACCACACCTACCCAAGACCAAGTCCAACATCACACTAACCGCTCACCAAGTCCAACACCACACCAACCCCACACAAAGTCCAACACCACGCCAACCCCAACACTTCCACTCCCAGTCTAACACACATAATCAACCCCACACCAAGAAGTATTAGTTTCACTCGACTGACTGAAATTAAGATTTGGGATATATAGATTTTATTGTTGAGAGGAAGAATTGGTCAGCCGAGCTCTTCGGGCAAAATTAAAATGCTTGATACTGCAGAAATTCCGTTTTTGGAAACGGTGCTAACTGGTGTGTCAACATCTCAAAGCAAATATAGCAGGCTGATATTTAGCATGACGCACATCCATGGAAGAAAAATAACATAATTTATATTTATTTGTTTCAACCTAAAGCGCCCAGAGGGCCGCGGAAAGAGAGGGCCGCGGAAAGCGTACCGTTTGATTTCAGAAGTCTATTCCATTTTTCTTTTCATTAAAATGTATTCTATAGCTCTTTTTTAAAAGTATAAACTCAAACATGAATATCACATTTAATTGGTAGGTTAGAAGTTTTAGATTTGGGTAAATTTAATGTGTTTATGAATAGACTTATCCAAGGCTCGTTTACATTTTGTTCATAAATCCCGTGTCCCTAAATGCATGTTGGATGTAATGTCGACCATCAACTTTTCATTAATGCATAAAGGTTCTTATTATTGTGACAAGCCAGGTATCGATGCGTTTGAGATGCCAGTGGTCAAATATTATTCTCAGACAAACAAATATTTTATCTTTATAAACGTTTTTACAATACATGAAGAATGTCTTTATAAAAAGTAAACAAAACGTTGACGGTTGCTCCGATCTTATTGATGGAACACCATGCACCCCGATATAAGTAAAAAGTGAAATATTGTTTATAAAATGAAAACACACAAATGATTGTCACACAGTCGCATTAGTCATCGATGTAGCTTCAATTGTGAAACCTAACACCTGTCATTTTGGGAATATACATCTACTGAATGGGATACATTTGCTGCATGCTATACAGAAGATATGATAATCTGTCGCATCTGCACTCGCTTTAAATGTGGCGACACGTGGTGATCTAACAAAGTATTTAACTGCTTATTATATTCATGAAAATTATTTGTTTTTGTTTCTTCCATGCAGTTTCACTTGCTTCTGTCGTTATTGTGAAAACTGTTGTGGATAGCACGACAGACACAAAGTGCAGCGTGTGTATAGCTTCTTTTACGTTGCTCGCCTTTATGTTACGGGGTGCCTTCTAAAATTGTGTTGATTACAATGAATTTGCTTCTTTTTTAGCGAACGAGTTTATCAAGCCTTATTTGTCATCTGTATGTGAATAATTAGAGAAAAGGTTAAAATTGGATCAGTAGTAAAAATAGCCCTCATCCCTTTAATAATCGAAATATGTCGTACATTCACGTTTTCTTTGTACCTCCTTATGGCATTTTTTTTCTATTTATCATGATTGATTTGAGAAGTATATGTATGAGGATATAAACGGCCTTTAATGCAGAAAAACAATAAAGCGTTTCAATGAATCCCTCTCTTACAGTCCATTCTTTAGTACCACTTCAACAGAACAGACAGCTTCGGACTTAAACCGAAAACAAAGTTGATTAAATATGTAAAACTGATTGGGTTTAAATAAAGAGGAAAGGGGAGGGGCCCCGGAAACCTTTTTGTACGCCTCAATAAATTTCTCTCGGAGGCCCTGCCTGGACAGAGAAACCAGATAACTAACAACTGATTGCCGCAAACACGAGATCACGGTCCTCCACCGATAAGTCGATCAGATCAGTCAAATTAACAAACATGAGGTACCTAACACAAGACCAGACCAGAATTCCTATGTCTGCGTGCCCCCTGGACTGGCTGGCACGGGGTTATAAGATTCCTCAAATATGTACTCTCCGATCTGATCCGGTTGTTATGTCCAGTCACAAACATTCATTCAGTTAATATATTGGAGTCCAGGTGCTGAGCTCAAGTCTGCACATTCACCAGTGAACGGACAATAAATAGCCCTCGACAGGGCGGTATTTGTATGACAACATTCCCCCTTCACAGGCTGCTTGGGCCGGTTTTGCTGTGTAGTATTGATACAAGCTCCTGTGTTTTCAATAGGTAAATATCGGTGAAGGATCTGCTGCCTGTATAAAGATGGTCTGATTGATCAGAAACTATGGTCAATAAGTTGATGTCTTGGACGTGCTATCTATAATGATGACGCGCCAGTCTGATGGTAACTCTATATATTGGAGAGATTCTAATAATAACGTTCTCAAATGGGCTTAGTCCTCCGCTTCTATCAACTTCAGGCACGCTGAAGAGGTTAAAATGTGAAACGATGACCTGATTTTGGCATAGGTCCAGTGTGTACTGGAATGTCTGCTCTAGTATCCGTTTGACATTTTCAATGTCGGAGGAATTATAACAGAGAAGGTTTCCGCTTGGACATGATTTATATTTTTCCCATACAGGTAAAACTTTGGATATCAGGATGTGAAACTACCCTCCGGTGTACAAGATCCTATATTTTGTAACGTGTGCCTGTGCACGCGAGGAAAATGGGTCTCTGTCTAAGGGCAATATTTATATTACATGTGAGCGGGACACGTAAATCACCGAGTTTATGAAAGAAAAAAACAATCACCGAGTTTATGAAAGAAGCTGCTTTTGCCCTCTGGAAGAAAACCAATGAAATGTACGGAAGGGCAAGTATTACACAGCCATTTAATTAAGGCATAGCGTTGTGACTGTTTTCACATGGCAGCTCCAAACTCAATCACAAATCAACCATATATTCGTGCAGACACTATATACACATGAACAGTCCACAGAAGTGAAAACAACTGACTACTGAGTCATACAGGAGTAGTATTTTATATTAAGCGTGGATTTCTCAGTTGAAATAAAAAGAGCTGCACGAAGTTCTTTAAAGTCTGAATGCAGGGTATACTGCATTGCCACCGGTTGTCTTGAGGTGGTACATGTAAAATTATAATGATAAATTTAGGGTTGTATACACTGGACATTTATTCCATTCTGCTTATAGGAAATTAATGGAGGACTTCGCCACTATGCAGATATAATAATTAAATTGATATAGGCACAACGTTTCCGAAATAGTCACCGCTTGCTGCTGGGATATTTTTCTTAGTGTATAGAAAGTACCACGTGACTGCTGCATGCATGCTGCATGGGTAGTCATGGCTACAAAAGTGTATGTCATCGAGAAAAAAAGTGTGAATTATGTGTTTGCACAATGGTGTCAGCTATACGGTTTCATGAAAAGAAAAATATATATAAACCGCAAATATCTACCAAGGACTATAAAAGTTATATTTCAAACGTAAGTATCTTTTCGCTTTTTGGAACGTTCAATCATACAAGACTAAATATCGGAAAGAAACTGCAACTGAATAATTTGGTTTACAGAAGAATAGTCAGACATGGTTACAAGTGCGTATACCTAACAATAAATGCCATGTGCACAAAGAGAAATGTGTCCCAATTTTGAGAGAAATAGGCTGGAAGAATAGACCTGAATGTGCTGTGGCTACAAGACTGATTTCGTGGTAAAGGACTTGCATAAATAAAGCTGTATAGGATTCAAGCTTATATATTCACTCCGCGGTAAAAAGTCTTTGATGTTATTTAATACCCGTGCATAATACCACGCAGGCGTTGATAGCCCCACTCAGTGTTCCTGGAGAGAGCTGGTTCGGTACCACGTCAATGAAGTGAATCGTCCTGCAACAAAATCTATCCCAGCATTCAACGATTGAGCATTGATAAGAGTGCTTATGTCACACGCTGTCATTGTAAAAAAGCACTGTTCCATATATTATCGAGCGTCGCGACAAGATTCATCTTAGTATAACATATATAAAGCCAATACGTATTTCTGTGACCGGATTGGGGGACCACTTATATACTAAGTCTTTGCTGAATATGTTTTCGTTCTTTGGAAGTTGCTCAAGGTTTTGAAGTTTTACTACTCATTTAGATTTACATTTTTCTTGTGAAGAGCACTGGTATACACGGAACATCTACTTTACATTTGTTATCGCCTTGAGACCGGTGGCTATTGAGTTGAAAGTATTTTGCACTCGGACCAATCGTAGCTTAAATATTTGACAGATAGTAACGCTACACAGGATTTGCAAGATTTTGAACTTGAAAATCAATCTATATTTTCTATATAATGGATCATATCCAGTTTTACATTAAGAAAAGTTCATGGCCAGACATTGTCACTTTGATTTGTATGCTACAGACACACCACGAGGGCTTGCGTGGAGACTTATAGTAGAGTGCATGAGGTGGAATTATAATTTGATCCCGGGATTGATCAAACTACAATAAATACGGAGCTCAGGTTGACATCGGTGATACACGACTCACTCATGCTCAAAGGGATTTAAAAATCTCGGATTAATTAAACGTAGCAATGCTAATTTAACCGGATCGTTTTAGGCACTGTTATTCAGTGCCAGACCTCAGCAGTATATAATCTTGTTGAATACATACAGCTGCATCTTGAAGCATGTCGGATTTTAAAAGGAAAGAGTCGTGAATATATAAATCGGAATGTGTCTCTGTGAAAGGAAAATCGCTTGAGGACAAAGTTCAAAGATCGGAAAGGTCATATTGTTAGGCTATAAATTGGATATTCTACTCCCCAGCACATGGTCTAATATCCGATTTTGATTCCCTGAATAATTGGGACAATGTATTGAGTCGCCTCCATTGAGAAACGTTTCAAAACGGTTTGGAAGTTAAAGCTACTGTAAATTCTAATGTAATACACACGAAATGCAAAACATTTTGAACATAATATGATTTTTTTAAAGTGAAATACCAGTAAAGTGGGAAAGATGTCAGTGCTCAACACAAGGAGGAATTCTTTAAATTCCGCAAAACGGATCAGTGTGGAACGGATTCCGATCCAGATCCAGAGAAATAATGTTGAATCCATCGCTGCAGGCATTAACAGAGAACCAGAATTAGTGAGGCCGGTGTCTGTACAAAGTGATTATGTGAACGGCCGGACTGGTGTCAGTGTGTCATGGCTGCAACCTAGGACTTCCGGTGGGACTTCCGTTGGGATTCCGGTCATTAATGGTGGCTCTAGAAATAACAGGACCCTTCGTCGATCTGTTAAGGGAGACGCTCCCTCACCTCCATGGCGACCAGGACCAAGGAAGTCATCCATGCTTCCCATCCACGCCGACCCCAATCTCATGAACTCCATCGAAGTTCGGTCTGTACGAGGTTCCTTGTCGGGAGATGACTCGGTAAGTGTTCACTTGAGTGAGAGTATGTTTCCCTGTTTGATTTTAACAGAATAAAAGATATATAACATTCTAAAGTAATTCTAACGACGTCAGACACATTATCACACATAGGAAGTGACGTCAGACAGATTATCACACAGGAAGTTCTCAGAAGTTCACCTGGTCATTTAGGAAAACATAAAGTGAGTAATGAAAGTATTTTAGCATTTAAAGAAGAGGATTTATTTCGCCCTACTATATGCAATGCACATATATCAGCAGATCATTATTTTCAGTTTCCAAACCAGAATAAAAAGTGTTTTGATTTATAATAGGACGATAATGCAAAAATAACAGGAACAGTAATAAATAAATGATGAATGAAAATGCTTGGGAAAAAATATACATGGCAAACAATGTTAATTTCATTCTTATTTGTCATAATTTGCAGTTGAGTTTGTATTGATGTATATATAAAGTTGTCGAACCAACATTAAAATGAATAAGAATTAGGTCGAGTGCTATTAATAACGCCTTCAAGCACGTCGGGTTTATACCTTTGATTATTCTAAACCTGTGTAAAGTTGACCTTGAGCTGTATATGTATACATTGCTAAGTTGTGTTCGAGTGAGGCCATTAAGCATTTGAAACATGGTATCGGGTTTCTCTGAACCCTTTAATTATTTATAAGGAACCTATATAGCCAGTATGAAAGTTCGATAAAATCCGCTATTGCTATGATTCTGAAGAGAGCAACCACTAGGTATAAATCCATTTATCAACACAGCTATATATATACACTGCCCGTATGATAGTTCGGGCTTCAATGGTGAAGTTGCTATTAAAGGTTGGGTAACAGATCGAGAGGCTTAGGGCAGCGTGTTCATAAATCCATTATCAACACAAGTACCCACAAGTATATGATAAAGGGAGCTCCGATGGTAAAAGTACTATAAGACCTAATAATGTACAACAGCTCGAAAGTTTTAAACATGCATGTGTACAAGGATTCAAACAGTTCAACGATCCGTTACCATGTAGCGGTCTGTCAACTGAGTTGTGGCTGCCCTGTTGGTCGGCACTACACAACAGTAAAGTGTACACCAGTAAGTGTTTGTTGTGGCACAAACGGAGCATACTTATCTACGGGGTGTCAACCAGGACCAACAAATACCCGCTAACAGGGAATTAGGGACAATCGTGAAAGATCTGTAACGGTAATCTACAGTGACAGCGTCATTATAACATGTACACAGCAGTGAGAATAAATGTTACTGAAATAATTCTTCCCGATGACACCCGTTCCATGAACAACGTGCGCAATTCTAGGTAAATTTCCCATTTATTTTTACATCGGGTCTGCTATATTTCAGAGTTTGTATATATAAGAAAAAGCAACACTTTATCGCTTTTAAAATCAGCGGGATTCGGATTCCTTGACAACATATTCACAATTAAGTATCTAAATGAGGTGCTACTTTTTATTCATGTCATGATAACAATGTGCTTAGGGGATTTGAAGCGGCCTAATCACCGATAAAGCACGTTGAATTAACACGAAAAATAGCTTCTTCTCTTTTAAATAAATTGGTACCTGCCAAAACATTGCCTTGAAACCGTTTGCTTACTTCTGTACACGAGTGTTAAAAAACAGTGGACCGAGCGCGATCACAAACATAAACATAAACACAGCGCGTGTTGCCGTGTGCATCGCTAAGCCACAACACCTGTCAGTCATAAGATGCCCTGACAGACTTGGCCCAAATACGTTCCCGCTGGCTGAACCACCATAGGCTTGTAACCCGATACACGACCTGTACCACAGAAGCTTGACGTATAAATTCAGAATAAATCAATAGATTTTCAAAACATAAACGATATATGCATCCTCAAAGTAACATATATATATATATATATATATATATATATATATATATATATATATATTACTCGGAGGATGCATGTATCGTTTATGTTTTAAAAATCTACGAATATATTCTGAATTTACACGTCAAGTGCCTGTGACCTGTGCTGCCCGTGTCATTTTCGCTGAGGCTGCTGCATGGACCTATCGTCCAAACTGCTGCGATAGGTTCTACGATGATTTTACATACAGCCAATGGACCGTAATGTCCAGCCAGCAGAGATATATCAGAGGACATGAAGGTCCTTGTATGGAATAGACTAATTTGGAGCACTCTTTGTTTGGGAATTGTCGCGCTTACCACTCTTTGTTTGGGATCTGTCGTGCATGCGCAAAGTCGGACCTCCGGTGACGCAGTCATGTTTATTGTTAACAGACACACGTGGCCTGTGTTTACAAACATGAAAAGCCATAACAAGGTGTTAAACAGCTCATAGGGAGGTACTGAGACGTGTGCTGGGATGGTTTTGCCTGGAAACTTTTGTATAAAGCAAACGTGAACTGATAGTGTGAAAGAATATGTATATATCATTGCTCTAGAGTCTAGATTATGTCCCTTTAAGAAGAAGAATTACATCTGATGTAAACCAATGCAAACACACAAAATCGTGTTCAAGAAATAAAATATTTCACGTCTTCCATGTGGACATTATCAAATCGTTACTAATTTATACGTCATTATTAACACGCCAGTTATTTCCATTGTTTCCAACTGGTGGAACATCTACACTCAAAAACTACAATTTATGACAGTTTGACGGTCACTGTCAGCTATACATGTGTATGTTTGCCCGTTAAGAGAAGCATGAAAAGTATAATAGAAGCTTAAAGTTCACTTGTTACGTGAATGGCACCGTTAAGCAGCATACCACGTTTTACAAATGAAAATAACAAAGAGCTCAATGATTCATTGAAATTTGATAGGCTACCAGTTCAGGCGTTAAGAGGGAAATGAAATATCTTTTTATTGACATTATCGTAGCCATCTTGGACAAAATAGTGTATTGCCCAGTAACTCCCAACGAGATCTTACGGAAAAGTATCAACCATATCTCGTTCAGAGACCCGGAGACGAGGATGTTGACCCCGCAGTCTGCTACCAAGGTCGTACGTTAACAACGCTGACGTATCTGTGAGACCTGCGTGACAACACTTGTTTTGTTTCAGTGCACACGCGCCACGCGGGGGCCGTTTCTATTGGTCCCACTTTTTGTTGTTTACACTTTGTTCTTGACTCCTCATATTTGAGACTGGAATACATGTTTACCCGCCTGTTGTTTCTATAACAACTTTCCAACATGCTTTCGTCGACATGAAAATCGGCAATATGGTAAATTGTCATAATATTTGTTGCCAATAACATAATTGTAATCACGCAAACGAATCTTATGAACGGCTTACCAGCGCCACCCGGCGGAAAGCCTTGGAAACGGAAACCCAAGAAGGTTAGTTCATATTAGTGAAACATATAATTGAATTTATGTGTACAGTCACAGCCATAATAAAACACAAGTGACGATTGGATTCTTGCCAAGTAGGGAAATGGACGGGTGGACCTGGAAATAATTATGCATACAAGCAAAAAGTAAATGTTATTGTCTAAGAATAACGCGCATGGCTATATTTATTATATATAGGCTATCAGGTTATTACATATATTTGTTCAAATGACATACTGGCCTAGAAGCAATCCCGACGTAGACTACACGTACCAGAATATACTTATTAAGATATAGTTAGTTCATACAAGGTGAACTACTCGATGAATTATAATATATTTTCTGAAATAGTTCATTAAAAGACGTACTGATGATTCAGACGTACTGGTAATTGTTTAATTTCTCCCTCCGTGTATTGAAGTTCGAATACAAAATTTTTATTACTCCGGTTTTTTGGTACATGTAGTAGTTTTAAACTATAATTATTTTTCATAGGTTGTATAAAAAAAGTTCTGATAACTTCTGCATTTATAACGGGTGTCCGTGGTCTATGGGTAAAGCACAGGGCTCAAAGCCTGGAGATCGTGACTTCGATTCTCAGCCGAGGTTCACAGTCGGCCCCCATCCAGGATAAGCGCTCTGCAGGCTTAATGGGGAGACTGTGCCCGACAGTCGTGTTTAACTCGCTCACAAACGAGTGCGCCTTTCGGGAGTTCCTTGGTGATAATGGGGATGAAATGGGTATGACGCACACCCAGAACCCGCGATTGTTGTACTTCGATCTTGGTTGGTGCCAGAATTACCGCGTGTAAGCCCATGTATGAAACAGGACTTTGCAGATGTACAAAGTACTTAGTTAAGCAAGCATTAAAAAGAGGAGGCGCTGACCTCCACCAAAACATTTTAAAACAATTGAATTCATCTATATATGAGACCTAAGGTAATAAAATTAAAGAAGGAATAATTGCCTTATAAAACTAAAGTCTATATTTATGAGTTTGTTTTGTTACTGTGAGTTTCGAATCTTTTCGTTCCATTTTTTTTAAATATAATTGAGAGCATTAATATTATTCTTTTTGCATTAAACCATGTTATTGACACCCCTATGCTAAAGTTAAATAAAACACGGGTTTTCTTGTATATAAAATCCTAGTATAGGGCCTAAGTTGAGGATTTGGGCGTGGGTCATAAAAGGCGTTATCCGCCCTACACTTTGCCGATACACGTCCCCTTGCCACCAAAATTTCCATACGGGTGAAATCTCGCTTGGACGCTGTCCTAAGGGTACCTTCGTGTTGAACACTCCCATCCACCCCCCCCCCCCCCCCCCCCAACCCCACTGCGGTTGCCATTTTGCGTACACAGTAAAACTCAGATGGTACATGTCGCTTGTTGAAATTATTGCTATACCGCTAATATATTAAATGGGGCATTTGTCGACAACATAACGGGGTTGATTTTAGGTCAGATTTCTCTTTCACCTAAAAATTTTCCCTCCTGAAAAACTACCATTCTATTAAGAAGAAAAAATCTTAAAACTAAAAATAATCTGTAGTGGAATAGACGTCATAGAAGTTAGCTACTCCCTGTGACATAAGTTGGGTGAAAAAAACGATACCGGTATACAAAGAAACACGCGATATATTGTATCCAGTCGCTTGAATCCTTATTTTTGGGGAAAGGGGAAGAAAGCGGTAGAGCGTAGGACAAATGCCTGTTTTTGGAACCATTTTTGCGATACACTTCATCTCCGTACGAAGTATTTATAAGGAACGACCATATACTCATTTATATAGAGCACAGTTTCTGCACGATTTCTTGATAAAATCACACCCACAAATGGTGATTCAAGCGACTGTATTCTGTCATTAAAAGGTTCAAGGACCACATCATTCTTACGCATAATCAGAAGATGGTTGCTCTGATGTCTGTCACATGGGTTGCTGCAATATATCCGTGGGTTGCTCTTGAGGCAATTTCTCATAAAAACGCGAATACCCTCCCTGAAGATTTCCATTATACAAATTTTGCGGCGGAGAAGTGGGACCTTAAATGGATGACTCGTTCCGTCATGGGATAAAATTTTGTTAAAGGTAAAAAGAAATGTTGGGTTTAAAGTTTGATATCACTGATGATTTAAGTCTTATCCTACATTATATTTTTTACTGTTTATGGTTATTCAGGCCCGTTAATTCTTCTGGTTTTTGTCTGCCCCTATGGAAGCATATATATAAACCAGTGATCATAACAAGCATTAAAGATTAATGTTGCTCATATGCCTACCACTCAAGGTCCAAGTGGTTAAGCAGTTGCACTCTATAGCGGTCAAACCATATTATTTAGCCACGGTTCAGATCGCGAATAACGGACTGAATGGGTCGTGAAGTCCAGTTAGCGCGCTGACCATTATGCCACCTCGTATGCTCATGTATGTGTATGGAGAAAAGGGACTATAGTACAAGTAGTTCACGCGAATTTAAGCGTTCTACTTTAATTTCTAAAATCCCGAGGTGGTATATAACCCATCCGTACGAGCCAAATCAAAAGAAATGCCAACAACGTGTTTACCAACCGCAGCTTTTGTGTTGAAGTAATTTAGTATATATGACGTTGGTAACCTGCTACAATCCCATTAAGCCTTCAAGTTAAAAAAAAATTCCTTTAATTTATATCCTTCGCTTTAATCATCATGCATATATACATCATCGGTTAACTTCATTGGAAATTGACGTTTATATAACTAACTTTTCCTCGAGTAATAATTTAAAACATCCAGAGAGTAATCAGCCTCCATTTTGGTTGACAAATTTGTGACATGGAAATTAAATCATGATACATTATTATAGAACCATAACTGCAAAGAAACTCTTACTATTTGGAACCATGTTCGGAAACTTCTATTGAACTCTGTTTTCGATGAAAAGAGAGGGCAGCTTTCAGTGAGCAGGCTAACATTCATTTAAAAGTAGGTCACATGTGATCACTAAATCAAATTAGGTTACAATAGTCATAGTCGAATGAAGTACGATCTGGGAAGGACCCGCTGCTTCCTGCATCTTGTGTCATGATGGAAAAAGTTTCTAACATACAATCAATCAACCAAGTAACAAATCAACACGAAAAGGGGAAAATATTATACTAATATCCGGGGGGGGGGTGAGATGTAGTATTTGAATGAGTTGAAAGGGATGTACTGCAGACATTTTGTAAATTTGGCCAATATTACAATCTAGTCGCGTCACGACTAAGGAATCTCTTATATGTTGCAGGCCGCCGGACCAACAGATGACCACGTGGACAACGCTGACATGTCAACCGCAGGAATATACGGTACGTTTTAGCTAAATCTTCAAAAAAGAAGCACATTATAATGTAGCTTTCATTTATGCAAACGAAGTAATTATTAAACTTTCATCGTTCTCATGTATTAATGCGCAAACATTGAAGGCAGAAATGAAGTGACTTTATACGTATTGAACAAAGTTCTTTCTTAACATATAATGCATATTCATTGTCCTTATTTAAGATTTAGAATTATAAAAGTAGCAACTTGACATTAAATGCAACAATGGAATTTAAAAGATTATTTTATTTCCTAATTGCTGATCGATTAGTGGCATGGTTTATTTAATGTATTCTTACAAACAAGTACACGTTCATCATTTCCTGTAAGGTTAATGGTCCATCTAATATTCATGAGAGGGTCACCAAGCCCTGAGCAGGAGGTAAAGTACGAGGTAAACCAATGTTTGTAGCATAATAAAGCCCTGCCCCCGTAGGAAGAGGGGGCTCACCGGGGGTGATGGGATTATCTCTACAGCAATATCTTGGTGAAGATAGAATAGGGGCTTTCTTAGAATCTCAAAGAGCAAAACCATTTGCCAGAATTTAATTTTTGTTTTATTTTTTCTTTTTTCTTTCTTCTTCCCGTGTTTGCGCTAAATAGGTCTCCAACACGGAGAAAACCTGATCTTTGGTCATAGTTGTGTTCCTAGGTGACAGATTTGCACCTGATATTATATTTGTTCTTGGTCAAGGTCAAATGCCTCATGACGCGGGGGGGGGGGGAGGGGGGAGTTGTCGTTTGGTGGTTAAAGACATGGGGGGGGGGGGGTATATGTTTGGTAAAATGGTCAACATTTTAAATATGTGAGACACGTTGCACCGTGAATTTGGAACTGATTGGAAGTAGTCACTGACTGCACTATATTTTAGGAATTCACACGAAACCGAGATATATACACAAGCCATACTTTCTTACTTGGCCTATAGTAACCTTGATAAAATAAAATTAAGGAAAGATGTCTTAAATAGACAATCAAAGGTTCAATTTTGTACCTATTATATATAGTTTCACTTAAAAAATTATTTCAGCTCCAAGGGTCCGCAGTTTAGTCACCATCATGTTTGCATGATTCACTATGATCGTGTCGCACGTTTTATGATTAATATATGTCTAGCTCGCCTTTAACATTTCTGGGGATGCTGCTGGGGGACTGCAGTAAAAAGAACTTCCGGACATAGAGAGTTTGAGGACAATTTGATAAATATAAATAACGAAAACTGGCGAGTTCCGTGTACTCTAAAGGCCAAGTATACGTTATTTTTGTTTGTTTCAACGGAAACGCGGCTCCTATTTTTGTTACGTGTCAATGTTATTCAGTGAAAGATAGACCAAATCCTCGGAAATGCTGCTGTATGGTGTTCTTGCTTCAATCCTTGTAAGAAAATTACGTGTGTAAAAGGAGCACAATTTCCATTCACAAATTGAAACTTTTTGAGATGTTCATGAACAAGTAGGAGTGGAAGAAAATTTTTGTAGCCTGCATGTATAGGCTGACCACATTTCCCATATTTGTCTCTGCGCTGAATTTTGAATAATTCCCCTCGATGTCATAATTTTTTTGTGTCCACGAGGCCGTGGGACAATTTGTATTCTTTGTGTTTGACTTAAATTCAGGAACAAATGTGTACACCATATAAGTGAGGTTACACGCATCTAAGACTGAAATGGTTATCAAACTTTTGACTCAAGAATTTTGCAATAGTTTCCATGACCATTCTACAATGAAATAATCCAATAGCCAAATTAACTGATTCCCGGGAGGAATGTATCACTATTTTAAATATGACCCTAGGGTTAAGTGCAAAAACATGAAAATATAACAGTTAAAAAGTTTTATATATATATATATATATATATATATATATATATATATATATGCCATATCATTATTGATAAAAAAAGGAAATTTATTGTAAAAATTAAATAAAACATACAAACCAAATAAATATACATTTCTAAACATGTCAGCCATTATACAAGTACTCGAGTATTGATTTTCGATTCGAGTGACGGGTTGGTATCGCTCGTACATTATACTCGACGTGTAAATACTCGAGTACTCTCGGCACAGTCTCAGACGCGGACACAGTGCAGATTGTATCTGAATCAATATATTATTCAAAAGCTCTAGTTTCTTTGACCAGACACGTTCAAGGCAGAACCAAACAGGAAATAAATCTAGAGGGGAAAAATGCCCATAAGTTTGACAAGTCTGGTTGAGGTGCAGGGCACGTGGGCCCTTCGATCTCTTCTCATGGTCGCAGCCAACTCGAGATTAGACATGGCTTGTCTGGTTTCACATTGAGTGTACACCAACAAGTCCGCCAAAATATCGGAATATTACGTTTATATTTATGGTGCAGACGAAAACATTGATGATCGAGGCACAGATTATGTTAAAGTGCTTTAGTGTTGGTTGAGAGGCTTATCTGTATGATCAGATATAATTTAAATGATATATATCAGATTGTCCAAATATAATATTTGAATCAGACTGAAAAAATAGGCTGACGATTACCTGCTATCAAGTGGTTTCCTCTGAGTGGGTGGTAACAACCTCCGTTTATATTTTGAATCCAAAGATTAGCTGGATTTTTTTCCTTTTTGACAAGAAAAATGAATAAATTTATGAATTTAATAAGAAGCGGGGATAGACTTCTGTCTGTATAATATTATTGTCAAATAAACGTTAGACTTGTTAAGATTTTCCTGTTTTGAAGTGATAATTTTAAGACATAAATAAGAAAATTCCGTTTATCAGTGGAAAAGTGGAATTACACACTGCATGGTTACTTAAAACGAAGATTCTTGATGTATTGTAAACAAGCCACATCACAGCTGCAGAGGTGGCCCCAGAGAAAACCAGAGAAATACTTTATATATCATTCACGCCATTTTCACGAGATTTTCTAGTCATGTACCGAGTTACTGTAACTCATGGAAATGTGTTATTGAGATGCAGGAACAACATGCAGTAAGTCATGCGCACGGGATACTAAGTCATGCGCCGTGCACACGAGGTAACATGTGAGGGAATGAAAATGTCAGGCGTATACTCACTATAGATTTTACGTCCTGGAGAAAAGTTACTAACTCGCTGGAACGAGATACCAAGTCGTTTCCACGAATTAGTTAGTGAATCTCCATTATTTATATGCAATACTTTGGGGCTATTCGTGTCGTTTTCATTTGGCACACCATACCACATCATATAAGATCAAAGGCTTAATACCAAAAAAAGTCAAAGACCCAGATGTAGACTTTATTATCCAACGTACTGCATGACTCGCCTGTTAATTCAGCCAGGTCCAAATAATTTCTGACCTTTTCGTTTGACTACATAATCCCAACTCCAGAACTGCCACAATATAACCAATGTAATTTTTTCTTGTATGATGTTTTGGTAGGGAGGGTTAATGAAATGCATTCTCAACGAATCATCCGGAAAACAGCTGCAGGCATGTGAGAGTCGTTTAATACAATATACAGGCGACTAGTTAATAAGGTTATACGATTTACAAGTTAAGCCCAGGTGAGAAATTATTTGTTGTAAAGATGCTTGATCATGGTCGTTACATGTAAAGCATATGTGAAATCATTTACCCTAATGCAATAACGTGTAGCCATCCAGTTTAAAACATTCCATTTTGTAGGAACGAATTCGCATATTACGAAAGAATAATTAATAATCATGTAAAGCATCTTAAACAGTTCCAAAAGAGGGAGGGGACAAAATCTGTACCTGCAATCTGTAATCTACTCTGTGGGAGTTGGTATCATGTTTGCTTGGTAATTAAAATATTAAAACTGAGAGCGTAAAATGACGCTAAATTGAAGCCCTTAAAACAATAATTTTGATACAGTGCTAACAAATACGGTGGCTCGTATAGGACATGCACAAAATTATTTTTTATCTCGTTCCTACGCGATAGTATCTCGTTCCCACGCGATAATATCTCGTTCCCACGCGATAATTATCTCGTTCCAACGCGTTAGTGTCGCGTGGCCACGCGTTAGTATGCCATGCTAGCTTAAGCCCTCATTTGGACAAGAATGTCTGTGGTCTGTTTTATATCGAGCGTCGATGCAGCTTAAACTGTTTCTATGTATTTCGTTGTATTTGCGTTTGCGCCGAATGCTTTGAGGTAAATTTCAGCAGTTTTCAATTCGTTGGTTCAACATGTCATTGCGTTGGTTCAACTAGCCCATTTTTATTTGTTCATGGAAAACTGTATTGAGTTTGTTTTAGGGTGAGGGTGATATAAAACCCTTGTGTACCAAACATATAAATTAAGTTGTTTGTATTTTACCTTCCCAGAAAATCTTATTTTTTAGGACTAGGGTTGGGGTTATTTAATTTCGGGTATACCGAACAGGATAAACAACATGTCGGTTAGTGTTATGTCTCAAGGGAGAAGCTTACAACAAAAGGTCTCAGCCATGCCACTTCATTATGACTGGGGGGGGGGGGGGGGGTTAAGGAGACCTTTTTACCAGAAATTTGCTCATTCTTCCCCTTCACATCTTTCTTTCTAAAATAAAACTTCAGTTATGTAATTCATATTATGAACATTTATTAAGACAAATATTCAACCGAACTAGCCCCCCCCCCCCCCTTTCCCCGCTAACACATTCTCTAAACAAACATGGTCCACGAGTGTTGTATGAGTCCCCATTGCATCATTCCAGGTCTAAGAATATTAAGCCCGTTCTAAATTCATGCAAATAATTGACCGTAGTCTTAATCCAGTGTCAGAAACATGCCTTAAGGATTTAAGATGTAGGTCTTACTGTAATTGTCTATCTACATTTATTTCGTTCCCACGCGATAATTATCGCTTGGCCACGCGATACTATCGCGTGGGAACGAGATAATTATCGCGTGGCCACGAGATACTAACGCGTGGGAACAAGATAATCATCGCGTGGCCACGAGATACTAACGCGTGGGAACGAGATACTATCTCGTGGGAACGAAATAAAAATAATTTTGTGCATGTCCTATACGAGCCACCGTATTACAATGCCATCAACGATGCAGACTAACTAATATGTTTGAAGGAACATATCACACACCAGGTATCTTGAGTAAACATGGTATAAAAGTTTCTCCTTGCAATAGTATGGTTCTCAATATTTCGTTCTAAAACCGATTGCTTACTCCAGGACACAAACTTGCAACAGGCAGGACTAATGGTCAGCTGGCGGCCCTACCACGCAACTTAGCAAATCAAGATTATTAGCTCAGCTGACTGAAAATCATCTGAGCTATTGCGATCACTCTTTGTTCGTCGTCTGTCCGTACGTCCATCCGACCGGCCGTCCGTTTACAAGGCACAGATCGTAACCACTGGACCTAAAAACTTCTAATGGAATACCCATAGAGGTCCATAAAAAATGTCCTTGGAAACCTGAAATCAGGTCTCTGTTACCCATATCCTCCTAGCAATGGGGATCGTTAGTAACCCCCCCCCCCCCGAGAATAATTAAAAATTTGATACAAAAATCTCCAGTATCTGAATAACTAATGCGTTGATCGCTATGATTCTTTGCATGCGTATTTTTATGATGGAGTGTTTCATCAGTTCCTGCCACCTGTTTTTTTATTTTTTTTCCATTTTGAGACCCTATAATGAAGCGGTCCGCTAACACGACACATATCGTAATTATGGGACCTAGAATCTTCTAATTTGACATGAAGAGGGGTCCATGAAGAATCTCTTTGGACACCTAAATTAAGGTCTCTGTTACCCATATCCTCCGAGCTATGGGGCTCATATATATCCCCCCAAGAATAATAAAAAAATTTCCCCAGTATAAAATACAATAAAAATGCATTGATCGCCATGATTTTTTAAATGCATATTAATCATGAAGTGTTTCATCGGTTCCTGCAGACTGGTGGCACCACCTGTATTTTTTTTTCTAATTTTTACGCATTTTTTCTCTATATTTGAGACCATCAAAGGTAGCGTTCGTCCGTTAACAAGGCACACATCGTAACCGTTGGACCTAGTATATTCAAGCTTGATATCCGGAGTGGTCTATTAAATCCATGAAAACCTGAAATCAGGTATCTGTTACCCATATACTCTGAGCTATAAGGCTCGTTAGTACCTTCCAGAATGATTAAAAATTTGATATAAAAGTTCCAGTGTCTAAATAATTAATGCATTGATCACCATGATTCTTTGCGAGCCTCTTGATCATGGAGTGTTTCATCAGTTTCTTGAACTGGTGGCGCCACCTGTATTTTTTTCGAATTTTTACATTTGTTTCTCTATTTTCACAATTTTTTCTATTTTGAGACCTTCATATGAAGCAGTCTGGCTGTTATTAGACCACAAACCGTTAGACCTAGCGTCTTTTAACTGTACATTCAGGGAGGTCCTAGACAAATCTCATTGGAAACCCGAAATTAGGTCAATGTGACCTATATTCTGCACGATATGTGAAAGATTATGATTTGAGCACCCTATCGGACAGATTTGCATAATTGGTTACAGTTAGAAGCTTCTTATTTGATTAAGATCCAGGGAGGTCAGTGTAAAAATTTCTTGACAAAATGAAATAATGTCACAGTGACTTATATTCTGCAAGCTGTCTGAAAGAAAATGATTTGAGCACTCTGTTAGTCAAATTGGCACAACTGGTGGCAGCTAGATCTAGAATAAGGTCACTGTAACTTATATCTAAGGTCTATAAGCAAAATGCCTGGTTTTGAGCACTCTGTGAGTAATTTTACCCATTGTTCAAGGTTCCTGGAATTCAGCTGAGCGTCATGGACCATTGGCCATTTGTTTTTAGCTTCCAATCGTTGTTTCTTAGTTCCGTGTTTCTTCTTTTATGTTTATTCTCGTTGTTTGGAAGTTACACAGTTTATAGTTATGTTAAACAGACACAAGTGCACTGTATTTTCACAAGACTTTTGTAGCCGATTTTTCAGGTCGAATTTTTCGAAATCGGGCCCGCAGCACCCTCACATTTAAAAGTCCTATTGATATTTCCGGCAGACAAAGAATGGGCCGGAAATTCGGTAGATAGGAGGCAGGCTGCAAAGAGTTCTGTGCAATATGTGCAGTGTCTACATATAAATGAATTTTGACGGATTACATTGTCCTTTACGGTACTATGTCAGCCCCTGCATTCATCCCTTAGAGTCATAAACGTGTGTGTGTGTGTTGGGGGGGGGGGGGGGGGGCTCTTAACCACCTCCAAGTTTCACAGCCTTTAATAACATTCCATAATTTTAGATTTTTAAAAAAAATTAAATTGTCTTTTATTCTGGAGTTTTATTTGCCCAAACTGGACTTTCGTATTTATTTAGATATAGAAGTACCAGGTCCCCCATTATTTTTTGGTATACGAGACCTAGATGTGTTGAACCGTAGTGCCCTTGTACTATATCCCCGCCAACATTGGATGATACAGATGATTCATCTCCTTTATACAACCTTCACACGTAAATGTTTAACGGCTGAGCCTGGTCCTGCGGGCAAATACAGAAAATACCCACTGCCCCGTGGATTGTATGTCAGATGATGCGACGGAATGAGGCTAATAAACCGGCAGCATCAGTATTCCCGCGGGGCTAAGTGAGCAAAGCCAAAACCTAAGGCCAAACATCTAGATTAGATTGTGTATATATGTATCTCAGATATTATGGCTGAGAGGGCAAGGAAGAATATTAGCTGGCGATGTATTATTGATGTTGCAGTTTCGTTGTTTGGAAAATTACCAGGTATTATTTATGCGCTGCTCGGATTAATTAGTGTCTGAGGCTCTTTGGCTGGCTGCGTGTGCCCCTTGGCTTCAAGTGGTGCAGGCACTGACTGCGGATCCGGACACCTTGTCCGCTTGAGATCATCTCCGTGGAAATCGATAAAACAGGGGCAACCCCAGCCTCAGTGACGGGATGGCGGCATAATGAATGCAGTATTGATCTGTCACGTCATATCCTTCTGTGTCTAGCTCTCTGAATATGGCCGTACCGGCTTCATTTGGTGTGTAACGCTCAGGTCTCCACCGCTTGTGCCAACCGTCCTTTTTCATCAAGCGCGTCGACCTGATTGCTCAAAGGTAAGATAAACATTTAGACTGGTGAGTTAGGTAGCATTTTTTCTCTATGGAAGATTTATATGTGCTATTTCAGACGTGGACACTGAGCATGCATATATTATGGCCCAGGCCCTGAGATCATACAAACAGCACAGAGAGAGGGAGAGTAGAAACACGCGGCGCACCCAGTCAGCGAAGAAGCTTCCAGTGTCATGGACCAGGCACTCTGGGACTATAGCCCGCAGCCCTCTCCCTTTAACCCTTAAAGGGTTTCCAACCCGTCTGTCCCGCCCCTCGCGCCCTCGCACGGCCCCTGGTCTGTTGGATGCCATTCGCGAGGTTGGTCAAGCCAATAAAATCCAACCTGTACGGTAAGTCCTGCACTGCAGCATGCAATGTCAAGCCATATTTGCCCTGGTGGTTCTGGCATCGCATATGCTTCTACTAGAGCTCTGCTTTATGCTTTATCTTATGATAGATACCTCCCTGTCTTGCTAGTTTACATATTACAGAGGTAATTGAGCCGTGGGATTACCACATGTTCCATAAGTGTCTCCTAAGGAATTTGATGCATACATTGTGTATCAGCGTGTAGATAATAACCTCAAATGATAAACGTTCTACATATAGGTAACAACAAATGGCATTACCCTTTCAAAAAAGCTTAACGCAAGGGGCTATTCACAATGAATAAACACCAAACAGAAGAATATTCAAATTATATTTTAAGTAATTTTTTTTTATTTACATAATTTAAATGCTACTTTATATCGAAGAGAATTATGAAATTCAAATAGTTACAAGAGTTCTTTATAATGAAAAAAGAGGGAAACTGTCTTCAATTAAGGTAAAGCTCATTGGTATTTAATGTATTACCTTGGGTGTCTACTAGCCGTCTTGAAACTGACGCCTCATTCCTGTGTCCTTTTCTACATTTATAACAAATGGTCGTGTTTGTTTAGACGTTTATGGTATCATTAACATCATTACCGAATCTATTCAGTTTAACGCAAATATACACACACACACAATCCAATAATTACAAATTAAAAATTGATGGCCATGGGTAACATAATTTCCAAAAGGTGCAGACGCATATATACCACACACTTGTAGTTCACTATAAAAACTATAATATACACACAACTATAAAAAATATCACGAAGGCATGGACTTCTATTCACACTTTAAATAAGGTAAAATTCTGTGTCTATGATTAGATTACGAAAGTGTGAATTCTTACATTCTGAAAGCTGCATTGTTAAACTTTAAAGACAAAAAGTTAGTTACATGTGTTCAAAATGATCTTCCGTGTTAAGTTCTAATGATAAACTTCAACTCAATTGCTTACATGCTGTAAATGGGAAGGATGACATTTTAATCGTTTCGCCGTTCAGCGTCTATTGGAAAATTTTCATTCCGGTCACGAAATAAGGTCACTTCATTTTCCGAAATTCTTAATATTCCCAGCTCCAAGCAAACCAGAGCAATAAAATTTTAAAATTCAAGATATGGTTGCCGTTCACTATCGTATGACCAGTTTTGAAGGTGAAATTAACAGTGGATTTATTGAAAAATACATCCTTTGCAATCATGAACGCAACTTCAAATACTGTGGTTGGCTTTATATTCGCGTGCCTGAAATTTCGCAATTTCATTTTGAATGTTTCGGGATGGCTTCATTTTCTCAATTTCACAAGAATCTATAAAATTAAGTACAATAGTAATTGTATGTCTTATAAAAGATGAATAATACCCACGTTACCTCTTCACTTCTAATACAGTAATTATATTATATATGATATGTGTAACAGTCAGGGTTGGTTTTCTTCCGGAAGAAATGTATTTCTTCCGAGACAATGGAAGAAATTTGTAGGAAATGGGGTTTCCTCCACTTTCTTCCGGAAGTATTGGATGAAAGTGGAATTTAGTGGACAGTAAAAATGATAGTGTGATTTACAAAAATCAAAACAGATATTTGAACTATTTTTATTTCATTTGAATAAAATAAAACAATATGACTTTAATCAGTGTACAGGAACACTGATTTATCTAAATATAATTTTGTTTGTTTTATGCTAAAAGTTTTGCCCAAATTGCAGCTCATAGATTTGTATTTCAACTATTTAAGTATGTAGTGTTGCTTAGTATGTGTTGACGTGTAAAAAGAGATTTAGTGTGAGCCTACATTGATACCTCCGCCAGTATTCTTATCAAACTTTCCTCTGCTCTACCATGCAGTATAACGGCTCACTACAACGCTTCACAGGTGAACTCAAGAGTAATTACGACACCTAATACCAATGAATTAATTGGCACCGTGCTCGGTCCGGAAAAATAAATTACCTTATCTCAATTGAATAATATACACTGAATTCAAATACATGATGGTGGTCCAGTTTACATCCAAATCTAATCTCTGATTCCTTCGGTCATGTCCTAACCCCCCAAAGACCACAATTTCATCCAAATTATTTCATACTATAGTAACGCTTTCAGAAAACATGCTAACTAACAAACCTACCATCCATTTCCCGACCAATGAATCTCTTCCCTTCTGGCTGACCAAGATGTGTTAACTCTCACCTTACCTTCTGCTAATTTATGGAGAAGGAGATTGCTTTGCTAAAGCGGGAAAGAATATTCCGGATTTCATAAAAAGTTGATGTGGATGGCATTGCTTAATATATGTCAAGATTCATCCTTAAACCGGATGTATCTATATGCTGTGTTTCACCACTCCATGCCCGTGCACGTGTTTTATTTTAGAGATAATTTTCTTAAAAAAATACTTTTTTTTTTATAATTTCATAGGAAACTGCACATTTGAGTGACAACCTCGTATGGGAAGATGGCAAAATACGATCATGATAGCACAAGTTATCACTACAAGTTATCACTATATACTTTAAAGAGACTTCCCAGTGATTTTAAAGCAGATGATATGCCTCTCTCTAAATTCGTATAGTCATCTTCCTTTTTTAGCTGGTATTAGGTATCATCGTAAAGTTATAGCAACAGTTAGATGTCCAATGAATATAAATCGAATGCCATCGGTGTGGTTGATATATTGTAAAACGATTTTTTTTTTATGCAGATAAACGGGAATTTATAAATATTTTAAAGGTATTTCACTTCTTTGTTATAGCTTATATAGCCAATCAACGCCGGATAAATCATTTAACCGCGGGATCACGTTTGTTCACGGTACTAATAAGGGTCACAAGATCATTATGAATATAAATATATATGTTTTCAGTGACATGCTTCTGTCAGGTGTTACTGGTCAAAGTATTTTTGCTGGGAGAGGCATTTATTTAACAAATGGTATTAAGAAACTAAAGAAAAGAGGGAGAGAAAGTTTGGTAAGTCCGATATGCGAGCTAGGGAGCGAAACGACCGAGTTAAGGGGTGGGAGAGTGAGGGCCCTAGTTGAAACCGACCTAGTTGAAACCATCCATGTTACTTTAGCTTACAATTTTACTATAATATAGTATTTACAGTTCCTGAAAAAAAGTTTGTATTTTTTTTACAGATCTGTGTCGTTTATATAATGAACTGGTATTTGTTAATACCGTGCATGTAGATAAGGATTATGTTGTCAAGTATGACAACTGTCATGTATCCACAGGCTGCTATTATGCTTAGTGGGAAAAAAGTGGTTTCCAATCTCCTCTTCTGTACTGGAATTTTTTTTAAGTTTAAAAAATTTTTTTTTTTATTTCTTCTTTGAAAATTAAACTTGAAAGTTTTGCTCGCCGCAAAAAGGGAGATTGCAGTTCGGACCCCCTTGACCCCCCTATCTATTAGTAGCCAGGGTAAGCAAGCCCCACACTGACATTCACACTAAGATTGCACAATTTTGACTTCCTACGTTTTGTTGACATTTATTAAATCGATTTTGATTTACTTATCGTTTATATCCAAATTTACAATGCGCAATCCAACTGCCCGATCTTCTGCAGCCTTTGGTGTGAAATCAAATGCTCACGAGAAATTAATTAAAACCAGACAATCATTGTAAACAACATCGAGGCTAGGCTTTCATGTAAACGAAATCCTATAAGATACATCTGTATAAGGACTCAACTATAATCGTCGTTGTACTGAGCCAACACGCAGTCCAATAGACCACATGAACACTATGACGAGATTTTTTTTTTTTATTTCAGTTGTGTTTCAAGAAGTGCATGTGCACACGCAGAATTTATTACCGGATTGAAGAGAAAATATTATACATTTCCAAATCGGATGGAGTTTGCTCCTTTGTTTTAGAATATTGTTTGCTCTCTCTTTATATACGATCAGTCAAGCTCTAAGATAAAAATGTACGGTAATTGCATAAAGCATGGGGATATGGAAACTGACATCGCAACCTGAACAAAATGGTAACGCAGAGCGTATGTAGCGCCACCTATATATTATTTCCTGTATCTCGTGTTCGCTTTGCAGGAAGGCTTAAATAGGGATTTCCATGCAATTATTGTGTAGAATTAAGTCAAATCCCTGCTTAAGTCCAAAATATAGCATTTATGATCATCTGGAATTATCCAACACACCCAGTTTACAGAGAAAATCAATATTGTTTCATGATAAGTACGAATACCATGAAAGTCAGTACTTATACTCAATTATACAAATCAGACCGTTGCAGCATTTGCTTTTTTTTAACGCAACTGCAAAATTAAAGAATAATAAGTTGTACCTCAACATTGTGTAGATAAGATATGCGAGATTTCTGATAAATATTACAGTAGCAAAAGTAATAAAAACAAAATGCCAGTAACCGAGTATATTAAAATTTACTTGTTTTGTAGATTACCTATACCCGCTGTAATTGAAAGAAAATTAAAATTATGTTAAGTAAAACTAGTATGTCTTTAATGAATTATGCCATTCATAGTGAATACTTGTCAGATCTGCGCATGGACCCAGTAATGTCCGTGACGTCATGTTTACGTCGGTCCCACGCCGTCATCAGATGGCTGACTGTGGGCGCACGTGGGCCCTCTCCTGTCCATGTCGGGCCCACGCTGGGCTGACTGTGGTATATAAAGGTTGCCATCATATGGGCTTGCCACTGACGCCTCGTTGGTACCACGTGTGTTTCATTTATTTCTGCACTTCTTTCACTAAATATTATTTCTTGCTTTGTCACGCTTAAAGCACTCTATTTCTATAATTCAAGTTGAACGAAATTTTAGTTAAAAGGGTGAATTAATGTAAAGTGGATAAGAACTCAAGGTCTAGGCCTTCTTGCTAGATTAATGTTATGCACTATATATGTTTGGAGAATTAAAACACAGGTTCGATACGTCTTGATAAAATATGGATAATATTGATATCCAATATTGGTGACTTGCCTCGGCTAATTATAGGAGTATAGTACATATATCTGTTTCTACCGCTCTGATTGTGTAAAGCAGTAAACTTTTTATACTATATACATATACTTATGTAGAAGCAAGACAGATCATTCAAATATCTGTTCTCCTTTCAGATTTCCACGGCACACCCTTCACAAGACCACTCTCAAAATACCAATGGCGGAGAAAAAGGTCAAGATTGTCAGAAGTAATAGTGAAAAAAAGCCAAAAAGAGAGAGAAGAGATGCTTCCGGGGACCGGTACAATTTCGATGGTGGATTCTTTAATACCGTTCATTCACCTAGAAAACAATGTTTTACAATACACCCAGACTGGGTTTCGGAAAATCTCAACGTGCAAAAAATTAGCATACATGATAGGAAGTCTAGTAGTAATGTATCCTACATATTGCCCCATATGCACAAGTCAGCAACTTTTCCCGGGCGGAGGTGTAAAAGTGCGCCCCCACCGCGAATCAGGAACCCTATCACTTGGGAGGGTTGGGAGGTCAAAAGTTGGACTCCGCCCCCACGAAGCAGAAATCCGATCACGTGGGAGAATTGGTAACCAATCAGCAGCCCCGTTGTCAGACCCGCTATTTCTCCCGAGAATGTGACGGAGGTGCCATTTCCGCACTGTTTCGCTGATGTTTACGCGTGCTTGAATTGAAAGCGAGGCTTCATTTGAAAGATAACTGGATTGTCGATATAAAAAGTTGGTCGGTATCTTGATAAAAATTAAAACAGGTGTTCTTGGGAGGGAAAATGGGTTGGTAGAGGAATACAGCACATCATGTGAGCGTTCGTACCACAACCTACTAGTCTGATGTTAATCTGAACCTGACGATGAAAACATGGAGTACATAAAGCAGCCGTGCCTTGCAATATCATCTTAAACAAATCCAAGAAGACTCTAGAAGGTTTCATGATGTCATCCAGTTTCATGACGTCATCCAGTTTCATGCCGTCATCCAGTTGGTGATTGCTCGTTCCTCTTAACAATCCTCCTCTCTCCTTAGGAAGTTTGCTTCTACAAGTGTGAAACTGCATAAGTGTTCCGTCAACGTGCTAGTGGCTTTGTTCTATTCTATGGTCACAACAACCGGTCGCGTGTGCTTCAAACCTATAACTACACTCCGTCTATCGGTCTCCAAGACCTATGGACAAAGTTTCCAAGATTTTATTTCGATTAGAGGGAAACAACCCTCTGGACGCTAATGTCACATCGCCTTCGGCTTGCACAAGTTAAGATATGGATGAATTGGTTTTCGTTCTGGAAATGTACATGTCGCATGTGCTTCAAGGTGCTTTTAGTGTTAGATGGATTCTGTGATCGGATCGAATTGCTCCGTTGGTTACCATTTCCAGTGGGGATGAAGTTCGTTGAAAACTTAAAAAAAAAATTAATACAGCATAACGTTTTCTTCAAGTTATATCTGAATTTCGTTCGATATTCGATGGAAATCACAGTCTGATAAAGAAGACTGGTCGAACGTCGTAAACATGTATAACAGGTATTTCGTTGTTGATGAGTTTGATTATAAGTAATTACAAATATTTTTGCAGTAAAGAATCTACCAAAAATTAATGCTGAAATAAGATTATATGACGTTTCAACAAGCAGGTTTCATGAAGGAACAGTTTAATATCTACACTCAAAAGTGCTTTCTTGAAATAGCAAAAGTATTATAAATAATATATGCTATGTACAAATTGTGAATGTTTGGAAAATGAAACACGTCCTAATCATTTTGTACATAACCAGTTAATGAACAATTTACCTATGTGTATAACATGTTATTGTATATTGTACAAAATGTCATGGATCGGAATGATTTAGTGTTAATTTACTTGCAAATTCATGCATGGAGCATAATAAACAGCAACATGCCAGCGTTATAACTTTGAAGATTGAGCTTCACAAACGTTCGGCAGCAGTGAACCCCAAAATATGATAGTTCTAGATATCATTTAGAGGCCAAGGTACACTGCAGTAGCGCTTTTTTTAAAACCAAGACAACCCCTCCAGTATTTCACGGTTGTTACAAAATATTTTGGTCACCAATATTTTCTTTACCGTGACTCAATATTATATTCACGGAATAGTATTTTTCAATGAACGGATGATTGAGCTTACTAAAAAAATATTGTACTAAATCAGCCTTTCAAAGGCACTTACTGAATTGATAGGTTTTGGTTAATACTAATTTTCATTCACAATTATTTGGAAAAAGGGAAAAGGATGATGGAAATAGGGTTACACAATGTGATTGTTTGTAATATAAGTCTTATAAGAACTGTTAAATACAGACATATTGGCTGCCTTTCACCATACATATTCTTCAACCCGTCTTTTCTCAATCTGGGTCCTGCATATTATTGGCCGCGCCTGAACGGTACTCAATACATTCAGAATCAGCTTACATTTTCGCACTTGGCGGCGTTAGTAATTCGACACCAGTAGTATCAAAATACACCAAAAAAGTCAGATTTTAAATATAAGACTCTGATAAAACTCTTTTTAGTGTAAGCCACTATACTGTTCTTGCTTAACTGAACTTCATCGGAAATTGACCTTTGTAATGCTTCTTGTAAATATTGGACTTCTTAGCTTAAAACTATATATGAAGCACAAAACTCAGTCCACATTCATCAGCTATTACGTCATATCTTTTGCATATGCAAGTGTTTACAGACAGTTATTATTTAAAGTAAGATGTCAGGTGATTTAAATAAAACAGGAAACATTTTCTGAGGAGCAGAATATTTGTTTTATTTTCCGTAAACACTGATAACACTTTTGTAGATTTTATATTGGAAAATTATTTTTTAACTCATTTTAAGTGCTATTTTTAAACTTTTTGTTGTATAAAAAATATTTAAATCATGTATATTTATTTCTGTCTGCTTATTTAATTATTTATACTGTCTTTATGAAAGGTATATATGTAAGTTGATATTGTCACACACACACACACACACACACACACACACACATATATATATATATATTCAAATAATACTGTGTAAATTCAATGTTATGTTTGCACGTGGACAAAATGGGTACTGGATAGTCGAGTGGTATTTCGATGTTTGAGGAGACGAAGCGCGTTTATAAAAGAGAGCCCAGATGGCGCTGTTGTACCTATTTTGCACTGTTTATTCTTCGTTTCCGATGCATTATTTTTACTATGCACATGACCACAGCTGGTGTGACAGAGCATTCACACGCCTCGGGCCAGATTGTTGACAATGCGCTTCCTACTTGTCTAATGTTTCAATCAATATTGTCAACAGAGCATTAAATGATCTAACAGCTCACAGAGTGTTCTCGTTCAATCTCGTACCATGCAGTCAGCGGTGCCTCAGGTATCGGACTTACAGTGTTCAAGCATATCCTGTTGAAAGAAAAACCCCACAAAAATGTTGCCATATTGAACAATATTTTGGAACAAACACACTGAACATGAACGATAAAAAATGTCCACATATAACAAAACTAATGCATAACATTTTGGTATTGTTATCCAAATACACCTGGGCCTGTAGTGTTGTAAATTGGTCACCATGACCTTATAACAATTTCTTGTCGTTTTACATTATACCTACTTTATAGAATAAGTTTTAAATCCACATGTGAGATCCCCAACATATTTGACAGCAATTTACGAAGGCCTAACCAGGATTAACTGAAGGGGGGGGGGGGGGGTTGGCGGGGGTGGCTGCATTCATACCCGGTTGGCAAATGGTCTACACGCCAATACACACCTACACACACATACATATACTTGAAATCCAAGATTTTCATTTTAATTCTACGAATGAGGTATAGAATTCCAATTTTACTGTAATATTTTTATAAATGTTCTAGGGGAAATACTCGGGGGAAATAATATATTCACCAGTAGACCTTCACATCTACGCTCTTTACACAGCGCTTTACCCATAGGCCAACTACCTATATCGTAAGCGCTGTTTGTTATTAACTTTTATCCTGAATCTCTACACCAGAGGGGAGCACTGTATTTTGGTCCAATCAGGTGAGACCCTGTGCTGAAGACAAAACGGTTTACCAGCCAAGCGAGGAATACACGAAGCCAATGTTGTTCATTTCATTTTGAGTGACAGCTCATCGCTCCGGCGACCGTTTGAACAGGCCACATGCATGCTCAGAGAGAATTGCCCCACACGTGCTTTCTGGGCGGAGCCTGATGCCTATGATGCCTATGTTGACCTGCATTTGGTTGGCTGCTCGTCACATCAGCAGTTTCTTTTCGGCAGACAGGCCCATGTGCACCACCTGGTGTTAAAATACATTATAAACGGTCAAAGCAGGCAGCAGGAAAATCAGTAGCTTCTTTTGAAGCGCAAGATTTCCGCTGCTTCGGGAGCAATTCAAATGACGATACATTAATGAATAATAAAAAAACTTTTCCAGGATTTATGTATGGTTCAGTGAACGTACACGGCTTTTATCCTGCACATGGAAAGTGCCAGGAAAACAAATAATCAAGGTATGTCGAAATCAGTGTTTTCGAGTATATAAAAAGTTACAAACTCATGCAAATTATCTATAATCTGGGCGAAATCGGCAATTTACCTTTTGAATTTTTTGCCTTTCATTTTATCTCAGCATCTTTAAAGCATCTACGATTCATAAAAATCATTTAAAATTTTTAGATATATTGTAAATTAGTGATAGAGTTACAACCTATTGATTTTCAGTTGGCACCAGCCAAAAAGCAAAGGCAACATTAAGCTGCATGTCTACTTATGCGGTACGGATGCGGACGCGGAAGTGTAAAAATTCGCGCCTATAGAATAAATGAGGACTGTGTCCATTTATGCGGTGCAGAGTGCGGTGCGGATACGGATACGGGTACGTTTTTTGCCAACCAGAACATGTAGCCGCGGGTATGGAAACGCATGCGGAAACGTGCCATTTTGCAGAGGTAAAAGAGAGTGAAAAACCTAAACACGCACTGACAAACATATCTAATGGACACATCCGCCGCCTGCAATGGATTTTAGTTCTGTTAATAAACTAAAGCAATGAATAATTGTGTTTTGTAGAAGGAAGTTTACTTTCTTTGGTTATGCATACAGAGGAAGGCACCTGATGCTTTCAAATCATGCTTGTAATGTAATTCTGGCATGCCATAATCTATTATTCCAAAATCTATATTTTCAAATGTTATTAATTTCTCACAATGTTGAACAGGCCAATATTATCATCTGTGGATTGAAATCACGCTCTTGTTGTCTTTCTGTGCCAGCTACGCTCTTTACACAGCGCTTTACCTATAGGCCAACTACCTATATCGTAAGGCGCTGTTTGTTATGACCTCGTATCCTGAATTGCAACACCAGAGGGGAGCACTGTATTTTTGTCCAATCAGATGAGACCTTGTGCTTGAAGACAAAGCCAAGCGAGGAATACACAGAGCCAATCATAATTATTTCTTTTTGAGTGACAGCTCATCCCCCAGCGTAACCGTCTGAACAGGCCACAGGCTCAGAGAGAATTGCCCCTGACGTGGGTTGCTTAGGGCCTTGGGCACATAGGATGCACGGTCGGTGAGCTGTAATTCAAACGAAACGTAACAACAAAGGCTGCGTGCATACCTCGCTTGCTGGTTTCAGTTCTGCAGACAACAGATACATGGCTACGCTAACACAGTCATTATGTCATAATCGAATCGGTCGATGATGCGAGAATGCAGAGGGAGCAATTTAAATTCGACCGGAAACTCATTAAGCGGCGCTTGAAGCGCAGCAACTGGCGGAGCGAGGATGCTTGTCGAGTGTTTGTTTATTGGCATTTGATTGGCTGCTTGTCACATCATACGCACGTTTATTTTAGTTGAAAACGAACCGCCATCTGGTGTCTAAATATATCATAAACTGTCAAAGCTGGCACCGTGAAAATCGGTTGCTTCTTTAGAAGCGCAAGATTTCCGCTGCCTCGGGAGCGTATGTGCCAGCAAGCAACCGCTTTTTACACTGAATCGTCATAAGGGTCATCCATAACGGAAGACAGTCCTCTTCATATTCTGAATGAAATATCCACATACAGGTGGTATATAAGTAAGTAATCCGTATCCGTAGTCCGCATGCGTGGTCCGTATGCGTAGTCCGTATCCTTATTTATTTATTTTTTTTTTTGCAAGGCATTTCATGGTTTCCACATGCTTGAGTCGTAAACATCCGAACCTGTTTAAAATATAAATATAAAAATTTAAACAATTTAAAAAACAAACCTTTGTTGCTTATATTTGGAAATGTACAATAAATATATGATGGATTGGCCTGCTAAGAAAGAAAACTTTAACCATATAGCGCACCTATCAACACGCGTACGGAATACAGAGTACGCATATACGTACTTACGGAAAATGAACTTTGCGGACTACGTATACGGACAACGCATGCGGACTACGGATACGCACTAAGCAATTACGAAAAAGCACCTTCTGTACAAGGCTTGGGGCCTGCTTGATACCAGGAGGCAGACCAGATGTGTCCCCCAATCAGTTCAAGACTCTGAACAGTGGTTTCAATTTATCTTCAAAGGGTCTGTGTGTGGGGGGGGGGGGGGGGGGGGGGGGGGGACTTATAAATATTTTTATAAGGTACATGTTCTATGTTTCCAGTATAAGTTAATTCTTAATCAGGTTAAGATATATTAAGATCATAATAAATTTAGAAATTGAATTCACCAAAGTCTATAATTCTAATTTTTAATATATTCTCTTTCCAATATATAAATTTTTATTCTCTGAATACTATAGCAAGGGGGATGATTACATTGACCACCCACTCCCTTGCTAAAAAGTGGTGGTGGGGGGTGGGGGTGGGGGGGGGGGGTATTTACCCCATTCCCCCCTATAGGCCTATTTACGCCCAGACTCTGAGGATCAGCATGGGCGAATACCAGTCGTATACAGACACGTTTGAAGCAATACTTCCCAGTTCACCGCCTCAGTAGTCGGACATATTATTTATAGTCAATCACCCACTGTAAGTTACTCCCATTTGTGTTGTATTCAAAAATTACAGAAACAGGCAATTTTAAAGACCCAAGACATATTTCATTATATTGTCTATATCAGTCCTTATTCATTATAAGATCAATTGAAAAAAAGTTAGTTATTACCCTTATAGCAAATTATTGGAAAAAATATCAAAGAAAATAATACATGCATGTCATGTACGAAACATCGCAGCCCAAATTATGTTTATAATTATATTATTGACATTCATAATAACGATATCATAATATCAATATTCTTTGAATTATGTTTGCAAAAAAAAACAGAGCATATAAACTTTTACTTTAATTTTTATAAGATCACAGGGGAAAAAAACGTAAATGTTTTGAGTTTTTAAATTCCTGGTCTTCAAGCTCTAACCATAGCTTGCCAAACAAATACTCACTTCAGTGACACTGACGATGGGGTGAAGGTTATGCGTCATGAAATTAACATCGGTGCGCCTGCACTAACCAGACCAGCTGTGACATCTGAAACTTACAAGGTAGGATTTGTCAGTTTCAGGTGCCCAGACGCACCTGTATGAACTCAGGGAAAGGTGAGATAGTGGAGATAAATTTCCCGATTTTGTTGCTTAAATAATTTATTTATATGTGAAGAAAATTCGTCGTTATGCAACCTTTATTTGTTACTGTAACATTTTCTTAAAAATCAAAGTTATCTCAAAGTGGTGACATTTTCACACCTGCTGCATATTTGAAAATCAGAAAATAATACTGCTTGTTCCGTTGGATGCCATGGCAGCGAAAATGTTTATTCATTCAAGCGTTTTATTACCATCTTCACTCAATCAATTCTGCTTTAAAAAAAAAAGATAACATCAAAATGGGATATTTTCCTTCGTTTAGCATATTTTTCTTCTTCATTTCTAATTCAGTGCTGTTTTCCGGTTATTACAGGAGTGTATGAAATTATAATTAAACATATTTGTCAAAATAACATCGTCTGTGCCATTACTTATTTTTTGAAATTCAAAATTTATTTTTTTTTACAGTTTAAAATTTTATTAAAGTTTAGCGCTTCTATTTTAGATTTAAAATGAGTGAGTTTTTTCAGTTGGTGCAATTAAGGTTTTTCTCTTCATTTTTTCCTTGCTTGACTCGGATAAACGTAGCCTATAAAAGAAATATTCAATTTCTTTTAGATAACTTATGGATGATTTGGGAAAACATGTAAGGCATAGGTTAATTGTGATAAACTATGAGAAATTATATTGGCAATTCTACCTGATAATGTCATAGATCTTGTCGACCATGTATTTGAAATTGCTTTGATTCTGCTTATAATATACTTGTAAATGGTGTCTTTGCTTATTCGCCAGCATGGATGTGTGTAATTGTGGTCGGGCTCGCAACACCATGCATGCACAGCGAGTCATGAACACACGAACGCAAGATGCCAATCATTCAGACGACACTTCATCCCCAAGATAAAAAAACCCTGGAAACATACAGACAGTCATAAACTTTGAGTTTTGTTTCGGCAAAGAAACAATATGCACTCGGAACTGTCTCACATTTCACAGACCGTACACTGACCATCAAAAGTTACAAATGAAAACCCCTGCGTGCTTGAGAGAATGGGAGTTACCAAAATACCATAGGACACCTATGATAAATTACAGCTAGCATATACTCCGTAATAAGAAAAATTCGTACTGTAGCTAAATAGTCCATAAACTGGTCACGGTTCATTCCTGAACATTTAGTCATTTAACACACTAGTCTCAATATCTGACAATAAATGACACACATAAACGACATAGCAGTCATGATTTATATAAAAAATCATACTACAGAAACATCTGTATGCAAATAAGAAAACCAACCATGGCTGACATGAGTTGGTGCCCCACTGGTTGAGCAGTGATTGAATGTCCTGCACGAATGTCTCCTCTCTGAAGTGTATGAGGTCTATAAACATCAGTGCACATGTGCATTCCCTATAAACAATGCTTTAAGTTAGGCTTGTACAGCTATAACAGCGTCAGACTTATTGAAACAGTGATGTAAACTCAGCCTCACTAACTCACTCAAAATGCGTAGCAGTCCTCATTGGTCAACTAGACCTGTCCACAAATAGAGTGCAGAGTTAACCCACAGAGGTAATAGAAATGCTTGACATACATAATGACGTCTTATGAAATATCCATGCAAAATAACCTACTGATCGGTAATATCCTCATGTAAATAACCAGCTCTTAGAATGTTGGCTTTTAATACAAAAGTAACAGAAAACAATCACATATAAAAACACCCCCCCAAATAATAATAATAATAATGAGACACTGAAGTTATGAATCCATGAATACTCCAAAAAACAGTGTTAAGTCTTCAAGCTTGTGACTTGCGTAGACGAACCACAAATAATGACGTCATATGCAACTTGCATTTATTAAATGGTAACCCCTGTCAAAAACAGCATTGTTTTCAGCATATTGAATTATTGTGTGCTCCCTGTCTGCAAATTATTCCGAATTCTAATTTATAATATTTCTCAAGCTGAAATAAAGATGAATGGAGATGAGGAATCCTTCCCTAACAGCCGAGTTATTTAGTAATAATCTGTTGAAAACCTCTGTTGATAAACAAGTGTTAAAATCATAATATAACATGAGTATATTTATCCACTTTTTACATATACTTCAAAAATTGAACCAATCTAAGACAGGTGTTTTGAAAATGGATCCGTTCTAAGAAACCTTGACCTTTTTTCAAAATCTGCCGATATGAAGTAACGTTTAATATTTTGTTTCTATGAATAGGCAAGTAGGTCTGTAATGTTCTAAATATATCCCCCAATACAGCTGTGTTAAATAGGTATAGAGTATATTTATCCACTTTTTTTACATATACTTCCAAAATTGAATCAATCTAAGACAGGTGTTTTGAAACTGGATCCGTTCTAAGAAACCTTGACCTTTTTTTTTCAAAATCTGCCGATATGAAGTAACGTTTTATATTTTGTTTCTATGAATAGGCAACTAGGTCTGTAATGTTCTAAATATATCCCCAATACAGCTGTGTTTAATAAACCCTGTTTGGTCCGGGCTTATCAAGTATGGATGGTACTCACATCAGACAGCTAAAGAGACCACGGAAAAGTCGGCTGATGGATTGCCCCAGAAATGAACCTTCTCCAATTTCATCAGACTCACCAGTCACCAATTTGGTGCAAGAAGTTGCTTAAACCCCAAGTGCAGGTGTTTGTCATTCTCTCATGAGAGGCAGGTGACTGACTTCTTTCAGGAGAGTCTCGCAGATTATGCAAAATGTTTGAAATAAACGTCAATAAGTGCGAAGTGTTTGGGAAAAAAATATCAATAGTTCTGCACGCACCCTGTCAGTTGTGGCGTTAAAAGACGTTTAAACACTTTCGAGGCAATATATTCAAATGGGATGAAATATCTTTTAAATTCGTGATATATTCAGGGCTCTAGTTTCCAAATATTTCATTTCGATATCGATTTTATCCAGAGCAATTGATAATCGTTTCGGAGGTTATACGTTGATTAACATATGGGCTTGTCGATAATGCTAACTAGTCCCTCACTCCATACATTGTGTGTGCGTGTTTATAAACATCTGCTTCGTTGTGGTGAGATTGAGTGATGAACCATTTCCAAAACGTATCCTGAACAGAGAACCACATTAATTGTGAGTACGTTACCTTCCCGCACGTGACAGACAGAGGTTCCACCGTTTTCCATGCGAAAGATGCATTAAAAGAGTATTTGAAACTCAAAAAGCCTTTGGCATCAGTCCGGAAACGTGGCCTACACAAAATCAAACTGACTCCATCAGTCGAGAAATAAGCGGCAGCTTCATATATACCACCTGATAATTATTGACTGGAGGTGACCAGTCCACTATCTAACTGCTGCAAACAAAATAGATGCACTGTTTCCACATCATTGCTCAATAATAAGTTGGGGCTACTTTCTTTAAATTTGGCACGATAACAGATGACTGGTTTTCAGCCTTTAATGGCGCCACCTGTGATGAATATTATATGCGAACCGAAATGATGTTCCCTACCATTCCATATAAAAATCATAAAAGATTTACGGTTTAAAAATTGTGCGCTTTTATGTTGTAGTCTGGGTTTCTGTAGAGCAAGCAAAATTGAATGGACATTGAATTGAGAATAGCTGAGTTCATTCATTCAAAATAAAATAAAATAACGTTTTACGATTTTAGGCTTGTGATTGCTAAACATGTAGGCCTTATGACTGTCATTGCCACAGAATGTCTCAGATAAGTCTACCTATTTTGATCGTGACTGGTGAGCAGATGTAAGATATATCCTTAGCCCCATTTACTAATTAATGCTGAAATGGTAGAGGTGTGTATTTTCAGTTCCCCCGCTTTATAACGTGGTCACCCACAATCGTGCACAATATGGCACCGGGTGAACCCCTGGAACTCTTGCTTGGTATAAAATAAAAACAATATCGATGAACACTTTTGTTCTATTTATTTTCGTATTTATTTTTCTTGTTCTATCCGTTTTTGTGGGCTTGTTCTTGGTAAACATGTCTGTAATTAAAATGGCAAAGAATTTAGTTAAACATGACTTTTAAAGAAAAGTCAGTGATATGTCTTTTTTCATTTTTGTGAATTATGTATATAAACAGTCGAACTCCTTTAATCCGGCACCGAATCGGGGATAAAGAATTTTGCCGGATTACTCATTTTGCGGGATTACGTAATAAGGTTATCCCGAGCAGAATACACTCTACCCAAAGGAGAGCAATGTTTGCTGCAACTTAAATTTTAAAAAAATCCTGTGAACGATAAATAAAGTAAATTAAACCATCAACGATTGTACAAAATGTACTTTATTCAACAACAAAGTTCCATTTGGGTTATAGCAACGTATAAATCAAGTAAACCGACTGAATCATAAGAATCATTAATTTAATACGATGTACATAAATATGTCCATTAAGAGGTTCACATAGGGGTAAAGGGCAACTGAGGTAAACTGAGCTGAGAAGAACCTGTTTAGAGTGCACTGAACAGCAGCTGCATTAAGTCTAGAGATCATGTCGCCGAGTAACAACAAATCGCGCAAGCTGAAATTAATTTGTCTCTTAAGACCTAACCAGATCGAACAGAACCTCTCTCTCTCTCTCTCTCTCTCTCTCTCTCTATATATATATATATATATATATATATACATATATACATATATACATATATATATATGTTTCTATGTATTTGTACATATATGTTTGTGCGGTATGTATGTAATTTTTAGTACTGTTACTTCTTAAACCGTTTCTTAATAATATTGTTTAAAAAATCGATGATATGACATATAAACGACAATAAACGACAGATCTGAAGTATTGGCCAATTCTGTGTGTTTAGAAATACCATGGGACAGCTTATTAATCTGAATTCCCATGAAGCTCTAAACTATTCAATGCAAACTCGGACAAAAAGGGATATATGTCTTTGGCTAATCAGCACAAGGACCGAAGTTATTTTAAAGAAAACACACACACACACACCTACAACCCCCTACCCCACACACATACACACAGAATTATAAATAAGATGAGGATATCTCGAGCGGGAATGGTTGGACGGGCATGCATTTACAATTAAGTCTACTTGTAATGGAACGTCGGAACGCCAAACCTTGAAAACCTAATAAATTTGCCTGAAATAGAACATTGATCTTTGCGTGTTAAATAGATCCTGCCTCCTCTTGACGAAATGTTTGGTATACTATAGAGTGTTAAATAAAAATAAAATTACACAGGTATTACTTAAAAAAAGTTAGGTTATACGTACTCGTATTAAAAAATAGGTCGAATTTCGCTCCCTCTGCGTTCCCGCTCGGTCGGTAAAACTGTGTGGCCCTTCCAGTATTGATATTTTACACGTTTAGTAGGGATATCCGTTAGGTAGGGATAAACGGTAAGAGTACAGTGGCATTTAACTCATAGACTTACAAGGCAATTTTAAGGCAATAATTATTTATTAAGATTGATATGGTCTTTGGTTTAGTGCGTCTAATGCTCTGAAGATGGCGACACCGGCTGGGCGGTTCTGCCAGGCGCATCAATAACAGAAGATAAACAACATGAGCGGTCGAGGAAACTGTGAGTGCTTACAAATATCAGATATGTTTAATTATACAAAGGCAGATCCTTACAGAATGGCGTCATATCGATGAAAAGATAGAAAGGTTACAAATCGTAAATTTACCAACAGATGAGTTTTTTATCTGCACTGTTAAATTTTATATCTCGGTTGAATTTGGACGATAATAAGGGTTGCTGTGTATAAGGGATGCCTGTGTGTCCATCAGTCCAACTGTCAAGTTTCTTTTGAAATACATATCTGTTTTACAGTTTGATCATGCAACCAGTACCGACATAGTTAACTTGAATAGAATGGGAGACTACTCAGGCTAAATGTTACTAATAAAGGCTTTGATTGAAGTTTTAAATGGAATATGCACAAGGAAGACATATCACTATTAGTTATAATTTGATTCATATGTGTATATGCAAGGGGACCTGGGACTGAATGCCATCGTTCTTATCACCACCCATTGAGGCCTGTACTAATTAAGGATCATCATCAGTAAGTTACCTCACGTTAGGGTCAGCCAAAAAAACTGAAAAAAAACACCGAAAATCAACAAAAAAACATAGGAAATCTAGAATTCTTTGACAATTCCTGATTTTTATAGTTCTTGTGAACTTATAATTCATAATTCAAAGATAAAATTTTTATACTGACTGCATGGAAACCTGATGATTTGCAGCCACTGCATGACCTTGGACTGAGGGAAAGGTATCGCCACCTGCTGACAAAATCCATTACCTCTCGTTATATCACTTGTATATGCAAAGGAATTCCATTTTTTTTTAAAACGCCTGTAGCCTGTAGGTGTCAGTGCCTGTAAAATGAGGATGAACGTAACCCAATGATTACTCCAACTAAATTAAAGGTTAAGCTTCACTATGTTTCAGTTTTGTTGAATTACAATATGATAATAATTAGTGTTGCAACAGATGATCTATTAAAATGGATGATCGGTTGGCTGATGCAGACAATCCAATGATCAATCTTGCATTGCCATAATTGATTACAGACTACAGACTTTTTCACAAAGGTTAGGCTTTATGTTGGAGTGACCTATTTCTGGGTCCAGTAAGGGTTGGCCCATTTTTGTGGCGTCAAGAGTGAACAGGCATTATATATTGCAGGGCAGCAGAGAATATTAGGCATTAAATGTATGGAGAAAAGTATATTGGTTCCAGATGGTGGGAGACAGACACTTTTAATATTATTCTTTTCCCAGTGGTACTGGTAGCTATATTTTTAATTGCTGTTTGAGGAGATTGAATGTGTCAGTGCTAATGGTTTGTACATGGCTCGGCAGGTGGCGACATCTGTGGTGCACTACATTGCGCTACAGGAAATGGTCTCTAATGAAAAAATGAGATGGGGAACATCCCTGTTTTCCTCAACTAAAATAGAATATCAGGTGTTGATTTTGAGTTTGGTGTATAACCTGATGCCAAACACTGGATAGAAAAAACTTTCTCAGTGCACCCAGCATGTGCACCATATTTGATAAAAAATAGGGCTTAGAAATATGTCCCTCTAACCTTTATGACAGAAGGTTACTGTGGTACACTTTCATAAAATTTATTGGAAAAAAATTTAGAACAAACTGTAAAGTTTTCAGATATATCATCTAATCTGTAGGCCTACATCTATATATCAATAGAGAGGATGTACAAGTAAACATTTGATCAGAAATTTCATACTCCTAGAGGTCAATCAATTTTTAGTGATGATTAATTACGAAATTACAACTGATTCTCCACATTAATAAAAAAACAAATAATAATTGATCATGGGTTAATAATAAGCTGTGGATGATTGATTATTATCCAGGAGGCAATTCCAAACACAATTAAAATGATATATGTTAATCATGATGCCCTCCTTCATTGAGAAGTTCTACATACCATACATAAAGGCTTTGAACTTGTAAGAGCAAATCTCAATGGGTAAATCAAAATGTCACCATTTTGCCTAAGAAAGTCAGGTGGGGTTTCAACCTGGGACTTTCAGCCAGTGGACATGTGTGTCTGTGTTTAAACTCAGACATGATTGATTTTATGAACATTGTCATACTTGTCCTTTCCACAGACAAAAGAAACCGCCGCGATGGGCGATCGGGAGACAGAGCTGGCAGACAAGGTCAGAAGGAGGCTTCGGACGTAGACCAATCATCCCCCGTCATCAAGGCATTCAAGGAATTCCAGAGTCTCCTGGATCAGCGACATGATCGCCACGAGAGGATTGTCAAGCTTGGCAGAGACGTCACTGTGGAGAGCAAGAGGACGATCTTTCTACTTCACAGGGTTGTTGGGTAAACTCCTGGGATTATTTTCTGCAATCTTTACTGCCATGTTATACATCATCTCATTATACATTATAGAAACAGGATATGTCCATTTATTATATTAATTATTTAATATGCAAGCAAAATCTGAACAATTCATATGGACTCAATTTGACAGGAACATAAAACAAGTGGAAATTCTTGTTCATTATGGCAGATAATATAAAAGTTCTGATATAATCTATTATATGAGTCATTGATTTACAGGTGTACTACAGAAGGTGCCTTCTTTATATTTTTTTTTCACTTTTGACACTATAGACATGCATCATGAACATGCGATGCCATTGAGGCTACAGTATAAATGATAAAAGGGTTAAATAGTGTGATGAAGCATTACCTAACAATGTGATACATATCATCATACTTTCTGTGATACCCTACATCATACGACACATACAGGATATCTAAAAGATAAACAACCAAAAAACATATTTCATAATTAAAATTGACTAATATAAAGTTCAGGCTCCCTGTTCAGAAAATAAAGGTATAAGTGAGGAATTAACACAAAAGGTTATACAAAGGTGTACAAATCAAAGTGTAAATCCCATCTCTATGGTAATTGGCATTGTTCCATGCACCTGGCATAACTTGGGTGTCAATCAAATTACCCATGGGAGACAAGCTGTCATATGTTTAGTCCAAACATTCAGCCTACATTCAGGTATGGAGTCCCAGTACCTGTTGGGAAGAGTTTCCCCTCTTATTTCGACATAACCCACAAATTGGAATCTTATGCCATTTCAGAGGGGCATCTATGCAAATTACATTATTACACACAATAGATGGTGGTTCCCTCATACATCCCCATGACCTCACAAAAGAACAACCCTCCTAAAGCCTTCCCAGCATGCCTTGCCAGGCTGTTAACAAATAGTTGATGGAGTAAAAAATTACCTGATTTTCTTGAGAGTACAGTTATGTTCCAACTGAATCAACACAACTGTATTATGTGTAATATATAGCAGTTCTTGCAAGTCCTCTCGCTCAACACTTAATATCATGATCTGAACCACTTTGGCAAACTTAACAGGGTAAACTCTCCACCTTAGGGACTGTAACGCTGAACAACATTATTTTTTTGTGTAACAGGCCTGTGTAGCTAGTATATGGTCAGGAATTACACAAACATGCAGGGGGAATTGCCCATATGCTGAGTTGTATTGGAATCATTTCACACATGGGGAGTGTTGTAAGAAAGTACACAAACTTATCTAATGGATGGTCTGGTTAATTTTAAGCTGTGAGGCATTGTCAAAAATGACCACAATATTGATCTCCTCACTGAGATTTATTTTATAGGGTGATTTTCAAGTTACGAATTCCTCCACTCTGACATCTAGGCACACACTCTCATGTCAAAGGGCAAAACTGCTGCTAGACTTGGCACTGAGCATTCATTAGTGATGTTCATTATTTGTATGATTACTTGTACTATGATTACTTCTATACTTGTACAGGAACGATGACAGAGAGAGCATTCTAGCAGAAGCTGAGAGGAAACTTGCAGAGTTACGGGAGTCCCGCTGGAAACCTATAGCTCAGGAGTTGCATGGACAAGATCCCTACCAGTTCCTCAGGGCGTATTCTCCAGGTAAGTTAATGACAGCAGAACCATCTCTAAACCTATCCATCATGATATGAAATAATGATAAATTTTCTGGTGTCTTTAGACATTTTTACACTACAGTCATGTCAAATATGGTTTCCCCAATCGATACCAATGTCAGCATACAGTATTCAGTACATTTTGTGTTCATACTACACCATATTTTATAAAGTATTCAATTCACTTCAGGTTCTCGTATTTGCTGTTCAAGGGCATGAATTGTCTTTCTTTTGTGTGTGCATTGAGAAACGGTATTCTTCAAGCACACATTAAAGGTGTGCTCACTCTGATTTGATGTGGATACTGTATCAGCGAATTTGGTATTGATCAAACGTGAATGAATATGAGTGTAATGTGAACAGAACATGAACTTGGAGGCAGTAAAATGGTTTTCGATACTGTATTTAATGAATGTGGGCATTACTCATGCCTCATGCCATGTACAACTAGTTTGCATGCCTTCTGGGGGGGGGGGGGGGGGGGGCAGGGTGCAGCTCTGGCATTATCAAGGGGCAGTCACTGCTGGTGCATCTTTAAATAAATAAACACACAGATGCAATCTATTGTTAACAATGTGAATTACTGGGTTTCCCAGGGAGAAGTGTAATCAAAGATGCCTAAGAACAGATGGAGTTGATTTATTGTTGTATACAGGTACTGTTTAAATGTACCTCGTTATATTCCCCTTGGCTTTCTTAAAAAACGTTATTAAGTCCTAAATACTTTAAAAAGTGTAACTAGCCTGTGTAACTAAGATCAGATTGGTCCTGTGTGTAACTAGCCTGTGTAACTAAGATCAGATTGGTCCTGTGTGTAACTAGCCTGTGTAACTAACATCAGATTGGTCCTGTGTGTAACTAGCCTGTGTAACTAAGATCAGATTGGTCCTGTGTGTAACTAGCCTGTGTAACTAACATCAGATTGGTTCTGTGTGTAACTAGCCTGTGTAACTAAGATCAGATTGGTCCTGTGTGTAACTAGCCTGTGTAACTAAGATCAGATTGGTCCTGTGTGTAACTAGCCTGTGTAACTAAGATCAGATTGGTCCTGTGTGTAACTAGCCTGTGTAACTAAGATCAGATTGGTCCTGTGTGTAACTAGCCTGTGTAACTAACATCAGATTGGTCCTGTGTTTAATTAGCCTGTGTAACTAACATCAGATTGGTCCTGTGGTCAAGTGGTTAGTGTTATCAGGTGGTGGTTGGCTATGATTAAGACTTGTTCAAATCTGTATGAATAGAAGTACAGCAGTTAAGTATTATTGAAAAATTACAAAACTGGAACTGTTAATGTTCTGTACTTGAAAGGTCCTGAATTTCCATATAGTGGTCCAAAGGTCATGAAATTTGATTGTATGGCAAAAGTTGAAAAAAAAAATTTTGTTACTTGTTGAGAATAAGACTTGTGCTGTATAATCTAAAACTTATAAAAGGAATTCAGTTCACGTTTGTTCGCAGTGTTCTCTAAAACCGCGTTGTGTACAATATTGTGCCATATATCATTTGAAAGGTTATCATCCCCCCAGTGTTATAGGCGATATGAAAATAAATAATTAGCTCAGCTGACTATAAGTCATCTGAGCTATAGTCGTGGTCCATTGTCCGTCGTCCGTCCGTCTGTCCGTCCGTCCGTCCGTAGATGTGGCACGTTTTGAAACCGTAAGACCTAGGAATAAAAAAATTCGGCATAATGTTAGATGTCCCAAAGATCTCCTACCAAGCCGAAAACTGGGTCTTTGCGACTTCGTTCCTTTTAGAAATTAAGGAAAAACCTCAATTTTTTATTAAAAACCTATTTTTACACTTCAGGACTGCCTAATATCAAAACCACTCATCTGTTTTTCATTATATTTACCATAATTATTCCTCTATATAGTTCCTATGTACATGCCAGAAATTATGTCTGTATTATGTAAATTTAAAAAGTTATGGGCCCAAACATAATGCATTGTGTAAAAAATCAGGAAAGATATTTGATCACTTAACACAAAATATGTTAAAGCTATAAACTTTTTTTCCAGTAATATAACTTTAATTAATCAAAATTAAATTGTATACCCAAAATTAGATCAAAATCTTTTAATTTTTTAAAATATTAACAAAAATAAAAAATTGGTACCTTAAATTTTGCCCAACTTTGACTATGGCACGTTTTTTTCTTGTAAGTACTGTGGATTTAATTTTCTAAGCATGTTTTTTTTAGCATTTTGTCTGTAAACACCGAAAATTTGAAACCAGTTGATCAAAAACTGTAGATTTTATTCAAGTTTTCAAGCACCATGTAACATATTGTTTACATCAAGCTAGTGTCATGCAGTTTGCAAGTGCTCAGCTGCCCAGCTTCAGCTCTCAGTTCCTAAAATTTGGCATGCAATTAGATGTCTCAAAAATCCCCTACCATGCCAAGAATTTGGTCACTAGGACTTAATACCTTCGAGATATTAATGAAAAACGTCATTTTTCCATTAAAAACCCGTTGTTACACTTCAAGACTGCCTAATATCAAAACCACTGATCTGACTTTAATCATATATAATATACATATTTTTCTATACATTCTCTATGAACATGCCAGAAATGATGTCAGTATTGCGTAATTGTTTTAAGTTATGGGCCCAAACATAATGCACTTTGTAAAAAATCAAGAAAAATATTTAATCCCTTAACAAGAGGATTGCTGAAGCTAGAGATTTTTTGTCAGAGATGTAACATTATATAATCAAGATTCAATTAAATACCCAAAATTAGTTCTGAATTTTTCAAATTTTATAAGTTATTAGTATAAATATAAAATTAGTACCTTAAATTTTGCCCAACTTTGACCATGGCATGTTTGTTTCATGTGAGCACTGTTGATATAATTTTCATATCATGCACACATATAGATTTCAACTTTTTAGTTTAAAAAGCTGAAAGAAATTGGCCAAAAATTGTAGCTTTTATTAATGTTTTTATGAGACCATGTCACACCTTGGCTCTCTGTAGCACCTCTTGAGTCACCTGTATGTTGACCTTGTTGAACTTTCAGCAAATTATGCATGCTTGAGGCGAGTCATAAACTGGGGCTCCAGGCAGCTTATTATATAATGGCCAGCCACAGTTGATCCAGGTGTCCAACCCAACTCATCTAATAGTTTTAACCAACAACATAACAATAAACAATAAATGAATAAATTTTTATTGGTTTTTAATAACAAATTAAAGAAAAATAGAAAAGGAATTTGTTAGTTGATAATAACAGGAAATTAACTTGCAGTTACTGATGATATAAGAATCTTGTATCGATGGATAGAATGTCACGTATTCCAAATAACACCATGCAGTCACCTATAAGCTAAACAACAACAAATCATAATACAGCTTATTTTTGTTACCACATAAAACCAGCATGTGCCTCATTTCTAAATCATACTTTTTTATCATATATAACAGCTGAGTGCTGTGACCCATAGGTCCCTTGTTTTTAATGTACATGTAATTTTGAGTGATTTTTCCGTTATTTACCGAGCACAGCCGAACTGCCTTCGGCAATCACCGGAATGCGTGCATCGTGGTCACTTAACCTCTAACACTAAGGACTATTGTTCATATGAATAAAGCTTGCTTTCATTGAGGGATTTGACCCATGTGCGTGGTCAGTAAAAGAGAAAAACACATGTTTCTCGCATTATAAAATGGAGAGTTCAACCCAGGAGGATTAATGACAAAACCTAATACAGGGTCTGAAATTCAGGAACTGGGATGGGGTTCCTCGCATCAACCTATTCTTTATACGTCCAACGATAGAAACCAGTCAAATATCAACGAAACACAGTATGCCTCTGCGTCTCATTCCGGTTTGCAATGTAAACCATCACTGACCAGATCTTTAAGGTAAACATACCGGGATATGATTTTTGCTACGAGCACAGCGCCACAAAATAACAGTAAAAATTATTTGTACATATTGTATTCCGAGAGTATCCTACTAAAAATCTATATTTTCTTTTAACTTTTATAATAAAAAATGAGCCAACCTTCAATATCTCAGTAAATATATCTCCCAAACCGCGGTGAAAAGCCCGGTATACCGGGTTTATCAGCTCGTGCTTTATATCCCAAGTCAAGCATGTAACCAGCACTTTCCTTAACTGAAGATTCATACTTCATATATAAGCTTTACAAGTAGAGAAGCACTCAATCACTAAGTAGTATTTTATGATGACATAACTTTTTATGTACATTATTTCAAAGACAGTAATGAAACACTTTCATAATACAGTAAAACCTGTGTTAAGAGACCTCCCATGGATATGGCAAAAAGCGGTCTTAATATTTTTGACCGGGTTCCGCCGCCGTCGCTTAGTTTCCGGAGAACTCCTCTGAGACTACTAGACTGATTTTTCTGAAACTTAAACCAATTATCAGGTCACTTGTGAACTAGTGCCTAACCGTTTGGTGTTGACCTCTGGCCTTTCCTCTCTCCAGTGTGTCTATCTGTGCATCTGTTTTGACACATTAACCCACATATCTTCAGACTCATTTGACCAATCAGGAAAAATTTTTTGTACAAATGTAGCCCTTGGATAGCATTATAACATGCACAAAAAATGGTGTGCCACCTGCAATATGTTTGCACAGTGTCCATCTGTCCGTCTGCCTTGGGTTAAAATCACTCATATCTCTGCAGTGGTTTGACTAATTCACCTGAAATTCGGCATGCATATACATCCTGGATAGCTTTCTTGATTTTTATGACAGGTGGCGCAACTACATTCACGTACACGCTGCAGACATCCATGCTAATATCTCCGGACTGGTTTTACGTATCTACCTGAAAATTTGCATGTGTTAAGATCTCACATAGCTCTTTATCATACAAGAAACTGGTGGTGCCACCTGCAATTATTTTTGCACAGCGTTCATCTATTAGTTAGACTTGGGTTAAAATCACTCATATCTAGGCAGTGGTTTGACTTATACACCTGATATTTGGCATGCTTATACATCCTGGGTGGCTTTCTTGATTTTATGACAGGTGGCGCCACCTGCATTTAGGTTCATGCTGCAGATATCCATGATAATATCTCTAGACTGGTTTGATGTATCACCCTGAAGTTTTGCATGTGTTTGGATCTCAAATAGCTCTTTATCATACAAGAAGCTGGTGGAGCCACCTGCAACCGTTTTTGCACAGTTTCCATCTGTTTGTCTGCTGTGGGATAAAATCACATATCTCGGCAGTGGTTTGACTTTGCCACCTGACATTTTGCATGTGTATACATCTTGGATAGTTTCTCATTCAAATTACAGGAAGCACCACCAACAATCATGTTTATGTGGCAGATATCCATGCTAATATGTAACACATCTAACTCTATTTCCCCTTGCAACTCCATCCATGCCTCACTTCACCCATCTTACTCTGATTTTGGCGGATACACGTAGTCTCTTGTCGACTAACTGTATTCTAGTTCAGAGGTGGTCTTATTAGACAGGTCAGTTATTATAAATTTTAATACTTTCAGTTTACTCAAGGTTAGCTGTAATAGACAGATGGTCTTAATAGACAGGTGGTCTTATGGGACAGGTGGTCTTATTAGACAGGTGGTCTAATTAGACAGGTGGTCTTATTAGACAGGTGGTCATAATACTAATAGACAGGTTCCACTGTTCTACAATGGCACCACTAAAAATTTCTGGTAAGAAAAATAAAAAAAAATTGATGAATTCCTAATTTTTCAGGTTTACAGGAGTATATAGAAGCAGTATCATTCTTGCACTTTCTGAAGAGTGGTCACCTGGTTAATCTGGAGGAGGTGGAACAGACATTAAAGTTTACCATAGACAAGGAAAAACAGGCCACTGACAGCAGAACATCAGCTGATGTCACTGACCCCTCACAGTCAGAGAATCTCACCAGTAGTGAGGAGATAGACCAACAACCAAACTCTCAGGTAAGTTCTTCAAATCTCAGAAAGGTACCTCAAGTATTTGTTAGAAAATTATTGCTCTTGGCTTGATATATACGTACTCTGAAAGGTTAGAATGTGCATACTCTGAAAGGTAAGAATGTGCTTGACATTGTGGAACTTAGAAACTTCTGTTTTTCCAATTCTGGATGATTTAACATAGATTTTAAATAATTTTAAGTATTTGACCTAATAATTATTCATTCCTATAGCAACTGTATAATACCTCTGGGCAGACTGCTAAAGCGCCTTTCACATACAACTTAGGACTTTTTCTGTTGTATGATTTATAAGGAACTGACATAAGTTTGGAAGCACTGGATTTGAAATTGTGTAGTACCATTCACATATAAACAAAGGACCCATTGGTCATGGTGCTCAGCTGAACCAGCCTATGAGAGAAAATTAGGTTTGGATGGAGAACTTAGGAACATCTTATTGTATGATGAATTTCAGATTCTTAGGTCCAAGGGTTTCAAAATGTACCTTGTTAACAGATGTCAGGCGGCCGGCCAGCCAGGCAAAGGACCAGCACCGTAGCTCAGATGACTTATAGTCAGCTCAGCTAAAAATTTGTTGTACATCTGTCATTGGAAAAATAAGTTTGGCCTGTCATAGTAAAATCACACAGTGTCCTCATGATAGACTGTGACAGATGTACAGTCTTAAGTGTAACCCAGGACAGTCACAGTAAGATGTAGGAGGTTGGATGATCAGGATCATTTGAAAGACTTTGCCTGAAGGACAGTTACAGGATATTAGTATGAGACTAAGGGCCTCAGATAAAAAATACATATGCCGCTGAAGTACTTTGGATATGGTCAAAACTTTATGACAAAGTTCCTTTACAGCAGTTTCCATCACGTAACATGACTCTCTTAGGAATTTCCCCAATTTTCTGCTGTAGGCCTGTGGTAATATTACCTGTAAAATTACCACCTGGCCTATTTTTATTTAGGGTGTTAACATTTCCAGATTATAATTAGCTCAGCTGACTATAAGTCATCTGAGCTATAGTCGTGGTCCATTGTCCGTCGTCCGTCCGTCTGTCCGTCCGTCCGTCCGTAGATGTGGCACGTTTTGAAACCGTAAGACCTAGGAATCCAAAATTCAGCATAATGTTAGATGTCCCCAAGATCTCCTACCAAGCCGAAAACTGGGTCTTTGCGACTTTGTTCCTTCGAGAAATTAAAGAAAAACCTCAATTTTTTATTAAAATCCTGTTTTCACACTTCAGGACTGCCTAATATCAAAACCACTCATCTGTTTTTCCTCATATTTACCATAAATATTCCTCTATATAGTTCCTATGTACATGCCAGAAATTAAGTCTGTAAAGTATAAATTCTTTAAGTTATAGGCCCAAACATAATGGACTTTGTAAAAAATCAGGAAAAATAATAACTCACTTAAAATGAAAAATTTTGAAACTAGAATCTATTTTCTCAAGTATATAACTATGTTTAATTAAGATTCAATTGTTTAAACAAAATTAGATCTGAATTTTGTAAATTTTTTAAGTTATTAGCATAAAAAAAAATCAGTACCTTAAATTTTGCCCAACTTTGACCATGGCACATTTTTTCCCTGTAAGCACCATTGATTTAATTTTCACAGCATGTAAACATAAATATTTAGTTTGTCTAAATCTGAAATTTGAAAATAAAAGCTTGAAAATTAAGCTCGTTATTGATTTTTTTTCTGTAGTCACTTGCTTTGATTACAGATGCAGGGTCCCACTCCAGGTCACTGGAAGTCAGCTATGCCAGGGTTTCTGATTTGTTACTGTCACTGGGGGAGATCCCCTGCTGTGACAGGTGTACAGTTATTCTCATATCACCACCCCAATCATCTCCCCCCCCCCCCCCCCCCCCGCAAACCCAACCCACCAAGTGTTATGCAGTAATTGTTATTGTTTTCACTGTATCTCCTTAATTGTAATGCTGTTTCCACTCCAATATGCAAAAACTTTCCTTGAAAAATAATTCAAGGTGCAATCCAGAAGATGCAATGTTGTGTAATGTAGCATTTTTTAAGAAATCAATTTTCTTTTAAATGATTTTAACAAATTTAAATAAACCCATCAGTATGCTTAAATTATTATAAAATATGAAGCACATTATGGATAAATAAAGACACAATTAAAAATTTTGAAATCTAAATCAAGTATTATTTTTAGATATTTATTGTTTTGCAGATTTAAAAGATATATTTTTGTGGTAAAAAATAAATAAACATTTGTATGCATGATGTGGTGTTATCTGACAAGATTGAGATTTATGATGATGCAATTGAGAATTATGAATCAACTTTTATATTCAGATATATATGTTAAATTGGAAATGTATAGAAATATAAACTTAAATTAGAAAATAATTGATGTGATAAAAAAATCTGGATTTAATACAAACATTTGTTCATTATTTTCCTGCCTCAGCAGAATTTGAGATCAGGCTTTGTTTGCCCTGTTTTATGTTGTTAATTAGCTATATTTCAGCTGTATACATTTCATAAAAAAATACATATATAATTAAAAATATATATTATGCAAAAAAATAGATTCAATTGAACAAATGTGTAAACTACTGAAATGTCAACAGTTAAGCGAAAAACCAACTAATGATCATGGTAATAGTACAGATCATTTGTTCACAAACTGCTCACATGCTTTAGTTTCAACATTAGGAAACACATGGTCAGGTCACAAAATATTTTTGCAACAATTTCTTGCTCATCAATACAAACCAATCATATAAACCAACCATGGCCTTTATTACCTCTTCCTCTTACACTTTACAAGGTTAACGTCAGCTGAGCACAGTGACCCATAGGTCCCTTGTTTTTTGGAAGGAGTGGTTGAAATTTATGGGTTAAGTGTAATAAGATGACTTTGTAAGGAGTTTTGGTGTATGTGTGTGGTTGTTAAATGTATATTTTCATTTCTTTAGGAAAGTGGAGTGAATGCAGCAGAACATATAGCATCAGAGGAGACAGGAAGCTCAGCTGTTGCCATGGAAACCACCACAGGACCATCATTAAATGTTTCGATACACATTCCACCGATAGAATACATGCTCGGTCTAGCTGATCTGACTGGTGAAGTCATGCGCATGGCCATAAACTCTGTAGGAAATGGTGACTTTGAACTTCCCTTCCAATTGTGTAAGTTTATGAGGATAATGCACGATGCATTTTTCTCGTTTAGTAATACTAGCCGGGAGTTGTCACGGAAGCTGCGTACATTACGGGAGAGTTTACGGAAAGTAGAGGTTACCTGTTATACATTGCAGGTCAGGGGGTCAGAGGTCCCAAAACATATGTTAGTTGATGTTTTATGTTCAAATGCAAAAACAGAGGATAATATGTTTGGTTCAGAGGACCAGCAGTTCTGACCATAATCCTGGCTTGTAGATCCTGTTACACTTTCTTATCTTTTGAGAAGGATACATGGGGTGAAGAATATGTGCTTCAGCAGAAAAAAATGTATCATAAAGGACAAAGTATGATAAAATGAGTGGAAATCCCTATACCAAATGAAAAGAAAAGTGTGAAAACAAATAAAAGATAATATTAAGATGGGGAAAAAAAGAAACTCACAGCATTCTGAAGTGGACAGTAAAAAAAAATAGGTCTTAAAAATGATGGAATTCAAAGAAATTGTGCAAAGCAGATAAGACAAATTTGTTCAATATAAAACTTTTACATGTGAAAAAAAAAATTAAAAAGTAGTGGCAGTATGGCGAAAAACTAAAAAAGTTATGGTTCTCAGGTACCCTCTTATCAAAAATCACTGTGACCAGGCGGTATTACATATTTTACCTTTTTTTGTAAATTTCTATAAAAATGTCATATCATCGGGGAAAAGCATGAAAATAACATTTTTTTTTTCATAACATAGGAACCAGTATCAAAATTGTATTATGTCATCTTCTTGAAAGATGAAAATTGAAATAAAAAGTTTGATGAGGGGAGTTATTATTGACACGGGCGATGCCTGAGAACCATACTTTTTTATTTTTTTTTGGCCTATATGAAACTCTATGGAAGTTATTCATTTTTGCTGGAGTTGCTCATTTATGGAAATGAAAGGTAAGTGCCACAGGGGCAGGGTTGAAAAATGTCAGATACAACCTTTAAAAAACTAAAAGAATAAATTGTTCCAAATGCTCGAAGTCAAAGAATTTTTTTAATTTACCAGTTGAACAAAAATACTTGATGGAAGTATACATAGAAGAGTTTCATTTCTTGAAATGGAAAAAAGTTAAATCCATTCTGAATACTGTGAAGGAAGGGATCAAGTTGAAGGCAAGAGCATCAATAATGACCAAGGGGCTTGGTCCTTGTTTACACAAAAAAAAAATTATCTACAGAATGTGGGAGCAGCAATTCTATGGAACAAACATTTTGTGTATGCATCTTGGAATAAGTGTAAATTTGTTGCAGTTAAGCTTTCCTCAAGGTTGAATTTTTTTGGAAGGAGTGGTTGAAAGTATCGGGTTATCTGAAGGAATATTCATTGTATTATGTTTTAAAGTAAGTCCTCTCAGAGACGCTTTTATTAAATGACCAGATTAGAAAATACAATAAATTGTTGTTAATGAATAGAAAGTGAAGGGTGTGTCATTGTACAGTTTACTCAGGATGTGTTTTTATTAATACATGTTTGGGTTTGCTGGATGGTGTTCAGGATATATGTGGAATAAATGAATATAAATATAATGTGACAACCCTGCTGCATAAAATTTTACATGTTTCACAGGGTCTTTCTAAACACCGAAAAGTACCGAAAAGTTACCGATAAGTACCGAAAAGTACCGAAAAGTACCAAAAAGTTACTGAAAAGTTACTGAAAAGTAACTGAAAAGACTTTAAAAGCATCTTGTAATTAATATTAACACTAAAAATTACCAAAAAGTTGTTTCAGACTGTCAATAAAGATAGCAAATTGTGCTTTTTTTTTACCTTTTATAGGATTATGAAAAGTGACTGAAAAGCTCCATAGAGTGACAAAATGTTATCAAATAGGAACTAAAAAATACCAAAAGTTACCGAAAAGTTACCAAAAAATACTGTAAAGTTACTGAATAGTACCAAAAAGTTACCGAAAAGTACTGAAAAGTTACCGAAAAGTTATTGAAAAGTAACTGAAAAGACTTTAAAAGTGTCTATTAATTAATATTAACACTAAAAATTACCAAAAAGTTGTTTCAGACTGTCAATAAAGTTAGCAAATTGTGCTTTTTTTTACCCTTTTATAGGGTTACTGAAAAGTACCGAAAAGTCACCAAAAAGTATTGAAAAGTAACCGAAAAGTTCCTGAAAAGGTACTACAATGTACCGAAATACAAAAAAATTAATGAAAGACTATAAAGGCAATTTCTATATATACTTATTTAAACACAAAAATTACTGAAAAAGACTGTCACTTGTCTTTAAAGTTAGCAAATTGTGTTTTTACCCTTTATAAAAGACCATGAAAATTGACTGAGGAGCACCATAAAGTGACAAAATGTTATCAAATAAGTTCTAAAATACACAAAAATTTTTGAAAAGTTACCTTACTTAAAAGTATGGATACATTTATAATTTTTAAATAAATGAAAATGGCAAGAATAGTGATAAAAATGAATGAAAAGCACCATTGTGTTGCGTGCATTGCCATAATATATTTCAGTGTGAGAGATAATATGATCAAACTGCTTTCCATCCTAAATGTTTACTCATTGACTTGAAATAAAATGTTCTTGCTTTAGGTGTTTGGTCATTTAAAAATTATATTATTTACCAAGTGGATTTACATAAAATATTCCATATCATGTACTTAATTCAGAACCTCTCAATGGTCTAAAATGGCACTTTATAAAAAAATATGGACATTTTTGTGAAATGCATTCTGATTTCACAATACAATAAACATTCAAAGGTTTGCTGCCCTTGGTTTTATTTATTTTAAAGTTATGGCTGCCTGTCTCACAAGGCTGTACCTGTATATTACTGCCGAAAGAATAAAAAACTGTTCAATATTTCAAATGATGTTCCCATTCAAATCAGCTTTAAAAATGAATCAGGCATATAAACTGTATAATGAGCAGATATTCCAAAATTAAAATAATTATTTTTAATATAGTATTCAGTAACTTTTAAGTGACTTATTGGTAACCTTAAGTACTTTTCAGTACTTTTTGACATATTTTTGTATATTTTTTTAAAATTTTTTAGTACTTACATGGTTACATTTTGTCATTTTCTAGTACTCATTTTTCATAATCCTTTGAAAAAAGCACACAATTTGCTTACTTTACTGACAGTCTAAAACAACTTTTGGTATATTTTTGGGTTTACGTTATTTAAAAATTGCCTTTCAATACTTTTCAGTAACTTTTCAATACTTTTCAGTTATTTTTCAGTACTTTTTTGGTAACTTTTTGGTACTATTCAGTAACTTTTCAGTATTTTTGGGTAACTTTTCGGTAACTTTTGGTACTTTTCGGTACTTTTTGGTAACTTTTCAGTACTTTTCGGTAACTTTCGGTACTATTCACTAACTTCAAAGTATTTTTTGGCAACTTTGCGGTAACTTTTGGTATTTTTTAGTACTTATTTGATATCATTTTGTCACTTTATGGTGCTTTTCAGTCACTTTTCATTATCCTATAAAAAAAGTAAAAAAAAAAAAAACACAATTTGCTATCTTTATTGCCAGTCTGAAACAACTTTTTGGTAATTTTTATGTTAATATTAATTGAAAGATGCTTTTAAAGTCTTTTCAGTTACTTTTCAGTAACTTTTCGGTAACTTTTCTGTACTTTTCAGTAACTTTTCGGTACTTTTCAGCAACTTTTCGGTACTTTTCAGTACTTTTCGGTGTTTAGAAAGACCCTGTTTCACAGGGTGCATGGGATGCAGTTTTCATCACAGAAAATAGTTACATCAGGTGGCCTACCTGCAGGTTACAAATTCTCTTTGTAAAAGTTGAAAAGGCAGCTATTAAGCCCAACAAATAAAACAAATTAAATTAAATCTGTGATGAAATAAGGGAGAAACATTTTTTTGGTCTGATTTTGAAAAAATGCATAATTTTGCATACAATTTAAAATTTCAAAACTCTGTGTAGAAATTTAAAATGGCCTCACCCAGCCCTATCATGTAAAACAAACTATATCAAAATTGTTAAAAAAAAAAGAAAAAAAGCAGGTTGTATGATATTTAGCCCAGCTGACTGGAAGTCATCTGAGGTATAGAAATAGCCCTTTGTCAGTCCTCTGTGAGCATGGCACAAATCCTTGCCATTGGACCTAAAAATTTTTTAACTGAAATCCAGGGAGGTCACTGAAAAATCTCCTTGGAAACCTGAAATTAGATCACTGTGAACTATATCCCTCTATGAGGCTTGTTTGGGGCTTGTTTGTACCCCTGAGATTGATTATAAATTTGATAGATTGCCATGAATCTTGATCATGACTTGTTTTGTCAGTTCCTTAAAACTGGTGGCCACATGTTATTTTAGCAAACCTTTGAGCTAATTCAAAGGCACGGCGGGGTCCATCTGCAGTGGGACATCGTCCATTGTCTGTTATCCTTAATGTAACCCTTGGAGCCGTTTCTTTGCCTGCCAGAAAAATTGGAAGGATTAGTATATGTGAGGGTACTGCCATGCCAATTACCAAAAATTGGCTGCAAAAATTCTTGATTATGTCAGATGTGATGACAGGTTCCAGAAAATACTTATTTTTTAGCAAATCTGTGAGCTGCTGTGATGGTGTCTTATCCATACATTCACCCACACAATCTTGAAAACCGTCATAGCTAGCAGTGCCAAATTTTATGGAAGAATCTGTCACATGTCAAACTTTACTGGATTGGCTATATACTTAGATTTCACAGGGGTAAAGCTAAAAAATTTTTAAAATCTTCCCCTCTGAAACATGGACAAATGTTCAATATTTCTCAGAATTAATCCCAGAAACAGTCTCCCTTATGATTGTTCCAATGGATCAAGTTCAGTGATTTTTTACAGGAAGCTGAACTAGTCTTTTGGCCAAATAAGCATACTTAAAATTACAATCTCAGAAATGGCTGGGGCTATCATTACCAAATTGTACCTAAATGTTGGTCATATGAGTCATATTTGAAATTAAGGTATTGATGGCGCCACCTGCATAAATTTGTTTGAATGGGAGATAGGTCATCAGTACACAACCAATCACTTTTCAGGAACAGCAGGAGCTTGCACCCCAAAATGTAATAAAAAATCAAGTCACAAGTTGAATGTTGTGGGATTGAGCTTTTTGTGGCACCACCTGCATTCATTTTCATTTTACAGGGAAAAAGCTGGAAAACCTTTGAAAATCTTCTTCTCTGAAATCATTAAGCCAGATTATTTGATATTTCAAAGAAAGGATCCCAGAGATGAACTTTCTCAATTTTTTTTTCAAATAGTTTGGTTTCAATTTTGAATTTTGGCCAAGTTTCAGGAATTTGGCCAAGTAAGCATACTAATATTAAAATCTCAGAAAAGACAGGAGCTAGAATCCCCTAGTTTTATGCAAACGTTGGTCACATGAATCATATTTGGAATTGAGGTTTTTGTGGCGGGCAAAAAACTCAGAATTTTAGCCTCCTTCAGCTTTTACATTATAATTTTTTATGATGCAACGTTCATGCCAAATTGTTTCTTTTTTCACAAGAATTTTAGGGTAAGGTTTTCTCTTCAGACTTGTTTGACCAATCCAGCTGAAATTTTGCACAACAGTAGCTCTTAGATAGCTTTATTTTCATACAAAAAAAATAGTGGTGCCACCTGCAATCATTTTTGCACAGCGTCCATCTGTTTGACTGCCTTGGGTTAAAATCCACATTTCCCTGCAGTGGTTGGACATGTCCCACTGAAATTTTACATGTGTTTACATCCTGGATAACTTTCTTGATTTTGACAGGTGGCTTAACTACATTCACCTTCATGCTGCACAAATCCATGCCAATATATCAGGACTGGTTTGATATATCCTCCTGAAATGTTGCATTTGTATAGAACTCTTATAGCTCTTTATCAGCCACAAAACTGGTGCCACTCGACCTGCAACCATGTTTGCATAGCATCCATCTGTTTGTCTGCCGTGGGATAAAATCACTGATATCTCAGCAGTGGTTTGAATTATCCACCTGAAATTTATGCATATGTATACATCTTTGATAGCTTTCTCTTTCAAATGACAGGTGGCACCACCTACAATCATGTTAACGTGGCAGACATCCATGCTAATATGGAACACATCTCAGTCATATTTCCCCTTGAAACTCAATCCATGCCTCACTTCACCCGTCCCACTCTGATTTTGGCATATACACTTAGTCCCTTCCTGATTACCCGTATTCTAGTTGTATTAACAGACCGAGCTGAGGGTATATAATCAGAAGTGTTCAGGCAACATAAATAATTGGTGTCCATATCCAGCTTATGTGTAAGATAAATCAATGGATAAACTATATTTGTATTCTGATTTGCTTTTAATAGGCATCTGTTATTATTCTAAACATTTTGATAAAAAATCTTATAAATATATGTCAGCTTGAAAAAAAGCATGGTAGAAAAAATAATTGAGTATGTGTAAACAGATTTGCTAACATGCCAAGATCTTGTCTGAATTTGTAAATAGCTTGGCAGACTGACTACTATTTTAGATTTTGCAACAGACCAAGCTTCAGTCTGTATCAATTTATAGCTTTGGCAGACTGCCAGCTGTATCAGTTATAACAACAAGTGAAGAGTTCACTCAGCACAGTCACTGCACCTGGCAACTAGCTTCGCTTGACTTGGGGCAACCAATTTCCTCAGCTGAGCTTGGGCAGCCCAGTGCGCCTGAAATTTGATGTATCATCCTAAATTTTTGCACAGTGTACTAGTATGTCCCTGCATAACAGAAGGGATTTGATATATCAGCCTGAATTGGGCATAATTATACATATCGATAGCTTCGTTGTATACAAGACTGGTGTCACCACCTACAATGATATTTGCACAGTGCATGTCCCTGCTTAACCGGAGGGATTTGATATATCAACCTGAAATTGTGCATATCTGTACATCTCTGATAGCTTTGTTGTATATAAAACTTTCTCATACTTAAGACTGGTGGCTCCACCTACAATCATTTAAGTGTTGTGTACATCAATGCAAGTATTTCATAAGTGACGCTTGTGTAATTTGTGCTTGACCTCATGTAAGCATGTTATCATGAAAGCATTATACTTGTTGTATATCCCATTGCAAAGGTTTGCATTAGGCCTGAAGGCTTTGTTATTCCTTTGCAGGAGGGGATACAGTAATGCCTCTGTTCTGGTGTCTCTTTGTCCATCCATCTGTCTGTCTGGAATTAGCTTGTGGACCAATTTTAAGCTTAACTGTTTGACAAAACCTTTCATCTTTCACATATGGCTCACCCACCACCAGATGAAGAGCCTTCTCAATTTTGAGGTCAAAGGTCAAGGCCACAGGACCCACTTCTTGAATAAGCTTGTGGACCGATTTTAAGCTGAACAATTCGACCAAAACCTTCTGTCTTTCACTTATTGCTCACCCACTGACAGATGAAGAATCCTATCGAATTTGAGGTAACAAGGTCAGAGATAAAGGCCAAAGGTCCTACTTCTTATAAAAGTTTGTGGATGCATATTAAGGCAAAGAGTTTGACCAAATTCTTTCATCTTTCACATATGGCTCAAACACCCACTGATGAAGAACCCTATCGAGTTTGAGGTCAGGGTTATAGGTCAAGGTCACAGAGCTGCCCTCCTATTTTCACAGTGTAATTCACCCAGTTTAATTATGCTCCCATGTGAGGGGATGCTCTGCTTTGTGATCCCCTTGTTTATTATGAAAATAGGTTCTGAAATACAACCCCTGGGCATTATGATTTTACAAACCATCAGCATGCAGCTGCCACAATTTGTAGCGTATGCTCACTTGCTGTTAATTTTCAAGGAAATGGTATGTGGCATGATGTCACTGCACTCTGTGATGTCAAGAATTGTGCTCAATAATCCGTGATAATATGTTACCAAAACCAAGAAGCATACTTAGGTTGTATTTTGGGAGATAAACACCAAAATTGGATCACAGATATTCATTAAAAATGTGGACTGGAGTTTGGACTCAAGTGTCTGTGTCAAAGTTCAGGACGCAAGTCCTACGTTGCTGCCAATGGACTGGGTATAGATTGGTTCAGTCATTGTATGGGATCCGATGTAGCAAACAAACCATGTTCCATACATCAATATGAATACAACCATTTCATCACGAAAAATCACACCAAGATCTGATACTCAGATGATAATAGATTTATTTTCTTCAAGGATTTATAAAAAGGACAGTGGAAAGATTAACCCACTAAAAGCTGCATTGTTATGTACATCAATTTACACTCTAACTATGACAAGACAAACACTTCACCCGCAGAGTTAATCAATTATTGTTTAATAGTCATATGATCAAATGAATATTGAATTAGGCCCATTGTTTCTGAAGAAATGCCCTTATAATGAAATTCAATTAAAAGATTTATGGATAACAATTTGTTCAATATTTTAATATTGCACCACTTTGAACGCAAATTTTATATAATCAACTGTATGGTTTTTGTATCATCAAATGGTAAAAAATGAAAAATACAATCAAACTGAATAATGGTGAAGACAAATATGCAAATTAACAAAATGATCAAACAGTCACGATTCAGTTTTGTTCACTGAAATTCTCTAAATGAAATTCAAATTAGTGGGTTTACACTTCAAACTATCAAGCATGGTATTAAGCGCTTGTCACATGACCATTTGTTCATGTGACTGGTCATGTGATCAGGTTGCCATGACATTTAGCTGGATAAAAAGGATCTCAGCCTTGGATATGTTGACAGTAATATTTAATTATTATATGAGCAACAATTTAATGATTATGAAGTCATCATTCCAGCTTTCATTATTGTCACATGATCAGATCACATGACCAGGCATCCACTTAGTCATGTGATAACAGCCACTGCTGTCACAGGTTTTGATACCATAAAAGCCCTTACCAGAAACAAGTCTACATATCTTAAAGCCAGTTATTAATGACCTCGTTCAACAGTACTGTTGCTGGTATGAAAATTAACAAGAATATATAAGATTTGTTCTTCTTATACTTTAAATATATTTTAATAGTATTACCTGCTGTTTTCTTTGCATCATTGCTGTTTTGATAAATGCATAGAAAATACCAGTTACTGCATTGTCATAAATGTAAGCCCAAATGTGTGTCATAGATACACTTTTGAGCTTAAAATAATTTATTTGCTTCTCGAATCATTTTAGATTTTTCATCTCTCCTGAGAATGCATAGAAAAAAATCAGTTAAATTCACACAGACAATTTCATACAAGACTGTGATCTTGAACTCTTGTGGCAAATTGTGAATTTTAGACAAGAAATGAGAATTCTCACTGACCTAACAGATTTACAAATACATTTGACACCTTAAAGTCTGGCATTCTGCTACTTTTCCTATGATCTGACATATTTGTCAATATGATAAGATTTGAACTCTAATTCTACTATGTGATCTACAACAGATCAATGATATAAAATTGTTCACATGTCAATGTTAACATTTCACTCTCTGCATAAAGCTGCCTTTCCACATCTCCAATTTTCTTATATGTCCACCAAGGTGCTCATTTTCTTGTATTTATTTCACTTTTTCAACACAAAGGCCTTCATGCCTAATGTTGTTATCAGTGCTGCCACTCTATACATTGAGTATTATCTTCTTTCAATAACACCCCTTTTTAAAACTTTTTTCCCCAGTTTAAATACTTTTTAAATATTTTTCCAAATCGTCATATTCAAGATGGCGATTTTTGACTCCTCCACATTTATTTCAAGACCTGTTGAGACTGAGAGATATGGTCTGCCAGTATTTCACGTCAGCCATGGGAATTTTAAGTGAAACACTTGGCATAAACTTATGAAAAAGGTAAAAAATAACTGAAATATGCAAAAGTGAGGACACAGGATATTATATCACTGCCATTTCTGAACCTCTTTCAAAAGCATCATATTTATCCCTATTGTCACAAAACATTGCACATTTAAGCTTGAAATTGTGTTCATAATCATACATATTTTAAACACAAGGTAACTTTTTTTGTGTCAAGATTGTTTTACCATATTGCAGAATCTAGAGTGGCAGCACTGGTTGTTCTATTTATAGAACTGCATTTGCTTGACAGCACAGAAAGTACATGACTGGAAGGGAGATGTGGAAAGACATCTTAATTGTTTCCTCCACAGGCTGTATCCTGTATCAGCTAATGTCTGTATTATTTTAGTACTGTTTAACTTTGACTGGACTTGAGATCAACTTCATTGCATGGAACAGGAGGTGGAAATTCTGAAAATAAAAAAAAATATACAAATAATATATATAAAGTAGACTGTGTGCCTTAGAAGATTGCCTGTTAAGGAAGTATATTAGAACATAATTTCTTTATTTAAATTTGACAAGAAACTGAAAAGTGTTTGATGAACAAAATTTTAGCCCTGCTGGAATCTTACAGTCACGTGTTTCCAATATTTCAGTTGCCTGTTAAAATCTGTTTGAATTACTATATTGATTATTTTCTGGTAAGAAACTTTTCTTTATCAAGTAGATAAAAATGAAACTTGTAAACTGAAACATCAATAACAGATTTAAAAATAAACTTGGTTATTTCTTTGAAATCTAGCTTGATTGCTGTTTTTTAATCTGTGCAAAATGTAACAAACACCATGGCTTAATCAATAAGCTAGACTTCTTGTACCTGTCGTATGCATGAACAGCTCTCCACCTCCATCATAGTAAGGTAAACTCTTAGTGAGTATCAATGATATCAGATGAAAAAAAGTGACAGAATATTAAGTAAAAGAAGTAGAAAACACCTATGGATAGATGGAGATAATAAATCCTCTCAGGTTCATATCCTTACCTGCACAGCCAGATACAGGATACCCAGGTAAGCTGCTATCCCGAGTCCAAGGAAGAGATCAAATACGGCAGGCTTCACGCTGAAACATAAAGCATGAGACCTGTACTTGTAGCATAACTGTTGTTATATAAAAATGCAAAGTAAAGGCAGGAGGTTATGACTGGGAGGAACATGTTTGTGTCTGATAGCATTTAATCAACTCTTAATATGCTCATTTCCATGATGATTAGAAAATATTTCAAAATATTTCAGTCAAGCCTTTTTAAAGGTAGGATTTGTAACAGTTATTTTCTAGTATGGCCAAGATACTGTATGAAAGTAACAACTTTCAATGACCTCGAGCATTTCTTTAGACTTGATACACAAGACAATGCTGAATGAGAATGGGTGATACTTTTCAAAGAACAGATATTATCTTGTGCTGATAATGAATTTGAAGGTATATTTATTTGAAATATACACACTGTGGTTGGCTGTATATTTGTGAGGCTGAAATCTTTCAATATCTGCATTTGGAACAATTAGGGAGATCATTTTCCTGATTGCACCATTACCTATAAAATCTGAGTACAGCATTACTTGTATTTAATATAAAATAATAATAAATCTCACAATATTGCACTTCTTTTGATACAGTCAGTATATTATGACCTGTGTCATGGTCAACATATCCCCGGTTATTAATGCATACAATAATTAATGCATGGTTGCCTGTAAAATAACTAGACATTTCTTGGCACCGCAGGTGCCAGAGTATCCCCAGACATAGTACGGCCATCCCCCTTTAAGAATAGGCCCCCATTTTTAGCAGCATATACTGACACTTGGCAAGCAATTAATGTTTCTTCTAATAATTTTTGGACAGATGGCTCCTGTGACCTTCACCTTTGACCTTGTGACCTCAAAATTGATAGGAGTCTTCCACTCTTGGCAGGTGAACTATACCTGCAGGATGAAAGATCTGAGATGAATTGTTTGGCTGAAAATGCATCCACAATCTTTTAAAGATGTGTCCTGTGACCTTGAACTTTGACCTCATGACTTCAAAATCAATTCGGGTCTTGCTTTTCCAATTGGACATATATAAGTCAAGTTTGAAACCTATACATCAATAAAAGCAAGACTTATCATCCAGAAACTAATTTTTGGACAGATGGCTCCTGTGACCTTCACCTTTGACCTTGTGACCTCAAAATTGATAGGAGTCTTCCACTCTTGGCAGGTGAACTATATGTGCAGGATGAAAGATCTGAGATGAATTGTTTGGCTGAAAATGCATCCACAATCTTTTAAAGATGTGTCCTGTGACCTTGACCTCATGACCCCAAAATAAACTCGGATCTTGCTTTTCCAATGGGTCATATATAAGTCAAGTTTGAAATCCATACATCAATAAAAGCAGGAATTATCATCCAGAAACTAATTTTTGGACAGATGGCTCCTGTGACCTTCACCTTTGACCTTTGACCCACTATTGGCAAGTGAGCTATATATTCAAGATGGAAGACCTGGGATGAAAGTTTGGCTTAAAATGCATCCACAGTATCTTTTATAGGGTTCTTACTTTAGTGGTGGGCCATAAATAAGTCACGTTTGAAAACCTTATGGCTATCAACACTGGAGATATCATTAGAAGTGTGTGATTTTCACCAAATATGGACACATTAAAGGTCAAGGCCACTCTCATGGTAAAGGTCATGACCCAAATGTAAATAGACCTCATCCTATAAACCCATCTCTCTTCATGTGCATATATGAAAGAAATCTGTCCATTAGTTTTTTACTTATAATGCTTACAGTAATGTCAAGTGGCAATTATGGGGGTATTAAAAGGCGTAAAAACAAGAAATGGATAATAGGTGGCGCAACCAGTTTCCAGTATATCACAAGGCTATCCAAGATCTTTAGTCACCTTGATTTTTGGACCAGTCCATACAAGCTTACTTGAGATATTTAAAAATTTGTGTTATTTTCAGCAAAAATGGGCCTATTTGAGGTCAAGGTCACTCTCCTAGCATAGGTCATGACCCCATTTTAAATAGGTTTCGTCCCCTTACCTATATCTATACAAATGTTAAGTTTGAAAAAGATCAGTGAAACATTTTTTGAGTTATCCCGCTCACAAGGTTTTTCTGCGGCAGCAGCAGCGGCGGGACAGTCGTGAAACCATAGTATCCCGACTTTGTCTGGGGATACAATAATAAATCTCACAACATCGCACTTCTTCTGATACAGTCAGTATATTATGACCTGTGTCATGGTTGACATATCCCGTTATTAATGCATGTTTTACTGTGCCATGATCAGCTACCATTTTAGATTGCTGATTAATGAACAATGTCTCCGGCTAATCTGTTTGTGCAGATGCATAATTGTCTATTATTCAACTTAGCTGATGGAGCATCTTTTTCTAAAGGGTTTCTTATTGCGATTATTTCCCATTTATGAATATCATAATATTAAAACCCTTGTGGGCAAAAAGGTTTATGAGACCATATGCAAGTTAGGACAAAATCTGTTGACCATGGCAGATTAACATGCCATCCCTTATTACTTGGTGCAACCCACCTGATGTGGTTAATTACACTGTCAACATGGTAATTCTCATTCTGACATACCTGTATGCACTCATGGTGAACTCTTGTCCACTGTAGAACATAAACTCAGGCTCCCTACAACAACAGATACAGTCTAATCATCTCATAACCAGGTGTTACTGATCAGTGAAATTAATAAATAAGATATAACACAACTTGCACATTAGTTCAAACAAATATACTCTCAAAATATCTTGTCCCTCTTATTCTTTTACTTTTGAGAATTAAGAACTCCGTTTTAGTATGTGCATTTATGAAGGGATTTACTCCTTTTACCTTTATCAAAGAAATCAAAAGATGATATGTTATTCTGTGGTAAAAAAAAACAACCCTGAAGGTGACTTTGGGGAAAAAACAGAATTACAAAGATTATTTCAAATGACAAAAATAATTTAAGGTAGGCAGTAATGAAAATTTTAAATTAAAAGAAAAATAATCCAGTAGCACTGCTAGTTATTATTTAAATAAAAAAGCTGTTTTGACTCCGTCTTTTTATAAGATTTTTGTCCTTTAAGAGAACAATAATCAGTAGACAGTGACCTTTTGTCTGCCCTGTAGACAAATTTCTTGACGTCTTTGAGGTAGCGCATCATGCCCTGTTCGAGTGTGGTGATGATTTCATGTTCTTTGGTTAGAACTTGAGCTGCACGTGACTGTGAGGCTAGGTAGTCTAACCACGCCGTCAGAAGACCCTCCTCAACTTGCTGTAATCAAGAACAGTCAGATCAAGCTATAAACCCTTTACCTTTAACATGTCAAACTCACACCCAGTCTGCTTAATAATACCTCCTTGTAGGTATTCTGTTTCTGTCTTAGTTGGTTGATGGATTAATTTTCCTGTTTGCAACTTTACTCAAACAGCTATAACTACTTTTGATGAATTTTTTTGTGAATGGCAGGGTAACATCCAAGAAGCAAACTGTTAATACTTTCAAGGCAATTTGGACAAACATAATGTTTTTATTTCAAGGGTTCTTTTCCACTACCAGAAAGGAATTTATTTATCTTGGCCAAGGGCAAGATCTTAAATCATTCTCTGGTTTTATGGGCTTTTATTCTGGTGGGCAGAGCTGACCTGTGTGCAAAGAGCATGTTAATGTTTGTGATACTCATTTCTCCACCTCTTATGGGCAAATACCTCATGTCTTTGAATATTCACATTAACATTAACATGTCTTGGGGTTGAGGGGGTGGAGAATGTGAGTTCAAATCTCAGCAAAAACGCTCTGTGGGCTTTATGGGAAGGCTGTGCCCAACAGCCCAGTTTTACTCACAATCATGTGCATCTTTCGAGGGTTCCTAGATGGTATGACCAAGCAACAGCAGGGTTGCTAGGAGCCAACCCTAAAAAAATTCCCTGACTTTTCTCTGACTTTTAGCTGGTTTAAGGATAAAAAAATACCCAAATTCCAATTCCGGCTCAAAAATGTCATTTCACTGCTAACCTAAACCAAAGATGAAAATTGTAACTGGAATACTGCAGAAAGCAAAGCAAAGTGAAACTAAAAATTTGGTTTTGACAATATCATCCTCAAAAATCACTCTGATAGCAAGCATTTATGAAGTGTATAAATTTATCACACAATAACAACAAATGGCATCAAAGGACCGAAGTAACTGCACAGTGTTCGATCTTTTTTGTTTGTTACCTGTGCAGATTCATGTCCTTGAATAAAATGTTTTAATGGTACTATATTTAAGGTATGTATTGCTGCCATAGACACAGTTGGCCCAATCATTAATGGTTGTTGCTATATATTTTGTGTATCCATGCTCTGCATCATCAACCTACGTGTGTACAAAAATCAATGGGAATAAGATTTATCATACAAACACAACACAACTGCATATGAAGGGGGGGGGGAATGTAGTATGAACTTATAAAATACAGGCTCAGGAGGCAAGAGAAGCCTCCCTACCTGATAATCACCTATAGTTGTCATAGCCATTAAAAAATTCCATGACTTTTCCCTGACTTGCCATATTATAACAAATTTCCCTGACTTTTTATGAACTTCCCTTCCTTTTACCTGACCTTAAAATATGATTTTTTCCCTGGCTTTTCCCTGACAAGTAGCAGCCCAGAATGGGGATGATTACACACCAAGGGCCTGCAGGTGCAGTGGTCACTGAGCCTGGTTAAAACCAAGATATATAATGAAAGATGTGTGATACTGTCCTGTTACATAGTCAAAACAAGAATGGAATACTGCAGATGTACATATCTATAATATAATTCAGGATGTTTGTGTGTTTGTCCTTTCATCACACCTCACACAAGGACCCACCACATTTATTTCCAGCTTCCACATAATCCACTTACTCTCCAGATGGTTTCAGCCTTGATCCCACTTTCACTAATGTCCTTCACGTCTGCATATATGTAAAATTTACATATCTGCAGCATTCACATTGGCTCACAATAAAATGAGTTTGGTTAAGTCAAAACAGAGGGCTTTGTTGTGTGCAGTCATTGTGCCTCCTAGCTTCACAATGGGTGTACTCCATGACCACAGGCCAAACAAAGAGAAACCATTGTTTAAAGGACTCTTGGAACAATAATATGGTGTGTTTTGGAGAAATTGTTTTTATCTTGTCTCTTCCCATGTCTGCAGTCCACACTCACTGACTTAGGCGATACCACCAAGTAGCCTGGTGAACACAGGTGAGATAATCTGTTGTAGTTGTTTTTGTGAGTTTTGTGAAAATCCATCAGAGCGCTGGTCAGTTATTGTGGTGTCACTTAAAGTTAATGGACAGACCCTGGGTATACCATAAAACGTCTTGTCATAGACAAGCATATAAAAAGCCATGTCAGTGCCACGTGTTGCTACATACAAACAAACATGACTGACTGGTACTTACCAATGCATCGTCAAATAATTCAAAGGCTCCCTGGCTGGTGAGGTTAAAGATGTGACGAGCCAGAGCCTCTGCTGTGATCTTTACGTTTCTGGACAAGGCTGCCTTGTCTATTTGATCTCTGAAAGAACAAAATAGAAGTGATGAAAATATTGTGATAATCCATGCTTTGATGTAGCCGGTGTCCACGCTATGATGTAGCTAGTGTCCATGCATTTTCTCTACATTTATCTCTCCCAAACTTAAGCAGGAGTTAAAGAAATATTAAGAATTATATTTTGTAACTGAGCACCGCAGTATACTTGTCACAAATAAAAAAACAAAAATGTTTTTTTCAATTTTATCTTGACATATTTACCTGTTCCCATATGGAGAAAAATAAAAGGGACTATTTTACCCCATGAAAGTGTGGACTGATACATGTGGCATATATGGCAATAAATTCGTTGCAGTCTTCTGCTTCTATAATGTGATTAAGCTTGAAATTAAAAAGACTGAAGTCAACCACCTTGTCCAAGTTTATGCCTGAATGATTATTATGCACTTAGAATGAATCCATCATTTTATTCAGTTTTATAAGCCTGATTGTCTGCTAGCAGACATTTCAAACACTCACTGTGTATCTGTTATAGTGCTGCGTCTGAGATCTTTGTGAGTATCGTGGTGGGATAGTGTAAATGCTGGCAGTTTGCGGATGCTGAATCTCTCATGTTCCCATGACAACACCTCATCAGCAAGATTGATCTTCTTGTGAATCATTTCAAATTTAACCTCTGGGTATAACTGTGCTGCAATGTCTTCTAGATTCTGTAACATAAGGTACAGATTTAAAGCTGAAATTACAGAAAAAGGTCTTATCACATGACCTTTATTTTTTAATAACATATATTTCTCCCATGTAAGATAAGTGGCTGGCTATTAAACATACAAAATCATGTTCATAATGTGTCATAACTATACAGGTTGGTTGGTAAAAAAATTGTAACATTTTTTTATAAAATATAACTGGACTCTTAGTCCAGTCGGGGAACTGCAGAAAATCACAGTGCTGCCTGGTGAGGTGGTAGAAAGAAAATCACATCTGTATGGGACATGGATAGAGTCAAGATCTTGTTTTATGGTATCGACAGCATGATTGTTTGCAGAGCATTTACGTGAAGCACACGTATAAGAAAATAAAAACTGGAATTATGTGTGTTGAGGGAACATGAACACGTCTATTCCAAACGTCCCGAAATGCTACACGGGATGTGTAATCTATTTTGAGGGGATATGTATATGCATCAGTATGTTGGATGTAGACTTCGGCTGCAAGAATGCCAAATGAATTCAACTGATCACCCCTCCCCCCCCCCCCCCCCCCCAAGCAGAAGGCTAAGGTCTACACAGGTCGAGGTAAGGTCAGTTCAGTGTCATAACCAGAGATGAAGACTTTGAACTTGAGCTGGGTGGAACCATGCAGAACATGGGTCATTTCTCCTGAGAGATAATGGCAGAAAAACAGGGGATCAGCTCAGCAGGACAGGAGCAATCATGAGCCCTGCAGGTGACCCACACAGAATGACTCCCATGACAACAAATGTTGCTGACAAACTGTATAAAATGGAGTGAGGTGTGATGGGAGGGAGAGTACAACCTCACCTTTATGGCAGTCTCAACAACAAGCTGTGTCAAAACGACTGATCCCACATTTTGCCAGATGAAAATATGAAAACTATAGACCAGAAGAGAGGCGGAAGTGGGCGATAATCTGCCCAACAGGGAGAATTTTCAATTGGTACTATCTGGCGACTAATCTCCTAATGGAGAAAATTCTCATTAATACAGAAAAGGCTCAAATTTACAGTTTACATAATAAATCTACATTATGTTAATTATTATACTATCTTCACCAGATAATCTTCGTTTTATATTTTATCTTCAAAAACTTGGTACCAGACAACCTACATTATGTTTATTATAATACTACCTTTATAAACTGGGTGCTCAATGACCTACTTGTTGTTTATTACCTTACCTACATAAAATAGGTATTGATGACCTACAATATGTTTAATATTTTAACTTCATAAACTGGGCACTAGATGACCTACATGATGTTTATTACTTTACCTTCATAAACTGGGCACTAAATGACCTACAAGATGTTTAGTACTCTACCTTCATAAACTGGCCACTAGATGAACTAAATTATGTTTATTACTTTACCTTCATAAACTTGGCACTAGATGAACTAAATTATGTTTATTACTTTACCTTCATAAACTTGGCACTAGATGAACTAAATGATGTTTATTACTTTACCTTCATAAGCTGCCTACTAGACAACCAATATGATTGTTATTGCTTTACCTTCATAAAATGTGCACCAGGCATGCCATCCCTGGGTGGTTTAGACACGTGGAGTCTCAAGAAGTTGTCTGCTCCTAATGAGTCCAGGCATAACACGTACGCCACATCTCCCAGTAAACTTGTGTCTACAAGGTAAAATGTAATAACACTCACAAGTAGGAACTATAAACAGCTAGGAAATACTTCTAAATATTACACAAAGTCATCTTGTAGTTCAAGGTTTGGCTCTTCAGATATGAAATTGAGCTTCTTATATGAGAATGGCTGCCCCAAATATGAGTGAATATTTTAATCCTGACTCTTTCTGTATAATAATTTAATTTTTAAAAAGTGTTCTCGAGGGATAGTTACTAGAACAAATGTTTGTACTGATTATCAGCCCAGATCCACCAAATGATTATCAACAGAATAATGAAATTTGTATGATCTGATGACCTGTACAATTTATATTAATTATTTTCTAATGTGTGTAAAACATTTCAGCAATTTACAAAAGCTGTACTGTCTGTAGAAGCAGTTCAAGATATTACTTTTTTAAAGAAAGTAATCCTTGTGTAAACCATACTAAACAGCCACAGAAAATCATTTAATGCCATCTGCTCTGGTTATCTCTGATATCTGTCCTTTATATCTTTACTTGTGTCAACTTGAAAATAACTCCTACAAGTGCTCAGAATAAATGAATCAGACATAAATTTTGAGATTGTTAATGCATTACTTACCTGTAAAATCTAGATTATCCTCAATCCAGCGTTTTGTTCCATGATGTATTGTTAATGCATTACTTACCTGTAAAATCTAGATTATCCTCAATCCAGCGTTTTGTTCAATGATATATTGTTAAGGCATTACTTACTTGTAAAATCTAGATTATCCTCAATCCAGTGTTTTGTTCCATGATAGATTATTAATGAATTACTTACCTGTAGAATCTAGATTATCTTCAATCCAGCGTTTTGTTCCATGATAGTTGAACTTCCCTGCACCCGACAGAAGGAAGAGAAGATTAAATCTGATATAAGTCAAGGCATCTTCTTAAACTTGACTGTATTACCAATTTTACAAGTAGCCAATGAGCCCTTATCCTTCAACAAATGTAACCAATGATTAATATTGAAATACTAACAGATTGTGTCAAACTCACTTAAGTAAAAAACCCTTTTATGACAAGTCATCAGCATATTTAGTCATATCGATGTGTATAAATTCAAATAGGACTTAAATGGATAATAAAATAAAAGTTTTATCTAGTGCAAAGCATCAACATACTTGAAAAAAGGTTATTGTGCAGACAAAATCTGTGAAGTCAATAACAACATTTAATCACAGGGACAAGCCTATTTTTGAAGTCAGCATGACAGACATACAAGAATGAATGTGCACATCATGTCAGCTGAAGTCATTTCATTATATGTACAAATACTGTGACTGGCTTTTTGTTCCAAAGGATTTCAAATTCATAATTTTCACAAAGGGCAAATTATTGTGAAAATAAATCACTCACAAATGAATGCATCTTTGGGGGGTTCCCAGGTGTTATGACCAAGAAATGAGGATGATTACACACCCAGGACATGTAAGTGTAGTAGACACCGGGCCTGGGTGACACCAGGATACAAAATTGAATGATAGGATGGGGTGTTACTGTCCTGTCAATTAGTCCCAAACTGAAATGGAATCTGAGGATGTACATACTTATGGTATAAATAAGATACAATGATATCCTCCTTAAAAAAAAAAACACAGAAGAATTGGAAATCACGAATGTTTAACATCACAAATATGAAGCCCACCACAGTAAATACATTAGTTTACTATGAGTCAGGTCAAGGATACTTTGCATGGGTTCGGGAATTAGTGTATAACTTTGAGAAGAGTCTTGCCAGCTCCAGTAGCGCCACCACACCACTTCCATTGGAATCAGCACCATACGATAATGACTGCAATCAAAATATAAATAATAAACAACTGGCAAATAAAGAGTTGATTTCTAGTCATGGGTGGTTTGTAAAGCTACCATACAAGGAAAAAACCTCAGCCCAACATTAATTAATGTTTCAGAATAAGCATTAGATGAAATAAGATACAAAAGGTTTATTAATTTGAGAGTCACCTCCAATCGAGGATTGATATGGTGGAAACAAAAGTACAAACCAAAATCAAATTTAGCATGGACTATTCAACAGAATCAGTCAGACAAATTTTAACTGAAATTTAAAACTATCAGGAAAAAGCCATTAAATTACATAGTTAATGAAAATAAAGGTATGTATATTTATGCATGTCAAAGGAAGAAAACAGTATTTAGTTTATTAGTCTTAATTTTAAGACTTTTCAAGGATACTTAAAAAATTTTAACCATATAGAAACAAAAATTATATAAAAATCTCTCAGACATTCACTGATTTTGTGATACTTATTTATCTTAATAATGATGGGTTAAAGTTGACAAGGTTGTCAAAGGACTCACAGGTGCCACTCCAAATGTGTCGTAATGAGCCACCACCACCACAGTTGGGAGCTGTTCCTCCACACCATACCCCGTCAGCTTACCCTGAAATGGAAGCAATATTATTGTATGTTAACTGTGAAAGTCAAACCAGTGGTCCTATGGTTACAGTGTCTGGCTACTGAACTAGTTCACTTGAAAGTGCAGGTTCAAATACGACAACTGCAGACTTCACAGTCTACAATAGGGAGATTAACACATGAATGAAGTTTTCTGGTACTGGACTTGCCCCAGCTTGATACATGATATGGGTGGTCACCTCAGTTTATGGCATTATACTTGATAGATGTCAGGTATGGGACAAGCAGAGCCAGTCTCTCCAGGAGGAATCAGTGCAATACAAGGGTGGTAATATTCAGTGATGCATAGGAGAAAATCTGTAGTATATAATTTTCATTAAAATGCTACAGCACATTAATATCTTTTCAAAATATTGACCAAAAAAATAATTTATGAATTAAATACAAACAAATGAAATGTATTAACACTTAACTGCTAAGAAAACTAGCATGAGGATGTCGAGGTACAGAGGGGCTTGCTGAATCAAGGTCTGTGACAGTGTAGCATAAAAATACTGAGATACAAAGGGGTTGCTGAATCAAGGTCTGTGACGGTATAGCAAGAAGATGCTGAGGTACAGAAGGGCTTGCTGAATCAATGTCTGTGACAATGTAGCATGAAGATGCTGAGGTACAGAGGGCTTGCTGAATCGAGGCCTGTGACAGTGTAGCATGAATATGCTGAGATACAGAGGGCTTGCTGAATCAAGGTCTGTGACGGTATAGCAAGAAGATGCTGAGGTACAGAAGGGCTTGCTGAATCAAGGTCTGTGACAATGTAGCATGAAGATGCTGAGGTACAGAGGGCTTGCTGAATCGAGGCCTGTGACAGTGTCGCATGATGAGGTGAGGTACAGAGGGGCTTGCTGAATCCAGGTCTGTGACAGTGCAGCATGATGAGGCTGAGGTACAGAGGGGCTTGCTGAATCAAGGTCTGTGCCAGTGTACCCTCAGACCTGATAGCATGAAGATGCAGAGTTACACTGATATTCTTTTTGAGTATACTGACCTGCAGGTTGGTGACTTGGAAGTCATTTAATGGCTTTGACTGGGGTCCATTCACCACCAGCTGAAAGCCATTTGCTGATGCCACACCAAGCAGGGCTAGTAAATACAAAGAGATGAGTATTTAATGATACACATAAGCATAACATAAGAAAATTAAACAGGAAAGAAGGATATGTTTTTCATAAATGACATAACAGACCTTTTTTAATATAATTATATTAAATTTTCAATCATAGGAAAGCAATGAATGCTAAATTGAGGCTTAATTAAAAAGCTGATATCTGTTAATTAAAGTTAGTCCTCTTTAACTTATAATAAATAGACCTGAAAACACCTATCCCACAGTATACAAGCTTTCCATTTGTTCATTGTTGGAAAATCTTCATATGTTCATTAAAATTTGTACTTCTGTCTATACTGTTCACAGCTGGTGACATCTGGTTGAAACATTTAGAAATAAAGATGTCCACCAAAGAAATTTGAGTCTTTACACAAGGTAATGCTGATCAAATTTAGGCAGCGATCTGGACAAAACTCTGGCCCTGTAGGGAATACACATGGTATGTGTAATTGAAGGGCATTAAACCTAGGACACCTGTATCTGTTCAGATTTTCTTGGTATTACTCACCCTCTGCTGCGGAGCCTGCTTGGTCGCTGGTCAGGGATGACTTGATGTCTGCATACATCTCTGCCAGCTCTGGCGTCTTGCGTGCAAAATAGACAGGCATCTGTATCTCCTCTTGTAGGAGATCCTGCTCCAATGACAGCATGTACTGCAAGTAGAAAAAGCCATGGTCGGCTCAAGAACAAGTATATTTATACCAGACCTTTAAAAATATATTTAAGTACAGAGGGGAGATCACAATGAACATGATCTCTGTTTTAAGACCCACTATCATTTAATACTTCAATTAATAATACTGCCATAAAGTAAAAGAAATTAGCATGTCTAATTTACTGCCTTGTGTTAAATGGTGATCTTCCATATCATTTAAAGATAAAATGGCCAAAGTTCTCCACTGTTTTCAACAGAACAACAAATCTTTACAATCTGTTACCTACTGAAAAATATAACATTAGCTCAAATTTAAAGAAAGTATAAAAGATCTAAAAAAAGTTAAATTTACATTACTATTATGCATACTATCTTTATCATATAAATATGATTATAACGATCTATTTAAATACTAGCCACATGGCAGGAGAACCTGTTATTACCTCTCGGTCTTTTTCTGAGAGTGAGGCCAGGTCAGAAGGCAGCAGAACCAGGAGACCTGCTGCATTCTGACCGGCCATGTCTCGAATCTTCTCAACGCTCACTTCCTCAAAGCTGGCCACCATGCACCGCCTGGTGTATGACCCACTGTCAATCCCACGAGCCTCAACATTCACAAGGGCATTACGACATCCTGAAAAAGATTTCCACTCTTATAGTGAACCATTTGATCTTTTATACAAATACCTCAATTTTTACAAGTTGACTGTGGCATCTTGAGAAGAAAACAATGATATCTTCAGTGTACTATAGTAGTGCAGAGCTTATATTCATTTAATACCACAAATTCCAAAGTGCAATACATGACAGTGCAAAACGGGCAAAACAGTCATCAGAAGAAGAGCGATTGCTACTAGTCCAAATAAATCTTAGCAAAGGCAATTGCTTCTCAAATCTGAATAATCAGAAATTTTACAGTAACAATTAAACCCAGATAATAACCAACCACCTCTGTAGAATTTATGTGATTTCTGGCTTACTCTAGATATATATTAATGAACTCAAGTTAATTCTTATCATTTTTAAGTAAAATTCTTAAAACATCTTTGGCAGATATAGGAGCTTGTTTATCTTCAACCTGTTAGTAAACATGAGCTATCAAACAGAAAAACCATGAAGCCTAAGGTGGTTTGTCACACAGGCACCTGACGTGTAAATCAAAATAAATCAGTAGTTTTTAAAAAACACAAGTTACTATACATGCATCCTCCAAGTAACCTATTTTTATAAACAAAATACACCTATCTTCAATCGGTAACTTCAATAACTGGCTTCGTACTTGAAAAGCTGGAAGGCTTATGATCTGGTAATTACCATTTCAGCAGGAGATGCATAATGTATGCAAAATAAAGTGTATTATTTGTAATTCTTGCATATGTAAGGACAGAACTGTGGCACCAGTAGGTTAATTAAGTAGTTTTCTTTTGTGGAGATGAAAGGTTATTGTGCCTATTGCTTTGAATTCAAAGAGAATAAATCAGTGAGAAGGTGCTGACAGTTACGGAGTGAAGATAGGTGTTTTTTGTATATACAATTATGTTTTGAAAAACCACTAATTTATTCTGGATATACACATCTGGTGTGCATATGTGCGGAAGCTGAAAGGTCATTGGTTACACAATGCTCTTTGCAAAAGGCTGGTTCATCTAATTGGTCATCAATTGTCCTTGTTTAATATGTTTGGATTATTTTAGCCCCCCCCCCCCCCTCCGTTGAAAAGATAAAGCCATAAACAGAGAAGAAACACCCTGTGTGTGCTGGGACTGGTGTTTTTTGGTTGATTTTTATGAAAGGTTAAAGGGATTATCCTTAGTTGATGGACATCAAAATGTTGGAATAAACCTTTTGAACTTCAGTTACAAGTATGCATAGTTATTTGACATACATTCATGTAACAGTTTGATTCTGATTACAGTAGTAAGGAGCCTCCTTAAAGGAGGGTATAATTATATATAGGCCACACCAGAAGACTTGTTTAAGTAATATCTTCAAGTGGGGCTTTACTCCTACCAATCCACTCTAGATCTGTCACATAGGTGTGAAGCTGATCACTGATATGGTACCATATTATTATCTGTCTCAACATGTTATCTCTTGGCCTACAAGAAGTGACTGCTCCAAACAAATAACCCACTCCTATTAACCATACCTTGAATGAATTCATGTTTCTAGTTTCAAAATGTGTGATAAATATTTATGTTATTTTTGCTTCATGAAATAATCTGAATAAACATTCTCAAGAAATGGATTAACAAGACACAGGATTACACCATTTTGACACCAATAAGTATGTGTTTGACTTTCATGTTTTCAAAAGCAACTAAAATTAAACTTGGACCATCATTTTTAAACAATTACTGACCTTTTTTATCAGAGGCATATCAGTGAGTTATAGTAGGTAAAGAGATGAACAGTTGTATGGATGCATTGTATACCTCACTTGGAGCCTTGCTGACTCGAGGGACTTAGAGCCAGAATTTTGTTACATTTTGTTTATAAGGTTTTTATTTTGTTTATTTTTATCTGCCATTTACACTCTCCTCCATTACATAAATCCTACACATCATGACGTCTGTAAAGATGTAGTTTAGGGGGTTTTTATAAAAAATATTTCCACTCCCCCTTATGACAAAGCTGATCAAGTCTTGAGTATTTTGGCAGTTTAAGTGACCAAAACTTGGGTGTTCTTTCTTTCCAGTGATAAAGGTAGTTTAATAATTATTTTTCTTTAGAAAATCCTCTCTCAAGTACTTCTATAGACACAATAGGGACACACAGTTACACATTCCTAGAACTAAGTTATCTGAACAATTAAGTTTTTCAGTTTTTATATTGAAATGCATTTCATTTTAATGCATTTAACATCAAAGTTTAAAACAATGATTTGCAGAGTAGCCCCTGACAATTATATTACATTAATATTTGCCAAAAAAATTCAAAGACATGATAGATTTATTTTTTTCTTGCAGTGTCAAATAAATATTGTTGGTCTAGTTGCTAAATCATTTTGAAAATTTGTGTGGATCATGAAAACAAACTTAAAGTAGCACATGAAGGGTGAGGAAGATTTCGAAATTACTTGATAACTTTATAAGAGTCCTTATCAGTAGACTGTTGGCACCTCATCAGTGAGCTCTGATTTTTTGTCCATAAGCTCACACTGGTGCTATCAGCTTTTGGCTCAGAATACCAGGTAAAGCCCAGACAGTTAAACTGGACTGGCTCCTGTACCCTGGTAGGTTGTTTCAGAAATTTACTATATTACTGATTAAATCTTAAAACATTTTCAGTGATATTACTGTGGTGTCAAAAAAGGTGAAAATTACTAGAACTTTGATTAAACAAAAAATTAAAACTATAAATGACTAAATGTAACATAGTGTACTTTAAGACCGATGTCACTATACTGATTAGATAGATATGCATCTCAAAGATAAGCCCAAAAATATTCATTTTTTTATATATATATTTATCAACACTATACCATAGAGCTGCTGTAAATGAATATCTATTCTATCAAACAGTTATCTGTTCAATCTGTATTTCGTCCCAGTACCCGTTTCTGCATGTTTATTATAATTATTTTGAGAATATTCTTTAAAAATGCCCTTTGGCCTGAAGCAGAAAAGTGATATTCCGCCAATTTTGTGTAAAGTAGTTATATATCATGTAAAACGTATTTACTTAGCGACTCTTTCGCGTTACATATGCTGAAATACTGTGGATGGTGTCTTCCCTGCACTACTGGACAGAACATTCTTCCATGGTACACTTTCCACGTCTATGGCTGCGTTTGGTGTTTGTTAGACAACAGTGACGTCACAAAGACGTCACAGTGATCGGTCTTGGTCACCTTCAATTGACTCACGTCATGACATAAGTTTGACTGGCTTGTCTATTATCAGTTCTCTGGCAAAGAATAAGTCGTAAACTCTGTAACTTGTTTTTTTTCATATTTTTGATTATTTGTCTCATACAAAATAAAGGCAAGGTAAGGCATTACTTTTTACGCAGGTAGTCGGCAGAATAGCTCCTGCAAACTTTGGACAAGAAAGGTTTACACTGCTAAACTTGAATGAAAAATTATCCCAGAAAAACATGCGGACACAGGCACTGAGACAGACTTTAACATTGGGATTGGTAACTCCTACTAGAGTCCTAGGGGAAGCATCCCTTATTTTCACTACCTAGGGGAGTGGAAATAAGCACTTCCATAGAAAAACTGTCAAGATCTAGAAGACTAGAACCATCCATATATTCTCCTTTCATTCATTTAATAATCCGTAAACATATAGCACCAAATGATAACTCTATTAAGAGGACCCAAGCTCATCAGGGTAGGCACCAGTCCGGGTGGCCGCACTTACCATAGGGCGAGCCTTGCAAATCAAACTGCTGCATTCTGTACACGGGAAAATCGTGGGCCCCTGATACAGGACTGACCGGCGAGATGAGGATCAAAAGGGGGACAAAAACCAGAAATGACAGCGGGAAACTGCTCTTAAACATCTCCACAACCTCTCCTGCTTCATCCAACCACATCGTGCTCGATAGTTCTTCTTAACCGTGCGAAAATTAACCTACGATCGCGGGTGTGACAGGACACCGACGCGTGAAACTGGGCGACAAAAGGGGATTAAAAGCAAAGGTTAATGGGTGACCTTCATGGTTCATCGTAAAACGAGGCTGGTCAGGTGAATGAGTTACGTTTATGAACGATAGATGTCGCCATCTGACGATCTTGCTCTGTGTCAGAATAGTCAAGACTCCACAGAAAAACGTCTTCTTTGTGATCAACTCTTGCGCCGAATTGCCTTTGATATTGCGATTTCCATACCTCCAAATATTTTCTGTGAATTTAAATGGAATTTTGTGGAAGGGAGGACCATGCAACGATAATAATAATTATAAGAATAACGAAGAATTAATTAACTACTGAATTACACAGGTTCCGTGGTATAAATTAAGCCTTTGAGGAGTGATGCGGTCTATAGTTGCATTCTAGTTTGAATTTTTTTTTCGACACAGATATGTGACGAATAATAAATTTTCAATTTAAGTTAAACTTTTTGGGACTTTGCTTGACAGTTAATGGTGTATCTGTATATGTAATGAGAAGCATTTTATAAAAAAAAAAAAAAAAAAAAATATCGATTAACATCTTGTTTAAAATTACTACTTTGATCCTGAGAACATGTTGAAATGACTTTTTAAGAGTTCACTTGCTAATCTGTGTTGGTGAAATAGGTTTACAAAGACCACTGCTTCACTTATTAGGCCACGTTAACATTTTTCTAGTTGCCGGTCAAGACACCTGTGGAAATTTGCAAGCTCGCAGGAATTTAAAATTCGCTTAATAAACTTATTTATAAATGGTTCAAACAAGCAATACAAAATTTAGCCCATTTTCTCTACATTTGAAGCCAATTATTCACCTGCATCATCTGTAAAATTTATATGATTTCTGGTTTACTTTGCGTACATGTTAATGAGCTGTAAGTGATTCCGCTAAGAATGGTTCCCATGATGCCACTATGACAGATGTTTGAGCTTGTTTATCTGTAAGTAAAAACGGCACATGTACACGCATGCCGATTGACAAACAGAAGAACATGTAACTAAAGGCGGTTAGTTGCATTTGTGCCTAAGATGACAGGTTTCTAGCTGCAAAACCCCATTTTCAAAACTCTAGCTGATCTGTCTGACTTGCCGGCAGATGTTGTCACACCACATGAGTTGTGAACGACCAGGTTCTTTTAACTCTCAAACCAACTGGCTGAAACTCATGCATACATACACCCCAAAAGACAAATAAAACATGAATTAACAAAAACAAATCAATATATGAAAGACAACATACACTTACGTTTCTCAGAAGAGGCGTTCCATACATTAAAGCATTGATGGTCATAAAAGTTCGATAATAATCATATAACAACCAGCAAGTCTGTTAAGCACAGTACACACTACACAGAGTACCCTTGTTTACACTTCTCCTGTTCACATGACACACGTGACATCGGAACGTTGCGCTGCCCGGCTTACCGTTTATTCGCGCTATATTCACAGTACAATCAGTCCGCTTTTAGAAACAGGGAGCTTCGACCACCAACAGTCCTTCGCTGGAGTACTGGCATAACTCTCAGGAAGTACTCACTAATTAGCGCACAGACGATTCTATCTTGACTCAGAGTTAATGTCTTTCACAGCTAAAGTCTCCTGGAATCATCCAGCTCTAGATAACCGAATATGATTCCACACAGCGATATCCAGTACCTCCACAGTTACGCGTTTAAAAAATAACCTCGGTCTGTTCCTGGAAGCGCTTACAACAGGTATAAATTCACCAGATTACTTGTCCGTCGGCAAAATGCGATACTCGCTCTGAAGTCCGTTAGAGTGAAATTACTGTGGCCTTCCTCAGACACCAACAATCTACGCCTATAGACATCATCTATCAGCTGTCTAAACTCTGATGCACGCTGACCTGCCCCTGGACTGCATATATCGTCAGGCTACATGAACTGGCGCGTTGATCGGGCACTTGTCCCAAACTTCATCTTAATCACGTCTTATATATGCTTGTTGAAGTCACAAGTCCTGACCGTCTTCTATCAAATCACCATTTCCTTTTATGCCGACTGCCAATTATTACATGAATCTTAATATGGACACGCCTCCAGAGACAAAACTATGAGAAAACCAAACTTAACAGGTGTTGATCCTTTGAAGTCTACAACAAACAATCGTTATAGTAACTAAAGAGACCGCCAAACAGAGACGGCTCCCACGGAATAAAACTGTACTGAAATTAACATCAAACGAGACACGTGTGCTCTCTAACCAAAGTTCTCACGCTAATATCTAAACATGATACTCCATATAAATGTACATTTATATTCCATATAAATAGCACATTCAATACAATAACTAAGGCACAGTCCTCTGGTGCCAGATGTCCTTGTTGAATGTGTTTGGATTATTTTAACGACCCCCCCCCTCCACCCAATCCCACCACATGTTAAAACACATGGACAAAACAAAACGAACAGCCTGTATGAGAGTTTTGAGGGATTATCTTTAGTCAACAAACGTCATATATCGGAATAGGCCCCTTTAAGGAATCGAGCACAAATAAGCAACATTACCGAGGAGTTAGGCCTCGTGTGTATAAGTAAGCTCCACGAAAATCGGGAGAGGAAAATACGCAAGACAATCTGCATTTTATTATTTATGTTTGTATGTGACATTACCTTTTGCCTGAAAGAAAGTGTTTGTGGTATGTGAGTTTTGGAATAATAATTATTGATATTTCGAACAAATTATTCTTGTTATATGGTTCTGTCTTAAATTATATTTGGTTTATCCTTCTCTTCATTTTCTATAAATGCATTAACGGTGTAATTGTGCAAGTAGGTAAAAGGGATAGAAAAAAGTTGGGATAGAAAAAAGATTAACGAAAAATAAGTCGCACACTTTTAGAACAGGAAAGCAAGTCACAGGAAATAAAGTCAGAATATTATGTCTGAAAATAACTTAAAACTTAATAAAACAAATACCGTTTGAATTCTTCATTCATTAACGAAAAGCTCTGTTTTATATACTTGCATGGTATAATTTATTTATGAAACCGATTTAGATAATGAATTTTATGTACACAATAAAAAAATGAAAGATCTGATTTTAATGTAACCTGAATAAAAAATAATACATGTATATGGTATAATACATACAATAAATTTTAAGTTACTCACCATTATTTGAATTGCTGGATTGTGAACATTATATTCCTATTGTGAACCTAAACTGCATTATAAACGAGTTGTATATTTCAATAATAGGACTGTGTGTTTAAGATATATATTTTGATCATACTTATTAAGCGGCCATTTTCAAGTAATCAAAACAAAGTTAATACAAATATTTACTAAATATTTAATATGTACATGTATTTCAATGATAAAAACTGGAAATATTGCAGTACAATATCAAAAATGCGTATGCGAATGTCAGAATTCAGCTTGATTTTTTTTTTTTTCAAATTATATCTTTGTCTTTTTCATTCTGAAAAGTATGCTTTTATATCCTACCCAGGTTTGTGACTTTTTCTGTGGACGTTTCCTACATTAACTTTCTGAATCATTGCTACTATTTCATATAATTTTGATTTTTATATTAGGAACGATGCTGTCCAGAGAGCATTCAGGACAAATAGTACGCCATGGTTACTCCCGTGTAAAAATAAATCATTTACAAATCTTCGGTGGTGTATATTTGAGAAACAATTAATGTTCTTAGTCATGGTATTTAAAACTGACCTTATAACACCGTAAACAGATGCAAACAGGGGAACTCTACTGCTTTGGTTAAACCACGCCAAGCAATAATAGTTCTCAATATGTCCGCCAGATGTCACACTTTATCTCATGTCTGATCAACCTTCTCTTCTTGGGCCAGAGGTCAGTATGACCTTTCTTCAAGAAACTGAGAAATGACATCACTTTGCATGGAAAACCCATTGTCTTTCCTTTATTGTACATGCCCTCACATGTAAACAACTGGAACGTTACTTCTAAGATGAAATTGTTTAGAAATATAGGTCAGTATTGTGTGATTTTTGGAGGTAAGGGAATTAAATATAATGCTATTCATTTGAGTGAAGGCTTATTATGTAAACCGATAACCTCATGCTTGGAATATAACCATTTTTTTCGTATTGCTCTGTGTGTAATTATATATGATTGAAATCAGGTCAGTTTTCTGTAAACTGTTCATGTTAATATTGATGCGATAATTACATCTTAAACTGCTTCATACCGTCCACGCCTATGGTTTTGAATAAAACTAGAATCCCAGTAACGGATCTGAAGTTTTATTAAGATTTAAAGAAGACTATATTTAGAGTATAATTATTATCAATATGTCACCGTTGGTTCTCTTAATTCAGTATTTGGAATATTTTTTTGTGTGTGGTGTAGCATGTTATAAAAAGTTGGAAACTGGTCAAAATGCTGCATTGAAAATGCACATTTTGAGGTTTATTTATTTTTAATTCCCATACCATACCATGGGGGAACTACATCCCACGCCCACTTTCCTTACGGCTCTTACGCGTCCTCAAACTCGCTACACCTGTAGAATGCGTCCCCTACTTTTAAAAACGCTCCAAAGTCTATGTAAGACAAATACAACATGCAGTGTACATTCTTAAATAATTTATTGCTGTAACTTGAAGATATACAGTTTTTTCGCCGTTATTTGGCTTGTAAACCGGTTGGTTCTAGTGTCATTTGGCAGCATTACCGAAACAGTTTTGAACGGATTTCGATGAAATTTGGTTGATAATAATAACACCAATAGAAATATCCCTTAAATTTTGGAGGTAATCTGGCTCACGGTTATTTCTGTTTACCGTTGAAATTATCCTATAGCACTCCGAAATATGACATTCGAGAAGATTCTTCATACACTCATATTCAGGGAAAATCAAAGTGTATTTATCCTTGGGTAAAATTGATTGGGATGTTGTTCCGCTTGTAAGGACAAGCGTCACTTGTTTCGGGCCGACTTTGCACTGTCAGGAAGTGCCGACCTTTGATTTAACAATGGAGGTGCTGAACAGTGATACGCATTGCTTACAACTTTGAATAATATATTTCACACGCATACGTACCACACACAGTGATACGCACCAACGTTTGAACAGGATCCTTGTAATTTTCCATATCTGGTGATGCTGAATGTTGTTGGAGGTATGCGGTCTCACAGTGCTTTTTACTTTAATCATTTTTTCCCGGAACACCCAGATGACAGCTCCTTTAGTGCTATTGGTCAAAGGCTGAGCATTTCTTGATTAATTTAAACTCCAAGACTCATTTATATAGAATACAATCTTTTGAGCACTCTAAAAAGCACTTTCGCACTGTCCAACCAACAGGAAAGTTTTTAAATTATGAGAGTTACATACATCATATACTTTACCCTACCACCAAAAAGTTATTTACTTATAATATGCAAATGGATGCTTATCCCTGTATTCCTTTCATTTGCATAATATCGAACTAGTTACTTGTGTTTTCACAGATGTCCCATGACAAGAAAAGAGATCTGTAGTCATTCCGACAATTTCCTGAATGTTTCCGAGAAAATCTATATAAAAGTTTAATTATTAAAGTAACAAGAATGTCATTGATTAGAATCTTTGCATATCACATAAGTCGGGTAAACTTCCAGGGTTATATTCACCGGTTGCTTTATATTCATGTGGCGACACCTGGCGGCTGGCTAAGACCCTCGGATAGGTCTCACAGTCGAAGCAGGTACCGTCATCTAGTGGCAGACGTAGACACTAATGCACTTCTCTGAACTGAAGTGTTTAGATTTTTAAGAATACAATTCATTGCTTCTTAGGATGGGTGTATTGGAGATAAATCTCTCGTCATAATTTTGGAACAAATGAATATATACCCACGCAAATACGCCTATGTCCAAATACATGAGACCCATATATTATCAAACAAATGGCTCTGAATAAACATATATGAATATTATTACCCCCGCCATGGAGGTTATGTTTTTACCGGCGTTGGTTTGTTTGTCTGTTTGATTGTCTGTTAGAAACAAAAGTTTTCCAAAACATTTTCTGACCGTGCCTATCGCGGTACTTAGCTCACCATACGAATACACATAAAGTTAACCCCCCCCCCAAATCAGGTTACGTTAAACTCGTTTCTCTCGAACGACGTTTCACCTGTTATGGTTTACAATTTGATAACTCTTGTTATTATAAACGCTCTCCATCAGATGACCAAACATGGCGGACGCATCGTCACAGGGTGATCACCTTATCCTCACAGTGACATCACATTATCTTTACAGGGACATGATCCTGGTATAAACAGTGTTTGACGCAATATATCAGTGCATCGGTGAATCATTGGAGCCCTAAATGGGAACAGGTTGAAACATAAAAAACTAGAAAAGCACTCAGAGAGCGCAGACCTCTGCCAAGGCAGCTCATCAAAAGATTATTATACACTTAAATATGTATTTCAATTATTAACATTCCCCATCTTTATTACACACCTTAATCCCAGAGACGTCTTGCCACATATCTTTCTATCACCCATTTCAGAATAACATAAATTATATTTACTGGATTAATGGTATAAGTATAGCTATAATTGGCAGTTTTCGTGGATATACGTCTCCCTGTTTCTAGATCTGTGACTCTCTGCCTTTGTCTCTCTGTTTTTTTTTTTATTTTTTTATTTTGGTCTGTCTTTCTGTCTGTCTGTCTCTCTCCTCCCTCACCCTTCCTTTCGCAAGTATTCCTCTATAGAGAACGTATACCTCTTAATTCCAAGGCCTAATATGAAGTTCATTTATTATAAATAATAATGAAAGCCATACTTTTAACCCATTGTCATGCATTGTGGTACAATATTTAGGGAAAAATAGATGCTTCTGATTGGGAAAAGACGGGAGCTGCGCCTGGATCAACTTTTAATCTGTCTTTTTAAACCTTTTAGTTGCCACTGCAGGAAAATGTATTATGATTTTGATTAAAATTTTATGACCCCTTGTTCGTGTGGCTATGTGTGTATACGGGGCGGGGGGGGGGGGGGGGTTGATTAAAGATGTAGAAAAAAATTCGAAGATCATTAGAACACTTAGGCCTAGTTAATGACATTCATTTCCATTCACTCCAAAAGGGATGGTAGCATCTAGCATTATACTGACCACTGCAGAGATATGTTTATTATAATTCTCATTTGTAGATCCATCTACATGCATAAGAAACTCCAAGCTGCAGTTGAATTCTACATTGTTAGGGTGCATGATACTTAGAAGTCCATTTCGCGAGCTTTGCTTAAATTTGGGTACAAAAATAATCAAATATAATGTGAAGATATTATTTTTCTTTATTGCTATTTTTATGCCGAAATAACAGTGCTCTCTTTTAAGATAATCTACAGGAATGCTGCTTAGTTATTGTGTTGACATTCCTTAAATGCTCGTTAAACAAACTAACGGGAATAAAACGTAGTATAGAAACGTCCTTTCGCACGCTACATCGTCCTCCCCCTTCAAAATAACTGCACTCCCAACAAATAGTCAACCGGTTTCATCTGCAATTTACTTGCTTTCATTGAAATATCTTGACAGACTCTCACAAACTAAGCTGCAATGTTTCTATGTGATACAGCTAAAGAATAACATGGAAAATTGTACGTTTTGCAGTACGTATTTAATTATTATGCCAATTCTTGTAAATACCACTTTATGAATATGTTTAGACATCGATATTTATACCGATCGCTGTCAGAGTAATCAATAGTCGGATCAATGAACACATTTTTGCCAGAGCCATCGTGATCGTACCAATTCTTGTCAGTGTCCATGATAACCGTACAAATTCTTATCAGAGCCATTGATAATCGTACAAATTTTTGTCTGAGCAACAGAAATCGTACCAATTCTTGTCAGAGCCATTGATAATGGTACCAGTTCTTGTCAGAGCCATTAATAATGGTACCAGTTCTTGTCAGAGCCATTAATAATGGTACCAGTTCTTGTCAGAGCCATTGAGAATCGTACAGATTCTTATCAGAGCAATAGTAATCGTACCAATTCTTGTCTGAGCCATTGAAAATGGTACCAGTTTATGTCAGAACCATTGAGAATCGTACTAATTCTTGTCAGAGCCACTGAGAATCGTAGAAATTCTTGCCAGAGCTATGGTAATCGTACCTATTCATGTCGGTACCACTAATAATCGTACAGATTCTTATCAGAGTTATAGTAATCGTACGAATTCTTGTCAGTGTCATTGAGAATCGTACAAATTCTTGTCAGTGCCATTGATAATCGTACAAATTTTAATCAGAGCCATTGGGAATCGAACAAATCCTTGTCAGAGGTATTTATATTCGTACCAATTCTTGTCAGTATCATTAAAAATCGTACAGTTTTGTCAGAGCCATAGTAATCGTACCAGTTCCTGTCAGTGACATTGATAATCGTACCAGTTCTTGTCAGTGCCATTGATAATCCTACCAAATTTTGTCAGAGCCATAGAAATTGTACCAATTCTTGTTAGAGCCATTGATAATCGTACAAATTTTCACCAGAGCCATTGATAATCGTACAAATTCTTGTCAGAGCCATTGAAAATCGTACAAATTCTGCCAGAGCAACGGTAATTAACGTTTCTTGTAAGTGTCATTGAAAATCGTACAAATTCTTGTCAGAGCCATTGATAATCGAACAAATTCTTGTCAGAGGTGTTGATAATCGAACTAATTTTTGTCAGAGACGTTGATAATCGTACAAATTCTTTGTCAGAGTAATCGTAATCGTACCAATTTTGGTCGATAATTATACCAATTGTTCTCAGGGCCATCGATGTCATACCGGTTCCTGTCAGAGCAATCGATGATCCCATGTATTCTTTTCAGAGCCATCGCTAATCGGTTCGGGTAACCTCCATACAAATAAATATCAATATACAGCGGACCATGGACCTTGTTTGCTTTAAAAAAAAACTGGAGAGGGAAATTCCACAGGAGTATCGACAGAAGTCCCCCCCCCCCCCCCAAGGACATAAGGACGGCCGCTTAGCTTCTCCGGAACCCCTCCCCCCCCCCCTCCGGAACCCCTCCCCCCCCCCCCCCCGACCTCCAGGAAAACAGCCCAATCTCAAAATAATAAAATTGTTCTCGCTTCCACCACGTATTATGATATACATGCTTATTAATCTCATTATAGGAAATAATTTTGGCTCAATTTACAGCATTATATTATTTAATTTTATTTTTTTTTAGATTTAAACATTCAAAATCAAGGGCAATCATTTGTATCACTTCAATGAGGCAACTGATACGTGCAATATCTTAAATTTTCTCAATATTGGACTCATAATTGAAATACTAGTGAGAAAAACATATTGCGGAACTATATAAATTTAAAAAAAACCTACAGACTGATACCGGAGATCTCTTCATATACTCAAATGCCACGATAAACGCCCTACCTGTGAACTTAATCTGTGTCAGATTACTCCCGTTGTTTATCTTGTAACTAAACACGAACCAGTGTCATGAATGCATTAACGCGTGGTGTATAAAGTGTCTTAACAACTGCGCTTTTGCATATTTGAAACTCTTGAAGTGATTTTTACTTCGATCAACATTCATTTGTATTCAGCCTACCAATCAATACCTTCATTCGTTCGGCTCTTGTATAGTAACAGCACGGCCTAGTATAGCATGCATGTGGGCAAAAATTCGACCCAAGAAAGAGGAGTTTATAAAATCACAACACATGTTCTTTAATCTGCACGTATTTGTAAGAGCAAGTAGGTTATGTGTAACCTATTTGGTATCAGCAATACATCTAAAAAAATGTATGTAAAAAAAGTCCACAAATTTTTGAGTTCAAAAACATTATGCAGATTTGAGGGTTGTATCATGCAGATCCATATGTTTCTGTTTCATCATCTGGTAAGGTACGGTTACTGGTGCAGACATCTGGTAAACTTACTCGGTACTAATTGAAGTTGATGCAGGTGCATTTGGAAATGAGGAATATAAGTACATGCACGTAGCTGATATGGATAATTGATATCCGCTGGTGACGTAGGCATACACTCTTCTAATGCTGTCTGTCTGTATGATAAAAAAAAACAACGTAAGGAATTTAAATGAATATATATATATATATAAAAATATATATATGTGTGTGTGTGTGTGTGTGTGTGTGTGATTTTCAACTGGTGAATTTTAAATTTAATACGTGACCCTATAAATCAACACTCTCAGTCTTTGTCTTGAGAATGTTTTCCTATTGTCACGTTGTTGGGCATTTCTACTGCATGTATAACTGCTGGTACTTCTTTGCCTACTCAATAAAAACAAGTAGTGCCGCTGATAAAATATCAATTTAATTAATGAACCATTACATTTCAAATAAGCTAAAAATGTCCACTTTTGTGACTGTAAGCTTACTGAAAATACCAGTCTGACAAACCACAGTGTGAACGACCATTATTGGTTAATTTGTGGCCGGACTATATTTGTTAATATCGTCTGCGTGCTGCTACAAGTGCCAACATCGACCGCACACATCCGCCAGGCACCGCACATGCCACACGCTGCACGTGCGCGTGTCATGTGCTTGTCGCGGGAAGCGTCAAGTGTGGTTTGTGCCGCAAGTTCATTTGTCACAGTCAATAAACAAAACCGCACATGCAACCACGCAGGTTTTTTTTTATTTGATATTTGCGGTAATCGAAGATGTAACGGTACCGCATTCACTTGAAAACCAGATTGAGCGAAAGGGATTTATTTTAAAAAAGTGGCCACTTGTTTCACCGATAATTATGGAATGCTTTTATTTCTGTTACTTATTAGAAAATGGCTAAACAGTATAAACGCAGGGGAACCTCAGCAATAGAGAACGAATTTTTGATTTTACACAAAACAGCTTTCTTGACACCACTCTATGTAGTAACGGTGTCTTTAAAGTGAGGATGTATTTTATCATATCTATAGGACACAAACTTCCAGTTCAATTCTGCGGCAAAGTGTTCTTGACCCCGTTACTTTGAACAGAAACGTGCCCCAAAAATATATGACTTTCTTTATGTTAAATTGATTGTTTCACTCAAATAATGTGCATGGTATAGTGACGGTTTCCGCTAAACATGCCGGAGCATGACGCACTGTAATGGGATTTATAGACATATGCGAAGTTCTTACAGAATATAACATGAAAAAGAGTATATAAACCAATCTTAAGTTCTGCATTTTGAGCTAAATTTGATGAAACATTCAAGCAAAAAGCATGTGTAAACTAAAGTAAATATATATGATAATCTGAAATTTCTGTTAATCAGGAGATTTAATTGTACTCCGACTTGGACTCGGGTTAACTCCAGATGACTCTGACTCGAAGAAGGTGGACTTGCACTGGAACCTCAAGGACTTGGACTTGAGTGGCATGAACTCAGACTGGGATAGTGTGGACCCGACTGTACATCACTGGTCTGTAGGTTATGTTATCAGTCAGTCTGTCTGTATGTTTGACCCGACCAGTTATTCATTTTATGTTGATCATTAAAGCACATTTTCTACTTTAAAATAGTTTTCTACAATATCTCTGTCCACCTCCAAAAAAACAGCATCAAACTGTCCTTGACTCTTCACTCACCAGATGTCAGCATCACGAGGGTCTGCAGTCTCTATATCTTGTTCCATATTAATATCGTGATATTTAAAGAATTCTTAAAATCATATTCGGCCTTTGTGTATATATAGGCCTTAGCTTGAAATTATATTATGTCCACGAAAGAAACGGAGCGTTGCTTTCAAAAATTTATTTAAAAAATGTTTGCGGTGCTTATCACACAAAAGTTTTTCTTACTCTAAAAGAATACTTCGAAACAAAAATAAAAAGATGTCCCACTTAAGCTATACAAGCCAAAAAGTTGGAATAAATTTGAAGGTATAGTATCCAGACGTGAAAGTAACCAGACGTCTCTAACAATATGCACAATGCTACATTTCATTCTAATTTGCAACTTTGTGTCATTGTATCAAGTTTTCTCTGAGATGATTCGTGTCTGAATTGGGAGCCAGTTCCATCCAGGTGTCAAGCGCTACAAAGCAAGTTTCTCGGCAGCGACACTTGTCATGAAAAGCATTGTAAATATGGTGACCACTAACCTTATTCCAGATAGCCCTATCACTTTCAAGTTTAAAATGTTCTAATCTTGAATAATTTCAATACTTTCTGCTAATTGCTTTCGATTATTTCGTCACGAGCACCTGTTATTGACGCAGACATCATTTGAACCGCATGAATCCAACCCGAATTTAATCAATTACTAGTTGCCTTTCTTCACACCAAGAACAATAGGCTTCCTTTGGACAGACCACAAAGCACGTCGAAACAAGACTATACCTATTATCAAAAAGATGAGAGACAGATTTAATGAAATGGCCTGTTAAAACTCAGGATTCTGTATCGTGATAGGACTTCATCATATTACCCATTCACTGCGGTCCTGGCATTATTAAGCCCGTGACTACATTCACACCTCTCAACAGCAGGTGTTAAGGATGATTTTGTCATTCACAAAATACAAACACTTCTTTTAATTCCTTAATCAAGCTTTAAGGAGACACAGCATACTATGTCACCATGGCGGTCTTTGACTTTCTAAAACGCCGTGCAGTGCCATGTTTTTCGAGGTGTTTTACGTAACGTTTTTCTTGTATATAGCTATCAATGACAGCCTTTAGCAGTAGCATTTCTGTATTGATGGAGCTCCACCTTATCTTTGCGGGTTCTTTACTTAGGCGGAGGGTTACAGACAAAGGGGAAAAAATCGGTGTTCTATAGCGATTGTGTGATACCCAAGTCAGTTAACACTGAGTGCTCATGACACCAAGCCTTGTGAGAGTACAAGTGTTTGTACATCGTAATAGCTCTTTAGCCTCGCGGCTGGAGCCCACTTTTTTACCGACGACCAATGATGTCGTCCAAATGATATGTAAACATACGGTGTGTTGGTTCACGTTAGTTCGCGCACTCTCTACAATTGCCACTGCATCAATACATGCAGAAATAACACACACAGGTCGAACATGGCTCGAGTTTTTTTCACCGCTGCCGCTTCGTGATTTTATTCAACATTCGATTATCCAAGTTCAAACAGAGCGCCCTTGCTCACACGAGGTCTTCCCAGGGTTGGTCGGGGTTAAAACCGAACGCTCATTGATTCTAACCTGTACAAACTTCAGTAGTCAAATACAGGTTTTCACGCTGACATTAACATTGACTAGTAGATCAACACTGACCTAAAACTGTTGTCGTGTCGACGCACCCAGTCTGGGGGGTTATTGGATTTTCACTTCCGTCCGATTTGCGTCGCCCTACCTGAAAATCGGTGAAATATTCATGTCTACCTGAAGTGTATTGTTTTGATACCTCAGACCATCTGACCTTGTCATGTCTATCTGTTTCCCGACCTGTCTGTCTCCCTCTCTTTGATTATGTCTATCAAACTGCCTTTCTGCATATCAGTCTTTTTCTCTGTGTCTGTGCGTCTCTTTATCTCTCCTGGAAGAAATATTTTTTTTCTCTACTTGTGTCGCTCTTCTTTTCTCTTCTTCTTGACCCATCCCTCCCTCTCTCTCTCTCTCTCTCTCTCTCTCTCTCTCTCTCTCTCTTGTAACCCTCCGCTCTCTCTGGTGTCTCTGTTTCTCTTTGTTTCTCATAACCCCCTTCCTCTCTCTCTCTCTCTCTCTCTCTCTCTCTCTCTCTCTCTCTCTCTCTCTCTCTGCCCGTATGTCTGTCTCTGTCTGTCTGTCGCTCTGTTTTTTTGTCTCTCTCCCCCCTCTCTCTCTGTCTGTCTCTCTCTCGTACTACATAGAACCTTAATGTCTTCAAGTTAAAGTATACTCTATTTTCGACAGACTAGTATAATTTCTTCAGAGAACTAGGTGAGTTCAGTTTAGATAATATATATGGTGCTAAAGGATAAACAGGCTTTCATCTGTTATTGCAATACAAGGAGAAGAAAATATAAACAATTTTCATCAATATTTACATAATGTCCCCTAATGTAAGCTTTTGATGATGAAGGATGCTGGGTATCCCAGGCAACGAAATGGAGTTGGTCCCGGACACTTTATTCACATTTGACAGGTACTGGGAGTTATCATGATATTACAGAATTGTCTCGGTACAAACTGCCCTACATGCGTGCATGCATGGCACAAATCAAACAAAGATATAATAACATTAATTAAGAAAATATATTACCATTTAATGTAATGATTCTCTCTCTCTCTCTCTCTCTCTCTCTCTCTCTCTCTATATATATATATATATATATATGTTTGTGTGTTTGTGTTTTCGTCAAGAAATATTATATTTTTTATCCGATCCTCTATGAATTGCCTTACATTAAGCATTTGTATCTTAAGGTTCTTTGAGTAAACCCTGTGTGTATAACCCTGTAATATTAATAATACCTGTATGTGAATAAACCCAGTACTCCGGAAGTTAGTTTAACGGAGACCGTCACTATATCATGCACATTATTTGAGTTATAAACAAAACCTTGTGTAAGTGGCCACATTTGAGCGTTTTATCCTCCCCAGGAAAGCGTATACTAAAATCTCAGATATTACACGACATAATTGTGAAGTGACATATTGAATGCCCATCCAAAACGTAGTTTTGTGTATATTTCAGAAGAATCGAGATGCTAACAAAAACTTCTGAAAATCACTTTTGTCCGTGCAAATCTATATAGTGACCTTGAAATGACCTTAAGGGAGATAGGGATAATGTCCATCAAACGTTTTTAGAAAGTTTATGCCCGAAAAGTAAAAAATCCACATAGTATATATATATATATATAAAAAAACATCCAATGCCTGCAGGTTTTTTAGTATTGCCCCTAATTGAATACTGTTATGTATGCGACGATATACAGTGAGTAAACTGTTAGTGTCTTTTCATTTTTTTTAGTATTGCCCTTAATTGAATACTTTATGTATGCGATGATATATACAGTGAGTATATTGTATTTATAGAATGAGTCTCTTTTCATTTTAGGAACACATGGCTATTGTATATATGACTTTTCTAGGAATGTCACCATTTAAATGTTACTTCACTATATAAGTGCCTTCCTAGAAATCAGGTGATTCTAGGGGAGCCTTTTATCCAAGAGGCCACATATATAAATACATATATAGGTCTTGATGCCTTAAACTTACCGTCCTATAGGAAATAACATGTGTGGAGATTCCGTGTCTATTTCTTCTAGGAAACTATATTATGTGACTTTGATTCTTTGCATGGCTTCTTCCAAGAAACCATGTATGCATGTGTGAAGGCACCGTGCGTTTCTGATTACACATGAAGATATATATATATATATATATATATATATATATATATATATATATATATATACATGAAGATTCAAGGAGTAACTTTTTCTTCCAGGATATCATATGCATGTGACAGCAATAAGCGTGCCTATTTCTCCAGGGAATCAAATATGTGTCTAATGAATCTAATGGTGACTACGATGCGTATATGTTGCAATCCTGTGAGTGTTTTATGCTTTTCGAAAAGGGTATGTTCATGCATGTGTTACGGTACTGTGATACATATTTTCTAGGAAGCTTCCTTTGCCGGCTTTGCGTGTCGATGCCGTGAGTACCGTATTCTCCAATAATAATAATAAAAAAACATGTTGAGATTCTCAAATGATTTTTTTACGATATCACTATTTTCCTGATTTTCCCTTCTTATATATTCTTCCTATTTATACTTCTTTCATTTATGTGACACGATGTAATTAATTTGAAAACCGAGAATAGTGAGTTCAAAGAAAATTTTGACGTATGACGAAACAAGAGCGTCTGTATTGTTTGTATATAAAACCATTTCTTTGGTGATATTGTGATTGCATCATTTGACTGAAAACGTGCATTGCAAGACAAATACAGTTATATACTTTCAGGAAACCTACATTGCCCGTTCTCAAATCAAAACTTTCATAATCTATAAATCAGATATTTTTGATAACTACATCTATGGCCATACGGTGACTGTTTTCTACAATTGAGAAGCAATACCTTCAAGGTCTTAATATCGTTAAAATTTTTAAATGTTAATTTTTCAGAAAAGTGGTTTACTACTAGGTCACTTTTATACCCACCGTTTAAAAAAAATGTGTTATTGACAATACCCAATTTGTCACAAAAATGAGATTTTGAAAATATAGTTCATCATTCAGAAAAAAAGTAGTATTTTAGCAGACCTGTCAACCCCACGTGCATGGAGTGTAAACAGAATAACATGCACACCCTGAGAGAACCTACACGTTTCATCAGACACATTTCACATTTCTCTCTCTTCTAGGAAATCCTTATTTTATCCTTCTGGGAAATCCTTATTTTATCCTTCTAGGAAATCCTTGCAATGTATAAATGGTTATTTTTAAAAAGTCATGCATGTATAGTTATAAAACCTTTCTAATTCCTAATGGTAACCAGCTAATGGATGCAAAATTGATAATTTTTTTTAATAGACAAAGAGAGAGAGAGAGAGAGAGAGAGAGAGAGAGAGAGAGAGAGAGAGAGAGAGAGAGAGATTGATTTTAGTTGCTCATTATGTGAACTGGTTTTTTTTTTCGGGGAAGAGTAACAGTGGTTTGTTGTTTAGTGTAGTATCAACTGAAAATGTCAAACACGCCAAACAAAATGTCAGCTTCACTACGAGGGGTGGTGCGTATTCAGCAGGTCCATTGATCAGTGACTGTACGGGATAGACTGACACGGAAAAGCCATCTGTTCATGTTAGTCCTGACACGAAATATGACCATAACCTACCAGCATACCACGAACTGGCAGTTGTCCCGAATTCAGAAGGCAAAATGATAAAAAAAAATATTGTCCAAGTCTTATCTCGGCTTAATCTACACCAAGGGTCTCTCTCTCTCTAGCACTCTCTCTCTCTGTATATATATATATATATATATATATATATATATATATATATATATATCTGTATATATATATCTGTATATATATATATTTATATATATATATTATGCATGTATATATATATATATATATATTTGTGAAAATGGGGAGACTGTATATATATTTTTAAATATATATATATATATATATATATATATATATATGCGTACATGCATGTGCATATAAAGCTTATAAATATATGGCTTATAAGACTTATTTTCCAAGTTTTTTTATAATCTTTTTATATATTTATCCAGAAGTACCTTTATCTTGTGGTTGATCAACATGCAAGTTGGCGAATGTATACATCCTTACATTTCTGTTTTTCAGTATATGCATAATTAGAGCGTTTTCTTTAACATACATCATGGGATTCAATCCTGGTTAATTTTCATATATTTCAGACTGTATATATATATATATATATATATATATATATGTTTTTTACTTACTTTTACCCAGTATAGATAAAGGACATGTATTATCATTAGTGGCAGAAAAAGGGCATTATCTTGATTACAATACATTGTCCATTTAAAACACACACTATATATACATTCAATTTTGTTCCAAAAAAAATAATGTCATTCGTATGCACTGCGTGAAAAAAGTAAATCATATATTAAGTTAAGTATATAATATACAAAACCTCGCGATGTTATCAGCTTTAATTCATTTAAGACTAAATAGATTTGCGCAAGTCCGCCCCGCGGTACTTCCTGTGTGCGTGCATGCGCTGGATGGACTGCTGGCATTAAATAAAACCAAACATGATACAGTAAGCCGTGGAAAAACCTGAACAAACAGGCCTAATTCAAGACCGATGTAACCATATTAATTTAAATCTTATTTATTTAAATGTTGAAGAAAACTGCACACCATGCAAATATATATATATATATATATATATATATATATATATATATATATATATATATATATATATATACTGTTTCAAACAGGAACGAATGATAAATGTATATGTACCTGATATAATCACAACATAATAGTAACATATATAATAATAATAATATAATTGTAGATAAACGATAAAATTGAATAGAACTGCAAAAGAAAAATTATCACAAATGAAGGTATATGTAGAAATATGTATATGATATAAGTCGCACATCGGAACTAGAAAAAAAACTTCTCGGTTTAAGAATAATGTTATCATTCATTTGTATATTATTTTAGCGGAAACATACACGAATAAATGTGTGTTTATGTATGTGTGATGAAATGGGTCTTTTTCAAGTCTTTGCCGCATATGACCAGTATTCTGTCGGGACAACGCACGCACAAACACAAGAAAAGGATATACGCATGCAACATGTGGCTATTATAGCTGCATGTGTAGAAATATAACCAAAAGTCGTCACGTCTCATAGTAATCAGCCCCTTCGTTAGGACCAGGGCTCTGGCGATGACTGGCCCTTATTGGCGTCTGCTTTATAGGATTTTCCTCTGACTGCATGACTGAGAAGTTCATCTGCATCCCGTGGCCTGATTAATCAACAGACATCAGCTGTAACTCATTAAACGTGGAGTCCGATCTGTGTACTGGATCAGTTGAGCTGCCTTTTATGCCATAAGTACGCCAACATCATTATCATCATCTATTTATATATAATGTGCTATATGACTTTTCTATTCAATATATATATATATACATTAAAAGTTGAAATTTGATTGTAAAGTATATGCTATTTCTATATGCCACCGATGGCATTTTCCTATAAAAATATTATTGACATATTCTTTTATTATAATGACCACGGGCGGTCGTATTTTTAACGGAACTATAGAATCGATTCATGCGGCATTTGATTAAGGAACAAACAGATATATAAATTAGAATAGATTCCGGTCTCCATGTTTTCCTTTATTGCCTGCGATATATTTTATGGCGGCATGTTTTAGTGTTTCCAGCATGTTGTTTTATTTTCCTCCTATGGTGCATGTGTGCTTGGGGTACATTATCCTCTGTATGTTTTTATTATTTATTTATCAGTACATCAGTATGCGGTGTACACATGACCTGCCTCTTATATCAGTAGAGAAAGTGATGAAGTGATTACACATGCGGATGGAGATGCTCATCCCGGGCATCACTTCAGCTGCTGAGGAGACTGTTGGTATTCCTACAAGTCATGCAGCAGCTGCCTGCTTCGCATACAGTGCTGGTGGTATTTCCATTGAAATGCAATGGAGGGAACAAATTTTTATTTGCTGTTATATTAAAGGACTGAGGAAGAAATGTCGAGGGGCCAGGAAGTTTCTGCAGGACTGCAGAGATGCAGTGTCAGATAGAAAGAAAAGACACCATTATTTGCAATTTCCAAAGTCACCTTGAAATGATATTTGTGCCAGCACTGAACTATTTCCAGGCTCGATATATTTTCACTATTGATCGCGGCTTGGTGGTAAATTCGTGGAGCCCCGCACCTATTAGGTCGGGAGCACGGCTACATATAACACAGCAAGCACCGCCCACAGACATACGTATTACGGCCAAAAATGAAGCTTCCAAACCACGTGACGCACTACTTTTCCATGCGGAGGATTACTCTCACCCCAGTACGTACTTCGGCTTGACATGTCACGTCAGATGAATGCCAGGTTACGCCCCGCCCACCCGATGCGTGCTCTCATCTCATGTAGCCCGACCCCGAGCGGTTGCGCACTGTCCGCCCAGAGCACCGGCAGCAGGCGCCACCTGGCGGTAAAATAACCGGCAAAATCTACACCTCACTGGAATTTTTATTAAAATATTACAAAATTCCCAGACAAACACATGCATTACGGGGAATATAAATAAAAATTATGAGTTTTACCTACTAAGAGGGGAGGGGGGTTACATAATACAGACAAGCGACGGTTTGTTACTATTATTTTTTATAAGTGATGTTGTTCAGATATTTTCAGCCTTTGCGTGGTACAAGAGGGCACAAAGATCAAGGGTGCTAGGTCACACTTGTTTGTGCACTGTGATCTATTAGTTACCTTCAATGTGTTTACTGCGTTGTAGCGAGAGATACAGAACGAAACTTTACATTGACACTTATTATGTATAACAGTTCCAGGAAAAGATAAAATGAAGTCAAGATTATCATTTAAAATTAACTTCACTTATTATTTATTTATCGGTAAATCGAGAGAAAATAGATGTTATTTTCATCATACTATCGACATAGATATATCATATATATTAAATCAACAGTATGACTCAGCAGTTTGTATTCCTAAATTGCAATGGTCTTGTCGGTATTTCTAATGGAGAATGTATCGTAAAAAGTATAACATTACAGTTTGTCTCAATAAATTAACAAGCCCTCAAAAAACTAGGTAGAGTATGTAATACAAAGTAACTTGGTACCTCGCACCTGAACCAAACACAAACAACATGGCGCCTAGTTAACAGTTAATACGAGAAGGCTACAAGTGGGGTTTCCTTATTCACGCTGTAGGGTCTTATAGAAAAAAAACGACACTTTCAGATCATGCGGTGCCACGCAAGCCACACCGAACACTGAAGCAAAGCCAGAGACAAGCGAGCTATCAATGGTGACCGGTGAGGGCTTTGGCTGTGCGGGGACGCTATTTGTGCACCCCTGGGGTCCATGACCCCGCTGCCTCACACCCTAACTATTTATTTAAGAAACAACTGAGATTTTTGTGACTCCTTCACTATTAGGGTCATTAGCCACTTGCTATTTCTCGGTGATTCATCAATGAAAGAAATTTGCCCAACAGGTGATGACACTATAAAGGTTTGCTAAACAGATGTCTGTATACATGATATTTATTGAGATGGTTTTTACTACACTGTTCTCCCGCTTGAGTTAATCGTTCGTAGCACCTTGCCGGAATATCAAGTAAACATCTAAAGGTAAAAGGTTACAGGTACGTCATAAACGGGCCACATTTAGTAAAGGTGTCACGGTTACATGATTCATCAGCATAAACATTTATTTATGTATTACCTTTATATATATATATATATGAATATATATATATATATATATATATATATATATATGAATATATATTGTGGAACAGTTTTATTCGTAGTGGCTTTACCATTTCTTGTGGCACTGATTTGATTATTTTATAAAAGGCGAGGCTATTAGGGAAGGTTGAAGTCGTCCGTTTGAGGTCGGTATTCGTGTCCTTAGGTTTCCTTCACCTCTAGAGACCACAGAAGACCTCACTTTAGTTATTACAACTGTATATAATATAATATAATATAATATAATATAATATAATATAATATAATATAATATAATATAATATAATATAATATAATATAATATAATATAATATAATATAATATATAATATAATAAAATATAATATAATTTAAGCTTGATGTAAATGTTTGAGTCTCGTTATGTACCATTTAATAATTTCAAAACGTAAATGTCGACTTATTTATATAATATTTGCATTAAATGCTCATAAATCCTTACGGGTCATCAGAACATCTAGGAATATTTTTAAATGTAATAACCCGATACATTACCTAATGCCATACATCATATTGCCAATGTCCTGTCCTCTGCTAAGTTAATATTGGTACGAAATATTAAACTGATGAACGATATAATACAGGCTCATGTAGTATGAAGTTTTATATGTCTTATACACATGGATAACATTCTTGTTGCAAGCATTACTGATGTTAACAAAAACAGCAACAATAATTTTCTTGTGTACAGAGTCGACACTAACGTAAATTGTCAAAAATACATGTGTACATTTAAAGTTTATAAGCGTCTCAGCCGTGTAAAAACAATTTACATTTATACAATATTTTCTTTAAATAGTTAATATTTCATATATCATGATAACGGTATGGGAGGTTAATATATATATATATATATATATATATATATATATATATATATATATATATATATATATATATATATACTCACTGCTGACAATCATTATTTTCAAATATACTGACATTACTCGTTGTAATGAACAGAGTTCGAAGTATATTAGTATATATTTAAAGCAGCACCTGCCCATTAAATAAAAATACAGAACATTATAAAAGCCTCACCTTAAGTCTCCGTTTTGCGATATATTACACGAGTTCATTTTTAATAAAATTGCGGGGATTTTACTTCTATATATTTTTTCACATGAATTCTCGTGAACTTTGCTGATATGTGAAGAATTTTATAACACGTATTCATATTGATAAAAATATTATAGATTTTACTAGTATATATATATATATATATATATATATATATATATATATATATATATATATATTTGTACCCATTGATGTCTTGTGAACTGCGCGTATAACTGTTTTTCAGGTTGATATAGGAAGATTTTTATTTACTCGTACTGTTTTCTTTATCTGGGATGATCTCTTTACAAATAGATATATCTTCATGGAAAACCCCGGATCAAGAAAGAAATAATGTATGGTATTAAATTTGCTTTTGTCACCTCAGCTCGCGTTTACGTACATTCAACTTGGCATGCCCTCTGCGAAAACGAGCACGGTTCAAAGACAGGCTTTATAAAAGGCCCGAGTGATAGAGCGATTTTCAACGATACAGAACTTCTCAGTTGGGCCAGCTGCGTTCCATTATTTCTTCTTACAGAAACCACGTTCAAAGGGAAGCCATTCCACAAGATACAGCACGATGTTGATCGTGTTGCAACACAGGACAGGGAAAATAAGAAAAAATCTTTTACAACCGCTGCATTTGTGGCGAATTTGCTTCCTGCGCTTGCCACAGCCGTCCCGCGCGAAAAAAGGAAGACGACCGCAACGAGTAAGCCCGTAACCCAAAGCCCGCTATCCCCATTGACGCGCTTCAACTTGATACAGGCTCCGGCTTCTGTACCCCCAGGGGAGACTGGCCTGACAAGGTTTGACAAAGCCACAAACAAACGTGCCCCAGTCACCAGCTCAATAAGCGAGCTGCATTGAACATGGATGACAGCGATGACTGTTAGGTTTGTTCTTGTGCGCTTCTCTCTTGAGCTCTTGTCGCAGGCTCCTTAATGCGTTTTGTCTTATTGCTTATACAAAGATTCCCGGACCTTCTTCAGTTTCATTGTAGCCGTCTCCATCGGCATAATGCCTTCCTGTATGGGTATTTTACAGCTATTGTGCGTATTGCATTTAACAGCATTGTCTTAAAGCAGAAACTGTTTGGGAGGAGCCGTTATTAAAGTTTACTTGTATCGATTTAAGATTAATCTTTTCTCTGTTGTGAGAATTATTTATACTCGTGTAACAAGAATACCGAGCATTGTGATTACTATTTAGGCATTGATTGTCGCAAGTTACCCGGAATAAGTAAATGACTCACAAGTGTTGGTAGGATTCTTATTATCACTCTCCTCGCAATCTGAACTGACAGAGTTATTACTAAAGACCGCCTGCTAATCATAGCGTCACCACTATTGTTCTCGTCAAAAGACATCATCACGCGAAATTCCCGCACTGCCAAACCACCGCTAACCGTGGATGTTATTTTTAATCCTCCTACTTCTTCTATAAGAAATCTTCCTGCCATAATAAGGCGCCCTCCAGCGAAGCTCTCGGCCACTACCATCTTGAGGCGTTATCACTGGTTATCCTTAATCATTAAGACAATTACATCAGCTTGCTACTCTATCTCTTCATATTCCAGGGAAGTCATCGCTGATTTTCTGGACTGGCATGTTTACAGCGGTATTTATGCAAGTGCGTCACCGTTATTTTCCTCTAAATTATTATTTTCTTCATGCCAAGAACAATATCTCTGTCTATATTTCTCTTTCTCCCTGTGATCTCCCTGTCTTTCTAAGTGTTTCTCTGTATTCTCTGTCCCCGTTTCCCTTAATTAATATTTAATGTCCACAACTCTCACTCTCTTTTTTTTTTTCTCTCTCTCTCACACACATATCTTCTCTTTATCCTTATCTTCCTTTGTCTCCTTATCTTTTTCTGTCTTTCTTTTTATCTTTTCTCTCATTTTATATTCCTTTATTTTTTTCTCTCTATCCCTGTTTCTCTCTCTCTGTAAAATGTTTATTCTTTGTTTACTTTATTTTCTATAGTTCTACTCACATAGACCTCTCATAATCATGTTAAAATTATTTATAGCCTTTATATATATATATATATATATATATATATATATATATATATAAATAAGAGAACAACTGAACATTCCTTGATATTTTCGGCAGCTCCATCACACATCTTGGAACTACAATTTAGACTCTGATTTAAAAGTTCTTTCTTCTCCTTTGTCTGCTCCCTTGCGGACGATGCTGGAACCCTCCATCTTCTGTAAACGTCCGGTCTCCAAAATGTAACTAAAACACTTGACTGATTAGGAATTGACGACCTAAGTTTGTGCATTAATGGCTATATTGAACGTAACCTCCAGCAAACCAGCAGGAGGATATGCTTTCATTCCCGTTTGTGTTTGTTTGTTTGGGTGTTTGTTCACAATACAACTCAAGCAATCGATTAATCATGAACGCACAGTCTCATGAAATTTTCAGAACATTTCGGGAATGGGCCAAGGAAGAATCGAATAGATTTCTGATTATGGATCCTTCTCATGAACCTGGTTCCAAGAACGCCATCAAGGAATATTCACACATGTACAATCATTTATGCATGAATGAAACTTGGAAAAATGGCCGAATAAGAGAATGCAATCACGTTTTGAGGAGTATCCCACATGAAGGACCTCCTACATGGCGGAGGCCTGCATTCCTGAGACTATATGCATAATTCTAGTTTGAAATACAGCAAAGCCCACCACTGCATGGTGATATCATATATACTTCATAACTAACACGTATAAGAAAATATCTGCGACATGTTTTCACCGAATTGATTTTGACGTAAACGCGCATCTACACCGCGGACATGATGTTTAGGTCCATGGCACTGTCTATAGGATGAAGGTTACCAAATGATAAGAATGCTATGTTATTATTAAACCTTCTGGATTTCAGGCTTAATATAATATGTTTTTATTAATCCTTCGGGATATCTGATAAAGACACCAGAGCTAATCTCTGGCTGTGGTTTCACCATTTAGCCATTGAGGTTGTAGCGGGGTTCCAACCGGGGACTGCTCCGAGGTCCAACGCATTAACCACCATTAACCACTATATATATATATAGGCCATGCACGTCCTACTCCACATGAATTTATCTATACTCCCAAACGAGAGTTAACATCTTATTTTTATGTTCTTATATTCTTGATTAAAACGTTATCCCGCTCCTTAATCATGACGTCATCATATAAATCAACTGATTGTTTTTGGTTCCGTCATCACATCTACCGAATTTACCGGCCGGATAAAAATCGGCCGAAAAATCCTTGACATTTTCACGGAATTTAGCAGCCGATTTTTCCTGTCGGATTTTTAAAAAAATCGGTAGATGAGAGGACGGCTTTCAAGAAATACATAATTTTTCTGAAGAACTTAAATTTTCATTCATGCAGCGATTCACTATGATCAAAGAAACGTTTCTTTGAATGTTTTGTCTTTTCTTGTTTTTTTTAATCATTTAAAAAAATGAAAGCAATATTATACAATTTCACACATAATGCTATGCTCGGTCTCTACCTTTCCAAATGTCCACATTAATGTGGTCCAAATACTCATTTATATTTCCCCTTTTGTGGTCTGAAATGGTGATCAGAAATAAATTTATCTAGCCCTCTGAGTAGTTTTGTACATTATTTTATTTTTTTTTCATCACGGATGCCTGATTGACATATATGACTGCCGGCGGTGAAAGAGATAAGGAACAGGACGTGTAGCTTTCAGAGGATTTGGTGTAAATGGCAATAACACAAATAATGGCACAAACGGTTTTAGTGTATATAGTTAAACAGCGGCATCACAGAACAGTAAGAAAACATGGATGGTTACAGGTGTGTGCTTTTATAAACACATATTACAAAAGGTAATGATATCTTTGTAAGAGAATTGGTACATTTCATTCCTTTCTTACACCAACAACTGTTTTATGCGGAGCACCCACATTCACGTAACTCTGGCTACGAACAAAAAGCGGCTGAACCACGAAGTCCGCATGGCTGCCTAATGGGCAAACTAATGGCTTTTCCTTTGAGTAACCTCCTCAAAGCCTTTACCAAAGACTCCAAGACATGTCAGCCCCGCGCAAGTACTAGGTGACCATACAGAACGGTCACAATTTACTCATTTTCCACTATATTCTACATTTGTCGTATCATTTCCGGAACTGAATGGAGCCGTCTGCTTTAATCGGGATAGATGATTTAAGTGGTGGGTATTTTTTTTCCACCTGAGTGAGTTTAGCGTTTAAAGAGGACGCCTTATAGTTACTCACCCAGAAACGTTTGATGAATTTGTTTGGTTCGTTAATGTGATTAGAGTCCCACATTAATCACAGAGGATTTTCATTGTTGCCCCGGTAAGACAAGAGCTTTGCCAATTCTAGGTTTTACTACTCTCGTAGAGTTGTACAAATGTTTTTGTCTTTTTTTCTCCGATTAAAGAAACCACGTATAGAATGTATAATGGCAGCCAGATTTACAGAAAAGCAAAGATATCGTTAAATACTAGAAATCAAACCCCTGGAAATGTCGTTTTTTATACTCATTTTAACATTTCGATTCACAGGTTTCAACGCCGCTAATGTATTTTTTTCGGCAGCCGATTCAAGATTTGGTGTCATTATATACTTACACTTGTGTAATCTTCGATTCATATCGTGTGTGTAGTTCGTGTTTTTTTGCATCTCGGGTAGAAGTTTCCCCAAGACAAATGACAAATCGGTTTTGGTCTCCTATCTGGCCAGGCAGATCTCTCTCTCCCCCTCTTTCTTCCTCTCTGCCAAATGCGTCTCTATTCCCTTGCATGCTTTTATATTTTGTTTATATCTGCATTATCACATATGCATTATGTCCTGCATGATATTTGGAAAAAGTGGTTGCGTTAAATCCATATATATTTTTAACGATGTTTGCATGAAACCCCTATTTAATTAAAGATTTACGTATATATAAGTACATAGGCCAGTATATTTTCACACAATAATATACGTAATCATAGAAGAAGCATTTGCAAATTAAAAACTTTGAATGTAAGGATTCTGAATTAAAATATGTCACGCTCTCAGTTTCCACTCTCATTTTCTTATATGTTCAGTTATAACTGGCACAATTATCTTGATTCAGTATCAATATATACATAAACATGTCGCCTGCTCTAAACCTTATACTGAATATACAACAAATGCGATAAGACTACCTGTAGTCTAAACACTAGATACCACCTGTAATACACGTTCCCTATACCACTTGTCACGAACGTACACCAGATACCACCTGTGTTAAAGGTGGCAAAACTAGCTTTGACATGCGTACAAGATACCATCTGTGCCACATACCACTTGTAATACAGTCAGGTACCACCCTTGATACAAGGGCCACATGTACCACCTGTATAACACAAGCACAAGATATGCTACATATCAAGTCATGTGATATGCGTAAGCGGAACCTTAAAGGCATATAAACATTTCAATAATATGTGCATTATCTCACAATATTAGTCCATTTTGACTTAATACAAAAAGTTTCCAAAAGTATCCTGACGCATGGACTCAGGCCTACCATCTCCAGTTCCCCTGTTAAACGTTGTTATGGTTCTGTATGGTTCACGTGTCTGTTGACCACAACAACACTGCGTGACCCGAGGTCGGAATTTGCGCATGCGCGACAAGTTCCCGTGAAAGGGAAGAAACAGGTTGAAAACAAACACAGAAGAAACACCGGTTGTCAGCTTGAAAAATCTTGATTTGTGGGTTGCACGGTATGGCCACCAGCTTTCGTGAGCGCTATGTTTATGTTTTTGGCCCATTTTGGAACGAACTATTAGTAGATACCACTATAGCTTGAGGGAAAAAGACGCTATATTTCATGTATATTTAACATGCCTGGTATGTGAATAGGTCCTTTTTACTGCATTATCTGAGACGGGAGGAGGTGTTCTCTCTCTCTCCATGTTTTCAAATACAAGCACCTGTGATTTACAGTCTTGTACGTCTTATTTATTCCTAATGTTGCGTCCCGCAGATTTATTTGGCGTATACAGTACCTAACCATTATGGTATAAATGTCTGTCGCCAGACCGGCTTTATCGGTGGGAATCTCTTCAGAAAAGATGGCGGTTGATATTATCATGGTTTACGCGTTGATTTATCCCAGTGTTAACACCAGCGGTAATCCCTTTCAATGACGCGGGGACAGCCGGGAGCTACGGGCGTCACTTCCGGTATCCATCATGCCCCTGATTAGTACGCAAGGTGACACAAAACCGAGTAAATTACTATCAAGTCCCGCGCCACTCAGAAAACCCGCATTTATATTCATTGAAACAACTGGATTTTTTTCCTACTGGTCGCATCACTTTTTGTCTCCGCGAGCGTAAACACCAAACTCTTTCCTTAATATATGTCTTACCGGAAAATGCTTTCCACTGTTTTAGCCTGAGGTAGGAACCTGTCTGTTCTGTTGAAGAAACACATTTGGCGTGACGTGTATAGTCAATGCTTTATTTAAAAATATATCTTGGAGTAGGACATATAGCCTCGTAGTAAAGAAACTGGCCATTGAGAGCAGAAGCTATGGGTTCTTTCCAAAATAGAAAGGCAAATGGGCCAAGACAAATTGGATAAAGGCAAATGAACCCAGGCAAATATGGTGATTATTCCCGGAGCCCAATAGTCTTCACTTGAGATCAGCTCTCATGTATTAATCACTGCATAGCGGCTGTAATTTTTTTTGTAATAATACCGTCATGTTAAGAACCTCGAGTTCAAAGCGCGTAATGAAATGACATGTCTTTCTTGTCACCTGGATATCTTCATTCTTATTTATAAGACAGTGCCACCTACACGTCATGCGTCTGACATTAGGAAAATATCATACGTTCTTAATTTACCCAAACAGGTATGGCGGTTCCGCTATGCATGGAAGTGAATGCAACAGAAATCGTCTTAAACTTATAGATATATATATATTTGTATAAAACCATTCTGAATTTCAGGCTCTTGGTATGTGGGGAGGGGGTAATCCTATCATGTTACTGAGACATCACGTGTATCCTTGGTCTTTGTAGATTTCTGCCTTCGAGTTAGCCCTTGAATAGAGTTTATGGTGCTTGGGAACATAGAAGGATCATCGTCTCATTTTCTCGTTATTTACGTCATGGATTTTCACCCACTGCCATGACCATCTTGAAGCGAATACTGTTTGGAACAAAATACTGCTGCATGGGCACCAGTTTATGTTATGGATTATTGTACATATTATATATTATATATAAATGTGAATGATTATATATATACATGCATGTGTGTGTGAATCAGAGAGAGCTCTACAACAGTAAGAGAGGCAACTATGTATAAGTCTCGGCTTTTCAAACCACGCCGTTAGCTTCATTCTAACCACATTCACCTGATGATCGGGTCGCATCCCGTGAAACAGACTGTTGTGAATTAACAGTGTTGTTTTTCTTCAGAGTTATATATATATATATATATATATATATATATATATATATATGTATATATATGTTTATATATATATATATAAACATAAAGAACATTGAAGAATCAACACGTAACTGTATACTTCTTCGATCGATCGAGAAAGAGAGAAAGAGAGACAGACAGACGGGAAGACAGACAGAAAAGTGTTTAACTTTATAATGGCTCTCAGAGAGTGTAATTTAAACAAACCTGATTTACGAAATAAGGTGTAAACCCAAATATGTATCTAGACGATATGGATGTTTAAATTGCTCTAAAATTGTCTCTGTGCATATTCATACGAATTCTATATTTTTTTAAATTGTTATCTCTCTTATTTTGTATTGAAAGAAGTTTTTTTTTCAAACTGTACCGGCTTGATTTTTTACCGTTTGTTTGCGGGATCATGGTTAATGTACGTAGCAGACTGCTATGTGACCAGCCTTGATTGGGCTTAATCACCCAGGTCTAAATGAATTGATTCCTATTGTATGACACTAAATGCCTCCGTTATAACATCTATAATGCAGCTTTGTGCGGGAGGCGCATAAAATAACCCGAAAGATCATCCATTTGAGCTTTAGCCATGTGTGAACTGCCCCAGCCACTTAGCTCATCTCCGTTTGCGGCAACTTCATTGCCCACTGACGGCATGTCGTGATCAACAGAGTAGAAAATTCTCGCCTCGCTTATTCCATTTGGCACCCGGCTGCAAGGTCCGACCAACTGGCAAGCTGCCGTCCACCAGCGCTTATCTTATTAATAATTTAATGATTAATTACCCCGTTTAAACGACTCGCATTATCTACCGTAATCAACCCAATGCATAAATGGTTATATGATATACCTGCAGAACACTCCGTATCGCCAGTCGTCTTTTTTTCAGTATTCACACATGAGCGGTTTGGTATAGACTCACCTGGACACAATAATGTTTTATTCCTGATTTTCTGACATAACGTTTATCAAAACAAAAACAATTCAAAGTGGTGATAAAGTATTTATTTCGGCGTAATCTACCGCGATGATGCAATGGACTGTTGGTGGCAATTAATCTAATGTCCCGTGCTTTGTGAGTAAATTACGATAAATATTTTACCTACTTTGTGGAAAAAAAACTTGATGGAGCCCAAGCTTATAACCGCCCGTGACATCGCTCACATCTAATAACAAGCGTTAAAAATTAATTAATCAACACGTTTAATTATGATCTGTATTGAGGGACGAAAAAGTCTCCGTGCCCGGGTGTTTTGTGATAATGAATATAACTTGTTTGATCGCAGTGCAAAAAGAGAACAACATTTAAAGAGAACGATGTTCTTTCAGGTTTGAAGTATCGGAATACGTTAAATTAACGACTTCCTTTTTGATAGATTATAATCATAGTATCTAACGCACCCTTGGCTCGAATATCTGTGAAGTGAAGATGAAATGTTAATTTTATTATCCTAAAAAAAACAAATTATGTAGATAAAATGTGTTTTGTCCACCATATTATTGCTGTGGTTATGTTTACATTCATACACCAGTTTGATGCAGTCTATCCACAACTTAATTCATATTTTCCCTATCATATACCAGGGGTCCTATCTTGCGCATGCGCGACAACTACAAAAAAAACAAAGCAGGAAGAAATATGAAAGAAGAAGCACAGAGGAAACACCGGTGAGAAACTTGAAAAATCTTGATTTACGAAGTTGCTGGGTGCGGAAAACTGGTTGCGTGGGGGCTATGTTATGTTTCGTGCCCCGAATCGCTCCCGATGTAAGTTTATTTCCACTTGTATACAGGCATAAGCAAACGGTTTTTTATATATTAAAGAAAACACTGTACTTTATGTATATATAACATAACGGGTATATGAATAGACTCCTTTTAATGAGGTTTACCATCTCTACCAGTAAAAATAACATTCAATCCATTCGGGCATTAGAAAGAACGACTTGAAATCCGACTCTTGTTGGTAAAAGCTTGTAGCATCTCTAATACCATGGTGTCACGATTGGTGTAAATCAAAAGGAAGAGTTTTATCTGAACTATTTAAAGGAAGTGATAAAAAAACATGCCAGTTGATAAAGGGAACACATCATTCATCTCACAGAAGGACGCCAGGGTTAGATACTGTAAAGAGGGGTTGAAGTCCCGTCTCGGGTCTCGCGGGAGTTCCCGGGAGTGATTGAGGAGAGATAAGACACAGGAGAGCAATATGACAAAGAAGATTAAAATCCTGATGTAACAAATACCGCAAATAAGATCAGCACTACGTGCCACTGTTCTGGACTGACCGCTTACCATATCGCTCCGTTTAATTCTTGCTCCCTATTGGTTCCCGACATTTCTATACGTCACCGGTGACATAGCAGCCTTAACGTTTTGTCTTATTTGGTGTCACCTGTGTTTTGGCTGTCTCGATTTTCCGGTCATCGTTTCCTAGCATTTTGGTATCAGATGTGTTTAAGATGTTCCCCTATCACATTACACTTTCATTTGCCTAAATATAGCGGTATATGTATAATTCTGACATCCGACTTGCCAGACCAAGGTATTTCATCACCTGCTGGATTCACAATACTCATAGTTTCTGATAGATGGCGCAGTGATAGCCTCATCGCGAACTTATGTAAATGTTCTCAAGACTGATCGGAAATTTTGTAAAAAGACTCCTCTTAAGACATACCTGGCATCGTTCCCGACAGTTCATGATCAAAAACTGTATCTGAGAGGCTTGGACACAGAGGAGTTGCGTGACACGAGTCCAGTGGCACCACCGTCAATTATAAATCAGATTTTTAATTGTCTGTAGTTTTTGTTTCCGTTCTCTCTTTATTTTTCTCCTGTTTTTTTTTCTTAAATCCTTCAATCCGGTATCACATGTTTTTGGTTGCAAGCTTTCTTCCGAGTAGCTAAAGACAATGTTCACGCATCGCATGTATCGTTCCAGATATGTCCCCAAGTGCTGACATCAGGGCATCACCTAGGTTACTACGGGATACATCGCCTTGACAACAGGGCACCGCAGAGGACACACCGGGACACATTGCGTTGATATCAGGGCAACACCGAAGACACACGAGGACACATTGAGTTGACACCAGGGCACCGCCGAGGACACACCGGGGCACATTGCGATGATATCGAGCACCACCGAGGAAACACCAGGAAATATAGCGTTGACATCAGGGCACCGCCTAGGATACACCGGGATACATTGCCTGGATATCAGGGCACCTCCGAGGATACACCAGGATACATTGTGTAGACGTCAGGGCACCGCCGAGGATACACCGGGACACATTGCGTTGACACCAGTACACCGCCGAGGACACATCGGGACACATTGCGTTGACATCAGGGCAACACCGAGGACACACCGGGACACATTGCTATGATATCGAGGACCACCGAGGAAACACCGGGAAATATAGCGTGGACATCAGGGCACCGCCTAGGATACACCGGGATACATTGCTTGCATGGACATCAGGGCATCACCGAGAATATACCGGGATACATTGCGTGGACGTCAGGGCACCGCCGAGGATACACCGGGGCACACTGCGTTGACATCAGGGCACCACCGAGGACACACCGGGACACATTGCGTTGACACCAGGGCCCAGTTTCATTAAACCGATTTAAGCCTGTTATTCTACGTTTTTGACTTAAGTCACTTTTGTCGAGCTTTAAGTCAGTTTCATTAAAAATCACGTTGATGACTTAAGTCACCTGGCGGGCTGAAATGCTAAGCCTTCACCGAGGAGGCTTAACTCTGTTTTATGGGTGTATAGCACATTATATCACTTGCACTCGTTGCATGTGACCACACGGCCATCTGTCGAGCGTGGTACGGTACGTCACAGGCGCCAATGACGTCATTATTTCGTTCCAGATATGTCCCAAAGTGCTGACATCAGGGCACCACCTAGGTAACTACGGGAAACATTGCCTTGACAACAGGGCACCGCCGAGGACACACCGAGACACATTGCGTTGATATCAGGGCAACACCGAAGACACACGAGGACACATTGCGATGATATCGAGCACCACCGAGGAAACACCAGGATATATAGCGTGGACATCAGGACACCGCCTAGGATACACCGGGATACATTGCCTGGACATCAGGGCATCACCGAGGATACACCGGGATACATTGCGTGGACGTCAGGGCACCGCCGAGGATACACCGGGACACATTGCGTTGACACCAGGACACCGCCGAGGACACATCGGGACACATTGCGTTGACATCAGGGCAACACCGAAGACACACCGGGACACATTGCTATGATATCGAGGACCACCGAGGAAACACCGGGAAATATAGCGTGGACATCAGGGCACCGCCTAGGATACACCGGGATACATTGCCTGGACATCAGGGAATCACCGAGAATACACCGGGATACATTGCTTGGACGTCAGGGCACCGCCGAAGATACACCCGGACACACTGCTTTGACATCAGGGCACCACCGAGGACACACCGGGACACATTGCGTTGACACCAGGGCCCAGTTTCATTAAACCGATTTAAGCCTGTTATTCTGCGTTTTTGACTTAAGTCACTTTTGTCGAGCTTTAAGTCAGTTTCATTAAAAATAACGTTGATGACTTAAGTCACCTGGCGGGCTAAAATGCTAAGCCTGCACCGAGGAGGCTTAACTCTGTGTTTTATGGGTGTATATAGCACATTATATCACTTGCACTCGTTGCATGTGACCACACGGCCATCTGTCGAGCGTGGTACGGTACGTCACAGGCGACAATGACGTCATTATTTCATCAATAGGTGGCATTGAAAAGGGGATTTCCAAGGTTCAGATCGACTTAGCTTAATCGCGTTTAGTGAAACTGACTTATCTCACTGGCTTACGTTAGCCGAATTGGGAGGTGTTTCGGTAAAATTTGACTTAAGCCATACGCATTCTTAGTGAAACTGGGCCATGGACATCGCCGAGGACACACCGGGACATATTGCGTAGACATCAGAGCACCACCGAGGACACACCGGGACACATTGCGTTGACACCAGGACACCGCCGAGGACACACCGGGACACATTGCTTGGACATCAGGGCACCACCGGGGACACACCGGGACACATTGCGTAGACATCAGGACACCACCGAGGACACACCGGGACACATTGCGTGGACACCAGGACACCACCGAGGACACAACGGGATACATTTGGGCGAAGACGATTGAATGACCCCGAGACATTTTTTTTAACATATTCTTGTTTTTTTAAGAATCGGGATGAAATCAGGATACATCGGGGCGACTTCGGGAAACGCCGGGATGACTTTGGGACGACATCGGGGTAATGTCGGGACCTCATAGGTACAACACACCAGGGTGACACTGGCGATGTATGAAACAGACTTAAGGTCTAAGTATCGTCTAAAAATCATAAAATGTTCATATTTCATAAAAAAGATGTTATAAATAGACTTATCTAAACATTTTATTGACAATTTAGTTTATCATTGAAAAAATAGCATTTAAACTATCCTGTGTACACCAAGTTGGGTGTAAAGAGAAGCCCATGTATACCAAGAGAGAACGAACACATTCTTCTATCACTGGCTGGCAAATGGAGCTAAGACACGATTGATACCTGGGACTGTGACAGGCGGTAGGCTCTTTTGAGCTTGAATACTGCTTAGTTTGATAATCTTGGCCTTGTTTACTCACAGTATAATAGTTCAGGCCAGGGGAGCCAGTTAACCTAACTACTAGTGGACGTAAGCTCCGGCTTCTTCAAGGTTAGACACTTACAGACTTGAAACATGGATCAAAATCACTTTCTCATGTCAGATAAATGGTAAAGAATAATTCTACAGTTAGGGAACAAAAGTAGATTTTAAGATGGATTCATATTAGACAACTGTAACTTCTTTTCACATTTCATTTAGCCAAATAGGACAAAATAACTTCCACGAAACAAGTTTCTGGCCATTTTCTCAAAACAGTGCTTCAGTCGATTACACCTTCATATGGATATTTCTCACTAACATCAAGGAATAAAGCTATCCAGTTTTGAATCAATGTTTGAAAACATGTCATCCAAAACGGGATTTTTCATTTAGTTTGTTTAAATCTTGCTTTATATGACATTTTAAACAAAGACTCTTTGTTTATTTGTCATAAAATAAAATCAAAATTCAAGAAGAAGAAAATAAGATAAATATATAAACATAAAAGCCTCGAAATATTTGTGTATATTACGATGATGTTATTGTTTAATTCATATTACTAACTGTCATGTGTTATATGTACCGCTTTTTGTCAACATTGTTTAAAATTTTATAATCTTCAAACCTACAGCAAGAACGTTATTTTTATGTAAGATATCTAATAGCGGATATTTTTGAGGATAACACGTACTAGGTATCATGCTGTGTTTTGGTAGACCCCCTTTGCACTGTCCTCGTAATCATGTTGTGTTTTAGTTGACCTTCTCTTCGCTCTTCTAGGTTGTTCCTCTCTTTACTGTACTCGGTATCATGCTGTGTTATGGTTGGACCTCTCTGCACATGTTCGGTATCATGCATCGTTTCGGTTGTTCCTCTCTTTGCTGTACTCGGTATCGTGCTGTGTTTTGGCTGACCCTCTCTTCGCTGTACTCGGTATCATGTTGTGTTTTGGTTGGACCTCTCTTCGCTGTACTCGGTATCATGTTGTGTTTTGGTTGACCTCTCTTCGCTGTACTCGGTATCATGTTGTGTTTTGGTTGGACCTCTCTTTACTGTACTCGGTATCATGTTGTTTTGTTAGGCCTTCTCTTCACCGTACATGGTATCATGCTGTGTTTTGGTTGGCTCTCTCCACACTATGCTCAGTATCATGCTGTGTTTTAGTTGTTCCTCTCCTCATTGTACTCGGTATCATGCTGTTTGGTTGGGCCATCTCTTCGCTGTACACGGTATCATGCTTTGTTTCACAGTGTTTTCACATCAGTGTCGTGGAAACGGGTGAATCATGTCTTTTGTTTTGGAAGGCTCTCTTTTATTTGAACTCGGTATCACGTTGTGTTTTTGAAGGTCCTCTCTTTTTTGTACTCGGTATCACTTTGTATTTTGGAGGGCTCTCTCTTATTTGTCCTTGGTATCACGTTGTGTTTTGGATGGTCCGCTCTTGTGTACTAGGTATGACGTTGTGTTTTGGAAGGTCCTCTCTTATTTGTACTTGTTTTTAAGTTGTCCATCTCCTATTTGTTCTCGGTATCATTTTGTGTTTTGGAGGGCCCTCTCTTCTTAGTATTCTCGTTAGGTGTTGTTAAAAGGTGTTTTTAAAAAAGTACACAGAAATAACTAAAGATCAGTCTGGTTTATAATGAGTTATAGCGTACCGGTAGGCCATGACACGTTGTCAAATATGAGGAAATTATATTTGCATCCTCATGGAGCCTAACAGGGCGATTCACAACAGTGCTTAGCATACGAGTCTGACAGGTCTATAGACTCTCATATGTCAGAGGCACAAAATGCCGCCATCACGTGTAATGTCTGGCTTGATCAACTGCTCTTCTGCGACCGAACTCTTTCTTTTTTGCATCATTTTCATGCATTACAGTAAATTTGTTTTGAAACTAAATTAATCGAACATCACCCAGCTCTAATCATCACTAACAGTAATAAAAATTGACTTAAAATCCAAATAACATTATGTAACAATTGTAATATGTGGACTTGATCAACTGCATCGAATATTACCATTTTCCGACACACATTGTTTACAGAATGTTCCATAGAAACGTGACCATTTGCTTTCCTTTAAAAATTGTAGTTACCTGTACTTCTCTTCTGTTACTTTAACGGTACAGACATCAAAGAAATCAGAGGATTTATTTATACTAGACTGGGTTACAATACTTCCAAGTGTCTTTCAAACATTTTTCTGAAGGAAAGTTATCCGTATATAAGGTTGTAACATAAAAGTGACAGCAAGTGTGAGACAACAATGGCCCACTCAAGACATAAGAGACGACATATTTATTCAGGCTGATGATAAAACCCAATAATAAAATGTCGTTGACTCTTTTCTGTCAGAGCTTTAGTTCACTGCAGGATATGAAAACACTCGTGAAGCGTAGACGGATGTCCCGCTCTGAAAGCAAAATTAATGGCCATATATTACTAGAATTGCACCTGGTTTGTCCACGCTCTTCAAGGCCCGTAATTATCACCGTAAAGGTGTGATTTTTTTTTTACTTAAGGTCCATAAATTAGTAAGAGCAGATGAACGCATTTGTATGAAATTGTTATGAAAACGTAAGGGAGGATCCCGGCTGACTCGGTTATATATAACACTCTATGCAGTATGCTCCTTATAGTATCTCAGACGCAATGAAATAAACAAGGTTTTGTGCACTAAACCATCTGCTTGGCATACACATAAGCTTGCTTTGTTTTCCTATTTCAGGTCCATTTATCGTGCAAGCAGTGATAAAAACCCGCCTGCTCGACAACTTTTTTGTCACCATGAGTCTGTCTCCAGCCGGGCAGTCTCTTTCCTGTCATAGTTACGTGGCGAATGCATCTTAAATGGGATGCTGAAGCCGATGCGCCTGGAACATCCAGAATCAGCTTACCAAGTACGTGGTTACATTTTCCCCTCTCTTTTAAGCACTGCAAGGATTGGCTTTAGATAACATTACTTTGTGAATAAGGGTGCAATAGTATTAAAGACTTGGTATGATGTAATAAAGCAAGGAGCGGTAAGATTTCTCTATGACATGACAGGCCCCCTGCGTTGGACGGCGCTCGCGAGCGTCTCGCGATGGCTTCAACCGATGTTCAGGCGTTGAGAGAATTAAGAATGGAATCAGCGTGACCTCAATCCGTACAGGCCTTGTTCGCTAGCTATTGTTGTCTTCACCACCAACGTGTATCACATGCATTCATTTTCTTATACACATGTTATGTAAGTTTCCTGAGTCACCGAATGAGTGAGTGAATGGCTGCGTGGGCATTGTTCTGAAAGAGAAGATATAAGTCTGCATTAGTAATATTAATAACCGATGTCTGTCATGCCGGCTGTTATTGATAAAATTACCGAAACTGACTTTGCATATTCAGTAACCGTGAATGAATATGTATTACAATGGTTCAGAAATTCATCAATCCTTTGGGTTATTAAAATGTTCAGAGAGCCTCGTTTATTGATTAACCTACCAGATGATAATTACCGCCAAGGACTTCATGGTAAACCACTTCCGGTTGAGCCTGAACCGGAATTATATTGATTGCCAAATGCCTTATGATTCATTGGAAAATGTGAGAAAAATGACCCCAATTGAACACAGCATCCTCCCCGACAGATTAAAGATATCAAATGGTATATGAGGCATGGCGACACAGGAGTTGCGTGACAACGCTAGAGGGAAACCTCTGTCAATTATAATTTACAAGTATATGGTATAGTATTTTTTTAAATATCTGGATGGCTTACTCTTATCGCCTTCAGGTGCATTGAATTGAAAAAAAAAAAAAAAAAAACAACACACACACATTTAAGGCTAGATCTTACAATGGAAACCAAAAAAGTACATTTATATACAGACCAGGCGTACCGGTAGTAGGTATATTTAACTGTTGACGAGACAAGGCTGATACATTTAACTTCGGGTAGTTGTACAAAATACTTTTACGTGTTTGTAAAACGTTCAGGGTTATATACTTAGTTGAGGCCTAAATGTATGAAATGCAAGGAGGAGTTGATGGGGCAAACTAAAACTTAAAAATTGTTGGAATGTTTAATTGACAAAATGTTTGGTATAATGTACATTATGGCTGTTGATCGAGCACGTATGAAGCTCATCAGTATCTTTTTAGAATGAAGTACACATTTAGGTATTGGCGGAATGTACGAATTACATTTAGCTATGATTGAAAAGTATGAAATACATTTTACTAGCATTGAGAAGCACGAAGTACATTTAGCCATTATCGAGACCTAGGAAGTACATAAGTATATTTAGCCATTGTTCAGACATGCAAGTACATTTAACTATCATTGAAAAGCACAAAGTACAGTTAACTATTGTTGAGACGGACGAAGTACATATACCTATCGTTGAAACGGACAAAGTACATCTGCCTTCGTTTAGACGGACCAAGTACGGTTAGCTGTCGTTGAGACCGGGGAAGTATAATTAGCTATTAGAAGCACGAAGTACATTAACTCTTGTTAAGATGTTGAAGTACATTTTGCTATTGTTGGGACGTGCGAAGTACATTTAGCTATTATTGCGAAGCAGGAAGTACAGTAAGCTGTTGTTTAGAGGTACAAAGTATATTAAGTTTCGTGAGACATCCGAGGTACATTTTGCTATTGTTGAGGTGTACGAAGTATATTTAGCTATGGTTGAGACGTGCGAATTAAATTTAGCTTTCATTAAATGCACGAAGTACATTTAGCTGATATTGAAACATGCAAAGTACATTTAGCTGTTGTTGAGACGTGCGAAATACGCTTAGCTTTCATTGAGAAACACGAAGTACATTTAGCTATTGTTGAGACATGCGAAGTACATTTATCTATGAGAAGTACGAAATACATTTAGCTTATATTGATACGTGCGAATTACTTTTAGCTTCTATTGAGAAGCACGAAGTACCTTTAGCTATTGTTGATACATGCAAAGTACATTTAGCTATTGTTGAGACGTAAAAGTACATTTAGCTATTATTGCAACGATTAAGTCCATTTACATATAGCTATTGTTGAGCCGTATGAAGTACATTTAGCTATTGTTAGCGTTGGTGTGACGTACGTAGTACATTTTGATAATAAAGGAAGCACGGAGAATACACCTGTAGGTGTACTATCAGGTGTATACATCAAGTTCAGATATCAATGAGATTTATCACTTGCTTATTGGTGTCCATGTCATTTCTATATATCATGATATTTTGATATTTCATATATATATATAAATAAATAAATAAATATATATATATATATATTTAAAGGAAAGTAAATGGTGTATGGATAAGATGTTTGAAGTACATTTAGATATAGATAAGATATAAGTGAAGTACAATTAGGCATCAATAAGAGCTATGTAGTACATTTAAGTACATCGATAAGAAAAGATTTATGAGGTAAATTCAGGAAGTGATAAGCTGTATTAAATATGTTTTCCTTGGTTATAGGATAAACGTTACAAGAACAGTAGAGGATAAGTCATTTTAAACTAACCTAGAGAAACATTACTATCAAGCGTTCGAGAGCACAGAAAGATGTCCATGTACGGAGAGTCAAGCATATATACAGACAGAGGATATTGACTCCAACAAAATGCATTGACAAGGGCCAATGGGCATATTATAATGCGGAATTTTTATACGCGATGGGATCGTTATAATTTTCCGCTTTTTATATCCCTGAGGCCATCTTTATCGGTGTCTGGTTTCACGTATGCATGAAGATAGCAACATTAGGTCTATGTATGCAGCCGCATATATTACAAGGCATTCATACGGGAGCGAACATCAATACACAGGAACCTTGTATTCCTGATGCTTTGTGCTAATTGAATGCAGGGTTATGTGATACAGGTATGCTGAATACACGTATTACACAGGTGTATCTTGTACCTGTTCTTTGTATATATTATATATCATGCCACAAGGATTCCGGTCGGGTGTTCGTCAAACTGAGGTGTTTTGTTGATGTGTCACAGACCGTGATGTACGCTCATAAGCAGACGCCTCAAAGAAATAAAACCCCCGGCGCCGTGTTTTTTACCGAGACCATTTATTATTGGTACACGGTTGTCTATGTGGTTACTTTAATAAAGTCAGACTTTGTCAAACAAATTGGCAGGCAATTTCTCTGAATGACTTGCCATTTTTTTCCATGCACACAGTTTGCAAGATTACTCCAAAAGTGAGAATCGTCACTCTTTGGTAAGTGAAATATCAACATACGCAGTACACATAGGTTGTATTATCCCAGAAAAGTGTTGTATCACACGATCTGGTGGCAGCAGTTTAGTTCAGTGCCAGATCACATGATGGCTGAATACAGGGGAGTCGATTAAGGAGGATAGGCTTACATATACCCAACCCCAACAACTTTTGAACAGAGCAGGACTAGGGTGACCAATCTGATCAATACAAATATTTAGAAATTTATATGTAAAAAATTAATTAATATGAAATAAATGAACTAATTAGAATGACAAACTTTGGTTTTATTTCTGCCTATCTGCTGATGGACGAGCATTAACAAATGGTTTATAAAGTATCGCTAATGACCTCAGCCATATATCCTACACATTATATATATATATATATATATATATATATATATATATATATATCCTTATGTTTATTGAAAGACGCCCTAATGCCCTAACCTATGACAATGAACCCCCCCCCCCCTCCCCACTCACACATTTGAAGATAAATCGACGCCATTGGCTGAGTAAATCTCCATGGAAACCTAAAATTAGTTCATGGTAACCTATATTCTGCGGCCTACGGGCCTTAACTTGATTGTGAGCACCCAGACAGTCAGACGGGGCACAAACGTTATCTATTAGACCTAGAGTCTTCTAACGCAAAATCAAAGGAGGGTCTGAGCATATTGCCTTGGAAACCTGAACTTAGGTCTTGGTGACCTTAGTTTTTACGAGCTTTGGACCAAAAACTTGATTTTGAGCAACCAGTCAGTCAGATGGGGCACAAATTGTATTCATTGGGCCTAGAATCTTCTAACGTGATATTTAGGTAGGTCCTAGGCAAATGTACATGAAAACATGACATCAGGGCACTGTGACATATATTCTGTGAACGATGGGAAAAAGACGTCATTTGAGCACCCTTAATATCAAATGGGCACGTATTGTATCTGTTAGGCCTAGAATCTTCTAACGCAACGTCCAGAGAGGTTCTGAGCAAAAATCGCCCCAGAAACCTGAAATAATGTCTTGGTGACCTATATTCTGCAAGTCATGGACAAAACACTTGATTTTGAGCCCCCAGACAGAAATGGTATAAATTGTTTCCATTTCACTTGGAATCTTTTAACAAGTCATCCAGTGAAGTCTTGGGCTAATTTCCTTTGAAACCTGAAATTAGATCATGGTGACTTATAATCTACGAGCTCCTGGCGAACAACATGATTTTGAGCACCCATACAGTCACACAGGGCACAAAACTTCTGTTGGACCTAGAACCTTCTATTGTAAAATACAGGCAGATCTTTGGCAACTCTCCTTTGAATCTTGAAATTAGGTCACTGTGACGTATGATTGTGAGTTACAGGAAAAACCATAACTTAAGTACTGTGAAAGTCAGATGGGCACAACATCTTAACGATTGGACCTAGTACCTTCTTAATGAAAATACAAGGAGGTCTTGTAGAAAGCTCCTTCAGCACCTGAGATTAGCTCATGATGCCCTATATTCTGTGCGGCACGAGCAGGAAACCTAATTTTGAGCACCCAGAAATTAAGACGAAGCCATAATCTTAAATGTTGGATCCAAAAATAATTGTAATTCTCCTTGGACAACAAAATACGTTCACTGTGACTATATTCTGTGAGCTATGTGACAGAACATAATTCTAGCAACCTGTTAGTCAGACGGGTACAAATCTTAGCAGTTAGACACTTCTTAGAATCTAAGGACTTCTTGGTAAAACTTCTTGGAAAAACTAAACGAAGTCGCTGTATCCTATTTTCTAAGGCCTATGGACAAACATCTGATTTTGAGCACTCTGGAAGTAATTCTGATCATTGTTCAAAGTTCCTAAACAAATATTTTTCACCAGCTCATAACATTATTATTAAATAATAAATCACCGGTATGTCAAATTCAGCTGAGCGTCTTGGAACATGAACCCATTGTTTAACATTAGGTATTGGCTGAGATTGTGGGTTGGAAAAGAAATGTATTTTAAACTAAGTTGCTTTACCATTTACGTCTACCGAGTCGCTTTTCTTCCATTAAGTAGACAACGCACACGTGGCTGGCATGGAATCATAAATGGTATATAATTTTATAGGAAATTTTAAACTGCACGAACTTTGTCATTAAGCGCTCTCCATCTGCAGAAAATGAGACTTACAGGATGCAGCTATAAAGTAATCGAAGTTTAAGGGAGAGAGAGAGAGAGAGACCCTTAAATTTCAAGGTTGAACCATTATGGATCGTGAGTTTGTTTATATATATATATATATATATATATATATATATATATATATATATATATATATATATATATATATATATATTACAGAAACGTATCAGAATATTCGCTAACGGCTCCCAGAAATTAATTGGATGAAAGTCTAAATTGGGACCCAACAAATTTGTGACATGAAAAACATTTTTATGACAGCATACAACATCCGATTAACATCCGGCCAACGTGACCATTAATATACGTGACCAATGACCTTGATCTCCGGGCAATATCAAAATATGTTCCTTATTGTCCTGAATAGTTAATTTAATGGGACTGCTTAAAAACCAGTCATGGTAGAACATATGATAAAAAATAATTACATTCTTCCTTAATGTTGTTTTGTTTGTTTATTTTACATGTATATGCTGAGACAGCGCTTTGGAACCGCAATTACATATGGAAAATCAATTTGTCCAGTTCTGCGTTTATATGCAAATACAAATGCGATAATGACAAATGAAAATACATTTGCATTTGAACCAAAGCTTTGATATATATTTATTTTCTAAGGCCTTTCTCTAAGGTCTTTTTATTCGAATTTAATTTTCTGTCCCGAAATCTGTCAACTTTCTTTAGGTTTGTCTAAAGTTCCTTTATTGTTGTCCCAGATTTTTCAAACGTTCTTACGTTTGTCCCCAAATCTCTCAACCTCCTTAAAATAGTAAAAAATTCTCTAAACCTTTTTTTATATCTCTCAATCAAATTGAGCCTGAATACACACATTATAGTATCTTATACGCTTGACACAAACCAGAGACATAGAGAATTGACAGGTAAGAGCAATTAGTCACCAGATGTCGTCGCCTCGTGACCAGAGACAGGTGGCGGGCCGGCCTTTTCACGGTAGGCTGAACACTAATTTATATGTTTTGCGCGCGCTCTATAAAAACAAGGGGAATTTGGGGTATTATTACCAAAATAACGGATCGTCTTACCAACGTACCTATATAACTATATGTTTGTACATGGCAAGTGTACAAATTTATGGATTATACATATGCATGTATACCTATGGATAACCACGCTGCTTTTAAGGTAAGAATTCGCAAATACATGATATATGCATTGTCTGATAATATCTTGTTACGTAATACTATCAAATTAATGTCAATAAAGACAAGTTTATTGCCTAGTCTAGAGAAGACACAGAGAAATAATATATTAAATATACACAACATAATGTTCATACAACATGCACAGTGTATATACTTGCTCTACTGCACACGGATACAATGAAAATATCTTCCAAGAAATTTGTTTAAACAAACCGGTTTTTCAGGAATGAAGTTGCGACTAAACAAATATTATCACATGTAGCCGTATTGTCTGGATGAAGTAAACAAAAAGAATACATGTTTCAATTGTACCCTAATTGAACCTCATGTAGGACGTAGAAGCTTATAGAGATTGATGAGTTTACTTTTTTTTCATATTTTGGTACATATTTTCTGTGGATGGACCCACGTAGGCCCCTCGAGTGCAATACCAGCGATTTCATTGTTTTTCTTTTTCTCTTTTTCTCTTTCTTTTGCCAATTTCTATTTTCGCCAGGTATTCAATTTGGCTGATTTTCAAAAGCTTAATTTGCACAGTATATTAGTCCTAGGTCACAGATATATGCACCTGATATCAAATTTTACCTTCATTTCCAATTATTGATCCCCCATTATCGCTCAGTTGCGGACCTCGGGGTCGTGGGATTGGGGGATGGTAAGTGGAAGGTTTCCAGAGATATAATTAGTTTAGTTCGGATGTTTCGGGAGGGACTTTCACGACAGACTGTATTGTAAGGTTTTCCTTTCAACACAGGTGAAGAACACTCTGAGACATTATTCTGCTAAACCAGTCTGTTTCCTCTCTACGGGTCGCAATTTTGCAGCAATCGCTTTCAAACTTACACAGTTGATGGAAAATTTAAAATTACAGGAGCCTATTGTTTCTGGTCAATATAGGTCAAAGGTCAAGGTCAGTGTCATCAAAAGATTACAAAACGGTTTTTTCTTCATATCTGTGTTACTATTAGTCGTATCTACTTCAACCGTAGCTCATTTTAATCGTCATTCCAAGATCTTCTGGTGTGTAGCTGACTCAATTTGCGGTAACCAGTGTAACGCATTTTCGGGAAAAGTGCTGATATTTGAAAATAAGTAGTCTTATTTTTCTAACTTTGTCAGTTTTTAAGCTACAGAGGTCTAGTTTTTTGCATTAGGTAGCATTCAAATAGCACTAAAAGGTTGCATTAAAGTCTCGAATTATCTCGTATAATATCTCGTCAAACGAGATATTTCAAAATTTTATTCATCTTGCCCTGGAGGCCACAGTGTTGCAGGGATCTTTTTTTAAACTGACATATCTTAAGTCCTACACAAGTATCTCCTACACAAGCTGTGTTTCCATGTGCATGTGTATGCGTGAATAAATTGTGTTTCCATAAGTGCACTGGAGTGACGTAATTTCACCAGAAATCCCTGAGAAGACTATATTTGAATATCGCTCCTGTTGCCAATTCCACGCATACATCGACACATATGCATATACGCTGACGGCTGCAAGGGAACACCACGGTAACAAGATCATTTCCACGCATATAAGCATATATATGCGAATATGCGCACATGCAAAAGACAGATTAAGAGGTACGCGTTGCCGAAGTTGAAACCCATTGCGCCAAGAGGAGATGCCTCGTGTATATAGCTACGGTTTAATTAAGTGTCTTTTAATTCAACAGTATGATACTTTAAGTATCTGATAAATTATTAGTTAAGCAGATGTCCGTCTATTTTAAGGCCACTTTTCACAAAGCAGGTGCAATGTAAGTAAGAAATCTTTCGTAAAATATTCGATCAGTGAATCATGAAACCTTTTTATATGAATCCTCGATATTAGCGGCAAAGTAAAATTACATCTGCTTGTGAATTACATCTGCTCTTTTCGTAATATATTGAAATTATTTATTGATATAGAGTACTTGTAAGAGAGAGAGAGAGAGAGACAGAGAGACAGAGAGACAGACAGAGATAGAGAGAGAGAGATTTGGGGAGGGGGGGGGGCGGCGTGGTGTAATTTATTACTTAAGTGAAATTCTCAAAAATCCTCATCATCTTTGAAAATAATATAACTATTTTAGACCTGTTAAAAGGACATAATCAGGCGCAATATGATGCCTATTCTTTTACACTATCAGTTCAGTTTTGCTTTATACAAAAGTTTCCCAGCAAAACCATCCCAGCACACAGTCTCAGTACTTCCATACGGCTGTTTAACACCTGTTAAGGATCTGCGTATTGGTAAACACAGTCCGCGTGAGTCTGTTTACGAGGTCCGATTGTGAGTCGCAAAACGCTATGATCCAGCCCGCAGGAATGTAATACATTTTATGTAGCCGGGCGATCGCGCCCGGAACACTGTGTATTAACACTCGTTTACAGAAGTAAGGAAACGATTTCAGGGCAAATTGTTTGGCAGGTATAAAATATTGTTTAAAGGAAAGAAGCTATTTTTCCTGTTAATTCAACATGCTTTACAGGTGATTGGCCCCTTTAATAATCACTATTCATGTCAACCAATAATAAAAAGATAGTAGTTAATGATTACTGGAAACTGAAGACACCTTATATACTGGAGGTGCCAAGGAAGCGACGATGCTAATTCTTATCTTAGAGTTATCTTCCTGTATGAGGTAATCATTTGCTCAGCTAGATTTTGTTATCTGAGCTCCAGGTACGACCCTTAATTTACCATCTGACCATCCGGCCGGCCGGCCGTTAACACACCTCTGTGGCAGCTACGCTTTCACATACCTCGATTCAGCGAGCCGCTCTGGTGTCTATTTCATGAATAATGAACCAGGCAATTAAATCAATCAAATATCTCATGTACACCTGTTTTACGCGGCTGCCGGATAACGTTTAGTGCTGGTTCTTGACCAAACTTTGAAGCAGGATGTTTGAACTTGACACGCAGAGAGTTCTTCCTGGTCATCCGCAAATGAAGTCATGGGACTTTAATTTTTACTAACGGATTGGAATTCTAAAATGACACTTGTGAAATATGTGATCAGTCTGTATATTAAAAAAAACATACAAAACACCAGATTTGATCTAGGACGACTATCATGAAATTGATGTACTTCCTAATCTTGAACGACATCAAATGCAGCAGAAGACTGGTTGAGTCACCTATAATTTCTTCAATTAATTTTGTAAGTGACATTGATTTATGATTCAACAGGGTGCAAATCGTAGTTCTTTGACACTACGTTCCGGCTTCACATCAATGTATGATACGATTTATCTGGAGACTTGAATGGAGAGTAATGTGACTTATACTTTCTTAGTTAGCGGTCAAAGACACAGGTTTAAGCACTTCAGAAGCTCAGAAATCTAACCCTCAAAGCCCAAACATTCTAGCCATTAGATTTATTTTTATAATGCATATTTCACGAGGATAATCTATTCAGTATAAGCTGTTTTTCTAAAGGGTCCTGGACAAAAATAATTTATAGAATACATGCATGGTTTAACACAAATGAACAAAAATAAATGCAAACATGTGACTGACTAAAAGTAAAATAGGCGCTCGAGCCAGTCAAAGGTCTTCGGAAAGTTAAGCCCGCACTGGCTCCCTCAGCAACGACAGAGTTTGACAGATTGAGTCAGTTTTACAGTTATATATTTAAGGCGAAAGTAGGAGATACTGATAGAGCTCAAAATCGCAGTGAGAGATGGAGGAAGCCGGAGAACCCGGAGAGAACCACCGACCCTGGACGGGCAACTACAACCGATGCTCATGGGAGCACCTGGGATCGAACCCGGGCCGCTAGCGGTGAAGGCCGGGCGTTTTACGGCTCATCTATCCAGGCCCCCCAAACATGTGAAATTTTGAAAATGTGACATTAAAATACAAATGCAATACAATTAAATGTATAAAATTATACACATAGGAGCAATGATAGTTATTACATAGAATTATTAAACATTATCCAAAATTATCTTATATGCCATTAAAAATTGGTTAAAGTCGTTGCAGTATAGTTGATAATTTAATAATGAATATGGATTCTAAAACTTACTCAATTAACTGCTTGAACAGAGATTTATATTAACTAATATTATTGACAGTTATTACACACTCATAGGGAGAACATTCCAATTGCTTGGCCAGGCATATATATGTAAGACTTGCTTTAAAGGATTCTTTTTTGGGGGTTTTGTTAGAAATAAATTTAATCTTAAGAAAAGCGAGTCTGATATGAAGTGTTAACAAAAGTTTAAAGCATGTGTAAACGAACAAGGTGCATTTCCAGTCAGGCATTTATAAAACGGCCATAGAAACAAAATATTGGTATCATTGATGAACGTTCATCCAAATCCAATGTTTGGATAAGTGACAAAGAGGATACGTCAGTTTACGTTAAAACTTTACAGGCACACGGGCTGTGGTAAAATGTTCTTCGGAACCCACGATTGAGTCCCTGTGACGTATATATTTATGTAATGTGACCTTTAAACATACTGTCAATGATCTCTCATTTGGGCAGGTCCGCGGGACCTCGGGCGCGCTTGTGCTCGAGTGGTTTTCCATGCTGGGCTGAGGGGCATGAGCCGAATTCAGCGGTGTAGTTCCTGATAGATGTGGCTGCAATAAACCTATTTTATAATACCTCAGAACTTATGGGAAAATGTGGAAGTTTCCCCTGTAGAAGCACTTTTTATTTCAGGTTATCGCTTCCATATTCAAATGCTGGCTTAACTCAGTTTACTCAGCATCGTTTCCGACAGTCAATGACAAAAAAAAAAAAAAAAAAACCGGACAGTTCAGAGGCGTGGTCACAGAAGAACTTGCGTGACAGTGGTAGATGGTCACCACCTTCAATCATAATACAGATGTCAGATTCAGCTGACGGTGTTATATATATATATATATATATATATATATATATATATACATATATATATATATATATATATATATATATATATATATCGCTAATTTGAGGTTTCACTTTATATATACAGATTCTAACCACATTCACCTGATGATCGGGTCGCATCCCGTGAAACAGACTTTTGTGAATTTACAGTGTTGTTTTTCTTCAGAGTTATTATATATGTATATATATATATATATATATATATATATATATATATATCGACTAATACAAAACAGCTGCCGTATTAGGATCTTGACGTCACTTCCTTTAATTTATAAAAGGACCCGCACAGGAGAAGCAAACATAAACCAAATATTTTATCTCTGCCCTTGGCCTCCTGTTACATACATTTATGGCAATGCCCTTTGCTTTTGAAAAAGGCATCAGTTTCAAAGTTTTTAAAGCGCGGGCATAAATTTAGATATCATTCATGTATAATTTATTATGACCACGAAAAGTCTGATGGTGCTTTAAACCCCATATTTTTATTCCTCAACAGGAAGTGACTTAATGCAATGAGTTCCCGTTGCTCTGTCTTATTATCTAATTTCGGCTGCTTGAATGTCCGTGTATTATAAATCGTCAATGTCATTGTGATACTGTGCCAACGAATATTAGAATAAAAAATAATTAATAGGAATCACCACAACATCTTGTCTGAATTATACGAACAATGACAAAAGCTGACACACTTGTGCCCGGGTCGACGCAAATGTATAAAGAGTGATTATTTTGTTATTGTTTGACTTTGCGGAAATGTTCATTATATAGTTATAAACTCGCAACAATTTATGCCGTGTTAATTCATACAGTGAGCTTTGTATCACACAAAACGTTTACTTGTTATAGCCGTGGTGTTATTAAATGCTGCAACGTAATATGTAACATCGTGTCATTAACCGCTGGCCCAAGGTTACAAGGACCACAAAAGGTGGTAAACACGATGATTATTAACATACAGTAAGCTCCGCTTAATGAAAACCACGCTAATTGGAACTTTGGTTCATATATATAGCAGTCAGACTTGGTCTAAGTGTTAGTCTCGAAGCAAAATGAGCTCAGTCCCTGTCCTGGTTTGGACATCGAGATAAAAAAGAATTTAGGATTTAGAAAGTGTTAGTTATACAAAACATACCAAGGGCGTCAGTACGGGGGGGGGGGTATTCACCCCAGCTTTTTTTAGCAAGGGTGGATGGTCAATGTAATCATCCCCCGGCCGTTCTATTTAATGAATAATATTTATATATTGGAAAAATATATTTATAAATAAAATGATAGACCTTGGTTCCATTTAGAACTGAGTTTACTATGGAATTTATGTATATCTAAACCTGGCATAGAATTAACCTATACATTCTAGTTATAGAATATATATATATATATTCCATAGCAAACCCATGAATTGACTATGGTACAAGGCATTTGATGGATTGGTGATTGTAAGGCTTCAATGATAAATTTGAGATAGGTTTTCCTTACGACGACCTTAGGCAATTTTTTTTCTTAAAATGCAAATTAGGACCGCTTCAATTTCGTAAGAACTAACCATGATAATTTGTCGAACATTGTGTATAGGACTAGGTTTTCATGGTCACAGATTCAAATGAAACAGCAGTAACAACATTTTATTTCGATTTCGTATTTGAATAAAGAATATAAAAATAAGGGTTGGGCCTTTGATGAAAAGGTTTTCTTTCTTAATTTTCGCTAGAACTAACTAAGATATAACCATGGTCAAAGATTTAAATGAAACAATGATAAAAACGAATTATTTCGTAATTATAATTTTAATATGCAAGTTAGGGCCGCCATTGATGAAAAGTCTACTTTCTTCGATATCCGAAAAACTGACTTGATAGCATTTTGTCTAGGCCTTGGTTTTCATGATCAAAGGTGCAAATTAAACATTACTTACAACAGTTTAGTAAGTATTTCAAATGTTATTATGCAAATTAGGGTCGCCATTTTTGAAGATTCTAATTTCTTTAATATGCCAAGAACTCCCCATGATACTTTGACAAACATAGACCTAGGTTTTCATGGTAAAAAGCCAATGAAACCATGTTAACTAATGTTGAGTCCGTGTTTAATAATTTACCATGAAAATAAGGGGACCCATTGATTAAAACTCTTTCTTCAATATTTCAGCTGGAAATCATGGTAACTGGTCAAACATTATTTCATGGCCAAGATTGTTAAAAGACCATCGGGAAAAAACTTTCAGATAATCTTTCGCATGATCGAAATAACTAACCATAATATTTAGACATACATTATATCAAGACTTTTAAGTGTATTTTAGCATTTAGTTATCAAATGAAGGATTTCCTAAAGTAACAGCATTTTTGCAATCGTTTCGGAAGAAACTTCTAGAATATGATTTGACCAGAACGTAGCCCAGTGGCAAGGACAATTGTTTTCGCCTCCAAGGCTTCGCTCTGAAGTCTTCCCGACAGGTTATGACCGTGCTATTCACTACCCCGTGCATATTAAACCTAAAGTGAGATATTCATAAATTAATAAATTAATTACATGTAATTTATCATGTTTCTCTCTTTCAATGCACAGTTCCATCTTCAGCTGGGAATAAGTCCTTAGACACATGGTATATTCGACCAGTAGGTCCTCCTGGTCATATAATTTTCAAAGATCACAGACAAATATTATTTCCTTCATATGCAATTTAGGAAATTCATTATGGAAAAGTGTAAATATTAAAAAGAATTGTGTTTGAAAAATAAGTTGGCAACTATAATTATAGCTTTCAAAAGATCACGTTTGTATATTGTTAGATGCTTACCCTTTGTAAGATAAATAATCAGGATAGATGAAAATGGCAAGATAATTGAAAGCTGACAAAAATGCTATTCTAATCACCTATTTTATGTTTAATGCATTGGCTATAGACCCGGAATAGAATTTGTAGGGCATCTCAAGACCAGGAAGCGAGTATCTCGCCCACTCTCAATTATCTATGGAGCTAGATTTTTTTCGTATGATAAGAGTGTTTCATCAGATCCGTTCAAATATAGGCCAGAATCAATGCTCTGTTTTGATTATTCATCAGTGTTTGAGAAATAACGTGTAATCTTACACTGAAGTGTATAATGTAGTATATCATAGGCACGAATATGTTGATCAATGCCGCCGGACCGCTAAAGGCATATCAAGATAGGCATTATATAAACACAAACAGGCATTTTCCACCACTAGGATTATTAACGTTTGTCTGCCTTGGACAAATGTTTCCATTATTGTCGATCTTGGATATTGAAAAAAGTAGAATTATCATCCATGGCATTAAAGATGTGCATATTGAATTTCAGTTAAGCCAGTGTTCATATGGCTTCATTTTGAATCCTTGACCATGAAAACCTAAGTCTATAGACACGACATTTGACAAATTATCATGGTCAGTTTTGTAGATATTGAGTTGTCGATATGGTTTCATTTTAATCTTTGACCATGAAAACCTTGGTCTAGAAAATTGAGATATTTTGAGATATCTAAGAAAGAATGTTCGTCAATGGCGGCCCTAATTTGCATATTATTAAAATCACCAAAGATCGTGTTGAGAACAACCCATCTAAAAATATCAGTTAACCCTACCATCACAAATCTATAAAAGAAGTCCTTGCACTATAGACAATTCATACAACTCGCCTACATACAACTCGACTAATACTGGAAACATAATACCTTATTTTTAAAACCTTATACTTAATTGTCTTATATTTGAAATATGTCACTCAGATAAGGATATGGATGAATCCATATGAAGGTATATATATATATATATCGTTTAACATATGTGTCCCGACATTTATTACTCTTCTCTAGATCTAGAGACCCATGGCCTCTTTCTCGGTCTTGGTCTGGACTACAGCACTAGTCATCCTGGTGGATATAATTACGTAGGTTTTGGATAGATGGCGTTGAATAGCCTCTTCGCGAAATAATCTAAATTTCACAGATAATTTTTTGGAGCATTTGGAAAACTTCCCCCTAGAATAAGCTTGGCATTCTTGCCGATACTACAAGACAAATAACTTTCTGGCCACAGGGTAATTGCGTGAGAAAGGTTGAATGCTACCACCGTCAATTATGATATAGATAACACAATATGCATTACATACATTTCTCTGCATTTAATTCAGAATTATGAATATACCAGGAATTGGCTTCCATCGATTTTTTTAATGATTACTACTAAAGTCCATGTTTCTGTTCAAAAACATCTTTCATACAGCGAAATACGCACTCAGACTTTATAATTTCTGATTAACGGCTTCCAGGACGTCTGTTTTTTACAATAGTTACCGGCTCTGAAGGAAGTCGTTCTGATGGTATCAAGCTTCCATAGTCTTCGTGAGTGGTTTTATCTGTGATTACCAATCTTGTCACTGGCCCAGTCAATATGGCGTGAACCCTCAATATCAAAGCTATAGTGGTACATATAATACATGATATATTAACCCCATACTGCCGGGCGTGTTTTTTCCCCGTTTCTTACCCTCTTTGGTAAAAAAGGTCAAATAAAGCTATATGAGCTTCTTATTGTAAACGGGACTTCAGACACATCTAAAAGAGCGCATCCCTCAGCCATGCAAAAAAGAGACAGAGTATCGGAAAACAGAAAAGATTGATTCTGCATCCGTGACCCAAATGAAAGTTATAAATTATTATCATGAACCACATAAAACAGGCTGATCACATAAACTTTTTTGGAGATTAGATAACAAATTACAAACAGTAAAACATACAGACAGATCTAGACACTAGAAAATTGTTGAATTATTTGTAACTATTGGTAAATATACCTTTTGAGCTGGAGCCTTGTAGCTGATGAATTGAGAAAATGCCTGAAACGGTCCTTCGCGGTTACTTAGCGAAAGATCTACCACTCTAAAGTGCGGTTTTCACGGGCACACGACCGATTTGCGAAGGATGCCAATGACGAAATATGGCAAAATCCAACCAAAGTCACGGAATTGACTAGCATTAGATCGGTCAGTCCATCCAGTCACGGGCAGTGACTGGCATTAGATCGACCACTCAAACCAGTCACGGACAATGACCAGCATTAGATCGACCACTCTCACCAGTCACTGATAATGACTAGCTGTAGATGGACCACTCCCACCAGTCACGGACAATGACTAGCTGTTGAACTGAAACTCAAACAAGTCGCGGACAAAAACTAGCCCCAGATCCAACCAGTAACGAATTATAACTAGCTGTAGACCTAACACTCAAACCAGTCAAGGACAGTGCTTAGCTGTTGAGCTCACACTCCAACCTGTTACGGACATTAGCATTGGATCCACTACTCCAACCAATCACGAAAAATGACTAGCATTAGATCGACCACTCTCACCATTCACGGACAATGACTAGCTGTAATCCTAACACACAAACCAGTCAGGGACAGTGACTAGCTGTTGACCTAATCCCAACCAGTCACGGACAATAACCATGATTAGATCGACCACTCAAACCAGTCACGGACAATGACTAGCATTAGATCAACCATCTCAACCAGTCACGGATAATGACTTACTGTTGACTTAACACCCCAACCAGTCACGGACAATGACCAGCATTAGATCGACCACTCTCACCAGTCACTGATAATGACTAGCTGTAGACCTAACAGTCCATCCAGTCACGGACAAAGACTAGCTGTTGAACTGACACTCCAACAAGTCGCGGAAAAGAACTAGCCCTAGATCCAACCAGTAACGAACAATAACTAGCTGTAGATCTAACACTCCAACCAGTCAAGGAATGTGCTTAGCTGTTGAGCTCACACTCCAACCTGTCACGGACATTAGCATCGGATCCAATACTCCAACCAAACACGGAAAATGACTAGCATTAGATCGACCACTCTCACCATTCACGGACAATGACTAGCTGTAATCCTAACACACAAACCAGTCACGGACAGTGACTAGCTGTTGACCTAATCCCAACCAGTCACGGACAATGACCATGATTAGGTCGACCACTCCAACCGGTCACGGATAATGACAAGCATTAGATCGACCACCCTAACCAGTCACGGACAATGACTAGCATTAGATTGACCAGTCCAACTAGTCACGGACATTGACTAGCATTAGATCGATCACTCCGATCAGTCATGGACAAGGACTAGTTGAGAACCTAACACTCCAACTAATCACGGACATTGACTGGCGGTAGACCTAAGACTCCAACCAGTCACGGAGAGTGACTAGAATTAGATCGACCACCCCTACCAGTCACGGATAATTACTAGCATTAGATCGACCACCCTAACCAGTCACGGACAATGACTAGCATTAGATCGACCACTCCAACTAGTCACGGACAATGACTAGCATAAGATCGATCACTCCGATCAGTCATGGACAAGGACTAGTTGAGAACCTAACACTCCAACTAATCACGGACATTGACTGGCGGTAGACCTAAGACTCCAACCAGTCACGGAGAGTGACTAGAATTAGATCGACCACCCCAACCATTCACGGACAATGACTAGCTGTTGACCAAAATTCCAACCAGTCATAGACAGTAACAAGCATTAGATAGATCACTCCGACCAGTATTTGACAACAACTAGCTGTAAACCTATCACACAAACCAGTCACGGACAATGACTAGCATTAGATCGACCACTCCGACCAGTCACGGACAATGACTAGCATTAGATCGACCACTCCGACCAGTCACGGACAATGACTAGCATTAGGTCTACCACTCTCACCAGTCACGGACAATGACTAGCTGTTGAACTGACACTCCAACAAGTCGCGGAAAAGAACTAGCCCTAGATCCAACCAGTAACGAACAATAACTAGCTGTAGATCTAACACTCCAACCAGTCAAGGACAGTGCTTAGCTGTTGAGCTCACACTCCAACCTGTCACGGACATTAGCATTGGATCCACTACTCCAACCAATCACGGAAAATGACTAGCATTAGATCGACCACTCTCACCATTCACGGACAATGACTAGCTGTAATCCTAACACACAAACCAGTCACGGACAGTGACTAGCTGTTGACCTAATCCCAACCAGTCACGGACAATGACCATGATTAGGTCGACCACTCCAACCGGTCACGGATAATGACAAGCATTAGATCGACCACCCTTACCAGTCACGGACAATGACTAGCATTAGATTGACCAGTCCAACTAGTCACGGACATTGACTAGCATAAGATCGATCACTCCGATCAGTCATGGACAAGGACTAGTTGAGAACCTAACACTCCAACTAATCACGGACATTGACTGGCGGTAGACCTAAGACTCCAACCAGTCACGGAGAGTGACTAGAATTAGATCAACCACCCCAACCAGTCACGGATAATTACTAGCATTAGATCGACCACCCTAACCAGTCACGGACAATGACTAGCATTAGATCGACCACTCCAACTAGTCACGGACAATGACTAGCATAAGATCGATCACTCCGATCAGTCATGGACAAGGACTAGTTGAGAACCTAACACTCCAACTAATCACGGACATTGACTGGCGGTAGACCTAAGACTCCAACCAGTCACGGAGAGTGACTAGAATTAGATCGACCACCCCAACCATTCACGGACAATGACTAGCTGTTGACCAAAATTCCAACCAGTCATAGACAGTAACAAGCATTAGATAGATCACTCCGACCAGTATTTGACAACAACTAGCTGTAAACCTATCACACAAACCAGTCACGGACAATGACTAGCATTAGATCGACCACTCCGACCAGTCACGGACAATGACTAGCATTAGATCGACCACTCCGACCAGTTACGGACAATGACTAGCATTAGGTCTACCACTCTCACCAGTCACGGACAATGACTAGCTGTTGAACTGACACTCCAACAAGTCGCGGAAAAGAACTAGCCCTAGATCCAACCAGTAACGAACAATAACTAGCTGTAGATCTAACACTCCAACCAGTGAAGGACAGTCCTTAACTGTTGAGCTCACACTCCAACCTGTCACGGACATAAGCATTGGATCCACTACTCCAACCAATCACGGAAAATGACTAGCATTAGATTGACCACTCTCACCATTCACGGACAATGACTTGCTGTTGACCAAAAACTCCAACCAGTCATAGACAGTAATAAGCATTGGTCTGACCACTACGACCAGTCTTTGACAACAACTAGCTGTAAACCTAGCATTAGATCGACCACTCCGACCAGTCACGGACAATGACTAGCATTAGATCGACCACTCCAACTAGTCACGGAAAATGACTAGCATAAGATCGATCACTCCGATCAGTCATGGACAAGGACTAGTTTAGAACCTAACACTCCAACTAATCACGGACATCGACTGGCGGTAGACCTAAGACTCCAACCAGTCAAGAAGAGTGACTAGAATTAGATCGACCAGTCACACCAGTCACGGATAATGACTTCTGATAGATGTAACACAAAAACACTGCAGTCATGGACACTGACTAGGGATAAACCTCGAGCCAGTCCAAGTCAGTGACTAGCGGTAGACCTACTACTCCAAACATTCACAGAATATGACTAGCGGTAGAACTAACAGTCAAACCAGTCACTGACACGGGCAATGACCAGCGGCAGACCTTACACTGGAGCCAGTCACGAATTATAACTTCCGGTAGATCAACCACTCCAACTCCAACCAGTCACGGATAATGACCAGCGGCAGATTTACCATTCCAATCTTTCACGCGGACGTACACTGATTAGTGGAATGGCAGCGGGGATGTATAAAAAACTCAACAGTAAATTACCAGAGGAGCTGATCTGAACCTTGTGGTATAACCGTGAGATATAGCATAATAGGGTCGTTTAATTCGATATCACGGACCCGGACTCTCAGTGTTAGTTGTAGACGACAGGTGTCGCTGGTGTAGCGGGAAAGGTTAAGTAAGTTAATGCATGCTTTTCCAACAGAGTGGATTGACTTGGACCATTGAAGGATTTGTATCGTGGATTGGGTAGATTTCTACTTTACACATCTCTCCTGTGGATTTCAAATTTTGTTGTCTTTTGGTGAACTACATTGTTCCTTTATAAATCAATTCGACATTTCCCCCTTTTGCAAAGTTGTTACAGCATGAGAATAATATAATGTTGCTTTCCATTTCACGGTTGTTTCCGTTTTTTCTGCCCTAAGATATCTTTGATTTAATTCAGTTTTTGTCATTAATAGGCACTTTTTGTTTTAAGCTAATGTCAATGGATAAATAGTGAGAAAGAAAAGTGAAAAAGAAATTTGGGCTTTTGAAGAGGTACAGGGAGCAGGTTTCGTACAAACTGTGATCTGTATCTGAGTATGAGTGCGTGCGTGTCTCTTGGCTGATAGATGGTGCCTCGTCGCGAAATAATGTCAAATGTCTCGGATTTATTGGGAAAATATGAAAAACGACCCACCTTAAAACACACTTGGCTTTGTTCCCGATATTTGAAGGACAAGAACGGACATTTTCAGGTATGGCCTCAGAGGAGTTGCGTCACAACGGTTGAGTGCAACCACTATCAATTATAATATATATATAACAGATAAAAAATACTGTGTGACAGGGAAGTAGTTATGACCTAACAATGGAGTGTATGCATGAGGCGAGTGTAAACATCGCTGTTTAAAGATGTCGTCTGTATAGGAAGATCGGTGCTGTATTTGAGGAATCTTCTATTGTACACGGCGTCCTATTATGACGTCATCATTGTTTTCTGCTATTTCCGTTTCATGCAGATGGCTGAAAGAAAGGATAGGCTTGTTTCTAACATTACGATTTAAATTGTTTACACCAACATCACATCAAAGCAGTAACCATTTTCACAACAGTGAATTACACATTTTCCTTTTCCTTGCCTTGGTGCTGCAAAGTTTGGAAATCGGGTTGGAGTTATGGAACAGAAAAATTCCTCCTTCATCCCATATGTATATGATCACGTTCCAACTGAAGTAAAATCATAAGTTCTCTGCGTAACTGTATGCTCTGTCGGGCATCAATATATAGTGACAGGTCGATTGAGGCCTGAGTTCTTATTCTATATGCAGCTCTGTGGGATTTTTGCAATCCAGTGCCAGATATGGAAATCCTTAATGGGGAAATAATTCGAATCCATTTTAATGTCTTTCGAGTTTTTTTAAGAATTAATTCCAATACCGGTGTTATTTTTGTGGGGGGAGGGGGGATATTGTGCCAAATACTTTGATATCTTCCTCTGATATAACGAAACAGGCTTCTAATCACGCCCGCCGAAGATTTTGCCAGAGTTTAGGTTTTAGTCGGTTTGTCTGTCTGCTTGTCTGTTTGTATATCCCAACAGTTTCCATATGTCTGTCAGCATGACTGTCTGCCCGCCTGTCCAGATAGTGTTTTCAGTAGTTCTCAAAATGATGAAGTAAAATTCGGTGGAAAATTGATATATAGGCTAAGGATTAACGGATCATGTTTGAGGCGGATCTGCATGAATACGGTCTGTAGCCTATATAAGATTCCTATTTCATTTCCCTATTCAAGTGCAGTTGTCAGGTATACGTATACAGGTCAGCATGGTTTTCACGGTGCGATGAACTGAAGATTGCCAAGCAAAGATCTCATGTTGGTGTGTTCCAAGAATGATGTCCCAGGAGCTGCTTCAGCAACAACAACAACAACAAAAAAAAAAACACCCACAAAGTCTAAACTCCAGGAATCGGCTTCAAATTTTATAAAAAGAAACATAATAAATAAGGAGTTTGATAATTTATATTTTTTGTTGTTGGAGGTAATCGTCTGTATTTCTTAATGCTAGCTCTACTAATTACAATGTATGTACATCAGCAGAATTCCATTCCGGATTCGGACTACATGACAGGGAAATAGCGCACTCCTAGTAGTAACTATAGGTCCGGTGACTACTGCACCTGCGGGCCATGTATGTGTGATGTCCCCATTGTATGATCGAACCACAGAGTTATATAGGCTGAGATATATAGGCAAAGGATTAACGGATCATGTTTGAGGCGGATCTGCATGAATACGGTCTGTAGCCTATATAAGATTCCTATTTCATTTCCCTATTCAAGTGCAGTTGTCAGGTATACGTATACACGTCAGCATGGTTTTCACGGTGCGATGAACTGAAGATTGCCAAGCCAAGATCTCATGTTGGTGTGTTCCAAGAATGATGTCCCAGGAGCTGCTTCAGCAAAAAAAAAAAAAAAAAAAAACACCCACAAAGTCTTCACTCCAGGAATCGGCTTCAAATTTTATAAAAAGAAACATAATAAATAAGGAGTTTGATAATTTATATTTTTTGTTGTTGGAGGTAATCGTCTGTATTTCTTAATGCTAGCTCTACTAATTACAATGTATGTACATCAGCAGAATTCCATTCCGGATTCGGACTACATGACAGGGAAATAGCGCACTCCTAGTAGTAACTATAGGTCCGGTGACTACTGCACCTGCGGGCCATGTATGTGTGATGTCCCCATTGTTGGATCGAACCACAGAGTAACCCCCATAAAAGCTCCCTCGTTTGTGAGTGAAACACGGCCGAGAGGCACAGCTTTCCCATGAAGCCTGCAGAGCGCTCACGCTTGGTGTTAATGAGTCCATGTGTCCAACATTTCAACATTCATGTTAAGATTGTCCAGATTCACGCTCTTAATCAGGATGCAGAAGTTCCGCCAAGTAATGGTTCAGGTTTTTTTTTTGTTGAGAGAGCGTGCACCTGTCAGGGGGTATAGTGGTAGTGGTCAAATCGGAATGTAGTACATCATGTAATATAAGTGGGTAACATTGAAGCAGCTGTGTATAATCTAAATTTTCACAAAATCACTGCTAATGAGAGAACATTTGAAGCAGTTGTAATGATCCTTATCCATTAAGCTAGCGCCACCTATGGACGACAACTGACAATTAGCGTTCGGGTCCTACGGCTCGACAAAGAAAGATGATATTTAGCCATTTCTAAAATTTTAAAAAAATCAAGGGGATTTAATATGTCTTTCTTGTTAAAAATAAAATTTTAAATTTTTTGTTCAATCAAAATTTAAAATTTCAATTTTAGGGTAGATAGAAACATGAAAGAGGAAAAACAAGAAAAAAACTTTCTTCAGATATTGTAAAGTAGTTCAACATTAGTCTACTATGAAGTGGCTTAATGTTATTTTTAAATTTCTTAATTATTTTTAAATATAACAAAATCATGTGAAAATGAGTGAAAAGTTATGTATACCATCAGAAAGATGTGCTAGCTTACAACAAATTATACTTCATGGGGTCTTAAATGAATATAAACCACTTTTCGAGTGATTTTAGATATAGGGGTTTAGACGATAATGATACCTTAATCGAGCAAAAAAGGGCTACATTTGAGGTTAAATGGGGGTTTGAGAGAGAGAGAGAGAGAGAGAGAGAGAGAGAGGTGACGTCATCGTATGACGTCATTCATACATACGTTGGTTCCAAGTAAATTTTGCTGACTGCGCCTTACGGACTTGAATTTGTAGGCCAGATGCGAAACCACTTATACCTCCATTTCCTTCTATATATCTCATAAATAAATTCTGAACATGTAAAGAAAAAAAGGAAAGAGCTGATTTTTTTTATCATGCAGCAAATCTGTCAAATTACAATGGGCCTAATAAAGTGATATAACTTGTATTGGTCGTACCTCTTCTTAATTACTGCAGGAGTCCCGACCTCTGTTGAATTATTCATGTAAAGTGTCTATCTGCATGACACCCTAGCGATACATTCTCAAATTGAATAACGAAAATCAAAAGTAGTAAATAATACATGGAGAGGCTTGTCAATTATCCGGACCCTTGAGATGAGAACCCCGATGGTATAAGATGCCATGCATGGTCTTTATGAAGTCACGTGACCCTGGTCGTAACATACCATTGGTTTGAAAAAATGTGACACATCGATCGAGGTGAACATATAAGCAAATATGTTTGTGTGTAAACCTTAACAAACACAGGTGTTATAGATATAAAAAATAACATGAAATTACATTAAAATATAAATTAATACATAAAGCCATATGCCCATACAAATTCTTGCTTTTAAAATATATACTCTGATTAATACATGCACGCACAAATATGCATTAAATTATTTATTTTTGAAACTCAAATATATATATATATATATATATATATATATATATATATATATATATATATATATAGATGCATCACATATACACGTGTACATATAGATTTATACATTAAACGATATATATACATGCGTATAAAAATTTTACGCACATAAAACAATAGTTGCCTTTATACACGATGCAATTCTTTTAATTGGATGTGTGCATATATAAGCAAATATTCAAAAAACATATATCACACTAATATTTACATACAAGCGAAATAGAACGATGATACTTTTTTATGAGTCAATGGTAGCGGATTCCTACGGCGCCATTACGTAACAATATCCCGTCATATATATATATATATATATATATATATATATATATATATAAAGGTGTATTAAAAGTTTATATTTCCAGCATTTGAGGTATGTAAAGTGGCCCGAGATATATGTTCCTTTGACTATGAAGTATACTTATATGTCGCACCGATATATTGATAAACGACATGTATGGCTCTCAAATTATATTTTTGTATTATATCGTTTAAATATTATATCATTTATTCTTGAATATATAGATATAATTTTACATTAATACGAGCAATATGTATATATATATATGTATATATATATATATATATATATATATATATATATATATATATATATATATTAATATTTCTACAGATATATCTCTCTCTATATATACATATATATATATTAATATACTTATATACTTATGTACTTATGTACTTATATACTTATATATATATATATATATATATATATATATATATTTATATATATATATAAAACTTCCCGTGCATGGCGAAGCGAACTTTTCTGTGTGACTTCCTTTCCTATTTAATCCCTTAATTACATGCATACACACATATAAAAACGAATATATAACAAATATATATAGAAATATACAAACATATATAGATAACAAATATATATACGATTTCCTAGTGTTTATTCTGTATTATATTCATCAGTATAGTTCACAAATATACATATATATATAGTATTAATAAATTGTATATTCCGAAATTTCATTAAATTTATGTACATGTATAAAATGACGATATTGTCAGTGTACTTTACATGCTATATATGTTCTTACTCATGGTTCTATATAACGAATATTATATAATCCTATATACATAAAATCGATCATCATCAAATGGCTCAGTTAAGAAAGTTAAATGCGTATATGTTTATAAGGAGGCTTTTTGAATTAACGCAATCTATATATACACTTTGCTCTTCTTGAAGTTAGAAAATTTCTTTAATTTCTAAAATTATATTATTATATAACAATATTCAGATGGATAAAATTTAGAAAATAAGACATCAGTTTCACAGGGTTTCATGTAAAAGAAAACGTCAATTTTATGTCGTGACTGATCGAAAAAGGCAATGGTAAACTTTTGAACGGTGTCATTGTTAGTAATACCTTCACGCAATTCTGTTGCTTCGATAAGGGGAAAACGAAATGTTACAGATTGACATTTAAACAAAACATTGTGTTTGCATAACTTGAATTGCTTTCATCCAATGCGAAGTTGATGAATAAATGTCAAATGTGTGCCAAGCTATGGCGAAAATGCTCTTTATTTTCATTCAATATTTAAAACGTTTTGTTATCTTGCTTCTTTATATATATCCTCTGCATAAATATTCCATGCCATAAAACACATTTATGTCATCTTAAAAATCTTACATAAAAATTTCTTCCTTTTTTATAATAAATGTACAAAATGTCACACTAAATGGATATAATATGTCATGCTATATCAACACTAAAATGTTACAAAATAACGTATATTAGGTGAACATATGCGTTGAAAAATTTCCAAATTTTTATTGTTGAATTTGGATTATATATACGTAGCTTTATATTAAAATATGATTATATAGCATTTTATTTATATGATATCGGTTACGCACTCATAGTTTCAGACAAACATATATTCTTTTAAATATTCGACGCGGGTAAAGGTATGATTTTTTCAATGATTTACAATAAATTTATAGGCAGGTTTTCCATATTTCCTTCTTCTAGCCGATAAAGGTTTTAATAATGCAAGACCACTTTATGCAGAAGACTTCGGGAAATTTTCGGGAGCAATATTTAATATACAGTTTGCTTTGCCTTTATAAATGTAAATTTGCATTTATATAAGGTCCAGGAGCTTATTTAAAGATAAAAATAACAGGAAGAGAACAGGAAACATACATTTAATTATGTATCATATATTAATATATATCTATATATAATATAAATGCGACCATTGCTAGCGCCATACACCTGAAATGACCACACAATGAGCAAGAGTGTGCATTCATGTGCCTCATGGCTGGGTTACGTAATACCGACTCGCTTCATTGCAACAAGGCATTCCTTACAAGTTTCCACTCTCCAATATTATTTCATTAATACAACCATGCACTAATTAATATAAACACACACACACATATTATATATATATATCGTCTGTGTGTTTAAATTACTTCACATCTCTCTCTCCCCTTTCTCTCTCTCTCTCGCTATATATATATATATATATATATATATATATATATATATATATATATATATATATCGTATTATACATTATATAAATTCGGTTGTATATATAGATGCCTCACACATTACTGCCTAACATAGCGACACATTAAACGCTTCTTTAGATGGCAATTTATAATTTATCTTATATCAGAGAATGAAATCAACGGAAAATATAATTAACGAAAATATGATGATTGAAAAATAAAATTTCACACAAGTCGGCATCGGAGATCCATGCAATAATATATATATAATATAAACAGACAAATATGTTTGGTTTAACACTATACATTTAACGGGTCTAATTTTGAAATGCAGCTACTTACGACTGTTACTTGTTTTACATATATCCCACTAGCTAAGCCAAGGGGCTTTTATGTATTTTTAACAGAAAACTGCTTGCAATAACTAAATAGATTCAATATTTTACTGACAACAATTAATGTACAGCTAAATTAATATCGTAATGAATGAAATTGCGTGATTACGTACCGAAAATTCTAAAGAGTTAATATTAAAGAAGCCTTAAGCTGTATTTATTTTATATAAAGAAATAATAATAAATCAGGTAAAATATATATACATATATATATTATAGTTTGTATATATATAATCCTTATTTTATGGCAATATATTATGATATGCCTTTCCACAACAGTTTCTCTAATTAGATACTTAAGTGAGAGCGAAAGAGCAATCAGTGGCAAGAATTTAACATTTTGACATATATCGATCAGACTTTCGGGAGATGAAGCATTCGGATCTGATTATTACTCGATTGAAGCCACATATATTTTCAGAAAATTCACGAATAAATCAGAGGGTTAACTGATGAATTTAAAACAAAATAAAATGCTGTCGGATTCGTTTGAAACCACACTCCTTCAAAGAACACATATGTGTAATTAATTGCATAACACGCCCCTACATTTTACTTAAAATTTCACCCACCTTTTGTTGATTAAGGGAACAAGTTACATTGGCGGCGAAACGAAAGATTCATTTGAGGGTGATGTATATGGCAATAGTAGACATACATGTATGTAAAATGTATATATATATATATATATATATATATATATATATATATATATATATATATATATACAGGACCGTAGCCTGACCCAAATGGTAGGGTTGTGGGAGGGGGTGTACCACGGTGTTGAAAATTTGAAAAACTGTATGTATACATCTGCATTCTGGTGCATTTTTGCTGTCAATTATTGGTCAATGCTTTCTTAAAAAATGAATATATCAATATTTTGTTTTGCATCTCAAATCTTAGGGGGCACCTGCCCCCCCCCCCCACCAACTGCCCCTCGGAGGCTACTGCCCTTATGTATATATATATATATATATATATATATATATATATATATATATATATATATATATATATATATATATATATATATATATATATACGCACTTATGTGGATTATATATGGGGAGGGAATACTCTATTATAGTCCTGCACAGGAGAATATACTAGCTGTACTGAGAAATACTGGTACTCCTTATGTTTTTCCATCATATATTATTAATGTGCCATTGGGGGGACCGCCGACCCCCCCCCCCCCCCCCGGTTTTGCCGCCTATGAGTTAGGAAATTTATTAACTGATTCCACCACGCTGTTCGCTCTTACCCTATCCGTAATTATACTTTCCTGGGGGGACACTTAAATAGTCGTACGCATTTTTTCACGGAAACACATTTTCTCGCCTACTTGACTTGGCGAAAATGATACCTACACAACAAAATTGATTGAGAGTATGCATATTAGAGATTATTTAAACACTGACCTTTCAATATGTAAATACCTGTCGGCCGTTTGATCTGATTAATCCGTAAATTTTCTTGTGCAATTTTTCAATCACCGGAAGCACTGCACGTCCTTTTAAATCCGACGCTGACACTCTGCTAGGTATAAACCACAGACTCGACAATATAAAAACCTAAATTAACATATCATCTTTGGAAGACACATCTATATTTTAATAGAGATTTAAATAAATTATTTGATGAAAAAGTTCATTATTTTTCACTTTCTACCGAACTATATGAACATCCTTCTCTTGATCACGATGTAAGTGCAAATGTATGAATTGCGATAAGTTCACCTGTAAAAACGTTTGTTTTAGTAATAATATAATATGCACGTGTATAACTGGCCATGAAGTTTGTTTGTGCCATATATATATATATATTTATGTGGCAATTTTATGGCAGCCAGGTCATTTCCACAACATGTGGTAATTCCCCGCCTCCTCCAAACATCTGCAATTACCTTGAAAGACATTAAAGACAATAGAATTGTTTAATGAACGTTTCCGCAACAGCAAAACATCTTCTGTGACACATGAATTTTCCATTGAGTTCACACAATCGGATAACAAACTGGAATCCGGTGTCAGGTTTCTTTGTAATAAATTTTGTTTCTTTTTGTTACTATTGGGCCAAACAAAATCTTCTAGTGTTTTAGGTCAGTGACATATAAAATTCGAAGTCCTTTGAACCTCTGTCACGATACCTTACATGTATGTATGTATATATATATGACCATATATGTTTACATATCTGAGTTCAAAGAAATAAAATACACAAATTGTAATAAATAATATTTACAATAAAACTGATTCCTGAACAATTTTTGTTTTTATGTCTATATATAAACAGATAGAAAGACAGATGGACATGATAGATAGATGTAGTGTTACCAAGACAAACTCTGGGCCGATCCGGGATTCGAACCCATAACGGTGGCACACAAGTCCGGCGTACCAATTAACCGCTTCGCTAGTGAGGCAGTTCGGTCGGCACCTTGGTCACCCCGCAACAATAGATTAACATTTATACATATACATCATATAAATGATATATATATATATATATATATATATATATATATATAATATTATATAATATTGACGGGAGCTTGAATTTTGATCCTTACACATAAATATAAAAAGTGTTGATTGCACTTCAATGTTTATTACTTCATATTCATCCTTTTATATTTTCTCTCAGAAAACAAATATAAAATTTAGATATAGCATATATTTGTAAGGTAACACTTGTGTGTATATGTTCAACTCGTCTTATTTTCGTAATAATATTTTTGATTAAGTCTTTTGATGTAAAGACGCAATTTTAATGGCAGCAGTCGAAAAAGATCGTCGTTCATGTCAATTTAAAAAGTAAAATGGATACCTGATATTGAACTTGAGGTTAATTGTGTATATACTGGAATACATAAGACTGAAATCTGCCTAAAATGATTTTTTCATGCTTTTGTTTCATCAGTTTTTCGATTTAAAACATAGATTATAATATTTTCTGATATAAGAAATTATGCATCACATTTAGTTTATTAAATGATTATTTACTTCTGTCTCGTCTTCTTTATATACATCTATACGGTAATAAAATGATAATATTGTGATATATGTTACGATCCATCTTCCAATCTTACCCATACATGCATCTTAAGATGGGTCAGACCCAATAACCGATCTTAAGGCGCATTTATGTCCGACCCATGCATTTACCGATGCCTTATATGTTTGGGAATCAGGTTTCGACCCATCTGACGCTGTTCTTTTACTGATATTAATAATAGCTATACATTTATATATTATTTATATGTTAAACATTACTATATACTATATACTTAAATATATTATATTACTTTGATATATCAACAGTATATAGAAACAGAAAAAAACATTGAAATGTATCCATTTTATTATTATGTAACAAGTTATAAAACCCGTTGAGGTTTCAGACTTTCCACCGGACAGACTTTCCACCCATTAATTAAGTATTCATTCTCAATGTAATACGACATCTAACCATTCTCATTGACTTTACCAACGAACAAAAGTTAACACGCTACTCCAGGTCAAATATCGGACAGGTTACTTACAAGGGCATGGAATTAAGAATAGATCGAAATTGTCATTTGTATTTTTTTATATATATATTTTTAGGTTGTTAACATATTGATTCTACCTCAGTCGATACAAAGCTGTAGGTGTTTATCGATGTACCTGTGAATCAGTAAAATATTCAATCGGTATGATATGGAGTTCATAGGGGTGCATTCATTTTTTCCTTTCTTTTCTTTTACTGTTTATTCAAAGCTGCATGTATATATATATATATATATATATATATATATATATTTATATATATATATATATATATATATATATATAGACCATGATCGGATATTTGGTCTGACACACACACACACATATATATGTTTATACTATGTATGATTAATATATAACTTAAATGAAAGTTCAGTGCTTCTGTCTAGAAAGATATTACGCTGGAATTTAAGGCTCAACTTAACAACATCCCCTGTAATTTTTCGGTTACCTTCGCTGTCGATCGGACTTATAATGTAACCATGGTATAAAGGCGTGCTCATGCGAGTGGAGAGCTCTTCTTTTCTGACTAAGACCTTGGTCATATATAATTAAAGAACCAGTGACGGGTTTTATTATATTATAAATCACATTTGCTCCCAAATGCATGAAACATGTCCAGAGGGTTTCTTTGATCTTTTTAAGTATTTTCTGCTGTGTGTTTGTCTGAAACATATTCGATTTCGTCATTTTTTTTACCACGGTGCTTCTTTGAAAATTTAAACTATGGCTATAACGTTTTCTTCTTCCTCCTCCTCCTCTCTTTCGCGCTCTCTCTCTCTTTATATATATATATATATTAAGCATTATTTTAAGATAAAATATTACAAAGATTATATGCTCATTCGGACTTAATATATATATATATATATATATATATATATATATATGCAACAGGGTCCTTTTGTATACAGACTGCTCAGATGATGGATGATTTCAAACATTTAAGGATATTGCCATCAAATCAAATTTAACCAAGGCCACGTGATGTGGAGTAACGTTATATAATAAAACAGAGAATAAAGAGACACCAAAACTGTACGTAAAACAATAAACTCAATTAGATCTAGCCTTGTGGTATAAGAGAAATAAATAGACAATATATATGCCAGTTTATAGCCGAGGCGTGAAAAAGTGTTTTGTTGCTCTATCAGTACAAAATTCTCACATAGACGTATTGTTAATATTAAATTAGTGTTAGACAGTAATCTTAACGGAATTTTTCCAGATTAAATTCTCTTTGATATTTTGTGTATAATATAATCGGCCCGCCCACGCGCAAGAGGAAGCGCAAAAAGACGCTGGATCCAATTGTTACGTAATTTGCGCTGTTTATTTCACTTTTAATTTTTTTTTGTAGTTGTTGAATGGCACTTAATTCTATGGAATGTTTCATCCGCAATATCTGAATTATTTTGATGATAATCGGAGGAAGCGGCTTATTAGACGGCAAGGCCTACACGCGTTTACTCGATTACTTCGTATTAACTATACGGCTGTGCAGTTCTAATATGTTCATGTGTGTTTTGCACGTGAATATAATACAATATATATAACTCCTTATGGTTGTAAGACTGCCACCAATTGACGGCTTATTAAAAGGTTATGATAATAAATCAACAAAAAGATAACAGGTAATGAGGTATGCATGCGTGTGCACTTTGACAGGTGTTGTATATGCCTTCGTTCAAATATGAAATATATAATTGTTATGGACAGTCTCATAATACTAAAAAAAATATATATCTATTAGCCTATACTGTAAATAAAAAATTGATTTTGAAAATGTATCACCATTTATATTGATTAATGTATATAGACCAGTAATTTGATTGAACCTATATATACATGGGAGAAATATTTATACAATGAATGTTTTTAGTCAAGCTTATATAACATAACTCATAGTTGTGCATGCCTAAACTAAAACTAAAACTGAAAATTCTTAACATAAAGTAATCAAGACAAAAATTATTAACAGGAAATTATTAAATTATTTCCCAAATTGATTGTCCATGCAAAGAAAACAAAGCATGTGATTTGTGATACATGCATGTGGAGAATATATTCAGGATACATATATATATATATACATACATATAGACATGTGTAAATTATGTTAATTCATATGATAAAATCACAAATGTATATTTATGTAACGCTTTATACCACAGCGTATAGTAAACATTCAATGTATAAATAAAATGCACACGCAGAATTGATGTAGTGAGAATATAATGGGTAAAAAATAAAATAGATAGAATATTTATATATATATATTTGTATATATAAATATTTTTATATATATGAAATGTTCCAGGAACCGTATATTAATATATACATATATCATATAGCATGAAATACCAACATATGAGTGACCAATATATGTACACTCGACTTTTCAAGGAATTACTTAACATTAACATTTGACCTCTTTGTGATGTAGAAACCAATATTTAAAATATAAAGTGAGTTATATATAATTATATATAATAATATGTGTGTATAAATATACATTTATGTATTTTTATATAGGAAGAGAGATAAATATAGGTAGTTGTCCCATATATATTTACATCTATATATATATAAATATGTATAAATATACATATATATTTATATTTACATCTATATATATATATTGATCCGTATATATTTTCAGTTGTAGGACTGCAGAACTATAAAATATATGTTTCTAAAAATAGTTAATACATACATATATATAAAATTTATAAATATATTTATATTATTAGCTCTTATTTTCGTTACGCCTACCTCCTGCATGCACTGCATATCTATATATATATATATATATATATATATATATATATATATATATATATATATATATATATCTCATGCATCGGTATTGTTATTACATATAGCCAGATATAGACAGTTGTTATGTATGTTATAATGAAAAAGTCATCCTTGCTAATGAGGATGAACTATCAGAACATACTTATCCCAGCAGACATTAAGTACCTTTTATATGATATTGTATAGTTGATACTCTGAAAATATTACGCAAATACTTTAGTTTCTGTATCGGAGATTATACTGCAAATAATATATATATATATATATATATATATATATATATATATATATATGTGTGTGTGTGTGTGTGTGTGTATAAAGTTCCTGTTAAATCTATGTTAATGGTATCTTCGGCCTTGGGAATTATATATAACAGCAGCCGACATGTTGCAAGGTGACGATAGCGAGGTGGCTAGGTATCATGGCGCCTGGCTTATGAGTTATTGTATAGGCAGTTTCTTATGTAAATTTTATACGCCAGTGGCATGTATCTACAGGAAAGAAATTGGCCAGCTAGAACTATTGTTCCCGAGTGTGTATATGATCAACAAATGAACAAGATCAGCATGGGCTTCATTAAGCTGTTACCTGGAAAAAACTCCGCGTTCCATTTTTTGCGAAACCTTGAGTTATGTGATTATAAAGTAGCGCTTTCTGATTCTTTCCGGATACCGGATTTTATTTTATCCAGACTTGCTTTTCATTAATCCATTTGACTTAAATTATTGTCCCACTGAAGTACGGGGTCACTACGTTATGAAATTATATGTCTTTGAGAGGAAGTCATATTTCAAAATATTGTTTGGTGTCAGTATTTAGCACATAGTTAATAAAAGGCGTAGGGCGCTATTTTCTGTCAGCGGCTTTGTACATGAAGAAACGATTCGCACCAGATATTCTTTTAAGATTTCATATTCATTCAGAATCCTCCTCTTTTACAATAGGAGGTATTTCTTCTTTTTAAAGAAACTTTTTCACGTGATGTGTATGATTTGATTAAAATCTATACCATGCTTTTGATATAATTATAAGGTCGCTTCAGAAACTCTTATCTCTATAAGATAATATATAAATGCTGTTATACTATCTCCATACACACATACAAGTTAATTTGTGTGACATTTAATATTCTTCACACACACACACACACCCACACACACACACACACACACACACACACATATATATATATATATATATATATATATATATATATATATATATCCGTGATCTGTGCCACGTATATATTTACTCGACAATAATACAAGTATGTATTGAGATTTTGTGATGAAAATATCAGTAACTGAACTGACTTTGGATGAACCTTGCACATGGGGTTCCCAAGAAATGGAACATAAAGAACATGTTTGATTAATATGATACTAGGAAAAGTTTGAAGTGCCGTGACGTAGATTTCGCTTTATTTAATCATAATTTGACATGAATCATTCTAGATTTTCAAAGGCCAAGTATTTTTCAAGATTTAAAATGAGTCGAGTGCATGAAAACCTATTCCTATGTTATTATCGCTGTAATTATAAAGTATGCTATAGAAGCTATCAAGTGGCGACTATTATAAAAGAACTTCCTTTTTACACCTGGTCTTAGACGCAACATGAATAGAAGACAGGAGTAGTTACCTGTGACGGCCATACCTTAAAGGACAGACTGACAAAAGAGGATGATGGGCACCGTGTATAATGATGGGGTAGACATCTGTGTTTTTGTACTGGTGGGCGGGGCTACGGATGAATGTGGTATGTTTTTGTAACGGTTGACCGCGGCACAAGTCGTGCCGGGTATGATTACAGCCGCCATATGCATGAGCGACACCGAACATGAAAGTCAATTCCTGAGGCCCTACTCCATACCTTTGATTAAACTTAAACGTGTAATATGAGCCGTGCAGATCATAAACCCCACATGGTCCTGGGTTCAAACATGCAAACACTTGTTACTGGCATTCTTTGGTGTTTTTCTTTATATATTCCGTGCAAAGGCTTGGTGTAAATTAAGCATATCAGCTTCTGAGAATCACAACGGGTTTCCCTCTATAACGGCATCAATTTTTAATTGCCAAGCATCTTTAATCAGCAGTGCTTGTTGATGACATTTAATCATAATAGACTGGTCACGCCCTCACACGCGGACCTTGTGTTTATGTACGAGCATTTATTTGCAAGGAGCTTTCATGACCAAGATTACGGACATTTCGCATGTTTTTTTTTTTAATCCTCATATTCTTCGTATCTTTCTTTTTCCCCCTTGCTCTGTCTTCCTTCTCCAGATCTCTCTCTCTCTCTCATATATATATATATATATATATATATATATATATATATATATATATATAATTAAATATATATATGTATATATGTATAAGGCTTTATTTAAATATTTATGATAATTTCCAGCCCCCAATACTCATTTGGGACTTTGTTAACTCAAAAATCAATATAGAATATATAAAGAATTTTATAGGATATATTAATAGATTTTATACATAATATACATACATACATAAATACATACATATACATACATTAATAAAAAATATACATGTGTATTTTCATCATTTTGTCAAGACAGTACAGAGGATTTAGATAGTATTTTAAAATAGAAATTTATAATGTTATAAATATTTAGTATATATATGTATAGTGTTAGACATAGTCATCTTTCTTTCGGCTGATATTACAACGAGGCAGTATATAAGGAAAACTACTTTCAATAGAATAACAAAGTTGCCCACACATGCACACACAAACATACCCGCACATGGACAAACGCGCACGTATATATTAATATATGTGTTTATCTTTAATAAAAGATAAATGCCTTATATTGTGTATACATTAATCTACATATAACGATTTTACTTTATGTGTATGCATGTATGTATGATTGTATGCGTATTTATATATATCTATCTATATATATCTATTTATATATATATATATATATATATATATATATACATATATATATATATATATATAAATGAACAGACTCCTGATCTCTTTAGTGTATAAGATACTATAATGATTATATATTAACATATCAAGGCATGAATATATTTATTTCAGTATATTCACATACCTCTTTATACACGATAAACTACACATTGCATATTACGTTCATGCACCCTAACACTGGTCCGGCTCTTGTGCAGGGAAGCGTGGAGATCGGGTTCCGCCCACAATATGACAAGTACATCACTAGCACAAAGGACCAATCACATTACGCCTTACATACGAATGCCGCCTCCTTCAGGACACGTATTACCTTCCAGTAATAACATAATAGTGTTCTGTACGGTACACTGCTCCAGGTGACGGGGACATGCTGAAACCGCAATTTGTAACAACTCATGCGTGACCATATCGCCGACATGTTTATAATATATATATATACCATGTATATAAAATATCAGTCATATGGTATGTATTGTACGAAATATATATAAATATATACATAATTCATATTAGACTGTTCATCTGTTATACATATTATAATATTCATTTTCATAAACCTTGTATATTTTACATATAGTTAACAGTGGTATATACGTATATATGTTAATATATATTTACATATATACATATATATTTGTTTACTTTACATATATGCAAATATATATCAATCTGGTTTGTTCATAATCACAATATCATACATTCAAACAATATTCTCTAAACCTGAAACATAATTTTTAATCTAGCGGCTTTTCGTATAGGACTATTATTAATTGGCTCTTTGAGATGAGACCTTTACATTTTTTGGTAACATATAACTGTTTTAATCTATTCAATAACTCTATATAATAACATGAATCTATAACATTCTTCAAATGCTGTAAACCCGCGGAGTATATAACCGTTTATATATATGCATGCATGGGTGTGTCCTTGCACACGAAATATAATACATTTATTGAATGTATATAAAGAAATTCCAAGGCAAGTGATGAGTGAATGCTGAAAGTCAGGAGATCTTGACCAGACTATATTATAAGTTTATATAATGTTTAAGTCCAGTGTTAACAGGGGTGGAACTGGAAATTTATATACAGTATGGAAGTTAGTAAAGGTAACTAGCTTGTCTCCGAATAAAAGTTATACTGTATATAGCCGGTATATAGTTCGCGAAGGATTGTAATTCGTGGTAATGATGAAAAGAAAGGAAACATTCGTGAACAGTGTTTAAGCAATTACAATAATAGTTAACCTGTAATCTTACGGTGTTGACAGGTGAGCTGCAAGGTAAAACACATTGTGTACACATCAGCAAGCTTTTGTTTGTGGATTGGAACTGGAAGCACGGGTTACTTGCATGGTTTCATAAGAATAGTTAACACTGCGGATGGATAAACTTCGAATAGCTAAGTAAAAGAGGACAGGTATAAGTTACTTATAAAATTATGTAAAAATTTAATCAAATAATATGAACTATATATGAAGTATACTCAAATTGTTTTTTAAACTGTTCTGTGGACTAAAAACATGTTTATATATATATATATATGTGAGTGTGTGTGTGTATGTATCAGCTTCAGGTGTTAATCGACCACTAATGGTGCCAGAGTATATATGAAGCAGACATCATAAGATAAATGGGACAGCAGACGTTATATGAAACATTAAGCTTTAGCTATAAAAGTGTCACAGAGGACTTTAACTGTTTAAGCGGGTCACACACACACACATATATATATATATATAAATGATACCCGCTACAACAGTTCAAGTCATCTGTTCTGTTTATATGTAAATCTGTCTGAAGTATAAGGTTTAGTATCAGAAAATATATCAGAATATCAGAGTAGTATATATATATATATGTATGTATGTATATATATATATATATATATATATATATATATATATATATCCGACCTTGCGTTTTATGAGAAAAGAGGACATCATAAATAAGATTAGCTTACAAGAACTATATATTTTGGAGGAAAAGACACATACAAAATCCTTGTCAAGGAGAAAACATGGGGATTTTTAGAAAAATATTTTCTAAAAACTTTCAAAACATGGACATCACATCACACACACACACACACACACACACATATATATATAGACATTCATGATTCTAAAAGGGAACATTAAGTTTATGTCAGGGTAGAAGACCAAAACGAAAAACAGAAGCTATTTCAGAACATCAGAGCAGTGATCATTATCAGAAACAGGCATGAAGTTCTATCGGACTAGAGAACATTAAGCTTATCAGAACGTAGACATTTTGTTGTATCAGAACCGAGAACATTAAGTTGATCAGAGCAGTGATCTTTATCAGATACAGGCATGAAGTTCTATCGGACTAGAGAACATTAAGCTGATCAGAACGTAGACATTTTGTTGTATCAGAACCGAGAACATTAAGTTGATCAGAGAGACGATCTTTATCAGAAACAGGCATGAAGTTGTATCGTATCAGAGAACATTAAGCTCATTAGAACATAGATATTTTGTTGTATCAGAACAGAGAACATTAAGCTGATCAGAGCAGTGATCTTTATCAGAAACAGGCATGAAGTTCTATCGGACTAGAGAACATTAAGCTTATAAGAACGTAGACATTTTGTTGTATCAGAACCGAGAACATTAAGTTGATCAGAGAAGTGATCTTAATCAGAAACAGGCATGAAGTTGTATCGGACTGGAGAACATTAAGCTTATCAGAACGTAGACATTTTGTTGTATCAGAACCGAGAACATTAAGTTGATCAAAGCAGTGATCTTTATCAGAAACAGGCATGAAGTTCTATCGGACTAGAGAACATTAAGCTTATCAGAACGTAGACATTTTGTTGTATCAGAACAGAGAACATTAAGCTGATCAGAGCAGTGATCTTTATCAGAAACAGGCATGAATTTCTATCGTATCAGAGAACATTAAGCTCATTAGAACATAGATATTTTGTTGTATCAGAACCGAGAACATTAAGTTGATCAGAGTAGTGATCTTAATCAGAAACAGGCATGAAGTTCTATCGTATTAGAGAACATTAAGCTCATTAGAACATAGATATTTTGTTGTATCAGAACCGATAACATTAAGTTGATCAGAGCAGTGATCTTAATCAGAAACAGGCATGAAGTTCTATCGTATCAGAGAACATTAAGCTCATTAGAACATATATATTTTGTTGTATCAGAACCGAGAATATTGAGTGATCAGAGCAGTGATCTTAATCAGAAACAGGCATGAAGTTCTATCGTATCAGAAAACATTAAGCTCATTAGAACATAGATATTTTGTTGTATCAGAACCGAGAACATTAAGTTGATCAGAGCAGTGATCTTAATCAGAAACAGGCATAAAGTTCTATCGTATCAGAGAACATTAAGCTCATTAGAACATAGATATTTTGTTGTATCAGAACCGAGAACATTAAGTTGATCAGAGCAGTGATCTTAATCAGAAACAGGCACGAAGTTCTATCGTATCAGAAAACATTAAGCTCATTAGAACATAGATATTTTGTTGTATCAGAACCGAGAACATTAAGTTGATCAGAGCAGTGATCTTAATCAGAAACAGGCACGAAGTTCTATCGTATCAGAAAACATTAAGCTCATTAGAACATAGATATTTTGTTGTATCAGAACCGAGAACATTAAGTTGATCAGAGCAGTGATCTTAATCAGAAACAGGCATAAAGTTCTATCGTATCAGAGAACATTAAGCTCATTAGAACATAGATATTTTGTTGTATCAGAACCGAGAACATTAAGTTGATCAGAGCAGTGATCTTAATCAGAAACAGGCACGAAGTTCTATCGTATCAGAAAACATTAAGCTCATTAGAACATAGATATTTGGTTGTATCAGAACCGAGAACATTAAGTTGATCAGAGCAGTGATCTTAATCAGAAACAGGCACGAAGTTCTATCGTATCAGAAAACATTAAGCTCATTAGAACATAGATATTTTGTTGTATCAGAACCGAGAACATTAAGTTGATCAGCGCAGTGATCTTAATCAGAAACAGGCATGAAGTTCTATCGTATCAGAGAACATTAAGCTCATAAGAACATATATATTTTGTTGTATCAGAACAGAGAACATTAAGTTGATCAGAGCAGTGATCTTAATCAGAAACAGGCATGGACGTCTACCAGCTGGATCAGAGAGCATTAAGCTCACCAGAACATAAGCATCATGTTGTATCAGAACAGAGAACATTACGCTGATCAGAGCAGTGATCTTTATAAGAAACAGGCATGAAGGTCTACTGGATCAGAGAACATTAAGCTCATCAGAACATAGACATTATGTTGTATCAGAGTAGAGAACATAAAGCTGATCAGAGCTGTGATTTTTATCAGAAACAGGCATGAACGTCTACTGGATCAGATAACATTAAGCTAAAAAGAGCGAAGACATTATGTTGTATTAGAACAGAGAACATTAAACCTATCTGAACATAGACATAAAGTATAAACAGAAACAATTAAACCTATCAATTAAAGTCATTTAGATATCCCGGAACAAAGATACATATGCCTTTCAGAATATAGACATATATGATATATATCAGCACAAAAAATAGCTTATGTAGATTTGTTCTACAAGAAAACAGAAGGCTGATCTTATCAGAAAATACACATTATGTTATATCAGAACCGAGAGCTTCCAAGTTAAATAAACATGATCATCAAGCTATACCAGAACAGAGAACATTGAGCTTATCATGCAGAACACAGGCGTAATGTTGTATCAGATCAGGGAACTTGAAGTTGATCAGAACATTGAACAATATTGAATTAGGAGAGGGAACATTAAGCTGGTCAGAACATTGAAATTATATTGTAACAAGACTGGGATCATTAAGCAGATCAGAACATCAAAATCATATTGTAACATGACTAGGAACATTCAGCTACACAGAACATAGAACGATGTCGAATTAGGTGGTGAACTTAAAGCTGATCAGAACATATAACTACATTAAATTAGGAGAGGGAACATAAAGCTGATCAGAACATAGAACTAAAATGAAACAGGACTGGAAACATTAAGCCGATCAGAACAAAGAAATTGTATTGTAATAGGACTGGAAGCATAAAGCTTATCAGAACATAGAAATATTTTATAACAGGACAGGGAACATTAAGCTGAATACAACCTAGAAATTATATTGAAACAGGACAGGAAACATTATGCTGATCAGAACATAGAATGATATAAAATAAGGACAGGGAACTTGAAGCTGATCAGAACATTGAACGATATTGAATTAAGAGAGGGAACATTAAGCTGATCAGAACGTAGAACTATATTGAAACAGGACTGGAAACATTTAGCTGACCAGAACATAGAAATACTATTACAACAGAACATCGAACATTACGCTGATCAGAATATAGAAATTTTTTTGTAATAGGACGAGAAACATTAAGCTGACCGGAACATATATTTACTATTATAAAAGGACAAGGAACATTACGCTGATCAGAGCATCAAAATTATATTATAACAGGACAGGGAACATTATGCTAATTACAACCTTGAAATTTTATTGAAACAGGACAGGAAACATTTAGCTGATCAGAACCTTGAATTTATATTGAAACAGGACAGGAAACATTATGCAGATCAGAATATAGAACGATATCAAATAAGGACAGGGAACTTGAAGCTGATCAGAACATTGAACGATATTGAATTAGGAGAGGGAACATTAAGCTGATCAGAATGTAGAACTATATTGAAACAGGACTGGAAACATTTAGCTGACCAGAACATAGAAATACTATTACAACAGGACATCGAACATTACGCTGATCAGAATATAGAAATTTTTTTGTAATAGGACGAGAAACATTAAGCTGACCAGAACATATATTTACTATTATAAAAGGACAAGGAACATTACGCTGATCAGAGCATAAAAATTATATTATAACAGGACTGGGAACATTAAGCTAATTACAACCTTGAAATTTTATTGAAACAGGACAGGAAACATTAAGCTGATCAGAACCTTGAATTTATATTGAAACAGGACAGGAAACATTATGCAGATCAGAATATAGAACGATATCAAATAAGGACAGGGAACTTGAAGCTGATCAGAACATTGAACGATATTGAATTAGGAGAGGGAACATTAAGCTGATCAGAATGTAGAACTATATTGAAACAGGACTGGAAACATTTAGCTGACCAGAACATAGAATACTATTATAACAGGACATCGAACATTACGCTGATCAGAATATAGAAATTTTATTGTAATAGGACGAGAAACATTAAGCTGACCAGAACATATATATACTATTATAAAAGGACAAGGAACATTACGCTGATCAGAGCATAAAAATTATATTATAACAGGACAGGGAACATTAAGCTAATTACAACCTTGAAATTTTATTGAAACAGGACAGGAAACATTAAGCTGATCAGAACCTTGAATTTATATTGTAACAGGACAGGAAACATTATGCTGATCAGAACATAGAACGATATCAAATAAGGACAAGAAACATTATGCTGATCAGAACATAGAAAGATACTGAAATAGGACTGGGGACATTAAGCAGATCAGAACATACAAGTTAAATTGTAATAGGACCAGAAACAGTAAGCTGATAAGAACATAGAACGATATTGATTCAGGACAGAGAACATTGAGCTGATCAGAACATAGAACGATATTAAATAAGGACAGGGAAATTAAAGTAGATCGGAACATCGAAATAATATTGTAATAGGACTGGGAAGATTAAGCTGATCATAACATAGAACGATATTGAACAAGGTAGGAAATATTAAGCTGATCAGAACATAGAAATTATATTGTTATAGGACTAGGGACATTTAGCTGATCAGAACATGGAACGATATTGAATTAAGACAGGGAACATTAAGCTGATTACAACATAGAAATGATATTGTAACAGGATGGGGAACATTCAGGTGATCAGAACATAGAACGATACTGAATTAGGACAAGGAACATTAATCTGACCAGAAACTAGAAATTATATTGTAATAGGACAGGGAACATTCAGCTGATCAGAAACTAGAAATTATATTGTAACAGGACAGGGAACATTAACCTGCTCAGAACCTAGATATTATATTGTAAAGGACTGGGAACATTCAGCTGATCAGAACATAGAATGATATTAAGACAGGACAGGGAATATTAAGCTAATCAGAGCATAGAACGATACTGAATTAGGACAGGGAACATTAAGCTGACCAGAAACTAGAAACTATATTGTAAAAGGACATGGGCCATTAAGCTGCTCAGAACCTAGAAATTATATTGTTACAGGACTGGGAATATTCAGCTGATTAGAACATAGAATGATATTAAGATAGGACAGGGAATATTAAGCTAATCAGAGCATAGAACGATACTGAATTAGGACAGGGAACATTAAGCTGACCAGAAACTAGAAACTATATTGTAAAAGGACATGGGCCATTAAGCTGCTCAGAGCATAGAACGATGCTGAATTAGGACAGGGAACATTAAGCTGATTACAACCTAGATATGATATTGTAACAGGATTGGGAACATTCAGCTGATCAACGCATAGAATGATTTTGATTTGGGAGAAGGAACATTAAGCTGAACAGAGCATAGAACGATACTGAATTAAGACAAGGAACATTAAGCTGATCAGAACCTTGAATTTATATTGTAACAGGACAGGAAACATTAAGCTGATTAGAACCTAGGAATTATATTGTAACAGGACAGGGAACATTAAGCTGATTAGAACCTAGGAATTATATTGTAACAGGACTCGGAACATTAAGCTGCTCAGAACCTAGAAATTATATTGTTACAGGATTGGAAATATTCAGCTGATCAGAACATAGAATGATATTTAGACAGGACAGGGAACATTAAGCTGATCAGAACATAGAACGATACTGAATTAGGACAGGAACATTAAGCTGACCAGGAACTAGAAATTGTATTGTAACAGGACAGGGAACATTAAGCTGATCAGAACCTAAGAATTATATTGTAACAGGACTAGGAACATTAAGCTGATCAGAACAGAGAACGATATTAAGACAGGACAGCGAAGATTTAGCTGATCAGAACATCAAAACGGATGACAATAAGGGAATCAGACCATATATATAGACATTCAGCTGTATTAAAGCAATATTATAAGCTTATCAGAACATAGACTACCTGTTTATTAGAAAAGAGAACATATGGGCAGATCAGGACATGGACATACCAGTATATGCTTTATCGGAACAGAGAACATCGGTCGTATATAAAAAAAAATACATATACATTTACCTTTACCAGAACAGAGATATTAATCTTAATAACATAGAGAGCAGATGACCGGAATGAAAATTAATCTCTGTTTTAATGGAACTCATTTATCATTATACCAGGTCCTCTTTTATATCGATTATTAGCATTTTAATAAACTTTTGTCTCACCTTAAACGTGAGATTTATCTGGGGAAAAATACATAGCATGCGCGTATAAAGAATTTCAGCAAGGTAACATGCAAAGATTGTGGATCTTCGGCCATGATCCATCTAAATACAAGTATGGCTTCGTTTTGTATAGCTGTAAAAACAGTTTGAATATCACCCGCGAATGTATGAAGCCAAGCAACCGTTTTCTTTTTTCAAGCCATTTTGCTTTTAAACTGAATTCACATTTGTCCACAACCACCACATCTATACTTCATACATAAAAAAGCTGTGTGCATGGTGGCCCTTGTTCTGATATGAAAGATGTGGAAAAAAACTTGTCTCGGAAAGGAACTGGTTATATAAAAAAGTGACATGCAGATGACAAGGGTTGTATTATTTGCCGGTTAAGTAGAGACTTTGTTTTTATTAAGCCGAGGCTAATTTGATGAAATAGAAAAGTAAAGCCATGTAGCTGGCGTTATTTTTTGCCTTTTTCTAGGGAATCACGTGCGTGCAAATGCTAATAACGGGTTATATGAGGCCACATCACAACATGGCGCCGGGCAAAAACGGGCGACTGTCTTTAATAATAAATACGGCAGCAATCAATCATTAATTGGAACAACAATACCTAATGATTTAGACTCTCTTTTCGTAAATACTGCCGACGTTAACAGCATGTGTCATTGTTTATTCTCAATAAAGTCGGACAACTTGAAGAACAAGGTCTAATCAGCCACGACCGTGGTCCTGTTTTTCTTTGTTTACGAGGGTTACAGGTTACCAAAGACATGCCTCTCCGTCTGAAGTGACCAATTTGATTCATGACATATTGTCAACAAGTTCAGAGGTTGCGGTAATTATCCACACTGTATCAGGATATGCCTGGTTAAAGGTATATGCTGATATTTGAAGCATTTGAACTTCTTTTCCTCTAACATCAATCGATAACTTCATGTATATCATACGTTTATGAAAGCTTATGTATTTGCAAAACCTCTGTTAAACCAGTGTTAATTGTGGTTGGTAATAGAATTGTCCATTTTACGCTTTGTCAGGTGTATTTTAATGTCGGTAGTGTCAAATAAAACTCTATGAGGTATCAACACGCAGATATATGCGTTTTAAATAAAAACCTGTTGGTTGACTACACAAACAATGTATATGAGAGTTTAGTATAACTATTTCTAAAGATATACAATGAAGGTACCTAGCGAACAATAGGCAGAATAATGACAGAAAGGCAGACACATATATTAGTCGCTTCAGATAGAAACAGAAGAAACAGACTGACAGAAAGATCTAAAGATACAGAGAGAGAGAAAAAACGAAGAATAAGAGAAAGCATGAGCGTCAGGGACTGGTTATTACTGGTATTAGAAAGGTTATAATGTATTTACATGTATATATTATACATGCATGAATATCATAAACAAAATCACCCCCAGAATGCGATTGTATAGTATGCAATGAATGTCATTCAATGTCCTTCAAAGGTGCCCTTTCACCCAACTTTTGAAAAAGAATTTATGTGATTTCTGGCTTCCTCTGTGTATATATTAATGATCTAAGGGTAATTTTTGTTGTGAAAAGTACTTATAAGACCTTCGTGAAGGATGTGTGAACTTGTTTATCAACAATATGTTTGTAAACACAGCAATGTTAATTGACAAACGGGAAAAACTTGTAACCTTAAGTGGTAGGTGGCATAAATGCGAAGGTAGAAACGTCACGTGTTGCAAAACGCAATTTGCAAAGCTCTTGCTTATCCGACTTGCTGCAAAATGCCCTGTGGAATTTGTTTTGATTATTTTGGCGGGCCCCCATATATTAAAAACACCTTGATATAAACAAAACATGAAGCCTATGTGTTGTGATATCCATGCTTTTTAGCCTATTTTTATGAAAGCTCCAAGGGATTACCTTTAGTTTATGAAGATCAGATTGGTGACTGGGCTTTTTTAACGTATTGCACTGCTACATAATGTGCTGTAAAGCAATTGAGAATTCTTACCCTGGGATCATAATGCATGAATTCAATATCGGATACAAGATACCGCGTATGAGAGATAGAGATAGAGAGAGAAGGAGAGAAAGAGAGAAAGAGAGGCGGAGGGACAGACAGACACCCTGTATCATGTACTCATTAGAGAGAGAGAGAGACAGACAGACGGACAGACAGACAGAAAGACAGAGACAGACAGACAGACTGAAAGACGGACCGACAGACATCCTGTACTATATGGCCTCATGAGAGAGGGAGAGTAGCCGAGAAGAGTCAGAGAGCAAGAGTGAGACAGAGAAATAGAAGATAAATGCACCAGTACAACACACTATACCCATGTACCATAATAAATCAGCGCATGTTTAACACGTGAAGCTTTAAAGCAAACTGCCCACCGATGCGTGTTTAGGTAGAAAAGGAGCAATAACCTCGCCGTGTGTCGGCAAGAAAAAAGTCCACTTGATTTTAACTCACGTAGACAAGACAGCCTGCGCGCTGGAGGTTATATGGCCACATAATAAGGGCAAAGTGTGCGAGGACTTGCATTTTATGGCCATTTTAGTCGCTATCATGTCGGCGTTTCCGACACTAAGCCTTTGTGTCCCGGTAGCGGGTTTTATCAAATTCTGTCGCATCTTGATGTAAAAAGTCGAGATGTAGTAGCATAAGCTGGAGAGGATAGACGTCCATGTCACCGGTAGATCGCTTAAGGTCACGGCGGTTCATACAAGGCCAGACGTCAGCGTCATACGGAAACGACATTAAAACGCCACAAAAGGCTCTAACATACGTCTTCTATACGCTGTATAGAGCTGGGGGGTTTACATACACCACCACAATGACTTGGCTGTTTTACGTTTAAGTTTATCATTTCTAACTGTTGAGATTTATAAGATTTCACAGCCAAAAAACACCATATCCTCCCTCTCGTCTCGTCTCGTCTCTCTCTCTCTCTCTCTCTCTCTCTCTCATTAATTATTAAATTGCCGATGAAAAACTTGAATAGATCCCTCGTGTGCATTCCTATAAAACATGTATATGTATGTGTGATGGTGTGTGTGTGTTTATAGGTCAAATTTGATGGAATGCCCAAATGCTTCTGCTTTAAACTAAATGGTTATTCTATATATAAATATAATAACAGGCAAAAATTCCACAGCGTCAAAAAGGTGTAAATTTCTTTTGCCATTTTAAGACAAATCAATAACGTCAAAAATGAAATTTTTAGTCTTGAAACTTATAACTCATTGTGAATCATATATAGTTGGTTTAACGTGTTATTTACTTTACTTTGTAAAGGAATCCATGGATTTTATACCAACATTTATTATACTGGGTGCCTCCTTTTACAATATAAGTTCACTTACAACAACTAAAAGTCACCCTCATCGGTAATACATGCATCCATTCCAATATTCTAATAAACACCAATTTTCTACTACTAACCTTCATAGGTCCCCCGAGTGCATAACTATTGATTTCCATTAAGAAATTCTTTCTTCTGCGATTTCCTGTTTGCGCTAGAACTACAATATGGCAGATTTTCAAAAACTGACATGTTGGCATTGTATTAGTCCTATGTCAAAGATATGCATCTGATGTTCATATTTTGACCTTGACCTTATTTCCAAGGCCGTGGCCGATTCCCAATTATCGCTCAGCTGTGGGCATCTGTTGATCGCTTAGCTTTGAATGCATCTAGTAATGGAAGCGCGGAGTTGACTGAATAATTGAAAAAAAAAAAAAATTGTGTCAGCCGAAAAGATTAGTAATGGAGATGGTTTTTATTATATGAATCGTTAAGGTTTACTACTTGTATAAGATTTGCTGATATATTTACTATAAATTGAAAGACTGATTTTATAATATTTATGTAAATTTTTTATACAATATAAAGAATTAAAAATATCAAGAAGATAATAAGCACGGAAATTCTCGATGATATAGTGCATGAAACATGCATGCCATATACAGATAGAAATATGGCAGGGTATACGAATACAATTAGTATAGATCTTAGAACTTACTTTAAACGTCTAGTCCTACCAGACAGTTCTAATCATGTGTACCTATTTATTCTGTGTATAATGTAGGGTGTTTCTGTCTTATCACTGTCATTCAAGCTATACAAGGGTTATTACTATATCTTCGTTTTCATTTTCTTCTTACATGCACTCTATATATTTATACACTTTAAGAGTTTAGTTACATTTACAAAATATAAAATGTTAACACCATAGTTAACACATTTTTCCAAAATATTTACATTATGCAAAATTTACAGTATGGAGTATTTATCAGTCATAGTTATTAGTCATCGCTGAAGTATATTCTTAAAGATTATTAATTTTGTTCGTTTATTTACAATAAGTGTTCGCATGATTGTGGCATTTAATGTATGCTGACCTAAAAATGAAATTAAAAGCATGTATGCATATATATATATATATATATATATATATATATATATATATATATATATATACATACACACAAGTAGGGTCAGACGCAATAACCGATCCTTATAGGTTTTTAAAACTGATATCGGTTATTGGATCAGACCCATCTTATAAGATCGGTCAGGCCCATTTATCGATCCCCAGTGTACGTGGATTATTTTTCAGTTTGGCACAGGCCAATCTTCCTTGTTCATATTAATAATAGTTATACATAAATATATTATCAATATTTTAAATATGACTATTATATACTAAAATTTATATAATTTTATTATATAAAAAGAAACAGGCAATAATAAAAAAATAAATTAAGAAGGTATAAAGTATTAAAGTTTTAGACTTTCCACCCATCAATATTACGCCAGCCTATAGGTCACAATTGGGACAAATTAGTTACATGTGGATTTAGGAATCGATGGACATTAGTTTCATTAGTTTCATTTTGCGGGAGGGGAGTGGGGGGGGGGGGGGGGGGGTTGCAGATTGAATATCTTGGTCGACCCAATAAAGTTGTAGGTGCATATATATCGGATCAAGGATCAGTGCTTTTTATAAAAATAATATAAGCATGCATCGGAATATTATGTTAAGATTGGCGACCCAATGTCTAAAGATACCACCATATATATATATATATGTGTGTGTGTGTGTGTATGTATATGTATATTTATATTTCAGTGTTGTTCAGCATTCTTCTACATGGAGGTCCTCTATTAAATAAGATTCGATTGCAATAATAAATTTTAGAATTACCGTCAGTTTTGTGATATGGCGAGGTGTCTACTGACGGCTGTGCTTATTTCCCAGCGGGTTCGGATGGGTTAAAGGTAGACTGAGTGAGTTTTAAATAATCGTGAGCCCTTCCCAAATGGTCATGTCTCTAGTAACAAAGAATTCGCATATTACATATTAATTATTGATCAAATGGAGCGAGCGGTACGTCACATATAAATTATGCAATGCTAAATAGCCAGGGGGTCACGGTCAGGTCACAGACACTCAATCCCAGCAAGACCTGATTCCTCTGTTCTCGTGCCTGGTGTCAATACTTCTACCCCGAACACGAATTTTATTGCTTTGAATCCATTTATTTGCTCATTATAAGACCCTTTTTAATCCTGGAGCCACAATAAACAAGACATGCATGTCTATAGTTCTGGCCACGGAATTGTAAAACTGCTTTCTTTCTCATATACAGCATTATTATATCTGCAGCGAATATATATGTATACCTGTATGTACATTGAAAACAAATGAACATCTTTGAATTGTATAATTGACATTTATTCTGTATATTTTGTTTTACATCTATGTATTGTAATTTTTTAAATTAATGTAAAAGAAAAGTAAGTTTTCTACTTAGTGGCTCATGTATATAGGATTCCATATAATTCGCGACTTTTGATGAATATATTCACTCTCTCTCATACATGTGACTGAAGTCACACTTTAAGCTAAAGGGGAAGTTTGATTTGCATTCGGAATGTTCCATATAACGGCCTCTAGGACCTGAATCGTTTTAAATTTTCTACACTGAAATATCATTATACTGCGTATTATATATATATATATATATATATATATATATATATATATATATATATTTATATATATATATATATATCGAATGAAATATTATATATAGCTGTACGTCCCCCAATTAAGTGCTATTTGTCTGGAAATGAAAGCAATAATGTTGACTATACACAGAAACAAACAGGAAAAAATAATCAGGCTTGGCGGTCATATTTTTGATTTTCAGTTCTATAATTTAAATGAAAATTTTATTCCAATTTAGATCAGTTAGTTTCATTCGATTCAATGTCTATAGAGTGCGATAAATAGTAGTAATATTTCGACAAGTCATTCCAATGGTAATTTATATATATATATATATATATATATATATATATACACGCTGCATTACAGCTGCATGCGTATATACCATATACATATGTACATGCTTCTTCAGGTGTCAAGAATACACTGTTACAGTACTGAGACACATTTTTTTCGACTTCATTCATGCAGACGCCATGCATGTGGCTAAACCTTATGGTGAACTATATTCAAAGGCAACTTCTGCATGATGAGCAATACTTAGAAAATAATTGACAGCTAAAACAGTTGTTATCACCTCATCTACATGAGGTTTCGTGGGGGCTTCAGTTACAATTATTCATCTTTCATGCTTTTCTATATTTCAATTCAATTCCAGTTCAGTCATATATGCAGTATAGAATTTAGAATTTGTCCTAGTTCTTGATCTGCCACTCCGTGAGTTATATTAGGTATACCAAAGTTCCTGATTATAGAATAGCAAACTTTACATACCAATTTACTTCCACCAATCTTGGCCGCTCATTCAAGTGAATGCAAAAAGTATAATAATGCATGCATTTTTGCAGTTTATTTGCCTTAAAACAGGTGCTAATTTTACGGAGATTAAAAATCTGGTCACTTTTGCATCAAACACACAGTAAATTTGTCTTATCCATGCAGGGTCGGTTCCAAGACTAGAAAAAGGGGGTGCAACCCATGGCAGGAGGACTCATAAAATTCCTAAATAAAAGGTCCCCAAGTCTGCAAGTCTGGAAAAGGTTGGGGGGGGGGGGGGGTCGTGACCGTAAACTTTGGTCTGAAACCCTTAAAAAAGGTTGCGGCGACAGATAAAAAAAAGGGGGGGGGGGGGGGGGTCCGGACCCGCCTGGTCCCCCTTCTGTCATGAATGTACCGGCCACAAATTACGTATTACACTAATTGCTTAATTCACATTTCAGTTAACCTGTCGTGTCTCATGCTTTTATAAAGCGAGGATAAAGTGTCGGCTCCCCAATGCTTTCGCTCAACATGCATGTCTGTCTGTTAGTCTGCTTGCTCTCTCTCTCTGTCTCTCTGTCTGTCTGTCCGTCTGTCCGTCTCTCTCTCTCTCTCTCTCTATATATATATATATATATGTATAGGTATATATATACATATATATATATATATACATATATATATATATATTTCATATGCCCATATAGTACCATGTGTATAGCATTCTACATATCCGATAATGGCTATTTGGATATTTGTGTGTGTATATACATATATACATATATACATATATACATGACCTTACATCAAATTTTCAATTTAAAAAAAAAATTTTACAAAACATTCCGAATTAAATTGTTGCTTTACACTGATTCCTATGTATATACATATATAGCGCATTACAGGGCAAGACTTCATGCAAAGTAAGAATGTGTGGATTATTAGCCAGAATAAGCATTATTAAAAATATATACATCCGGCCACGGAGCTGAATGTGTGAGAACATCGGTGAATTTACATTTAGTAAGACATGCAGTCCTTCTTGCAGTCAAGAAGTTCAAGCTGGTCGAGTACAAGTCATGCAGTTTACTTCTATATTATATATATAGAGAACTTTATAGTTTCGAGTCCAAGTCTCCTTGTTCTGGTTATAGTATAGTGGCAAAAGGGATATTAAGACGTTACATTTAAACTGGTAATGCATTTGAACTTGGTGTTAATTTTATATGCAGAATATAAATAAACAGACACGAATACACATGTATACAAGCGTGTAATAAATACATGAATAAATAACTGCTTGCATATATCTATATATCTCAAAATAAAAGCATATATATATATATATATATATATATATATATATATATATATATATATATATATACCGGAGTACTCGATCCCGATTTTTGGTTCGATTATATCGATTGGGATGCGCACTTCAATATACTCGAGTAGCTGCAATCAACACTATTCCATGCATTGTAATGTATATGTATGGGTTATGATATGTATAATATATAGTACGTTATATACATAATATATGATAATATATAGGTTAATCATCCATTCATATACATATATATATTTAACTATGCATGATGTTCAAACCTGTATTTCATTTTATGTTAAGCGCTGAGCGTTGGCTGACCGTCCATCAGGCTTGTCTTTTTTTCTGAAAAATATATTTATTAAACTTTTGATAATTCTGTAAATCATATACAGAGGGGTTTTAAGTCCTTAATTCATCATAATCTTATATATAAATTATATATATATATATGTATATATATATATATATATATATATATATATATATATATATATAGTGGCCCCAAAACAGGTATATGTATATATACGTTAAATCGTGTATAGTTCACGCTAGCATAACATGGCTGTATGAAATATTTATTTCTAAATATTGTTACTCTACCCTTTATATACCCGTCACACTAAAAATTCGAATATGGATGTTATTTATGAACATACAATCTTTTATGCTTACTACATCAAATATAAAAATAGCAATATATATACTTTAAAAGATACATAAAAATCTTTCAAAATTTAACAATATGTAAACAATCTTCAATTTTTAATATTTCTTTGTATATATATATATATATATATATATATATATATATATATATATATATATATATTCAAAAAAAAAGTTCCGTGGCTGCATGCATAATGTTTTATATATATATATATATATATATATATATATATATATATATAACCACACCGTTAGCTTCATTCTAACCACATTCACCTGATGATCGGGTCGCATCCCGTGAAACAGACTGTTGTGAATTAACAGTGTTGTTTTTCTTCAGAGTTATATATATATATATATATATATATATATATATATAGAAGGGGAATATATTGAATATAGTGTATTGACGTATTAATCTTTTAATAGAAAAGTAGATTTTCAAGCTAATAAAATATTGACTATCATGCTGTTTTTACGTGCCATTAATCAATACTGAAACGAGTCAGGTATCGTATTTTGATTCCATTTTGAAACCATAATCATTCCGTTAAAATGCCAACCATTAATTTGTAATTAACGGTATATATATATATATATATATATATAGTGCTCTTAAACGTATTAACATATACATAAATCTCATTGCTATATATAATAGACGTAAAAAGACGAGGTTGTTGAGTATATATAATCCGCAAAAATGCATAGAACGTATACACATATACATGTATATATATATATATATATATATATATATATATATATTACATATACATACACATGCATATGTAATTAATTTTGTATATACCAAAATACATAACATAACACATATTCATTCTTTTCATACATTAATCAAGCATATTATAAACTTGTATAAAGCACCGAGTTTGCTAAATTATAATGAACTGGGAATGAAATATAAGTATGTTTTAAAATGAATTACTTCATGCATCATATATTTTCATATGAACCTTTCATAATTAGTTTTAATGTATATTTTAGAAGATGAACTCCTGTGCTAAATACAATTTACAACAGCCATATAACCATAAAAATAGAAATAATGCAAAATTGCCTTTCCAAATGATTTTGTTTTTTTGTTTTGTTTGAAGGGTGCGTATATTGTCATACATTTATATAAGGGGCTTGCAGAATATAATTTTTCTATGTTTTCATTACTGTATAACTTTTTCAATGGATATCATCAAGAGTGTATATATCGGTGCACCTATATACATGCATGTGTTGTATGCATGCATGTTAATAATTAAATATTTTTCATATAACTGGACATGTCTATAAGATTTTTAAATTTTGTAATGTACATATCTGCATATATATATATTTGTCCGTCGTACCGTGTATATTAATATATGTATATTAAGTTACTTTTAGAACTCTATATATATTCATTTACATGCTTGACTAAAATGATTTTGGTATATATACATTAAATATATACTTATATATAAATATATATATATAGTTCATTATGTGTATCTACATAATCTTATAATGTATTAAATATAAATATAAATATATATAAATACAATCTAATAATATAAATAATATTATCTTCCGAATTGGACTGCAATTATATATATATATATATATATATATATATATATATATATAAATTAGTACATGTTTTATGAATACTTTATCAAATGGGACAATGTATATATTTGGCCCCGATATATTGCCAACTATACATACATGTCTGTGTACCTGTAATAATAATAATAATGACAATAATATAAAACCTGCTTGTCTTGGTTTGCATGTGTGCACCAAAATTGGATGTAATAAGGTTGTATGGTCCTATGAAACCTATATATATAATATATATATATATATATATATATGTATGTATATACAATATATATCATATAAACCTTTCTTTAAGCTTATGGATATATATAGTATTAAAATGTCATAGATGTCAACCTAAAGGAATATAATGTTCACTGCATGATATGAATTTATATATACGTGATTGCCCAGGTCTTGCATGTGCAAAATTTGTTTTTACAAATGAGGTTTTATATATATATATATATATATATATATATATATATATATATATATATATATTTATATATATATATAGGTTGCCTAAATTCTGACATGATACATAATTAAAACACATACAAGGCTTGAAATAAAAAAAAAATATCCACAGTAAAATAACTCAACGGCCAATATGGACAAATACAGTGCTTTATTAAGCAATTCTTGAAACCCATCCCCCGCTACAAGCATGTATAAGACTACAATTCTTCTAATGTGGGATGGCTAAAGGCCTAGTATATACATTCAACACATTCAATTCAGTATAATAGCATCATGATAAAAGCATATATACGTATATATAAAGCAAATACTATATTGAGTAATTGTTCCTTGACCCACTACCGCAAAAATTTGTGTTTATAATAATTATTAAAAACATGTTCTATCTCCCTGTCTCTCTGTTCTCTCTCTGTTTCTCTCTCTATATATATAATCAATTCATGGTTATAGACCAACGATCAACCAATGTATATACAAAGTAAACATGAGATTTTTACAAAAGTACATAAAAATGGTATTTGCCTAATTTTTCTGATTCTGTGTTTAATGTTTCTGTGTGTGTGGAAATATAATGTTATTATAAACAAATGTATGGTACATGAACAAATACGTGGTGATGAGATTCATATAATGTAATTTTATCATGTACAGAGGCTATATATGCAAAACTTATAACATTACTTTGTTAACAAAAATTAATCAAGTTCCCTTAAAGTATAACATACTGCTATATTTTACTGTAAAACCACACAAAACTATACACAAAAAACATGTATGTGTATTATCATATATATGTCAAAGAAATATATAATGAGATTCATATGATGTAATTTTGTCATGAACAGAGGCTATGTAAACAAAAATTATTACATTACATTGTTATAACATTACATTGTTAACAAGAATAAAGCACGTTCCCTCGTGGTGTCATATACTGGTATTCTACTATAAACCACATAAAACCATAGACAAAAAACCATGTGTATTACCATATATGTCAAACAATTAAATCTATAATATCCATAGATCGATGTGGTATTTATATACAGTCTCATGTTCACCCAGTTACTGTCTCGTATAATGTTGTGATTGAGTTTGCTCTTTGATCTGCTATACATATTTGGTCCAGGAACCGGGGTGGGGTCATTCCCAGAACGAGGCTTTGACCTCCTGCGGAATAAAAAATTAAATAAGTAAAATTATAAGTTTGTTCTGTGGGCTGTAGGTGGCACTGTATCCTGGATGAAGATGGCGGTGACCTCTTGGTAAGAGAAATATTAGTCTCCCAGGGTTTACATGATACAGGAATTCACATATCCAGAAACAATAACATTTAATTGATTTTAATAAATCATTCAGAGTCATTTGACATTTCATCATTTTGTCTCGGTATCTCTGTTAGGATTCGACCTTTAGACCTTCTACTCGAAAACAAGCCTGAAACTGCATATGTACACAGGCTACCTATAATGTGAGACGATTCTTGGATACTCTTTCATAGTACATATATAGAAGGCCCGTGATGCTCAAATATGAGCAAGTCAATAGATATTTTACTACTAATTGCCATCTTCATCCATAAGCCAGTATACAGTGCCATCTGGTGAGCACTGAGTAAACTCCTGGGAAAAATATGCATACACATATATATACATATATATAATTACCAAATACAAGCAGTTGTGTCTTTTAAAGTATATATTAATCAAATTACACATATATTACTTTGCACACTTTACACACGTATATTACTTTGCCGGTATATATATATATAAATATATTTATATATATATATTAAAATTAATCCTTATTAATGTTAATGTATATGCGTCTTTATATAGTTTTCAGAGCGGATTTGTGCATATATAAATAAATTTGTCTCCATGCATACAGTATATACATTCTGGATATATATGACTTTCACATGTGGGTATTTGTGTGTGCACTGTTTAAAAGGGAGAAAAGAATATAAAGCACTTTAAATTAAGATATAGACAAGAAAAGCTGCGTTTTTTATACCCAGGTAATCAAACACCTAAATATATATATATAATATATAATATATATATATGTGTTTGTGTGGAGGTATTTTAGATGCATATACGTGGATCATTATATATATATATGTGTGTGTGTGTGTGTGTGTGCGTGTGTTAATGCGTTTATGCATTTTTGTCACTCTATATAATCTCTTGGTGGGCAGGCATGTTTACATGAAATATATCCTTAACATATGCATATGTTATTATCGAAATTGGTGAACTAAAAGGAATAATATACTCTTGCATTATGTTCATGAAAGCAAAATTAATTAACAGATATCCAAAGTATACAATAAAACACATGTACCATTGGAAAGCAACAAAGGCTACTTCTAGAAACTGACAAAAAAAAAAACAGTAAGATAACAGAAGAAAACCCGTGCAAAGGCTGGATGGGTGTTTATTCGGGCATTGGTAGTTTTTCTGTTTTATTTCATTTCAATAATTCACGTGAACCATAGATGGCCCGCCGCCATATCCAAAGTTAGCTATCCATTTATCTTGTACCCATGGTGGCGTCGCTTTGTATTGTAAATATGTCCTCTCCAAGGCGTTTCTAGGACCCGGAAAGGCAAAGATTAGGAGAGGCAGAGGTATTTTTTCAAGCAAAAACTGGGTGTGGTAAATACGCCATTTCCTCCATCAATCATAGAAGATGGCGGGATGCCGTGCCGTAACGCTCCTAAAAAAAACACCTGTAGTCGTTCTTGGAAGTAACGACGCCGTGCCTTCTGTGACGTCATAGGAACATTCTCTTGGGGGTCACCCAAGCGTCCAAAATCTTGCGGTGACTTTATGGTTGTAGAAAATACGATCTTTGTTTACTTTAATTCCTGAAAGGTTTATATATCTTACGTGTTTATGTTGAATGTTGTATTATACGTGATTATACACTGTAAAAAATGGAGACACGTCTAGTGTTTTTGTACAAAACGCCAGTGTTTTATTTGAATACCCACGTGTTTTTAAGTGCTATGATAAAACGTCAGTGTTTTGGCCGAAAACACTGGTGTCTACTGATAGACACTAGACGTGTTTTTACTGACATGTTTATAAGCTGCTTTAAAGTGGTATAATTCTGACAAAAAATGAATAAATGACAAAATATTGATATACTGAAGTCTGTGTGCATATGCATGAGCGCGCAAGTTTCCTTCAAATGCTAATTACATTGTAACATTATCAAATGTTTGTAAATAAACTTTTTTTAATAATAGGTACTATATATACGCGTATTTCGGGCATTATTGTTTGGAGTCAGTATTTTTGACAAATACATATTTGCAGTTAAATAATTTATGGTGGATTGAAGGTTTAAGAGGTCTTATAATGCCTATCCCTTTATTCATTAATTCGTCAGCCCCCATAACAAGAGCATTATAAACACCAGGGTGTTTATAAGCGACACTATATAAACACCTGGGAAAACGCGAGTGTTTTTATGGTTGACCAAGGTCCAGTGCTTTATGAGACCACGTGATGCTGTGCGGCCAGCTTCTGATAATGCGCGGTTGACTTGAAATGACCTACATCTTTGGCTGCACATGTATAGACAACTAAACATTCAGTTCACGCGATTTTTATCCAGAGTCATCCTGAAGACCACCATGTGAAAACAGGTACGTCTTTATTTATCTTGACAGTTATTATATTTATCATATAATTTATAACAATAAGAAAACATGCAACTACATCAAATTACTTTTATTGGTTACTTTATCAGTCCAATATGATAGACATTGTTACAATGTAAATGTGAAAATGGCGGCCATGTTGATTTCAACCTTGTTTTGTTAACTTATAAACTGAGGTGTGGTAGAAGTTATGGTTGAGTAATTCTTTACATATATATATGTGTGTGTGTGTGTGTGTCTGTGTGTGTGAATGTGTGAAGATGATCTTTAGAGTGCTCGAGCTGTAACAGAGGGAGAGACGTTCGACTCGACTATTGGATCCTGTTGTTTAAGGTGGCTACCCTAGAGAGGGCAGCTCCATCTGCACCCCGCCCCAAGAAGAAAGGGGGGGGGGGGGGGAGGGACAGTGCCATACACAAAAACACACCGCAATGCAAAAACAACCTATCATTTGTATTCATCTTCAGCCAAAATATCAAACCTGCCCTGAGTAGAGCATGTTTTCAACTATACTCTCTCTCTCTCTCTCTCTCTCTCTCTCTATATATATATATATATATATATATATATATATGTATATGTATATGTATATATATATACACTCTCTCTCTTAATATATATGTGTGTGTATATGTGTGTGCTCGTGATATGTCACGTTATGTTATAGACTATAGTTATATATATATATTTATATATATATATATATATATGCGTATATTTTATGCATGATCTGTAAATTAATCTTTCAGCTCAATCACTGCCACTCTTAATCATGAAGACAAACTGAGGACAAATAAGACACAACAGTCTGTCATCAGACGGCATTACCAGTGCCATGTCTCTAGTCAACAAGAATTAACCTAGTGGTAAATATATTTTTTTTACGTCTGAAGTGAGCACAAAATTCATGTTCCTCAGAACACCTGCTTTTTTCGATGAATACACCTTGATTTAACGAATAAATATATGTATATAGATTTATCTTTACTCCAGTACTGGACTTGCCAGCATACATAGCTTTACGTTTACCGTTATGTTATTGAACATTATTAAAATGTGCTTGGCAAATGATCTAAAAGTTTGTAACTATATCATCCATGAAATGTTGTTACAATTTCACAGGAACTATATTACAGATTTATTTATTTCTACAGATTTATAATGGGAACTAATATACATACTCCACAGCTGATTCCATGATCATAATACAAATTCTTTGATTGTCTTATTTTAGAGAACAACCGAGACAGAAGTGGACCTTCATGCATGACATGTAGATAGAAGGGGTCCTATACAAAAGACAACCTCATCGTCCGGTTATATAAAGTTCTGACCTGGAAGACATCCTTGAAATCCATCCTATAGAATTCCATATGGTGGCTGATATGACAAAGTCTTTACCACCAAGAATAGTGTTTACCAGACCTAATAAATTGTTGATGCTGTACTTTCTTTGTGTGCGCAATTCAGATTCACGTTGGATTTATTTACTTCCGGTTGGTTTAGTTCAGCAGTTAGCACTAAGAGGTGAAGCGAATTTCAATCATAACTCCTGGAGAAAATGTCTGAACTTCAAAATCAGGATGGACACAATTAATGTTATATACTGAACTTTATCGTCACTACATTGTTTCGCACTGAAATAAACAAATATGATTGAACTGCAACCACTGTTTCTTTTCTCGTTTCTGAAAGGTACATATATGCTTCTGCAATGTATTCTTCAAAGTTCTCTATTAGCAAATAGACGAGCATGTTCACAAGACGTGGATGGGTGGCATTAAAAGTAATTAATGCCGATATCGAGGTGTAAAAACACCGACGTCTTCCCCATATAAACATTAGACGCGTCTATAGCCTTAAAACACCGGCGTCTTCCCTATAAACACTAGACGCGTCTATCCTGAAAACCCCCGTGTTTATTCCAGTGTCTACCCTTAAAAACACCGGCGTCTATCCCATAAACACTAGACGCGTCTTAATTTATAAACACTAGACACGTTTTCTAGCTGTTACACTTAGGTGTTTTTCAGTAAGACGTGTTTACCCTTTTTAGTTTTTACAGTGTATGTGGTTTATGGCTATATGTGAATGACTATGAAGAAAATATGCTGAGTGAATTGGTTTTTTGTACAGAATAATTTTTATAATTAAAACCTATAATAAACCATTTACAAATGATAATTGCATATACATGCCCTTTGCAACAATTAAGAATCTATTGAGATACCATGCCAATACAATCTTGAGGCACACAGAATATACAAACGCTTTCATGTAACATCGATAATAATTACATAGATTTAGCCTGAAATAATGTTTGAAAATACATTTTATGATATATACATATATTTTTTTATCAGAACACACACCAATATTGTTTGCATTCCAACAGGTATACGTCGTATGCAAGACTATTACCATTCCAAATATGTAATATGTTCCAGGTATAAATAAATATATATAAATTGCTGACGTGATATCGTATTCTGGGAATATGGTTCATAATTAATATAATTTGTCCTATAAACATATAACTTTTCCAGGATTGCACAAATTCCAGGAGCATGATGCAAGTGTATACATACAGGTATATATAGTATATGGTATGAGCCAGCAATAGAGAATATGAAAGATATATTTCTGCAACAGGTGTAGTTTATTCAAGACACAGTTCTTTCCTGGTATAATGTTTATTCCGTTTAAATATTATATCGAAATCGTTTATTACATATAAATATGGTTTATTTCAAGCATATATAACTTCATCTTTTTTTCAGAAAAATATTAATAAAATAAATATAAATAAAACAATTTGGTTTCTTAAAAATGTGTTTTTTATTTCATTTGGAAGGATTTATCATATTTACCGGATATAACAAAGTTAGAAATATGAATTTTTTTTCTGTGGTCCTTGCGATTGCCCGCTTTTTTTTAAATACTTTTAGACTTTTTTAAATTTTATCAATCCAGCTGTTACCCTTCAAAGTGAACATTTATATATATAAATAAATATATATATATATATATATATATATATATATGTATATATATGACCCAATACACGACCCAATACATGAACAAATGGTTCCAGGAAAACCCTTCTGGATATATTATTCCTAGAAGCACCTATTATCAGGGCTACATGTAGAGCCCTCAGGTTTCCCCAGAGAACCCCCGGAGAGGGTTCCTTTAAGAACCCTGACAAGAGGGTTCTACCTGGAACCTCTAAGGGTTCCCTACTGGCTCGACTCTATAAAGGTCTACATGTTTAGCCTTTTTCTAAGAGTATAAACTTGAAATCCTAATAGTGGTATTATGTTTGTATGACCCAGTTTTATAAGAGTGTATATAGAAGAGTAGGCCTGTGTTTTATTCCAAGTGTTCCATGTGCAGAGCTATTCTAAACTTTCCATGCAGTGTATTATTTATTCTCTCTCTCTCTATCTATCTATCTATATACAGGTATATATAAACATGTATATATATATATATATATATATATATATATATATATATAAATTTAATCACATGCATTTCTGAACTTCTATATAGACATCCAGCTATAGCCATATATATCTATGCAGGAATATGCACAGCTGTTCTCATTCATATACAGCACTGGAACCTATTTAGTACTATATATATAAATATATATATAAATATACATATATATATATATACATATATATTATACCCGTGGTGCATCTATAACATTCAGGGTATATATTTAAGGAATATAATATTTGCAAGGTATAATTGAGGGGTTCCAAATTACATTATTTCATAATGTGTTCAAGGTACATTATTTTATGAATATTTTATTTCCATGAATATAATTAGTTAAAAGGGTAAATAATTCATTCCAGGTTTGAAGTTTATTTCAGGTATAACTGACATTATTGTTTAAGCAAAATACAGAATTTATTACACAGGTACATAATTTATTCCAATGACAGAATCTTCTCAAGGTCTATAGTGATCATCTTGCAGTTATCGGAACAAAAAATGAGAAAAATTAAGTTTAAAAGGTTATGTATTTAAATTTATTTATTAATACATATATTTATATTTTATATAATACCCTACAGGTGCCTGGCTCATAGTGAAGGAGGAGAAAGAAAGAAAAACGTATTCAGAAACGTTGAGGACCGCGAGAACCAATATATATATGGTAAGTTCTTTCTTAATAAAAAATATTGTATATAGATAATACGGGATCTCTCACAAATGTATGATGTATAAAGGTTAGTAATATTCTCATGTCAGGGACTTACACTGTAAGTATAGCTGTAAAGCTTATAAATACAGCTTCACGTTCATTGTAAGTTCCAGAGTTGAGAATTTTAACTAACCTCTATGGAATCTCCTGGGAAAGGATCCAACATACATAGTTTGGTTATGTGGTGTTTACACTCGCATTGATTTCAAATGAAGATATCCTGGTATATATATAGCCTATACTTTACACACACATATTCGTATATATATATATATATAACCGCTCTCCTTCCACTGCTGCTATATCCTCTAATTCCCCGTGACCATCGCCGGTTCAAGTGTATAAAAAGATATCGTTTGCTAAACTTTAAAGAAACAACATAATTTGAATACCCAAAAAATAATTTTCTACTTACAATACATTTGCACACTCTAACATTATTACAGAATAATATATACTATAAACGGAACTAACATAGGATAATGTAAACTAAGATAAACTGGTGTGAACAAATAAAACCACTCTACACCAAACTACTGAACTGTATAAAATAGTATGATATAAAATAATATAATATAAAATAAAACAAAATAAACTAACATAATATAATATAATGTGATTGTAATATAATACAAAAATAATATAAAATAATATAATATAAAATAATATAATATAATATAATATAATGTATTTTATTTATATAAATACTATATTACTTAATAAAAGTTAAGCTGAAACCAGGATAACATCTGTTATCTACATTATAATTTCATTAACTATTCATTTGATTGAACTGTCACACTATATGCAGTGACAGCGCTGGTATCCTTTGAAAGGTCAAGAGTGATACAATTTTATATTTGTAAATATATGGTCCTATGTATCAGTGAATGCATCCTATTTATCTCAGATGAAAATTATTTCAGGTTACCAGAAAAACCTGAAACTGAAAGATAGAAGATTTCCAGGAAAATATCATATACGATAAAGCTATATGAATGTTATTTCAAAAGTCACCAACCTATAGGAAAGCAGAATTTTTAAGAGAACACTACAGCAAAGTTATGCTTTTACCGATTGGGAATGCTAACTGGTGAGCGAAATACCACTTTCCGGGCCACAAAGCGACCTTGTCTAACGCGAGAGAATCCCGACCTGGCCACTGTGTCAGTGAAACATCTTCTGGCACGCTGTCATGGCTTTTTCCTGGGTCTACTGATAAAAACAATCGTTCAAGGCTTCAGCATGAAATGCGTACTTGTATATGTTTGTTGCGTAGAAGTGGCAAAAAATGACGCCCAACGAAAGCTGGGCGAAAGGCCACGTCTTCTTCTGTTACGGCGCAGAACTGACATTTAACATGGCGGAGCGCGTAGCCTGGCAGAGAGCAAGCCCCAGCGATAAGCGTACAGAATTAAAAGAGTTGAAATATGCCAGCGCTTCAGTAATTTGTCATTCTGTCAGTTTGGCCTTTAGCTTTCTGTTGCCACAACCTTCCACAAAGGCTCATCCGCTGTTACTGAGTTGTCTAATTAAGTCGGAGCTATTGGGACAGCGGGATAGATCTGCATATTCCCCCCTCCTCCCCTGACGTAACTCCTATATATAATTCCTCTGAGCAAATATGTCAGGCCTTAACACTGCAAGTTTTCTACGTACGTAGCTTTATTTCTATGCTTTCAATAAACATGGTGACCGCGGTGATGGTATGCTGCAAAATTGTGAATGGTATCAATCAAATGTCAACACCGTTTAGATAGTCAGCAAAAAATCATGTCACATGAATAATAGCTGCAAGACAAACATGGCGGACCCTTGGCTGACTCCGGGCCTTAATCTGTTAAAGTTCATGCCCTGCTAACTTCCCCACCTGCTCACAAACGTTCTGCCATTTTCCACGTCATACTATCACGACAGTTATTTCTAACTGCTTTTCTTGAGGTTTTCTTTTTTTGTGAAAGACGTCGTCTGCTGCCATACTTGTGATTGTTTTAAAACTTCAGCATTAAAACCACGTCTGCGCACCTGTTGGCACTCTAATGCACAGAAGCGTCCCTCCAAAGACGTCTTTTAATGTACGTCTTTAAAAAGAAAATGCCTTCCTGTAGTTTGTTTTTAGCTGGTCACGACTTCTGGGTACTTTAGCAAAATATATACAGGGAACAGCTATAGAGGGAGATATAAGTTACAGAAACTACAGCTAGATAAACACAAATGAAAATAAAACCCACTAATTGACATTGTTGACATGTATCTACTATTGGAAAGGTCTACAGTCATATACCAACGTTCCTAGAAGGATTGGTCTTCATTCATTTGTGTATGTGTATTGATGTTTGAGAGAGAGAAGGGGGGGGGGGGGGGGCAGAGGGTGAGGAAGTATATGTTCTGGCCACTGTTGGCATTAAAATGAGTGTGTAATATCTTTAAAAAAATATCCAGTATGATGGGAAGTTATATATAATGCGTCGTTCAATGCACATTTTCACTCGTATGGCGAGGTGACCGCACGGTTGCAGCAGGTGGTTATGACTAATGAAGTATGGCGAAGGTGACTACACGGTTGCAGCAGGTGGCCTTGACTAATGAGGTATGGCGAAGGTGACCGCACGATTGCAGCAGGTGGCCATGACTAATGAAGTATGGTTAAGGTGACTGCACGGTAGCAGCAGGTGGCCCTGACTAATAAAATATGGCGAAGGTGATTGCTCTTTTGAAGCAGGTGGCATTGACTTGTGACGTCAAGCGAAGATGACCGCACGCTAACAGCAGGTTGCCCTGACTAATGAAATATGGCGAAGGTTGCTGCACAGTAAAGGCAGTTTGCCCGCACGTTTACAGAAGGGGGCAATGACAAATGATTTATGTCGAAGGTGACCGCATGGTTAAAGTAGGCGGGACTGACTAATTAACTATGACGAAGGTGACCGCTCGGTTACAGAAGATGGCCATGACTAATGAAGTATGGCGAAGGTTACCGCACGTTTAGAGCAGGTGGCAATGACAAATGACTTATATCGAAGGTGACCGCACGGTTAAAGGAGATGGCACTGTCTAATTAACTATGACGAAGGTGACCGCTCGGTTACAGAAGATGGCCATGACTAATGAAGTATGGCGAAGGTTACCGCACGTTTAGAGCAGGTGGCAATGACTAATGAAGTATGGCGAAGGTGACCGCTCGGTTACAGAAGATGGCCATGACTAATGAAGTATGGCGAAGGTTACCGCACGTTTAGAGCAGGTGGCAATGACAAATGACTTATATCGAAGGTGACCGCACGGTTAAAGGAGGTGGCACTGACTAATTAACTATGACGAAGGTGACCGCTCGGTTACAGAAGATGGCCATGACTAATGAAGTATGGCGAAGGTTACCGCACGTTTAGAGCAGGTGGCAATGACAAATGACTTATATCGAAGGTGACCGCATGGTAAAAGGAGGTGGCACTGACTAATTAACTATGACGAAGGTGACCGCTCGGTTACAGAAGATGGCCATGACTAATGAAGTATGGCGAAGGTTACCGCACGTTTAGAGCAGGTGGCAATGACAAATGACTTATATCGAAGGTGACCGCACGGTTAAAGGAGGTGGCACTGACTAATTAACTATGACGAAGGTGACCGCTCGGTTACAGAAGATGGCCATGACTAATGAAGTATGGCGAAGGTTACCGCACGTTTAGAGCAGGTGGCAATGACAAATGACTTATATCGAAGGTGACCGCATGGTAAAAGGAGGTGGCACTGACTAATTAACTATGACGAAGGTGACCGCTCGGTTACAGAAGATGGCCATGACTAATGAAGTATGGCGAAGGTTACCGCACGTTTAGAGCAGGTGGCAATGACAATTGACTTATATCGAAGGTGACCGCACGGTTAAAGGAGGTGGCACTGACTAATTAACTATGACGAAGGTGACCGCTCGGTTACAGAAGATGGCCATGACTAATGAAGTATGGCGAAGGTTACCGCACGGTTACAGAAGATGGCCATGACTAATGAAGTATGGCGAAGGTTACCGCACGGTTACAGAAGATGGCCATGACTAATGAAGTATGGCGAAGGTTACCGCACGTTTAGAGCAGGTGGCAATGACAAATGACTTATATCGAAGGTGACCGCACGGTTAAAGGAGGTGGCACTGACTAATTAACTATGACGAAGGTGACCGCTCGGTTACAGAAGATGGCCATGACTAATGAAGTATGGCGAAGGTTACCGCACGTTTAGAGCAGGTGGCAATGACAAATGACTTATATCGAAGGTGACCGCATGGTTAAAGGAGGTGGCACTGACTAATTAACTATGACGAAGGTGACCGCTCGGTTACAGAAGATGGCCATGACTAATGAAGTATGGCGAAGGTTACCGCACGGTTACAGAAGATGGCCATGACTAATGAAGTATGGCGAAGGTAACCGCACGGTTACAGAAGATGGCAATGACAAATGACTTATATCGAAGGTGACCGCACGGTTAAAGGAGGTGGCACTGACTAATTAACTATGACGAAGGTGACCGCTCGGTTACAGAAGATGGCCATGACTAATGAAGTATGGCGAAGGTTACCACACGTTTAGAGCAGGTGGCAATGACAAAGGACTTATATCGAAGGTGACCGCACGGTTAAAGGAGGTGGCACTGACTAATTAACTATGACGAAGGTGACCGCTCGGTTACAGAAGATGGCCATGACTAATGAAGTATGGCGAAGGTTACCGCACGGTTACAGAAGATGGCCATGACTAATGAAGTATGGCGAAGGTTACCGCACGGTTACAGAAGATGGCCATGACTAATGAAGTATGGCGAAGGTTACCGCACGTTTAGAGCAGGTGGCAATGACAAATGACTTATATCGAAGGTGACCGCACGGTTAAAGGAGGTGGCACTGACTAATTAACTATGACGAAGGTGACCGCTCGGTTACAGAAGATGGCCATGACTAATGAAGTATGGCGAAGGTTACCGCACGTTTAGAGCAGGTGGCAATGACAAATGACTTATATCGAAGGTGACCGCACGGTTAAAGGAGGTGGCACTGACAAATTAACTATGACGAAGGTGACCGCTCGGTTACAGAAGATGGCCATGACTAATGAAGTATGGCGAAGGTTACCGCACGGTTACAGAAGATGGCCATGACTAATGAAGTATGGCGAAGGTTACCGCACGGTTACAGAAGATGGCCATGACTAATGAAGTATGGCGAAGGTTACCGCACGGTTACAGAAGATGGCCATGACTAATGAAGTATGGCGAAGGTTACCGCACGTTTAGAGCAGGTGGCAATGACAAATGACTTATATCGAAGGTGACCGCACGGTTAAAGGAGGTGGCACTGACTAATTAACTATGACGAAGGTGACCGCTCGGTTACAGAAGATGGCCATGACTAATGAAGTATGGCGAAGGTTACCGCACGTTTAGAGCAGGTGGCAATGACAAATGACTTATATCGAAGATGACCGCACGCTAACAGCAGGTTGCCCTGACTAATGAAATATGGCGAAGGTTGCTGCACAGTAAAGGCAGTTTGCCCTGATTAATGAAGTATGGCGAAAGCGACCGCTCGGTTACAGAAGATGGCCATCACTAATGAAGTATGGCGAAGGTTACCGCACGGTTACAGAAGATGGCCATGACTAATGAAGTATGGCGAAGGTTACCGCACGGTTACAGAAGATGGCCATGACTAATGAAGTATGGCGAAGGTTACCGCACGTTTAGAGCAGGTGGCAATGACAAATGACTTATATCGAAGGTGACCGCACGGTTAAAGGAGGTGGCACTGACTAATTAACTATGACGAAGGTGACCGCTCGGTTACAGAAGATGGCCATGACTAATGAAGTATGGCGAAGGTTACCGCACGGTTACAGAAGATGGCCATGACTAATGAAGTATGGCGAAGGTTACCGCACGGTTACAGAAGATGGCCATGACTAATGAAGTATGGCGAAGGTTACCGCACGTTTAGAGCAGGTGGCAATGACAAATGACTTATATCGAAGGTGACCGCACGGTTAAAGGTGGTGGCACTGACTAATTAACTATGACGAAGGTGACCGCTCGGTTACAGAAGATGGCCATGACTAATGAAATATGGCGAAAGTGACCGCACAGTTACAGAAGGTGAACGTGACTAGGGAAGTATGGCGAAGGTGACCGCACGGTAACTGCAGGTGGCAATGACTGATGAAGTATGGCGAAGGTTACCGCACGTTTAGAGCAGGTGGCAATGACAAATGACTTATATCGAAGGTGACCGCACGGTTAAAGGTGGTGGCACTGACTAATTAACTATGACGAAGGTGACCGCTCGGTTACAGAAGATGGCCATGACTAATGAAATATGGCGAAAGTGACCGCACAGTTACAGAAGGTGAACGTGACTAAGGAAGTATGGCGAAGGTGACCGCACGGTAACTGCAGGTGGCAATGACTGATGAAGTATGGCGAGGGTGACCGCACGGTTACAGCAGGTTGCCCTGACTAATAAAGTTTGGCGAGGGTGACCGCACGGTTACAGAAAGTGGCCCTGTCTAATGAAGTATGGGGAAGGTGGCTGCAAGGTTGCAGCAGGTGGCCCTGACTAAAAAAGATGGGCGAAGGTTTCCGCACGATTGCAGATGACCGCACAGTTGAAGCAGATGGCTGAAAAATGAAGTATATCGATGATAACTGCATGTATATTGCAGCAGGTAGCCCTGACTTATCATGTATGGTGAAGATGACCGCACGGTTGCAGCAGGTGTCCATGACAGCTGAATCAGGGCGAAACTAACCACACGGTTGGTTTATCTCTTGTAACTGATGTGTCTTCTATAATGTTCAAATGAATACATTTATTATAAGATCAGGATTAATAAAGAAAAGAAGTTTGAGTATTTGGACAAATATCCAACAGGGTTGAAATTTCCTTATTTAGTTGGCAGACCCTCTACTCCGATAGATCAGTGCTTCAACCAATAAAGGCTATTCTTAGGATATTTTTGCTCGTGTTATAGGCTATTCTTAGGCTATTCTTGCTCGTGTTATAGGCTATTCCTATAGGATATACTTGCTCGTGTTATAGGCTATTTATTAGGATATTCTTGCTCGTGTTATAGGCTATTCTTAGGATATTCTTGCTCGTGTTATAGGCTATTCTGAAGATATTCTTGCTCGTGTTATGGGCTTTTCTTAGGATATTCTTGCTCGTGTTATAGGCTATTCTTAGGATATTCTTGCTCGTGTTATAGGCTATTCCTAGGATTTTCTTGCTCGTGTTATAGGCTATTCCTAAGATATTCTTGCTCATGTTATAGGCTATTCCTAGGATATTCTTACTCGTGTTATAGGCTATTCCTAGTATATTCTCGTGTTTGTTTCGATATGATTGTGGCTAAGACTCCACCGGAAAATCTTACAAATATCACCGTGAGTCTTGTATCAAGATAACCCAACACATTCCTCTATCTAAATATCCGTAAGTATATGATTTGTTTATGCCTACTGTATTAATATACAATGATACAGTCTGCAGTGTTGCCAAAACCCTTAAAAAACATACTTGGTCTGTGCCCTCATTTATTTTTCAAGGAAAGTAGCAATTAAGTCTTATGTTAACATAGCATTCCGGGCATGATAAGCGAAATTTGCATTATAAGCGAAAATGACCTTATTCTTCACACTCAGGCTCAGGTGGCTAATACGTGTGTTTGAACTTAATAGTCATCACCTCCCAAAAAAGTTATGAATCAGCCGGGGATGTAAGGTTTAAATAACGACAGGAATACCCTCGGGTTAAATACTCATGGGTTTCCCTTCAGAGCAGGTCTTCAGTGCGCAGAAAACGAGCGCAAAGTACCGACACTGCGGAATGTCCTCTAATGTGGTTTACCCAAGTCCTCCAACCAAACCGACGCCGGCTAATAACCACCTGAGCCGCCAGGAGAGCACTTGTCTTATCTAGACGTGTCCCGGTAACCACCCGCCACTGACAATAATCTGGAAATCACGACAACACTAATCGGCGATGATCAATCCTACAGGTAGTATGAATGAAGCCACGTCACAATTTCAGGCTTTTTACCTGGCCGCTTTATGCTCCCACACTCCCTTACCGGGCAGTATTGCGTGGTCTGCGATGTTTGGTTTTGCCTCATAACGTGAACTGGTCGTAATTAATCCCATTAAGGAAATGTTATTTCCACAGGAAGCCGGAAACTTGTAGCAAAGTGTCGACCTGTTGGTTTCTTGATCAGCGAAGATGAAGTGTCGGCATTTTCAAGAGATTCGTTGCAGCTTTGAACATTTCTGGTTCAGCACAATATAGTTTCCTTTCTTTAGGCTTACAAACCTTTCTTCTGAACAAGGAGAAGGTTAGTTATCATATACTAAGTCAGTCCCACCGGGCTTTACATTTGCCTTCCAAGTCAGGGGCGTATAGCGAAGGCGGTGCAGCAGAAGCCCCCTCCCCCCCCCCCCCTATCTATTCAGAGTTCTATCTAGTCAGATGCATCATCTCTGTGCTGAAAAATTAGAACATTCCCGTCACACTAGCGTCACCTGTTGACGACGATGGACACCCGGTGTTCGGGTTCATTAAATCAATGCCTTTTCGGATCCGATAAATGCAGGCGAACATTACGCGCAGTGGGCATGCTCGTTGAAAAGAAAGTCTGTTGAAGTTGCTCATAATTATCTGTCACCAAGACTTTTGCCTGGGTACAGTGGAGTTATCGGTGATATATATGTAACAGTGGGTGCCCAACATAAATAAATTTATCCTATGTGATGATGTATAGTCCCAAGAATGGTGTACTGAAGTTTAAAGTTCAAAGAATTGTTCCAAGATTTGGTTACTGAATATGATGTGCAATTAAATCACTCATATCTCAAAATCAAGGAAAATCTTATACGTAATCAGTAGTGAAATCAGGACTTGGACTGACAGTGGCTTTGCTAATCGGCGGTTGCGAGCTTAGTTTAGCAGATTCTACAGCTCTTGTTCTGTTTGAATAAGGGATTACAAGCTCGTTTTCTTCTGTCTAGATCCTTCTCAATTCCCTGGAACGTCTCCTGGTTTCTTCTTATCTGCTTCCTCTGTTCCATGTAAGTAGGCTTATACTCGAATTAGAGAGTCACCGTGTTCCTCAAAAATATATAATTTCCCTCAAAGCAGAGTAATCTCTCATCTTTTAGAAATATTATAATTTCAGCAAGTGATAAAATCTGCTAGTTTTCATACCGAACACCTCTTTTTGCTCTAACAAGACACAGTCTGAAGAAACCTTAGGAAATTGTGAAAAGAGCTTTGTTGACTCGCTTTCCAGCTGTAGTTCGCTATACATGCAGGTGTGACATTGGTATCTGGTGTGAAAGGGTTACATTATTAAAAATCACGTAATTTAACTTCACTTTATTCAATATCTGTCAACCAATATAGAAACTGTATAGACCATCAGACACTCTGATTCAGGGGACTGTCTTATATTCAAAAGCCTTTTGCCAACACTCATGAACCATATCCCTTCTTGAAGGATAGTGGTGTAAGAACGAGGTAAAGGTGACAGCTCGGGCTTATAGCCTGATATTACCATGTCTCATCCAACTTTACACTTTGACTTTCTGGTCTTTCTGGTCTGTTCATTCTTGTAGCTTTTATCGGCACTTGGGGAGCTCACAACCCAAGCAGGAAGGTTATTCGTTCTAGATTTGCCGGCCGCCCATGATAAGTACCCAGTCACCCTTAAATAAAGAGAGCGCACACTAATGGTAAAGTCTTTTGCTGGGAGTCTTAGCGCAGACGGCGGTGAGAACGGGACGCGACACGTATATATATATATACACCTTTTCTTGTTTTGGTGACACATTTTCATTATTGGACTATCGCTTTCACAGTCGGGATCTATTCATAGTATGGTGTGCTGTGATCACACACAAATAAAATCACACTCCAATGGAAAAAAGGAAGCATCGTCTGATTACCTAGAGATGGGTACCCATGCGTAGTGACGTGCTTCATTAACATTAATCTTTTAATCCGAAGGACAAAGTTTTGAACATATAATGAAAGTAACGTGCCCTTGTCATCTAAAGTCCCCGAGTCAAGGGTTCTGATACTAAGTGAAGGGCGCTGTTCTCAATAAGTGACGGGCTCTTTTCTCACTAAATGAGAGGCTCTGATAACACTATGTGACGGGCTCTGTAATATTAAGTGAAGGGCTCTGATAAAACTTATTGTAGGGCTTTGGTCACAATTAGTGACGGGCTCTGATAACACTTAGCGACTGGCTCTGATAAAACTAAGTGAAGGGCTCTGATAACACTAAGTAAAGGGCTCTGTTCACATTAAATGACGGACTCTGATAACACTAAGTAAAGGGCTCTGATAATACTAAGTGACGGGCTCTATTTACACTAAGTGACAGGCTTTGTTAACACTAAGTGAAGGGCACTGTTCACAATAAGAGACGGGCTCTGGTAACACTAAGTGATGGGCTCTATTTACACTAAGTGGCGGCTCTGAAAAAACAAGTTAAGGGCTCTGATAACACAAAGTGAAAAGCTCCGATTACCCTAAATGAATGGCTCTTTTCCCACTTAGTGACGGACCCTGATAACACAAACTGAAGGGCTCTGGGAACATTTAGTGACTTGCACTGATAACACTAAGTGACGGGCTCTGATAGCAATGATTGTCGGGCTCTGTTCACAATGCAATGAGTGACATGCTTTGACAACACTAAGTGATAGGCTCTGACAACACTAAGTGACGGCCTCAGATAATACTTAGTAAAGGGCCCTGATAACAGTAAATGACCTGCCCTGATAACACAAGGTGACGGGCTCTGTTCACAATGTTCAAAACTAAGTGACCGGCAGTTCACAATTCGTGACATGTTTTGATAACCCTCAGTGACGTGCTCGGTTACACTAAGCGACCTGCCCTGATATCACTTTTTGACGGGCTCTGTTAACAATGAGTGACATGCTTTGATAACACTAAGTGGCGGGCTCCGATAACACTAAGTAACAGGCTCTGATAACACTAAGTGACGGGCTCTGATAACACTAAGTGTAGGGCTCTGAAAACACTAAGTGAAGGGCTCTGTTCACTATGTGCCCTTATGAGTGACATGATTTGATAACACTAAGTGACGGGCTCTGATAACAATAAGGGACCGGCTCTGATAAAACTAAGTGACCAGCTGTTCACTTGAGGTACAAGTTTTGATATCCCTCAGTGACGGGCTCTGATAACACTAAGTGACCTGCCCTGATATCACTTAGTGACGGGCTCTGTTCACAATGAGTGACGTGCTTTGATTACAATAAGTGACGGGCTCTGATAACAACAAGTGACCGGCTCTGATAAAATGTCTTATAGTATGTGACAGATTTATTTTTACTGCATGGACTGGAAATGGACTCAGTCTGATTTCTCAAGTCCTTACCTCAGAGTACTATCCTACACTGATCACAATCAGTGACGTGCTCAGATTACACACAGTAACCTACTCTGATCACAATCAGTGACGTGCTCAGATTACACACAGTAACCTACTCTGATCACAATCAGTGACGTGCTCAGATTACACACAGTTACCTACTCTGATAACAAGCGGTGACGTGCTCAGATTACACACACTAATCTACTCTGATCACTATCAGTGACGTGCTCAGATTACACACAGTAACCTACTCTGATCACAATCAGTGACGTGCTCAGATTACACACAGTAATCTACTCTGATCACAATCACTGACGTGCTCAGATAACACACAGTAACCTACTTTGATTACAGTCAGTGACGTGCTCAGATTACACACAGCCTCAGATAATACTTAGTAAAGGGCCCTGATAACAGTAAATGACCTGCCCTGATAACACAAGGTGACGGGCTCTGTTCACAATGTTCAAAACTAAGTGACCGGCAGTTCACAATTCGTGACATGTTTTGATAACCCTCAGTGACGTGCTCGGTTACACTAAGCGACCTGCCCTGATATCACTTTTTGACGGGCTCTGTTAACAATGAGTGACATGCTTTGATAACACTAAGTGGCGGGCTCCGATAACACTAAGTAACAGGCTCTGATAACACTAAGTGACGGGCTCTGATAACACTAAGTGTAGGGCTCTGAAAACACTAAGTGAAGGGCTCTGTTCACTATGTGCCCTTATGAGTGACATGATTTGATAACACTAAGTGACGGGCTCTGATAACAATAAGGGACCGGCTCTGATAAAACTAAGTGACCAGCTGTTCACTTGAGGTACAAGTTTTGATATCCCTCAGTGACGGGCTCTGATAACACTAAGTGACCTGCCCTGATATCACTTAGTGACGGGCTCTGTTCACAATGAGTGACGTGCTTTGGTTACAATAAGTGACGGGCTCTGATAACAACAAGTGACCGGCTCTGATAAAATGTCTTATAGTATGTGACAGATTTATTTTTACTGCATGGACTGGAAATGGACTCAGTCTGATTTCTCAAGTCCTTACCTCAGAGTACTATCCTACACTGATCACAATCAGTGACGTGCTCAGATTACACACAGTAACCTACTCTGATCACAATCAGTGACGTGCTCAGATTACACACAGTAACCTACTCTGATCACAATCAGTGACGTGCTCAGATTACACACAGTTACCTACTCTGATAACAAGCGGTGACGTGCTCAGATTACACACAGTAATCTACTCTGATCACTATCAGTGACGTGCTCAGATTACACACAGTAACCTACTCTGATCACAATCAGTGACGTGCTCAGATTACACACAGTAATCTACTCTGATCACAATCACTGACGTGCTCAGATAACACACAGTAACCTACTTTGATTACAGTCAGTGACGTGCTCAGATTACACACAGTAACCTACTCTGATCACAATCAGTGACGTGCTCAGATTACAAAACAGTAACCTACTCTGATCACAATCAGTGACGTGCTCAGATTACACACAGTAACCTGCTCTGATCACAATCAGTGGCGTGCTCAGATTACACACAGTAACCTGCTCTAATCACAATCAGTGGCGTGCTCAGGTTACACACAGTACTCTACTCTGATCACAATCAGTGACGTGCTCAGATCACACACAGTAACCTACTCTGATAACAATCGGTGACGTGCTCAGATTAAACACAGTACCCTACTCTGATCAAACATAGTGACGCGCTCTGATCGGTGATCGCACATAGTGACGTGCTACGATTACACGTAGTGACGTGCTCCGATAACACACCTTGACGTGCTCTGATCACATATAGTGACGTGCTACGATCACGCATAGTGACGTGCTCTGATCACACAACGAGACGTACTACGATCACACATAGTGATGTGCTCTGATCAGTGATCACACATTTACGTGCTCTGAACACAGATAGTGACGGGCTATATTCCAACGTAGTGACATGTTCTGATCACACACCTTGACGTGCTATGATCACATATAGTGACGTGCTACGATCACACACAGTGACGTGCTCTGATCGAACACATTGACGTGCTCTGGTCACACATATTGACGTGTTGTGCTCACACAGAGTGAATTGCCCTAATCCCACATTGAGTCACACATAGTGAGTGCTTTGATCACTCGGACTGACGTGCTCTGATCACATGAAATAAAGTACTCTGGTCACACAGAGTGAGGTGTCTGATCACATTTATGGATGTGCTATATATATACATATATATATATATATATATATATATATATATATATATATATATATATTAATGTTAAGGATCTAATTTCACAAAGAGACTTGTTCTTTTCTCTCAGTGTCATCTGGCCCGAATGACAGGGTGGTGAGCTCCTATAAAGGTTTGGGTGCACAGAGTGATATGTTCTAATTATTATTATATTATTAATAATTCCTTTGTTTTGTTAATAGTTTTTTTATATTCTTAGTGACATAATTCATCATTATATCAATCAAATCAGCACACAAAAAACTCGTCATATTGTCATGCAGAACTGAAACAGAATCTGTAATCTTGCTGTTATTATGAAATCATATTCTCTCCTGTTGAAAAAACATAAAAGTCCTCACTGATGCAACGATTGAAGTATTAAAAGCTTATTTGAACCCCACCGTGGCTAATAACACCCTCGGACTTCAGACGTATTCCGGCCGGTGTACATATTGAAACTCACCCAAAATTTCTGCCATAGCCTCGGTTTAATCTTGGGAATCACGTGACTGATAGGATAAATATTTAAGCAGCAAAGGTGATAAACGAACATCTAGTTTCACACCCTTATGATCCGTTTCAGATCAATCTTTTAGCTGCCGTCTTGTTAGACCCGAATGTCTTATCAAAATATTATGAATCTTCATAAGGATAGATACCAAAGGTATGCTACACACGGGTGTGCGGACATTTCATCTCATGATTAATTTAGCTCGTACCTGTTTACTTTTTCATTGCACATACTGTTTTAGTTTTTATGAGACTCGAGCCAGAACAAGTCCGCTGATCGTGTAAAAAGTAACGGTTAGAATGAAGCCTGGTTTAGGACGTCCTATATAATGCTTAAAATTATTTTATAATTAATGCTTATATACCAAGTTTATATCTAATGGTCATGTATTGCTAAAAATATAAGCAGAAATAAACAGACACAGGCATGCCCATATTATATGCCACAAATATGAATTATATTCTTCTAAAGTTACATGGTTTCTTACCGGGTGCCTGCGTGGAACTCTATATATGACTATAAGGAGAGAGAATTAAGCAAATGACCTTCAACGGTTTAGCAAGGACATTTAAAAAAGTGACCCATGGGTCATGACACTCAGCTGACATGACAACCTATGGCAAAAAAATATTGGATATTAGTGACATTTTGCAACTTTACGTCATATTCTTGAAAAACTCTTTAGACCAATCACGTTAACATTTTGTAGGGTTGTAGGAATATACGTCTGATAAATGAACATTTCAAATGCATGCTATAAGTATGATTGCTTTGACAATTATCTGAAATGATATTTTCTAGCCTCATAATAAGCATTAGTTGTATAGAACAACCTTAGAATACACCTACATATAAATCATTCAGTTAATGTCACGACTAGTGTCATTTAGCAGTGTCAAAATACGCAATACTTAAAAAATTACATGTGGTAACCAGTTTTGTGCAACGCATCAATCTATCCATTAACAATAAGCATACCAAGTTTAATAGGGCAAGCCATGAACTCACTACCGAGTACCTGAACTAAGTGCTGTATCTGGTAATCTACAAAATGCGAATGATAGTGTACTACAAATGGAGTTGGCACCATAAGTTTTGTTAACCGTCCATGATCAATAAGTATTTTTAAGAATTAGGGTCATCCATGCATCCAGCAAGTGCTTGGAAACTGTGCTAATACTCTGAAATGAATGATTTACTAGAATGAAGTTTCTAGACAATTCATAACTCATGCAATATACTTAAAATTAATATATATATATATATATATATATATATATATATATATATATATATATATATATATATATGGGCCCTATACTATATAGTCTCATGTGAATAATACAGCTGTCCATAGACAACATGCATATAGCCAATTTCTAATCGGGGTGTATGTATGGATTATTCCTGAGGACGTGTATTGAAATATGAAGGATATAAAGCTAAATACATAATCCTCCATTTGCTATAGGTTTATTTTCATGATCAACAGATATCGTAAAGTGTATATTCTCAAGAGTATAAGTTAAATTACTTAATCGAGACACCTTCTGGTGCAGGGCACAATTAACACGTTCCACCCTTCATTTGCAACCAGTGTTATCCGAAGCGGCCCGTGGATTTCTGTGAACTTCGTTGCTCCATACAGTGGACCTATAATCCACCTTATCCGTGCTATCAACATTCGGGCTTTGTCAACTGAAATAAGATACAAGCGAGGGGTTTCTGCAGGAAACTAGAAACATTTCGGCCCTCTGACATTAGAGAGTCTGCGACAAGAGTAAGCGATTTAGGAAATGACTCGATACCATAGAGATGGATTTTCAGTTTAGGTTCTGAGTCCATATGTATTTTTTGTGGTAATTCATCATTCGTAGCCTAATGTTAAGATTACCAGCCGTTTACTACGATATCAATGCAACTGGATAGACGACCACTGCAGTACATTCCCCCGTATGGTTTGTATCACGACCCAAAGTAGGCTTACCAGCCCAATATAAATACTTACTGCGGGAATTCACGTCTAGCAGGAATCTCATTCTTTAATAATCGATTATTTTTTGCTTTTATCACTTGAGATTCTAGTAAAAAGAAATTTTGGGTTCCAGATCATGGACCCGGCCACTCAATGTCAGTCGAGGCCGACAGGTGTCGCTAGTGTTGGGGAAAAGCCTATCGATTACAGCCGTGTTAACATCTTTTAACGAGAAGTATAACAATGACTGAAATGCCCACGGCAGCTAAGGCATCACCAACCGAGACTTACTGTATTAAATATTTTAAATGTTATCAATTAAATATTTAAAAATTAAGATTGGCCTTTAATCTATGTTTGGCTTTCAACTGATGACCATAATGAACGTTAAACGGTAGACTGGTTATCCGCCCAATATTAGTATAAATAATGTACATAAATCAGTAGAATTACGTACGAATGAAATCTTTTTTATTTTTTTGGCATGAGCTGATGTATGACGTCATATTACGAGTCGCTTTCAAGGATGTTTGGCTCTGATATGCCATGCCCCTAGGGTCCATGCCGAGGTGGGCGGAGAACAAGTCTTTAAAATGTTTTTCGTCCTTTGTCGATCGTTACCTTATTTTATTCCCTGAGGGTTCAGAGTTGAGTTGAGAACCAGTCTAGCTAAAAAAAAAGTACAACAAAATGCAGAAGCGCGATTTGGAACACCGAACATTTGAACAAACGTATGACATTATACAATGTATTCTTTTGAAACCTGCATGTTGGATCACGCATACAAAATATATACATGTATTAGCTTTCTCGTCAAAGACTCTTAAATATAGTATATGTAGCAGAAAAACAGTATGATGTGTCAAATGTAGGACTCCGTATATACCACAATCAAATGAAATGTAAAAAAGCATTTATAATTGCCTCAGCCAGGAGGGCATGCGTTCATCCCATAGTGTGTTTGTGTTTGTATGTGTGTGTGTTCAAGTGTGTTGTTTCACAACATAGCTCCCACAATCATGAAAGGAATCTCATGAAATTTAAGGATATTCCAGAAATGGGCCGATGAAGAATCGATTAAATTCTAGTGTGGACCCGGCACATGCTCCAGATTCAGGGACGTCATCAAGGAATAGCCGCATATCTGCAGTCACTTATGTACGAATGAACCTGGGAGTATGGGCCGAATAAGTAAATGGCGGAGGCTTGCATTCATTAGAATGCAGATTTCTGGTTCTTAATTAGTACCGGTAGATAATGGAGTAAGTTAACGTTTGCCACTTTTTCAACTAACCGTGGGGTCGTCAAACTATAGTATGCTTTTCTGATGTTAAATTTCGTAATTTTATTGTATTTCTTTCTATCACCTCTCTAGAATATACTTAACAATACATTGATGATATCATTTGGTGATAATAGAAGCACAAGAGAGCACCACACAAAGTTATGTAATATATGAGACAAATTTTAATTAAACTGGAACAACGTAAGAATTTCAAATATACATCAAACTTGGTTGAATCAAACCATGTCTTTTTTTCGAGTCTGAAGACAAAATGCGTGCTCATAGGATGAACAACCAGAACGTTCGGGTGCAATCTGTAGAAACCCTTCAAGCTCACTGAAATAGGACTCAGCCTAGTGGCTAAGCCTAAATGGACCTCTGAATTGAGCCCATGGTCTTCGGTCCGATTCCCACTCAATATATAGTCCCTCTGTTGCAAAACGGAAAAGCCTGAATAAGACCTCATCAAAAAGTTCCACACAGCGATATATATATATATATATATATATATATATATGTATATATATAAATATATTTATATGCATGCCATTTTTTCCTGGTTATTCTTGTGTATATCTGACCTTAAATCCTCTTCATTCTCATTCGGTAGACAGCGCCTTCTGTAGGTCATAGATATATCCTAACCAACTCAAAAAATACCCACCCCGGGTCTCATAAATCTGTTAACAGTGCATGAGATGTGTAGAGCTTTGTACCGGTCTCATATGAAAACGTAGTCGCCTTTTGGAACCACGCATGCAGTTTTCGTTAGAATCGAGAAATAAAATTGATTAAACATAAGTAAACACGAGAATCTGAAGCGATTTTAACGAATCGGGAGAGGCAATCTGCATGAAAAAATGTACCTTTACGTTACTCTAGCGACATCTGATGGCAACTAGTGACACTAAATATTCGGGTTAGTTATTTCGACAAAGATCATCTTTGCTTTATATTACCTTTATATAAAGGTAAACTTGATTAAAACAACATCGTTAATAGTAAGGTAGGTTCCTGTCCGGGTTTCTGTCATGTGTCTTGTTTTACTTAACACAACCAGTAGCTAGTTGCTGGCTGACAGAGAACGAACACAGGAGAAAACCATAGCACGCAGTGTATATCATATATGCCCATAATCAAAATGGTCCATAAAAAGTCAATCCCTCTACCTTGTCCAATGACTCGTGGTCCTTTCATGTCCACCAATGACGTATCTAGAAACGTTTTAAATAGACAAACAAACATGAAAAGGAAAAAACATTACCGTTCACTAATTATAACTGTGGTATCAACCGCGGGAAACAGGAGCACAAATTCTTAGTCCATATCAAGGCCCCTGTTAGTCCAATCTATCTTCAAATCCTAGTAAAATACAGTTGAACCTCTCCTAGTGGACTCCTCCATAAAGTGGGCACTTCTAAATATAGTGGGGAGTTTTGACAGTCCCTTTTTTCCCCTCCATATTGTTTATGTTGCGGTCATGACCTCCATATATAGTGGGCACCTCTATAAAGTTTTCAGTTTGGCCAAGGTTCAATGGTGCCCATATTAAAGAGGGTTCACTGTACCTGTCAAAATCCAAGGGTGGTCCAGGATTTCAAAGCCACGTGCGCAGTAAGTAAATTGTCAGGTAATATGCCTGTTCCAGAAAATGTACACTCTAAATCAGAACATATACTAGTGCATGTGAAATTATCTGTCGAGTAGTCTGAAAACGATACCTTTATAACACGAGGCTTCCCCGTCAATCAGTATGCTGCGTCAGATAGGTCCACGGCCCACTAAGATGTGATGTGAAAATGAGAGCGTACAGTAAGGTAAAGAAAAAATCTTAACATGCCCGTTGTGTTTAAATATAGTTGTTGAACCATAAGGTAAAAGGTTATAATATATTCCAGGCTTTGATGTTCAATAAGAATGTGTTACTCCAGAAAGGGTATTAATATTGGTATCGTATTCAATTGAAACTAACTGCTGGGGATGTCATCGTTACTATTTTACTATTCCATTCTCTCAGGGTTATCCTGATTAAAACAAACCATGTTATTGAGATCCTTGTCATGTAGTGCTGGTCGCGGTTGCCATGGTTTTTTATCAGATAAAAGATAAAGTTTCAGGAAGAAATCTTTGTAAACTCACCTGTTGAATAACAAACTGATATTTTTTAAGTAGAATAGAAAACATTCATTCTACTGTATATCCGGTTCCACTAGCGAATGCCCCTGAGCTAGGAGGACTATTTTTAACTGGTACATTGAATGGTTTAAAATTTGTGGCAGAAGTTAGTACTTGTTTACAGCGTTGTGATTTTTGTCTCATTGACACTGAAACAACATATACAGTTGCTTTCTTTTTTAAATGCATGGATAAAAATGAGCCTCGAATGATGGACAAATGGAAATTTATCAAATAGAAAGAATGAACAAACAAAAAAAAAAAAACGAACGAACCAAAGAACGTACTAAAGAATGAATGAATAAATGAATGAGTGAATGAATGAATGAATGACCGGCTTCTGTGGCTTCAGGGTGGGCGCCCTGCAGGCTTAATGGGAAGGTCGTGCTCAAAGGCGGTGCTTCACCCACAAACGATTCCCCTTCTCGAGGACTCCTCGGTGATATGACCAAGCAATTGGAACGATACACTCCCAGGGCCCGCAGTTGCAGTAGTCACCGGGCCTGGTTGACACTAAGAAAAAAAAAGAGAGGAAGCGTGTGTTATACGGTCCCGTCAAGCAGTCCGAGACCGATATGGAATTTTGTAGGTGTGCACATACTGAGTTAATCGTGCATTAAAAATTGGAGGCGGTTACATACAACAAATATATATGAATGAATAATGAATGAATGAATGGATCGATGAATGAATTGATGAATGTTTGCATGAAAGAAAGAATGAATGAACTGGCGAAAGTTTAAATGGATGGATGAATGAACAGACGAATGAATAAATAAATGAAGGAATGGGCTAAAGGGTGAATAGATGACAGAATGGACATGAATGCATTTTTTTTTTCAATGCAGAGTCTAATTATGAATAGATAAGAAAATATATTATACCTGCATGGTGTACATACAGACATATATATAAGGTAAGCATAAAAGAGAAAAAAATATTTGTTTCTGTATAAAGGCTCTAATATTTGTGTTGAGACAAACCCTCTTCTATATTCTAAATAATCCTTCTGATGTTTATTTCTGCATTAGCTCTTTGACAGTTGTTTCTATAGTAACCTTCCGATATATGTTTCTATATAAATCTTTAGCATCTGTTTGTATGTATTGACCCTAAGATGTCGATTTCTTTATTAAACCTTTGATATTTGTTTCTGTATTAACCCTTTAATATATATTTTTCTTTTCAATCCACTGATATCTTTTTTCTATATAAACCCTTGAATTTTGTGTCTTTTTAAAAGTCTGATATATGTTTCTTTATAAATCTTCTGTTTTTCTGTTTTCATATAAACCCTCTCATGTTAATAGAAGCACACTGATACATAACTCTAAATGTGAACCCTCAGATATCCCATTCTTTATGAACCCTTATTTCGATATACATATATATATATATATATATATATATATATATATATATTGATTAATAAGATATTTAAGTTGAAAACTGTGAAAGAAGCATTAATTCTTACCGGATTTTTTATTGATATTTAAGTATTTCCATGTAATTTTTTCTGACTACTGTGTCACATCAGTCATTCATTTTAGTCACATTGCTGAAGCTCAATAAAAAACGCTGATTGCAGCGCCGCCTGGTGGGTAGTTTTTAAAGGAATCTGGAGGAAGGATGACATGTCTTTGGAATTCTTTATTCCAGCAAGGCTTTATGAAATGAACAGGAATCAATTCATATTCCAATCAACTTAACTTTTATATTTCAGAATTTCCGGGGTTCTAAATTAATGATTTTTTTTTGCATTCGTTAACACCTACCCACACCTGCACCCTATCACCCACGCCAACACCACACACACACACACACACACACACACACACACACACACATATATAATGTAATATATATATATATATATATATATATATATATATATATATATTAAATTCATTTTCATAACACATACTTATCTGAAACCTCAGATGTTTTAATATTCAGATGAATTTTTCATTTTTTATTGATTTTTTATTATGTATATTTAAGCAGCATTGACAACTCCCTTTAATTCCATTCATTTTTTAATGTTATACATAGTGTAAGCCATCGCATGCAAACACCCCTTCCATATGTCTTTCCCGTCGCATGCATGTGAATAATTGGCCAGATAATGTTTCTTGTGTGTTTTTCTCGACTTTTCCTGATTTCATGAATTACGTTTCCTTCGGAGTCTTTTTACACACAAAGCTCGTGTGATTAGCTCATTAAGTGACAATTATCACTGCCGTGAAAGTTGCAAAGTAGGCGTAGTGGCGGCATTGCCACAACACTCCACGGCTCGACATCTGTGATCGCCATGCGCATGTGTGAGGGCAGACGCGCGCGTTTCGCCAACTCGTGCCAGACGACATGGCACGTGCTCGCGTACCGTACTCACGCAAAACACGAGTTTGATAAAAACTTTCATCCCCTCCTCAAATTGTCTGAATACGGCGTGTAACCTTTCTTTTCCTGTGAAATTAGGCTAATTCTAATCAAAGTGGATGTGGGGGGATTAATATTATATGGGAGGGCGCCATGCACGTCACACACAGACGCCCGTCAGAAGGTTTGAGGGATGACAGACTTACATGCAACCGTGCTATTCGCCCACTAATAGTTATTTATTTGACTTCTTTTCCACAACCACAATTTATGAGTTTGCGGACTCGGCTACCATAACGTATGACAGTAAGTCCTATCTTGTTTTTACAGGGCCAGGCATAACATGGTCGCCCCTTGATTGACTTTTCAGCATCTGACTCGAGAGGCCACCGGCTCATCTATAGACCTGGGCTCTTGGCCATAGTGGAGTGATTTGGCTGCGCTATAATGCACTTAAGTAAATCAGTTTCGGCCTGCTTAGATTTGGGTAATGGACTTTTCATTTTTCCGAGCGCTCCTCTTTACTGCTCTCTAAATTCATTTGATGCCCGTTTTATAGCCGCACAGTAAAGATGACGTAGAGACGGGACCGACAGAAATGATTGCTTAGTATTAAGTGTAATTGCCCGAATGACGCAGGGCGACATCGGTCGAGGTTGTATACCTATAAACTACTTGTCTTGTACATGGGTCTCAGGCCTGCCAGCGACCTGCCATGTCAAGTCCACTGGGCTGTCCCTCCCCTTATGACATTAAGGCCTTTTCCTGAGGGTTAACATGGGTAAAGCGATTTGGTCATTTCCCGTGCCTCTCAAACATACCGTTAATTGAAACATATTTGTTTTTCTTTATCATTTACCTACTTTCATGTTTATCTTCATGCTTGTCCCCCCTTATTTAGGCATGGAAATAACATATATATCATCGTCACAATAAGAGAATATTATTGAAAATAATTCACGTATATATTTAAGAAAAGTTTGTGACGCTGCACAATCAAGAAAAGAAATTGAGCCCAACTGGAGCACGTATTAATATATTAATTGTAAGATTCATCAGCACACACATGAGAGAGAGAGAGAGAGAGAGAGAGAGAGAGAGAGAGAGAGAGGGAGAGACAGAGAGATTTGCTGACCGTGGGATTCTGTGCACTTTGCGGCCTCGGGGCAGGGGAGGGCGGACTCGGACATTCCGCACCCGCAAATATACGTGCCCTCGGAAAATAAGTACACAATAAAGGAAAGGTTTGTGGTCACCGACGACAGCCGCGGGGGAAAACCAAAACGTAAAGGATCAGCCCAAGGTCACATTAACGCAGCTGCCGAGAATTTGAACATGAGGGGGGAGGGTGTGTTGTGATCACGTGACCTAGAGGTATTCCCGCGCAAAGCACCTTGATCTCAAGTGTTACCCACAATGCACCTGCCGGCCAATGGCCCTCGTGTCACCCCTTTCCTTTGATAACGTGAGTCCAGCCATGTCGCTTGTGGCATCGCTGTTCTGAAAAGGTCAAAATGTTTATCCTGCAGCGTGCAATAACATTTAGCGTGTGTCTGTCAGTGTCATTGCCTAACCCTATGTCACTTTTCCGGTATGGACTTGTTAACTTTTTGCCCAAATTGCCCCCAGCAGATAGTCACACCTGTATTCCAAACAAATGTCTGCCCCTCTTGTCCCTGTGATGTTTATACCCACCTGTCCGAACCAGGTCTCCCAGCACTGAGATCAATTCCTGGATTTTCTTTGATTTTATACAAGGGATGCGAATTTAACCCTTTAGCACTGTACACATTTATACCTGGGACTGGGTACACTAGTAGAATCTAGGTAAGTATAGAAGTGCCACAGAAATTTCACAGAGAAAACTTTATTAAAGCAGTAAATCCATACACTTATTTAGCTTCTGTGGCTTAGATAATTGACGAAGCCATAATAAAGGTGTATTTCTCATCTTATTTTTTAATCTAAATATATATTTTGGGCTCATGTAACTGTCATATAGGAATGAAGGTCACGTCACTGCTTGTCATATGCACGTTTCAAGTTAATTATGCATTAACTTATCAGCAGTTCTTGCACTGATATACCATTTCATTCAATTCTTTGAATTCCAATCGTGGTCTATAGCATCCAGTAAAATTTTAAAAAAATTATAAAAATGAAGTATAGTATAAATGTTGTATATCATCATGTAGAAAATAATGTTTTATAAAAAATATTATGATAAAATGAGAGGGGCTTCGGATTCCATGAGTTTTCTTATCCCAAAATAAAAAAAATCAAATATATCCATACAATAGCAGTTTTGTCTATTGCCCCACATCTTGTATAAAATAATTTTGTGGACACATGTTGCATGACTTTAGCAATAAGTTTTTCTTACCCATACAATATTTCGCTCTCACACACCCGATGTCGTAAACTTCAAGAGGCCGCAAAGACGACTTGGTTACACATTTAAGTACACAATAGCAACACGTGTTTTCGTCTATAATAGCATTGTGCATCAGAGGCAAAGATCTACCGTAAATCAACCAGGGCGCTTGTATGCCGTAATCTTACACTACAACGTAGCACCACCAACTACCGGCACCCTGCAGCCTGACATCGCTTCTAAATTTCTTTAATGTGGCGTTTTGTCAATTACTTGACCAGCTCGAGAATGGTCGTGAAGTTTTTTCCATGCTTGCTCCCATGCTAACAATGGGTCTTTATTAGCCCGGGGTTGAGAGTCAAGCCGAAAGTTAATTGTTGGCGGAGCTCTCTCGCGTTCTTATTCACGACGCCTCAAACATTATCACTCCCTAAACATAACTTTTCACTCTCTCCTGAAGAAGGAAAAAAATACTTAGCCATCTTTTCCACAGTGAATGATTTTTTTCTTTCCCGTTTATTATCACAACGTTTCCATCATGAAAACTAAATATATAAATTACAATATATATTCTTTGAAAAGGTATAATAAATAAGGTATAAATGTTAAATAAGAGATTTGGATTTACGTTTTCATATATAATATGTGTATATGCATGCATACCTGTGTGTCTGTGTGAAAAAACTCAATCTCATATAATTCCTTTTATGCCATAATGAAAATAACGTATAAATAGCGCTCTCGGAATATGTCAAGAAAATTATGAAATGAAAAAGTTCGATGTAAATATACATGCAGTTCTTGCATATCGCATTCTCGAAATGTTGTTGACGCTCCCTAAACAATTGCTCGAAATTTAAAACCGAAAACTCAAAAAAGAAATTATTGTGAATATGCGAAAAAAATACGATTGACGTGATTGATTGTCTATACTTGTGCATGTAAGTTTCATGCATGCAAATATTTATAGACATATGCCTATATACCTATATATGTCTTAAATGGAGGGTTTAAATAATGTGAATATATATTCATGTATATACATGCATGCATGCGTGTGTGTCTTATACAATACCACATCATTTTATACAGCGTAAAATCCACTTATATATAGTGTTTCGTATGTTTTATTAGAAATTTTTTCCACATTTGGAAGGTAAATATTTCCGATATAATTTCTAATCAGTTAACATGTTTATATGTGCTTTGAAGCACATGCATGTATCTATACTCAATCTATATCTATACTGGAAACAATGACCGTTTCACATATTATTTAATCATATCTTTTTTTCTCCAATACGCTTCAGCATTGAGATTTGTTTATATATATATATATATATATATATATATATATATATATATATATATATATATATATATATATATGCATTTTCATCTACATGCTTATACTGCAATACCGTTATATTTATATAGTGCATCGCTGTAAAAAAAAAGAATTAAGAAAGAAAATTGGTTAATAAAATTATAATTAGGCAGACATAATCAGCCAACCATATTACCTATAATCTAGAGAGTGAAACATAACGTTTTAATAAAATGGCTCCGATAATACTTATCTACTATTTACTGGTCTTCTGATTATAATTAAATCTTCTGATTATAATTAATTTTAAGGGCGAACCCTTATAAATATTTCATGTATATGTATATATGCAAATATATATTTTATAATATATACAATATATTATATGTTTGCTTGATGAATCATATAAGTAATATATACGTGGATTATCTGGCTTCAATCACTTGCCTTTAACAATTTATCAGTATTTTATTTTAGTTTATTTATAGTAGTGTTTTTTCTTGTTTTGGCGTTCATTTCTTCCTTATATACGAGTACAATGCAAGATATAGCGCGTGTGAGAAGGGGGGGGGGTATGTGGATACATGAGTTCCCATTAAAAAAACTGACGTACGATCCCTCATGTGCAAAAAGTGCAATGGCCGGGGTACGTTTGGAATAACCTGGGTAAATAGGCTATTGCATGATAATTCGATTAGGGCCCTGCCTTTGATCAATGAATTTGGTATTTTTTTCTAACTTCCTTGATAAGATGTGTTGTATCTTTGCACGTAGAAGTCAGGTTTAGATACAAGCACGCAGGCTCGCGGCCAGGAGGGGGCGTCCTCGAACAGGGACTAATGCGTGCATGTCGAAATGTGATTACCAGCTAGCCTGGTTTTTGAAAACTGCGGCAGGTGTATTTTTCTTTTCTTCGGATAAGTGACCAGGGACTGACGTTGCAGTCAACAGCCCTGGAAGACGGCTGCACAATCTGGATCAGCTCAGAATGCCACTAACTGGAGCAGCAGAGGTTGTGCAGCATCTGACACAGCAGCAGCCACAAACAACCTCCCTTCTGATGTCCTGGTCCCCCCTGTCATGCGGCTATTTATCGAGATGTTACTTTATGGGCCTGGTCTCTTGGGCATCTTAAAAGGGATTAAATGAAAATTTTATTTTACCTGTGGAAGTGGTGTTTTAACCTTTTCCAAATTGCCCCATGATGCCTTGCGTTGCCATGCTGGGCTGCGGCAGGAAGATAAGCCGCTCATTGGAGGGTGGGTTGGTAAAACGATCCCCCGGCGACTCGTAAAGTCTTCCCAAACAATCAATGCGGTTTTGACTGTGGGTCTTTGCTCGGCCACAACACCAGAAGTCTGTGACTGTTATATATGGCTGGTTGGCTTCCAGCAGCTTAGCATGTGTGTACGGTGCCACAGCGTTCTACTTTCATCGCCCTTTCCTCAATTAAAATATCTTCTAAATTTATATAGTGGTCGATTGGGTCATCTTCTGACCTGTGTGTCAGCGGACCCATTTTCCGGCATCCAGTTTATGTAATTTTGATGATTTTCTCCGTGAATCCCCTTAACAGCCTAGTCACGTTTATAAGACAACACTTAATGCCGGCGTAATTGACCTTCCTCTTCGGTCAAGGTCATGTATACGTTATATGGTTCTGTGAATGGAAGAAATTCCGCTTTTATATAGGACCACGTTCAGTTACCCTTGGGTGCCATGATTATCAATGACTGGGAGCTAAACGTTTACCCGGCCCTTGCCTTAATATCTAGTTCAAGGGACTTCGCCATTAACAGGGTATGCTATCTCGCTTTATAATGCAATTAAACGGACTTAGTGCAGTGAGTGAATCCTTCGAGAACCGTAAGCCGGTATATGACCAATAAGAAAATATTGTTTATTTTATGCGGGCCTACTTTGGACTTGATACCATTTATTGCTAAACGCTAATATGTCGAGCTAACACCTATATAATAGACCGTTTCGCATGTGTATTTAGTGCTATTTATCAACTGAACCCACCATGTGTATATATTTTATGTGATTGATTTAAGTTTGGTTTTAAAATTTTATCTTCAGTTAAGTATGAAATTTGATAACTTTTTATTAATGTCATAATCATTTTTATGATTAAGAGTATACAAATTAATACAAGTTATTGGACATTACCAGCAGATTATTATTTTTTTTAACAATTCAGTAATCAACTAGAAAATTCCAAAAATTTTAAATACTTTGTTTTTATTTTTATTTTTTAAAACAGAATATTATCTGGAATGAGATTCTGGTTTCAAAGAAAGAATGAGCATTCCGTGATATGATCGAAAATTAAGAAAAAAGATTAAGTGTGAATAATTATATAAATTATATTTATATCATTTTTGAAATAATTATGAATGAGTGCCTCGGTTTCAAGGTTAAAGTCCTATAAACTCGAATCTACATAAGGTTCCATCACTAACTTCAATTTTTCATAGTTTTCCCCGTGACCCGCTAATGTGTCAGCCTAGTGAGTTGTGTAACCGTCAGATGATCAACGCTTTACGAATGTTCCTTACATTCAGCGCGTATAAATCAAATCGAGCGGGTCAGATCATTTGTTTTCCAAATATTAATAATAGCTGGCCAAACATGAAATCTAAACGTGCTTACTCTAGTAACTAGTGGTGTAATGTCCGTTTTACGAGCATGTCACCAAACCGTGACCGTGGAACATAAACAAGCCGCCTATTGTCAGATAATTTGTTGTCAAAATCTCATTCACAATGTTAAAATCAACAAGCATTTAATTGGTACAACCATTAAGTTAGCCATAATGACCAGAAGCCGGTAGTTGTCTCGGTTTCACTGCTGGTTGGGGTGACCCTCGTAGACCGGCTGTGTTTGTTCAGTGGTCTCCGTAATCGGTCTCCAAAGAACAACTCTGTTGGCCGACACAAACACCTATATTTCCCCATGAACCCCGCAAGACCGATGAGGCGTCATATTTTATCATATAACAGCTGGGTGATCATTTTTCATCTGTTCCGCTCGGCTCTGACAGTGTTTGCCTAACTCAAGCGCTTCTGCAAACCAAGAAAGTGCTTGTTCTAGCTGGCGGACCGAGGAACAGCTGTATGGAGGAATATTACTGGCAAACATGCGCGGAAACCGTGTGGCAACCACGGAACGCATCCTGCAGGGGATAGAGTATCCAAACCAGTTTCCCGGACATCTGTATTATCCATTCCATTGATGAAACCTAATTCTTGGACAATTCTACAAGCTATCATTACTGTTATCGTCCAAACACACATCCGACTATACATATAAAGAGAGCTAGCACAAATGCAAGAGTTATAAATATCATACTGTAAACGTATGCTACTTTTGATGATTAAACGTTTTCATTTGTCGAATTATACGTATTTTATTATTTCTGTAAATTTAAATATTCAAAATATTAATTGGGATAAAAAACCTGCACCTCCTATACGGCAAAGTGAAATGATAATTTATGAAAAAGTTAAATATACAAAATCAAATTTGTCAATTAAACCCAAACTTTACTGCAGGCTAAACATTTAATTATTAAATATGATAAAACAATTTCAAATACACAGATTCCAGTAATTAAAGAATCAGTTTTAATTGTCAAATGTTTTTTTTTACCATTCTCAGATACATGTACTTAGAGCTATTTCTAAAGGGAGATCATTTTTCTTTTCAATATATGATATGATAATATATATATATATATATATATATATATATATATATATATATATATATATATATTACATATGATATAGAATTCTTAATTACCCCATAAGAATATATATTTTGGCGAATTATATACCAAACAGGGTCTTTAAATGTATATAATTCTATGCTGCCGCAGGGAATGACGCAGAATTTGTTTGCTATTCATAAATACGTAACTCTACCATAATTGTGGAGAGCGTATCCAGCAACGAGAGAATGGAGATTACCTATACCCTGGTCACGTGGGCCAGTTCTCGTTCAAGGTCACTTTTTTATACATGCTCTTTTACGTCAGGTTGTAGGTTTTTATTGAAGAAGCAAACCCTTTTTTCATCAGCAAATGTGATTATCAATAAATTTTACTTTGAAGTTATAAATACATTGTCTGCATGTCTGTTTGTTCATCCATCCCTGGCAAATATCTCTACAAATTTGCATGGATGTGAACCAAGTGTTCTTTTAGTTTTAAAGTGATATATGAAATATATATATATATATATATATATGTGTGTGTGTGTGTGTGTGTAGAAATGATCTGCGGGAATGCATATATATATTTAGGCTTTTGAGTTTGTTTGAAAATGGTTGGATGATTATTGGAGGTGGAATCCTCCTCAGACGGTCAGAAATTTTGGAAAAAATAAAACATATATGCATTTCCAATGAAGTATTTTTACCAATTTCCTTCTTAAATCACATGATGTACCACTAAAATACCAAAGACTGAATTTACAGAATCATGTTTGCCAAATTGATAAAATTTATATATTTAATAACTAATGTGAATTGCACTATAATGAATTCCTTTACTATTTTACATAAAAATGATCTATATTACTAAACACTCAACTGAAAAATAAGGTGCAAGTTGTTTTCACGTGAGGCATGTCGACACAGGAGAAATATATTGGACTTTCCATGCAAATTGATGAATTTTGAAAGTGCCCCCCCCCCCGTTCCAAAACCTAATATATTCATCATACAGCAGAGAGAGAGAGAGAGCGCCACCTACAATCATAACTTCGTTACTGAAATTGAAGTGTATACGACTCTGGGGATGCAGTATAAGGACTAATCGCAAAAAATACATTTTAAATGTATATCGCCATGCAACCTTTTTTGTCGTCACTCTGAAGATTATTGCTCAATCTGAATATTGGACAACAAGCAGGAGAAAAATTAGGACCTTTGGGTAAACAGTTCTCCGCTGCAAGGTCTTATTCCCTAAGACATCGAAAGATTTACTAATCTAAGCCCATATCTGTCAGAAGTTATGACCTGTCTGTATGTAGGCGATCAACTAAACCCAAAAAACGAATGCGACACTGGAGGAATTTGGCTCCCAAGGGTTGTCGCCAGGGGTCACGTGACCCTTCGAGTAGATGCTCTAGTAAATAAGTGGATTTCTCCCGTTTTTTTCGTCTTCGGATACGCCTTGCCAAATTTCTGTCCTCCCAAGCAGGTCTTGCTAATGAACCAGAGATACTGCGAACAAGCATTCATGTTTTATCTGGGAAATATCTATAGAGGCTAATATTCGTGTGGCATTGTGCAATTATTGGCATTACTTTGGGGATTTTCTTTGGCATTTTATGTCATTGCGTATTCTTCGAGCCTTATTGACCGAATGCGTGTTGGGCGAAAACTTCACTTCGACTCTCCAAGATTTAAAAAAAAAAACTGTAGTTTTAAAATTTGGAGGGGGGCATGCTGCACATGCAGTGGTTAACTATAAGAACTATATTCGAACCCTTCCAAAACCTTAAAGGCAATAATAGTGAATATTCCGGATAGAATCTCATAAAATTTGCTCTAATAACTTGACGACAACTTGGATGCTTCAGAGCTCCTTGCTATATATCAAAAGTCACAAATAAAGATTTGATAATACCACTCTTATCATACGCATGGCTGCATGCACATAATCATGTACATGGCCTGGGCAGTCAAGCGTTAAATACTCGGCTCTCTCCGATGGCGACCAGGGTTCGATTCCCGGCTTGAGTAGTTTGTAGTGGCCCATACAAGGCCTCTGGTTTTTTCGGGGTCCTCTTGTTTCCTCTACCTCTATAGACTCTCTTTATTTACCGAACGTCACCACCTGAGCCTTGTTGAGTTATAATAACCATTTATACATTCCATAAAAAAGTTTAAAATTATCAACCCTCATGCTATACAGACAATGCCACCGAGGGGCCATCATCAAATCCTTATCATATTGAGAAGAAAAAACTTGCAAAACTATATAAACCATCCTATATATAGTATAAAGAAATCATTTCCATGCATTTTTTTTCAAATGAGGAAAATACTAAGATGAATATAGATTGTGGCCGATAATTATTTACCAAACCAGACCCATCAAAGAAGCAAACTATTCAATTATAATAGTTTGTCTTCTCCATAGAGAATTCACTGAAATATAGAATTAAAAAGATTTTATCATATGATAAAAATTACTTTGATCTCCCTGATTCACCTGATGCCGGAAACTAAATATTGAAAAGACGATAAAAACTGATTTACCCTTAACATTACAAAGCTTCTGTGTCAAATGTTACTGACTCGTTGGGATCTGTATCTTTGAGAAGTATTTGGTTTCAAGGATGTTTATATGAATGAAAAGGACTCAGCATAATAAAGGACCGATTCTCTTTGTCCGTTATAAGTAAGATTATATCAAAAGAAGCGTAGGCACAATTCAACAAAACGGTAATCCATTACTGGAAACGAAACGAGGATAGGGTATTCAGTATGACAGCCTGTACAGATATAAGAAAAAGTCATACAATTAAAGAAATGTGTTTCTTTGTATGCATAAAAATGTAGGTCAAGATGTCCACAACCCGATCTTCGTAAATGTAATTCATTGAAAAAGTAATCAGATCAGACCAAATATTTTGTCCTGTTGTTAACTTCCTTGCATAAAAATAGGCCCGCATGCCTTTTCATTAAAAAACCCAACACAATGGTGGCCTGTCACGTGACACAAGCATTCAGTATAAATGATATATATATAATATATGAAAACGTCATCTTTCTTTGATGAGACATTGTTTAAAGTGATTCATGCAATTGGCTTAAATTTTAAGGTGTCCGCGGTGCAAACCCACCATTTGGGTGCAATATGGTAAAACCCGCTGTAAATTGTGAACATTTATCTGAAACTCAGGTACTCGCTCTGATATATATGAACTTTGCATATATAGATACAGATCCAGGATTATAGATAAGGAGGGCTCCACCCTCCTTCTCCCTCAGCCTCTTTCTTCCTGTCTAGTTCTGTATCTTCCTGCATATTACTCTTTCTGTCTTTGTCTGTATGTCAGATTATCCAGCTGTATATATCTGTCTGTCTGTCTGTCTGTCTCTTCTTATCTCTCTCCTTCCTGTCTCTCTCTCGGTCTTTCTTTCTTTCTTTCTCTCTTTCTCTCTCTCTCTCTCTCTCTCTCTCTCTCTCTCTCTCTCTTTCTCTCTGTCTGTCTGTCTTTCTCTCTCTCTCTCTCTCTCTCTCTCTCTCTCTCTCTCTCTCTCTCTCTCTCTCTCTCTCTACATATTTTTTTTCAACAGCGAGAACAAAACTACTGAGCCTAGTTTATAAATTTGCAGTTGCTCCATATCGAGGAAGGATTTAAAATCCCGATAAAAGTCCGAGTCGACAATAAGAGAGACCATGTAGGAATATATAGAGCAAGGAAACAAGCTTTAATTAACCTGGTATATCCGTAATGATTGGGGCCAATAAATACAAATGTATACATATAACTTTTACGTTTACCATTCGTTCAAAGCATAAAGGTTTGGGTGGTAAATCTGTTATTACATGTGTTTGTAATTTTCGACCTTCGGATTGTCCAAAGGAACATCAAGCAATGTGCAGATTAGCTTTATTCATACGGCTGGGTTTTATTTGAATGGTTTACGGTATCTGCAGAATTTTAACGAGCATTTACCCCCTATCACATGGGAGACAGGGCTCTGTCATTGCCACCCTGGTATTCATTTCTAAGTTTCATGTCTCCTCGTGATGAAAAAAAGAACTACTTAATGTCGCCAGGCACAACGGCCGACATTAAATGTCTGACTGAAAAGATCGCGAGCGTCCGCCCTCCGTTCGGAATGAGATCTTAGATGGCTGACCCTATGAACCTCCAATCCATTGTAGCAAACCCAATTAATAAACTTATATGTATGTACACATATCGGTTTATTACTCTCATTCATGAATATATATAAACTTTTGTTATATATTTTATATATATATATATATATATATATATATATATATATATATATATATCCCCTAGTTTGAGGATGGACATATGGCAATAAGTGAATGTGACTAATACATTAGATGTTCATGCTCTAACTTTAACTTACAAAGATGCCCATAAATGCACCTCAATATGATGCCCCCATAAAGAAGCACACATACATAATTACAATACGTATATATATATATATATATATATATATATATATATATATATATATATCGTAGGTACATTACAAATTACCGAATGATATTTGTCGAGCTGGCCCCGTGATTATGCATCATGTTTTCGACCCATGCAGATCTTTGCAGACACAGCCCCATGCTTAACTTGCAATATTTACTGCTTGAACTGATGATTAATATCGGTGTTAATTAAATCAGTTTTTAATTCCTCCAAAATAGATTCCCTAGTGTGCTTCTGGCCCTTCAAACGAACAAATTTACATTATCCGGCAGATTTTCATGATATATAGGAGGGCCCCTTCATAAATAATTTAGAGAACACTGAAAGTTCCTGTTATTGTGTCCGCTAATGAACGGTCTCCGCTATACGGGGCCCCTACATACAACATGCAAAGATGTTGCCGGCTAAATGTCACTTGATAATGGTAAGTGGCACCAGGAAAGGGTCCAGCGCAGCCAACGGGAGTGGGGGTAATAAGATGGGTAATTATAAGAAGTTTTATTTTTGTTTTGTCCATTAATATAACAATGAATGTCCAAACATTATATATAATATATATGTCCGAATTAAAAAATATATACCAAGGCCTGTCTTAGTGCGATTGCTGATATTTGTCCCGTCAAAGGCCAGGAAACTTTTCCACGTACATGCGCACTGAACGTAATTTTAGTCTGCTCCCCGCGTCTTATGATCCAAGTTTCCAGGTTTAGTTGAATGAAACAAGAATCATGTATGAGACCCTGACAGGAACTTTTTTTTGTTTATCATTTGTGATTTAACATATACGACCTTCCCATGATGGAATAACGGACCCGATTACTTAGTGTTCGATTTGGTCAACAGAGGCCGCTAGTGTGATGGGAAAGGTCTATCGCTACACAGTGCGCAGGACTGGACTCGCAAGAGTACGGCTCTGCTGGTTAGGGCTTGTGGGCATTGATATCTTAGCCCCATAATCCTACCGGGGCTTCTAAATGCACCAGCTGTATAGGTATAAAGGTAGAGGGAAAAGGCTAATGTAGTCAGTTCAAACATGTTGGGAAAGAATTTTACTCAAGTAACAAATTACATAAACATACGTTTTGTGCAAAAGATTTTATTTAAAGTAATAAATTGTAAGCATTCACATGAAAAATGTTAACAGGACCTGTTTCCATTGAGGGGCCAAATCACCTATCTGACCTTTATAAACTAAAGGTAATCCCTTGGAGCTCTTATAAAAATAGGCCAGAAAACGTGGATATCACCGCAAACAGGCTGTTTGTTTTGTTTATTTTAACGTGTTTTTATATGTGGGACCCGCCAAAAAAATCAAAACAAATTTCAACACTTGCTTCTGGGGAAGCAAGTCAGATAAGCCAGAGCTTTGCAAATGTCATTTTGCAATAAGTGACCTATCTATCTCCACACAAATATATATATGCAACCTACCACCTTAATTTACAGGGTTTTCCCGTTTGTCAACCTTACCCTGTTTACAAACATGTTGTTAATGAACAAGCTCAAACATCCTTCACGAAGGTGTTAAACGAACTTTCCACAATCGATTTTTAACCTTAGATCATTAATACACAGAAGAAGCCAGAAATCACATAAATTCTTTTTCAAAAGGTAGGTGAATGGGCACCTTTAAAATGTAACACATTTTTGACAGTTGAGACAAATAGTCCCGGCAATCTCCACAATTCAAAATTGGAAAAGTTCGTTTTGAGTAGAAATGATCTCTGGCGTTATTATATATAAAACATTCATTGTAGTCTTGTCTAAGGCAGCATGATTATACGATGTTAATCATGACTTTGAGAAGTGACAATTGAATCATGGTTATGATACAAGTTTGAAGTCACCAAGGTTACATGCGCATCTTAAACCGTGGTGGTGACACCAATCGGCATGTTTCATTATCTAGATGATATTCACTTGACATTGCTTCATTTGCATTAATTTAGTATCAGCAATTATGAACTAAATTTTCATACTTTGTTGATGCGAGCATAAGGAGGCTATGGATCACGTGATAACAGACATAAGCCATGCAGTAAATGATTTGCTGTTGGTCTAGGATGACAAATCACGTAGACAGACTATGTGCTGGATCCGAAATAATCAGAGGAATAAACTCTAAAGCTATTCTGATGATTTTTTCATTGTTACATTCGAACATGAGTTGCAGTAGCGGAGAGTGATTGATAGAGTGACTGAGTGAGTCATATAGAGGAAATACACTCATGTACAGTAAACGATATCGTTGGCAGATTTTGTAACCGGGCCCAGTATTATAAGTATTCAGATACATTGAACACCGTGTATTTCTTGATCACGATTATCAAATATTGTATATGATCATCTCTTGTACCTGTTACAGGGTTTTGAGAATAAACTATGTCTATGTCTATAGGTTTATGCCGGTGACACATCACCTTAAATTAGTTTGCTGTCAAGAATGCTGATTTTTTTCTTACTGTCTTTTATTGATAAATTTGGTATGCTGGGGCTGCTATAGAGCAGTTTGCGTTGAGATTATGTGTCCTATGCTTGGGTAATGTATGGTAGCATTATCAGTACTCTCTTAGCGCCCAGGACTCAGCCTTCAGCCTGGCCAGGAGTCCGTCTCGGCGGTCATGCAGAGCCATGTTTGTCACAAGATGTGATTTAAATTCATTCTCTGAGGGGATGGTGCGAGGACCACTGCGGTATCCCCTGCTTTTTGCACCTAGCCACTACGTGCGAGACTTTATGTCCGGGCCACACCCCACGCCCCATAAAACAGCGCTATCGTCGCTCTGAATACGCGGGCGCTAAAAGTGGTCCTGGGTGTTTTGTGGAGTTAAGCAGGGGGCTAGTGCCGGGGCCATGTGCCTTTATTTTAAGTGTCAATAATCGGCCGCATTGAAACCGACACTGGTTAGGAGCCATGAGATTTAGGAGTTTGCAGGGCGCTCTTTGCCATCTTGAGGTGGCGATGTGAGGTACTCCGGCATCTCTGATGGAGCAGCGTTTGTGACCCGCTTCCACATGGAGGACTTTTGTCACTCTCCGCCGTAGATCGCCGACACATCTTATAGTTAGCTAAAAGGAGCCAGGCACCTCTGAAGGGCCCATTATGGTGGCAAAGGACACCTGTGGTCTCTTGTAGCCATTTATTTAAGCGTTGACCTATAGACTACGCTTCGCATGCAGTCCCTGTATCTGAATTCTATTGCTAACGATTTATCCGCTTATAGATCGACTGCCCCGCTTTGCGTGACCTATTTCCAACACCAGGAGGGATTTTTAGGAACCACGACTCGTCACTTTCTATTTCACTTAAACTGACATTAACGTGTCCGTGGTTTTATCAGCGGGCATTTAATAACGAATTCTCCCGAGCCCTGACAACACTAATCCAATATGACGATTATGGTCGTACCTATGAAATATTCCAACTATCATAACAGTATGACTTTCAGCCGTAAATATACCAAGCAGGAAACCCATTCACAAAAATTCACAGGTTCAATTTATCAGGTATGCGGCAAAGGTGATACTATACGTGATTCCTCTTCCTGTTGCCATGGCAATAAAACATGTTTCTGTCCAGTGGTAGTAAAATCTGCCTTGAATTTATTTGTCAATCTACACTTGAAAGCATTCTGACGTGATTCTACAGCTTTTACGGCGGTTTAATGTGATTCTCCGCAAAAAAATAATCCAAACATGCAGAGTTTCTTAGGTTGAAAACACGCGGGGGCGCTTGTATTTATACGCCGACGATAATTTGTAAATTGATAACATGAGTCACCAATTTTTTTGTCGTCGTGTCGTTCACATGAATGACGGCAATAAATTTACTCGCGGAACTTTAGACTGGTTTCAGCTTCTTCTTTTCCTTGTCACTAATGAGAAGGTTCTTCGTCAACAGAGCTTTATACCTGATCTCATCGTTGGTTTTAATTCTAAAACTTTGTTAATGTTAAATTGATCAGACTTGTACCTTCCGCCATTTTCAATTTCTTAGCTCAATTAATCTTATCAGGAGAACAGTGCCATGCATTTCTGCCTGACAGTTGCATCCTTCGGTAGACTTGCTCTATCCCCTAACAAGTTAATGTCAAATCTAATTTGATATACCTTATATCAATTCGTTAATTCTCTGAAACTTAAGTACAGGCAGTGAATGTGCTGCTAGTGTAAAAATGTGTGAAAAGGTGGGGTAACTAACCCAACTGCGTTAGCCGGCAAATTATCGAAAACAAAAGTGGATTGGACATAATTTTCATTGTTTCCTAGTTAAAAAATTAAAAGCGTTCAAGAAAAAATTGGATTTTTTTTTTTAATTTTCAGTTCCAACGAAATTAGGTCTCATATACAAAGTATATGTTCTTATGTACAAATTGCATTAATCGTGCTCCCTGGACGTTTTATCACGAAATGTCTCCCTGGATTTAGGATGTTCACTTTCAGGACAAATCGTTCTCTAGAAATTCGGCATATATATGGCCATTTGTTGAGTTGTTGGATAACGATCACTATCTGGTACACATTAGTTCATTAGAAATTTCCGAAACTGATAAAATATTTTAAATTACGACAATAATAAATTTTAACTATAAACCATACGCACTAGCTCCATAACGTAATGACCATGCTTATGCACTCGGTACACTTTTGAATAAATCACTTGGTGATGCAGATTAAAGATTTGACTGTTGAAGGAATAGTGTTCAGTGGTATATTGAAAAGACGTTAGGCAAATGTTTCACAGTAAATCCAGGTTCTACGTTTCATATTACAGCGTATATGATTCCATATTACCAACAGTGCTCGTATTGTATTGTATTTGAGTGAATCTCTGTTTCACTAGACCAGGTATGAGAAGTACTGTTATTAAGGTACACAGCGGCATAGTTTCGTATAGATCAATGTAGTGCAGTGATCGTGAACGATTGCAGGGTCCTTATTTATCCAACTGAAAGAAAGTTTTTTTAATGTAAGCTTGCCTCTTCATGGAAAACCCTTTTACCTCTCACAGGTTTAAAACGTACACGTCTCCTATGCTAGTTTGCATGTTTGAAACTTCGGATCGGCTTATCGCTCCAAGGATATTATTTGTGTTAATACAAAGATATTCAGTTTTTATTTCATCTTGGTATTGAAATTCATTTCCGTGGAGACATTTCAGGTAAAAGGCTCAGCCACCTACTTTCAATACTACAGTTAAAACTGTTGATTAAGGTCGTTTAAAAAACATAGACATTAAATTCTATTCAATGTTCTATTATAAAATGCAGAAGCTGCTTTGTTTTTAGCCACAACTCAATACTCAAATGATATTTTGGGGCTATATATCCTTTGCATAGCGGGAGGTTTACTTCCATTTGGAGCTAAATAAACAGTTCGATTTAATCGGGCATGGCCAATAAATACAGACGAGTACAGTTTCATGTTTTAAGGTCAAGGCCATCCAGATATTCTGTGAGCGTTGGCGAGGTCTGTAAAGGGATTGTTCAAAATGAGATTTATACCCCGGATTGGCGGGCTGTGTGCTGAATTCACTTCTAGTTTCCAAACATGTCAGAACAGACTGGTCCGCTGATCATCTTTGATGCATCATTTATTTTATTCCGATTCCGCCAAGTAGCCAACCTCCCGTTCTTCCCGGGCCTCGGTGGGCCTGGCTCACAACAGGAGCGGAAGACCGCGTAACCGACCTGCCCAGGTCGTGTACGGGCCCGAAAATATAATCTCTTTTGCGCCCTTATATCGAAACCTTTTACTATTTGCAAAGTGAATGTCACTTTTGATGTGCACTGACACTGTAATATATGATATGATACATTGCCTGTACGAAAACCACCCCAAACGACATAAAGGCGGTAAGATATCGTCTGTATACTCACGTCTATTATCTGTGTTGCTTTCTTTTCTCTTTCGTTGTAACTCGTAGCATTTTTATCTGGTCCATTTCTTTTCTTTCCTTCCTGGCAGTTTCTCTCTCTCTCTACTTATGTATCTTCATAACAGTCTGTTTCTGTCTGATTAGTGAGTTACATCGTTTTATCTCATCTCGTCTCTGCATGTATATTGGGTTTCTCTTTTCGATTCTCTCTCTCCCTCTTCCCTGTTTCAGTCCCTGAGCCTGTCGGGGTTTTCGTTTACTCTGTATGTTGCCTTTCTTTTTCTCTTTCTGTCTCTTTTTTCTACATATGACACCGTTATGATTATTTGTTTCAAAATACAAATTTCTTAATACTTTGGCAATTCCTGATTATTCCATTTGCACTTATAGTTATGTATTGACGATACCACTGTGTAATAGTTAACATCGCGCTTGTTGATAAAAAAAAAACGCTTTTATTCAGCATATAAACGTAGTCTATTCTTTATACAATATAATAACAGACTCTTAACTGCAGGATCGTCGTATCTGTATGTTCTGAGAAGTTTTCCCGCGTCGGATTATTTTTTTGGTTATGTTTGTTCTTTCTGTTATACGTTTACTGAACCAACAATTTATCTTCATAATACTCATACTGAAAACTGTAATGTGTATACTAAAAAGCTGATGATTGGAGAGTCCCAAGTGATCACAACTGCTGCAGTATACGTATCTTCAAGACCATGTAAATACGAGTCCCTTTGTCAAATTACGGCATTCTGTAGGCAAAAGGAGCGTTAGGCGATTCTGTAGACAAATAGGAGCATTTGTGTATTCTAAAAAAAAAAAAAAATGAATGCTTCGGCATTCGGTAGACAAAATGAGTGCTTCAGCATTCTGTGGACAAAAAGAGTGCATCGGCATTCTGTAGACAAAAAGAGGACTTTGGCATTCTGTAGACAAAAAGAGGGCTTCGGCATTCTGTAGGCAAAAAGAGTGCATCGGCATCCTTTAGACCAAACTAGGGTTTTTGCATTATGTAGACAAAAAGAGGGCTTCGGCATTCTGTAGAAAAAAAGAGGGCTTCGGCATTTCTGTAGACAAAAGAGTGCCTCGGCATACTGTAGAAAAAAAGAGGGATTCGGCATTCTGTAGAGAAAAAGAGTGCCTCGGCATTCTGTAGAAAAAAAGAGGGCTTCGGCATTCTGTAGACAAAAAGAGTGCATAGGCATTTGTAGACAAAAGAGGGCTTTGGCATTCTGTAGGGAAAATAGAGTGTTTCGGCATTCTATAGACAAAAAGATTGTCTAGGCATTGTGTAGACTCAAAAGTGCTTCGGCATTCTGTAGATAAAAAGAGGGCTTCGGCATTCTGTAGAAAAAAGCAGGCTTCGGCATTTGTAGACAAAAAGAGAACTTTGGCATTTTTGTAGGAAAAAAGAGTGTTTCGGCATTCTATAGACAAAAAGAATGTCTAGGCATTCTGTAGACAAAAAGAGTGCTTCGGCGTTCTGTAGATATAAAGAGGGCTTCGGCATTCTGTAAACAAAAAGAGTGCATCTGCATGCTTTAGACAAAAAGAGGGTTTTTGCATTATGTAGAGAAGAGAGTGCATCGGCATGCTTTAGACAAAAAGAGGGTTTTGGCATTCTGTAGAAAAAAGAGTGCTTCGGCATTCTGTAGACAAAAAGAGGGTTTTTGGTATTCTGTAGAAAAAAAGAGTGCATCGGCATTTTGAAAACAAAAAGAGTGATCCGGTATTATGTAGACAAAAAGAGGGTTTTGGCATTCTGTAGAGAAAAGGTGCTTCGGCATGCTTCAGACAAAAAGAGGGATTTGGTATTCTGAAGCGAAAAGAGTGTTTCAGCATTCTGTAGAGAAGAGAGTGCATCGGCATTCTGTAAACAAAAAGAGTGCATCAGCATTCTGTAGACAAAAAGAGTGTTTTGGTATTCTGTAAAGAAAAGAGCTTCGGCATTCTGTAGACAAGAAGTGCTTCGGCATTCTGTAGATAAGAAGAGGGCTTCGGCATTCTGTAGACAAAAAGAGTGCATCGGCATGCTTTACACAAAAAGAGGGTTTTTACATTCTGTAGACAAAAAGAGGACTTTTGCATACTGTAGAGAAAGGAGGGCTTCGGCATTCTGTCGACAAAAAGAGGGCTTCGGCATTTTGTAGACAAAAGTGTGCTTCAGCATTCTGTGGACAAAAAGAGTGCATCGGCATTCTGTAGACAAAAAGAGGACTTTGGCATTCTGTAGACAAAAAGAGTGCTTCGGCATTCTGTAGATAAGAAGAGGGCTTCGGCATTCTGTAGACAAAAAGCAGGCTTCGGCGTTTGTAGACAAAAAGGGGGTTTGGCATTCTGTAGAGAAAAGAGGGCTTCCGCATGGTTTAGACAAAAAGAGGGTTTGCATTCTATAGAGAAAATAGTGCTTCGCCATTCCGTAGACAAAAAGAGGGCTTCGGCATTTTGTAGACAAAAAGAGTGCATCGGCATGCTTTACATAAAAAGAGGGTTTTTACATTCTGTAGACAAAAAGAGGGTTTTTGCATACTGTAGAGAAAGGAGGGCTTCGGCATTCTGTCGACAAAAAGAGGGCTTCGGCATTTTGTAGACAAAAGTGTGCTTCAGCATTCTGTGGACAAAAAGAGTGCGTCGGCATTCTGTAGACAAAAAGAGGGTTTTGGCACTCTGTAGAGAAAAGAGGGCTTCGGCATGCTCTCGACAAAAAGAGGGTTTGGGCATTCTGTAGCGAAAAGAGTGCTTCGGCATTCTGTAGACAAAAACGGGTTCTTAGGTGTCTCCTGTTGTTGTTCTATGTTAAATACTTTAAATAGATATTCAACTGATATATTCCGTTTGACCTTTGCCTGTATTCTGGTTCCTTTTCACAAAATATAGCATGTAGTTTCACAATACATTGCATGTAGTTTATAAAGTATAAAGTTTATTTATTTTACATTGACTTTACAACCAGTCATAAGAATTAATACGAGGCACTCTCCGTGGCTTGGAGGTTGGCGTTTGGTAGTTTTTGGAGGTGGGAGAAACCGGAGAACCCGAAAATCACCGACCTTGGACGGGCAACTATTAGCCACTGTCGTAGCCACGCCGGGGATTGAACCCGGATCGCCAGATTTTACCCCCTCGACTGTTAATCGATGTAGTTTTTGCTCATATTCATATTATGGTTTCTTATTTTTGTTCCTGTTCACCAAAACTTGTACAGGTATGTAAAAGCTGTTCATGAATGAACATATTTTATTTTTAGTTCAGTTAACTGCATGGTCACCAAATAAATTTATTTGTGTAGTTTGTATTCAAATGATAGAATAGGACCTTTTTTATGTTATTTGAACTCCTTTATTCACCAAGTGCGTACTTCTTCATGCAAGTTGGATAAATAGTCACCATGCAGGTACTTTTTATGTATAACCAGTTTATATACTTCAAGTCTATCGTCACCGAGTGGATATTTTTATATACTTCGGCTACCTTTGAACAAGTGAAATCTTTTTTTATATAGTTCTTGTTCTTTTCACCGAGTGGGTATTTTAATTTATTTCGGATACCTTTCATCAAGTTTGTAATGTACTTCGAGTCACTTTTCTCCACCAAGTGGGTATTTTTATATACTTCGGATACTATTGAACAAGTTGGATCTTTTTATTTATTTGTATGTAGCTCTTGTTTATTTTTACCGAGTGGTAAGTTCGGGTTACCTTCCATCAAGTGGGAATTTGTATGTACTGCGAGTCACTCTTCTTCACCAAGTGGGTATTTTTATATACTTCGGCTACTTTTAAACAAATGGGATCTCTTTAAACAATTCCTGTTTCTTATCACCGAGTGAATATTTTTATTAAGTTGGGGTCACTCTTCTTCACCAAGGGGTTATTTTCATATACTTCGGCTACTATTCAACAAGTGGGGTCTTTTATAAATAGTTCTTCTTTCTTTTTACCGAGTGGTTAGTTTGGGTTACCTTTCATTAAGTGGGTATTTGTATGTTCTTCGAGTCACTCTTCTTAACCAAGTGGGTATTTTTTATATACTTCGGCTACTATTCAACAATTAAGTGGGATCTTTTTTTATAAAGTTTTTGTTTCTTTTCACCGAATGGGTATTTATTTAGGTCGGGTTACCTTTCATCGAGTGGGTATTTGTATGTACTTCGAGTCACTCTTCTTCACCAAGAGGCTATTTTTATATATCTCGGCTACTGTTCAACAAGTGGGATCTTTTTTATATAGTTCTTGTTTCCGTTTCTAATTTACCGTACTGAAATTAACATCAGACGAGACTCGTGTGCTCTCTAACAACTAAACTGCCCTGAAATTAACAACTAACAAGACACGTGTGTCCTTTATCAACTTTCTCACGCTATTACCTCAACATAATACTCCATTAATGCACAATGAATTATATCAAAACAATCATCTGGATATTATCTCAACTAGAATACGTAACACTATACCTAAGCTCTAGTGTGTATTTCATGTAGTTCGGGTTACTATTCATCAAATGGTCATTCCACATAGTTCAGGTCACTTTTCACAAAATGGGGATTTCATGTAGTTCGAGTTACCATTAAAAAAATGGGTGTTGCACGTAGTTCGGGTTACTATTAGGCAAGTGGACACTTGCATGTTCACTGTAGTTCAGATATCTATCTTAAAATATGTATCCGTTCCTGTTGATGAAGTCCTGGATTATTATACACTAAGTGGGTACATTGTTTTATTTATATCGGGTTGGTATTTACCAAATCCACATGCCTTTTATATAGTTCGGGTTACGACTTGCCCTATACAGGTTCTTTACATATCACTATAGGCCTTCTTGTTCAATGAAGCACTTTCCAATGCTGTTCGCGCAATTATACGCCAAACGGTTACAGTTCCTTTGGAATACAATAAATAACCCATATATTATCATGTATACTTCAATACGATATAACATGGACAGACAGTTGAACACCTTTAACCCCAAATATAGGGCACCCACCAAAAGAGCACTAAATTACCTGAAATACCAGTCTGGTGAATATAGCTTCCCAAAGCGTTCAATGAGCTGTAACATATATCAAGTCGAGTCAAAGATAAGTGCAAGTAAGGAGACATTGAGGTTCGAGTCCAGGTCCGGATCATTCGAGTCCGAGTATTTTTTTAATACGAGTCAAAGTCCGAGTCCAGAATGTCTTAATTTTATAAAGCAATGCAAAAATGGAATTTTGGATCATCTTGTGTATTTTCATCATGTCACTTTGAACATGCTCATACTTTATTATTGAATTTCAATTAACTCCCAATGCAGGTAGTGAGTCTGGGATGTAATCTTTACTTTGTAATCTGTCATAGTTCGCATATATGTCAAACATGTTTTCATGAGTGAGTCCTTACTCGACATTTTTTTTTCTTGTTGAATCGAGATGGACTCGGTCTGCCTTCCCGAGTGCTGACCTCCGAGTCAGAATAAAAGTCCGAGTCCAGGACCCACAAGTCCAAGTCCCTGAAAATGTGGACTCCAGTCCGGAATGGACTTCTACGATAGGGGGCTATAATTTGGTGAATATATACATTAACCTTTATACCTATTGGCTATACATTTCCGTATTGTTGTACTCGGTCCTCCTACTAGTAACATATGTATACGTTCCCTATGGCGATTTGCGCTTTTACATTCTTTTTCTCAGGATAGCTCCATGATTTTACGGTGATAATGTTTCATTGTGGAGGACAATCAAAAATCATAAGATTGAAGTTTTAGGTTTTTAATGCCTTTTGGATTCCAGGTTTTATACACTGGAGGTTAGGAATAATCCAGAAGTCATAACCTGTCGTTATAAGACATTTGAGCGACCGTCTGGCATTCTACCGCGATTTCATCATTACGACACCGGGTTTGATTCGAACCAAGGACCAACCCCTTAACCACTGGTCTGTTATGATTCTTTCCCCAGGGGTTTTTATCATGTAATAGTTAAGGTTTCCAAATTACAGAATGGTTCTTTATAGACCGCGTGGATCTTCCTCACGTTGGTTTGGTTGATTTTAAATGGTACAAGGTTTTAATGGCATCTTCTTCCTTTAATTTATATAAAGTGAAGCAATATTCGTTTTTGTTATCAATAAGAAATCTCCTTCGTGGTGTTTAGGTTATATATATATATAATCGATTATTAATCGGTTCAGACAATTATATGCAATTATCTGTGAAACTCTACCTGCGTTTACCCGGCGGGTAATCTCCTGTCGCGCACGAGTGTAAAAATCCTTCCACGTATAAAGACACAATCAGACTAATATTAAGGATCAAATTAAACGATCGGCAACGTCAGGTAATATCTTTCTATATGGGAATTAAGAGCATCTAAGAATGAAAGGCCTATAGAGGGGCTGTTTTTCTAGCACATGAAGGCAGATTTTACGATCCCAGGTGCGCTTGGGGCAGATCATACAAAAAAAATGCAGACAAGTCAAAAAAAAAAAAAAATCCAGCCGAAATCCAAATACTCGGCCGGCCGGGTTAGCCCCAACAATGAATTTTTTTTAAGGACTGCCTAAAAAGCGGCACTTGGCATCGGTTGAATATATTATTTCTAAGAGAATCTCGCAAAATTGGCATAGACCTTGAGAATTTATGGGGTATTTTAACGCCATCCCGCCCATATTTTGCAATATACATAGATAACTCTCCACTAATTCTGCAGCTCCCTGCGAGTTCACAGATAATAGGTTTAATAAGCCCTCCGTTCTCGCATCTACCGTGTCATACTCAGTTACATACGGAAGTTATTTGGGAACGCAGGTTTATTATATGAAGCGCGGAATGTGGTAAAAATTGGAAGAATAATTTTTGCCTATATTGTTACGGAACCTAATATAAACAGATCACGTATGCGTAATGAACACCAATTCTGTAACGGAGATTAAAAAAAATCAGAATCTGTAACACTAGGCAGCGGGAAATGTCTAGGGGAATGAATAAAGAAGTCAGTGGTTTTTGTTAACAAATAACTATAATTTATTCTTAAAACTACCCCAACAATACAATACACTAAATCAATACGATTATACAGTAAAACAGCGGTATAACAACAAGTCAATACAATCACATAGAAAAACAATGCGCACAGTACTTGGGTACCAACACCATCACAACGATAAGTCCTTTAAATGTAAACTCCCGGAGAATGACAGTCCAGTTGAAAGTTCTTGCAACAACCCAGAATGTAAACTGAAGTCCTAATGCATAAAATCCAGAAAAAAAGTCTTTGAAAATGTATAATTGCCGCATTCTTTGGATAAGGTCCTAGAATCTGACACACGCTTCTGCGTCCGCTGGAATCTTCCCTGCTCTCTGCCTTGCCCGTTCTAAAACACAGCCCATTCATATACCTTCACACCTCAAGCCGAGAATTTTCCACTTCTCGAACAGTCTATAAGATCTTGCACTGTAAACACGCATTTCAGGAATTATCGAGAAGAACACAGCCGTGTGTATCTCCACACACCAGGGTCATCACGTGACCCACGACCAGGCGAGAAAAAACCAAGGCTTACATGACAACGAGAGTTCAACCAGTACGGATTAAACATAGAATGTAATACGAGGCCAGACATGAGCGCCACAACAGGAGCCACGACCGTGTCACACAATAAAAATAGCACCTGTAACACTCCTGATAACCTGCGATCACAATCACTAAATCCTTACAACATCTCAAAAATCATCTTGTCTACAACATCACATAAACATCCTGTTTACAACATTTCATAAAGATCTCGATAAGCAATCAGCAAGTACATTGTCTTTCCCTTTAATGTGTATGATATCAAGATTGTAATCCTGTAAGAACAAACTCCATCTCAACAATCTTTGATTTTGACACTTGTTCATAAACGTGAGGGCATTGTGATCACTTAAGACAATGATAGGCCTGACTGATGAAGTAACATAAACTTCAAAATGTTGCAACGCCAAAATCAAAGCCAAACAATCTTTTTCAATAGTGGAGTAGTTTTTCTGGTTTGCATTAAACTTTCTTGAGAAAAAACAAATTGGATGATCTATGCCATCATTGCCTTCTTGTAACAACACAGCACCAGCAGCAGTATCACTAGCATCTACAGCTAACTTAAAAGGTACAGAAAAGTCTGGAGCTGCTAAAACTGGTGAACTTTGCAGAATTACTTTCAAATTCTGAAATGCATTTTCACACTGAACATTGCATACAAACCTTTGTTTCTTCTTCAACATATTAGTCAAAGATTCAGCTACAGCAGCAAAATTTGGACAAAACTTCCAAGTGTTCCCAACCATACCAAGAAAACGCATTATTTGCTTTTTGTTTTCTGGTCTGGGAAATGCAGAAATAGCACTTATCTTAGCAGCAAGAGGTTTTACCTGACCCTGCCCTACAATATGACCCAAAATGTTACTGGTGCATGACAAAACTCAGATTTTACTAAGTTGACGTGCTTCACTGAGTCTTTCGAAAAGGTCGCGAAGAATTTGCAGATGTTTCTCCCAGGTGTCGCTGTACACGATAAGGTCATCAATATATGCGTCGCAGCCCTGAATGTTCTTGACAACAATATGGATGAGGCGCTGGAACGTGGCTGGCGATTTCTTCATGTCAAACTTTATTATGAAAGAAAACAATCATTATTATGATGTAATCGATAGTTGCCTTTGGTAATCGAGCGCTTAAAAGTGGCAGCAAACCGACTGACTTTCGATAAACTCGATGATCGGCCCACCACTCATATATATATATATATATATATATATATATATATATATATATATATATATATATAAACCAAACTGAAACATTGTTAAGTGCAGGTTGATCACAACTTTCTTTTTCTTTGAAATAATAGATTTCTTGAATGAAATTTAAACTCTGAGTTGGACAAGGTCAGATGAAATTTATATATTAACTCCTCCCATGGGGTCTCCTTGTATTTTCAAAAGTTTACAGCCTGAATGTGTTTTTCTGGCATATTCCAATTTTATATGGTTTATTTTACTTCTTTCAAGATCATATCAAGTTTTATAATTAAGGGTTATCTTTATCAGTCCATTCAATGAAAAATTCGCGCTGTTCGGATTTTGTTTTTGTTTTGGATGCCTCAAGTTGAATGGGCTCTTCGTGGGGTCATGTATGTTCTATAAGTTTCGTCTAAGACTTTATGACCCTTATTATAGGTTTTTAATAAATCGACGGAATATTTTACATATTTTGCTTATCATAAACAACAGCTTTGTAGTCTCACTGGATTATTTTGCGTTTCCACAGGCTTAGATTAATGGTTATCGTAGCTTAAAATATGTTTTTTTATGGGTAACTTGAGTAATAAAAAGGTTGTTTGATGATTTTCTGGGGGTGATTCATAGCACAAGTTTAAATGTGTTGTCTCCGGGATAGTTCTCTGAACCTAGGTGTGTTGTTTTTGAATGAGTTGTCACTGAGAAGACCCGCGCTTCTTTAATAGGCCTAGGGGGGTTTTCTCTAGGACGAGTTGCGCTTCTAAACCCTTTATATAGGCGAGTTGTCTCTGGGATGAATGGCTCTTCTAGGCTAACATGAATTGTCACTGCGATTAACCGTGTTTGTAGGCCTACATGAGTTGTCTCCGGAATGAACCATGTTTCTAGGCCTGCGTGATTTGTTTCTGGGATAACCTGCGCTTTTAAGCCTACGTGTGGTGTCTCTCGGATGACTTTCGCTTCTAGACCGAAGCGAGTTTTCGCTGCGATGGATCGCCCTTCTGAGTCTACTTGAGTTACCCCTGCGATGAATCGTGTTTCTAAGCCTAAGTAAGTTGTCTCTCGAGAGACTAGCGCCTCAGTTATTGGGCTACGTGAGTTTTCTCTGGGATAACGTGCGCTTCTAGACTTAGGCCTACGTATGTTGTCTGTGGGATGGATTGCGGTTCTAGGCCTATGCGGGTTGTGTCTGCGATGACTGGGGCTTCTTGGCCCACGTGGGTTGTCTCTGTGAAGTATCGCCCTTCTAGGCCAACGTGAGTTGTCTCTGGGATGATTCGCACTTCTAGGCCTGAGTTGTCTCTTGGATGACTCGCACTTCTAGGCCTGAGTTGTCTCTTGGATGACTCTCACTTCTAGGCCTGAGTTGTCTCTGGGATGACTCGCACTTCTAGGCCTGAGTTGTCTCTGGGATGACTCGCACTTCTAGGCCTGAGTTGTCATTGGGATGACTCGCACTTCTAGGCCTGAGTTGTCTCTGGGATGACTCGCACTTCTAGGCCTGAGTTGTCTCTTGGATGACTCGCACTTCTAGGCCTGAGTTGTCTCTGGGATGACTCGCACTTCTAGGCCTGAGTTGTCTCTGTGATGACTCGCACTTCTAGGCCTGAGTTGTCTCTGAGATGACTCGCACTTCTAGGCCTGAGTTGTCTTTGTGATGACTCGCACTTCTAGGCCTGAGTTGTCTCTGGGATGACTCGCACTTCTAGGCCTGAGTTGTCTCTGTGATGACTCGCACTTCTAGGCCTGAGTTGTCTCTGAGATGACTCGCACTTCTAGGCCTGAGTTGTCTCTTGGATGACTCGCACTTCTAGGCCTGAGTTGTTTCTGGGATGACTCGCACTTCTAGGCCTGAGTTGTCTCTGTGATGACTCGCACTTCTAGGCCTGAGTTGTCTCTGTGATGACTCGCACTTCTAGGCCTGAGTCGTCTCTGTGATGACTCGCACTTCTAGGCCTGAGTTGTCTCTGTGATGACTCGCACTTCTAGGCCTGAGTTGTCTCTGTGATGACTCGCACTTCTAGGCCTGAGTTGTCTCTGAGATGACTCGCACTTCTAGGCCTGAGTTGTCTCTGGGATGACTCGCACTTCTAGGCCTGAGTCGTCTCATGGATGACTCGCACTTCTAGGCCTGAGTCGTCTCTGTGATGACTCGCACTTCTAGGCCTGAGTTGTCTCTGAGATGACTCGCACTTCTAGGCCTGAGTTGTCTTTGTGATGACTCGCACTTCTAGGCCTGAGTTGTCTCTGGGATGACTCGCACTTCTAGGCCTGAGTTGTCTCTGTGATGACTCGCACTTCTAGGCCTGAGTTGTCTCTGAGATGACTCGCACTTCTAGGCCTGAGTTGTCTCTTGGATGACTCGCACTTCTAGGCCTGAGTTGTTTCTGGGATGACTCGCACTTCTAGGCCTGAGTTGTCTCTGTGATGACTCGCACTTCTAGGCCTGAGTTGTCTCTGTGATGACTCGCACTTCTAGGCCTGAGTTGTCTCTGTGATGACTCGCACTTCTAGGCCTGAGTTGTCTCTGTGATGACTCGCACTTCTAGGCCTGAGTTGTCTCTGTGATGACTCGCACTTCTAGGCCTGAGTTGTCTCTGAGATGACTCGCACTTCTAGGCCTGAGTTGTCTCTGGGATGACTCGCACTTCTAGGCCTGAGTCGTCTCATGGATGACTCGCACTTCTAGGCCTGAGTTGTCTCTGGGATGACTCGCACTTCAAGGCCTGAGTTTTTTTGGGATGACTCGCACTTCTAGGCCTGAGTTGTTTCTAGGATGACTTGCACTTCTAGGCCTGAGTTGTCTCTGGGATGACTCGCACTTCTAAGCCTGAGTTGTTTCTGGGATGACGCGCACTTCTAGGCCTGAGTTGTCTCTGGGATGACTCGATCTTGCTTCTCTGGGTGAGTTTATGCAATGTATCGCTCTACTAGGTCTGAGTTGTGTCTGATATTACTCACTATTCTATACGTACGTGAGTTGTCAGTTTGGATGACTTGCGCTTTTTTACCAGAGTGAGTTGTCTCTGGGATGACTAGTCCTACTAGCCTGAATGCTTCTAGGCTAATAGTTGTTTGTAGAATTACTCATTTCAGTAAGCCTATACATATTTTCAAAAGGAATATTTTTTTCTGTTAACCTTTATATACGTATATATAGGCTGTCAATAATATAAATTGTTCCTGTAAGCTAACGCGTTTGGTCTATTTGGTAAACTTCACGCTCTTGAGACTGCTTTTGTTGTCTTTATGACAGTTCATGTTTCCAAGCAGACATGAGTTGTCTTTCGAATAACCTGCGTTTCCATGACAGAATCTTAGATAACTCGCTGTTCTTATCTGCTATTATATAAAGTTTTTAAGTTAAGGTTATAAGTTCCGTCGGTAATCCCCGTTTATATTAAGACCCCGGGTGAATATAATGAAAGGGTCCATCCCAGCAGTCAAGGACCTTATTTGCTGAGAAAATGTGAGATGGGTGGGGGGGGGGGGGCAAATCAAAAGGAGTAAAGACAGATGCTGCTCTCTTCCCCGCAAATATTGACATCCGCTCAAAATCCACCTAAATCCAGAGTATAAAAATTTAGCTTACTTCCAATCTTCCAACGCATATTATGAAATATATTTTCATTGTACGTAAAAAGGGTGTTAAGCGCTATATCATCCATAATCTGAATTTGATTTAAACATTCAAAAAGGGCTGACATTTTATGACGATTCGGTGATGCAACTGGCACATATAATATCTTAAATTTTCGTAATATGAGATGCATTATTAAGAGATTGTTGACGAAAATATGACGAAACTATAACCTGATTCAAGGAATTGTATCAAAATGTATCTATTATATGTGTTTTGTCCCCATGAGGAGACAAAAGGTAAATTTTCCCCTTCACCCCTAAAACGTGAGGGGGATACCTCCCCTGTCCCCTCCTGAAACGAGGCCCATTGCAGCAAAGAATCGGACACACAAGATGGCGACTCTGCTGTTTAGGGTTGGTGGGCGTCAGAGTCTGAACCCAAAATGCAGCGCTGCTTCTAACAAGTGACCCGTGGGTCATGACGCTCAGTCGACTGACATGTTGACAATATGTCCTTGCACAGACAACTAATTAAGATAATGTATGTGGCATCATTGTTCATGCATATTAGCTTAAGTTCATCAAGACCCATAAGCACAACAAATCTGATGACAAACAAACCAGCCTTTCATGAGGAATCTGGCAATTTGTGTGTATTTTGCATCATTTCTATGGTTCCATCATATCCAAAAACTCTGAGAATATAGTTCACTGTGACCCAATTTCAAGTTTCAAAGGAGATTTTCATAGACCTCCCTGGATTTAAGGTTAGAAGATTCCAGGTCCAATGTTTATGATTTGTGCCCTGCTTTGGTATCAAATTTTTAATTATGATGGGGGGGGGGGGGGGGTGGTGCTCAGAGATAGCTCAGAGAATATGGGTAACAGAGACCTAATTTCAGGTTTCCATGGAGACTATTCATGTACCTCTCTGGGTGTAAAGTGAGAAGATTCTAAGTCTAGTTGCCACGATTTGAGCCCTGTTAACAGATGACCGCATCTTTTAAGGTCTCAAAAATAAAAAAAATCGTTTTAAAAAATCGAAAAAATACAGGTGGCACCACCAGTCTGCAGAAACTGATGAAAAACTTCATGATGAATATCCATGCAAAGAATCATGGTGATCAATGCATTAGTTGTTCAGATACTTGAGCTTTTGTATTAATTTTTTTTTTCATTATTCTGGGGGGTACTTCGAAGCCCAGTAGCTTGAAGAATATGGGTACCAGAGACCTAATTCCAGGTTTCCAAGGAGACTTTTTATGGGCCTCCCTGCATGTTGAGATAGAAGATTCTAAGTCCAGCGGTTACGGTTTTTGCCCTGTTAACAGATAATGGCATCTTTTAAGGTCTCAAAAATAGAGAAAAAATCGTAAAAAATCGAAAAAATACAGGTGGCACCACCAGTCTGCAGAAACTGATGAAACACTCCATGATCAATATGCATGCAAAGAATCATGGTGATCAATGCATCAGTTGTTCAGATACTTGAACTTTTGTATCAATTTTTTTTATTATTCTGGGGGGGGGGGGGGAGGGGTACTTCGGAGCCCCATACCTTGAAGAATATTGGTAACAAAGACCTAATTCCAAATTTCCATGGAGACTTTTCATTTACCTCTCTGGATGTAAAGTGAGAAGATTCCAGGTCCAGCGGTTACAATTTGTGCCCTGTTAACAGATGATGGCATCTTTTGAGGTCTCCTAAAATAGAGAAAAAATATGATAAAAAATCGAATAAATACAGGTGGCGCCACCAGTCTGCAGAAACTGATGTAACACTCCATGATCAATGTCCATGCAAAGAATCATGGTGATCAATGCATTAGTTGTTCAGATATTTGAGCTTTTGTATCAAAATTTTCATTATTCTGGGGGGTAATTTGGAGCCCCATAGCTTGAAGAATATGGGTAACAGAGACCTAATTCCAGGTTTTCAAAGAGAATCTTCATGGACCTCTCTGGATGTAGAGTAAGAAGATTCCAGGTCCAGTGGTTACGATCCGTGCCTTGTTAACGGACAGACGGCCTTATGGCCGGACGGCCAGCAGACAAAGAGTGATCGCTATAGTTCAGATGACTTACAGTCAGCTGAGCTAAAAACAAGGTGGCGCCACCAGTCTGCGGGAACTGATGAAACACTTCATCATTAATATACATGCAAAAATCCGGGTGATAATACATTCGTTGTTCAGTTACTGGAGCTTTTGTATCAATTTTTTTTTAATATTTGGGGAGAACTTCTGAGCCCCATAGCTCAAAGGATATGGGTACCAGAGACCTAATTCCAGGTTTCCAAGGAGATTGTGCATGGACCTCTTTGGATGTAAAGTAAGAAGATTCCAGGTCCAGCTGTTACGATTTGTGCCTTGTTAACGGACAGACGGCCGGACTGACGACGGACAAAGAGTGATCGCTATAGCGAAATAAAAATACACATATGACGTAGGTGTAAATGTAGTGACGAGGGTAAGGTAGTCCGTTCAAAATGTTGGGTAAGAATTGTTTCAAGACAAATTACATGAACATTGGCGTTTATGTGGTAAGGACTTCACGGAGTTAGAAATATTTTGCAAGCACATGCGCATGTGAGGTGAAAACAAAAGTGTTTCCTTGAGCTTGAATTTTAACAAATTTTAATTTTAAAATTTTAAAGTTAAGATGAGTAGTCCCGGTCGTCCCACAGTGTCATTCAGAGAGAGGTTCGTTTAGAGTAGAAGCGACCTCTGGCGGAAGGGTGCCGCGACAGCAGGTGTTAGGTTCGTACCAGCGTACTACTGTTCCAGCATATAATAGTCAGACTATTTTCCACTCGATCACCCTGACGAATCATGTCTGTAGACAAAAGATAAACACCCAAGTCTGGAGAGAACTATCGTTGTTTGTGCAGAAGTCGTGACTTGGAATGTGATCCAAGCATCATGGCACCACACTATAACATCATCATCAAATATAATACTGGATGTGAAATCTTTTATTTTGTAAAATCCTATGAAACAAAGTGAGAAAACTAAATACTGAATTGTATACTATCCGAGTATATCTTTCACAGATAATATACTCCTTACTATTCCTATTAATACAGAAATCTCTTGACACGATGTATGTCACTAAAATGTGTCTCTTGGTTAAACCAAGCTGTTTCTTAGGTTCTCAACTTCTCATATAATTGCTTTCTCGATTTTTTAGGGCAGGGGGTGGAGGGGTGCAAAAGTGTGTTCTGATGCACATGAAAATATGCTTTCCTTTGATATAGTACAGATTACATAATTAGTATATTGGTTTATACAAAGTAATGTAAGTATATATATGTATAATGAATCGAACAGACCAATTCACAATTATTGTCTTTTATTTGTAAACAACAGTGTATAAATATTAAATGTAGTAAACAAAAATATTTAAATAAATTAAAATATATATTAAATATGTAATTCACTAAATAAGTAAAAACAACAACCAGATAACTTATTCTCATTTCTTTCATTGTTTGTATATGGACCATGAGTCTGAAATAAAACATTATTATTATTATTATTATTCATTTGGTTATTGATATACACATGACCAGATTCATCACCACCGAACGCTAAGAAATTCCGTCCTTTTTTTCAATATTCAATTAAGGGACAGAAGCCTACATAACAAAATGTCACGGTATAAGGTCTTCCAATCTATGCCCCGGCCTCACCAGACTCGGTGATTGGCGCCAGTGTATAAAAATGTAAAGCTATACTGTAGAAATATCATAAACAATGCGAAGACGGATAAATGCGGTTAACGACGACTCTACTACAGTGAAACCTCCCCAAGGGCCACCTTACTATTGATGGAAACCAATCAATCGAGGTAACATTACATCACTTAAAGAGGCCCAATCACCTATACAGATAGTTAAATTAACACAAGGAAATAGCTTCTTTCCTATAAATTAAATCGTTACCTGCCAAAATATTGCCTTGAAACCGCTTGCTTACTCCTTTAAATGATTGTTAAAAACAGTGGACCAGGCGCGATCACAGGTTTCAACATAGACACAGCGCGAAGGGACGGGTGCATCGCGGAAGCACAACACGTGTCAATAAGGAGATGTCCTGACTGACTTGGCCAAAAAAAAATGTAATACAGATCCCGCTTACTGAAACTCCGCGTGATGCGGTACAATATCGGACCTCCGGCCTTGTTATGGTAAACAGATACACGTGGACTGTGTTTACCAACACGCAGAGCCATAACAAGGTGTTAAACAGCCGTACGTGAGGTACTGGGACTGTGTGCTGGGATGGTTTTGCTGGGGAAACTTTCGTAAAGCAAAACTGAACTAACAGTATGAAAGAATATATGCATAATAATGCTCCTGATTATGCCCCTTTTATATAAGTATATATATATAAGTATATATATATAACTCAGTTACCCTTAAGCCACGTAAATAAAAGCTTATTTAATATGTAAGTTATTATAAGTTGGTTAAGGTGCTTATTTAATGTTCAACTCATCTCAACTGTTCCACTTTTCCTCCCGGTAATTTCAGTCATGTTACCTCATGGTAGAATGCGGGAATTCCCCTGAAGCTGAGCCTTTTTGTACTCATGGCTTTGTCTGATACTGTTTATTAACGTCACAGGACTAGCTTAATTCGCAAAATTTACGTTTTTGCGATAACATGTATATGCTGTCAGTCAAATATTGGTCAAATCTAATGCACAAGAGTCTCAGATGACATAACAATGTTGGCAAGTCTACTCGCTCTTGAAATGGCACATGCTGGCGGTAGCGCCCTCTACCGGAGACGGCTGAGGATGTCATCCATGCCCTTTTGTCTCAGATCTGAAATGTAAAAGAGGTTACTATTAAACAGACGTATATGACTTTAAAAACATTATGACCATTAACTTATACCAGCACCACTTCTACTTCCCATGTAATATTTATTTAAATTTCCATAGACTTAACATAATACGGTTGTCGTAATAACATTAAATACAGCATTTAACAAATAAAGCAATTCTTAAATGAATTAAATAAAAGCAATGCGAGAAGTCCTGACAGTTCAACACTTTATTCTGACGAAACTTCTTGCAAACAAAAATACATACATGTATTTTGTGGCCATCCACTGCATCCACTTTTGTGGCCATCCACTGTCAAGTGCTGTTATATTATGTTGTTGTATGTCTTAATATGTAGGCTTACTATGACGTTATAATTAGAATATTTTTCATGAAGAGGAACGTTTAAATCTGTTCCTATTTATGATTCTTCTTTTGACAGGATTTATGAGAAATAAAAATAATAATAATGATAATAATAATAATAATAAAAATAATGCTCATTGAAATCCAAACTGGAATATATAAATGTATAGCATCATATCTGAAGAATAAGTACATTAAATATATGACACGATTATAATATAAATCATTACGATGTATGTTTGAAGAAATGCAAATTATCTGGTCGGTGGCGCCGCCTGTAGGCCATACATAGAGTCAAGTAAATTTTGCGGAAAAAGAAATGTGTTCATTAAACTAACAGCACAGTGCAGTATAATTTTATATGCACCTATCACTATTGATGGTTCATTAAATTCTTCGACCAATTAAACGATTAATCTTTCTCAGGTGGCAGGGTAAACTCGTTTTCTCCGGGTTCATGTTTAAAATAACTGATAAAAATAAGGTTGAAATGGAAATGAATACGGGCAACGACTGGCTCAAAGAGTCCGTTTTATATTTGTTCTTTAGCGTGAATGTAGAGTTCCTATGTGGGTTGATTGCAGTTAATATCCCATTTTCTCTAATATGATATCTCAATGATTTTACCTCAGGTAAGATTAATGACATAAGAGGCAGGCCTGTACAGTTAGAGCAGGCGTTAAGGTAAATACGAGACAAGCTAAAAAGATTCACATGGCCGAGGCAGGGTAAAACTACACCGGTTTCCATTAAGTTTATCATCAGCCAAGCCCTTTGAGTTGAGAACATCAGAAACAAGTGGTTTTAGCCGTCAGCTGTTGCGAGATATTGTAAATGAGAGAGTTAATTAAACAACGGGCTCCCCTTAAGATAAAGTATCTATCCAAGCTCTTAATGCCACAAAGAAATGAAGCGAAGCTACCGGGCAAAACGGCGTGAAACCTCCAACAGACATGCGCAAAGATCGCTGGCCTTAGGCCCGCCATACATTTCTGTCTATAAACAATCCATTCAACTTCTTTCGGCCCCGATGCCTGCATTTTTTGCCCTCCTGACAAACTGACGCATAATGTATGTGTGTGTAGTTCAAAGATCTTCGCGCAGGCAAACAAAATGTCATTTCAAGTGTATATATCAAGATCTAGCACATGGGTGTTTTTGCACGAGGGACTATGCAAAGAGACCAGCTTTCAGGTTGTTTGTTTCTAGCTGTAGGTCACAGTATACATTTCAGCTGCAAGCTCGGCTACTCGAGACATTAAATAAAGGGAAACAGACGTGCGAGGGGGCCAGTGAAATGTTCCAGGGGCGCTCCAAACTGTCAGTTTCTTCCTAAATACCTCCAGCACTTGTCAATCATATCGCGTTTCTCTTGCGCTAGTTTTCGCCGTTGACTACAAAACTGCCCTTGACGTAAGAGAGCCGCAGTCTCCAAATGCCTGAATGTAATATTTATAGATGCAGTTCTTGGCACAACCTGCCTCATCTGGTATGCAAATTACTTTCGCGAGCTATAGATCAAATTAAAATTGTTTTTAACGTCTGTGACCCTAACGGTTCGCGCCCCGCGACTCGGCCTGAACTAAAACCGCCCCTGAAACTGTTTTACTATATATATATACGCCAGTCAAGTTTCGGATACCGAATGGAATTCATCCACATATGTTGAATATTTCAGCTAAGTTCGCTCGTGGTTACGGTAGCAATAACGCATTGTATGTTACAGACCTCTAGCGCCCTCAATGTATGAACAACGAAGGACTTATTAGCAAATATGTCACTCATTGCAGTATTAATTCTGTTCCTAATAACTAGATTTTGTTATTAGAGTCATGACATGTGGATACAAGATATTAATTCATATAATTCATGGGTTTTGCTGCGTGGTTATATCAGGCCAATCAGAGTATATATATATATATATATATATATATATATATATATATATATATATATATATATATATATATATATAGTTTTGAAAATATCACTTCAGCAATTTCAAATTAGTTTTATTTCTAATTTTAAAAGAGAATGCTATATAGTTGTTTATTACTTTATCTTAAATATTTAAAACATTTATTCTCAATTATCTTAAGATATTTTGCCATTTCATATTTCAAATAATTTTTTTTCAGCATGCTACAGTAACTTAAGAGAATATAGAAAAATAAATAATTTATACATTGTTCAATATACAAAAATAAAGAATGATTACATTACTTTATGTTCAACATAGATGCATGACCTATATTCATGAATTAATACTATATATATGATATAATTAAATCGATGGTGATTATACAGGATTGTATATGTATTTTGTTTGCCTTCAACTAATGAACTTATATATACTCATATTGCAGGATGGACCATATCTTTTAGGTATAAAAACATGGATACGACAAAAATTATCATGATTTTAGGAGTTAAACTTTTTTTTGTACTTTTGGTACAATTTATTCTGATTTTATACATTTCTTTTCTTTATTAAATGTACGAATATATATATATATATATATATATATATATATATATATATATATATATATATTTAAGCAATGTTGATCACTTTCCAAAGTATCTGTAAATATATACGTATAAAGGGAAAAAATCATATCGGTTTTCTTATAGGTACCCTTGAATTGCTCACTTTGGGCATTCAATATATTTAGAAATAATGTAAACAGGTTGATTTTACGGTTTGCAACATGTAATGTAATTTCCTATGTTGATAATCATAGACATTAGACAATCATATAATGATCTAAGTACGTGCGAGTGCCAAATAGTTATTCAGGCTTTTTATGGCCATTCTACAGGACCTTCAGTGCTCAAACTTATAGGTAGATATACCTGTTTTATTTTTTCATTGTACATTGTGTATACAAAATATTGCAAAATGTTTCATATTTATGATAACTTCATTATGGATAATAAAGCAATAATATCAAGTAGAATTTGATGTTTATAATTCATTTATAATGCGGTACAGAAAATCATATTAGTGTTATTAATCAACAACATGCATGCATGTCGAACGATATAAACAGTTATTAAGTTTGTTTATGACTTAATGTATATGTATAGGTGGCAGTTTTTGTATTATGTTCATATGTATATAGAACTGTCTGTATATAAAACTGTTATACAGAACAAATCTGTATCACTTTTTCAAGTAACCTATGATTTATTTCTATTATTAATATTATTGTTATTATTATCATTATTATTATAGCATGATATGAATGTATTTATAAAAATACATTACAAATACATTCATGTATACACAAACACATATGTATATACAGGTTTAGTTTACATATAATTAACTTATCTAAAATATAATGGGCATTATTTTAATAATTAAAACACATTGATTAACATTATTATATGTGTCCGCATTATTCAAACGAGCTTGATGAAGTGTAGTATATTTCGATAAGAATGTATGTATAATAATGAATACATATTAATTTTATCTTTAACACACTTTTTGACTGGAAACACAATAAAGGTCTAGAGTTCACTGTATATTTGTAATCAAATCCACCGACCTGAGGCCTCCTTGCAGTAAATGCGCACTGCTTGGCTTCCTGCGCTTCTACGCTGGCTCCTGGATTATTAAACGTCATCCCTGAAAGAAGATACAAATAAAAAATGTAAGCAGACACCAGGCCCAATTCATTAAGTCAAAATGCGTGTCTTAATTGAATAATTGATATACATGCGTGTACACGCGCGCCTCTTGATTTATCGCTGAATCTAAAGGAATCACTTACATGCGCGGTGTTTCGGGCCAGGCAGGCTTGTGAGGAATAACAGTTTTTTATAGTTTATATCTTTTCCGTGTAATGTGCCTGAAGAAGGAAAATTTACATGTTTTCAATATTTTCTTTTTAGTTTCGAAGGTAAAACAACACAGAGATGATCATAAAATTTATTAACTAAATATAACTGAGTTAATAGGAATAACAGTCACATAAATCTAAATACTTAATCTTTTGTTTTAGGATGCATATATATATATATATATATATATATATATATATATATATATATATATATATATATAAGGTGTCCGTTCATTACTTTGAACAATATTTATTACGTACATTCACGCGTTGGGACGATAAATTAATGTCCAGTTTGACGATAAGATTGTTCACATCAGCCAGGAAGAAACTTCACATTTGCTGCATACTGCATGTATGCTTTGACACAATTCAATCCGATCTGAATATTCTAAATCAATATTTGCATTCTCTATTAATTTGAATAACCACATACAAGCTGCCAGCTGAAAAGCCCCAATTTTCAGCCAGCTTAGATTAAGCTGTTAACTATCTACCGGAGTCGTTGTTGAACTCTCACCGCAGTTCTATGCTACACCCTGGCCCCCATTCAGCATCGCAGCACGTGACTACACGCTACGACCTTTGTAGCTCACCCCGTGACCTCATTACCTTATAGCCCCTCCCCCCGCCCTGAGTCCTTTGTCTGCTGCCCTATGGGTTGGGCGGGATCAAGAGAATTGTTTGAAATGCCGTAAGCATTTTGGCCTTGCCCGCCCCATGTTAGCTAAAAATTGCACCCCTTGTAGTGTGACAAGAAGTGTTGACGATCCCTACTTTTATCCCTCTCCCCTGAAGCTGTTCTGAACGACCCACAAATCTGGCATCATATACAGGCCAGCTAATTGATACCTTATAGCAAAACTCCTATCTTTACCTTTGCGTGGTGCGCTTTTAGGATTAAGAATAAAGTACCTACAACATAATTTAAATTGAATGTTTATTTCTAATTTGTTAAGACCGTTATATGCTTAAGTAAAGCCTAATTTTTGATCATCTGAAGCTTATCTGCATGGTCATTTCATTTCATTATATTGTGGTTTTTAGTTAACATGCTACAGATGAAACTAAATAATTAAGCATACAACATTTAACTTAATATTATAAAACCATAAGTAATTTTAAATTGATAGAAGAGAGAGAGAGAGAGAGAGAGAGAGAGAAGAAGAAGAAGATAGAGAAAGAGAGACAGACAGACTGATGGAGATAGGGGGTGGGGGTGGGGGGGGGGGGGGGGAGAATGGGCGTCCTTTCGGACATTTTGAAAGTTTATATACATCGGACCTACCTCATTTTTGTACATATACATACATATGGTACAAATAATACATGTACCTTGTACCCTGTACTGTTATGCAAACTAAGCAATATTTGTCACTTGTTCAGTACTGCCAATATAATGCTATACATATATATATATATATATATATATATATATATATTTATATATATATATATTGGTTGTTTATCACAAATTAACTGATTATTCACTTTATATCACTCTTCTATATTTTTCCTCTTTCGTGCTTAACTTTTCCCCAGCTCATTTCTTTTCGCAAGAGAGGAATAAAAATGAAATAACATCATGCCAAGACCATGTTAATGGCCTCATGAAACTATGCAATGTTTTTGATCTGTAATTATTTATTTAGGTCACAAGTTTCAACCTTCATACAAACGTGATAAAACAGCTATCTAGTTCTTAACGTACAATAACGCCTAGCCAGCGACTGCGGTCTTATTACCCGACTACGAACATTTGCCGGGCTATTGACACGGGCCAAGACCACATGTTATACCCCATATAGCGAGTGTTACGTGAACGTTACTCTCATGCCCACAAGTGTCTGGCCTGCCGAGCGGGTATAATACTTGTTTAAATGGCGTTTATCTGTTCTGATATGGCACCGCAATGATCATTCTTGGCATGTAAATGGGACATAAACTGTTCAAACATGACGTGAAATGAACCATGACAGCACCGTATAAATATATATATATATATATATATATATGTATACTGATCCATATTTTTTTTTTAATTTAAAGCCCGCTATAGGTGTACCATATTCAGTACAATCTTGTATATATAGTGCATGCCCCTTTAATCTATCAGTGCGGTTAAACATTATTAACAGGAATATAAGTATTTATTTTTTTTTTACTTTTTAACGCTGTTAAAACTCCGAACGTCTGGAAGCAACATAAAGATGATATTCTTGTATAATGCATATTTTTATTTTCTTAAATAGATTATGTTTTATAATTCATATTACCTATACAGAACATGCTATACCTGGTCTCTCTCTCTCTCTCTCTCTCTCTCTCTCTCTCTCTCTCTCTCTCTCCAACCATAAAACTTTCCCTAAACAAATAACTGTAAAAAAATTAATTGGAATTAACTAGTTTTAAAATGTAAGCACGCAAACATAACTTGTGATACGGTTAACACACAAGCAAAAACACACACGCATTTACACGAAGTCGGGAACACATGCACATCTGTACACCCGTCTCCCCCCCCCCCCCCCCTTCTTTCTCTCTCTCTCTCTCTCTCTCTCTCTCTCTCTCTCCATACACGCATATATACTGTAAATGGTTTAAACCTCAAATGCCACAATCTTCTTTGCATTGATTATACAGTTCGTGACATAACATTATATGAACACGTCAGTATAAACAATAATTTAGCTATATAACTGAAGCAAGAGCAATTGAACATCGGTTGCATCCTCTTGGCTACAGAGTACACTCTCCGTCCATACACGTATAGGACTGATGGCCTGGTATACTTGCTACCAGGGATAGGTCTTGAGAAAATAGACATTTTATTACCCGGGAGCATTTCTTGATGGCGAGATTATATTTAAGGAACGATCCCTGGGAGAATAATTACAACGCATAATGTAAAAACCGAGTAAGAACAAGCGGGGTACGACCATTCCTCAACTCCGATCGGCAAATAAAAAATCTGATAAAAAATAACGCAAATATATAAATATCTCTGTGCACATGCGGGCCTGCACTGGGGGTTCAGCGGTGATATGGGGTCGATTTAAGACTAAGCCTGAATTTGGTCACAGTTGGGTCCATGCACTTTTTGTGGCTAGCGAGTCAGTCGGACCGAGCTCGTAGCGTGGTTTAGTACCCGAGAGAAATTTGGTTGGGCTGAGCGCCGCTTGCGGGTATTCCTCGTGAGGGTCATTAAGACACCCCGCCGTAGCATCAGGCCCGCCATAACCTCCCACAGGCCGCGGGCAGAATAAATTATCTGCCCCGAACCGTCATTTCAATTTTTAGGCAATAAAATGCGAAGCAATTTTAAATATGACAGTATCATATGCGTGATTGATTTGTGTGCACGGAAACAAGGCACTGTGCTATCCATAACCCCCGCGCTCTGCGAATAGCCGAATCTGTAAATTGCACCATCTAATCTTGCAGGGCCGGGCCGTAATGGACGGGTTTAAGGTAGTGGCCAGGCCTAGGAAGTTTTTTTTCAGTTTTTTAGAGCTCGGCCCGGGGCGATTCGTTTACAGTGATCTGTCTTACGGAGGTTGCCGGTGGGCTCCGGGCGAACCCCAGATTAATCAATCGACTCAGCGTGTCGCGGGCTAAATCTCCTTCAAATTAGAAGCGCTTGACCATTTCTGCGGAAGCAGCTCGGGCAGGTATTGCGAGACAGAGAAACTAACGCGACTAACGGCACGACTTAATCTCTATTGTACGGCCCTGCCAAAATTTCTTCATTTCTCAACCGCCTCCAGAATCAAGGCTAATCAACCTATGATCAACTCAATGAACTTGTAGCAATTCCTACACAGTTCTGTGACAGGCAGTGAGCGGCCGCTTATGTTGCCTACATCTTTCTCCCCGCCTGGAAATAGATTTGATTTGAGCCTAATCCTTAGCTCCCATATTTCACACGTCGGCTGCGAACCGCTCCAAGCCCTTCTAAAATAAAGAAAAATGGAAGAAATATGGGCATTTCGTAATAGTCTCCAATCAGCCATTTTTCACTTTCACCCCTCCGGCAAGTTTAATCGTAAATGTCACGTGGTTGAAAGTACCCGGTCGTATTGAGGTGCGATGAATCTGATCGATTTTGTGTCGCGATGGCTCTCGCCTTAAACTAGGAGGAAGGCAATTTGCCCGAGGACTTGTGCCACCCGAGTAAAACCTCCATACTTGTTCATTCCGGCCGCTGTCACTTTATTAAGTCATGATCACTCTGGCTCAACTCCCAGTTTATATATGCATTGAAATCTAGAATTCATCGACATGGCTGGTCCTCCCCTGCCTGTATCATTTCAAGTTATTTCACTACTATAACCAATGTCATGGTGTTTTTCCACCGTACTATTGGGAAGTACTTTTTCATAACCGATACGTCTTATACAATGAAATACGTATCTCTGCCTTAACGAGTATATATGAGGGATCATGAAAATATATATATACCCGTCTGCCGGGAAATTGAGATTAGTTGCAAATTTCTTCGGATAGGAAGTGCGAAAGAAGGTATATATATATATATATATATATATATATATATATATATATATATATAGAGAGAGAGAGAGAGAGAGAGAGAGAGAGAGCGAGAGAGAGAGAGAGATACACGTTTATCATCATGCTCTTTCGTATATATATCTATGTGTGTGTGTTCTATATGCAAACCCGTACCGTTTCCCTAAACTTTATACAACCAACTCGCTGTTTACTGTTTATGCACACACTCACAGAAGTGCGTGCATATTTATTTGAACAAAATATACAAAACTTTATATCTATATATATCATGTAAATATATTCATATATCGCACTGATATGAGCGTAAAATCATGATAAAACTATATTTTTTAGTGACACCATGCACGCATGAGAGGAGGAGAATTACACTATGTATATTATATATGTCAGTATATTGTGTCATGATAAAACTAAAGAATCAGCTTGCATGGTATAAGAGTGATCAATATTACTAAATATGGTGTTGTGACGAGACCAGTGTTATATTATTATGTATGGAAATAACACCATAATACAGATGAGGACTGTGTGCGTCATGATAGAATAATCATGATAAAATCGTGTAACATCATAATTAAAAAATGAACCAAAGAGTAACCCTAGTAAGGTATTAATTAACCCGATAATGATCACAAACACCATCACACAAACTCTATCACTTCTATAAGACAAACTTCTAAGTCGTCTTGTTTTTTATTTCCTCGTGCTAAACATTCTTGTGTTAGAAAAGAGTCGACAAAGCACATTTTATAAAGTATAAGGCCCATTTGTTGTGTATTGGATAGGAGGCCGTCAATTGTAGTTTCACTAAACATCACCTAATAAATCAGCCATAACACTTAATTCTACCAGGATATAATCGTATATAACTGCATATATGATTAAACGTTTGTTAAACGTTTATTGAACGTTAAACGTATGCAAGCTTTAAACAAAACACATATTTGTTTTATCATATTTATATTTGTTTATATATATATATATATATATATATATATATATATATATATATATATATGAATCAGCATAGAACTTCAATATTCTTGTAACATTAAAAGTCTCAAAACAAGGAGCAAGTAAATTTGGAATGCATGATTCATTATCTACAACTCCTTATAGTATCCTGCATGTATGACAACTTGAAATAATCAACCCGAGATAGTTTTCTTCCTATAATTTAAAATGCAGATTTTCACTATCAAAATATAATTTCTTGCCAGATATATATTTCCTCAATATAACATGTAACAAGAATTATGTTTTAATTATTCTCTAACTTTGTTGTACAATATAGGGACAGAATATCCTAATTACAATATATATATATAATACTAGAAAACAGCTCTGTTTATATATCCTATTAATGTTGTATTATTTTGCTGTTAAATAATATGCAATATGAAATATCAATGCATATCTGTGGAATGTTTACATATTTTGTTTAAGCATGTATTCTAACCGTGTCTGTATACACGTGACACATACATGCACATATTTTACATATCTTTTAACTTATACAATTATTATATGATTTGTGTTTTGAGAAGATAATATATGTACGACGTTATAGCCTGCAGATATATGGATATACAAGCACTGTCTGTCGATAAACTATTATAATAACAAAATATATTTTTAATATATATATATATATATATATATATATAATCATTCGGATGCCATCAATATTAATAGGCTGACTAATTTAGTTGTATACTGACTTCAGAATTATATCCTCTATGCATGACACTTCCTATATCGTAATATATTATTTAATATAACCCTTAAGCGGAAGTATTATCAAATCAGTGATAAAATTAATATTAAATCTACTTGAAACTGCTTCATAATAAATACACAAAAAAAATAATCACTCCCACATTTACGAATATTATACATGTACTTATTCATATTTTCTCAATATACATTAATTAACGTTTACAGGTAATTTCTTTACCTGTAAGTGTCAAATCTGCAACCAGTCTCTACCAGTTTAAATCATTGTACAAGCAATTTATGCCATATAATTTTTCATAGCTTGTTCACGGGTGCCTTTTCGTCTTTGTATTCATCACCTATATTACTGTGTCATTATATAATATATTTATTGTGAAATCACGATCTTACATGTTTTAATTTTTAGTCAGGCCTCTTATTTAAATTTATTTACTCAATATTCGTGTATATCATTTAAGATTTTTTTTTCTATGATCATTTTAAACCATGTATGTATAACTGTTTTTATGTATGCATGTATTTTAGTTTCAGTTCTTTCATATTTGCTTTTTTAACTGTGTACTTATCGATATCATCTAGACCAGGACCCTATTGAAAAACAGCTTTTGCTGAATAGGCCATCCTGGTTAAATATGTATTATAAATAAATAAATAAATAAATAAATCATTCATTATTTACGATTTAATTTTTATAATGATCAGATTGTCGTGTTGCGTGTGATCTTGAATCCAGATAAATAGACTTCTGACTATTTCTTATACAATATTTTAAATTTGTAGCGACCGTATAGAATTTTTGTTTGATTTTGATATGTTACTTTCATGCTTGATTCCTCTTATTTTACACTTGTTTGTATGGACAATGAAGAAAATTATATATATATATATATATATATATATATTACTATATTAACCACTCAGGCGTAACTATAATCATGTATAAATAAATGTTTGACGCATAATTAAGAGAAAACTTGACAATCAAGACTCGTGAAAAATTTCAGTTTAAAGCTAACATTACAATAATTAAATTAAGAGACTGGGAAAACCAGAGAATGAGCCAAATGTTTTCATATTAATAACATGTTTTGGTTTTGATATTTTGCATGATAGAGTTTATAACATTGCCTTTATTTGTTTAAACTGAATTAAGTTTCTATTTGTATACTTGTTTTTATGACTGGTGTTAATACACAGTACATACAAATGTTTATAAACATACATAAATATACACACTGACAAATAAATATATATTTAATACATACATACATTCCTATACACCTTCTGTTTTATGGTTCCCTGCTCCAGGTAACCCAGTTGTCAAGACGAGGCTGAGCTTCAGGCACGTGAGTTTACATAAAAGGACATGACCACGCCCATCCCGCCTGACCAGCCGAGCCGTAAAAGATCGAATGCCCATATATGGGAACGAAGACCCGTCCACCACCAGGCAGCCACTACCGTTTATGGGCAAAACACCCAGGATATAAATGGTACTGTTTAACACCTGAACTGGTGTGGGGCTCCAATGTAATGGAATTTTGCAACCCCCGTATGTTTCTGCTTCGGGATTATTTGATGGCATATATACTATACATTGAAACACGGTTTTAGGGAAGTAGTTCTATACTGTTTTGTTAAAAAAGAAGCATTTTCATGAATTCCATAAATATATATGCATTTTTAAACTATTTGAATATAGGTTTTTGAAAATAGATTTTTATTGTTTAAAGGAAATGTAATAAACTCAATTATGTATACAAATAAATAACTCATATATGTATTAATTTCTATGAATTAGGTGCCGCATTATCGATAAAATTGTCACCCAAGTTTAGCAATATGAAATTCATCCATTATACATACGTTTAGGTGTGCCATTAATAAATCCTTGATTAAAATCTGAATAATTTAGTTACCATGTCTAATCCAGATGCCAATAAGACGTCGGAATTCTCCCCCGGTGGTGCCTCGATGGTGTAATTTTATCTGGTATCAGATCTCATTTGAGGTTGTGGAAACACTGATTTGTGATCTGTCAAAACTGAAAGCAAGGGAAGAATGAAAAGCATAAGGGAGAAAAATGAAGCATTGGTTGGCAATTATGGCCATAATTGCTAGTTCTGGTTGCCTGTAATGTTTGGCGCAAACACGCAATTCTAGGGAATTTTATTTCGATTGGGCAGCTTTAAAGACATTGGTAGTGCAGAAGTATAGTCCAGATAGATAGCTGAATCTGCTACCAAAACATCAGCAATGGCAATTAATCTAATTTACCAGCGACCGAATCCCTCCCCTGGCCGCACCCTACAGGAGACCATTAATGACTTGGTTGGAACAAGCACCTCGCAAGGAAATCGACAAGCACCACGGAATGAGTGGAATGTGATCGATTTCAAGCCGCGAACAAGATACCACATTAGCCAAAGCCACCTCAGATCTATTTAGGAGGTAATATTCCGTCTATATTTGATCTTTACTTAATCTTAAGTATATGATTTGTGCTAAATAGACTTGTTTTATAGACATTTGTTCTTCCAATTTAATGCGTAGATCTATAGGTGGGGTGTATTGTTACAATTAAACTGATATAGCAGTGAAGTACATTGGGAGGCCCCGACAGTAAATTAGTGTGATATTATTAGAATCTGATATCACACAGTTATATTAAGGGAATAGACTCTATATATGCCTGTTACTGACAGGTGAAATATATGCAGATGTGTGTGTGTGTGTGCTTGTGTGTTTTATTTCCTCATATCGACAGACAAGCTTGTTTTCACGAATTTATATATATATATATATATATATATATATATATATATATATATATATATATATATATATATATATATATATATCGATGATTGATAATATAAAAAAGTTAGGATAATAATAGCCAAAATCCGTTTATAATCACATAAGAGTAGACCATATCCTTGCGAAAAGAAAATGTGATAAAGTCACAGGCCTTTAAAATTAATAAATATACATAATTCTATGATTCCAAACCAATGGATAACATAGTTCATTGTTCACTTGTTAAGGAACATAAAAAAATCGCTGCAAGAAAATGATATAAAGATTGAAAAGTAAATTATACCATACGTAATCTATGAAATGTTAATTATTTAAAATTCTGTGAAACAGACAGCTATAACACTTGCAGCATATATATCGTATTTCCCATGCATATATGTTTCATCACGTCATACAATTAAGGTTTAGATAATAGGTTTTTGCAAAGATAATGGAGAGGTTAATTGATTATTTTTAGAAATCTCATTATTAGTTTTATTTTGAATATATATATATATATATATATATATATATATATATATATATACATATATTAATATGAGATGAAGATCGTTTTAAAATAACATATAAACATTCATATGACAGGAATGCACAGTATTTCCGCAGTAATTCAACATCTTCATTACTATAAAAAAGTACTACAATCATTTTAACAGATCGACATAAATAAATTCTAATATATATTATTGCAGAAGGTATTTTATAAATTTACAAAAAAAAGTGCTTTTGCTACTTGTTATTGCTTTTTGTTATTTTTTTAAGTTAAACGGTAAATACAAATATGATCCAATATAGAACTTTAACAAGTGATATGTTTGTAGTAATCAGATTGTACTTAATGGACGATAATTAATGTATGTGTAAGCCCTTCAAATAGTGTTTTTACACAATAATTATTTCAAGTACGTGGCATGTATATATATACGGAACAGCAGGTGGATAATACATGACGATCACACGATTGTTCAGCGTTCATCGAGTTAATTCTTAGGCACAAAAAAGTTCTCAGTAACTTTATGCCCGGATAGGTTTTTCCTCCATTACAGAAGAGTTACAACGATTTTGACTATTTAATTGATTCATAAAAAAAGTATTACAAACCCCGATATCAGTTTCAAACCAAGGCTTTTATTCATTTTATTCCAGTATTTGGGATAGTATTGGATCGTTTCCTCTGCAATATTGCCAGTTGCATTACCTGTTTTTGTAGGTTTTGTCTGAGTAAATTGTCCCATGAATTATACGCAGCCAGTCAGAAAAGCTGCCACCAACTGCGTTTTCAGTTTTCTCCATTCCTTTCTCGGTTTCCGAGAGGAAATTGGCGTGTTTTTACCGGACCTCGCATGCGGTGACCTTCAACATGCCCGCACTAATCGCTACCCTTCCGAGTGCCTCCCGTGCCGCACGAGCTCAAACTACAATTTTTATCTATTACGTCACACCGGAAGGAATATAAAAAAAACTTCCCAGCATTCCCTGCGCGGCACCCCTGCCGGCCATAAACCAGCACGTGATAATCCAGCATTACGACCAAGCACGCTGGGGGACATTGGCGTAATAATCTTAATTATTGTAACGAAGTTCTTCGGCGCGTTTTTAACCCTACTTTGGCAGGTTCTGCAGAATTAAATCTTCTTGTAAAGAAGCGGAGGAACCCCCCTGGAGGAAATGGAATAAAAATTTATCTGGTTAAAAGGAGCTCACCCATGTGATGCAAATGTCAGCTGAAATAAATATAAGAATATTGAATATTAATATCCTCCAATATTCTGACTGAATAATTAGGCGTTTTTTATATAAGTTTTATATGAACTTTTAAAGAGCATGCGGGCAATACAATATATATTCGCATTCAGTTTTCATTTCTTATATTGTTTACTCTTTAAATGATACGGAAAGACTCTCTTGTTACAGTCACACAGAAATCTAGAAAAACCATGCATAATGTAGTGAGAGTTATACAATAGTTATCATTAAAATATCAGATTTTCCTAGGAATTTACGAAGCTGACAAATAAGTAATCGTATAAGGTACAACTTGTTATGTGCGTTAAGTTTTTATTTCACACGATTTCAGTATTTTTTTTGTCGGCAAGAGTTGTTTATAAAAAAGATCTGCATGTCTTTCTCAGTCAAGTCCACATCTTTACTTTTTCAAACCGGTAAGGAGTTCAAAGTGACTTTCAGAACTCTGTCAAAAGACTTCTGGCGGGAGATCCCGAAGTCTGCTCCTTAAACCCTTTGTTGGTGAACTTTTTTGCCCATCAGCCAAACACGAAAGACCGGTGGCAGGTTGTTCAGACGTCTTTCAGTGAAGGTGGGAGCAGCTTAAGACGACTGTCCCTAGTGACCGACAGGACGGTTCCTGCCAGACAGCCCTCTTTAAGATAGCCCTGCTTAATACAAGCAGCATTAAACAAACAGCGAGTCGCACCCTTGTCTGAAACACGGGCTTTAGGATCACACAGGCACTGACTTTTCTGCGTGGTGCTTTGAGAATTCTGTTAACACGTGATATCTCCCAATGCTTAGCTGTTCACTTTTTTTTTTTACAAGAGACTTCCATGGTGGCTCCATGAGTTTTATAGTAAAGGATAGATTCAACCACAGAAAGCCAACTTGTGAATAAGTTTACAGACTGATTGACATTCATGTAAAGCTCAGTATGCTTTTCTTTATAGTATTTAAATGAGTGATGCTGTTTTTTGTGCATGCATGTCATAATTTACCTGGATTCTCATCCTTATACGAGTCGTAAAGAAGGCATGGGTAAGGACATGTTGGCCCGTATATATATACTCAGAACATATTTCTAACTGAAGTGTATACATTTAATAATGCCCGCATTTCGCAAAAATAAAGCAATATTAAAAGTGTGTTCACAAATCTGTATATTCCTACGAGCTGTTAAATCAGTTAAATGTACTTATACAAAATACAGGGAAACCATCCTTTGCGTGGTTTTTACTGACACTTGAGGTTACAAATAAGGAGGTCCGTAACCTTGTAATACGGAAACTATAATACGGGGGGGGGGGACAATACCTATGTCCCATATTTTAATTAGGGATTTACTGTATATAGAAAGCAGAAACAAGGGACCTGTGGGTCACGGCGCTCAGCTGAAATTCATTCTGAGAATATTTTTATAAAATCCTACGCATCTGAAGTTAAAGATTCCCCGTGTTATGGACATCGACACTTTTATAGCAATATACATCACTTTGTGGACATAATTGAATGTGCAATTTAATCATTACATGTAACCCCTTGTGATACAATTCAAGATCCAAAATGTAGCAAACGTCTAGAATAAGAATGAATTCGGGAAGGGGGGGGGGGGCGGGAGGGCACTGGGAAAGCCTAGGTAAGCTGAGTCAAGGGAGATGCCTGAAGTGAAGTAGTTACATTACATATATAACATAGGTGAGGCTCCATCTCTCATTGCAGACCACCGGACTGGGTTGGCTTGACGTAAACAACACTTGCGATCGTGATTGTAAACTTGAATAAAAGCTACCCTTTTTCAGCATTTCCTTTTCAAATTTAAGACTTTATTAGCCTAAAACCTTATCTGTCCATCATGTGAAAATAAAATCGAATGTACAGACAGAATAAAAATATGCCATAGTCAAGATTTGGCCAAATTTAAGGTAATGATTTTACATTTATGCATATAACTTAAAACTTTTACAAAATTTTGATATAATTTCTGGTATACAATTAAAACTAAGTTTTATATAGATATATGCTAGAAATAAGGTCTCTAGCTGAAAAAAATACATGTTAAGTGAGTATATGTATTTCCTGGTTTTTGACAGAGTGTATTATTTATGGGCCCATCACTTCAAAGATTTACGCACTGTTGATTTAATTTCTTGCATGTACATAGGATATATATATATATATGCAGAAATGGTTATATATAATATTAAAAGATTAACAACAGCGGTTTTCGGACTGGGCAGTTTTGAGGTGTAACAATAGGTTTTTACTGAAAAACGGAGGTTTTTCCTTAATTTCTCGTCTAACGGCTTCAAAACGTGCCCTGTTAACGGACAGCCGGACGGACGGACGGTGGGATGACGGACAAAGGACCATGACTATTGTTGTAGGTGCTCTTTTTATTATGTGACACGGGCGTAACTCCTGTTGTGGCACTCGTGTCTGGCCGCGTATTACATTCTATGTTTAATCCGTACTGGTTGTACTCTCGTTGTCATGTTGGCCTTGGGTTTTCACGCCTGGCCGAGGTGACGTGATGAGCCTGGTATGTGGAGATACACAGCGCTGTTTTTCTGGAGAATTCCTAAAACGCGTGTTCACTGTGTTGTACAAGATCTTATAGACTGTTCGAAAAGTGGAAAAATCTCGGCTTGGGATGTGAAGGTATATAAAGGGGCTGTGTATAGAACCAGGCAGAGAGGAGAGAAAGAGCAGAGAAGATTTCAGCGGACACAGAAGCGTGTGTCAGATTCTTGGACCTTATCCGACAAATGCGGCAATTATAGATTTTCAAAGACTTTCTCTTGGATTTTATGCATTTGGACTTCAGTTTACTTTCTGGGTTGTTGGAAGAACTTTCCACTGGACTCTCATTCTCCGAGTGTATACATTTAAAGAACTTATCGTGGTGACGGTGTTGGTATCCAAGTATACTGTGCACATTATTTTTCTGTGTGATTGTATTGACTTGTTGCTATACCACTGTTTTACTGTATAGTTGTATTGATTTAGTGTATTGTAATGTTAGGGTTATTTTAAGAATAAATTATAGTTATTTGTTAACAAAAAACCACTGACTTCTTTATTCATTCCCCTAAACATTTCACGCTGCTTAGTGTAACAGAATTTGACTTGTTTTTATCTCCATTACAAAATTTGTGTTCATCACGCATACGTGATCTGTTTATATTAGGTTCCGTAACACTATATAGCTCAGATGACTTATAGTCAGTACACAAATATGTACTACTATGCACCTGAATATAGAACATTTAATAAATCTGACCTGTATTACCATTGTTTTAATTACTAAAAACGTGATAATTACAAGAAACTCAATAATAGATTATAGTAACCTATATATTACAACCTTGCATCGTTAGAATTTTCACTGGTCAAAGATAATTATAGATTGCCATCAAAGTAAATAAAAGATGGCATAAATTTTATCCATGCAAAGATGGGACCATTCAGTCCCAATCTAATCCCAGTCATATATATATATATATATATATATATATATATATATATATATTTAAATGCTTACCTGGAGTCACTTTTTTGCCTGTGTGAATCATTCTTCCTTGGCGACTTTCTTGCCAAATCGGGGCAAACATGATAATTTCTCTGTATATGTACATATACTTACACGTGTTTTCAAAACGTGTCCAAAATATAATTCAGTTCTATGATCATGTACTGAGTCATTTCCATTTGTTAAGGCCCATATAATATAATTCAGGAAATCAGGAAACTCGGGATCGCCGGTATAACACTATTTTCCATCCAGCGGTTGTCCTGTCACGGTCAGGATAAATAAGCATCTTGATTGCACGATTCGATCTAGTGAATTGAGTGTGTATCCACGGAATTTTACAGAACGAATCTTATACTGACTGAGTATGTGTCAAAAGATAATTGATATCAGTAGCGAGAATGAGATAATTACTCTAACGACCATGGGCGTCATTAGTAAAACCGTGATGACATATCAGAAGTTATGGATGACCGAAATTGAATTGAATCACGTGACCTAGGGCACCCCCTCGTGACAGTATAAAGACTGATGCCCTCTGATTATGCAGCCAGGCATAACCGCCATGTATGTCTGCTGGTAAAAAGTTGGACATACTCAAAGTGAAAATTATTCAATATGTATAAGCATTGAAACTTTGCAATAAAATTAGAAAGTGCCTCGCCAAAGGCAAGTCATCACAGCATTACGCCACATCCGGTCATGTGACATGAAAGTCAAAATGCTAGAGGAAAGAAAATATCTCTATATTGGAATTTCGTGTGATACTTGAGAGTTTGCTACATACATATACAAATAACATGTCCGCTAATCTAATAAATACAAACTATATATATCGAGAATAAGTATTTATTATAAATGATTTATAAAGAACTTTACGCGTTATTTCAGTAGGTCATATATAAGCATCGATTATGATTTTTTAAATTATTTCCACATAGAAACAGTATGATACATAGAAAGATTAATATAAAATTCCATCCTTATCACCGTTGACTTACAATGAGTATATACCTCCATGCTAGAGTTCCTTAAGTTACACTGCATGAACCCTGGTTAGTAAAGAGCGCCACCTATATGGATCCATCAAATAGAATAAGTTTACATCTGTGTTTATACACTTATAAAGACTTGTTCCTGGCTCATCAGAGATTTTGGTATGATATATATATATATATATATATATATATATATATATATATATATATATATATATATAAAATTACGGTATAAGTCTTGGAGGAGCATCGTTCAATATATATCTCATGCACATAAATACAGTCAATATAATCCCCTATGCATGTATATAATTATTTAAATATCCGAGTTTTCTTTTCATCGCAAGGTGTATAAGAGCTTTTTTTTCCAATGAGGGGTTTCATGCAATGATTTTATATAAACTTATAAGTACCTGTGCTAGATCAAGTCCGCACCCCGAAGGACCTGATGAACCTTCCCATAATGCACCCCACGTACATAAAAATATACAGATTAAAAGCCACAGCGGATGCCTCCCGAATCCTTTCAAGTTGTTTTAGGTGACCGTAGTTTTGTCTTTAATCATACTATTAATTGCTCACTGGGATCACGTACTTTCCTTGAGGGAATTACCACCGCGGGAAAAATATCTACACCGGTATGAATCGAGTTCCGTGTCTGCCAAAGTACTTATACAACATCTTGTACCATTAGGTCCGTGGAGCTATAGCGTTCTTTATTCCATCAAAAGGTTTTGTTAATCATCGCTGTACAAAGGGTGTAATCTATATATACATAAAAGCCCGGCGTTCGATTTAATAACAGTTCTGTAAGGTTATTAATCAATCCGTCTTTATTAATTCATGGGACAAACACAGGACTGATTAGTGCGAGCGGGTTATCCTTTTTTTACTCAACGATGGCGTCATTGCAGACCTAAATATATGTATATGTCACAAGTGGACAATGTGACAATATGACGAGTGCCGTATTAACATATAGGAATAAAACAGCATTGTATTTATAGGGAATTGTGGCAATTCCTGAAACACACACAAATTATAACTGAATATGTTAAATTGGAAATATTATATATTTGTTTGTGCGAGAGTGAGGATATGAATATTTTATCATGTTTCTCCTAGCGAGCATATTTTAGAAACCTATACTGTCTAATGAGCAGATATTCAAAAACCGGAGCGGACATACATTTGTGTGTTGCGTAGTCTTACCATACTTCTAATTTTATCATGTATGCAAATTATTGCATATACTTGTTGGGAGAATTCTAGCTCCATGTTTGGCTACACACTTCTTTCAAGCGCACATCGCTCAAAATGCGAGATCAATGCAGGAACTGCATGGTGTGTACAAAGATTACCTCTCTAAATTGGCAATTTCTCACGAGGCCCTGCATGATAAAATCAACTCGAATCACATTTGCATTTCGATAATTTAAGACGATGAACCGGGGGATCAGAAGAGAAAAATCACTCTCCCTGCAGCTCCGATATCCGGTTATAATTTGAACCGGATAAGATCAAAATTGATTGCGCTCTGCGAGGAGAGGAAGGTGTCGTGTGCAAAAGAAACACGGTGGCAATTGACACGAGAAATAAAGCGCCTTTTCTGAATGGATGGGCCGAATCTATCACTACCTTTGCTGACAGGCGACCAACGATTTTACGTCAGGCTGCGAGATTATTACGAGAGTTCATTCCCAGCATTTGACCAATTGCTCTTTCCTTGCGATTTTTATCTGCCGCCCGGGCTCCGAGGCCACGAGAAGTGGAGTGGGCCTGGGCAGGACCTTGGCTCCCGCTCAGGATGAGAAGGACAATTTCATAGGGGGCCTAAAGATTACTATGGGGTCAGCAAGGGTGCATCTATCATACTTGTACATGTTTTATACCTACAACCGTGCCCCGTTTTACTCTACACACGGCGGCGGGATTGTAACAGGCAGAAATAAAAATGCGCCCTTTCACTTTAAAACCTTCACACGTCAGTGTGCGGCGTGCATTATGCTTTCGTTGCTCCCAACACATATATCCGCTATTTTCGCTCAGCTTAAAGTGTCATATCCCAAAATATATCCATCGTTTTTCTTCCTAGTAGTTCCTGTCAGATCCATGAACTGAAAATTCAGCTACGTTGGACATCTCATTCGTCTCGCCCCGCGCTAGAATAATTTGTTTGAAGTACCGAAAGTGCAACCGAGCTCGGGGATTTTTTTCCCTTGTATTTCCGGATAGCAAGTTAGAGCCAGCGATATATAGACTTTATATATTTGTTTCAATGTTCTGGTTTTTTTTTAACCCCTGCTTTATTGAAAATATATAATTTAGGTATACTATTTCATTCATTGATCTATGCATCAGAATATTAACAAATTAAAGTAAGGGGAAAATTTACAGTGCATTAAAACGTTTTTAGCATAACAAAAATACTTTAACCAAACATCGATATTTATAGAGCATGTAAAATCAGGTCAGCCAAATTTCAGTTGCAGATTTCTTACATCATAGATCATCCACTTTTAAATATTGTAATTTGAGCAAATAAAATACAAATGTATTTCAGATGTATTATAACTTATGGGCCCGGTGAATGTTTTATAAATGCATTTGTCCGTTCACTTTGTGGAGGAATCAGGTAATTAAAATTGGGAATAAAAGATAAATATGCATTATGTATATATAGTTGAAATATTCTTTCATTTGAAGATGTGACGGATTCTCGTCCTCTTTCTATATATTAATATATATTAAATATTTTATAACATTCAAAAAGAGGCTACGATTTATTATATACAATAAGTCAAATGACCCACGTAAATCATAAATAACCTCACAATCAGATGCATAACTGAAATATTATAATCTTGATTGATGAAATTATCTCGATTTTTTTTTCAATTATATTTAGTCCCTCCAAAATGGGAAGTGGGAGAAAGTACCCTTTCTCCCCCCCCCCCCCCCCCCCCCCCGGCCCTGAAAAAGTGACGGAGACTACTAAGCTCATTGCTGCTTTGTTTCGATTTGTGAGTATAATAATCATCTTTACTTTGATCTAAAAAGTTCTTGACACGTGTGCTGTGTCAACGGTATAAGGTATAATGTTGATGTTAATCAATGATAATCACTTATTAATCCTCAGTTAATTAATATAACAATCATAAAATCAGTTTTTATAACTCACTTGTGTAATTATAAATCCTGCAGCCAGGATATACATATAATACATTGCAAGCGTGAATCATAAGCATTATTAATACAAACTTTAACAGTATAGACACTGCACGCCATGCATCATGTGGGTGCCCGTGTTAATCATTGTTAGGCACCTGTTAATCATCGCGGCAATGATTAAAATCAATTTATTAATGTACGCACCTTTAAAGTGCACTGCATATGTGAATTGAAGATCTTAATCATCAAGACAACATACACATGTATAATTACACACAGAATAACACACACACACATATATATATGTATATATATAATGTAAATATTTAACAACCATAAACAAAGTTCAGATCTGTCATATTCACAAAGTGGAGCACCATAAACTATTGATGTGCATTCATGCATAATATGCTGACTGCATCGTTCTGTCCATTCATTTGCACTCGTTGACCTATCTGCTTTCCAGACCACATAGGATATCATAAATTGACACACCTAACACCTCAGTCAGACAAAAAACCTCCCTGCTATAATCAGGAGCAGACTCTTAATAAATCTCCAGGTTACTTATCACCGGAAACCCTTTCATAATTTGACGGGTCGTGTAAAATAAATTACATCTAGCCTTCTTCTTAAGCGGCTAATTAGGGGATTTTAATTAAAGGATGGTTCCATAGTTTACGGTTCACAAGCCTCGTTTTAATGAATATGCTACCGTAAACTATCTGTAACCCATTGGAAGGGATGCGCGAATCTGTTGCATATGCATGCATTGTTGACATTTTGACATTTATGTTGATGTTTGCGTGTTCATGTTTAAAGACAAAGTATTTCTGGTTGTAAACTTATTTACATTGAATGGTTTGTGGTCGTATTTCTATAAGGAAGTGGTCCATTGACCATGACGGTCAGCTGAATTTTGTGAACGGTCCTTTTTATAAAAGATAATATAAATTAAACCTTGAATGTGCTGACGACAGGCTCAATGCAATCCCCTTGCTTAAGGTATTGATTTTATTTCTTATATTTCCTATTATATTATATATTACAATTACTTCTTTATATATTTCGTTTACCTAATATAGAAATGTATATTAACATTCAAAACAACGCGTGAAGAATGAGAAAATTCTTGACCATGATAGCAACATATATATGTCAGGTTAGGTGATCAATAAGATATATACACCTGCCATTTTAATGCAAAATATTCATTTTTTGGGAGTTTTTAAAACTTCCATCATGGCTCTAATCACTGCATTCAACTGGCTTAAACCATGAAGTATCAAAGATTTTGGCATGCATGGTCTGATTTGCTAAGGTTTATTCAAGGGCCTGACCAATGGCATGCAGACGTTATATATATATATATATATATATATATATATATATATATATATATATATATATATATAGGTGTGTGTGTGTTTCGATTAATATACAATAATTTGATATTTATTTTACCTTTTGCTTCCTGATCCGAGTTACTTCCTAAAATTGTCTGAAAAATACTCTAAGGTTTAAATTTATCGATTTAAGATTAACAAGATGTAAGATGCTCTATAATTTCATACTTCATATGAGCGTGGGAGATTTTTTTTTCATTTACATCATATAAAGCGACATTCAAAGAGAGCAATATATGATATACATGACCACAGCATTTAATTACACTATAACTGGATTGGCAGACATACAAATAGTTTCCAGGTTCAGTCTTTTAATAGATGGTGTCTGACCTTAGAGCCTGCAACACTAAGACGAAGTGTATTAAAGAAAACATTTATTTTAGAATCATATACAGCATATTTCCATCTGAAACCCATTTATAAACGTCACAATACAAAAAGGCAATATATATGTATGCTTTCATCAAAATGCATATATATATATATATATATATATATATATATATATATATATATATATATATATATATATATATATATATATATGCAAGCATTTGTTCTTCCATTTATGGAGTCTGTCAAATAAAATTTGTCTACAACCATACGAAGGTTAGATGAAAAGCTTAAATTGCACACGAGCTGGCTGTCAGTAGACATTCTAAGGATGACAAGATGATTATATGATTGAATTTTGTCTTATTCCTCCCATAAATGCATAAATGCATGAAACTGGAGCCCATCTATTGATTGCAGCCGCTTCCAGTTGAAGCGAGTTGCAGCGGGAAAGGGTCTTGATACACAACGCCACCTGTTGGTCGATAACAAAGTTTGCTTCAAGCTGGCGAGTGCCCCCACCAGATCCCTCGGGTCAACACGTACGCTGTATGAGTACACATTTCGTGTTTTGGGTTCTTGAATAAAGATGACCTCAGTAGTGTACAACAAAACACTCGCTTGGTAAGGCCAGCCCCCTTGCCCGATTTGTCGATTTTAGTTATCAATGAATCGACTTTGAAACACGGCATCGGGTGAAAAAAAGACGTGTTGATCAGATGCCGCCTCTCAACTCCAACGTCCGGGAAGTCTTTCAAGTAACGTGTTTCTGTGAAATGGGAGGAAAAGTTCAAAAGATGGCCGCACATCAAAGACACAAGTTTCGTGACACAATAACCAATGGCATTTTGCAAGGTGCCGTCCGCAAGAAAACTTGGACCAGTTTCGTGACTTTCCCACTGCCGTTGACACAGGCTACTGTCCATCGTCGGCATGGCTAGCCCCGGAGGTCAGAAGAAACTCGACTAATTTGGAAGACGCAAACGAGTTGTCCAGGCCGCTATTATTTAGAGCTAGCTAGTTTGGCATGTCCTACAGTGTTCAGCCGTGCTGCCTGTCAGAACCAGAAATGTTATACTGAGACAGGTCAGCAAATGTCGATGGCAATTACCTGGCGAGTTAAAGTTGATCAGTTCCGAATCCACACAAACACACGAAAGATATGTAGAATTACATATTAATTGAATATTTAACAAGCCTGACAACGCAAACGAGGGACAGGACAGAGCATTGCTTGATTCATAACAAGATATTTCTTTGTGTGACAAAATACCGTTCATGAGCAGACGACATGGAATTGTAGCAGACGACGGACGTCTTGGCGCGCTTTTGTTACTCGTTTGTATGGACAGGGTGCGGTCATGTTCTACGGAACAAATAAAAAAAAATCTTCTCTTTATTGTCAACAAAAGAGAAGGTGGTCTTGCTCGCCCTGTACTAGAGTGATTAGCTTAAAATCTTCCCGATTGCGACTCAATTAGACATCCCATTAAAGGGGAAACACTAGACATGGTCGAGACAGAAAGCAAAGATGGTTGCTTGTAACCGCAGAAATTGATTCCACGCAAATCTGTTTGTGGGCCCATGTGTGCTATTAGGATTCAATGATGGCGACTTTCCTCCCGATTAGCGATCCACGGGGCGAACAAAAGCCAAGATCTTCGTCAGTTTGAGGAGAGGGTGGTTGGCCGCAATGTTTGCTGCCTGGGTTTGAGGTCTGATGAGATCGAAGAGCCACTTGTAACTGTGTTAAGTCTGTCCGCAGAGCTACCGCCCTATGACTTGTACAAATAGACCTTTCCATTTCCTAATCTCCTAGAACACCAGGCCCAGAACATTATGTCAACATGTCTCTGTCCTTTTGTTCTTTTTCATCCCCTGCAGACTTTCAAGATTAGAAACCCCCTGTCAGCCCCACATGACCACGTTGACTTCTTTTTCTAAATTGTTTCTGACGAACCTTGTATATACGTATTGTTATGGGATGGCTTCCTTAGATTTTATAAGATGTGATATGCTGACCGAGTTTTACATGTTTTACAATATTTTATCCTACGTTAATGTCAAGTGAAATACAAATAATTCCAAAGATGTGAATTTCAGTATATTGGCAATCCTTACAGAAATGATTTATTTAATGTAGTTAATAAATTGATTATTTTGGTTTCTGTTCCTTAGTGTTATACAGAATACAAAAAAATTACAATATTAAATTATATATAAATATATATATATATATATATATATATATATATATATATATATATAACATAGAAAAAGTTGGGATTAAAAGTAATATGTTTATCTTAATTCAAATTCATTTTCTGTTTCTCTGTCTCTCGCATTCTATACCATATATATATATATATATATATATATATATATATATATATATATCAGCTGATTACATTTAAGTACGTTAAGTATATAATATAATTGGGGGGGGGGGGTAAATTTGATTATTTATAAGCTAGGATGAAGAAAAGTAAACACATGAAATAACACCTATAAGAATCAAATTATAAGAACATTTACTTCATTTTTTTTATGAATTTATCATGTTTATGATGAGTTTATGTGAAAAAATTATTTAACCTCAGGTGTGCACGTGTATCTGAGTCAAATTAATCGATTGTGACATATATAATCGTGTCTGCCTATTTGATTTACTACACTGATTTTAATGGAAAACTATGCATGTTCAACATTATTTATGTCACCTCATTTGATGTGTATATAGTAAATCGTGTCACTGAGTTAACGAGCTATAAAACATTACATATATTAAAATATTATTATAAATGAGCACTGATAACAGGAAAAAAAATTATCGATGGAAATGTCCAGGAAATACAAGAAATGCCAACTTGTATATACATGCGAGTAAATACATACCATATTCGAAACTTCAAGCACGGTATCATATATTGGTCGGTGTTTACTTAAATACGTATTATGTATGCAGTTTCCATGTAAGCTGGCGGATACACGAATAAAAACCCGCGAACTTTGATATCTTCAGCGGCGTCTGTTTTCTCTGGCCCGGTATCAATGAATGTGATGGCACGAAGTGCGTGGCATCTTTCGGAGAAGTTCAAGGGCTAATTCTCGCGGTCAGAGAGCACAACACAGCTGCAGATTGATACCCCTATGTGACTTTTTTTAGACAAATTCTAAGCTGCATTGTGTCAGGGAGACAATGTGCTCTTGTTAAAAACCCCTATAGAAGCACTCCACACATATTTGGATGACAACACGAGAAACTAAAAAAAAGGTTGGGGCTCTTTTGACCCCATCTTGAAGAATCTTCGGTGTAGTCTCTCATTGTGCAAATAGAGTGCTATATGTGCTTTAGACAAATAAATGTTCGGTGATTACACACAACCTTGGGTGAGTTTAGTGCTGCTTTGAGTCCCGAGGTTTTGATCTATGGTCGCTTAATGCATACAGTGCTTATATTATACAATATGGGTAGGGGGAAAGGGGCCACGATTAGCTCCTTGAGAATACTAGACTACACACATTAAAGTTCACACACGCATGCATAGCGGCAAACATCCCTCGGGCGGATAGATTAGTCTAATCGGATTCTGGTGTTATCACCGCTCTTCAGCCGCACCCCCGGGCAAAGTCTTGACCCCCGGGCCCCTAACGGAGCACCCTGAAAGTCTCTCCCAGCACCCCCGGGCGACCGGCTCTCCTTATCACAGCGTGGTTTACGTGCTGACGGGTCTGACAGGCCCGCTGTTAATTGAAGAAATTGGATCGTCACACAGCGAACCCGGGACCGCAGTTTGTCTTGTGTGTGTGTGCGCAAGTCAGGCCGGCAGGTGTCAGAGAGAACATGGGACAGATGTTGTTCCACCCAAATAAATAATCAGGACTTTTAATTAATCGACTAAGGCAGTACCTTGTCAGCTTTGACGAGGATAGTCCACAACTAACAGCGCTATTAGCGCACCGTGCGCCCAGCGCCCAAGTTACCGCAAACACCCTCACGAGTTTACCGCATTACGCCACTAAGTTTGCCGATGGTTCATTACGAGACTACGGGTGGCGGGGGGTCGGGGTAGGGGGCAATTGGAGCTTTAAAACTAAAATATCAGAGGGTATCATTATGTAAAAATAAGATTATGCACATGGATTTTACTTATTATGAAATAAGATAATTATTCAAATAATAATAATAATATCCCTCATTTGTTTTAATTCGAGTGCAGATATTCTACGCAAATAACAACCTTATTTCGACCATTAAACGTTTGACCGCACAACCAATAGTTTTCCAGATGATTAAATGTCTGCCGTTTATCATAAATATTAAAACCAATATTAAATCAGCATTATAGCCACGAGATAGCTGTAGTGCAGTTGTTATCAGTGCTTTATACATGGAGACATGGACTTGTACAAAGCATTATTTTTATTATTATTCTTGCAAAGTTTAATTATTTTGAAGTTTATGGGCTTCGTTAGTACGAACATGTATGACGTGAAATATGTGAAATGATAATGTCAAAGGTAAATTTTACATTTTAAATATACATATATGTATCGATATGGTGGTTTATAAATCTATTTTTCCAAAGCCTAGAATATACAGTAATTACTTTTATCGTCAGTCATATCTATGAACAAAGGGTATACCCCTTTGTGAAATGTATGTCGGTAAAGAATTATTTTTTAATTTATTTGGATAATTTTAAAATAATTACACATATCAACATAATTTCACTATTTATTCGAGCAGTTCATTAATATAATGACTCTGTTTAATATTTGATAACGTGTTTCAAGAAAGTGTATTATTATAGCTGTTCAAAAAAAAATATCGGAAACAAATAACAGAATGGTAAAAGCTATACTTTTACAATCAGCAGTACAAAAATATCACAGCGAAATGAGCATTTTATATTTTGAATATCTAATTAGATTATATATATACATATATATATATATATATATATATATATAGAGAGAGAGAGAGAGAGAGAGAGAGAGAGAGAGAGAGAGAGAGAGAGAGAGAGAGAGAGAGAGCTTTTCTAATGTTTTTTATTATTTTATTCTAAAACCTGAGAATTATTACGTCCTTAAGTATAGTCAGGGCTGAATTGTATTAACTGGTGCATGATATTTCCTTAACTTGAACATTTTCAATCAAATGGATTTATATCAATTATAATGTAGATATAATTCACGTACTGGAGAAATGTTAAAATGTAATGTAAGTTCATTGATCCCCAACATTTCACAATTCATGAATAATTATATGACCTTTATGCACCGTACTATTAATGTCACTTCTCAATTAAGATCTGTTTGAACAGAAAATGGCAAACCCTTTCATATAAACATTTTTTTATGAACTTGCCCTTTTCGGATTACGACTGGATTAACCGCCCCGGTATATATAGAGTAGCCTTGCTCCCCCGAGTAAAATATCACGTGACCGGGGTCGGAATAAATTACTCATCCAGTGGTTGGGGTTAGGGGTGAGTGGCAGGTAGTATAGTGGCAGGGTTCGGTCTGAAAAGAGTATTGCCCAATCATTAGCTAACTGTTATTGCTATCTCGAAATATCACACACGAAATTGTCCTATCAGTGGTATGGTACCGCTGATAAATGACCTATTTGCACTGGGGTTGCATCGAGATTATGCAGTGGCATCGAGGTTATTTAGCCGGAACTTGTTCCGCGGATAACGAATACTAGCCATACCAATTGTTGTCCGTGTCAGGCGTTTTTTAATGTAACTGTTATTACATGTAAATATATTCGCTGACTACTGGGTATATGTTTGTAAGTGTTCCGGTATTTTTATCGGTTGAAATTGGTTTACAGCAGACATAAATTAATATTTTGGCATTCTCATATACTGATGATCATAATAAGATTAATACTTAAGCTAAACAAAACTTAAATATGAAAAGGAAAATATGTATTCATTAATTTGTTATCTACTTTATTATACTTTATTAACATTTGTCTCTTTTGATGTTTTGTTTTACCAAATTAAAATTGGTATATAGTATACGTATACGCTTCGTATATATGGATGTCCATTTTGAGTAAAAATGCGTCCTGTTTGTTCTGAAATTAACCTGTATACGTGAAGGTATAACCAGGCAAGGCTACTAATGTGTCGGAAGTAAAATGCCGATGAAGATCGCTCATTATTTACCATTTTATTCTTCCCACTTGAATAAGGTATATATATTTATATATATTTGTGAAATGTATGTTAAATTGCACAGAATGATTTCTTTATATTAAATATTTAGTGATTTTAAACTGATATTCATTAAGCATTGATAAATGAACCTGACTTAGATCTAATAAATGCATAACTAACTTTTTTTTATTTAATTATATACTTTATTTTTTGTTTAAGCCTGTCACAATTTTATTATTATTATATCATATAATATTACACATAATTTTTTTTATTTTATCACATATAATTCTATCATATTATATTACGTATTATTCTACCATATTTTATTACTTTATATCATGTTATATTACTTTACATCATATAAACGTTATACTATTGTTGTATTGTATTCCCAGTGCATGTCATGCAGTCCATCTGTGGCTGAACTGGATGTCCTATCTTATATCTGTCAAACACGCACTATTTTAATTTATTGTATATATACGTAGCGTTGGTATAAGATATTAATATATTATATATATCGGACGATAATTAATAACTCTGTCCTTTTTGTAACTACAAAGTCATATATGTTGTATAGAAATGGGGTATAGGGGACACAGGAGATGTGATGGAGTTGACAGTTAACTCCTTAATCTATAACAATGACTGTATTTAATCTCTTGAATTATATAATGTGAGAATAAATAAAACCAAAAAATATCAGTTTTATCAATGAAATATATATATATATAGTGGATAGTATATATAGAAAGCAAAGTATATACAAAAGTCATTTATAACAACGATTTAAAGATATAGCTATATTCCTTTAATTGTGAACCATGAAAGGTTTTTCTTATAACTTTTTACAGTTTATGGAAATATTTAAATGATTTAAACTTGTAAACACATTCCCACCACCCTTAAATCAATAGCCCTAGCGTACCTTAATTTACTTCAGCCATATATAGTCTTGTCTTCCAGGGTCTGTTTTGGTAATGGAGTAGCCCACACAACCAATTTCCTGCAATAAAAAAGAAAGTGAGTTTAAAGGTCAATGTCGGGTAAAGGTTAAGGACGGCGTTTCCCGGGCAGAAATTCTAACACTTCTATGAGAGTAAAAATGACCAAATGAGACCTTTGATCTATAGCCGTATGTAATAATACCTATATATATATATATATATATATATATATATATATATATATATATATATATATATATATATCTCAAATATAATTTCATCCACTTCTGGTAATTAATACTTAGTCCATGCATCCATTCGTTATTTTTCATTGTTTTTTAAAGATAACTGCATTCTTTGCATATCAGTAAACCTTTAAGCTATTGTTTTATCTTACCCTGCAGACTTTTTTTCATGAATCAGCTCAGTCACCTTGTTCATTGTTTATCCTTTTTAATATCATATGTAAATGTTCACTTGCTGTTAAATATTTCCAACTATATCCCATTCTGTATTCTATTATTGTTTTAATTGTGTTTTCCATAATTAGCAGCACTTTAACATTACAGTATTGTTATCTTTATATATCAGTTAATATTTGTTTATCATCAAGGCAGATTTGTACACTAACATTCTTATCATCATCCTCGTCGTTATCAACATCATCATCATCTTAATCCGTGTGATTTTAATCACTTTCATCATCACCCCATCAAGATGATGATGATCACTATATCTTACCAAAATTAACAACATCTTCTCTGTGCCATATACAATCTGCTCATCCTCCCCATCACCACATCATAATCATCAACATCTCCACCATCACTACCCCCATGATCAGCAGTTGTATCCTCTTCCATCTTCATCATCATCATCATTCAACAGCAGCATCCATCATCATCATTTCACACCACCACTATACTATTTCGTCATCATACATCCTCATCATCGTCATCATCATCATCGTTCAATAGCACAATCGTGACCACTAACACCATCACCACCACCACCATCATCATCATCTTCATCATCATCATCCCCATCATGATTATCGTAGTCGTCGTCATCATCATCATTATCATCATCATCCAACAGCACCAACAGCACCATCATCGTCATCATTATTGCCATCATCATAATTCAACAGCACCAAAACCTTCATCATCATCATCATCATCAAACAGCATCACAACCATCATCATCATTATTATCATCATCGTTCAACAGCACCATCCGTGACCACCACCACCGTCATTATCATCATCATCATCATCATCACCCATCATTATTATCGTAGTCGTCGTCATCACCATCATCATTATCATCATCATCCAAAAGCACCACCACCATCATCATCATCACCGTCATCAACATCATTCAACAGTAGCAGTAGCAGCAGCATCACCACCACCACCACCATCATCATCCATAATCATCATACAATATTACCCATTATCATCATCATTATCATTCAAAAACATCACTACCACCACCATCATCATCATCATTCAACAGTAGCAACAGCATCACCACCACCACCACCATCATCATCCATAATCATCATACAATATTACCCATTATCATCATCATTATCATTCAAAAACATCACTACCACCACCACCATCATCATCATTCAACAGTAGCAACAGCAGCACCACCACCACGATCATCATCATCCATTATCATCATCATCATTATCTTTCAACAGCACCTACACCACCTTCATCATCATCCATCATCATCATGCAATATTATCTATCATCACCACCACCGTCATCATTTTCATCATTCAACATCACCATAACCATCATATACATCATCATTCATTCATCATTATTCAGTATCATCCATCATCTTCATCATTTTATCATCAGCATCTTCCATCAGCATCATCATCACCACCACCATCTTTAATGTTTTCATCACTCTTATGAGCACTTAAAATGAGCATCCCTGTCTAATCAAAGTCATAAGTATCTACTCTGCACCATCAACCTTTCCGTATCATTCCCATCATCATGATTCATCATAGCCATGAAGAGCCTAATCATAATCATCAATTTGTATCATCACACCACCGTCACTATCATCATCACCACCAGCAAAAGTAGCAGCAGCAGCACAACCACTATCACCACCATCATCATCTACATCTTTGTCATCCACGTCGCCATCATCACCATCACCATGATTAACAACACAATAATCAGTATCATCACCCCTACCATCATTGCCATCATCATCATTATAACCGTCATCAGTCACTGTCACGAACATCAGTTTCATTATAATCATCATTATCACTTGTTTATCATGATAATATTCATCTCAGCACATTACCAACATATATTTATTTATTACTTGATTGTTATTTGCTCTCATTGCAATTCTATCTGTTCATCATTTATCTTAGGTTTTGATATGAAGGGCATGTATACATGAACTACAGGACCCATATAGATAGAAAAATGGCGGAATAAATCATACGTCTGAATGAATGATATTGCTGTATTTACATAAATTCTGTAAATGACTATGAATTAATGTTCATCCTTTTTAAGTACAAGAACTCCTTGGGCCTCCACTGCATCAGGCGAGTGTCAGTTTTACGTGAACTGAGTGACGTCTCAGTCCTATGCCCATAGCAGGTATAGATACCAATTGGCTGTTGTAAACGTAAGGGTTTGGCATTTCTTGAAGGCTGCCATTTCTACCTAGTTATCTGCATTTTATATCAATCAACAAGTTGTCATGCCATTATTTGCGGATCCTCGGGGACGTTTCCTATACACCTATCTATATTTGTCCGTAAGGCATCCCGAGGCTCCGGCAGCCCTCCCCCATTGATTATAGTTAGTTCGGCTGAGATGGGGCTTCAGCGTTGATCAAAGCAATATGCCGCTTATATAGGAAGCCGCAAGCTGCAACAGCTAACAGGAGCTGAGCTATGACTGTTACAGAAAAAGTAAGGAAAAAAAATTCCCCACTATCCCGCTTCACATCGGCATCCAGTTCGGTAACTAATTTGCAAAAAGCGTGATACAAATGAAACTATGAAAGCAATGGGTGTGATTACGAGTTGGATGGTGTTGACTCGCCTCGCCCGTCCCCCCGGGCGAGCTTGGCGTTTCTTGGCCACTGCTCTTTCAAGCTTGTGCTATATAATACCTCTAGAGATGGCCCACAGTTATTCATTACAGTCTAAGGCCGCAACAGGCCCCCACTGGTATCCAACGCAACTTATTTTATCGTTATGGAAACGCCTCGCATGAGTCCCTAGTTCTGCGTGCTGGAAAACGGATTGTCCGCGGATTTCTTCTGAACACCAGTCCATATCATGTCATGTGGCTTCCAGCGTGACAGCTTCGGCAGCCGAATTTAAACAACCTGCTTCTTATCATACGTTGGGCAAATTTAGCTTTCTCTCCACTATGAGTGGCTTCTTGCTGTTACCCTCTGAAAGGTCCCTTTACCACGTTTGTAATTTGCTTAACAAATATGTAATTACACGACTGATTTTTTATCAGCATTCGTTATAATTCTCAACTGATAACCAGTTATTCACTTAATCCCGGTCACCCATATTACCGTGCAATGTAATTCATTCGCTGTACCTTGATTCAGCTAACAAAGGTTTATAGCCCTGACAAATACTGCACAGTGAAAGTTTGCCCTTGCCACTGCCTCTGGGATATTAATCCTTCAAGCGGACTTCGGCAAACAATCTCTACACCTCTGTGCATCAAACCTGTCAAACTCTTTCAATTTTCCCAATCCATGCAGTTGCTTTGTTGTCTAAACCCCCAAGTCTGTCCGACCATATATAGTTTTTATCAATACCCTAATTCATCCAATCAAGTCCCTATTCAATCACTACAATGCCAGCTCATTAACAACTCCATCTAACCTATCCAGAGGTTTCATGTACTTCTGCCCTACACCACGATAGGTTGTTATTAGCCCTCTTTCACATTCCGAGTAGGCTTCCAGTCAACCTTCTTCAAAATACAAGGTACAGATTCTCTACCCCACTCAAGTAGGTCCTATTTACTTCCTACCAAAGCCATTACTTGATTTCCTTTTCTACCTCACCCCCACAAGGCAATATTTCTTCATGGGGAGTCGTATACTCACCCCTTACCCATCCCATGTGTGTCGTCATTCATTCGCTACTCCAAACATAACGGGTTCCCCATTCTCTACCCACCCCGCAGGCTGTGCTAAGTTGCTAACCAATTCTTTCAATAGCAGAATGTTTTCGTCAGTAATTCCAAAGCTCAACCTTGCAACACTATTATCTAAATGCTATCCCTTCCCAAAGCTATTATGTCTTTCACTTCCTACCTCAACGATACCTGGTGTTTAAACATTCGAAATCCTAGCCAACAGATCTTCATATACGTCCTATCACAGATGGTTGTTTTAGATTTCCTATCCACCCATCCCCGCAGTCATATACAAGGCCTTTGTCCATCCTCTTCCCTACCCCGACAAGGTCATCATTCACCCTCAGCCTCAGCCAAAATAAATGTTTTTTTATCAACTTTCTATCCAAAACTCAACAGATAGGACATCCTTCACTTATTACCCAATCATGTATGGTTATTGCTACTTCATGTCACATCGATGAATTCACATCCTAAGTCATACCGGCTCTATTCCAATACCCAGATTCTAACTACACAATCGACCATCGCCTCTTTTAATCCTTCAAAAACAAGCCTTCAATGACCAAACCAAATATAAAATAACAAACATACACCAAACCGTCACAAACTCCCTACAAAATCTTTCCACTCCTACCCACCTAATTCACCCAATGCCCGTTCACTGTCCCACTCTATACTTCCCAAGCTGTCACGGTTTACTATCTCATCCTAACCCCTGTGAACCCCGTTCCACCCTACCATTTCATCACGCACTCCAGTACCAGCCTTCCACGACGTTTATTTTTCCTATCTTCCACGGCGTCATCAGACTCTGTTTTACCCTAAGATGCCTTCACCCACCAATGTTCCACTATACCACGCCTGCAAATCCCCATGCAATGCCGTTAGCCACCCCTGTTCCTCCCTACTACGCCTTCCCTAACTCTGTTAGACCCTACAACACTACCATGCCATAACCAAGTCTTGTTCCCTTGTACCTTCTACCACGCCATCTACAACTGTTCAACCCAACCACGCCATCATCTACCGTTCCACCCTACAACGACGGCACCCTCCATTGTCCCATCTTACCTGGTCGTCACCCACCCTTGTTCCTTCCGGCGTCAATCCCCTGTTCCCATTGCCACATCGTTACTCATTCCAGTTGAATCATACTACGCCGTCACCCACTCTTGTATCGCCAACACGCCGTTGTTCACTAATGTTTCTCCCGACCACGCCGTCATCTCCCGTTGTTCAATCCTACCAGTGGCTATCACGCCGGTACCCACCTTGTTCCATCCTACCGCCTTCAGTCAGCATCTTCCACATTGCACGCCGTCATTCATCTCAGTTCCATCTTACCACGCCTTCACCCACCCTAGCTTCCCTGACCACATAGTTATCTCTTATTGTTCAACACTATCCGCCGTCATCCACTCTTGTCAAACAACATCCGCCGTCATCCACTCTTACTGTATTCTGCCACGCACCACCACATCACCCCCTTTCCCCCTCCTACCACACTTCTCTCAGTTCCTTGTCCCCTATGACAAAAGTTCCTTCTCCGCCAAACCTAAAAATCGTTACCCACTCATCAACCATTGCCTTCCCCAACATTTATGCAACGCCATCATCCACACCATGTCTCATTCTGACACGGGCTGATTTCCTCATTGACTAGCCTCCTGTACAGTCATCCACTCCCTGACCACCCTACCACTGTGTTACCCACTCTCAAACATAATTTAACCCGTATACGCTTTTATCCATTCCTTGTTTCACTTCACCAGTGTCATGTACTCCAGTTCCGCCCTTCCACATTATCTCTATTTTCCGTCACACCCTACCGCGCTGTCATGAATCCCATGTTGTGCCCAATCACGCCGTCATAAACCCCGGGTTTACCCTACAAGGCTGTCATCAACCCCGGTATCAGCCTACCTCACCGCCATCAGACCCTGTTACATTGTACAATAACTTCATCAGCCCCTGTATCACCCTACCCCACCGCCATTAAACCCTGTTTCACTCTACAATGCCGTCAACAATCCCTGTATCACCCTATACCCCACCGCCATAAAATCCTGTTTCATCCTATACCCCACCGCAATCAAACCCTGTTTCGACCTAACACGCCATCATCAGCCCCTGTTTCATCCTACCACGCCTTCATCAACCCCTGTTTCACCCTATACCACGCCTACCGCCCCTGTTTCATCCAACCACGAAGTCATCTACCCCTGGTTCACCCAATACTACAACATCAGCATTGTTTTCCCCTACCACGCTTCACAAACCTCAGTTTCACCTTGCCATACCGTAATCCATCTGCTTCCCACATCCACGCCGTCATCCACGACTTGAACCCTACTACTTCGCTGTCAACCATGATCACTTTCATCCTTACTCTACTAACTGTTATCCATTATTGTCCAACCTTACCCCTGTAATGTACTCTTTGTTTGATCAAATTATATATATATAATATATATATATATATATATATATATATATATATATATATACTTTAACGTATTTTAGTAATTATTCAATAACAATCTATATCGTATCATTGTATCATTAACCATGAAGGAAATGTTAAAACAAAGCACCAGCTTTCCATAATATAAAAAGTTATAATGACGATTGTGATAGGCTTGTTATATTTAGTATATAATTGTCCTGTGTTTCTCGATGTCCTGTGTTTCTCCCTGAATATGTTAACTCTACTTCATTTATTCACATATCCGACAGTGTGAGGTATTTTATCAATAGCATCTGTCCCCTGTGAGAAGATATAACCTAACCGCACAAATTACAGACTGACATATAACGGGATTATATATACAGAGTATCCTTACTCTCGAAACACATTATCGCTACATCTTCTGATCCCTCACATAAAGAAAGCTGATTCATACAATAATTGCTCAAAAAGGGCCAAAGAAAAGAGCCCTTATTAATGAACCGCCCAGTAAGTAAGTATGAATAATGATTTGTTTACGCATATAATTATTGACTCATTTTAATCCGGAGCGTTTTGGGTCAATCTTGTCCCCAGGTTGGGGATTACCAGAGTTCCTATCAGTGCCCACCGCTCATCCCAACTCGTCTGCAAACGATAGCATACGGAACCGGGGTTAAAGTTACACGCATGCTTACTTTATAGCCGGATGGCCTTTGGTACGTGTGCCATAGATTCTGATTAAACGTAATGAAAGTCATGAATATTAATGAATTAACAGTCCAATTAGGCGAGCGTTTGAACGCAGACAGGAGGACATGCTAGAACCTGAGAAACGTGAAACTGTCACGCTCGCGGCTGCAGTTGGTTAATTCCCCAAGTCACTTCTTATTACAAGAGTTTAATTTTTCTGAGGAATGGAGTCTCTTTTAATGTCCTTCTTTGTTTCATTACTTATTTCATTATAATCACGAAGGTTTAGTATACAGAATTTATCGAATGTATATGATACCATCTTGTTATAATTATAACTCTTACTATATAATGAAATTTTATAATATAAATTTTATTATAATGAACTCAAATACATGCACTATTATTCACGCATAATGATGGCATTTAAAACTTGTAATATATATATATATATATATATATATATATATATATTTATTACAAATATATATATATATGTGAATACCAATTCATCTTCATCTTCATTTAACAAACAGTGCCACCTACAGGCACTTCTTAATATTATTATTATTTATTATTATTTTCCATTCAAAAAAGTGTAGTTATACATTGGAATTATTCTTATATCATGCATGCTGTATGCAAATCTGGAATTCCGGAAAAATCTATTAAAAGTCTTCTCGTACGGTTATACTTTCATTTGCGCTCATGCAATAGCAGGACTTTGAAAACTAGAAGCTAATTTATTATGTATTAAATCCAGGTGCGTGTGGGTATATATATATATATGATACTTATACATACAACGAAATATGAATGATGATAAGTCAATGTGTATAGCTTGAGACGGCTTGGAAGGAGGAGGGTAGTACTGACCGCATGGACGCCCCCTCTGGATCCAGATATACTATTACGGCATATTGTCCCGACATTTAAAAGTCATGATACATGCACATGTTTTTATGAACATGTGAAACAGGGAAAGTACATGCAGGGGCGAGAGGTAAACCGATCGGAAAATGGTCTGATTGGTCGATCGCGGACATTTACCTCGGCTTCTTAGATTCAAGAGTAAACCAACATGTTGTTATCCTCTCCATCAGATTTGTTCATATTGTTTAATCAGTAATCCAGGCAGCACTGGTGGCCTTATTTACAGAGAACGTGAACAAATCGTGGGGCCTACACATTGACTTGTTATAATATTTTAGTTGTATTGTATGTAAAGCTTTTGCGACATCTTGACATCCGGACTGCATAAGGTACAATTCGATGCATGAACTATATACCTTTGCGTTTCACTGAGATGTCTTTGCGATTACTTTTCTCAATTTCTCACAAGGAATGATAGATTCAACGTCCCACCGGCTGTGTTTGATTATCTACTTAGCGCAGACAAAATTATTGCGCAAACATGCCAAGTTTTTTTTTCTCTATTCCCAAAAATCGGACCATGCAAGAGAACGGCCTTTCCGATGCTTACAGTGAGACGCCGTTTTTGCCGTTGGCATAAACCCTTTCGCTTGAAGGATATTTACTGGGGTTTCACAACATGTTCTCATCACAAATGCTTACGCTTTGTCGCCAAGAGTCCAAGTGGATTCAAGTGCAAACTACTTTAAGGATCTTGACTGAAGTTTTACCTGCTCACTGCGGTAACGGCTTGTTTTACGAGGAACTTGCAGTTCTTTTCAATCTTCAAATATAGCAAGTGCACCCTCTAACCTCCTTTACCCTCCCATGCTATATATAGAGTCTTTTTAAACGAGTCAGCAAGAATTTACGCATCGTTACGCGCAGGTACATTTCTTAATAGTACAGAGACGCCCATGCATGAGCACGTACATATAAGCCCAAGAGGATGTCATTTACTCTGTTTTTTTATATTTCGTCTGCCTGCATGAAATAGCCAATTTGTCTCAAAAGTAACGAACTGCATATAGTACATGACTGTATCTTGATACCGCATATATAATACGTACTGGATAGAGCACTAAAATGGAAACTGCCTGCAAGCACTGCAATCTTCTTAATTATCATTAATTAATTCAAATTAACGAAAACAATCATTTTTCTTCCAAAAGTGCATATTGTTTACATTTGTTAGCGTTATAATCTATGGACTTCAAATCGTTTTAATTGTATTAATGTTTTAAGTGTATCATCTGTATGAATACATTAGACGCATGCAAGACATAAATAATATCATCTTTGTGCGCTAGTATTAACGGAGAAATATTCCTGCATACGTAATGCCAATTATAAAGACTGTTATCGCAAATCATTGGTTATTCATATAACATGCTTTATTTCCATTTGCTACTACTATATACTACTATTGCTATATACTATATAGTTTTATTATTATCATAATATTAATTTTGTTGGTATTATTATTATAACAATTTTATGGTTTTTTATTATTATGATTATTATTATTATTATTATTATTATTATTATTATTATTATTATTATTATTGAAAGGGTTAAGGTTCATCTAAGTGTCACATACGCAAAGAAAAGAAGCACACATGCAGACACAATCAGTTATACATGCATGCATGATATCACTATATATAGCACTTTCCTCATATATAAATTACCTCCTTGTAACTTAAAACATGTCAGAGCTACGAAAAAAAGAACATGAAAAAGAAATAGCATATCATTTGGAAAATGTCACTGCACCATATAACCGCAGGCATGAGAAATCTATATAAGGGAAACTGACTTTGAAACCAGTTTGTCATATGGCTGTTCTATTTTTACTGATGGACATATACAAGCACGAATGACTGTGAGAATAATTAAATAAATTGATTTCCGGACAGCAGGACCAATGTTAATTAGTGCACCTGCGTTTAATAAGGTGTGAGAAGGCGGACTGGAATATTGACTTACCTGGGGAAATAAATTAGCATGACACATGCGGAAAAACCAAGTCTTACGAAAAATCATAAAATTCTTTTATACTTCACTCGTCCATATAATTTAAGAGATAGTTGTCGGTGCGTGAACCTGAGACAAAGACACAGAAAAAGGGGATGGATTTCACACCGGACCAGTGTTTTATGAAAGCAATTATCAAACAAACATAGGAGATATAATGTAAAAACCTGTCGCCAAGCAAAGAATCATGCATACAAGAGTGAAGTCCTTAACTAACTTCAGCATTTAACATATGGTTCTGCAAAAAAAAAATGAAATTGCTGTCTTCCGCTCTGAATTTACTTCTCTTTAAAATCTATATGAACTTTACTTCTTTACTTCTCTTATATCACATTAGCCATTTTTATGTTTTTAAGTATACATTATTTATATGTACAATCTGTGTGATGTAAAGTTTGGGACCTTGCTTGTGTTTACATTTTATGCTGCATTTTATGTCCTAAAAAAATTAATAACATTATTGGATAGTTATCTTTGTCATCATCATCATCTTCATCATCATCAGCAACAGCGGCATCATTCTTCTTCTTCTCCTCCTTCTACTACTAATTATAATAATAATAATTATTATTATTATAATTATTATTACTATTATTAGAATTATTATTAATTAAAAAACGAATAAAATTATTGGACTGTTATCTTTATCATCATCATCATCATCTTTATCATCATCAGCAGCATTCTTCTTCTTCTCTTCTTCTCCTGTTTCTCCTGCAGCATTATTATTATTATTCATATAATTTTTATTAATATTATATTATTATTATTAATAATTAATACCATTGTTTGACTGTTATCCTGACCATCTTCATCATCATCATCATCTTCATCATCACGAGCAACAGCAGCATCATTCTTCTTCTTTTCCTCCCTCTCCTCTTCCTCCTTCTACTACTTCTTCTTATTATGATTTTAAATATTATTATTATTATTATTATTATTATTATTATTATTATTATTATTATATTATCATTATTATTTTTATTATTATTGTTATAATTTTTATTATTATTATTATTATTATTATTATTATTATTAATATTTTTATTATTATTATTATTATTATTATTATCATTATTATTATTATTATTATTATTATTATTATTATTATAAACGTATAGGTATAACTGCATTTTAAAAAACATACAGGCCGGTGCAGTGCCAGGGACAAGAGTTAGTCATATAAACTGGAGATATATACTGGATTCATTGGCAAATTAACTGTGTATATTGCTACATTACTGTCAAGTGGTACTCAAGTGTAATTTTACCTTTACCATCTTTCTTCCAGTTAAATATTCCCTGCACTAGGTCATCCTTAAAGGCACTAAAATAAAAAAAAAAACATAAAAAAAATTAAATATACAATAAATAAAAATATAACCAATATTTAATATTAAAACTAATACAGATAATTCTTTAACAGAAACACTAACACTAATATATTACCATTAATACAAATGATAATTCTGACGCTAATAAGGCTAATACTGATATCAATATGATTAGTAATAATTATACAGATAGTGATATATAACGAAGACTACTAATTATAATGCTGATATTAAACTTATTGTAATGATTTATCGATCCAAATTTTCTTATATACTATAATATTTTATCATCTTTCTGATTATAAAATTAATACGTATAATGACACTTTAATTACTGGTTCTTCTACCATAACTATACTTTTTTATGGTAACTACCACCGCATGCTGATGTGAATAAAATATATTATTATTTGATAATGTTTGATATAATGGTCTTTTTATTTTCCTCAGTCTATTTAACAATGCATCAATGTTTTTTTATAGGCTAGCATACAGTTACTACATACAAACACAACCGTTATAATCGGGACAGATTTATATATATATATATATATATATATATATATATTTATATATATATATAACTTTTGCAATCATTACTAATGTTCATAATATTTCGATCACAGAAAAATATCTCAACACATAATTCTACCACATCTATACAATTGAACTAGTATGAGCGCACACTCAACATATATAAATATCTGATTATTTATATGGCATGGAATCTTCTGAATGGACTGGCGCTAAGAAGCTATGATGAAAACGTCAAGATATATATAGGAAGGTGAGGACTGTATTGCTACTATACTGTTACGTCACGCGGCACTCGTATCTTAGCGAGTATTGACGCCTTTACTTGTGTAACTGGCAGGTCACAGGCCTGATTATAATATATAAGCTCCGCGGGCCTTAAACCACGCAGCTCGATAAAAGCACACAGCGCATGCGCGGGACGGTTTTTAAAAAATCCAAACGGAGGTTCGCTCAATAAATTTAGTTAGAGTTGCTCAACCCGTCCGAAGTTCATCTACAAGAAAAGATGACTTATCTGGAATTATTAATGAAATATTTGGTGGGGAGTGCTCTTTACGCAGACTTGTCTAAACTAATTGCCATTACTTGTAGGGCCGAATTTGTCTCGGTGACACTAACTCCTCCGTAGCTACTAGCCCATGACCGAATCTTATCACGGCTTGGGGGAGCGGTTACAAATTTTCCGTCTTGAGCAGAAAAGGAAGATTAAGTGAGATCTCGCGACCACGGGTGGCCCAAAAGAGGCCAAGCGGGCGGGTCGGAAAGCCAAAACATGAGCGAAGCACCCACTAGCAGTGACAGTCCCACCCGTCTTGGTCATTTATCATCAGTCGAAAAAAGCACACCCGGTACTCCGGGTTTAATAATCGTACCATCCCCATTTCATTTTCAATTCTAGCTTGCTCATTACTCGGTGCGCAGGCCAGCTGCGGTGCTGTTTTTTCCTTTGTGTCCCACGAGTAGCGGTAAGACTACATATGCCCCACCATTCATCACGCGGCCCCGCCCGGAACCCCTGAGGTTGGGCCTCGAATAAAGCAAGCGACCAATCAGATCTCCAGGCCAAACTCTCGCTCCAGCTCCAACACCGGCTTTCATTTTATGACCAGTAAACAACCATCGGTCAAATATAATTAAAAATGCCTCATATTGAAATTAACCTTTGCTGTAAAAGCTCTCTGCATGATCGTAATTAATTTTCGCCCATTTGCAGCATGCGGAAATTTATATCCTTTAATTATGACCGCTGCTGTATGCTGCTGCCCGTCAGGGTGAACTGGTCCGGCGAGGTAACTCGGAAATTATTCCAGATCTTCTCCTGCCAGAAACAGGTTAATTGGTTAGTCAGTGACACGCATGGACCTTCTCTTTCTCATTTCCATAGGAACTTAGCCTTACACCTTAGTTTCTGTGGAAAAAAGGGCGTATTTTCCTTATAAATTTACTTTTATCTGGACGAAATACGTTTGGACATGCACAGAAACAAGATTGTTTTCAGGATTCTATGTTAGAAAGACTCTTGCTAAAGCTTGATCATTATCTGTAACATTTTTTTGCACTTTTTATATTTCATACCCGTTAGGTAGGTAAAATATGTGTATATATTTATTTACACTGTTCCAAAGCATTATCCAAACATGGAACCAGAGATTCAAGCATAAATTTTCATGTAGGGAAAAATAACCACTGCACCCTGACAATTTTGTAGTGAATGTTCTTGCAAAAAAAAAAAACCTTTATTATTCATAAAAAAATCATTTAATCATACTGGCTAAACCTGATTGCATTTAAGCCCACATTTTCCGAATTAAATGTTTCTACATAAAATTGTCGAAGAAGAGAGAGTGATCAGTTTATATAATTGATGTAAATGGTTGTATCCTGTTTATAGTCAATTAAATATTGTTGAAATTAAATCCTATGTTGTAACATTGGTGTCATTTACTCATATATTACCAATCGCTAGGCACAGTATAAAGAAATGAAAGCCACGAAACACAATGTTGGAGACATTATCTTCAGCCCTTAATGTATGCATGCTTTCACATATTAACTACAGATGAAATACACTGTCTTGTGTTTCTTTGAAATACAATATACATATTTCTTCAAGGACGAGTTGAATTAAATTAAAATTCTTAAGACATATAAGGAATACAAAATGCACATGCATGTATATAGTCGAGTTGGACAAATAAATGTTAGAATATATATGTGTTTGTGTGTAACATGTGCATATTTGATGGTTCCGGGTTTGTATACTATAATAACTTAAATAATGTGCCAATTTGGCAATACACACGGTCTGGCAGCAATTCGATAAAAAACTTCCTTTAGCTATTTGAAATTTAACTTTGTAGTTTGTTCACTTCCAGCCTTTTATATAGTTTAATTTGGAAATAAATGCACTTAATGCTAAAATATTATATTAAGCATTTGCCGCACCATGCATGCACCGAAATATAGCAGAAATAATCACGAGAATATACACATGATTCTAACAAAAGGCTCAACAGAGGTGGTTTGCCACCGCCTGAATTACACCATATCCAATGTGAAAAAGCAATGTCTTCTGCATGATAAGTTGATTATTTAAGCGCAATATTTTAAAGTGATATTCATGCGCTGTTTACGAAAAAGTATATACATTTACTTAATATAAGAAAGTGGATTTCCCCTGTAGGAACACTGTTGAATTCAATCTTAATTATGTATATTCTCATAGAAAATCACATATACTTTTGAAATCACCAGATATCAATTAAGACTGCAGGGAGTCTTACAGCCTTGTAAATAAAGTTATACAGACAGTGAACTACTCATTTCAATGCATATATACATTGGAATAGATAAAAAGAGATCCACTCTTATCAATTAGAGGGGTGACCTATATATTTATAGCCTCATAAAGTAAATACACTTGCATACATGCAGACAGCGAGACCTACAGCCATATCAGTGTCTAAATGCACATATATACACATTTAGCAATCTCTAGCCTTACCGGGGCATATATTGTTTCAGAGATAATGTTCGCTAGCCTCATCAGAAACAATTTCAGAGACCGTGATCTAAGCGTTATTATAAGGTCATTTTATATTAGGTCATATTGGTGCATGTTCTATAACAGACACTGCTATATAGCCTTATATCTGCATGTGCATTCACTGATATACATTAAAGAGAGCATACCACTATACTTATGTACTAATATACTAAATTAATATATCGCTTACAAAGACAATGTGGACGACACTTATATATACTACACATGCAAGCATGTTAGCTTAGACCGTTAACTATAAGCCTTATCACGATTAAGTGAACTATATTAGCTAATCAATGTGCCGTCAAATGAGTTTAGGTACTATTAAATGTAGTTGTTAGGAAAGGCTTTAAATGCGTGTTAAAGTCTTGTGTTTCCTTGCATCATTCCAAAAACAATCATTTAAAAACGCCGCATCCTCATTACTCTGTGTGAATGTTTAAAAAGATCACCAGCATAAATAACCCTTTCATCATATTTTTATTTTATATTATTTATTAATCAAAATTATTATTTATTTATTTTTTTTTGTTAAATTTCACTTAACACTTCGAAAACTCTATTTTTATTTTTGTTTTATTACTATTTTTTTCAACTTTTTCTGAGATTTCAATAAAAATATACTTCTTTTATTTGCTGTGTAATAGTCACAGCACATCTATTGATATTTTTGTCATGTTTAATCGGACTTGAAGCCGGCAAGGAACCGAATTATGTAAAGGACACACATATCCATGTTCCGCGGATGGTCAAATTTCATCACTTCTTTGCAGCCAGCAGCCAGGCCCCAGCAAAAAAAACAGAACAAACCCTGCGGTAACAGGGTAGTAAGAGGGGGGTGACCCGGGGGGAACGGGAGTTTAAGGCTCTTGGCAGGTTCGGTGTGTTATTTGTGTATACAGGCCACAGAGACCTGGTCCCATTCATACAGAAACCAGAAGTTTTTTGTAGCCTGTCGAGCTAAGCTCAGGGGCCAACACCTGATCATTATCAGAACCCTTGCCCTTTGCTGTTTCTCTTGGGGGAGCCGTGGTCTTCCTTTTCAGGCTGGCTGATTATCTTCAGGAGAACCGGTATCGTTTGCTTGGGTTAAATGCGGGCTGACATTTTGGCGCGCACCCTTGCTCAGTCTCACATGATCGTCTGTCGCTGCATGTGCACTGCGCTTCGCGGGCGACCTCGCTGCACCCCGGGGCGCGGGGAGAACCCAGTAGACGATACCCTGATGGGGTCCAGGTGGCGCAAAACAAAACACACACCATGTCAATTCCACCCGCTGCTTTTCTTGTCAATCCCGCGGATTTGTGTTTTGCTGCGCAGAAACTTAAAGCAGACGATGTTAGTCTTCAAGCCCAGATGAAGTCCGTCTGGTGAGAACGAATGCGAGGCTGGTCCAGATCTTATTTCAAACATGAATGGAAATTCCCTCAACAGCATCAACAACAGACTAAACCGAAATTTACACCTGTGGAACAAATTTCTTCACACTGTTTGCAGCTGTATTCCTTTCTGTTCACCAGCAGTGTATTTTTATTAACACGCCGCAAGAGTTAATTATATCTCCAATACAAATCGGTAAATTGATAAATATGTAAAACATATTGCGTCACACACTGTTTTTCAATGAAATCTCTTTTATTTATTAACTGAATTGTAACATTCGTTAAATTTTTTACACAAATCTAAATTTCAACTTTAAATATAGTAATACAAAAATGTGAAATATTAATTCAACATAAGAGAGACAATTTTTTATTTTTTTTTTATTTCTTTTATGTCTTAACTTTCGTTAAGATTTTCGTTGAGACTTTCCTAAGATTTCGCTTATCAGTATATATTGACTCTATACGATTATAAAATAGTTCATTACCGGAACCGTTTTCTTGTAAAAGGGAGGATTATATAATGGTAAAATACTTTATATAATGGGGCATTGTAATTCATACAACGTGAAGTAAAGGTAGAATAATAGAATACATTTGTTTCAAAGTGGATTTCACCAGGTGCGTGAACCGAATTAGCGAACATGATGCCACGCCTCAATTTTGACACAAAGGAACGCCCAAGAAACATGACATCTTATACATGAAACAATACGGGAACAAGAAAAGGGTGGTTTACGCTTTTATAATTACACCATCATGCTTAGGAGGTTCCTGCCCTTTTAGCACCCTTCTCTCTTACATATACCACGCAGGGTGGTATAAGTGAATCTATATTCATACGCCGGCAACAGGTTTGGCCAAGATGCACCAGCGTAAATGAAACGGATTGCATTTATGCGCTTTTAAGCTGACTACTTTGTTCATATGACCGAGCTAGAGATTAATATCATCAGATTATATCTCATGATCGCACGGAATGAGATCTTGTGACTTTTGACCCCAAAGGAGCCTCATTACTTTCTGGTCGGAGCAAGTTATTGATAGGGAGTTCCCAAAGCGACGCCGCACGCGCAGAACTGACCAATAGCACGCAAGGAGCAGTGCGCGCGTGACCTCTGTCCAAATATGGTGCTCACACTTGGAAACAGACAACCTATGAGCGAGAACTCGGACTCTACGGGGTGTGACTTTATGAAAGACGGTGCGTTCACCCCTTTCCCACAGGAGCCCCACGTTCTAACCCCTGCGGCCAACCAGTACGGCTCTGATATCATTCCCTATTAAAGTCTCGTTGTATGCAATCTTCATCTATGAGAGCTCAGCTGCGGCGAGGTTATTGTTTGATGCAAAGCGTCCACTATACTTAGTCCGTCCGTTTTGTAATGAACACAAGTAACGTGATTGGCATTTTTATTAATAATCCCGTCAGCGGCTATATATCTGACAAATTAGTGCGGCTAGTCGACCGTTGAAACTGGCAGGTGATGCCCCTTGTGACAGGGGACACTGTGGAACGCCTTTGACACTTCAACGTTCCATTCAAATTCGAGATAAATGACCAAAAAGAGAACCTTTATTGTCAGCGACTCGCAAATGCGACGTGATCATTTAATTATGACATGTAGCATGACTGCACAGAAAACTGTTTAACGGGTGCCCTGATTTGGTTAGTCTTTTCAAAATTGTGTTAAGATATTGCTTGGCCTGGGTAATGTCGATAATATATTGAATAAAGCTAAATCACATACGACATGAAAGCGAGTCAATGTTTCATAACACCCTTTCTTTAGGGCCCCCATCTATAGCGCAGCTATAAGGATACAGTGTTATACCCAAAAAATGTTATGAGGTTATTCTTCTGAATCATATGGACACATTTCTCTGTCCTGGAATTTCTTTTTCTATTGATAACTTGATAAATAAAGAAGCAGCAAGCTCCTGAGTTAGATATCTCTTGCTAGGTCGGGGTATGTATGAACAGGTGATGTTGATCAAACGTATCCTAATATTTCTTTGTTCAGAGCACCCGCTTCCTATATTTTTTGCATGACAGATCATTTGAATAAAATAATAACCATGAAATCTTCTTGACGTTCGCCATTTTTGAGTGGATAAACTTTTCTATGTACTTGAATATGATAAAAGCATTTTGTTATTCTTCAATAAATGTCATTCTTCGATCTATTCCAATAAACCGATTCGTACTTTTTTCATATTCAACAATAACTGAAATATTTTATTTGCAAATAAAGCCATTCATTAAAAAAATCTAGAGAAAAATAACGAACATCAAGTTATCATATTTTAGATTAAGTTGGAAACCGTTGTGTTGTATCAACGTATATTAAATATTTATTTCACGTGGATAAGACTATAGGGAAACGAAGGCTAATTTGTTATATATGTATATATACAGATTTGTATTAACAAGACTTAAACAAGAATATAACCAACCATTAAATATTAATATGTCCGGATTAAATTAAAATATTGTTCATTTTGCAATCTGTCGTTTTTTCACCTAATTAAGAGCTCGTAATTATTTTTTTTTTTCGTGCTTAATCTGATGTGTCTGAATTATTCAGGCCTAGGATACATGTTGTTTTATCTAATTTTACACTATACGTTTTTTAGGGTGCCTTGATATAACTAATGAACTGATCAAGATACCATTTTATTAATATAATAAAAATAAAAATATTAAAAATACGGCACACGCTATACACTAGTTACGGAGGGGTGGCGTGCAGAGGAATTAAGGTATCTTTCCGTATTTTTATGCGCGGATTTGCTCAGCGAAATGAAGCGTCAAAAGAATACTTAGTTGGCAAAAAAACCTTGACAGGGGCTCATTCAGAAGACAGTGGGGGCTTTCCAGCGGGGAGATCATGGGGTTAATAGATGTGATTCAGGCGGAACCAACCACAGTAGCGCGCGTGTAGGTTGCCATCAACTCCAGTAAATACCGTTCGACCTTGAATGAAGGGCCGGGGAGAAATCAAATTAAGTCATATTCACAGTGATCCCCAGGCCTGTGGCGTACAGGTTTGAAAAAAGAGGAATCTTACTAAGGACGGATCCCCCGGTGACCCGACGATCGATGGTATATATCGACTTTATTTGCCAGCGTCCGGATGGAAAGAAATGATTCGGACGGGGCAATTCTGTAAGTTCTGACATCCGCCTGCCACGCGTGCAAGCATGCAAGCGAATTTGAGCAAAATGACAGAGGCAAACAGCCTCATGTGAAGGCTAATTTTGTACAAGTCGCTCTCAGCTGCCAAGTTTTGCTTGATAGCGTTCATGCCGGAGGTCCTACGAGTAAACTCACAATACGAGAGGGATTTATCGGTAGCGTTGTTCGTGTGTTCACACTGTAAGAACCTATAGTGGAACGTAGTCACCGCCAACGGTTTCGCTCGGCCGCATGATTTATCATGATATACGTCACTATTTATAATACTCCACTGGTTATTCCACCAATAATACCACTCCGGTTGCCTGCCGATCTAGAAGTACTATTTGTCAGCGTCAACAGGCGGTTTTTTTACCGGTGGCAGTATTTCCAACCGAAATGTCTTTTAAATAGGGATTATGCTTTTTAAACTTAAAGAATGTCATTCATTTCCATGTCAAACAACGATGTTTAATGTTTCACTAAACATTTATAACTTTTAAAATTAAAATAACCATTGATCATGCATGGGTTAAACTTCAAACAGATCCTTGTAAATAAAGATGAATTATTATATTTAATGTTTACGACTGATATAGTCATGTAAATTCTTATTGATTTTTTACGATTTCGTTCCTCGCAGGAATGTTTCGGGGTGGTTTCCGCTAGTGTTGGTGGTGCCCTCTGGCGGAGAGCGACTGTCACTATTAATGGACAGAAAGTAACATTAACAGGGCATAAGTATTTATATCCCAGAATAAACATACATCAGTAACATACAGTTAGTGATGATATAGTAGACGAATAACAGAAAACACCTGTGCCAACGACTTTAACCCGCGTATTGGGTTGAATAATTCTGCTCCAACGTGTGATTTATGGAGTTGGTCCAATCTGCGCATGTTTAGCGGACCACCAAAGGTCGTTTGTGTTGTAAAATCAGCAAGATCTCCGCCTATAGGCGAACAAGATAGCGACCATGTTAAGGTCTTTGCGCTGATGTTTTGTGGAGCGCAGGCGCCATGCCTAATGTGTAAAGCTTAGAGCTGGAAGAACTTTATTCATGGCTTGTTTGTTCCGGCTATAGCGCTCATATAGACGGAATGACCTCTCTCACCCCAGCAAAAACCCGATAGAAATAATTGTTCTTCTTCAATATGTTCTTACGTGAGCTCAAACGGGGCGCCACAACATATGTGCTTTCTGAACCTTGGCGCGGCTTCGTGTGTTTTGTTGGAAGTGCTGTTTGATAATGACTGTAAACACACTTCTTATATACAATGTCTGCACTACGCATGCTCCGACCAAATGCCCCTGTCTTCACACTATAAAAAAAACTTAACCCCTTTCCCCCAACGTTTGCATTATGGATCTGGCCTCTTCTAAATGTGTTTTCAGCATGATTGCTATATAGAGTTATTCAAAGTTTACGTGATAATGTCAAGTTATTTTAAATGTAGTTTCAATTTGGCTAAGAAGACGAACATATTCTATCATAAATTGGATAAAAATCAATATTTTTAAAACCACAATTTATTACGCAGTAAGCTCAGTATAACACCAAGCTCGTGTCTACTCGCTGATGTAAAGAAATTAGATAACATTAATTTAGTCATGGTTTCAAGTTGATATAACCTGTCGTGCAGGTGTTATCATTTTATCGCTTTGTAAAAAGTTCTTAGGGTTAATTCATGCAGGATTCAACCACCGTTTTATATGTACGCTGACATATCATAAAACATTGGTGATTTAAATTATTAATAGTAGTAATAAATCAATGAAATGGTATAGAAATGCAAAATCAACTTTTTAATTCATGACTTTAACGTACCTGTGCAAATAAAGTAATTAATGATTCTGTTAATGGTTTTCTACATATGCATGCATGGGAGATGCATATGATCTTTCATCTTCTATATATACATGTACAATTCAGGAATTATTAGTATGAATTAAATAATGGTTTTACCGGTTCTGTGCATGACGTACATAATCAAAAAAGAAGATATATCAGTTAATATTTTATGGAAATGAATGCACAGATGCTTTCTCCTTGCCATATAATTAATATATATGTTAACTTGGCACATTTTTTTTTAATTTTTTTTTTATTTTATTTTTTATAATATGTATAACTGCCACTGTATTGATGGTACCATTTTCAAAATAATTATTTCATGTAAATTGCAGCATACAGTTTTAATTCGCATGAAATGTCAATCATAATAAACAGAATTATGAAGCCATAAAATTCATGACTTTATTTCATGTCAAATGTGCTTAAAATATGCATGGAACTATATTGCAGAGTTAACGGAACTGAAACTTGTTGTGGCCTTTCTCTCGCATGCATGCAGTGCTGTTGGTTTCTTGTGTGAAACCTGTGCACATGTTGGAGAAATTAATATGGCTGCATGCCTTGTGCAAAAATTGGCCGCGCAGAATTGCCTTGTAAACACGTGAGATGTGCGCACGCGGTGGCGAGGCGACCACGGATCTTTATTAATATTTGCATATCACATCTCGTGTTTGGTTACTGCGCATGCTATCAAAATATCTAATTGTGCTTGAATGCTCGGATTGTAATTAGACGTGCGGTTACGCAGTGGTTCCTCTGCAGATTATGTCTTTCCCGAGTGACAGAAATTCTGTCACAATTGGCTTAAATCCACAAGATGGTTTAATCGCTTTCAGCCGCTACCACTGATTAGAATACCCATGTAAACATATTAATCATATCTTGTATGTCGACAGTTGCTCACCGAATTCGAATTTATGAATATTATATTGAGATTAAAAGGAAAATTATTATTTCTTCAACAACACGATTTTGTATATTTTATACGTAATATATTTGAGACTTTAATTTATTTAAGATCAAAGTGTTGAAGAATTATTTTGTATTGTAATAATTCTACAAAAAGGTATTTTTTTACTTCCTGTCTGCATGATTCCTTAGCAAATTTTTCGTAAACGGTTTGCAGTATATTTATTACGCACAACACCGAATATCCAGAAATATTCATGAAAGTGGTAGATTTATGAACAGAAGGAACATTAAGAATCTAACTAATATAAATTTACACCAAATAGTACATGTAGAGTATCAATAGGGGAAGCACAGAAAATAAATTGTGCTTAAGCTATATACAAGACGTTACGATCTATCAGAAATATTCGCTTATATAAATAATAGAAAACATCGATCCTTTAATAATATATATGTCCTTCTTTACAAAAAAAACCCACATGCATACTTACATTTACAACTGTATTAGCCATATATATATATATATATATATATATATATATATATATATATATATATATATATATATACTTACTTGTGTTAAATGTCCAAGTTTTCCTGTAATTGATTATCATTATAAGCATGAGCGCATACATGCGCTATATAACTTGTGGATACACTAAAATATATAATAATTCTGACAAATAAACATGCATGTTGAAGTTCTCTCAGTCTCGTCTGTGTATATACATTTTGCACGAAGAACGATCGATGGATATCTATATAAATCACGAGATAATTTAAGTGACATACATGTCTCATTTTAACAATATGAACGCGACTTGGGACTATACTTACAATATTTTTTGTATAAAAATCTATTTTATGCTTCATTTTTATTCACACACATTATAAAGCGTCGAAGGCAATTAAGTTGATTTTAGTAAAAGACTGATATAATAAATAAAATTAGATTTAAAGATTGATATATTATAAATGACATCATGCAGATCTTTCAAACTTTCTGTCTTTAGGGATTAATTATTATGATTCGCTAGAAGATTTAGCGCACGTATTATTTGATATAATTAATTCATATGAAAATGGTTATATTCTGTGTAGTTTTTTATTTGTATGGTGGGGTTGCGAAAATTGAAACCTGGCGAAATACTGAAAATATAAACCTAACCACAGTTTATAACATGAGGCAGTTTCAAATATATTGTATACATGTGCAAAATTAACAATACTATAACATTTTTTTTAAATTACCTTATATATATATAGCCCCGCCCACACTCTTCAGATAACTGATACCTTCTAGATGCAATGTTTGCAACAATCGTATATTCAATATACATTTAATATATATTTTCTATAAAAAAAATAAATTTTTATGATATTTGCTTGGCTTATAAATCAGGTACGTTGTTCTCTACATTATTGCACCTAATATTGTATAAACTTTACTGTGGGGGCTGATTATTGGGTCACAGGGATGCAATATACAGACATCCATATATACGTAGATCTGCATGGCACTCAATATATATACAATGGGGAAATTAAGTTTAATCATATTTAAGTTGTACTAGTCACAACACCGTGAAATAAAATAAATTTCATCGAAAAATTACATTACATGTTTATGTATTATATATAATAATTCCACCGAGATTTAACGAGATGTATATATTCAAGCGACGTTAGCCTGGTAAAACATAGCGTATCAAGTGTAACGAATGACTGGTCCCGTGACTTCAATATGTTTCTATTTAAAAAAAATTGTGCCCCATGACACATAACTAATGAATTTGCACATAATCTTCCGTTTAATTGGTTCATTTTAATGTCGTTAGTAAAAATATTTAATGACGTGATATACAAACTCTACAATAAATCGGTAGACAATTTAGGAATTACATGTTAATATTGCGTAAATCTTAACTTTAAATGTAATATGTACGTGTGTACGTTTGTATGTATATTATAATTTATGTATATATAGTTGATGAATAGTTTGCTTTTATACACATATATATGCACTTACCTATTTAGATGTAATGTAATATAATATAACATAATATAATATGATCAATAATATAACTTTGCGACCCCTTTCCGCCTTCACTTCGTGGAACTTCCGGTGTGGGGTGATTTTGTAAGGGGACGAGGTCACTTGAGAACAAAGTGTACATTTATATTTATGGCTTTTTAGTCAGAGGGATGAAAAAGGCTAACGGTAAGACGACAGGATGCGAATGAAAGTGATCCGGAAGCCGCCCGCTCATTATAAACATGAGGCCTATTTGTCCTCATTAACTAACACGGCCTTGTCAAAGTCGGCTTGATAAATGCCCGGCCAGAGGTCCGTGCACAATGCCACGAAAGGCTGATTTATGCAAAAAAGGACGAATTCATTTGCGTTCATTTTATTGCTGATGCATTTTTGAGATCAAATGAAGCTTTCGTTTTGTCTTAGCTAAAAGTCTCTCGGCTATTGTTGATACATGCAAGCTTGTTATAGCATTCCCCGCACACCTTCAGTAAGATTTGTTCTTTGTGTGCAATTTTAGAGCCCGGGCTGTGTATAACTGCATGGTTTGTATTTTTTATTTTTTTTTGGGGGTGGGGGGGGGGGGATGGCCAAGGTATTTAGTATTTTTACTATATCCATATTTTATTATATATCACACAAATCAATTATGATACATCCACATTGTATTTCAAGATCATATTCTGTATGACTGGAAGTGGAAGGTGAACACTTAATGTGTCTTATATATATATATATATGTATATATATATATATATATATATATATATATATATATATTTATACTGTATTTACTGTATATGTATATATATATATATATATATATGTATGTATATATATTAGTTATATGTATACTACATGAACATTATGCATAAACAAGTGGAAGATATATTGCAAAAGTTCAAGTTTACAGCCATTATATATCCGGGGCTGCAAAATGCAGTTCAGAAGAACTATTCCGCTGTTTGACAGCACTGTGACAGTCTGTTAGGTGCTAATTCCAGCTGAATACCTCGCACGGCTCACCTGTTTTTTTAACCATGCATACCCTACGAGCACGGCCCCTCAATAATAACTAACCACGTTATTAATAACCAACCGGAGTTAGTTAAAAATAGCAACACGAGCGTGGGGAGAAATACACTTGATTATAGTACAAACAACTCATCGTGGCGCGGTAAACTCTAACATCTATCTAATAGCCAACATAAGGCTCGGGTTGAGCCGAGTTAATTTGGGCCTTTATTTCTGTATTTGCTCAGAGAAACTGTTCTTATTTAAGACGAATTGGGGATCGGTGGCTGGATCCGAGTTGATGCCAGAACGCCAAGCCCGATGAATACTGGTGGCAGATTGGCCCCGCTCGGAACGCAACACGCATACACTCGATTAGTTACTGAAGTGGGGAGCCACGGACGCGGTGTGTAAAGTGAATGCCTCCCAGTTCCTACAGTGAAGAATAATATGGTTATTAAATCTGCTGTCGCTTTCGTCCTATATACTGTGGCATCATGTACGTCTTCCGAGTGACACAAGATCATTCTCGCGGATGAAAGGATACAAATTGTGCAGCTAATGTAATCGTAGTTTATGATTAATTCGCCGCAGTAGTAGCCCACACCATAGCCCGGATAACGTGCGCTTATATTTCAATCCAACCTCCGTCACCCGGTCCCTAAGGTTGGTCAATATCTGGACAGACTAACGCATTCACTCCTTAGTTTCGCATGATATGCCTATATGTTTGTCCTGCGTATTATCACTGATATCATTTTTCTCGGCAGTCTCATGTTTTCTAAAATCTATACGTTTCACGACTCTCCCAGCTGAATTGAGACAAATGTCTGTCTTGATTTGACCAACTCCAAGATCCTTTACGACAGATCACTACGCAAAGCCTTTCATATGATGTTGATGATGATGGTGGTGGGTGGTGGTGGAGATGATGATGGTGGTGGTGGTGGAGGTGGTGATGATAATGATGATGCTACCACTAATAATAATAACACATCATACTTATCAGGATCATAATAGGAAATAAAAACATCATAATGAGTTATCTATATGTGAAATGGTATACACACAATTTGATATTTGCCAAAAATGGAGGTGAAATGTGGAGTGCATGGTCATATTTTGTGAAGCCCTCATTCATACGAACAAAACGCCACCTAGCTCTTTATGAAGAGCTCATAATGGCCCACCTTCCACCTGCTCATACACACGTACCGCCCACCCTCCACCTGCTCAGACACACGTACCGCCCACCCTCCACCTGCTCAGACACACGTACCGCCCACCTTCCACCTGCTCATACACAAGTACCGCCCACCCTCCACCTGCTCAGACACACGTACCGCCCACCCTCCACCTGCCCATATCAACATGTACACGCCGTGCCACATGCACACACACTTGTACACGCCAACCCACCTGCTCATATACAAGTTCCGCCCACCAACACCTGCTCATAAACACACGTAACGAGCACCCTTCGCCAGCACATACACACATGTACACGCCACGCTACCTGCTCATGCATACACACTTGTACACGCCAACCCACCTGCTCCTATACACACGTACGGCCCAACCCAACCTGCTCATATACTCATATACCGCCCGCCCTCCATTTGCTCATATACATATAATCCGCCCACCTGTATTATAATTATATATGTTGAATAATAATGACAACTGACCGACGGGTAATGACACTCAGCCGATTAGCAAAGCATTATATATAGTCTTACATTAACATGAACCTGATCGATATGTATGTCACATTTACAATGGTATTACAGGTCTAATAGATGCAAGCTACCTCAACCTTGTGATCAAAAAGAGATATATATGTATAATATGTGTATATAGGTGAAACTGTCACATGACTCTCAATTACAATCTGTCTTAAACTTGCGTTAAATGATATGTGGCACCCCTATCCCCATTTACAACTAGGGGCCCAGGAGTCTCGACGCTCAGCTGTATTTGTCTATAAGGATATTTCTTAAGAAATTTTTACGGTCCTGTGACCTTCATCTTTGACCTCTGGATCCTGAAAATCAAATTGTTTCTTACTTAAGTTGTAGGTCATTAGTAGATCAAGTTTGAAGCCAATTTGTTTAGCCAAAGCAGATGTATCATCCATAAACTAATTTTTGAATGGATGGGCCATGTGACCTTGACCTTTGACCCTATGACCCCGAATCAAAAAGAATCTTCCCCTATTGGTCGGTGAGTAATATCTTGAAGATGGCTGGTTTGTGATGAAAAGTTTGGCTTGAAATGCATTACATATTCCTTTTAAAGAAATGGGTCGTGTGACCTTGACCTTTGACCTTTAGACACCAAAATCGACAGGGTTCTTTCTTTAGTTGTGATCCACATATAAGTTAAGTTTGAAACCAATTTGTCAAAGACAACTTGAGATATCACCTGGACACGAATTTGTGAACAGATGGTCCCTGTGACCTAGATATTTGACCTTTTGACCCCAAATTCAATTATGCTCTGCCCATACTGGCAAGTCAGCTAAATGTGCAAGTTGGAAAGTATGGGATGAAAAGCTTGGCTTAAAATGCAGCCATAGTCTTTTTAAATAAGTGAGTCATGTGACCTTGACCTTTGACCTCATGACCCAAAAATCATACAGGGTCTTTCTTTAGTGGAAGGCCATTTGTAAGTCGTGTTTGAAATTCATTTGTCAATCCAACCTGGATTTTTCATCTGGAAACTAATTTGTGGATATAAACGGATGGACAGACAGACACACAGAAGAACAGATAGACGGACAGGGTGATTACTTTAGGGCATCCACTTGTGATCAATAAAGGCACCAGGTTTGGGACACTAGATGAAGTCACAGCTTAGAAACTGACATGATTGTTGTCATTCTATATTAAAAACTAGGGACCCACAGGTCTCAACGCTCAGCTGCATTTGTCTATAGGTATATATGTTTATGTGTTTTTCCAAAATATTGGTCCTGTGATCAGTTTGAAGCCTACCTGTCTACCCAAACTGGAGTTATCATCCATAAACTAATTTGTGAATGGATGGGCCCTGTGACCTTAACCTTTGACCTTATGACCTCAAAATCAAAAGGAAACTTCCCCTTTTGGCAGGTGCAAGGATCATAATTGATAAGCGGGTTGGGTCAATTTTACTAAAATATTGCTTGCCGACAGGTACATATGTGTGAATGAGGCATATTGTTTTATTTTCCAGGTGCATTGTAATTTTTTGTTCACAAACCTTGAACCCTTAGAAGGGTCTGACGTTCAGTGGTCAGTATATCATGTTATCGCTGCACAAGCAAATTATATATATATATATATATATATATATATATATATATATATATATATATATATATATATATATATATATAACATCGGGCGGCCGGCAAGGCAGTAGGGAAAAAGACAAATCGCTATGGCTTAGCATGCCGGAAAGACAGTTGGGCTAAAATTATTTTTGTTCTTGTTCATATTCATATTCATATTAATAATATTATTATTTTTTATTATTATTATTATTATTATTATTTTTATTATTATTATTAAATATTATAATTTTATTATTTTATTATTATTAATACGTATGTATCCCATGTCGTTTAGCCGAAACGAATTGACAATTTAACGTTTTTCGTTTTTTTCAGGAACCCCCCCCCCCCCCCGGGCACTTTTGCACCTGACCGAATTGTCAGTTGGCATTGTTTAAAAAGACATACGTTTTATATATATTGCGGAATATTAATTTACCAACAAGAATAGTTGTTTTTGAACGAGGCAAGCAGCAGGGGGCTATTACATCCTTTTTATTTTTTAACAGCCGTGCAGGGTATAAATTTTATCATTATCTAAATGCTATGTATGACTGACACCATCTCAGCAAGTCTTTACTATATGCAGCCCTTTTTAAACTACCCCAAGATCCACAAGAGCTACCCACAATGCAGCGGGTGAGACTGTAAGGCAGTTCCTAATTGTTATTACGTTCTAAACGGACTAGCGCCTTTCGTTTTTTCTCTTAATGTGGATTCTGAGCCAGTGCGTTTCAGGTGCAACCTCACTTCTACAAAGCCAGCTTGCATTGGCTTCCTGAGCCTAAAAGGGCGACCGGCTATCTAATCTCCTATCATTACTTTCCAATTCGTTGAAATGAAAAAAAGCGGGTCTTTGAAACACTCGAGCTTAATGGTTGAGATGCACGCACCGGCAGTAGAACAAAGGGGGTATTATTATTAGGACTGAAGATGGCGAGTTCTCCCGCATCAACATTATCATCGTGTGCTAGAGTTTACAATCAGACACCGGCCAGGTGAAACGAGTATCTATTAAACTGGTGGCACCATTGATTTTTGCTGTTCGATACCTTGTAAACAGGTCCTAGATTACGTAATCCTTTCTTCACAAGTTTTCTGCGTTGATTAGATGTCCCAAGCTCCCGAGATTTTTTTCTTACCCTGCCTTTGAATGGCCGAGGAAACGGGCGTTAAGAATGTTTGCTCACAGATTAATCTAAGGTGATACGGATTCTTAAGAACCACAAGAGACCGTCGTGAAAGGAAAACCGCCGCTTTGACGTTGTGTCATCAATAAAAAATGTCATTCGATGGTCGGAAAAAAGTGTGCACGTGACAATCCACTACTGATTCGTTGCTGTCTCGTAGCCGGATTGGTATTATGAGCAACGTTGCAGTTCTGAACTTTGCTGAATGTATATATATAGTGTTATAAAAGTTTTTCTTTGGAGGCTTATATTTTAGGAGAGATCATGCATGCCATTCATATAAAATAAAAATGAGTGTCAGGTAAACGTATAAACTCCACAATTATTTTAACATTTTAGTGCGATTTACAATAAAATATACAAGTTAATGTTTACCTGCTTTTGGTTATATAATATAATTTTTTTTTCTGGTTTTATTCAAGTTATTGAATAACCTAAGGTTTATATAATATATTAATATAAATATATATATATATATAATATCATATATAATATATTAAAGATATTAAGATATAATAAATGAATAAACGTCTTAACTTCAATTGGCAAGTTAAATTCTCCCGTTCCTTGAATTTTACAGGCAAATCCTTGTACGTGTGTGTATATGTCTTTGAAGGATATACATATATACTCAGTATGGAACTGTCATTGTTCATTTTGTCATTCCGTACATTACAAAACTTTATCTAGATTTGACATATGTCGTTGTTTAGATATAATGCATATTACATGTTTTGGGGTATTAAAAAGAGACTAAACCGCATACCTTACGGCGACCTATATTTACACGTGCACACGTGACCTGTTTCGTGCCTCATTTTCACAGTTAACTGTCGTCTGCTCAAGAACACTCATTAAAAATCGCGCTCGGTACTAACAAGTTACATTTTTTGTCGCAAGGTTCATCGGCTTCCAGGGTAAAACAGGTAATTTACATGGAACCCGTGAAATTTTATTGGTGACAAGAAACTCGACAGGGGAGACAGGTAAACAGGTTAAAAAAAGTTCCTTTTTTTTCTCAGCGCGCCCTACCCTAACCTTTAGAGGGTTTGTTAGTTTCCCCGATGACTTGCTACCGTCACCCCTCCAGCAAAAACAGCAGTTCTTGCTTTGTTTGTGTTTGACCCCAGGGTCAGGCATGTCGGGGAACGAATGACGATATTAGTGACGGTATCACACGTTGCCATGAACCCTGCGTCCTCGCTGCGTCGTAGGAGCAAGTAGGCTACTCAAGCTGTGCGCGATCTTTCTGTCATCCTTTCATAAGAGTTTGCAAAGCTCGGGGACAAGACAGTGACGTTCATAGAAGCATTTCGCGACCCAATGCAAATTCTGGTCTTCTTATTTCTTGACCTCTGACCCCAGAGCGTCTAAGGTCCCATAACCTATGCTTTATGCCTGCAGTAATTAATGCCCGCCCTCCTCCGACCCATTTTCCCCTTGCTTTACGCTGTATTGTTCAACAGTCGTGAAGCCACGGACCGTTGCGCGTTCGGTTCGCCCGGGGACAAAAGCCCCTTCACATCGGTAACAGCAATATCTGTGAAAGGTCTGTACGTATGCCCCAGAGTGGTCGCGCTGGTGATGCTACGCCTCAACGTTATTGTTGGCTTCTAGACGCAATAGATCTTCCCCAAGAATAGATTTGTCTGAAGCAAAACCAACCATGAAATGTACCAATGTGTACGGCGACTCGATGTATATCGTCAGACAAATGTACATTATAGTAACATCACTATTACCCCTGTGGAGCTGGCTCCCTCGACGTGGGCTTCCATAGGGCGAGCTGTCACATAAATTATGAATATGGCTTCCCAATTGACATATTTCAAAATTTGAATCAATTTGGTTTTATATACATGAAATTTCAATATTCTAACTGCTTATCCATGTAAAAGATACGACATTACTTACAGCCGTCGCAGGCGTCCACTACTACAAGGGGGGAGGATAGGGGGGGGGGGGGGTTAAAAATTTCACATTGAGGATGAGTTTTTAAACATGTACTGATTATTAATGTACAAGTAATAAAGTGCAACGCCAGCAGTGAGCAAACTTATTTAGAAATTTTTGTTTGAGTTGAGCGAGAAAAGTGCTCATGTAGATATATTTGAACTTTACATGAACTAACTCTATCATAGTTTTATAAAAAAATAGTGTATTTTTGTTTTATTTTTATAATTTAAACATGAGACTATTTCGTCCAGTTCCGTTCGAAACTCTGCCAAAAGAATATAAAGACACTTGCGTAATGTCACGATATATCGTGTGACGTCACTGCTTCATATGACGTCACTCTGTTGTGTCATATATCTGAGCTGATCTCAGAAGTCCCTACTTCAGCTTCCATACACGGTTCCTTTTTTTGGTCATTAAATATTTCGTTAGTCGGAAGGGTGTCATTTAACCTAGCTTAAAGTGCGATATTCTATAAATCTTCAATGGGTTGATATATCAGTCGTGTAGCTGATCTATATGACCCAAGATCCCGACCACTTGGCCTAGAATTAAGAACCATTCCTTATGGTGGCTGGGACGGTAGCTATCAAACTCGCCGGTCTCCCCGCCAGCCAAGTTACCCCTTCAAAAACAGCCTAACGAGTCGTTAACAGGCGCGACAAAAGCCCCCGTAAATCTAGGCATACCTATCTGTTTGCCTCAAGTGCATATCTTCTGCGACCAGGGACTGTGTGTGTTATGTATATGGGGGGCACCGCCGAGTTCAAGCCCTCTGTTAACACGGACGGGAGGCCTTTGTAGACGGATTGACCAGTGAGGCCTTTTGAACCGTTAATACGGGACTTGACAGTTATGGTCGGTCAGAACAGACAGTCCTGTGACTGTCTCCTTAAATCCTGGCCTGCTTGCACCATGACCAAGTTGCCAGAGCAGCCTCAACAGCCAGACACTTTCTTCTTTGTATGACATGACCAGTAAACTCGTGATAAAATGCCCCTTCACTGTGGTCTGTCCGTTCCTTTGATAGCCTAGGCCTTTATATAACCTGGCCTATTTTTCCTTTTATGCCTGTACTATTACACCGACAGCAATTTTTCTTTATTGAGTGTCTCAGCGTTTATGGGATAATCGGGCCCATAGAGCTGCTTTCATGCCAAACTACCCGCTTTTTCGGGTCGCCCATACATGACCGTTGCACGATACCGTCCCTGTTTCTCTCTTAGCCCTGGGTCTCACAAGGCAGTTTTACACCTTGTTGAGAACCCAAGGTGCTTTCGTGCCCGCCTGATGTCACGTTTGAGGAGTCCGCTGTTACCGCAAAGTCAGCAGGGCTTACATTGTAGGATGATCGTTGGTCACATTAAGATTTACCCCTCACGGCTTTTCACGCAGTCCTGTCTAAAAACCCGGACTCTTTGGCCCCGGAACCAGAATTCAAACACATTTATAAATATTTCTACTTTTTAAAAATAATAGCTAAGTGACCGAAATCTCAAAGTACTTAATGAATTAAGTAACTAATATAATTAGCAAGTTAAAAAATCATGCAGAAAGTTAACATTATTTAGTATTAATAATGTAACAAAATACTAAAAAAAACTTAATTTTACGTGGGTATATGGTTTTTAGAAAAGTCCTTTTAAGGACACAAGGGAACCGGTAGAAATGAGTTTACTTAATATCAGAACCATTGTCACAATATCTCTAGTGTATGAAAAAACAATCAAACGGATTTTGAGAAAAATAATGATGAAAACTTCGATAAATGATTTTTTTTTCTGTACGGTAATTAGTTCTTGTAGCCTTTTTTTCGATCAACTATACAAATATCTTAATAATTTAATCGTGTGTATTGTTGGGATCTATAGACCTGTAAGTCTGCATTAAGCTTTTTTTCTTATTTTCCCGCCATGCCGCAGTGATGGGAATTAATTAGATATAATGTACCTGACGAACATGACTACAGATTCGTTCCGTGGCAAAGACAATGTTATAATGGAGAAATTATGAGTCTTTAATACTCCCGTTAAAAAGCAGTGCGTTTTGAAAATTAGAACCATACTGTCTAGCCTACGTGGAAAGAAAACGATTTGTTCAATGTGTTGCCAAATGAAATCTATACGTTTCCTGGTGTATGAAATTAATAAATTTGAGCGCTTACCACTGATCGAACTAATGTACGATGAAAGTGACTTTAATTCAGAATAATCTTATCAGTTGGCGATAACGGATTTATGATGCATGCATGCGGTGTATATTAACATAATATATATATACTTATTTCGCTGGCATTTAAAATAAAAAATATTTATGAAAAATGATGAATTTAATAATAATAATTATGTATGTTACCATTATATACTTCAGCTTAATGGAAAGATATTCCATGGATTTGCCTGATTTAAGAATCATTACGATTATCATCATATTTAGCAGGTTATATTTAAATAATATCAAGTTAAAAAGGATAATCATACTTATGTATGATAATGTATTTTGTCTTTTATTATAATCATACTATCCTGGTTAGGCCTGCATGTGCTTATACGATTTTAAACATTTGAGTTGATATAATAAATTAAGACCACCGTCCGGACCTCGATGAAGTGGTCGCACTTAATCTAGGTCTTATTTGTAGAGCAAAAAATCGGGACCCTAAAAAAGTGGCCGATATATTGAGGAGTCGCTAAACTGAGGTGGTCTGTAGTCTCGGTGTTACTGTATATATTTTAGGTTTGAAATAATGGTGATAGTGTCATATAGGGTTGATGATGGTGACAATGATAGAAAGATATATATAGGGTAGGTCTGAAGGTGGTGGTTATCATGCAGGTAATATTTTTATACTGGAGTTATAGTGGTGATGATTGTGATCTGGATATTGCTAAACCATTTTATCATCACTTTACTCGGACCAATATTGATAGGGCAGACCTAAGTGAAGTTGGGGTGGTCTTATATGTTCTAACACACCTGTGTCACTTTCAAGGTGCACGCTCCAGAAAGATTTATCAAGATCAATAACTGTTCCTTCAAACAAGCAGGACTTCATGAAAAAGAGGTAACTTCAGACCATGATACCAGCTACTTCCTTTGCACCTTGCCTTCGCCTGTCATACTCTGACATACAATTCTGACAGAAAAACACCTGACTTGGCCTCTTGTTTCATGGTGAGTGACAACAAAGACATGCCTGCAGCTACGGCAGCACTGAATTCAACGCATCTTGTGCGCAAACACCAAGAGTTTTCGATTCGGAAATGTTGGCCTGACAGGGTACAGGCCGTCAACCTCGGTTGTTACAACACAATCCCTGTTCAGGTTAACCTGCTTTGTGCCGGAGCATGAGTGTTAACAATCACAGGGCTTTATGCACCGTAAAAAAAACCTGACATCTGACCTCTGCTCTTGTCAAAATAAGCCAGAGGTCGAAGGGCATGCCTTGCGCATGACATATATGCGCTTTCGTTGCTTTCTGGCCGTGACCTCTCGTGTTGCCGTATTTTGTATGTGCTCTCTACGTTAGCTATCAGTGATATTTGCTGGCGGAAGTACATTGAACTCTGTACTCTTGGCTTAAGTAACGTAACATTTACAGACAAATAAACTCATGTGCATTGATTGAATAACCTGTGTTTTAGTGAGTCTGACAAAGAACGACATGCATGAAACGTCAATTAAAATCTTACGAAAAATCTATTCTTTGATTAATAATAATTCATTGCTTGTTTAAAGTTAAAGTTTTATTTTTTCTTATATTTTGTATGACGGAGTTATGGCATGCATAATTAAGGAAATTCCAACTAAAACTATACATGTAGCGTTTGCACCTCCCAACAGAATGAATATATCATATTCTTAATGTATCATCTCCGATATGAACATTTTCGAAAGCAGACGATGTAAATTTTAAAACACAGAACAAAATAAGTTTAATTGCAAATTGTATTATTTCTTTAGGTGCCCCCGTTAAGTTAATATAACTGGGAGTCTGTAATATAGCTACATAAAATACTGCAAACACATCTTAAAGGTAAAAATCCAGCGGCATATATTTTTCAGTTCATACACGAAGAATACTTAATATCTTAGTTGAAAGAGCAAAAGAATTTATCCTTTAAAATCATAAAATTATTCATTTTATACAAATTATGTCATTAGTGCAGCTTCTACTTTGCTATTAATATTAATAATATATATAATAGGTACATGTGTGATTCAGTTTGATGGTATTTCAAACTAATAAAATAAATCATTATTTTTTTATAAAATAATTTTTTGCCCTTTTGGGTCCGAGGTAGCATAAAAATGATTCGCAAGTGAAACAAGTATAGCTTACATTTGAAGCTAAATTCAATATTTCAAAAATATTAATTTAAATATCTAGACTCTCTTTTGCGAAATAACACAATGAATTTCTAATATAAAGTGTATATCTGATAATTTTTTTTAACAACAATGTAATTCTTAAAATAGATGAAATTACTTTTTTTTTTTTTTTTTTGCTATCTTTATGTTAATAAATAGGTTATATTTTATGGAACATAGAATCTCTCTTTGATTAAAAGTTAATTTTTTTCATTAATTATATTTGTAAATATTTGCTAAAATTTAATTCATGCCTTCAAAATAAGTCATATACAAAAATGCAGCCCTGCGAGAATAAAGGCTAGCACGATGGTCCCAAAAATAAACGCAGCCTTTTAGCACATGTTAACAACAGCCCACACAAAATGTCTTCAGAAAGTCTTTTATCTGTGGTTGACCTTAGGTTCAGAGAAAACATACCCACGAAGACTTCTAATGCATACACACCTGGTAGGCCAACAACATTGCTGGGCAAAACATTTACAAACAAGCCCCCAAACAGAAGGGGGTTCAGATTTGGTGCTAAACACGTCTAGGTCATGGATCAAAGATTAGACAACGATACTTCAGTGCATATTTCCACTGGGGGACTGTTTTATTATCTTGCTCAGAGGCTGTGGGGTTCGTCTCGTCAAGTACCGGGGTCGCTTTCCCCCTCTGTTCAACACGATGGGTTCAGGGACAAGCCCGTAAATGAAGATCATGACTTCGGGCCCCTTGTGTGAAGTATAGTCAAGGTCCTTCCAGCAAGTCACCCACACCAATGAGCTTGTAGACGCTCACCTGGTGCGAACACCTGACTCTAAAATGAACTCAACTGCTGTCGTCTGCTGGCCTTATAGACCGGTAATAATTCAATTTGGTTCGCAGGATCAGACGGATTGTTCTTGAAGTAATCTGGCCTGGACGGTTGGGCAGACGGTATGAAATGTCTGTCACCAAATATGAGGCGGCACATAGCGCCGGAGATCCATTCAAGGGATGATCCCTTAAACACTTTAGTGTAATCTTTCAGAGTAAATTTGCGTTTCGCCCACTGAGGTTTTGATCAAAGGGGAAATAATATTAACTGTTGATTGCTTTTTTATCAAACTTATTGCTTGTACCCTGCTTCGATTAGGAACAGTAGGGAAGTGACCGCTTGTGTTAAATTTATACAAATATAATTATTGTTCTTGTGATGTGATTAAAACGGACAAAAACTTATTAATGTACATCACTTGTTCATATTTTCCCCACTATATGACAAAAAAATTGGTACTACTTGAATGTAATTATACTTCTACTACTATAGCTGCTATATAAAACCACTACTTCTGCTGCTTCTACTATTATAATAATAATAATAATAATAATAATAATAATAATAATAATATTATTATTATTATTATTATTATCATTATTATTTTTATTTTTATTTTTATTATTATTAATCATAATAATAATATTAAAAATACAATAATCATAATAATATTAATAACATTAATAATCAGAAGAATCAAAGTCCAATACAACAACAACTAACAACAAAATACTACTCTACTCCTATACTTTCTCTGCTGATGACACTACTACTACTACTACTACCACTACTACTACTACTACTACTACTACTACTACCACTACCACTAGGATAATGACTAAGAATTGAAGAAGTAAAACTATACAGCAAATAATCGGTGTTGTTTTCAATTATATTTTGGATTTCGTGTTCTGTTTGAATATTTAATACTGGAAATTATCAGAAGTCGTTACTAGACATTAATATAATACATATTAAACATGCATGTATTATTATGTTTGTTTGCTGGCTTTGGACCTCTGAGGCAATGACCATAACACATGAACTTCATCACATTTAATGCCAGTTTAGTAATCATATAAGTAGAGGTCCTGCATGGTGATGACGTGTTGTAGTAACTGTAGTTTCAATGGGGATTTTTTTATGGTAGAGTCCCATTAATTTTAAGAAATATCAAAATCCCTATTTATTCATCGATATCTCTAATTAAACCAAAATATTACCCAGTTATGTAATTCCTTTCATTAAGATACCAATATATTTTACCCAAAAAAATCCTTAACGTACATGTCAAAGTAGAGCACCAACCTTTGAACAACATGATATTCTTAAAGATGAAACGAAGAAAAAGTGGAGACGGTGACAAAAATGTAATAAAAATGTACACAATTTAAGGATCTACGGAGAAAAAGCGGAGCACATTCTGTGAGGTGTAATAATAGGATAGAGGACACAATCGTGGTCTGCATGAAAAGCTTCCATGCACTGGCCACGAAAAAAAAAAAAGAAAGGAGAGAGAGAGAGAGAGAGAGAGAGAGAGAGAGAGAGAGAGAAGTTACATATATAGCGTGATATCCGAAGGACCGCCTGCATTGTACAGAGATATTAGAAACGAGAACAATTAGGAGCAGTTTTGTGTATAACTGAAATGTTAGGGTCACCCGATATGCTCTTTCAGGCAATTATACCTTAAGATGCTAACCGACCATTGTTCAAAACTGATGCATAAGGCGTCATAACGTCCGCTTGTGCTATACGCTCGGGCAGTTTCGGGGAAGGGTGTCTGTTGTCCTTAAATGTACAAATTGGCGGTGCTTTGCATGTAACAAAAGCCACAAAGATAAAAAGGACACAATCCGTATTTGTGGGGCGTAGTTTGTGGAGCGTCTTCACTCAATTCTCACGGGGTCGAGTCTCGCGAGTGACAAGCATGACCCCATCGGGCTACGTCGCCGGGGCAAAAATTCCCACACTCTGGAATAAATATATTTCTCCCGCATAATAGCGTTCCCTGATGAATACTATTTCTAATAATTTCACGCAACTGCAGGAGGAGATGCCAGATCAGACCCCCGCCGGGATTAAGTATTATACATTCAACCCTCTCTACAAAGCCACGGCAATTTGGCTCCTGTGTCATAAGGATGCGGGCTTCAAACACAAGGATGCCACCCCCCGGCCACGTTAGGGGACATATCCCAGTTTAAATGCTGCAACTTTACGCCATATATAATAGGTTTAATGGCCTGCCCGTACGTTAGTTTACAAGGTCACTGGTTTTATGAGGAAATATGGTTTAACCTTATATCAACTCGCCCGATTTATTGCCTTTCTCTTAAAGAACACTTCGAAGCAATTCCTAGCCTATATATATGTAAAGATGGTCATAAAAGTTCTCAAAGAATAATAATATGATTATTTACATATATATAAATATGTATACATGGAATAAAATACTGTTAATTGTCCCTTGCTATTTCACAAAGGTGTTTATATGGTATATGAATCAGTTGCAACCTGTAATAAACTGAAAAAAGGTTAATGGGGAATTTATATATACATACGCACACACAAGGCATGCTATATGCATATCATGTGTTATGCAAACATATTTGCGAGTAAAACACCTCTGACATCAAAGTCATTTAACGGTTGCAACCCTTCTAAAGCATATTTTGTTCAAATAATTTTAATAATATATTCACATTCCTCTTGATGATCAAGAAGATTAAAAATGTTTAGAAGTATTTTTAATTATTTGGATCATGGTTTTATATTATACAAGACTATGGGTTATTCACGGGTCAATAAACCAAAGGAGAACTAAATACGATTAATTTTACTGCCTTTGCTGCAAATATCATATACAAATTTAATTATGTTGGAGAGATCCCAACTTGTATCGATTTGATAAAAAGATATACGGTTGAGATTTAAAATGTTTATAAAACTATATATTAATAAATTGTCCATATTCTAACATTAGCAAAGATGAAAGCATTTTAAATATGAAAGAGTGAAAACACTTTACACTTTTCCATCATATATGATGGTATATATACACATAATTTGTCCTGTTATAAGTTTCATTATACAATGTAAAAAATACTATGCAATTAATGATAAGAGAAAATATACAAAGTTAACAAGAAAAATTGAATCATCACGTATAACACAATCAACTATAATGTATATACAAAAGTAAAGTTACAATAGTTTTAAAGAGTTTAACCCATGCAGTTGTTCGAAATGACAATTATCAATTATTTTGGTGCGTAAAGTTTGAGTATTTTCTAATTTTATCGGAAACATATATTGATACGGTAATTTGAAAGTTCCTATTTGCATGTAAGAAGAATTAAATCCTGAAACCAATCGCAGAATTCATGAAAACACCCGATATCGACGTGATACGCACTAACCATGAACTAAACGTCCGCCTGGGTTTGCTCGATATTGTAGACGTCATCGTTTCCGTATTTATTCTAAAATTCCAAAGGCACCGGACGGGCCATGATAACAGCAAACTGCGATAATCAAGTAAACGCAATATGGCATTCGGAACAGGAAGCACGGAAAAAAGTCATTTTTCATCCATGGGAGTTGAAGTTATGGGTTCAGACATTAATTAAGATGAAATAGAGAAGAGGATGGATATAAACTAATTAGTCTATTACAATGTTATCTGTGATGCTGCGATCAGGTCTGATATCAAGCCCGATCCAAAGGCTGACAGTCCTCCCCAATCTGGGCAGCGTGTACTATCTGACGCATAACTCCCTAACAACCCTTCTGGAAGAAAAGTCAGTGCTAATGGCGAGCCATCTATGACCAATCTCTGGACATGGAAGCATTTCGAGCCCATTTGCGGGCCGAGTTGGGGTAATTTGAGGTCGGTGTGGTCCACCATCGCTTGTCCTCAATGTGACTGCGGGGCATACGGCTAAATTACAAAGCACATCACTTACAGCGCCGGGCAGCGCGCGGAGGGAGTCATGGTTCCCGCAGCTTTAATACCGGCTCTCGGCCAGATTATAACACCTTGCTGGCAGAAAGGCATAAAATTATCACAAGAAATTTAGCCCGAACAAAATTTCTCCCTGAGCGTGAAAAATCGAGGAATGAAACGCGGCAGAGGAGACAGAGTAACAAACGTATCGCTTAAATCCCGTCGGCTCGTCCTGGTTAACCATGGATTTGCTTGGTTTTCGCAATTAATTGAATGGAAGAAAATTCTCCTTAAGGGTTTTAGCGCCTATCCTCCGAGACTGAGGCTGCTGTCTCGGCTTAGTCCCTGGATCAAACGTGGCTACCCCAGTGCTGACTGCCTTAATTGACTTCGTTACACGGCGACGTGTTCTTTAATGGTGCTACACACGAAGCGTTTTGTTTTCATGGGATTTCTTCTCCCTTCAAAACAGCAAAAACTAATTGAAGCCTATGGCATGCTTACTATATTCACACTTTGACGAGGATGCACGCTAAAATGCTTACACGCCCGGTATTTTTATCATGAAACTCTCCCTAAATCATTAAGATTCTTAAAACCTTCTTGAATATATTAATCTACCAAACCCCGCTGCTGCTAATACGGTGTTTCATTCACCAGGCCCCCTTGACCATGTTTCTTTTAGATACCATCGCTTCTTCGATGGCACAGACCGTATCCACATTATAAGCAGAATTCTGTCCATTACAATCCGCGGTTTCCACAATACCATGCCATTATAAGAACCTTTTTCTTCTCATTCTTGGCGTGGGGGACCGCCGTGGGCTTGATGGTTCGGCTTATTTTTACACAGAGGGATTACCTCTCCTAGAGATGTATCGCTTGGACTTTTTATACAAAGAGGCACGGAGCATTAAAACGGCATTGTTGTTTGTTGATAGAGGATTACTCTGTAAGATCTGTCTTCATTTTATAGAATGGTCATATTCACAACCACATGATTCGGTTATTAATCAAATATTATCGGCCGCACGCCGTCCAAAGATTAAACAAAAACACAGGCTATTTATTTTCTGGGTTTCAATCTTGTTGTACAACAAAGGCTACTTTGCTAGTATAAAACGACATTAACTGATTCATCCATGTTCAAGCAAGAACATAAAGGCCATTCATGACCCAGGAAAAATTTTCACGTGGAAGCCTCAATAGAAACATGCAGTCTCGATGAAGAAAGTCCATGAATTCTTGTACTCGTAAATATTTGTATTACTATAACTAACAAATAAGTAACTATACTAAAAGTTAATTTTATATTCTAATCTCATGTGCAATACAATTAAAATAACTTAGGAATGTTAATTTTACTTTCAGTTAAGGTACTGGTAACAGTATAAATGATTATTTTTGTGCGTATATGTTTCTTCAGAATTTAGCTTCTTTATTACTATTACAGTTACTCATATATAGCCATTTAAATTTTATTAATTAGTTTTGGCCCATATATATTTTAATTTTATCTGCTATATTTAGTATTTAACTTTGCCCTACATTAAATGTTAACCAATGAAACGAATGTTTAATGCATATGTGTGAGCTTATTTTAAATTAAACAGATTCAATTTGAATTTTCAAAGGTACTTCAGCCCCATTCGCCTGCAAAAAAAAAATACGAACACAATCAGAATTAATGTTATCCAGAGATTAACATTTACGGACGTTACCGAGTTAATACACTTTGACAAGTGTGATGCAAAGTCATTACTTGCGTAATCACGTGTAGCTGACGTTCGGAAACATCTGCGGACGGAACCCTATTGTACGGGAGCGGGCTTTATTTTGGACACGGCTGCCGCGTGCCGGATACAGGAATCACAGCTGCTGTGACGGAATCCACACAAATTTTACGAACCTGTCCCTCACCTTGATTGAAATTACCCATGCATTCCTTCAGTGAAGTAACTAATCACGAGTAAGCACTGACACGATAAGAAAATGATTTATACATAGACATATAGAGTCAAGTGCAGAGATACACCGAAGTGATTGAAAGGTCATGATGATGATGACGATGATAATGACTAGTGGATGACAAGGCTTAAGATGTAAACACATTCAAATATATCATCTACTCCCGTATTTTTAAATACATAACGTTGTATGTAATACTTACTCTACCGGTAAGATCTGGTCCGATGGTGAAGATAATGATCATAATGATGGTCATCATCATGATGAAGAGAACACTGCGGGAAGGATTGCCTTGGTGCAAGGCTGAGAATTACACACCAGGTGACCCGGGCTCCATACTCAGCCTTGAACATGTTCTTACGAAATATCGTAGCGGTCCTTCTGATTTATCAGAAGGAAAGAATAAAAGAGTAATTAAGAATAAGATGCAGCTTAAACTATGTTCACTCTACCTATATATCCTTTATATATCAGTTTCCATACATGTGGAGTCTCCTGTTTATGTTATATATGATATAACAGCATTTTATCATGAAGAGAAGAGCAGAAGACCATCACTGACACAGCCATGTTGCTGAGGCATGAACTCTGGTCACCCATGACCTGACCTGTGACCTGACCTCTGGTGTACCAGAGTAATTTATTGCTAATAAATCTATTTAAAAAAATCTTATTTCATGAATAATACTTATGAGTAAATGATAATATATGGCTACAATAAGTCCTTTATAAGTTTATGGCTATATCTTTTAAGGTTTTAACAAATTTGCCTATGGAAGTTATGGAAACAATATTTACTATAATTTATTTGGGACAATAATCAGAGGACAACTTTTCTCATATCAATAAGGTCAAGGACAGGGTCATGTGACAAAAGATAAACATGACCGCATGGCAGGCTAAAAAAAAACCAACAGGAGTTGAAATCTTAACTATTTCCCTATATGGGCACTTCTACATAATTTATTTTTACTCCAGAACAGTTTGTTAGCCATTATTGGTAAGAAATTTGCTAAATTGCCTCCATTTTCTCTGTTTATTTTACAAATATCCCAATATACCCCTGCTACGCTTTTCCATAAGAGGATCCCCATAACTGAAATCTCATTTCAGTTATGAACCCATAACAACGGGAAGGATAACATCAATAAAGATTGAAGTAAATTCTCCCACACTAAAGTCAGCACTGACATAACATGCAAATAATATGTATATTACATAAATACCGAAATTGGCAGTTTCAGTAGAACACCGAAGAATGTCAGAGAGGAATAGAAGAAACAAACGCACCGGATGTAAACACATGCAAAGAATGAAGTCAAATGGTGATGCGAGATATGGGGACAAAATACTGACAAGTTGTCGGAAGGAGGGGAAACAATGGCTGCCGCGGTGTGAAGCGGCAAGCACGGCCCAATACGGGCTATAGTCAAGAGATGAGCCTAACATGTTTACAGGGGGAATAGTGCGCTACAGATACAGGAGGCAGAGGCGGTTGGCGATCAATGAAGGCACACGAAAGTTACTACCACTGACCTATCAGTACAACCGAGCGTGGATGGCCACGGGAGGAGCAGGCGTCGAACCCAATCTTGGAAACAAGCCAGGGATAATACGCACGACGCCAGCCAATCAGAGAGCTCAGAATTCGGTCATTCAGTGACGTCACATGTTGGGCACTCAGCTGGGCGGTTTTTTTACTCAGCCGGGATCTCATGCCGAGCTTCTCTCTGCCTGCCTCCCCAGAACTTTGATCTCCCCGCGCTTGTAATTGCTTTTTGATGGGTGATTTATCGGTGGTGTGGCCCGAACGTGGCATTTGCAGCCACTGCAAAGGCTTAATATCCAAAGACCACCATCAAACCTACTGGCAGTCAACGCAAAATGCCGGCCTGTTTCTTTATGTACGTAACACATTCAGCCATGGGAAAATAGATACAGCGTGCCAAATATACCCTCCTGCCAAATGAAACAGAATCGCGCTAGGTAATATATAATGTACTCTCGTAGCATGCGTACAACTACTGACCTGGAGGGATGTGCTGCATGCTATTTCATAATTTCCTTACACTAACTCCTGGCCCATGTTCCTATATGTACTTATACTTATTAATATTTATTAATGACCTTATACGGTGAAACCCACCTCGAACATAGTGCGCGTTTCGATCAATATAAGTATTAAATTACAGAACCATAACGCTTCATCTTATGGGGTTCATGTGACTCCAGGCCGGGCCATTGCCGGCTAGAGGGCTTAGGCTCCAATAAACATTAAATCTTTTTAAATGCTGCGTTAACATAGCTCTAGTGTAAATTGGAAAAGAATCGACCGTAGCGTATATTTGTGGCACCAATGGCAAAGTCAAACCTCGACATCAAAATAGGAAATATATTCTGACAAGCTTCTAGTCACCCGTAGAAGAAGGAATGATACGAGCGTAAAAACAAACGGACGGGGCGCATGGGTGGGGCAATGCCGACGCCAGCCTCGCACCGAGTATAGGCTTTCTAGGGCCTTGATATCATCTGAGACGAAGTTGGCTGTCAAACCCATAGATCTTCTCTTTGGGGCGTAATGCCCCTACGCACTGAACATCTGAATGGAATCAGTATACACGATAGCTACCCGTCCAGGGGTGCACGGCAACAGAAGAAAAAGATTAGGCTTTCACTGAATGTGACATCTTAGCACAAACTCAGCTAATTTGCTGTGGGTTATTGAGATAGCAATTCGCTCCCAGATCGATATTTACTAGTAAAGATATCGTACGGGTTTGTATTGGTTGGCAAACAGAGCTCTTGATGCCCATAACTTAAGGTCAGTTTACAAAGCCGAGATATCAAACGCCCAACCAGTCTCCATTTAGCCCGGACCCAAGCCGAGCTTGTAAATTAGAATTCACTCAGGGACAGTATATCACTATTCCAATTTTTTTTATAAGGCATGCTTCATTTAAACCCACATTTGAGGAAAGAATACAACGCGGTCCATTAAGTTTGTAAATAAAATAAAGCTCTCAGGATATCCAAACCATCAGATTCACGCTTCCAAGAAGTATTACTCCCCAAATATTTGATATGTGCAAATATTCGTCATATTTTACTCTATGGTAATATCTTTATTTATTTTTACTAAACCTATACCTCTATATATACTTGAAACACAGCAATCTATGTCATCATAAAGGAACCAACAGACTTCATCTGATTATCTTGATAAGTATATATATATATATATATATATATATATATATATATATATATATATATTTATATTTATATATAAATATATATTAATTTTCAATTTTATCATTTACAACAAGATACAACAAGATCGGGATACATAGCTCAGGCTATGAAATATTTGATTATATGTTATTCTTTTTTTTTATTCAATTTGCACTTTATTATGTTTCTATGAGGGAAAAGGGACAGTGGTTTACTACTTAAAATTAAGATAAATAACTTAGGTTATGTTATATTAAATCCTCCAATACATTTATATTATCCTATGTTCCAATGATTGGGGAGTAATTTTGGTTCACATGGGACCATATATATCACTATGGTTACGCAAGAACCCAATCATGCATTATTCTCCTTTATTAAATTCACGCTAGCTTATGTGTAAATGATTTGGGAAATGATATTGGTTTTATGGGTAACCTTTTACGTTAATGATATATGACTTAGGTTGCGCAAAATGTTATTATATATAAAATCACCCCCATTAAATTCATACTTGCTTGTGTTACTATGATTAGGGAAGGGAGAGTGGTTTATATCTGGCCTTTTCAGATGAAGACATATAACTTAGGTTACGCAAATTGCCACAATTCAAGGTTTGATGCGTCACCTCGTATGCTGATCACCACAGGGTGCACGAGGCGACCACAAGAGCGGGCCCCATCACTGACCTCGCTTTAAATTGCAATACGGAGGGAGTACGTATTGGACTTGAGCGAGGCTGCAGGTGTGTGTGAATGAACCAGCTGGACTTCACAGCGGCTGAACAAGACCTTGGATCATCAGGGTACGCCAGCAGGGAGGGTCTGTCGCTGATAGCCCCCGGAGTTACAGCAGTTTCTCTCCAACCCAATCAAGCTGAGCTCAGGCGCTCGCTTTCCGTCTGATGGATAGCCAAATCCAGGCCCATATAGCTTAATAATACCATAACGGCCGGCTCTAATAGTATCGATGCCAATACACAACGCATGAATCAGACCCAGTTCCCCCGTGGGATAGGCCTCAGACCGCTGTTCAGCTGGTTTCATCTGCGAGACTCTAGGTATAATCGCTTCATTCCCTGAACCGTATCACTTGTGTTTATACCGCCAAAGCCAGTCCCAACCAAAAGGGCATGTTTCCAACTAATTGAGCCCTCCCCCCTCGCTGCCCGGCCCTGTGGCTGTTGCTATCAGTGCTGGTGCAGTCTGTATGCCTGGTGACGACAGGAAACTGTCTTGTTCGCCTGATCTCTAAGCTGATGGCCCCACTGAAGTTTCATCATACCACAGACAACTAGGTCTGTATATCCCAGAATGCCGTTCACAGTCTGACTAATTGTCTTCTTCTATTAAGAAGTTCTCATGGGGACCATTCTTTAAAGATACTCCCGTCACATAAATCTGCAGTATCATTAATATTGTTTTCCAAGAAATAGTCCAACTGTCTTATATATGTGTATCTCTCTACTTTAATTTTTGCTCACCTGATATTTCCGCTCAATATGCATTCTTCACAGTTATATCCAAATTTTGCTTGATCCCAAGCATTAATAAACATACATGTCGTTAGTGAGACATTTATCAAAGAAACATTCCCTATACTTTGATATACTTATTATTCAGTGTTCTCTTTTGACATTTTTCATAACATTGTATTCCATGCATAACTGAGAATAATACTTAAATTACCTGATATGCATAGTAACCTGTTACATAACATATCTTTAATATAATTTACAATAACTGTTCATCGAGCAATTGTCGTAAAAGCGCTTTCCATGCAAATCGCATTTAAACTGCCGATATAGATAAAAAGTGATGATACACATTAACCTGTGCAATTAAAACTGATAACATCAGTTCATCTGTGATTTCTGGAAGGTGCACATTCCGTGCAAATCATGTTTAAGTTACCTGGAGGAAAGCCTTAATAGATTTACCCGGTTCATTTAGTTTATTTCCTGTTGATCGCGTGTATCCCCGTCAAGGTGAGCGGGGCTTTGTGTAATTCACGGAGACCCGAACGTGACAGCATCACTTTGATTGCTCATCCATAAATACTTAAAGAGTCATACATCGCACGCAATAAATATTTTTTGACATATGCTCTGCTTGCAGTCTTTTACATCAAAGGGATGCGAACACTTGTTATAATTTGTTATAAATCTGTATATATTGTTGTTATTATCAACATTTTATTATTATGATTGTATTGGTCATATTTATTATTATTATTATTATTATGATTATTATTATTATTACTGTAAAATTGTTGTTATTATTGTTATCATAACCATACATATGATTACTATTATTATTATTATTATTATTATTATCATTATTATTATTTTTATTATTATTATTATTATTATTATTATTATTATTATTATTATTATTGTTATTATTATTATTATTATTTTGAATTTCCCATTTAATTTTATAATATTCAATTTAAATTACATGGCCATCAATTAAAGTTAAATTGATACAAGATTATACATATACATGCAAATAGGTTGAACAACAAATCCAATTACAGTGTGACTGAATGACATAAAAATCTGCTTGTCATGCATGGTAAATCTAAAATAAACATATATAAAATGTTAAGCATCTGTTATCAAATCATAGCCAAGATAAATATTTTATAGTTTCATATATATATGGACTGCTGTTACATAGTGTTAACCGGAAGAAGAAAAAGTAAAAGAACATAAAGTATACATATAGATTCGCGCATTATACATTCCTACATACATACATATTATATATATGTATGTATATATATATATATATATATATACAAGGGATACATAAAGTGTAGTTTGCGGGTCAGGAGAATAGTTAATCCGCGTTGAAGTATGCCGAATAGACTCCTAATACGACTCTTGGGGGCGATCAAAACAAGTATCTACTTTCGAGAATAAACACAGTTTGCTTATGGAGGCTGTGACCCATAATTACGCGAGGCTGGCCGCGGCCTCACTCCTCCATGAAACAACATCACATCCGTACGAAATAAGCTCAGTTCAATTACAGTGCGGCTCTTATTGAATCATTAATCTAGACTCAATATCATTGCAAATTTGATTATGGCTACCAAGGTTGAACATATCATCTCAAATTGAAAACCGCAAGCTTCCACACTTGCGAGGTGGCCCATATTTAATCAAATTAAGCCTTGATTAATCTGAAGGCTCGTGGAGGAAATGCGTAAAACACTTGTTTGTTCAAAGCTTAATTTACCGCAAAGTATTATCATCAAACGGTAAAAATAGATGTAACAAGGCAGTCTGTAACAGGATTACACTACTATAGGGCTTTCATATAATGTTCATCCTGTTTCGATTCTTAAAGGCTGCTAGAGAATTAAAACAGAGTTTATGCATGAATACTTAAGGTCTATACTAGGATAATGTTTACCATGCCCTTTTTGTCCCTTCCTCAAGCGGAGCTCAGTTTACGACCATTTGCGCCTGAGCCTTGTGAAGGAATGTTATCCAAAACTCACACCTATATATTGGCCCCATGAACCAAATCTTAGCTCATGAAAAATGTTTAAAAAAAAAGTTACTGTCAATGTTATTATGTGCACATGGAGTTTAACGATTAAATCTGCTTCTAACTGATAAACTTAATCATTTGTCGATGTGAGCTAATGGTAACTTTTTTATATATGTGTGTTTGTGTATATAAGTAAAAGAGTTGAGTTTATAATTCTATCGAGGCATTTCATATACATAGATACTGTGCGACTTTGGTGCCTTTTTATATAAAAAGTAAAGTTAGAGGAACTCCGATGTGCATTTGTGTGTGTGTATATACACTGTCGTCGTTCAAGTCGTTAGTGCAATCAAACACACTTTCCACTATACAAGACAGTGAATATACGTAAATCAGGACAGTCACAAGTCGCTCCCAGCATAGACACACATGCACTCACAGACAGGTTGGTGCATCATTTATCAACTCACCTTTCTGCACTGCCAGACAGAGCTCCATCATTTCCTCGGATGCTGAAAACTCCACAGAGAAAACTTTGGCAGCAAACTTTGAAAGTTTTCATTCAGAAATTTCACAACACGGAGACACATTAGACTACTTAGGGAAGCAAGCTATCCTCTGTTAGCATTGACACGACTCGGCTGTGCACTGTGGTGTTTATGACTGCATGATTACAAGGCCGGAGGACCTAGTAAACGTACGAGACGGCGTACAGTATTTCACAAAAAGTGAGGCCCTTACAGTGCAGGGGTCGCCGGAGCGAAGTTTTCTCACGGTGCTTCGTCGGCGCAAGCAGTGGAAAACATTCTTACACTTGCGACCGACTGTCTGCATGTTGACTGTTGACAAATGGGAGACAAGCGGGTGTCACCTGCAATAACGTAATTTTATTACTCATTAGCAGGTACAGACGATTCTTTTGTTGCTGCTAACGCGATGGGCTCAGATTTTGGTAGGGCATTCAAACAACACTAGCGGGTTATACTTAGGCGGAACGGGGCCAAGTAGGGGCAAACGGATGTATCCGAGTTCGAATTCCAAGGGTGAAAAAAATACTGTCTGGTGCCGACCGCAAAGATGACAGCGGGAAAGTGAGGTGTCGTCTGCGTACTGAACACGTCTCGTGACCCCATGGTGACGACCTTAGCGCCAACATATCACAGATGACAGTGTTTAGGCATGTCTTTGTGACGAATGTCAAACACACACATGTAAGCGTGTGTACTGAAATATATGTTTACTGTTATCGCTTGAAGTGTCTTAATGAGTCCGGAAAGTGCATTTGTACTCGGTGGATACATTTCGTTCACTGCATGTATTTAGCTCATGCTGAGGGGAACGAACGCACACACGCGTGTACACAAAATTTATCTGTCAGCAGGTTTTTTTCTTCTCTCTCTCTCTCTCTCTCTCTCTCTCTCTCTCATATTTATATAAGCAATAGAAACATGCATGTTTTAAATGATGATAGCTTTTATTGCAATATTTCTGTTTTATACAATACATATAAGCTTTGTTAACGTTAGCGCTTAACACTTTTTATGTATACAATTTATAATGCTTTTTCTTTCTTTAAATTGGAAAAGGGCATGCCTATCCGACGTTCCTTTCTCCTATAGTTTTATATTTACCTACAATTAATTTCAGGCAGGTGTGCATACGTATATGATTCTTAATTTTTGGGAAATGACAAACTTTCATCGCTGTATGTAAGGTTTCATATTCTTCCAAGTAAAAGAATTCTAATTTGCACGGGAACATACAGAAATCTTTATCAATCCAAATATTAAAAAAAAATAAATTATATATATATATATATATATATATATATATATATATAAATATAATACATTTAACACTAACATAGAATTTATTTCACTGTAATGCTTGTGCTATTTTACATTTTATGTTCATAGAACTGAAAGGAGGCCTATCCCTGCATGCTATAAACTCCCATTTGATAGTATAGTACTCCAATGGTATATTCGTATATATATGCATCCTTCATAAAACTAAAAATTCACATGCAGTATTAAGGAAACTTTTAAGACATTTAGTGTGAGGTATATAATATACTGAAACTGTTCATATATAAATATATATATATATATATATATATATATATATATATATTTCGTGTGTGTTGATAACAAATAGTAAAACCATGCCCGTCTTTAATTGCTCAATGTGGCTCAGTAAATTTGTACATGCATTTATAAATAAAAGATGGTTCTACATGGTTCAGTCTGAAAATACATTATGCTGATCATTTACACACAAATATATTTGGAACTGAATAACATATATTTTTTAAGTATATCCGTGTATTCGGCCAGATTTGACTATACTCTTAAAACGTTTGATTAAAAAACGCTTGTTAATGATCTAAAACTGGTGCAAGTGCGGTCCGATATGAGTTTTACATCATCTTTTGTTTTATACGTCATTATATAAGATATGCATCATGAGTGCTGCGTGTTTCCTGTGGCAAGCCCTTCACAGAAGTCTCAGGGACAGGTAATCTATGATGCATGTACTGAAGATAAGTGTATATAAATTTGTCATTAATCAATTTGCAGTATTGTGTGTATATGTTTCTGTAATGTTTGAATTTTGTTTACATACATGTTGGTCATCAATGTACCTATACCATGCACTTTATAGGTATATTCCTGATTAGTGGATTTTTTACAGCCTTAATTTTTTTGCCTGCCTGAGGCATTTCAGGTTATACGGTTAAACGGAAACAATTTATGGTGGGTAAATATATACAACATCAAATTAAGAGTTCAGAAAGAAGAATAATTCCTTTTTTTCACGTAACACAACTTGTAAACTTTAAAATTTCCGGAATTTATATTTTGTCCATGCAGTTTACTGCTGCTGGAATTTAAAAATCTGAACACTTTATTTATAATTTAATGGTTATTTCTCGTGTGGAAGAGGACGTATGCCAAATATGAACAGTGTCTGCCAAGCACAAGCAAGATTAATTTTCTTCCAATATTAAAAAAAAATTATTATAGTTATAATACATTGACCACGGGTAATAATTAATTACAATAATTAAGTACATAACCGAAAGTATTCCATATGTATATAAATATATATATATATACACATATATATATATATATATTTATATATATATATTATAAGAAGACGAAACAGTTTGATAAACTGATCAATTCAAATGGATTGTTAATATATATATATATATATATATATATATATATATATATATATATATATATCATATGGTTTTGTCTACATTGACAGAAGCAGCAAACAAATCATAAGCTATAGTATATTTTTAATATGATGCATTACCTTTATTCAATTAGTTCCTTAACAGAAAATGTTGGAGTCAACATTCTTAATTTATCCCGATAGCTCGTATATATATATATATGTGTGTGTGCATGTATTTTATACATGAAATTGTCGATTTTACAATTTGTACATTTATACAGTTTCTTTTATATGCAGGCCAATTATAAAGAAACTGAAACCTCTGTTATTTTTTCAAAAATTCTCACTGATTTCAAATTATATTATAATATATTGCCATTAAACGAAATGTATTTAAGATATAAGAAGTCTTAAGGGATTAAGAAAAGAACAACATATACATGCAGCAATTACATGTTAAAAAGAAAATAAATGGAATACATTTATTGATCATTATGATATGTATTTCCCCATGAAGGATATATATAAGTATAGTAAAATTATTAATATTAGATAACATCTGAAGAATAAATCTGTGTTTACGACAAAGAAATGAGTATATATATATATATATGCAAACATATACAAAAAGGCAAATTGGAAGTTATCAAGAATCACCATGTATACTGTATATAAAACCATTAAAAAGAACCTTGAACTTTGAATATCCACATAATATCATAAGTTGATTCAAGGCCTTATCAGTTACTCCTGCACATAAATTTGATGGAGGTTAGGATACCAGCCAGAGTATATATATACTTGACACCATTCTGACTCTCAGGCAGATACATTTTTATTTGCCAAATTCCAGTCACATATTAAGAGAGAGAGGTTATGGACTATTAAACACAGGAGTAAACGATTAACATGCGGTTTCATTTGTGTCATATTCAATTAATTTATATAAGACATGATTAGAATAATAATAAGCGAACATAAAGATCTTGGATTGGCTTGTAATTCAATATCTCCTTGTTTACCTGAATGCTATATATATATATATTTATGTATTATATTTATATATATATATATATATATATATATATATATATATATATATATATATATATATATATATATATATATATATACCCATGTCATCTTGCAGACAGTCTTTGATTTTCATTTATCTTATATTTATATATTATGATATTGAGAGTGAAAAGGAGAAAAACCTGATATATGGGTTTTGGAAGATGTCAAATATGCATTTATAATCAATCAACTGATAATTTCTTTTGAACTACACTGCCTTAGTAATTCTAAACGGTTTACAAAACACGTATACTGCATGCATTGTGACCCATCCTATTTGAAATTAAAACTGCACATCCTTCAAAACCCCTTGATCAGTACCAATGAAATGGTCAGGCAATTCGTGCTCGTGTGTGTGTGTTATAAAAGCATGGATTGTTCATTGTGCCTTTTTATTCATCCTTTTCAATATATAAACGAATATCACAATTTTTATTTATATATAAGGGTGTCCTATCAAAAAAGTATTTTGCAGATATTGTAAACAAGTGGTGCTCTTGGCGATTAAAACGTCTTATTTTTAGCGGGCCTTACTGCATGCCGTGGATAGTAAAAATTGACAGCTTTAATTGATGTCCCATTGCGTATGAGAAAAAAGGGGACTGTCTTTAGAATGGACTGGCCCTGCGGCCTGGGCGGACCAGCGGGTAGTTTAACAGTTCTCAACTGAAGATGTCCCGGCCATGTGTCCTACCGACTCGATTAATCAAGAGTCCCCTTTTAGCCGAGAATGCCGGGAATGGACATACAGGCAGAATTAGCGGTAGTTTCCTCGCCAGCCCGGGGCGACAACCATCCTTTAATGTCACTTCCTCTAAGTCCGATGTTTGCTTTGTAGTAAAAACGTAAAATTTACGACTTGCCCACCATGACATTTTCCAGGCGTCCGGTCACTGCGAGTACGCAGGAGAACCTTGCTGCCGGCAGAACTGGGCAAAAATGTCATACCGCAAGAAAAAAAAATCGCGGTTGTTTCATTAGAAGCCATTAGTAGAATTCTGGGCGTGTTTATGCGCCTGCGTGAATGAGCGGCCTATCGCTACATTTGCAGGAATTTGCCGGTGTGTTATCACAAAGAAAAGTCGTATTATTATTCTATTCGTCTGCATTGATTCATCCAGGCTGACACCATGTCACAAGACGTTAAATTGAAACGCCATCTCTTGCTAGGGGCTGCGGCCAGCGCAAACGCTTTTACTATGAGATGTAGTAGATAGCGACCAAATTGCATCAATTTGGAGGCAGGGTGGCCGCCTTATTTCGCTGCATGTAAAGATTTTTTCGCTCGCTTCGGACAAGGGTCCGTGACAAATTAAACGGCCACAACCTGTTTGGCGGTAGAGTTAAAAAATTATGTTGGCAGCTTGCCAAGGAGCATCGCTGTTGAAGCAATAAAGTCCATGGAGGGAATTGCTGTTGCCTTCTGGGTTACGAGCGGTCTGCCCGGAACCTACGCCAGCGGCCCTTCGTCCAATTGGTGGCCGAGGAAAGTGCTTTATTGGTTACGAGTGATGCATTGTAATATACCAACATTTGAACTTGGTCGTAGCTGTGTAGTAGCGTGCGGGCGACCCGCGAAACCCCGCGCCCAAACAGGGCTGTATATAATGAATCCGCCACGAAGCATCAATGAAAAGATTCAAAGAGGATCCACAGCTCGCTGCCGCGCTTGCTTCCAAGATACATAATAAGCCAGCTTCTTGGCATCCAACCACAGAGCTCTGGCTCTCATGTATTCCTCTTAGGCCTCCCAGGAATCTCTCCTCCAACTTTTCTTCTTGCCCTGCTAACTGAAATAGAACCACGTTGAAATAATGACTGATGCCTCGGGTTGACGTCCGCTATTCTATCAAGCCCTAGGTTTAATTTTAGCATTGGCCCTTCCTTCATTGCCCTTCCCGACGAAATTGTAGTTTGTGGAAAGCTATCCGCCCTTTGTACAAACTCTGGTCTTGCATATCACGTTGTATACAAGAATAAAAGAGGTAGGGTTTCGGCATTAATAAGGTCTTGGATTTGTAATACGGCTACCAGATACATGACTGTCTTTATCATGTGAGTATTTACAGTTAAAAAAGTATCATTCTCTATTGTTCTTTACCATGCATAAAATTAGATAATATTAAGAATTAAATTACTTTTGATTATATAGTTAAACAAAATAAGAATAAAAATTAATCTGCTGACAAGTATGCACGAGTAGCACCCTTCTTTATTTCAGAAAATGGTAATGTATGCACAATGACGTCTCTCTCTCTCTCTCTCTCTCTCTCTCTCTCTCTCTCTCTCTCTCTCTCTCTCTCTTAATATATATTGCACATTAAAGACAATAAATATTCCACCGAGACTACACCCAGGTTAAAACTGAAATTGACAATTAAGGTTTATTTAAAGGGGATTAAGTCACATGATCGGAGGTCACGTGAGCGCGAGAAGTCCCAGCGCCCCACATGGCCCCCGATTGCGGCCCCCTGCCCGCTATGGCCGACTCCCCACAGTTTCCATTTTTTATTTCTCTTTTTTTATTGTTCGGCTGCAGCAGGTCCCGTCTGACGGCGGCCGGTGGCGCTCGGCTCCCGCCCCGTCGGTCTAACGGAGTTCTCTACAAACCATCTAATTGACAGGCCGTGACGAGAAAGCCCTCAGAAATCTGTCACAATTTCATAAGCAGGAAGATTTCTAGTACCCCTGTGGGTTCTACCGCCGTTATCGCGGTCTGTGCAAATGCTGCCGTTGATTGCCCAGGAATATGATAGGACGTAGTTGTTCGTCTCGGGATAATATCCATCAAACTCAAATTAAAAGTTATACAGCGACCGGGATCCGCCCGGCGAGGGCCTGGTTATCCGTGTCCAAACACAACCTAAGCAGTGGCGATATCTCGACACGCACCTCCGAAGCCAATGACGACTACGTCCCCGGGTGTTGTTTAGAATTGTTTAGTTGTCCTCCACGCCTCCCTACGTCATCAACAGCCCATCTGACAGAGAATGTTTCTGACGGACAGCGCTTTTTATCTGAGAAAGGCTGCTTAGAGCTGAATTCTGGCTGACTGGCAGCAGCACACAGTCTCTGACAGCACAGGGCTTTTATGAATTAACGTGTGCGTCATCATCATTATCATCATTATCTTTAACTCTTTCTTTCTCAGCTACATGCAGGCTTTCTTCCTCATCACGACCATCATGTCCACTACCACTAATATCATCATTATCATCATCTTCTTCTTCTTCTTCTTCTCTTCCTTCTTCTTCACCATCATCATCACCACCACCATCATCAACATCAATTCTGTCATTAACATTACAATCCTTGCAAACATCATCAATATACTTATCATCATCACCACCACAATCATCACTATCACTACCATCATCACCAATAACACCACCCCTACCACCACCATCACCACCACCACCATCATCATCATCATCATCATCACCATCAATTCCGTCATTAACATTACAATCCTTGCGAACATCATCAATATCCTTGTCATCATTACCACCACAATCATCACCATCACTACCATCATTACCAATAACACCACCCCTACCACCACCACCACCACCAACATCATCATCATCATCATCATCATCATCATCATCATCATCATCATCATCATCATCACTGCCATCACCATTACCTTCATTGCGAACATTATCCTCATCATCATCACCACCACAACTGTCATCATCATTACTACCACTACAACCATCATCATCATCACCACCATCACTATCATTACCAACATCATCAATATCCTAATCACCATCACCACCGTAATTATCATCAACACTAACAACATTACCACCACCACTGCCATCATCATCCTGATTACCACCATTACAACCACCATCATCATAATTACCATCATTACCAACATCATTACTACCATCACCACCGTCATCATCACCATCATCATTACTGTCATCACCATCACCACCATAATTTTCACCATCACTACCATCATCACTAACAACATATCCACCACCACCATGGCCATCATAATCCTCATTACCACCACTACAACAATCATCATCATCATTACATCAGTACCAACATCATCAATATCCTCATCATCCTCACCACCATAATTATCCTCATCACTCCCATCACAACCACCTCCACCACCATCATCATCACCATCATTATTGTCATCACCAACACCACCATAATTATCACCATCACTACCATCATCACAAACAACATCACCACCACCACTACCATCATCATCCTCATCATCTTCCTCATCATCATCATCAACATTACAATCATCATCATAAACATCACCATCGCTAACTCCGTCACCATTACCATTATCAACACCACCATTATCATCACCACCACCACCGACTTAATCATAATCATCATCATCACCACCATTACCATTGTCATCCATCAGCATCATTATTATCATCTCCATCACTAGCACCATTTATATTATGAAAGCCATCATAATCACTGTCATCGTCCACAAGCATCAGTATTATCACCACCAGCACCAGATAATGAAAATGATAAATTAAATACCTAAATATCATAATAAGTGCCAGGATATATACTTAAAAATCCCTTTGTTATGCATTTTATAAGCTTAAGATATTAATTAAGCACTCTATTTCTAGGTTTAATGTTTATCTTTTTAATTGCATTCAGGTAGGTGTCTAATGTATGATTAACAAATATACATACACCCTACATGCACGGATCACGGACATCATGTCGAGAAATACGGACAGGGATGACATTTAGTTAGCATCAGTTACGGACGGCTACCGAAGATGAAACGCATGAAGATAGATAAACATCATCAAAGTCTGGAGGGGACCGGCCGGTCAGGATACCAGCAGCCAGGGGATGCCTGTAACAGTACTGTCTGCATGCTTGGACAGTTGAACATAAGGACATTATGTCACTAAAAAAAATATGTAATAGAACTGTAGTTTTGTGCATGCACCCAGTTTGTCCACAATATCTGAAGTTAAACAACTTAGAAAAATTAAGAGATTGACATTTCTTTTATAAAATATGAAGTTCGGGATTAGTCCCTACCGGGTAAAAATAAACCATTACTATGCTGTTATAGTAACATCCGTTTCTTCATAGATATGCACGATGGCATCCATGTTTTTTTCTATTATTCCATTACTCGTTTCCCTCTGTTTCACACATGTACACGTTTCCACATACATACTGACACATTTTGCTGGTATTTAGTCACGTGAAATATTGGATTAATTCTTACTCATGACCGACAAAAGCTTTTACTGAACGTTTTATTGATTTGCTGTGCATGAAGAATATACCCTTTAGCCAATTAAAACAATATGCCCCTCCCTTTAAATATAAACGAAAATGCTCTTGTCATAGATTTTCCGATGTATGGTGCTGACCTAAACTAATTTAAAATATTAAAATACGCAATGAAATTGAAACAATTTCAAGAATTTCAAATTTTAAACCTGTGAGCACTTTTTCGCAGTGGTTTCCCTTTAAATAATATAATTCATTTTAAACCTCTAAAACTAAAAATAAACAAAATGGGAAAATGCATTTATCGGCTTTGATTTATTAAAAATATTATAATATTTGAGAACTGTTAAGATGTTCCCCGTTTTTATTTTCATTTCATTGCTCTCATCGAACGGAACCAATTAAAATTATAAACACAAATTTATTTCGAAATTAAATGACATTTTTACAAATTAATAAACATGCAGGCAAACGTTTTCTAGCTGTCAACAAAATTTCCCATGGATTCTGTTAATTATTAATTAGAGCCCTAAACAAATTTAAAGTCTATAAACCCGAAATAAATAAGAAAACTGATAGGAAGTTTATGTTTATTAAAAAATATGGCACCGTTTAAGAGATACGGGATCGTTTTCCCGGTCATTTCTTTTAATACGCTGACGTGAAGTGATTCGCGGAGTGACCGAGAATGGGAGCCAGGAGTGTGCCCTCGCACCCCGAACGTGACCCTGTCACACCATACCAATCCGCGGATGAGATCATGAACTATTTTTGGGGTTCTCTATATGGTTAACATGTCATAACCGAAAATATAAAAACACGTCATACTCATAAAACAAATATACAAAATGGTTTATATGTTATCTTACTTATATTTGTATAAAATAGACTGTGATGCATATGTTATTTAATCATGTCTGTTAATAAGATTAATATAGATGACTTTTATTTTTAAAAAAAGATACTTTTGTAAGCATACGTATAAAAAATATCAATATATTTTTATACAATAATGAGAGCTAATCAATAAATCAAATATTCCCTTATATCATATTTCGTTTTTTATTCTTTTTTTTTCATGAACGGATCTAACTAAATCATGGTACATTTATGGAACTGAATCATGATTAACAACAGTGCATAGGTTTCTTATTTGCAATGTCGATTTGTGTTTTCCTTTTATCTTGTAGTCCGCCAGTCATTTTTCAGATATTACAGCCAACCACTCGCGCTCACGGGGGTACAGGTGCTGCCGTCTGGCGACAGAAATGCACGAACAGGTTGTGTATAAGTGAGGCGGGGAGGTCCAACTCTTTCAGTCAATATCTATCAGCTCAGTATTCCGGGATATATAGGGCTCCACCGCTGACATCCCCTCTTGACAATGGATTCATTGTATTATTAAAATGTGATGCATGCGTTTTACCTCTACTAGAAAGGCGAAGAAGTAATGCCAAAAAAAAACTTTTTTCTTTCTTGGATTGATCTTTGCTTAACCCCCTTCTTCGCGTTTGTTGCCATTGTTATTGTTTAAACATTATGGATGTCTTCATCATTATTAAAATTAGGAGTATTCGTGGTAGTTGTAGTGATATTAATAACAGAAGGCATATTGTATAGGTTGTAGAAGTAGTAGGAATTACAGTAGTAGTACTTGATGCTTTAGTATAGTAGTAGTTGTTGTTGTTGTAATTTTAGTAGTAGTTGTAATAGTTGTAGTAGTAATAGTAGTAGTAGTAGTAGTACATGTAGTAGTAGTAGTTGTTTTTGTTGTTGTAGAAGTAGTAGTAGTAGTAGTATTAATTAGATCTATATACATGGTAATTTAATATAAATTCAAATTTGTCAATACGAAGTATAGAAGCTCCACACTATTATTAAAGACACCCTCTGCCCAGTAGGTTTACTTTTGATAAACATATTTTAAACATTTATAAACATTTTTATGAAAAACAAACTCCTCTTAAGAGCCGCATCATTCGTATGAGAGTTTTGAATTAATTTATATGATCTTATCATCTAGATCTGTGATTAGTGCGAATAATAATAGTCTTTATATGTTAAACTATTATTGATAATTCGAAAAGAAGAATTTCATTATCTGCTCCAATGTATATACATATATATATATATGTATATATAAATTAATATATTATCATTGCTATTTTGCATTTCGTCAAACAGAACTAAAACTACTGAGTACTGCAGTAAGGTCAAAATGTCCAGGATCCATTTCAGGTTGGCTTAAATATTTAAAAGTCGTTAGTTTAATTGAATATTAGTTCGACCATGTCCAGCATCAAAATACCCCCTTTAAACACATGCTATACTCCATGCCGTGGCGACTGTCTGGGAATGTATTGAGCGGCCAGTCTTGGGACTGACCCGAGGGTATTGAGTGGTCAAGCTGTGTGACCTCGTGGGGTCATCTCGCGCCATGTCCGATTTCAACATCTTTTATACCCTCACGCAAGCTGTCGTGACCGCGTAAAATGACAGAATTCCAAGACTAAATGTTAACATTTTCAGCAGCACCAGAGCATGTTTAAAACCAATATATATATATATGTATATATATATATATATATATATATATATATATATATATTAAATTTAAATTGCAAGCATATAATTGGTACCCAATTGAAGTCCTGTAAACTTAATATGTTTAAATTTATGTTTTCTATTTCACATGCATGGGTCAGTTGATTTTCTGAAAATCTTTCGATGTCCTGTGAGGTCCGTATTCGTGGCACCACTTTCATTTTGGGAATACTATGTCCGCAGAATATTAGGGGTAAATCGCACGAGAAAACATGTAACCTATACATCTGTCATGATTGCTAATTTATTTAAATATGGCCAATGTTATATTTTCATGTACATTTTAAATAGCAACGTAAACAATGTGTCAATTGTTAAGTCATATTCACATAAGTTAAACCGTGTACATGTATATATTATACACATGTATGCGTTATTTGTTTAGGAAAAAAACACACTAATGTGTGCATGTGCATGTTTTTCAATGCAATGATTTTCGTGATGATGATGTTAGTATTATTATCATTATTAGTAGTAGTACGAATAGTATAAGTGGTATAATATAGCAGTAGAAGTAGGAGTAGCAGTAATAGTAGTCAAAGTTGTAGTATATAGTAGTATTTTGAATAAGGAAACGATCAGCATGTCTAAGAGATTAACAGTTAAACCGTGAGGTACACACACACACACACATATATATATATATATGAGTAGTAATAGTATATTCGCTATTTAAAAATGTGCAGTTAATACTAAAACAATAATACCTTTATATAGTCGCATGCTCCTATATAACCCCACCCCAATATAATCACATATATTTAATATTGCTACCATTATACCTGTATAATGATGGTGGTGGTGAGCTGGTGATGATTATTATTAGCACGTCGATTATTATTATAACGACGACGATGGTGACAATTATTGTGATTATAAAACGATTATAACATTATTGTTATCATCATCATCATTATTAACTAAACCAACATCATCTTCACCTTCATTCTTTGAACTATCGTATAGAAACAAACAGCAGTTTCAGTCTCAGCACACTGGCAGGCATGATATTCAATTAAGAAGTTACAGCACGTAAAGATGCGCGACAGTCTGTGGTTAGGGCTGCACGTGCACTGCTAGTGATGTGGCGGCCACGTCCGACCTAGCGTTGTCTGAGAAACGGCGCGCGCGGCCATAGACCCTTCCGATCCATTCACGTTATTGCTGCAGTCACTGCTTGTGACAAGCCAGCCGCGGGACTTCTCCATAAATTGCGGTTACCTGAATGTCTTGAGGTTTTCGAGGACAATTAATTAGACTGCCCAGGAGCGGTAACTTTTTTACTCCAGGCCGGCAATTTATTTTGTTGGAAACTTTGTGAAGTATCGCACATATACCTTGCTTGTATCATTATATATTCATGGAATTGTAATTCTGTATTTCATGGAAAACTATTCTGAATTTATGCAAAATCAAACGAAACCTTCGTATATCTATAAAGTTTTAAGTTGTTTGTTTTCTTGCAAATTCACGTTACTTTAAAAATATTTGTATATGTTCTTTATCCTCTATATCTATCTCAATGCATCTGGAAATACAAAATAAAGATATATGTACAATGGGACATTAACCTACTCATAAATTATTTTTGTGTTTTCCTTATACATTTGACCTCGTACATGTTATGTTTTCAACTTACTCTACACTCCATTATATGTTACTGTGAAATTAGGGAAACTATTAAATCCCTCTTACCCCAGTATGGCTTGCGTCACTGGTTAATGTTTTAACTGCCTCCCCCCACCCCCATCTCTCTCTATTGCAATTGATGAAACTTTTTTTCACTCCTCTTATAATTGTATTATTCTGCCCCGATTCTTACGATTCGCTAAAAAATCACGGCCTCGAATTCTTGATGAAGATAGATATATAACTGACGTATTGCCACATTAATATTTCGCTTTATCTCGAATTAATGTAAAATTGATGGTAATTGCCGAGAGGGATTGTGGAAAGACATAGGAAGCTCGCCTGCGAAAGAATTCTACCAGAAAATCAATCCCTCAAAAAGATGACAATATTAGATAGATTCTGATAACGCTATTGAAGAATACCTCATGCGTATTTTCTAAGAACACATATTATGTTTCATTTTGTGGTTCTTGGTTTAAGAATGTTTCGGTAATACAAGTGGTTGTATGGAACTTTCAAGTAACTTTCTCACATTTATGAAGGGGTAAGTAACCCTTTTCCACTGCAGTGGAAGATTGAGATATTCAAAAATTCAAACGACAGCTGCTCTGTTCAGTCGACAAATTTTGCAAATTATAGCCCCGGACATTCAAACAGGTGACTTGGACTTTACAGATGTTAATTCCAGATAGATGGGTATGACTCGGGGTCACATGACCTGTCACGAGGTCTGCCTCGCACTCGGACTCAGATGTGGCGGGTAAATGGAGGGCCCAGAGGTCGCGCCCTGAGAGACCTACCCTCGGGTTTTCAGCGCAACCCCGGGACTGAGGCATTGTGCCAAAACAGCTGCTTAGCCCTCACGGAGAAGCGGCCCACAGTATGAAGAGGTAGAGAATCGCCCCAGGACACAGTGTCCTCACCCCACGGTCACGCCAGCCCTCTTGTACACAGCTTACAGGGCACCCCGCCCCTCACAAGCTAATGAAGTGTTATTGATGAATAACACGTATAGATATTGGATATAGATGTTATCATATGCGGCTATAGTTGTCATGTCCTGAAACGTGGGCGCGTATACACTTTACAAAAGCATTCATAGATATACGTAAATTATAGTCACCACTATGCGTAACATGAACGTGCACGGGGTTGTTACTTTATGTTTATATAAATAGAAAACATATAATTTCGTATATTTTATGTTTTCCGATTTAAATGGACACCTTTTGGCTCCCAAACTTTACCAGCGGTTTAAGTAAATCATTTCCACAATATCTCCTTTTTATGTAATCTGAGATGGTGATGCGCATAGAAGAAAATACTTATATTGCTCAAGTCTTTAATTTGATTCTTTAGATTAATTGAAAAAAAAAACATTATTTTGATTTTTAAAATAACACAGGAACAGGCATGTAGACAGGGATACACATACGTTCCTGCATTTTACACACATACACACACTATAACACATATACTTGTATACACAGATACTGTTGTTACACATTCATATACGCATACAAAAGTTTACACGTGCTTATATAAGTGGTTGCTTATTAATTGCATACACCCCTAAACACAAACATAAGTAAACAAATGAACACAAATTACACACATAAATACATGTAGACTGTAAGCGATTGTCTATTTCAACAATGCACACACTTACACGCATATAAGTGCTGTTGCAGGTATATACTTAAACACCTATTATTGATAACATAATATAAACTTATTTAATATAAACTTATTTATTTTACATGGATTGTACAAATAGTTATTATAACTAATCGCGGCACTCTCCACGGCTCAGATTTTGACGTTCGGTAGACTGTATATAGGTGGAAGAAACCGGAGAACCCGGAGAAAACCACCGGCCTGTTCACCAGCTCTTTACTAAACACATGATATACATTTTTATAGAATAATCTTTTTTTATCTCAAAAGATCCCACAAATTAAAATATTTTTAGGGTTTTAAATCTATTAGGATTTATCTATTGCTGAAGGTGAGAGCAAGAAAGTCTTAGTTATAAACTCCGGCTGATGTATATACATCTTCCAAATGTTAATCCACACAGAGATTAATGTGCATGACAGATTATATTACCACTAGCCTACGCGTCATCTGCACATAATAAGTAATTAGAAGCCGCTGGTGTTAATTGAATTCAGTTCTGTGGCCTGGGTGGGTTCTTCTGGTAGTTTCTCCGGAGGTCAAAACAGGGGTCAAGTGATGACACACCTGAACATACAACTGTTAATGACAGTTGCATCACGTGTTAACCTCAGCGTCATCCTTACCAGCTTCCTTCCACGTAGGTACCATGGCAACCAGTGTTCTGCACAAAGAAGACGGGCAATCGTGAGTTTCATCCATTAGCAGAAGGTTTGTTAACAAGACAAGATGCAAAAAAGCTAATACCGGGGCATGAGAGATGTATACTGTTGTAGCGACTTGGCCGAAGGGAGAAGTACACCTAATTAAGTCAAGCCCACGAAGCCTGGCTCTCAAGGTCTTCTTACGAAACCTGGGAAGACAAGGACACGAGAGAGAAAGATAAAGAGAGAGAGAGACAGAGAGAGACAGACAGACACACAGACAGAGACACAGGCAGACAGACAGACAGAATGATAGAAAGAAAAACGAATAGACTCACAAAGAGATGGAGAGACAGAGAGGGACACATAGACAGACACAACGATAAAAAAAGAAAGAAAGACAAAAGAGACCCACAGAGAGATGGAAAGATACACAGAGAAGTGAAAAGAGGGACAAACAAGCAGAAAAACGGAGAATATAAAGAATGCTTTAAGAAAGGAGAGGGAGAGAGGAGGAGGAGGAGGAGGAGGAGGAGAGAGAGAGAGAGAGAGAGAGAGAGAGAGAGAGAGAGAGAAGGTGAAAGAAACAAAAAAGACATATCGTGAGAGAGAGAGATATATTCAGATATTCAGACAGATTTTTTATATATTTAGAGAGACGTAACAAAGCGACATTGTGACAAAAAAAAAAGAGGAAAAGTATCCTCTCTCTGACTCCTATGGTGTGTGTATGAATATGCGTGTGTGTGTTTGAGAGAAACAAATATATAATGATGCGTACATGGCATACAGGCGACGAAAGAGGGAGCACATGGGGGTAGAGGATAGAGGGGAGGATAACCTCTCTTGTATGAAAAGATTAAGACGGACTTACGAAAAAGACAGACAGAGATGAAGAAGCGACAGAAATGGAAAGTAAAAAAAAATACGACCTGTATGCGTGTGACCAAAGTAGAGGACACTCTCCAGAGCACTGAAGTCCGTCCCTCTTGAGCCATAAGAAAAAAAAACATCCTATGAACTTTATCCCGTCCTTTCCAGACACCTAAAGCCAGACCTATTGAATTTAACACTGACACATTAAAAAAAACAATAAAATTATACCAGAGTGATAACCTAACATGCCATGCTTTTGGCACTAATACAGAGGTATCCGAACATCTCAGACTTCAGGTGTCCGTACAGGGAAATCTCAGTGATACAAAGATAAAGGCATTTACAGATAAATATGCAGATAAAATATAAATAGATACGTCACTCAGCATCGTCACTAGGCAATCGCAAGACCTAACAAGATCTAACATCCCTCTTTAGTGACTGTCTGGTGAAGATGTACACGTGGAAATCTAACATCACTCTTTAGTGACTGTCTGGTGAAGATGTACATGTGGAAGTTCAGACGTCCCTCTTTAGTGACGGTCTGATTGAGATGTACACGTGGGAGATCTAACATCACTCTTTAGTGACTGTCTGATGGAGATGTACACGTGGAAGTTCAGACGTCCCTCTTTAGTGACTGTCTGATGGAGATGTACACGTGGAAGTTCAGACGTCCCTCTTTAGTGACTGTCTGGTGAAGATGTACACGTGGAAGTTCAGACGTCCCTCTTTAGTGACTGTCTGGTTGAGATGTACACGTAAAAGTTCAGACGTCCCTCTTTAGTGACTGTCTGGTTGAGATGTACACGTGGGAGATCTAACATCACTCTTTAGTGACTGTCTGGTGGAGATGTACACGTGGGAGATCAGAAGTCCCTCTTTAGTGACTGTCTGGTTGAGATGTACACGTGGGAGATCTAACATCACTCTTTAGTGACTGTCTAGTGGAGATGTACACGTGGGAGAACTAACATCACCCTTTAGAGACTGTCTGGTGGAGATGTACACGTGGGAGATCTAACATCACTCTTTAGTGACTGTCTGATGGAGATGTACACGTGGAAGTTCAGACGTCCCTCTTTAGTGACTGTCTGGTTGAGATGTACACGTGGGAGATATAACATCACTCTTTAGCGACTGTCTGGTGGAGATGTCAAGTGGAAGTTCAGACGTCCCTCTTTAGTGACTGTCTGGTTGAGATGTACACGTGGGAGATCTAACATCACTCTTTAGCGACTATCTGGTGGAGATGTACACGTGGGAGATCAAACATCACTCTTTAGTGACTGTCTGGTGGAGAAGAACACGCGGGAGATCTAACATCACTCTTTAGTGACTGTCTGGTGGAGATGTACACGTGGGAGAACTAACATCACTCTTTAGTGACTGTCTGGTGAAGATGTACACGTGGGAGATCTAACATCACTCTTTAGTGACTGTCTGATGGAGATGTACACGTGGAAGTTAAGACGTCCCTCTTTAGTGACTGTCTGGTGGAGATGTACACTCTTTAGTGACTGTCTGGTGGAGATGTACACGCGGGAGATCTAACATCACTCTTTAGTGACTGTCTGGTGAAGATGTAGACGTGGAAATCTAACATCACTCTTTAGTGACTGTCTGGTGAAGATGTACACGTGGAAGTTCAGACGTCCCTCTTTAGTGACTGTCTGGTTGAGATGTACACGTGGGAGATCTAACATCACTCTTTAGTGACTGTCTGATGGAGATGTACACGTGGAAGTTCAGACGTCCCTCTTTAGTGACTGTCTGGTGGAGATGTACACTCTTTAGTGACTGTCTGGTGGAGATGTACACGCGGGAGATCTAACATCACTCTTTAGTGACTGTCTGGTGAAGATGTAGACGTGGAAATCTAACATCACTCTTTAGTGACTGTCTGATGGAGATGTACACGTGGAAGTTCAGACGTCCCTCTTTAGTGACTGTCTGGTGGAGATGTACACTCTTTAGTGACTGTCTGGTGGAGATGTACACGCGGGAGATCTAACATCACTCTTTAGTGACTGTCTGGTGAAGATGTAGACGTGGAAATCTAACATCACTCTTTAGTGACTGTCTGGTTGAGATGTACACGTGGGAGATCTAACATCACTCTTTAGCGACTATCTGGTGGAGATGTACACGTGGGAGATCAGAAGTCCCTCTTTAGTGACTGTCTGGTTGAGATGTAAACGTGGGAGATCTAACATCACTCTTTAGTGACTGTCTGGTGGAGATGTACACGTGGGAGAACTAACATCACTCTTTAGTGACTGTCTGGTGGAGATGTACACGCGGGAGATCTAACATCACTCTTTTGTGACTGTCTGGTAGAGATGTACACGTGGGAGATCTAAATTCACTCTTTAGTGACTGTCTGGTGAAGATGTACACGTGGGAGATCTAACATCACTCTTTAGTGACTGTCTGATTGAGATGTACACACGGGAGAACTAACATCACTCTTTATTGAGTGTCTGGTGGAGCAGTACTCGTCGGACTTCTCACGTCCCTCTTTAGTGACTGTCTGGTTGAGATGTACACGTGGGAGATCTAACATCACTCTTTAGTGACTGTCTGGTGGAGATGTACACGTGGGAGAACTAACATCACTCTTTAGTGACTGTCTGGTGGAGATGTACACGCGGGAGATCTAACATTACTCTTTTGTGACTGTCTGGTAGAGATGTACACGTGGGAGATCTAAATTCACTCTTTAGTGACTGTCTGGTGAAGATGTACACGTGGGAGATCTAACATCACTCTTTAGCGACTGTCTGATGGAGATGTACGCGTGGGAGATCAGACGTCCCTCTTTAGTGACTGTCTCATTGAGATGTACACACGGGAGAACTAACATCACTCTTTATTGAGTGTCTGGTGGAGCAGTACTCGTGGAACTTCTCACGTTCCTCTTTAGTGACTGTCTTGAGGAGAGATGAAAACCTGGGAGGTCAGACGTCCCTTTTTAGAGAATGTCTAATGGAGATGTAAAAATGGGAGATCGGACGTAACTCTAAAGGGATGGTCTGGTTGAGATGTGCACGTGGGAGATCTTACATCTCTCTTTAGTGACTGTCTGGAGGAGATGTAAACGTGGGAGATCAGACGTCCCTCTTAAGAGATTGTCTGTTAGAGGTATACCCATGGGAGATATGACGTCCCTCTTTGGAGATTGTCTGTTGGAGATACACACGTGGGAGATCTTCAGTGGCTGTTTGGGGGATATGAAAACTTGGAATATCAAACGTCCCACTTTAGACATTGTCTGGTGGAGGTATACACATGGGAGATCAGACGTCCCTCTTTAGTGTCTGGCCGGTGGAGATGTAAACGTGGGAGATCAGAAGTCCCTCTTTAGTGGCTGTTTTGGGGAGATGAAAACGTGGGATATTAGACGTCCCACTTTAGAGATTGTCTGTTGGAGGTATACACGCGGGAGTTCTGACGTCCCTATTTAGTAATTCTTCGTTGGAGGTATACACGTGGGAGAACTAAAATCACTTTTTAGTGACTGTCTGGTGAAGATTTACACGTGGAAGTTCAGACGTCCCTCTTTCGTGACTGTCTGGTTGAGATGTACACGTGGGAGATCAAACATCACTCTTTAGTGACTGTCTGGCGGAGATGTAAACGTGGGAGATCAGACGTCCCTCTTTAGTGACTCTCTGGTTGAGATGTACACGTGGGAGATCTAACATCACTCTTTAGCGACTGTCTGATGGAGATGTACACGCAGGAGAACTAACAACACTCTTTATTGACTGTCTGTTGGAGATGTACACGTGGGAGATCTGACGTCCCTCTTTAGAGATTGTCTGTTGGGGTTTAACACGCGGGAATTCTGACGTCCCTCTTAAGTAATTCTTCGTGGAGGTATACACGTAGGAGATCTAACATCACTCTTTATCGACTGTCTGGTGGAGGTGTACACGTCGGAGTTCTCACGTCCCCCTTTAGTGACTGTCTGATGGAGATGTAAACGTAAGAGATTAGACCTCCCGCTTTAGTGACTGTCTGGTGGAGATGTAAACGTGAGAGATCAGACGTCCCTCTTTAGGTACTGTCTGATGGAGATGTTAATGTGAGAGATCAGACGTCCCTCTTTAGTGATTGTCTGTTGGAGGTATACACGTAGGCGATAAGACGTCCCCTATTAGTGACTGTCTCGTTGAGATGTAATCGTGGGAGATAAGACGTCCCTCTTTAGAGATTGTTATTCTAGGTATACACGTGGGAGATCTGACGTGCCTGTTTAGAGATTGCCTGTTGGAGGTATACACATGGGAGATCAGACGTCCCTCTTTAGTGAATGGCTGGTGGACATGTAAACGTGAGAGGTAAGACGTCCCTCTTTAGATAATGTCTGTTGGAGGTGTAAAAGTAGGAGATCTGACGTCCCTCTTTAGTGACTGTATGTTTAAGGTTTACACGTGGGAGTTCTGACGTCCTTCTGCAATGACTGCCAAGTGAATGGTACATGCAGGAGATCTGACGTCCCTCTGTGCTGGCTGTCTGGTGGAGGTGTACACCGGGATATCTGACGTCCCTCTGTTCTGACTGTCTGTTGGAGGTATGCCCGCGGGAGATCTGACGTTCCTCTGTTCTGTCTGTCTGGTTGAGATATACATGCGGGAGATCTGACCTACGTCTGTTCTAACTGTCTGGTGGAGGTATAAACGCGGGAGATATGACGTCCTTCTGTTCGGACTGCTTGGTGGAGGTAAACGTGCGTGATCTGACCTCCGTTTGCTCCGACTGTCTGAAGTAGGTTCAACGCGGGAGATATCACGTCATACTGTTCTGACTGTCTGGTGGAGGTATACAGGCGGGAGATCTGACCTCCCTCTGTCCTGACTATCTAGTGGAGGTATAAACGCGGGAGATATGACGTCCCTCTGTTCGGACTGCTTGGTGGAGGTAAACGTGCGTGATCTGACCTCCCTCTGTTCTGACTATTTGAAGTAGGTTCAACGCGGGAGATACGACGTCCCACTGTTCTGACTGTCTGATGGAGGTGTACACGTTGAATATCTGACCTCCCTCTCTTCTGACTGTCCGGTGGAGGTTTACACGTGGGAGATCTGACGTCCCTCTGTTTTGACTGCTTGTTGGAGGTATTCAAGTGGGAGATCTGACCTCCCTCTGTTCCGACTGTCTGATGGAGGTATACACGTGAGAGATCTGACCTCCCTCTGTTTTGACTGTCCGGTGGAGGTTTACACGTGGGAGATCTGACGTCCCTCTGTTCTGACTGCTTGTTGGAGGTATTCAAGTGGGAGATCTGACCTCCCTCTGTTCCGACTGTCTGATGGAGGTATACACGTGAGATATCTGACCTCCCTCTGTTTTGACTGTCCGGTAGAGGTTTGCACGTGGGAGATCTGACCTCCCTCTGTTCTGACTGTCCGGTGGAGGTTTATACGTGGGATATCTGACCTTCCCCTGTTCTGACTGTCTTGGGGAGGTATACACGCAAGAGATCTGACGTCCCTCTGTAGTGAGTGTCTGATGGAGGTATACACCCGGGAGATCTGACGTGTCTCTCTAGTGATTGCCTGGTGGAGGTATACATGCGAGAGAGCTGACGTCCCTCTGTTCTGAATTTCTGCCGCAGGTATACACGCGGGAGATCTGACGTCCGTCTGTAGAGACTGTCTGGTGGAGGTATACACGCGGGAGATCTGACGTCCTTCTGTAGTGACTGTCTGGTGGAGGTATACACGCGAGAGATCTGGCGTCCCTCTGTAGTGACTGCCTGGTGGAGGTTTACACGCGGGAGATCTGACGTCCCTCTGTTCCGACTGTCTCATGGAGGTAAACACGTGGGAGATCTGACGTCCCTCTGTTCTGACTGTCCGGTAGAGGTTTGCACGTGGGAGATCTGACCTCCCTCTGTTCTGACTGTCCGGTGGAGGTTTATACGTGGGAGATCTGACCTCCCCCTGTTTTGACTGTCTGGGGGAGGTATACACGCAAGAGATCTGACGTCCCTCTGTAGTGAGTGTCTGATGGAGGTATACACGTGGGAGATCTGACGTGTCTCTCTAGTGATTGTCTGGTGGAGGTATATATGCGAGGGAGCTGACGTCCCTCTGTTCTGAATTTCTGCCGCAGGTATACACCCGGGAGATCTGACATCCCTCTGGTCAAACTTTCAAGTGGAAGTTTACCCGCGGGATATCTGACGTCCGTATGTAGTGTCTGTCTGGTGGAGGAACACGCGGGAGATCTGACGTCCCTTAGTAATGACTGTCTGGTGGAGGTATACACGTGAGAGATCTGACGTCTCTCTGTAGTGATTGTCTGGTGGAGGTTTACACGCGAGAGATCTGGCTTCCCTCTGTAGTGACTGTATGGTGGAGGTATACACGCGGGAGATCTGACGTCCCTCTGTAGAGACTGTCTAGTGGAGGTATACATGCGGGAGATCTGACGTGTCTCTGTAGTGAGTGTTTGGTGGAGGTAAACATGTGGGACATCTAACCTCCCTCTGTAGTGATTGTCTGGTGAAGGTATATACACGCGGGAGATCTGACGTCCCTCTGTAGTGAGTGTCTTGCTGGTGGAGGGTATACGCGCAAGAGATCTGACGTGTCTCTGTAGTGACTGTCTTGTTGAGGAATACACGCGAGAGATCTGGCGTCCCTCTGTAGTGACTGTCTGGTGGAGGTTTACACGCTGGAGATCTGACGTGTCTCTGTGGTGATTGTCGAGTGGATGTTTACACGTGGGAGATCTAACGTCCCTCTGTAGTGATTGTCTGCTGAAGGTAGACACGCGAGAGATCTGGCGTCCCTCCGTAGTGACTGTCTGGTGGAGGTCTACACGCGAGAGATCTGGCGTCCCTCTGTAGTGACTGTCTGGTGGAGGTATACACGCGGGAGATCTGACGTGCCTCTGTAGTGATTGTCTGGTGAAGGTATACACGCGAGAGTTCTGGCGTCCCTCTGTAGTGACTGTCTGGTGCAGGTTGACACGCGTGAGATCTGATGTGTCTCTGCTCTGAATTTCTGCCGCAGGTATACACGCAGGAGATCTGACGTCCTTCTGTAGTGACCGTCTGGTGGAGGTATACACGCGAGAGATCTGGCGTCCCTCTGTAGTGACTGCCCGGTGGTGGTATACACGCGGGAGATCTGACCTCCCTCTGTTCCGACTGTCTCATGGAGGTATACACGTGAGAGTCTCTCTGTAGAGTCCCTCTGTAGAGACTGTCTGGTGGAGGTATACACGCGGGAGATCTGACGTCCTTCTGTAGTGACCATCTGGTGGAGGTATACACGCGAGAGATCTGGCGTCCCTCTGTAGTGACTGCCTGGTGGTGGAAGACGCGCGGGAGATCTGACCTCCCTCTGTTCCGACTGTCTCATGGAGGTATACACGTGGGAGATCTGACGTCCCTCTGTTCTGACTGTGCGGTAGAGGTTTGCACGTGGGAGATCTGACCTCCCTCTGTTCTGACTGTCCGGTGGAGGTTTATACGTTGGAGATCTGATCTTCCCCTGTTCTGACTGTCTGGGGGAGGTATACACGCAAGAGATCTGACGTCCCTCTGTAGTGAGTGTCTGATGTAGGTATACACGCGGGAGATCTGGCGTCCCTCTGTAGTGACTGTCTGGTGGAGGTATACACGCGGGAGATCTGACGTGCCTCTGTAGTGATTGTCTGGTGAAGGTATACACGCGAGAGTTCTGGCGTCCCTCTGTAGTGACTGTCTGGTGCAGGTTGACACGCGGGAGATCTGATGTGTCTCTGTAGTGATTGTCTGGTGGAGGTTTACACGTGGGAGATCTAACGTCCCTCTGTAGTGATTGTCTGATGAAGGTATACACGCGAGAGATCTGGCGTCCCTCTGTAGTGACTGCCTGGTGGAGGTATACTCGCGGGAGATCTGACGTCCATTTGTAGTGAGTGTCTGGTGGAGGTACACACGCGGGAGATCTGACGTCCCTCTGTAGGGAGTGTCTGGTGGAGGTATACACGTGGGAGATCTGATGTCCCTCTGTAGTGACTGTGTAGTTGAGGTATACAAGTGGGAGATCTGACGTGTCTCTGTAGTGACTGTCTAGTTGAGGTATACACGTGGGAGATCTGACGTGCCTCTGTAGTGACTGTCTGGGGGATGTATACACGCCGGAGATCTGACGTGCCTCTGTATAGTGACTGTCTAGTTAAGGTATACACGCGGGCGATCTGACGTCCCTCTGCAGTGACTGTCTAGTTGAGGTATACACTTGGGAGATCTGACGTATCTATGTAATGACTGTCTGGGGGAGGTATACACGCGGGAGATCTGACGTCCCTCTGTAGTTACTGTCTGGTGGAGGAATACACGTGGGAGATCTGACGTGTCTCTGTAGTGATTGTCTAGTGGTGGTTTACACGTGGGAGCTCTAACGTCCCTCTGTAGTGATTGTCTGGTGAAGGTATACACGCGGGAGATCTGACGTCCCTCTGTAGTGACTGTCTGGTTGAGGTATACACGTGGGAGATCTGACGTGCCTCTGTAATGTCTGCCTGCTTTAGGTGTCCAAGCGGGAGATCTGACGTCCCTTTGTAGTGACTGTCCGGTTGAGGTATACGCGTGGGAGATCTGACGTCCTTCTGTAGTGACGGTCTGGGGAAGGTATTCACGCGGGAGATCTGACGTGTCTCTGTAAGGTCTGTTTGCTTTAGGTGTGCCCGCGGGAGATCTGACGTCCCTTGTAGTGACCGTCTGGTGGAAGTATACACGCGAAAGATATGAATTCCCTCTGTAGATGTTTATCAATATAAATGTACACGTGTTTCATTATATTAAGAAAGATAACAGAGTATATAGAAAAAAAGATCTTTTCATACTGGCCAGTTAAAATATTTTTAGAAAGCTTGCTATATTAATGTAGGAGAAAAACATATATTGCGACCTACTGAATCCTATAATTTGGAGACATGATGAAAAAAGCAATAACGATTGTGAAGAAAATATATAGTTTATCATGTGACTTAGTTCATATTATTAATCTTTTACAAAGCTAAGCATAAAAATTATCCCTAGATATTACTATTACAAAATCTGTGATTAAAATCACGGAAACGTATTTAGCAAGAGTGCGTCCACATAACCACCAAAGTCTATGTATGGCGCCGATGACGTCACACGGGGAACGCTGATATCGCCTCAGATTAATGTAAAACAAAGCACGTTCGTTCCCGAGTGTCACAAATCATTAACATCAAAAGTCACCTCAGTCCGAGTTCACAGTGCTCTTATTGTATCTGGCATTGTTTCCAGGCCGGTGCCCTGTGGTTACAGCTGTCTGACATTGCTTAGATAAGATATGCTTCATTTGATTGGTTTATCTAGCCACTTGTCAATGTCAAACATACACGAAATGGAGCACGTGCTCAATAGTTCCTAAAACAACTGTTTGGTGATTTAAAGTTAAATCCGTCATTTCTCAGTTAAATTAGGGATTGTAAAATTAAATACTTTCATTCGTAGTTATCAGCTGTACGCATAACCACATGCTCGGCATGAAATCTTTATATCAACTCGATGCAAGTGAGCTATTGCACGAAAGTTCATCAGGACCTTTAATTCGTATCAGAGGAAAATCTGTTTAATATATATACATATATATGTGTATGTATATATATATATATATATATATATATATATATATATATATATGCTCAAGAGCCTAAGGGCCCGAAATCACGTTTTATTCAACCACACGCGCATTTCATCAAAAAGTAACTGATTTACTATAAGTGAAAGGATTGATTGAATACAATAGGACGGCGTTATAAGATTATTTATAAAAATGTATTTTTTTAGTTAAAATGACTTTTGAATATTTACGTTGTTTATATCGTGCATGGCGGTAAATATACATATATAAATGTTTCGTCTCTCTTCCTCTTTCAAACTCTCTCTTAAATTTAAAAAACGCCCCGCTTTTTGCGGGGCGTTTTTTTAAATTATATAATCTTTAATTATATAATTAAATATATAAATTCCATTAAAATTATATTGTTTTGGTGATCCAATATCTGTGCAGTTAATTTTTGATTATTTTGCTTTATAATGTAAGTTATGCCTGAATTATTCTAAAATAATACAGTGTCTTGATGCCTTTGTGTATACCATAAGAATTGTTTAGACTATAGTGAATTAATTAATAATTTTTGGATTTTTAAAAAGTGTTCCACCATGTGGTGATTTATCATAACAGCTCTTCATTTTGAAGAAGATTATTGACACGAAAAAGCTCCGTCTTTTACTGGCTAAATAACTTAAACAGACACAACACCCCGGTCTGGTGTTGTAGACCATCTGAATGGATATAAATTAATATACCATATAGCCTAGAATGTTTGCAATACATAACACAAAAAATTCTCACCCTTCAGTCCAGCGACGCCATTACAGGAGAAACACCCTTGAAAAGGAGAACAACATCCTGGAGTAGGGCATCAACTACCCCTGAATGTCTCCGGTATAGAAAAGCGCATTCATTCTAGTGGAAGTCATAACAAGCATTGGTCAAATTCTTCAGCAATTTGTCCATTAATATATGTTATTAATGGATCAATGAAAAGGCTCTACATTCTAATTAAAACTGCTTCTTAAAGCCCTTTTATCCAAAACGATATCTGAAGAATCAATTTCAATTTTCTAGTCGAAGTCCTAATCTTTGTTGTACTAAAGCACTGAATGTTCACTTCGCTACACTTGCTTAATTAAACCATAAAAGGAAAAACCAAAAGTATATATATGTCTGTTAGGCGTATGTGTGTGAGGGATCTGTAAGAAATGTCCCATGATGCAAAAGATATCCTTTAGAGAATTGCAGAAAAAAAACAGTTTAATTTTAGACACCTTGCCATCTAACCCAAACAACCTGAATATAGACTGACAGGATGGATATATTGCTGCTGTAACCAAAGACAGCAGCAATACCACAGTATCACCATTTTCTTTTGCAGTGTTCACACACCAGCAAATCATCAAGACCCGTAGCTATAACATCCGCCCTTCAAACTATTGCAAAAGCTAATGGACTGCTGCAAGAGAGTAACAGATGTCCTACACTAAGGTAAGCAGAAAGAACAAAAATTGTACATGCCACGAAGAAGTATCAAACAGTATACTGTTTTAGAGAATGTTGCTTCTGTATGTCATATATGGGCGTTTTGTAATGTATAGGCAACATTGCTTCGATTATACATTGTCGGAGAGGTTTACATCAATATACTTGAAAGAAGTGCAGCCAATCAGAGTAGCAAACAGAAGGTTAATCAGGTATTTCGGGGAAGCAGGGGTAAACGACTGGAGGCCCAAGCGCGTCCGAACGGACTGGCGAAATTCTAATTGTAGGGCCGAGCGGAGAGAATTAAAGCTTACTCTTGTGGAAGTCACTGACCGTTGCCGAAACCATGCAGTTAGCTGTGTAAAAATTGCGCAGACAACTGACCATTACACATCTTTAGAATCAAATAATCATACAATGAGATGATGAGATGATTTTAATCATTATAATGATACAATAATGATGTATACAATCCAAAATAAATGAATCTATTATGTATATTATCTTTAGAAATTTTACTCAGATCCCCCTCCCCTCCAATATGTGACTCTCCAGAGTTTTGGCCTGAGCGTCTAGGACTCTTCAACATTTCTTCCTGTTGAAAGCCCTATGCTTTGTTATGATTTAAAGTGGTTTCAAATTAAGTCCTAAACCTCGACAGAACAAGATTGGCTACAAAAGTACGGTCATGCCTTCGAAGCCCATTCCTTCAGAATATATATACTACATTCAACATGCAGTCACACTTGTTTCTTTTACCCTTGTAAACTTGTTTAAGCTGGCAGTGGCTTTGCTAAATTTGGATGAACATTGAAAGTCAGAACATAACATGACATAGGTTTGACTTCCAATGCATGGTATTTAACTGGACCACACCTGGCCTTTGAACTGTTGAGCCTTTTCATACGATCTATCAGTCTAATAACAGTTTCATATGTGCGAAAAAAATAGCTTATTTGTTGGCTGAACCAATGGTTGAACTTGTATCTGACTGGGAACTAAAATACTAAGACTTACAAGTTAATGAGTAACTGGCAATATCTGGATGTCCGGTGGAAAAGGACTGGGACGGCTGATTACTGGCAGAGTCAATGAGGAATTTACGAATATAAAACCTTTTCAAGTGGAATTTCGCAATATACTATGTTTACAAAATAATACATAAACATATTTACTTTTTTGTAAAAGCAGAATAACTGTTAGAAAAATGTTGATGGCTTCCAGACCGGACAGAAATAAAGGAGATTGAAAGTGTGTAGGGCGCGGACGCGGTAGTGAAATGGATAAAGTTGACCTTTAACGTAAACCAAACCATGCCCGCAGCCGCCCGTGCTTATTCCCGCTGCTAGCAACAAATGGTTGTGGGGACGTATATTTAGGTAACCTTAACGTAACATTAGATTTTGGAAATTTGCGTGAATTCCCACATGGGTTCCATGCATGTGATGTTCGACCTGAGACATCTCTTGGATTTGTCCGTCAAGGTGGCAGATATACCAGGGTAGGCATATATCTCAAATGGAACGTTTGAATCGTCACGTGAACTGAACGTGACAAAATATTGATGCTATTAATTACGAAACCCAGCCTTTCTTAAAATAATACCTTCACAGTATTGGTCTTATCAAGATTAATGCTTCAGAATAATCGTGTCGCAATATACGGATGATTGGTATACAGAAGAAGGATGAAGAACGAAATAACGGATCATTGTTCTCCCGTCCTCATCGTATCTTAATCCTCTTTCTTGATATTTGGATATTATGTTTTGACAAAAGCAGAACGTCAACAACCCAACATGGCCTATATTCAATAAGATTGCATAAACTTTCGTCCGACGTGTGTTAATTGTCGCTCAAAAATATGAGTTGTCTGATTTCAGGCGAGGGGTATGAACCTAAGGAGAATATCTACCAACTGTCCTGCAAGGTCTTCTAAGATTACTTAGGGGTTAAGAGCCAATGGAGCCTGACCTCAGGAAAGAATCAGCCAACTCCTCGTTGAAATGGACAAATGACCATAGGAGGGTATCAATCAAGCAATGATTCTGTTACAAAGGGAGGTTCAACCAACTGCAATCTGGTGAAGTAATAACACCTTCGGGGAGAATCAAGGAGCGATGGAGTCTGGCTTCAGGAAATTTAGCTAGCTTCTAGTTGGCAAGAAATTTTTTTCCCAAATAACTGCTCGTTGAGGAGTCACGCTTCAAGGGAGTATTATTGAACTGTTCTTTTTGTGTGTTTTGTGTATGTTTGTGTGTTTGTTCACAACATCTTCAAGGACAATCCGGGAATGGGCAATGAAGAACCGACCAGATCCTGGCTTGGGTCCGACTAATGCACAAATGTGCAGTCACAGATGCCCGATTGAACATTGGAATATGGGGCGAATAAGTAAATGCAAACAAGGGTTGCGGAGTACCTCGCATAAGAGAAAGCCCACATCACACGTTGATTAGGGAAAGTACAACCGATTCTTCACAACTGGGGGACTCCAGCAATGTCTGGTTTGGGGAGAAAACCACCAACTTCTCCCTGACATAGAAGTCTGGTACCCGGAGAATTCTAGAAAGTAAACCCATTGCTCGCTGACAAGGGAGTTTGCTATCGGGATAAAACCAACCCAACCGCTGGCTGGCAAACAAGTGTGACGTCGGGATAAACTCAACCAACTGCTCCCTGCCGAGGGTGTTTTGTAGTAGAAACCAATCAGCTATAGGAGCTCGCTGACAAAGGAGTCTGGCAAAAGAGATAATCTACAAAATGCTTGCTTTCTAAGAGGTCTGATCTCCAGAGAAAATCGTCCAACTTCTCATAGACAAGAGAGTGTGACATCAGGAGAAAATCGACCAATTTTCGCTGATAAGGATCTCTGGCTTGGAGAGAAAATCAACCAACTGCTCGCTGACAAGGACGTGTAGTATCTGTAGAAAATAAACCAGATACTCACTGAAAAGGTGGCCTTGTAATGGAAAAAAAATCAGCAAACTGCTCGCTGACAGGGGAGTCTAGGATTGGGAAAGGTCATCCAACTGCTCGCTGACAAGGAAGTTTGGCATCGGGAGCAAGTCAACCAACTACTCCCAAAGAAGAAGGCCTTGTAATGGGGAAAAAAATCAGCCAACTGCTCGCTGACAAGGGAGTATGGCATCGGGAGAAGGTCAACCAACTGCTGGCTGACAAGGAATTCTGGCATCGGGAGCAAGTCAACCAACTGCTCACTGGTAATGTAGATTGGCATAGGGAGAAAACAAATCAACTGTTTGCTGACAAGGAGGTCGTGTAATCGGAAGAAACACCCTACTGCTCGCTAACAGGAGAGTGTGGCATCGTGAGAATATCAACCAAATTAAGCTGACAAGGGCATGGATGAATTCAACCAACTGCTCGCTTAATGTCATCGGGAGAAAATTAACCAAGATCTCGCTGACACAGGAATTTGGAAACGGCAGAAAATCAACTAACTGCTCTATGACAAGGGCCTCAGGCTTGAGGAGAAAATCAAGAAAAGCAACTGTGAAGAGCAAGGAAGAGCAATTCTCGGGGCTACAGATGGTCAAGAATAATGCTGCGCGTCTCATTCTTAAGAAGCGTAAGACCGACCACGTCACGCAGCTGCTCAAACAGTTCCATTGACTCCCCGTCAATTATAAAATTGCTGTTTCTATTTACCGCCATTTTCATGACTCACTTCGATCATATTTGTCTGAAAAAAAATAATAACCTATCGGCTTTTGCGCTCGACTGGCGGATATCTTCTTTAAGTACCAAAGTGTAATATGAAAGTCGATGAATGTTCCTAGCGTTTCATAGCACCAAAAGTCTGGAATTCACTTCCTATTACACTTAAAAAATCTCCAACTCTTGTATTATTTAAAACTAATTTACAAACGTATCTCTTTCGGCAAGCTTTTGGTAAATAATATGCATCATTTTTTTAGGTCAGGAACAGGGAGTAAATTGCCATGAAATTGTTTGTCTGTGTGTGTGTGAATTGCGCTTTGAGTCCGACCATCGGAGAATAAGCACTATATAAATACCATATATTATTATGAGTATAAGTGTGGCGAAAATCAACCAACTGCTGATTGATAACTCGGTTTTAGACCTCAGTGGCGTAGTAACCATCTGTTCGTTCATAAGGGAGTCAGTCCCTAGGCCAATAACAAACAACTTCTCGCTGACAAGGGAGTCTGGCATGGACAGAAAATCAACCAAATGTTCCCTGAAAAGAGGTTCAGTCTGCAAAGAGGTATCAGCCAAAGTCTTCCGGAGAAGAAAAAATATGATATCAGGAGGATACCAAGCAAATGTTCGTGAACGGATCTGAACCAAGAAGAGTATCATCCAATTTTACCAAACTACATGTACAAACTATAAGGAATCAGATCTCAGGGGCTTGTCAATCCACTGCACTGTGACCATTGAGTATCACCTCAGGAGAAAATGACAGAGGAGTCTCAACATGCTTTTACCATGAGTACGACCTCAACGGTCTCGGACCAAAAAGATTGTGACTTCTGTTTATTTATTCTGGAATATTAATAACACACTTCTGATTTTTGTTGTGATAATATGTAAAATCGTATATTATATATTTAATATCCTATCTCACTGGTATCCTCCATGTACCCCAGTCATAAAAAGACTTAAATCAGGAAAGGGGGCCAATGAGACTTCAGTTAAAGTCAATATGACTAAACATAGTTCAAAGTTGTATATAATATGATTTTAATTAGAATGGTAATCGGTATAAAAAAAAACTATAAACTTTAACTAATCGGGGCACTCTCTATGGCTCAGTTAGTGCCGACTGGCAGTGTCTAGAGGCGGAGAAAATTGGAGACCCCAGATAAAACCACCGGCCTTGAACGGGCCACTACATTCCATGCACTATCATAACCAGGCCGCGGGATCACACCCGTGAGGCCGCCGGAGAGGGCCGAGCGTTTTACGCCTCGACAGTCTAAGTAGTGCGCATACCTCCTCCGCATATAAAAGCAAAACAGTCGAACTGCAAACCCCATTTTATCCGGATCTGCAGTAACAGTTAATACAACTTCTGCAGCCATGTTCTATCCTGAAAGACTGTCATGTGGAAGCATAAAGTCTTTGATGGAGTTATCAAAGCAGCTGTCAACCAAAGCCTTAACAATGGAGCTCGAGTACTTATCAGTAAATATATATAAAGTTTTGGAGACATACCATATGGAAACTCGAATTAAAAAAATGTTAAAAAAGGAAAGTAACCAGACGTGATTTAAAGTAAAGCAGACATTGAAGTCCATAAGAGACAAATTTCACATAGATAGAATTGGATATGAGTGAAGCGACATATAAAGGGTTGGATGGATGGACATGCACATCTATAGCGGATCACTATTTCTCCGCAAAGTATGAATGGGCCGAGGGTCTTGCCGTGTGTGACAAGGAAATAACGCGAAACATAGGTAGAAGAGAAGAGAACCCCAAACCTCTAGCTGAATTCGCCATTGCACATGTATTTCATACAACAAACATGAAAAGCTTTATTTCTTGAATTTTGTACTGTCTGATGCATATATCAGAAAGACGAACAATCCATGCATGCATGTGGATGTTATATGCAAGTTAAAAAATGAACGGTATAATGGTACGGTGCATCCAAGTTATTCATATATGGTGCAATATACATGGTATACTTTGTTATATTTTAATTAGCTGCATGTATATAGCTGTAGTATGGTGCCCGGCAAATAGAATAAAAAAAATCTTTATGGCAGTTTGATTGTCTCGGCGGAATGGTCCTTAAGGCAGGTGTGATGGAAATAGTTGCAATTAGTGCTGAATTTTAACAGAAACCAATATTCTTTACAGTATTAACTCTTGCTTTTATCAAATTCGAGGCATTCCATATCAGTCTGCGCCTGTGAACACATGTACACATTGACATAAAGATAACAATATCAGCCATTCATACATGACCATATAAAAATGGTATCGCTACCGGCGGGTTCTACTTTACAAATAACATATGGACTTTTTGATTCAGCGCAGCGTTGATTAAACAGAAGCCAGTTTCAGATGGATGGGGTTAATCTGAGTCTTAATCCGGCGGCGAGCGAGAAAGCATTGAATACAGTAGCTTTCCCGATATAAGGGACGGTGATGGGCTGCCATGTCTGCCAGAAACACTGTCGCCCTATTGTCAGGACGTCACTGTACTTCTATGATTGAAACGGGCAACAGATCTTGCTATTGCAACCTGTGTCTGGAAAAAGAGAGGCGTGAAATCAGCATCACCTTTGCTGCCGCATCCCCATCTTTCTCCGGCGCTTCTTTTGTTCGCTCTTTCTTCTTCATCCCTCTAAATGACGCGGGGGCCACCTCGGCTCGATTCATCTTAATTCCTTTCTCTGGAGGAAGACCTTGCTCGTCTGATCAAATCTGGGAATTAAACTTGCGCCTCCGGAGGGCGGGGAAGTGCTGGCGCAATATCAAACCTAATGCGTGGAAGACAGGCAAGGAATCTGTCCTCTGTTGATGGTTTGATAAACGACCGGCATAATTCGATTAAGGATACAAATCAGTCCCACACAGCCCCACGCTGTCCTTCCTAGCACACATCTGCATTTTTTTATAATTCTGATTGGCAAGATTTTAAGGGCCACCCTCACGGGGTGTTATAACCCTAACGCCAATCCGCCCTTCGACTCTTTTAATTGACACACACCACGGACTTTAAGCTCCGGTGTCACTTTGGCAAATTTAGATCACGTGATATGACGTCATCGTTTGACCATTCTTCCAGAGCTACGTTGCTACGGGGCTCTAGTATTTGCAAGACAGATAGGTTGGGATGGTTGTATGAAAAAACGTAATGAAAGACGCCGGTATATTTAATTCAGTTTCCTAAGAGCCTGATCGATAGGGAGAATCTGGTCTGTATTTTCCAAAGTAAAAGAAGCCACTACATCACGGGTAGCATGGCAAAGATTTATGTGTTATTATCCCGACACTAGATCACCAACGAACGTATATAAAGCCCCGGGTGGTCACAAACAATGTGTAATATACATATACCTCCAGAGCATTGATCGTACAATGGTATATATGAATATACGTGTCTTAAAATATATTATTTGTCCCCGACGCCAATAGACACACACCCAAACATATATATATATATATATGTGTGTGTGTGTGTGCTGAAAAATCAGGAATAACGCTCATATATATATATATATATATATATATATATATATATATATATATATATATATGTGTGTGTGTATGTGTATGCTGGAATTTGAACTTCATATTTCCCACTCTGATATGATAAGTACTTTGGCCCGGGGTATCTCCTTTCCCAGCATTAAGTCCTAGAACCGTAAAAAAAATGCAAAAACAAATATACTTTAGTACGCCACATTTTATCTCCCCTCAGATAAGCGTTTCTGTATATATACCGGCAACGCCTCTTCTCGGGCAAATTGACAAATTGACGACACGGTTACTCATGACAAGCGCCACCTATAGCGACTCAATATTATACACCTGTGAGCCATACCCAGATAACCTGACTGCTCGATTATATGCATGGTTCATAAAACTCTGGCGGTATCAATATGGTAATTTAACCAATGGAAAAGATGTACGAAAGGTATAGGTTATTAATGAAATCACATGGCGAGGGTACAGACGGACGGGCAAAATATACTCTTTATTATACAAACATGAACAATCATTCCACATTGGTCATTCAGGGTAATATAGTCACTGCACATTATACGCAGTGTAGGCTCCAGCAAAATGAAAACATGACCATACCTTGTGGTATACATATGACACGTATATTAGAAATGCTTAATTTTATGTCTGCGAAATGAAAACTAAATAACCGAGCAATTCTGCAGCCTGATAGCAGCTTATAATACATGTGTATAGGGAGCAGGTCGGCCGAAGCTACATCAAAGGTATAAAGTAATTAATCACTTGTCACAAAGTATATATATTATCTTCCGTTCTATCATTCCATTTTGACCAAATTTATCCCATAGTTTATAAAACAAACCACCCCTATGTACAGACTCACTTACTCTGTTTTTACCTGTTAAAACTTATATTTTTTGTTCCGTGTGTTAATAAATACGATCCAAGTGTGTCTGTTTCCTATATCAAGACCGCGTGGCCGAAGGTTCGATATTGCGCATGCGCCATAACTTGCAATCAAGGTAGGAAGATGTGCTTGTTATGAATTACCAATAAATAAATAAATAAATAAATAAAACTGAAAAAAAAATATTTTTCCTTTTGACAGCCGTCTTTATCCATCAAGGTATGACTTTAAGATTGTTTTCTTTCACGCCATTGATTGCGCCAGGTGCACATTTATTTCTATTGCGTATAGGGGTAAGGAAATAATTTCAGAACGAATCAAATTTCATGGAGAGAACACTGTATCTCAAGTATACCTTATATTATGATATATGTCCGTTAAAAGAAGTAGCACCTTTAAACCAAGAGTATGCCAGAACAGAATATGCTGCATTATGCAGAACTATTAGCGCCATGCAACAATAAATAAGCACTGTATATGTTCAGGCGCGGATCATGAGGGGGGATCGAACCAACCCCCCCCCCCCTCCCCCGGACTCTCAACAAACGACTTTTTTATAGACAAAGCTTATTCATGACGGATGTTTTGGGGGTCGAGACCCCCCCCCCCCCCCGTCAACGAACGACCCATTTTTCAGACAATTTTTATGCATGACACCCGTTGACCACTCCCTGCAAAAAATCCTGCAACCACGCCTGAATGTTTGTTATATATATATTCATACATAAATGCCCCAAAAGGGTTAACTATACACATATTATGTTTAAATCATATTTGTATAAATTACATGCTTTTACAGACATTATAATGCATTAATGATTTCTTTAGATTACCATTTTTCTCACGTTTATTTCTTATTCATTTATCACTGTATTTATTTTGATGCACAGAAGATAAAAAGCTGCTTGCTTGTCAGAGATATATGTATGTATAAACAGAAAACTTTTCTTCGTAAATAATTACTCAAATTAACAGTTGGAACAAGAGTTGAAAGCATTCTTGCTACAAGAGGAGCCTTTTCTGCCTCCTCGTTTAGAGAACCGTAGCTCGGCAACGATTGATAATGACTGGCACGGCTACCGCAAAGATGCGAGAGTTCATTTTCTGTGAGCTGACAAAAAGCGTCTGTACGGTAGCTTAGACTGTTTGCAGGTTACAAGGAATGACAGGTTCTATAGGTGCGTATAAATATGTCCCTGATCTATTGCCGGCTTATCGCGTAGAGCTGATCCGCACGTAACGGCATGTCTTGACCCTGCCGCTGTCAATGTCACGGCTTTAGTTCTAGAGAAGGTTAACTAAGCCAGCGAGGTAGAAGGAGCTAAAAAGGCGTACTCTGACTAGCTTTATCCGCCTCCAGTACGTGAGAAGCCTATTTTGATTTTGCCAGGGGTTAAGGAGTCAAGTGCAAAGGAGCGCCACTGTTTGTTTAGGTAAATCTGCTGTGATGATCTGGCATGCGGTTACGCAATAAGGTATCGATTGAACATTTAAACAGTATATTTTAACATATATAAGTACACATAAGCATATAACAGGAAGTTCACCTCCACAATTATATTCCTATGTGCAGTGTTTTACAGTTGGATACACCTGAAATATTATATATAGGCCTGTGTGTGTGTGTGTGTGTGTGTGTGCGTGTGTGTGTGTGTGTGACATGTGTACAGATATAAAGAGAGATATGAAATAAAAATGTTATACAACACCACAACATATTTCCAATTTTCTCAAGTACTTTTTTTTATATATAATGGACCCATATACAGTTACCCCCTTACATTCACACACATACATCCTGCCTGTAAATACTCCCTTTGAAGGTGACACTGTAATATCCATACCTTAGAATTAAATATTTACACCTTTTAAAGTAAAATTGAATGCTCAGGTTTAATTTTTTTTTATTTCGTTCATAATGACCTTGATAAGTTGTGTCCCCCGGTGCAGTGCTGGTCTTTTTATACATTTTGCGACAAAATAACGGAATCAATATTGTCCTGTTCCTGGATATATCAGTGAAATGGTGAAAGCTAAGTCCTTATAAAGCCCCCCGGGGGGAACAAGCAGGCCTCCTGTAATGAATTGGTTTTAGGCAGCCAAGCAGGAAATTGGGCTTCTGACGTCCTGTTTCAACATGGCATTTTCTGAAAGATATATTGATATATATTTGGAAAGCACTGTGACACAATTTAGATATCTAATTTTTTTAAGAATGACTTTGTACTTGATCAAAATCGATAATCTTTTGTTCCCTCTGTATATATATATAAACAGAAAAAACACTGTAAATTCACGACAGACTGTTTTTCACGGGATACGACCAGATCATCAGGTGAATGTTGTTAGAATGAAACTAACGGCGTGGTTTGAAAAGCCGAGACTTTACGAAATTACGAGATTATGCTTTGTGCGTATCTGGGACAGCAAGCAAGTAAATGACTGTAGAGCACCGTTACAACGGAGGGTAACCCTACCTTATATATATATTTATAAATATATATATATATGTGTGTGTATGCATGTGTGTTCATGTATATAACTGTATATATATATATATATATATATATATATATATATATATATATATATATATAGACAGTTATACAAACATATTACCAGCATACGTTATAACATGCATGCATATACTATAACATACTATAGTATATTTACATAATAAATCTGGTATGACTGAGCATGAGCCGTCTTATATATCTTCATATACATGCATGTATTATATCAGTTTAACAAAGTCCTTTTCTCCCATAAAGCATTTGATAAAAACACATGTATGATTATTTCTGTTAGTTGCCTCAAAGATCATCTCTTTGTCTTTGTGGAAAACAAATATCCAATACGGCCTTTTATCTCGACCAGATGCAGAGGTCAGTGCATGACTTAATATTCATAAGAGATTTAAGAACTGCTAAATATAGGTGGCTTTAAGCTAGCCCTGTTATATAGCAGTCCATGGTATTCTCCTGGACTGATGTCTATATATCATTGCCAGATATATATAGCTTAAGTGCATGGTGAGTGTTACTTATCGTCCACTTAGCTATTTGGTCAGTTTTATAAGGATATAAATTAATGTGTAAAAGATTTTATAACATATTGAACAGATTTTAATATTCTGGTCATATCTGACCATACTGTTGAAGAGAATAGACTTTAGATTCTTTCTCTTATCATTCTAAAATAGCTCTTCTTATCTCTCTCTCTCTCTTTCTCTCTCTCTCTCTCTCTCTCTCTCTCTCTCTCTCTCTCTCTCTATATATATATATATATATATATATATATATCTGTCTATATCTATCTATCTATCTGTCCGTCTGTCTGTTTGTCTGTCCGTCCGTCGTGCCGTCCGTCCGTCTGTCTGTCTGTCTATATCTATCTATCCATTTATCTATTTATCAATCTTGCTATCTATCTATATCTATCTATCTATCTATCTATCTATCTATCTATCTATCGGTCTGTCTGTCAATCATATATATATATATAAATATATATATATATATATATATATATATATATATATATATGAATGATAGATTTATTATATAAGAGTATATACTGTGGTTGCCTTTTTGTTCGCGAGGGTTTTAATTTCGCGATATTCGCGAATGGGAAATAATCGCGAAAATGAAACCCTCGGGAATAATCGGCCAATTGAGAATGTTCTTCTTATTTAGTGTAATCAATACTTGTATGGTAATAGGTTAGAACAGAGAGAATTTTTTTAATAAATTACATCCTTGCAGGTATAGGGAAATTTAAACCTTAAATTTGAACTAAACCACCTATGCTGTGTGTACTGACCCATCATTATATAAGAAAATGTCACAAACGCATGACCTATTCTCATTTTATAAAACACAAAGGTATATAGTTTTGCCAAAGATTTGATATACTAGTAGGTTCTTGTGAGATCGCGAAAATGAAACCCTCGCAAAACATTAAAAATGGAAAAATCGCGAAATTTCAGCCTCGCGAATATGAAGCCAACCACAGTATATATAATAAATCTATCATATATATATATACATATAAACTTAAAATATACATATATATTTTTCAATGGGAAATCCTTATATTATACCAAAAACCTCTATAAAGCTGAAACATTCCTGAACTGTGTGTGTGGTTTACATATATATGTCTGTGCCTGTTATAAGTTGAAAGCTTAACTCTTTCTTCAAAGTTGTCAGTGAAGTTTTGCTGATCATCAGAGGACATTAATCTATTCCGTGGTAATCAGGAAATTCTTCGTGACAAGGGGACGGCAAAAAGTTAACAGAAATACAAGGCCGTACGGCCCGTGCATGTTAAAATAAGAATAACCAGCTTGTACAAGAACGTGTTTATCGTATGACAATTCCTATATACATATTTACGCAAACATTCAAGCGTGCACAATTTGTAAGCTATTTATTTGAGCTATTTAGTAAGTTTGTGAATTATTTTTTTTAATTCGGATTTTCCTAAAAATAATTTATGTAGGGCTTTTTCAGATTATAAGACTTTAAAGAATTACAAGGCATGGTTTAGGTAAATATTTGTGCCAAGTAGTCGGAATAAGACAGGAAAATATTTCATAAAGTAGTACTTAAAATAATAAATTTATTGAGAGCTGTGTAATTAGAAATGGTGAAAAATTTTTTCTTTTCAACTACATGCGCATGTTTTATATCTTATAACATAAATTAATACGGATTGACAGGAGTTGATGGCAAACTTGTTAATATGTTTATTTTTCTTGTGTCCTTTGTAGTATGGGCAATGAGGCCTTATTACAATAAATAGTTGTTGTTGGAAATTCGTAAATTCATGCTTTTCTTCCTTTTAATTAGACGAAGTTGGACATGCATATTTTAACTCCTTGCCTTAAAATTCACGTGTTTTATCATTATATATATAACCATTTATACACATGTATAAATTAATATATTATGCATATATATGTATTATTTTAAAGAAACTTCATTCAAACTCACAACCAGGGGAAATCTTATAAATACACACATATATACATATATGGGTAAAGGAAAGCTCCAAGGGCAAGGTATGCCCATGCAAAGCACTCAACACACACACGCACACACATAAATATATATATATATATAATACAGAAAACGGGCAATGAAAAACGCATTTATCATTTAAACTGGTAAATGTTTGATTGATAACATTCTATAGAATTAGCTTTATACCATGTAGGATTGAACAAATGGAAATGGTGCATGGAATCATGTCGATTCAATTGTAATTCGGGACCCAGACCTTGGTACAATTACTTATACATATACAAGCGGTCGTAATTGTGATTAATTTATTAAAAGTCACATGCTCTCGCGCTCCATGCGACTCATGGGGGACCTTGACTCATTGTCCCAGGTGATATGTCACGGTACAGTGCTCTTTTTAGTATATGGGTGACATGTAATCCTGGAATCTATATTATTGTTTACCTGTGAGATGACTGATTTATTCATATTACGTGTATCTGTGCTGACATTACCGGTCTATACTTCTTAACGAGGACGCAACACCTGTTCACCCGCAGGTTTCATAAATCACTAACGCTGGCCGTGTCTGTCATATATACCGTATATATTTATGACATCCGTGTTGATTTAATTAAACGTAAAAAATTGTCCCCTGCAACCTTTGTTTTTACCTAACAAAGCGCAAAATACAATTTTTCAATATATATAAACAATTATTCATATATATATATATATATATGCATATATATATATACTATATATTTGTGTGTGCGTGTTTGTATGTGTATATACAAATGTTTGTATTAATGTATGCAAATGTGACTGAACACAGGACTTTAAATATCATTACAGAGACAAAAATCTAAAATATACAAAACATAACCATGCATCGTATATACTTTATATAAAGGTCTTCAAATATTCCAAACAATAATTGAAAATATACCTCATGAAGTCAATAACACACAATACAAACAGCTATAATATATACTAGATTTTTTTACAAAGAAAACAAAAACTGAAAGAGGCTCTTATCGAAATCTGGAGTTAATATGAAAGACATATTCAAGAAATTATTTAAATTGGACCACACTGATCGGAAACTTGTATTGATAATTTAAGTTTTAGGTTAAAAACACGGATATCTTGTAGTGTTACCGCCGATATATATATATATATATATATATATATATATATATATATATATATATATATATTCCTTAAATGACGCCTATGAATTATCTATGGTACATTAATATTAGATTTTCGTTGTTAAAGAGCCCCGAGCTGATAGCTTTGAGATTGGTTCGATATACTATAGTATCCAAATTAGTTCTTGAACTAATGGAGAATATGGATTGATCTTCAATGGCTTCCTATGTTGACTATTACAAATAAAACCTATAATTAACAGCTAATTGAATATTATGATTACAGTTGAGATATTGAAAATAGATATAACATTAACTGTGGGCCTATAATCTGCATACTGCATATTACAAAAATTTATACGTGGATATATATATATATATATATATATATATATATATATATGTGTGTGTGTGTGTGTGTGTGTGTGTGTGTAGTTATAACTATATGCAATCCACTTTGCATGTGTAAATGTAATTCAACTTATATATATGATGATGTTAAGAACCATATTTGATAATAATAACAGTCAGCCAGCTGAAAGGATATACTGATTAAATTAATGAAACAATTGCCCAGGCCTGCATGCAGCGAAAACATATATATTACCTAAGTAGCATTAAATAGTGACAGGTATCAGCTGGACATGAACCAGTGACATTGTAATACATCAGATAATGACCTTTATTATGATCCACGAACACGCACAGAAATATATATGTGGATTATCTGTGTATCGATGATTACAAATGAACTCTGCATGGAAGTGCTCCCTATATACGGGTCACGTTCTGTGTGTATAATGTCGGATGACACACGTCAGATTACGTTATGTGAACCTCGTGACCAAGCAATATCAGGACCGTGTTTTGTTCCATCAAATAACGTGACATAGGAACTTTATTCTGTAAAAACCGGTTCTTCCACAAATATGATGAAAAGAGAGAAAACTTAGAAGAACACACACACACATTTATATATATGCATATATAGAAGACATGTATGCAAGATAATGTATAATTATCTATATATTCTTCATCCCATGCATGGTCTAGGTACTCTGGCATGCACGACACCTGTTGCTCTATATAATCAGTATTCAGAATGTGATTGAACTGTAGAGTATATGTAAATAACCAACCAAGAGAGCATTTTCCGCTAACATTCCTGACGTTGCTGGAGAACTCTCCATGCTTCCCTTTGTAATCAATCAGGTTATTCACCTAAAATAGTGATGAAAAAAGTCTACGTATCCAGAGTGTTAATCACTCATGCACTGTGTCTGTGTCATTCATGTTTCAGGGATCGCTACACCTTGTGTTTATTTGTTTTCTCATCATGGATCGTGATACATCGGACCACAGGGTATATATATTCACACCTTTTTTTTACAAAGTGGATTATAGATATGGCGTAGCTTAGCTTGTTGAAACCCTGCAGTGATACGCCAATGGTAAGTGTCAGTGCCAGCACCCCCCTCCCCCGCTGTAAAGACTTCAGGCTACCCCTTTCCCAAACCAAGTTTACCCCAGCCCCCGTAATCTGAAGTCAATTTCAAGTTAACCCTGGTAATCTAAAGTCAACTTCAGGTTACCCTTGGTAATCTAAAATCAGCTTCAAGTTATACCCCCGGTATTCTGAAATCAACTTCAAGTATTTCAAATCCAAATAACCTCCGGTTATCTGGCAACAATTTCAAGTTACCCCCTGTAATTTGAAATCAACTTCAAGTTACCCTTGGTAATTTGAAATCAATTTTTAAGTTATCCCGAGTAATCTGTAATCAACGTCAAATTACCCCTGGTTTCTGAAATCAACCTCAAGCTATCCCCGGTAATCTGAAATCAAATTCAAGTTACCCCCGGTTTCTGAAATCAACCTCAAGCTACCCCTGGTAATATAAAATCAATCTTCATTTTAACCACAGTTATATGAAATCAACCTCAAGCTACCCCTGGTAATCTGAAAACAATTTTCAACTTCACCGGACAATTCCCGAAGTAAACTAAAAATGTCACGGAGTTCCATTCATGATTGCGCGAATTATATATATATTGTGTACAAACACACACACACACAAACACATACACGAACATAAACGCACACCCACCTAACGGGGGCCTATCTAATACTGAAGGTGCCTATTCTGGTCTGAGGTGTATCACATAAAGATAATCTCTTGAACCTAATATAAAGATAAGCCTAAAAATGCGGTGACCCTACGGTACACAAGCTGTCCCGTTTTGTTTATATACACGTGTTTATAACATGTGAAACCCTGAAAAAATGGCCGACTATCGCTACCCGAAGTCACAAAGGAAGGACATCTAGCGGCAAATTAGAAGAAACAGAGATTCGTACGCTCCCAAAAACAACACCCAGTGTGCTATCAACCACCTCGGGTCACGTGTGTTTATTTCTGTTTGTAAAGGAAGATATATCTTGTTGGGTGAAGATTTACTAACAAAGGAAGCTGTCACGAAACGCTTGTGATCTAAGAAATAATCCCCTCATCCAACCTCTTTGGGTCCCAGGTACTCAACTGGCCAAATAATGCACGGGTGTAGTATGTTTGTGCGTCGGACGCAAGTAATCTGTTGTTTACACACACAGCAGCAACTAAGGATCTGGTACGTCATGGCTGATACATACGCACTTTAAAACGATGAAATAGCCGTTGAAAATGACGACGTATTATACCAAAGCCACTTAACTTATCCTGTTGCCACGCCAGGTTATGAAAACAGCGTTCAGGATGAACTGTCATGACAAATATTTCAGATACAATGTTTACAAGAGGTTATGAACTAAATAAAATAATAAAAAAAAACACGCATCTGGTGGGTAGAGAATGCTTCTTTCATTAACATGAGCACGTGCATCGTATTTGCAAACAACTTGTACTTAAACAAATTCATACATCCGTCATGTACATAATTAACTACGGTGCATTAAGAGTTAGCAGAATACACAAAAATCACATAAATATTACAAATAATAAAAACTGAGTTTAATAGTGCCACCAGATGCAAAAATAAACACCTACTTATTCATACATTTGCATATATTTACACTTCTCCAGAATGCAGATATAATATCAAACCGTTGTTTGATAATGCTAATTTCTGCTGCTATTAAGCCTTTTATATATAAACTCTAATGTTGTATAGAATTTCTGCCTACGCCCATTCCTCCACAACAGCCAGACGTTATTATGGAAAGGCCAGATCCCCTGGTCCTATATTTAATTCCCCGCATGCCCTGGAGTCTCTGGGTTCTATTTGTAAGGCCACTCGTCTAATTATTATTATTATTATTATTATTATTATTATTATATATATATATATATATATATATGTGTGCTGTCCTGTTGTATATGTCTGGGCATATAAAGGAAGCTATAACAACAGAAATATAAATCATGTAATAAGTAACTTTACAGAGCTATTTATATCCAGTGGTATACACATATACGAATTAAATAAATTGTCTTTGCCGGGTCTTCACAAAAAGTAAGCCTGTAAACATTAATATACGATTAACGTTCGATGAAAGCGTATCAATACAAAAGTTATAGCACTGGCGGAAAATTTCCATGAAAGTTAGTTATATTGGAAAGTTAGTTAAATTCAGTATGTCTTCTCCCATTTTGTAAGCATACGTCAGTCTGTGAAGTGAGTGTGCCCTCACAAATTAGCCTTGGATTTATGCTAGTGTTTTGTACTTTGGATCAGAGGCCGCGTTCGGGACCTCCCTGCCACTCGTGTCAACAGACCGTAGTTTTTGTTGCCTTCCCCAGATAAACAAGGCAGGAAATGCCAGCGTACTGCTAGCTCGGCTGTAGCTCCGGATGTCCCTGCTAAGTGGGCCTTTTTTAACCTTATGCCAGCCTTTCCTTTGTTTCAGGAGCCCCGCATAAATTTACCATTCATCCGGCCCCGTATGTGTGATAGCAGCATAATTACGGTAATCAAACGGCACGGCCGTAAACACTCGTGTAAACGCAGCGTTGCCTTGAAAGAGTGCGATCGGACCCAAACAACAGGTATACAAACACTCTGCATGGCACACGGCCAGCGATGAAGAGTTTTGCCAGGTTTCATCATGGATGGAATGCTTCCATTGGCCAGATTATATACACGAGCGCTATATGTTTTTTTTTTTAGCGAATTCCTCCCATGCAGGGTGCCCCAGATGACTAGGTCGCTAGGTGTTTGAACTTGTGTATATAATTTGAGACCCGGAGAGAGTTACGAGCGCCCTGACGTGCCCCAGCCCAGACCTTCTCACCAGGAAAAACAACGCAATGCGTAAAATACATATGTGCACATGTGCACGTATGGAGAGTCGGAATGTAGTTTTTGGTGCAACCAAGCAATGCTTCAAAATACCGGTATATGTATATCCCGTATATATATATATATATATGCCTATATAACTTTGAATTACCGACACGTGTTATCCACTTGTATGTTTTAAAATCCTCTCCCTTGACTAAAATGAGTGGTCGTGAAAGACGGTAGGTCTTCAGACACGGTTCTACTGTAATGATAACTTACGTATACATGTATTTGTAATATCATGTGTGTGTGTGTGTTTGAAAAAAAATTAAATTAATCGAATTTGAATAGACGCTAATGTAGAAAGGGCAATTTCTGGAACACTGGGATGGGAGAGCAATGATGACCGAACCCCTACTTTTTGGGGCCAGTCGGAAGTTCTGTCACTATCCAGGATATTCTGACTGCAGACTTACCACTCTTTTAAGGCCTGCTATACACCTACCTGTAGTGTAGAACTTATATGAGATTTCTGACTATCTCTGCGCACATATTTATGTACTGTAGGTAATCCCTGTTAAGAAAAAGTCATATATATATATGACTCTATGATGGCGGTATGAGCTTGTTTATCTACACAGTCTGTTAGTTAACATGGAACATGCGCCAGTGTTGACAAACAAAAAATAAATAGATCACTTGGTGGTTGGTTGCAAATGCGCGGATGTTTAAAGGTCACTAGGTGCAAAACGCCCTTTGCAAAACTCTGGTTGGTCGGACTTGTTGCAAGATGTCCATGTTGAATGTGGACCACCAGGACGCCAAAAATTCTGTAAGAATGCTATGTAGAGAGCTTATCAATAAGACACTTCTCAAAAAGAAACTGTATCAAGATGTGTTATTGTGGTGAAAGTGCATGATTGTGATTGACTCTATTGTCAATTATTCTATTGTCAAAATGTATGTGGTAACCTTGATATATATGTGGATATTAAAAATGAATATGAGAAACTGATTTGTACCACATATAATTTCTCTTTAGTAAATTGTATGTACCGTGGAAGTCACATCTATGTGGTAATGTAAATGAGATTTTTTTCGCAACAGCTGTAATTACTCTTTGGTAAAAAGTGAACCTCATGAAACTCTTAACATCACACGAATGCAATGTAGACTAATTAAGAATTGTGTGTAAAAAGTTATTTAATAGGGTATTGTAACACAGCATGCACATCTTTGTAGTTTTCTATGCACATCTATGTAATTTTAATGATAAAATTGTTGATAGTGATTTATGTTTCAATTAACACATTTAAGTTCTGAGAAAAGTTTGTCTGAGTACAAAAGTCATCAAGATAATAAAATAATAACTTATTGCTAACAAAAACTAAAATTGGTTATTTGGCCAAGCCCATCTGCAGATGGGCCAGAAAGTGCATGGTATCAAATCCGTTATTGGGCTGCCCATCTGCAGATGGGCAGCCCAATAACGGATCTTCATATCGGCCAAGCCCATCGGCAGATGGGCCAGATCCGCAAACGGGCTCCAACATTTGTATTATTTCAGCGGGTCCCCCACATATTATAAACAAGTGGATGTAAACAAAATTAACAGCATGTGTACGATGGAATCTGGGTTTTCTTGCATGCCTTTTCTTTTATAAAAGGTTCAAAGGATTGTCTTTAGTTTATCTTTAGACAGATATTAGAACATGCCCTTTTAAAAAAAAACGTAAGTGAAAAGGTGCTTCATTTATGCTTCATATTGTTAACAAATCCAAACTGAAGCAGAGTTTTAGAGGGTATACCGCTCTGCAGTATGTGTATCCCCTCAAAAATGTCCTATAGCTCATGCATATATATTGTCATGGACAGTCGAGCTGTAAAGCGCTAGGCTGTCTCCGCTGGCGTCCTGGGTTCGATCCCCGGAGTTGACATGAGAGTGGGTTGTAAAGTTAAATGGTTGTCCAAAGCCGATGGTTTTCTCCGGTTTCTTCACCTTTCAGACTACCAAACGCCACATTCTGAGCCATGGAGCCTCCGCCGCGTTTATATATGAGTTGTTATAACAAGTTGTACAATCCACGTAACATAAATATATATATAATATATATAAATGTGTACACGTGAGTACGTTTATCTCGTGTATAGGTCTGTAGGTGTGTCATCATGTACATGAGATAATGACACACCGCATGGATGATGATTTTCACATATATATAATTTCACTTTCACTTTTAATAAAAAAAAGTGTATAGTGATTTGCCTTTTTAATGGTAATTTCTCATGAATCCAATTGCATGCAGATATAACCGTCACTGTATACGTGTTTACGTCCATACAACATATATCCCATCACAACTGCATGACATTTCATCAGACTGAGAAGCGGGTATATATACTTAAACTATAAGCGAATCTTTGATTCACTAAACCTAATTGGCTATCAGAAGTATAATTATAACGTTTTTTAAACATATGATAATATAAGTTATCGGATTTTCGGTTATATAGTATAAGTTACATATTTAGATAAAATGACTACTCCCTATAAAGTCCTTACTTTCTTTTGATCAAACTGCAGAATAATTATCAAATGATAATAATGCCATTCCAACATCTTTAAAACAGCTTATTTATAAAAATTAGTATATATATATATATATATATATATATATATATATATATATATATATATATATAACCAAGAAAATTCATAACATTTAAAACATGAGTTTCTTCTGAGCCCCTTTATGGTACGTTTAATTATATAAGTTTATAGTCCTGATGGTTTTATCAAAGAATCTGGTTCAACAAGAAATGGTATATTTTAAAGGTTCTTAATCTTTCTGGAAATTGACACCGTCTACTCTTGAGAATCTTGAAGAGGTCAACTATAAGCTATATTCTTCTCAGGGTGATATTTCAGATTGTTTAAAAAACATTTTCCTTTGAAATTACATAGATAATTTACAATGTCAATTCTAAATGCGATTGATGAAGAACAAAAAAGAAACCACTGGTCTGTGCATACGTGATTTGGGTATATCTTCACACGTGACTCTGTCGACTTTACCTCAAGAGCTCTGCCAGGAAATATATTTACACTAGAACACAATGGCCTGCATGTCATCATAATTTGCACGTATCATCACATACATCTCACCTGAGATGAGAGTTAAATTATTACCATCCGAATACATGTTTATACATTCGATTAAACTTAATTAAAATAATCTTGACCTGTAAGTGCTGCGCTTATGCATATAACTCCTATAACCATCAAAGAGAGCAGACACTGTGCTCCCCCCCCCCCCCCCCCCGCTCTCTCTCTCCCTCTCTCTCTTTCTCTCTCTCTCTCTCTCTCTCTCTCTCTCTCTCTATATATATATATATATATATATATATATATGCACTAGTTTGTGTAATTACCCTTGTGTCTGTTACAACGACGCAGGGGATATTTTATACGTTTAATTAGATTAGCATGAGCGTCATCATATTGCTGTAAAAAGTGTAACAATTTACAAAGTCACGTTATCTATGCGAACAAAACACGGTTTTTACTTATTTATATAAAATCTTCAAATCTAATTTCAACCATGCAACACCAGAATAAATAGCATGCAATGTATATCAAGGCCGTTCTCTGGTGTATTTTACCGTGTGGATGTCAAGGCCGTTCTCTTGTGTATTTTACCGTGTGGATGTCAAGGCCGTTCTCTTGTTTATTTTACCGTGTGGATGTCAAGGCCATCCCTTATTTATTTTACCGTGTGGATGTCAAGGCCGTTCTCTTGTTTATTTTACCGTGTGGATGTCAAGGCCATCCCTTATTTATTTTACCGTGTGGATGTCAAGGCCATACCTTGTTTATTTTACCGTGTGGATGTTAAGGTCAATCCCTTGTTTTTATTTTACCCCGAGGATGTCAAGGTCATTCTTTTGTTAATTTTACCGTGTGGATGTCAAGGCGTTAATTCTCTTGTTTATTTTACCGTGTGCATGGATGACAAGGCCATACCCTTGTTTATTTTAACGTGTGGATGTCAAGGCAATTCTTTTGTTTATTTTATCGTGAGAATGTCAAGGCCATTTTCTTACTTATTTTTATCGTGTGGGCATCATTGCCAATCTTTTGTTTACTTACCCCGTGGATGTCGAGGCCATTATTTTATTCATTTTACCGTGTGGATGTCAAGGCCATTCTCTTGTTCATTTTATCCTGATGGTATCAATGTCGTTCTCCTGTTTGTTTGTTTTGGTTTTTTTTTTTTTTGTTTTGTTTTTTTTTTTTGCAATGTGGATGCCAAGGCCGCTCTTTTTTTTTCTTTTTGCAATGTCAATTCCGTTCTCTAGTTTATTTTAAATCTGTGAATGTCAAGGCCGTTGTCATGCTTATTTTACCGTGTTGATGCCAAGGATTGACAAACTCTTGTTTGTTTTACCCCGTGGTTGTCAAAGCCATTTTCTTGTTGATTTTACCCTGTGGATGCCTTGTTCACTTTTCCTGTGGATGTCAAAGCCATTCTCTTGTTGATTTTACCCTGTGGATGCCTTGTTCACTTTTCCTGTGGGTGTCAAAGTCATTCCTTTGAACACAAGCCCTTTTTGAACGCAAACCATTTTTTTTTAATTATAAACACTGTGGGTGTTAACGGAATTAATTTGTCCAGAAAGCCTTACAAATTTTAAGGCGTATCAACTGTCTACATTGCTCCTTGAACGCAAAGGACCTTCTGTTTTAGCAATTTACAGCGGATGTCAAAGACGTTCGGTTGTCTACTTTTAACAGTGTTAATGTTAAGGACTTTCGGTTGTCTAGTTTTAACTGTGTTAATGTAAAGGACTTTCGATTGTCTACTTTCACCTGTGTAAAATTCAAGGACTATCGGTTGTCTATACGTTTAGCTGTGTAAATGTAAAAGACTAACGGTTGTCTACTTTCAGCTGTGTAAATGTCAGGGGCTTTCGGTTGTCTACTTTTAGCTGTGTAAATGTCAAGGACTCTCGGTTGTCTACTATAAGCTGTGTTAATGTCAAGGACTTTCGATTGTCTACTTTTAACTGTGTTTTTGTCGAGGACGTTCAGTTGTCTACTTTTAGCTATGTAAATGTCAAAAATTTTCGGTTGTCTTATTTTATCTGTGCTATTGTCGAGGACGTTCGGTTGTCCACATTTAGTTGTGTAAATGACAAGGAATTTACGTTGTCCAATTTTAACTGTGTAATTGTCGAGGACTTTAGGTTGTCTAGTTTTAGCTGTGTTAATGTCGAGGAATTTCGGTTGTTTACTTTTAGCTGTGTTATTGTTGTGGAATTTCGGTTGTCCACTTTTAACTGTGTTTTTGTCGAAGACGTTCGGTTGTCTACTTAAAGCTGTGTTAATGTCATGGAATTTCGGTTGTCTACTTTAACCTGCATGTTTAAATGTCAAGGACTTCCGGTTTTCTACTTTGAGTTGTGTCAATGTCAAGGGCTTTCGGTTGTGTACTTTTAACTTCAATGTGTTATTGTTAAGGACCGTCGGGTGTCCACTGGAAGCTGTGCTTATATCAAGAATGTTATGTTGTCAACTTGGAAGTTAAAGGCGCTCGGATATGAAACTTTGGCGTGATGTGTTCCACCCTTCGCACGGAGTATGTCAGAGCTGCGGGATTAATAGTTGTATCTGTAAAGCATTTATTTGGCTGTACCAGCAGTTTTTTCCCAGGATAATGAACGATGGCGGCTATAAGTAATACGTACCAAGGCTGGAATAAAAACTTCGTCTTTTTATGTCACACCCGTTGGGCATAAACAACAGTACCTTCCAAGCATCCACGTTATACAACTGCCGTCAGCTGCATTCTCTTGCATATATCTATGATAATATAAATACATGTGTGTAGGTGTGTTTATCTGTTTTTTTTTTTTTCAAAATTGCCACTACCAAGGCGAGTTTCATGTTATCAACGATGTTATGTTTGTTACCATATATATTTGATTGTCTGTTCAATCAATATCTCGAAAAGTTTTTAATGTATTTTAACGGTCATCTATAAAAGTTTGGGCCATGTTTTGAGATAAATTACTGAAGTTTGGACTGGATGCATTAGATTTCAGCGCTGCTTGAACTGGATCTGGGTACACCCAAATTAATCCGTTTTGTCCATTGTCTATTTTGTTTCTGCACATTACATTTTTAGACTTTAAAACAGATAACCTGTCCACCCAAAATATGTTAATCATGTCTGTTTTGTTCCATTTTTCATGCACCCAAAATATAATTCAAAATATAATTTGAAATGATCAAAATACATTTTGGACGCACAGATGATCACGTTAAAACACTGGTATAGGTACAAAACGATGACGTAGATTTTATAGGCTATCCTGGTTTTTGCCTAAGGCATGGACCTTGTTTGCCGAAAAATGTAAATGGATGAAACGCAACCCCCCCCCCCCCCCCTCCAAAAACGTGGGCAACCCTGAAACTTTCCTACCTAACCCCCCCCCCATCCCGTGACTATATGATAACCAGGACAAAACACCCCAGATATCAACATTTTCTTCGCTCCCACTGTATATTATATGGAACATATATTTTCTTTAGGGGAAAATAATTTTGCTCAATTTTCATTTATATATTATTTATATTTACATCTAATTTAAAAGTTCATCAAATGATGCTAGCATACACACTTAATGATGCAGTGCTATAAACTATAAACTAAGTGAGGGAATTATTGAAAAAATTGAAATATGTGCAATTTCCCCCATTAAAAGTGGATGGATAAAAATTACTTTGTACTCTATCCCTAAACAAATGAGTGGAACATGCATGCAGTGACAGTTTGTTGAGGAAATATGACAAAAACTATAAACAAAGTGAGGGAAATAATAAAAAATATGAAATATGTGCGATTCCCCCCCCCCCCCCCCAAAAAAAATGAGGTGTATTAAGTTTACTTTGTACTCCATCCCTAAACATATGAGTGGAACATGTGCCCCCCCCCCCCCCCCCCCCCCCTTTCCCTAACAAGGCCACAGATATAAGCAAACCAGTCTCTAAAGTGAATTCGAACCAAAATAAGGTTTATAAGGCAGTGACAGGTGACACGATGACAGCCTGTCTTGGAAGCACGAAAATAACATAAAACTGCATGGTGAGCAAAAGAAATTCATCAGCAATGTGACTTCCCTTTTTTATTGCGTGCGTATACTACCCAAGTATTATTTCGTGCTCTAAGACCATGCAGTTTCATTCCAAAAACGATTGATTGTGCTGCAATTTCACTCGCTAGATACACAGGCATATTTTCTGATAAATGGCGCTGGGACAAACCCTGTGCGAAATTATGTAACATTCCTGTGAAATCATGGTAAAATATTGCAAAGAACCCCCTTAGGACACATCGTGCCCGCAACTTCGAGGCCAACACCGGGCCTTTACTAAGCGTTGACTAAGTTGCGTGATCATTGTTGCGTTTCACGTTAATTATAATAAAGATGACACCGGCGTTATATTTTCTATAAATATAAGTTGTTAGTTGTCTTTGCGGTGGCTGAGGTATGCTCTCCTTAATGGCTCTCAAGTGCCACCATGCGTTTATAATTTTGTGATCATACTATTTGTTCCTGCTCTCTGTTGCTGTTATGATCAGATATTATGTTCGGGATCTAGCATGTCATTATCAAAGAGAATGACACTGCGTATACACAGAAAGAATGCATTGTCGGTTTGAATCAGGTTAGTCATCCATGTTTTCTATATCTTTAGACAGACTGGTGTCTTCTCTCTGTGCAAATATATTGTAGACTGGTGTCATCCCTCTTGGTTTATGTTCCTTCTCTGGTGACAGATGATAAACCAACAGACCTGCTGATGTGTCTTCATGTTTTTTTTTAATTTTCATCTTCTCTCCGTGATCCGATAGTTTTATTCATTAATCATACAAATCTTTCCACTTTCAACAAATGGACTTTTAAACACATCCCCTTAAACTCCTTAATCAGTTTTCCCCTATGTTGAGTGGGAAGCATTTCATTGACGAAACGAAAAAGAAAAAGATACTTATTCATGCATATATTAAACTTAAATACGCAATAAAAAAATTACAAAGGAAACTAGAAACAATGTTTTTATAGTGTTGAGACTTCTGAGGCCTTACTTACCTGGGACCCCTGCATTCCTATTGTGAAAAAATTATGTGTCATCTCCCAAATAGAGTTGTTTATACCTCTTTTTGGGACGTATCGTACAAATCACGTGACAGATGGATGATGAGCGGCCTTTACTGTCATTTCTAAGAAGGACTGTTTATATACTGTTTTTTTTTTTATATATTGATATATTTCTTGATAGGCCATCTGTTTTCGAATGTGTATTCTTTACATGTAGACGTGTGTCTTCGGTGTTTTTTCTTTTGATAAAATAGACGGATGTCTTTTCTCTGTACGGCAGACATCTTTTCTCTTCAGACATGCGGACATGCGGACATGCTATGCTCTAGACGGAATGATGACTTCTCTTTTAACAGACCGACGACTTCTCTCCAGGTAAAGGGATATCCTGTGTGAATTTAAAGAAACGGAAGCCTTTTTAGACAGAAGGATTTCACTTCCTCAGACACACTGAGGCTGTCATTCTATTGACACAGGACATAAAAATCTATAAAGATAAATAAAGACAAACGGATTTCTTCTTCCTTGTATAATGGGTATTTAATATAATAATGGGTATTCTTCCAAGGTCTCTAATTTTTTCTATTAAATTTTAATATATGATTAAACTCGGCCTTCTCTGCCATTATGTTTCCGAAGTTTGACTCTGGTGGGTTGATTGAAAGGTTCTATCAATCTGGCTATACTGCTTTTCTGTCCTGACGAAGAAACATGCTTTTATAGATCATATTATTATAACCCCAATATTAAAACGTTAAAGCCGGTTACCTGTTGTTGTCTCCGCCGTTCGTGTGTGTTTTTGTGCGTGTGTTTTTGTATTTGTTCACAACATAACTCACGCCATCGTGAATGGCATTCCGGGAATGAGCCAGTGAAGAATCGATTAGCTATTGGTGAGGAACTGACACATGATCCAGTATCAGAAACGCTATAAAAGAAAATTCGGAAATGTAACAAATGTAAAGTCATTGATGCAATAGTAAAATTTGAAATATGGGCCGAATAAATGAACGCAAAAACGGTTTAGGGAGCTTCCCACAATAGGGACCCCCCACATGGCGGAGGCTTGCATTCCTTAGAATGAAGATTTCTAGTTGACAACTTAAATGCATGTCTTTCTATGATAATTGTTTACAAATAACCATGCATTTTTCTCATTGGCTTTGATTATGTTTTACGCAGATCAAAGCAGCAGATACATGGCACGACAGGACTGCTTATCAGATATTCTTACAGGTGGTATCACCTATCTCTTCCGGAACAAAATCACAACGAACTGTTATATATATATATATATATATATATATATATATATATATATATATATATATATATATATATACTGCATGTCAGCTTATCAGCTGTTGTTCAGATATTTATCTCGCATCTAAACCACCCTTAAGGCTATACTTTTATTTTAACCTCTTTCTGGGAGCGTCCAGGCCTGAAGTCCCCAGCATGTTTGATTGGCTAATAATTCTTCAATTTTAATAAAAAAAAGGCTCAATATGCACATGTAAAATTTAGTTCAAACATAACATTTTTGGCTCAATGGTATATTGTGATCTAGAATTGTATGACTCTATAAGTATCTGGAGTTTCGGACTTTGTGGAAACACATGTAAAGATTACATTTTAAATGATAACTCTACAGACAAGACAAGTTTTTATATTTAAAAGATTAATCTTGTCGTCTAAACTACAGGTGTGCATGTAAATGTTTACATGTACATATTTGGAATGCTGTCATTAATTTTGTAATGATATTGGAAATTATAATTTGTTAAATTTGAAAAACTTTATACATTTGACATATACTGCCTATTATTAGAATAGAAAAAGTAGTAAGTTTCAAGTGGAGTGAAATTGTAAAACTTGTGAATATTGTAAATTATGAATTATTGTTATTTTTATCATTAATGTTATTAATGTTACTTTTATTATTTTCTTTATGAATAGGTTTTGTTTCATTACTTACAAATGATGGGAAATAATATTTGCCAATCTTTAAGAGAAACTGTTTCTTTATAAAAAAGAAAAAAGCTATTGTTTCATTACTTACATATAATGGAAAAAAAATTGTCATGATTTTTAAGAGAAGTCTTATCTTTAGAACAACACAGCAATATTTTCAAATTCGTTCACAAGCAACGGTTATTCTAAGAGAAGGTGTTTTTTTTTAATCGTCGTTCGTTGGATGGCTAGTCCGTTGGCAAATAACTAAACATTTTTTAACTTTTTTTTTAATTTGCCTGAGTGTTATGGAAATACATGGGTAACATTCCATCAGACTTTAGAGGTTCACCAATCTGGGTCGCCATAATTCGTCTTTTAACGCTTCTTTACCAGTGTTATAGATAGGCTACATTGCTGAGCGAGAGTCATATTCAATCATTAATAGTAGTGGGGACCGCCTTTGATCCAACGGTATAGGGCTGGTAAACACAAAGGTTTTGATTAAGATCTTGGCGGAGGAATATGTGTGGTCTCTGACTGCATCTCTGCTGAAAATGGCGTCAATTATTATCTGTTTTGTTAACATTAAAGGCATGAAATAGCAAGGTCGTCTCATTATACAAAAGGGGTTCTCCTTTTCTGTTTATCCCGTCAAGACAATTGATTACTTCTGTGGATATAATCCTTTTGTGTCTTTATGAGAGGGAACTGTATATATGTCATGCTTTTACTGCAAGGGTCGTCTGCTTGGTATGAGCAGGTCTTTGTAAACATAGCGTACCAAGAACTACCAGGTCATGTTACATGTTAGTCGTTTCTTTTAAAACTCAATACCTATATTTGAGTCAATTGTATATGATTTCCTGTCTTCCGTTATTATCGACTTCAAGCTACTGGGGGAAAATGTAAAGAATAAACCCCCGAGCACACACGTGCCACCAGAAAACCTGAACGCACACACAAATATTTTAATACATTTATATATATATATATATATATATATATATATATATATATATATATTGTTACGGAACCTAATTACAACAGGTCACGTAATCTAGACAACACTATGCAGCGTGAAATGTCTAGGGGAATGAATAAAGAAGTCAGTGGTTTTTTGTTAACAAATAATTATAATTTATTCTTAGGACAATACTAACATTACAATACACTAAATTAATACAATTACACAGTATAACAATAAAAATATACAGTACCAGTGTGGCCGGATCCTAGGCTTTGATTTCTGGATACCACCACTGTCACAGCTCGACAAGAGTCCTTTAACATAAATAATCCACGTATAAATAGTAATAATCCAAAGGCAAACTTGAGACAGTCCGTATTAAAACTGTATAAAATCCGTTGAATATCTTACACCACTGCAATTAACGGAAAAGGTTCCAAAACATATGAGAAAGTAACACTCTTTGTGCTCTAAGCACAGCCCCTTATTTATAGTTTCTCACCCGAAAATTCTAAAAATGGAAAATTCATAAGAACAATACACATGCACATGAACAGACCCGAAACATCTAGAACAAAAAAAAAAAGAACACTGTGTCTCTATGCTTCAGACCCCACACGCGAGCCAGCGCCCAATAAGCGAGGTTCCCATAGCAACGAACCATGCCTGCGCTACACGAATCAGAATGTCAACGGACAAATGTAACATTCCTGCTACACGAATCAGAATGTCAACAGACACATGTAACACTCCTGCGCACTTTTAAACAGATACCTGTAACAATATAAATACAGAAACACATGTTGTGGGTACTCCTGCTTAATGAACATTTAAAATACGCGGGGGAAAATGTTACCCACGAATTCAACAAAACTAAAACCCCAAGGAAGATTTTGTATCCACATAGGCCTACATATATATTATCAAAAGGTGTTTTTATTAATTAAGAGGCCTCGGATATCCGAGTTTGTTTTCTACGAAGTGTGTCCATATATGATATAAAAGTGCACGTTATCGAGATCGAGCCCATGCACACACATAAGTCCATTAACTGAATAAATAAGATAACATTATACAGTTCCCATATGCAACCGCTGGATTTAGTTCTTTTTTAATTTTTCACTTGATATACAACTAAAAGTACAAGCTAAAATTTACTTTAATGTCTCTTACACGTTTATTTACTCACAGTGAAATATACTCTAAAAAAACTCCTTCCTTCTCCTTCTCTCTCATTCTTTCTTTCTCTTTCTCTCTCTCTCTCTCTAATTTTTTTTCTGTTTCTCTTTATTTCACTCACGTCATAAGAATATAGTCAACAACATTCAACATATAGCGCCATCTACAGGTTTAGGAAACAACTGATGACAATGAGTGACTAAAATAAATCGAGAAAACAGTAAACAGAAAAAATATACTTTTACACGAGTAGAAAGCCAAAATCTTTATAGCTGTTTTAATATGAATATTCAATGTGGCGCCTATACTATACAAGCATAAACATGTTCCATGTCAGCATTTTTCTTGAAATCCGTGGCCTTGGTGAGCAGGATAAAATGAATACAGATGGAAGGTGATAAAACAATTATTCAGATTCGCATTCACAGGGGCATTACAACAGACTGATCTGTTTACTCTAGTATACTATACAATAAAAAAAGCCTGGTCCTAATACGGTGATCTTTTCACTACGGGAATATTTTACAGCCAGCCTGAATGTAAAAGATGTAAAAAAGGATGAGAAAAATGACTCCATGGGCTAGGAAGGCAAATAAATCAGAGGCAAAACGGGGCGGATTAAAGCACCGGCCGATCCGGCATGGCGGCTATCAAGGGGCTTTCAAGGAGCTCATCCAGGGCCAGGGAGAAGATGGAAGAAACGGCGGCAATACACGGCCGATATTAATAGCCTTGCGGGCTATCAACGTCTTTAATTGTGTGAGAGGGCCCAACGTTTATTCAGCCTCCGAACCTGACCGCTATTGCCGCAGATTGGTCACTCGACTGAACGGCAGGCAGGCTAAACCTTGAACTGGAATAAACGGCCCACTTTGCCCTCTGCACGATGCATCGCCAAGAATATTACGGCGTTCCTCTCGTAGTGGCTGAAAACCAGGCGAATTCCCTCACTCAGATTCCCTCGCGCAGGCGCAAACCATCTCCAAACGGATTGGTTAAAAAAATCAACAACCTTAGTATACGCCGAGTGTATTGGCCCGGAGGCCCAAACATGATTGAAAGAGGGCTCTCATGGTCCCAACCTCGTTTATACTTGAATAATCCAGTGAATGTTAATTAAATTCTACCAGCCGCAGACCTTTCACCGGTAAATATGGTAGAATTTTATACATTTTTGCAATATATTACGAAACCAAAGCCCTGGACCTATATGGATTGTGCTACCGAGCACTGTAACTCAGCCACATGTTACATAACCCCAGCTTGGGCCTAAAGTCATATTTTTTAAGGTTTCTAGACGTTAATTCTCCCAGTACATTGAGATGGTTTGACATAATAATCATATCAGAATAAAACTTGACTTTGTAAGGTGCTAGCGGTTTTGCTAACATGTATCAAAATGCTAACATGTATAAAAAATCGTGACAGTCTCCCCGAATCCTGCATGGCATGCAATGTCTCCGATTCCCTGCAAGCGTGCATGTATATACTGTAACCACGTATATTTAATTTCATTCTAAGAAACCAGGTCAATATCTAAAATTAATAATAAAAAATAAAACGTATCAATAAACATGCAGCCCATATGAAAACAAAGTTATTTGTTTCAGTTCTTTCAAGACGTAATAGCTCATGTATATTCATATATATATATATATATATATATATATATATATATATATATATCGATGGTAACAAGCTTATGCAAGTACTGTTTATGGTGCGGTATATGTACGTTTTATTGTGGGGTGGTTTTTATGAGACAGATATACATTTCAGTATATTTACACCGGAATCATTGCCACACAAAAGTGTTGACACATGTAGGAACACATTGGCAGATTGTCACCGGCAGGCTTTTACGATGCATTCTGCAGAACTATAGTAATCCTATAAAAAACGCTTGTAAGAGGTTTAACAACAGTCCTTGTGCGATTAAGACATGACAAATACAGACAAAGGTTGCCAAAGCAAAGCCATTTGGAGGACCCTATATGTCTTATGTCACTGAGTCTATATTTACCTCAAACCTGAACAAATAAAGCTTGAGCACACAGATATTTCAGGATGTGAAAAGACCTTCAGTTACACGTGACAAAACTTGCAAATGCATGGTTTAAGAGTGTAAAATCTGCCGCTATACATTTATTTAATATATATATATATATATATATATATATATATATATATATATATATATATATATATGAACATTCATTTAGCATACATGCAATTGTGTTATTTGATTACAACACTGTTACAATGGAAATTGTCCTATGTTATATTTATATAAACTTGAAATAATAGTTTTGAAAATAAACTGAAGCTGAAAGTTAAAAATTGACTAAATTTGATCATTAATTTTTCATCGTTAAGTTAAAATCTTTTATATATATTTGAGTTATATATAATCATTCTCTTTCTCTTTCTCTGTCTTTCTCTCTATCTCTCTTTCTCTCCCTCCCTCTCTCTCTCTCTCTCTCTCTTTCTCCCTTTCTCTCGCTCTACTCTTTTTCTCTATCCCTCCTCTCTCTCTCCCTATTTATATATTATATGAATAGCCATGCTGGTTCATTATATATATAGAGATGGAAGCAGATTACACAGAAAAGTCGGTTCACTCCCAAAGCCAGTGAACCGACTTTTCTGTGTACTCTACTTCCATCTATATTTATGTATGTGTGTGTGTGTAGTTTTATAGATTTTTGTCTGTATATGTTAAGGTCATATATGAACGGTGATTTTATATATGTAGTGAGTTTATCTGTGGTAAGTTCATAGCATGCACAAGAAAAACTGCTGGAGACATAATCACGCCAGTATATATAGATCGTATACCACATATAGAAGTATTACGTCATTTGCTAAATATCTCCATGTTTACTCTTTTGTTTATTTCGTAATAATATTTAACATCCTCACAATCATAGAATGAAGCTTTGACTGATTCTTAGTCCATATAATATAAAGACCAGACATGAAGATATAGAGCAGTGACATATACTGAAACTCTCATAAACAATATAAGGGCATTCATATATATATATATATATATATATATATATATATATATATATATATATATATATATATATGGTCTTTGTTCCAGGAGTCGTGCTATAAGAAATGTATTAATGTCCAGGGCTATAACGTAATATGAAACTTTACTTTAAACATTTATTTAGTTCGTTTTTATTTGTTTATATATATAAATATATATATATATATATATATATATATAAAGAGAACATTGTCTTTATTATGTATTCCTTCCTCTAAGCTTTGACTGATTTGTAAATAAATGTGTTCGTTTTCTCCTTAACCGCTTGAAACTAGGAATATTTGTCTTACATACTGGGGGAAAGATTATTAAGCTTTATATGAAGAAAAAAAAACGAAGAACCACAGGGGCTTCTTATCTTGTGCCAAGGAAATTGGTTCTTCCTATAGAATTGTCGTAAACTCAGTTGTTTTATAATATTATAGAGTACTACATGATCATTTATCTTATATTACAACTGAGTATCGTCCATTTGCACATTAAAAGAAGCCTGTCAGCAAGCGGAGTAATCTAGCGGTGCGCGTATGTTTATAACTGTGATTCGGTACAGATCAGACGAATGCATCTCCCGCCATATAGATCCCCCCGAGGGAAACATACCGGGCGCAATTAGTTCATATATTACATGTATCCTTGGCTATGTTGATTGATCTTCTAATATTCATGAACAAACCATACCGCTCAGCAAATGTTCAAAGCAGCCCCTCGGGCCATAGATTTTGCTAATGTCTTCCACCGAACCATAGATGTTCTTGTTTGAAATATGCTTTAATGTTATTTAGTTCTACATAAAGAGCCAATTTTATAGTCGAGAAAATGTGTTATAAGTTCCGTATTTCACTGATGTGCGCCAGTAATAAACAATGTTGTTAAATATTAATGATAATGTAGTTCTTAAGATACAAGTGTTTTTATATCCATGGATTACCTGTTTTGAAACTCATGATTCCAGATGTCCCTTCAGCAGACATTTGTTCCTTTAATAAATCTAGTCGGTATATGCTAATCTTGGCCATTTATAAATATAGCTGATATATTGTTGATGCTGAATTACCTGGCTTAAAAATACACTATATAGTCCGTTTAATTGTAAAATTCCTAATTGCCACAATAGGTTGTCACTTCCAGATATGTATAGTTGTCTAGGAAATTATTGAAGGTATAAACTATTAATAAAATTATTTAAAAAAAAACAGGTGGACACAGTTTGGTGGAATAGAGTGTGAGTTATTTCTATGAGGTGATACTTAATCGTTGCATGCCATGCAGTAGCAGATAAATAAATAACGCATTCCGTGGAAGTTATAAAACAATCTCTATATATATATGCTTCAGCACTCATTGGGTGAAATCTTTAATAAAATACCATTTTATAATTGGAATTTTAGAATCATATAGCATATAGTTCAATACAAAATCTTTAACAATTACAAATTTGTATTTGTCAGTTCTTAATACAGTACATATTGTTACCTAGATGTGAGATTCTATCATTACTTATTGAAGGAAGACAAACTTAAATGACTCTGCCGTTATGTATGGAGAGAAGTTAGTAATACTTAATTACGAAAGTGTGACCGGATTTAACAAATAATTGAGATAACTGAATTCAATGTCACATTTTGAAGTATGAGACAGTAGGAATTGTGGGAGCATTCTCCCAGTATGTAAGGTCACGTCACGGTCTTGTGCTTCGCCGTCTAACAGTGACCAAGAACATGATGGGTTAGACAAGGACTTCGCCCAAGGCAACAACCTTTAGATAACATTACGTATCCCCCGGACAACTCGGCCTCCATTACCTCCACCACAATAATAGATCCATCTTCCTAATTCAGACGAGACACCAAAGCTGTGACCGGCAAACATCAAGGTATTGTCCGTCACAGAGTAAGGGTTGAGACGGGGGCGCGCCCCCGATGACCCCTCTACATGTAATTGCCCCGCCCGTTGCACTTTCTCAAAATGAATTTTGGCAGCGTATAAACTCAAGGTCATCTCCCAACTCTTTGGTTTATAATCGTTACACTGATTCTTACCTTTCCCAGATGACCAAATGATTAAACAAAATATTTTGCTACATTTTTCATTGTTAGGGTACAGTATTTTGTAAAATTATCACAAGTTTAACTTGGATGTTTGTAACATGTGACAGAACAATCCAAATAGAAATGTAAGCGGGCTATTAATATAGATTCATAGATTGTTTTAGCAAACGTTATATTGTTAGAGGAAAGCAGTGTTAAAATGATAAATATAACTTATTTATATACTTAGAATAATTAAAATAATTAGAATTGTGTATTATTGTGTAAATATAAGTATTTGGTAGAGGGCTGCAAGGTAGAAGTGAATTTAATTAATGGAGCTATGGTTTCCGGGCACGGAGTTTCTGTAAAAAAAAACAAGCAAGCGACAGTTAATTGAAGGGAGGGACAAAAATGAATTTTAAGACATGGATGACTACCGAATGTTTTTCACCAGTGTCTTCGGAAGAATAAATTAAACGCTTTAAATTAAGCATATGGGTTTTCCTCGTGCCAAAGCACAGATAAGTATTATGTTTGAACAACATTTATAATATAAAAGAGGGTCCATGGAAAATTCAGAAGAACTCGCTACATTATGATACACGACCCGTCGACACGCACTTTGCCCAGACTACGGAACGTATACTGCATGGGTGGTCTGACCAACGGCTACAGCAGACGACAAGGTAGTCTAATCTACGGTCAGAGAAGGAGGCAGGGAGGTCTGATTTACGTTCACAGAAGAAAGCAGGTAGGTCTGATCAACGGTCAGAAAGAAGGCAGGGAGGTCTGATCTACAGTCAGGAAAGAAGACGGGATTGTCTGACTTACTGTATGAATAGAAGACGAGATCTATGGATTGATCAATGGATGAATTTAACAGATTTAACTATCAAAAGAACACATGATAGCAGATGATCTGTAAAAAATACCCGATACTATTTGCAGACGACAGCAGACGACAAGGTAGTCTAATCTACGGTCAGAGAAGAAGGCAGGGAGGTCTGATCTACATTCACAGAAAAAAGCAGGGAGGTCTGATCAACGGTCAAAAAGAAGGCAGGGAGGTCTGATCTACGTTCAGGGAAGAAGGCAGGGAGGTCTGATCAACGGTCAGAAAGAAGGCAGGGAGGTCTGATCTACAGTCAGGAAAGAAGACGGGATTGTCTGACTTACTGTATGAATAGAAGGCGAGATCTATGGATTGATCAATGGATGAATTTAACAGATTTAACTATCAAAAGAACACATGATAGCAGATGATCTGTAAAAAAATACCCGATACTATTTGCAGACGACAGCAGACGACAAGGTAGTCTAAGACACGGTCAGAGAAGAAGGCGGTGAGGTCAAACCTATTTAGGCAGAGAAAAAGGGAAAGAGGCCTGTTCTACAGGCAGAAAAGAAGACAGGGAGGTCTGATCTAAGATGAGAAGAAAGAGATCCTGTAGATAAGACCTCCCTGTCTTCTTCTCTTCCTGAGAAGGGAGGTCTTTATTAACAGAAGGAGAAGAAAGCAGGGACGTCTGATCTACAGGAAGAGAAGAAAGCAGGAAGGTCTTTATTAACAGAAGGAGAAGAAAGCAGGGACGTCTGATCTACAGGAAGAGAAGAAAGCAGGAAGGTCTTTATTAACAGCAGGAGATGAAAGCAGGGACGTCTGATCAACAGGAAGAGAAGAAAGCAGGGACGTCTGACCAACAGGAAGAGAAAATGCAAGGAGATCTGATCATCAGGAAGAGAAGAAGACAGGGAGGTCTTTATTAACAGTAGGAGAAGAAAGTAGAGACGTCTGATCTACAGGCAGAGAAGAAAGCAGGGAGATCTGATCAACAGAACGAGAAAAGAACAGGGAGGTCTTTATTAACAGTAGGAGATGAAAGCAGGGACGTCTGATCTACAGGGAGAGAAGAAAGCAGGGACGTCTGAATAACAGGAATAGATGAAAGCAGGGACGTTTGACCAACAGAAAGAGAAGAAAGTAGGGAGGTCTGACCAACAGGAATAGATGAAAGTAGGGAGGTTTGACCAACAGGAAGAGAAGAAAGTAGGGAGGTCTGAAGTACAGGAAGGGAAAGAGACGGGGACCTGTGATGTACAGGCAGAGAAGAAAGCAGATAGATATGATCAACAGGTTCAGAAGAAAACAGGTAGGTCTTCATAAACAGAAGGAGATGAAAGCAGGCACGTCTGACAAACAGGACGAGAAGAAAGCAGGGAGGTCTGATGTACAGGAAGGGAAGAAGACAGGGAGGTCTGATGTACAGGCAGAGAAGAAAGCAGGTAGATATGATCAACAGGTTATGAAGAAAATAGGGAGGTCTCCATTAACAGAAGGAGATGAAAGCAGGCACGTCCGACCAATAGAAAGAGAAGCAGACAGAGAGGTCTGATCTACGGTCAGCGAAGAAGAGAGGTCTACAAGAAGAGGAGAAAGCAGGGAGATCTGATGTACAGAAGGAGAAGAAAGCAGGGAGGTCTGATCTACAGGAGAGAAGAAAGCAGGGAGGTCTTCATTAACAGAAGAAGATGAACAGGAAGAGAAGAAAGCAGGGGGGTCTGATGTACAGGAAGAAGGGAAGAAGAAAGGGAGGCCTGATGTACAGGCAGAGAAGAAGACAGGGAGGTCTGATCTAAGGTCCCCGAAGAAGAGAGGTCTACAGGAAGAGAAGAAAGCAGGGAGATCTGATCAACAGAAGGAAAAGAAAGCAGGGAGGTCTGATCAACAGGAAGAGAAGAAGACAGGGAGGTCTGATAAACAGGCAGAGAAGAAGACAGGGGGGTCTGATCAACAGGAAGAGAAGAAGACAGGGAGGTCTGATCCACAGGCAGAGAAGAAAAAAAAACGAGGTCTGATCTACAGGCAGAGAAGAAAGCAGGGAGGTCAGATGTTCAGGAAGGGAAATGGTCGGGAGGTCTGATGTACAGTGTTACGGAATCTTATAACAACAGATCACGTAGTCGTGACGAGTATAAATTTTGTTATGGAGATTAAAAAAAAAAACATATTCGGTAACACTAGGCAGCGTGACATGTCTAGGGGAATGAAGTAGTCAGTGTTTTTTTTTTTTTTTTTGTTTTGTTTTTTGTTAACAAATAATTATAATTTATTCTTAAAACAACCTTAACTTTACAATACACTAAATCAATACAATTACACAGTATAACAAAAGTATAACAGTAAATCAATAAAATTACACAGTATAATAAATAAAGTGTACATTACCAGATCGAGTGTCCGGATCCTAGGCTTTTCTGGATACTACCACTGTCACAGCTCAACAAGTCCTTTAAAACTAATAAACCACGTAAACAGTTCAAATAGTCCAAAGTAAAGCTCTCCTAATAATCCCGAAGGCAAACTGGAGATAGTCCCACTAAATCTGCATAGAGTTCGTTGAATCCCTGACACTACTGCAATTATCGGATAGGTCCAAAACTGAATCACACTCTTCCGTGTCCGCTGTAATTTTTCTCTCTCCTCCCCCGGCTCTAAAAACAGCCCCTATTTATAACTTTTTTTTCCGAAAATTCTAGAAATGGTAAACTTCACAGAACAATACACACGTTACAGGAACACACTTGAAACATCTAGAACAAAGAACGCTGTGTTACTACACGTCAGAACCCTCACGTGGGCCGGGCCAACTCGCACGTCTCCCAGGGCAACGAACTATGCTTGCGCTACACAGATACATGCAGGACTCCTGCGCACAATAAAAGAGACACTTGTGACAACAGGCAGAGAAAAAGACAGGGAGGTCTAATATACGGTATGTGAATAAGAGAGGGCTACAGGAAGAGACGAAAGCAGGGAGATCTGATCAACAAGAAGAGAAGAAGACAGGGAGGCCTGATCTACAGGAAGAGAAGATGACAGGGAAGTCTGATCAACAGGTCGAGAAGAAGGCAGGAATATCTGATCAAAAGGAAGAGAAGAAGACAGGGAGGTCTGATTAACAGGAAGAGAAGAAGACAGGGAGGTCTGGTCTACGGTCTGAAAAGAAGGAAGGGACGTCTTATCTACGGTCAGAGAAGAAGGTAAAGAGGTCTGATTTACGGTCAGAGAAGAAGGCAGCGAGTTCTGATTTACGGTAAGAAATAAAGACAAGATGGTCTGATCTATGGTCATCAGTGTCTTCAGGAGAATAAATTAAACGTTTTAAATTAAGGTTTTCATTGTGGCAAAACACAGGTATTAGGTTTGAACAACATATATGGTATAGAAGAGGGTCCATAGAAAATTCAGAAGACCTCGCTTTACCATGGTACATGACCCGTCGACACGCACTTTGACCAGACTACGGAACGTAAACTGCATTGGTGGTCTGACCAACGGCTACAGCAGACGACAAGGTAGTCTAATCTACGGTCAGAGAAGAAGGCAGGGAGGTCTAACCTATAGGCAGGGAAGAAGGCAAGGAGGCCGGTTCTACAGGCAGAAAAGAAGACAAGGAGGTCTGATCTACGGTCAGGGAAGAAGACGGGATTGTCTGACCTACTGTATGAATAGAAGACGAGATCTATGGATTGATCAATGGATAAATTTAACAGATTTAACTATCAAAAGAACAGATGATAGAACGGGATCTATAAAAAATAACCCATACTATTTGCAAAGCAGCATGTAGAGGGCACACGTCTGCGGAACAAGAAGCTGGAAGAATGCACTTCATGTTCATTTCCAGTTGTTGTAGGCATTACATTTACCATGTGTCAAACAGGAGATTAAAACGGAAAATTTTTAGGAATAAATTTAATTATCCTGCATTGTAGGTCCTTAGAACGGCTTCCTACGACAAGGCTACAGATGAACTACCGACCTTGCATATCACGAAAAAGTTCAAAAGTTGAAGTTTGTTTTTTTTCTTGAGACACATGCATGTGAAGTTCCATTGTGGTAAATGAATGTAGAGAAGAATGAGGACAACGCTCGAGTTTTGTGAACCTGGATTCAACGTAAATAACAGTAACAGTGTCAAAGAATTATTATGGAACAGTGGAAGAGACTGATATTACAACATGCTACATGTATTGTGTTGCATCGCTCCGGTGAAAATTAAAGACCGGAAAACTGTCCAGCCTCGGGCATAATATATATGAGCCTGGAAGTATCACATTCCGTTATAGGGAAGCATTTTGATTGATCATTATGGACGATAAAGCAGGCCAAATAAGAATTTCCACTGGGTGAATGACCCTCAGGGCACGCTCTGTTGCAAAGCAAACTACCCTGTCCAGGGTTGTTTTGGGCATGCTTACATAAAAAAAACACATATTTCACAGATGTGCTCAAGACTTTTCACTATTTAAGGAATGTTACCCATGCATGGTGAATTTACAGATGTCAGAGGGAGGACTACGTTAACCTGAGTCCAGTGGTCCACGACGGGGGTAAAAAACAAACACAGGCGAAAACAAAACTCTCTTCGGCGGGGTGAACATACAAACACAGGTGAAGACATAATCCTCCTTGATGAGGGTAACGAACAAACACAGGTCAAAACATAACCTTGCTTGACGGGGTAACAAACAAACACAGGTTAAAAATTACCCTCCTTGACGGGGCTAACAAACAAACACAGGTGAAAACTTTACCCTTCTTGACGGGAGTATCGAACAAACACGGTTGAAAACAAAACTCATCATGGCGGGTGTAAAAACAAACACAGGTGAAAACATGACCCTCCTTGGTAGGGATAACAAGCAAACACACAGGTGAAACCCTAATCCTCAATGAGGGGTATAACGAATAAACACGGGTGAAAACATAAACCGACTTGACGTGGGTAACTACAAACACGGGTAAAAACATAACTCTCTTTCAGGGGATAACAAACAAACACAGGTGAAAACATAGCCTTCCTTGACAGGGTAACGAACAAACACAGGTGAAAACAAAATCCTCCTTGACGAGGGTAACGAACAAACACGGATGAAAACAAACCCCCTACTTGATGGGGTTACAATCAAACACAGGTGAAAACATTACCCTTCTTGACAGGGGTAATAAACAAATACGGGTGAAAACATAATCCTTCATGACAAGGGTAACGAACAAACACGGGTAAAAACATAAACCTCCTTGACGGGGGTAACAACAAACACGGGTAAAAACATAAAACAAACACAAGTGAAAACATTACCCTCCTTTACGGGGGTGTCGAACAAACACGGTTGAAAACATAACTCACCATGGAGGGTGTAACAAACAAACACGGTTGAAAGCATAACCCTGCTTTACGTGGGTAACAAACAAACACAGGTGCAAACATAACCTTCCTTGACGGGGGTAAAAAAACAAACACAGGAAAGGCGAAAACATAGCTTTCCTTGAGAGGTTAACGAACAAACACAGATAAAAACATAACCCTCCTTTAGGGGGTAACAAACAATGACGGGTGAAAAAATAACCTTCCTTGAGGGGGTAACAAACTAATACAGGCGAAAAGATAACCTTCATTGAGAGGGTAAAAAACAAACACAGGCGAAAACATATCGTTCCTTGAGGGGGTAACAAACGCAGGTGAAAATATAACCTTCCTTGGGGGGGGGGGGTTAACAAACAAACACGAGTGAAACGTAACCCTTCTTTTTGGTGGTGACAAACGAAAACAGGTACAAACATTACCCTCCTTGAGGGGATAACAAACAAACAGAGGTGAAAACATAATCCTCCTTGACGGGTGTGACAAACAAACAGGGGTGAAAACATAACTTCCTTGACGGGGGTAACAACAAACACGGGTAAAAACATAATCTCCTTGACCGGGGTTACTACAAACACGGGTAAAAACATAACTCTCCTTGTCGATATAATAAACAAACACAGGTAAAACACAGCCTTCCTAGATGGGGTAACAAACAAACACAGGGGAAATATAACCTCCTTGACGGGGAAAACAAACAAACACAGGTAAAACACAGCCCACCTTGTCGAAGGTAAAACAAAACAAAGATGAAAACATTATCTTCTTTGAGGGGGCAACAAACAAACACTATGAAAACATAACCATCTTTGAGGGGTAACAAACAACCACAGGCGAAAACATAACCATCTTTGAGGGGGTAACAAACAACCACAAGCGAAAACATAACCATCTTTGAGGGGGTAACAAACAACCACAGGCGAAAACATAACCATCTTTGAGGTAGTAACAAACAACCACAGGCGAAAACATAACCATCTTTGAGGGGGTAACAAACAACCACAGGCGAAAACATAACCATCTTTGAGGTAGTAACAAACAACCACAGGCGAAAACATAACCATCTTTGAGGGGGTAACAAACAACCACAGGCGAAAACATAACCATCTTTGAGGGGGTAACAAACAACCATAGGCGAAAACATAACCATCCTTGAAGGGACAGCAAACAACCACAGGCGAAATCATTACCATCTTTGAAGGACAGCAAACAACCACAGGCGAAAACATAACCATCTTTGAAGGGACAGCAAACAACCACAGGCGAAAACATAACCATCTTTGAAGGGACAGCAAACAACCACAGGCGAAAACATAACCATCTTTGAGAGGGTAACAAACAACCACAGGCGAAAACATAACCATCTTTGAGGGGGCAACAAACAACCACAGGCGAAAACATAACCATCTTTGAGGGGGTAACAAACAACCACAGGCGAAAACTTAACCATCTTTGAGAGGGTAACAAACAACCACAGGCGAAAACATAGGCGAAATCATCACCCTCCTTGACGGGGGTTACGAACAAACACGGGTAAAAACATAACCGTCCTTGAAGGGGGTAACAAACAAACACAGGTGAAAAACATAACCCTTCTTCTCGGGGTAACAAACAGACGCATGTGAAAAATAACCCTGACGGGGTAATAAATAAACGCAGGTTAAAAACATAACCCCCTAACCCTAGCTCTTTTAGGGGGTAAAAAACAAACGCTAGTGAAACATAACCCACCATAACAAACAAACACAGGTGAAAACATAACGCTCCGTGACGGGGGTAACAAACAAACACGGGTGAAAACATTAATCTCCTTGAGGGGTTAACAAAAAAGCATAGAAGAAAACAAATAAAAAAAAGGAAACAAAATAAAGTACCCTTTGGTTGGGGCAGATAGACCATGTACATGCATGTAACATTTGAAAAAAGAGTTTAAGCTTTGAACAAAATACATACAACAAAAAATACAAATTCATCACCACGAGAAGGCTGAGATATGCCAATCACAGGCAAAATTAAAAAGTGGCCAATTTTTGAAGGCGTGGAGAAATAATTATGCATTAACCCCTGGTTGGTTTCAGCTCGGGCGTTCACCCGATTCGGCCCCACAAGGCGTAAATTGCTCAAGCCGATACGCTTGCATAATTGCTGTCCGTTCCAGGCTCATCACGTTAAAGCTATCACCATTCACAGCCATGCAATCACTTTGTTGTCTCTGCTATCACCGTACTGCTGTGTCAAGTAATTAAACTGTATGGTCATCAGGGTCACGTGTTACCACAGGCCAATGAATAATCGTGCCCTAATCCTGTCCAATTAACACTGTAAACTAAACGTAGTGGTTCGTCAATGTAAACAACGCCAAATGAAATGACGCCATCACAGTTTTATCCTAAGAAAATGTATTGAACAGTCTCATGACAAAAGACATACATGGATTGATATCGGTCTGATTTTGATGTATTATAAGGCTGGTATTACAAGAATATCTTTACCCATGCCTAAACTAAAATAATGTGAAATTTGCAGATGCATTTGCATGCCTTCATGAGCATGTGCAAAACAAATTAATAAATACTCTGTCAGATTAAACCATTCAAATAATCTTTATGGAGAAAAGTCCTAGAATAAATGGCCTTCTGTCCTCTATTATTTTTACGCATATGCATGCAAAAATTAAAATGATGTTTTCCATTCTACAAATTCCCCTATCAATTGATTTCCATAATTTAATGCACACAAATTTTTAGGGATTCGGACTTGCACTTGAGGCTCCTGCATGGCTTGGACTCGGAGGTTTAAAAGTCTCGAGAATCAGAATCTCTTATTTTATGGATTTATTTTCCCAGTTATTCGTAATTAATTTTCTTCTTTTTCAGATATATTTTTCATTCCCTAGCAATTATATTACTAATTTATCTACAGTTTATTACTCTCTAATTCATATGTTGAGAAATTTTATGAACAGTTCTGTGATCTGGTCCATTCATTAAGACAGCTTCCAAATATTACTATACTGAGAGAGGCGGTCTTTTCGTCATTACTCTCTGCTGGGTCATAACACTATACGCACCTAAATTTGACAACGTAATACAAAGACATTCAAGAGAATAGTAGTTGAAGAACTAAAAATGTCCTCTTTACATTGCAATTGTCTCAGTGTAGGAGGGGGGCACCCTCCCGTATACCCTCCCCCGTGGTTCTGTAATTAACTTTACAAAAATCTTGGCTTCTTCCAGGTGAAATAAAAAAAAAAAAAACAAATATTTGTAATTTTTATAGTCTGAAAATATATAACGTGTAGTTATAATAAAAATGTATATTTATAATATATATCTATACAAAACAAAAATATATGCACAATTTAAGAACTTACGTATTCTTAATACCAATTAACCGTGAAGGAACTCAGTACTATTAGCTCCCCCCCCCCCCCCCCCACCCCTTCCTCGAATTTCTGGATCTGCCACTGCTTACAAATATTTAATAAAAGATTAAATATATGCAAAGCATAAGCTCTGTATCTTGATCTAAATGTAATTAAACAATCAGATGAAAAACATGTGTAAACAAGCAAACTTTCACATGAAATTTCTATTTTCTGTTTTAGGACATTTGTATTGGACTCGGAATCGGCGAGGACTTGAGTGGCTTGGACACTGACTTGCACTCGGACTCGGATTGTGCAGACTCGACTATGTATACATCACTGACACACACACACTGCAAACACATGCACATATACACAGCTTCAGGTCAATCACAACCCATACACATTTGTCCTCATGAATATGCTAAGCTGGGAATTTTTCTTTAAAGGACACAACATTAAATTTCTTGAAATCGATCTTCAAATCTTTATTTAAATGTTTCGTTAATTTCCCCCTTAAAATATGGTTCGTGTAATGGAAAACCGAACCGCCATTTATATGTGTTCTATGCCCGAACTGTGCTTCAAAGAAACATAAAGTGTTTTTTAAAGAAATGTAGATTAAAATATTAAGTATCAGTAAATACAAATCTGAGAAAGGTAATTTTTTTCTGAAAGTTTTTACTGGTTTCCACAATTACCGTATATATTACCATGCATTTCCGTGAGCCTGTCAGTTCAAATTGCCACACTTATACTCATATATTTACATTGTTACTACCTAAGATTATTCAGGAAAGATTTAAGTTTAAACCATTATTTATTTATTTATTTATATTTACACACATTTCAACCCATGGATCGCGTTCGTCGCTTAACATAAAATGCGCACATAGCTACAAATGATGTCTCAAAGCGTACAAATGAGAAAGGCCCTTTAATTAAAACGACCACCTTTAAGCCCATGAGTGTTGCCAAATTATATAGAATGTTTTGTTAGACAAATCATCATATTCTTCTATACGGAAAGAAAAAAAAGTATTTGTCATCGCGAGGTGTTCGTATTTGCAGAGTAGTTGTCAACTAAAGTTTTATTAAATATGTTATAACCGTTTGAAAATATCTTAAGCTTTAAAATGCTTTATTTGCAAATGGAAGGGCACCTTTAAAAGACTTAACTTCCGACCACAAATTACGATTTCCTCTTTCATATGCGTTCTTATGTTTTGTATTCTCCTCTTGATGAAAATTCTAACTCCTACTTTAAATTCACTATTTGATTAACCCTACAGTAAAATGTTATTTGTATGAAAATCTTGGAAGAATTTTTTGAACATTTCAAACTGCTGTTAGGAGTTACACGGCGCTAAGATATATTGTTCTTTTAATATCAGGATAGGTGCATGCTAGTCCTGATTTTGGTTAAAAGAGGCTTAGTGTATGACTACGTTTATAGAGTGGGTGTTACAAGATATATGGAAAACTCTTCGTGGTTCGAGTAACAGATGATCCGTTATAATCATGGCCAGAAATCTGACTCTTGCATTTTTTTCCAGCTGGAAATGACCAAATATATAGAAGAAACAACAGGAATTATATGCAGACTGATTATTTTCCAGTATATTTCAGACAACTCCTTAATTTATTTATTGGAAAAAGTATATTTTTTCTCAACAGGTTAACCTTTGTGTTATTAAACTTCTTCATAGTTACATGCAATACCAATTACATTTAAAAGCAACCATTAGGAAGATATCTCGTAATCGCTAAGGCAGAAAAGGTGGCATGTCATGGAGGGAAACGTCTGCTCAGTCAGCTTATGCATGCATGAACAAGTGACCCATGGGTCATGACGCTCAGCGGATCGACAAGCATGACCTATTTATATAATGAGCTATTATTCACTTTAATAGCATTTTTCAAGAACTTGTGTGCTAATTTTGTAAGATGACAAAATATGTATGAATAGCCACAGCACAAAGCAGGTCGTCGATTAGGCGAAATATTAATTGTTGACTGTTATATATAACTGATACATTACGGTCTAAAAAAACTAAAAAAGTTCCAACATTACATTTCAAATCATGGATATAAAGCTCCTTTTAGAGACATGAAGAGTTCAAGGCAAGTTTCACGGCATTCTAGGTATTATTTGTTTGAAAATTGGTACTTCTATTTGAAATTGTACGAAAAATTAACCAAATTTTAAATATGAAAGAATATAGGGGGCGCGCTAGTCATCCTCAAGTGTTAAAACTGCCTGCGAATAACATGCATACCAGGTTCCAGAGCAGTCCATAAACCTACAACGGAGAATTTGTATAAAATCTGAGCTGAAAGGAGTCCATTCCAAGAGCTGTAAGATATAAACTATATTTTAATGATAATTCCCTCGGTACCATATCATGTTACAGCTTTCGTGTGTATACAAACCGGTAAAACTCGTAATGTTTTTAGGAAGATTATCTTTGAAAAGTGTAGAAAATAAATAAAAAGGAAAAATCTGCACGACGAATCATTCGTTCTCCAGCCAAGCTAACAAGCGGTGTATACGACCAAGATTTTGATGAGAAGATTATAACATCCAGGCTAAGGATATGGGTGAGAGCATACTTTTACTCTTGTGCATGACGAGGAAACTGGATAGTAGAGAACGATTTGAGAAGACGGCCTTTGTAAGATGATAACTTAATTTAAAGATATTTCTTTTAATATTGAAAATATTCTATAATTCTATATCTCACACAGATCAGTTGAAATTATTCACAAATAACGTTTTACATGTAAGGACACGTATAAAATTGAGCGTTTGTTCAGTTAGCGGGGTTTACTGTATTTGAACAGAAAACATTACCTGGGAAACAGGTCCTGTTCATTGTACTATAAAAATGGAAATCCCAAAGTCCATGACCACTTCGTGAATGTCAACGGGGTTGTCTAATGGCCGATTTTTTTAAAGAAATCGTGCTTCGCCAACATGAGAAAAATAAATCAGGAAAGAGTAATGGGCTGGGAAAATACAAAGTTCGGCCAGGTGAGGCCAGATGTCAGGGGAGTCACGTTTTATTGACCTTACGGGTATTAAATATCATGCAAAACACTCGAGCCTGTTTGACCAAGCATTAACGAACAACGGGGTAGACTCACTGCTTGACAACAAATTTCTTTGTGCCAAACATCTATGACGTCGTGCCTCATAGCATAGTCTATATGCCCGACAACACTTATTCCCGAAGCTAATAGTTAAAAAGGGGCGCCGTGATAGAGCCATGAATGTATGTAATCAAGTGAATCAGTTAATAGATTGTGAAAGTGTATCTTGGTAAAAATGGGTTATAAGCAGATTAAAAGCGTATGTTGATCTAGATGGACGATCAAGTATTTTTCTGGAGAGCAAACGTGTACCTTGACCGAAATGAGCTCTTTAACAATTTTGTATCTAGAGTCGATTTTGTATCCTGGTCCAGACGGCCAATCTACAACTTCTTCTTTAAAGTGGGTGTATCTTGATCCAGATGGATCATCATCTATTTCTTCTGGAGAGTGAAAATGTATCTTGATCAATATCTTCTGGAGAGTGAATGTATTTTTATCGAGGAATCTATCGGTTTCTTCTTCTGGAGAGTGAGAGTGTATCTTGATCTAGATGGACCATCAGCTTTTTCTCCTTGAGAGTGGGTGTTTCTTGATTAGGATGGACCATAAGTTGCTTTTTCTGGAGAGTGGGTGTATCTTGATCAAGTTTAACTATCAATTACTTTTTATTGAGAGTGACAGTATATCTTGGTCTATAGATGGACAGATGGTCCAGATGGACCGTCAGTTACCTCTTATGGAGAGTGAGAATGTATCTTGATCCAAATGGACCATCAGTTATTTCATATGAAAAGTGAGAGTGTGTCTTGGTCCAGATGAACTCTCACTCTCCATCAACAGTGGATCTGGATCAAGAAACCCCCTCACTCTCCAGAAGAGGTAACTGATGGTCCATCTGCATCAAGATACGCTCTCACTTTCCATAAAAAAAAATAACTAAAAGTTCAACAAGATCAAGATACACTTTCACTCTTCAGAGGATAAAGCTGACGGTCCATCTGGATCAAGATACACCCACTCTCCAAAAGAAGCAACTGATGATATATCTGGATAAAGATTCATTCTCACTCTCCATAATAGGTAACTGATGGTCCATCCGTGTCGAGAGACACTCTCACTTTTCATAGGAAGTAACTGATGGTCCATTTGGGTCAAGATACACTCCGACTTCACTTTCCAGATTGAGTAACTGACGGTCCATTTGGATCAAGATACACCCACTCTCCAAAAGAAGCAACTGATGATATATCTGGATCAAGATTCATTCTCACTCTCCATAATAGGTAACTGATGGTCCATCCGTGTCGAGATACACTCTCACTTTTCATAAGAAGTAACTGATGGTCCATTTGGGTCAAAATACACTCCGACTTCACTTTCCAGAAGAAGTAACTGACGGTCCATTTGGGTCAAGATACACTCCGACTTCACTTTCCAGATGGAGTAACTGACGGTCCATTTGGGTCAAGATACACTCCGCCTTCACTTTCCAGATGGAGTAACTGACGGTCCATCTGGACCAAGATACACTCTCACTTTTCATATGAAATAACTGATGGTCCGTCTGGATCAAGATACATTCTCCTTAAAAGGTAACTAACAGTCCATCTGGACCTAGATACACTCTAACTTTTCATAAGAAATAACTGATGGTCCATTTGGGTCAAGATACACTCTCACTCTCCATAAGAGGTAACTGACGGTTCATCTGGGCCAAGACACACTCTCACTTTTCATAAGAAATAACTGATGGTCCATTTGGGTCAAGATACATTCTCCTTAAAAGGTAACTGATGGTCCATCTGGACCTAGATACACTCTCACTTTACATAAGAAATAACTGATGGTCCATTTGGATCAAGATGCACTCTCACTTTTCATAAGAAATAACTGATGGTCCATTTGGATCAAGATACTTTCTCTTTAAAAGGTAACTGATGGTCCATCTGGACCTAGATACACTCTAACTTTTCATAAGAAATAACTGATGGTCAATTTGGATCAAGATGCACTCTCACTTTTCATAAGAAATAACTGATGGTCCATTTGGATCAAGATACATTCTCCTTAAAAGGTAACTGATGGTCCATCTGGACCTAGATACACTCTCACTTTTCATAAGAAATAACTGATGGTCCATTTGGATCAAGATGCACTCTCACTTTTCATAAGAAATAACTGATGGTCCATTTGGATCAAGATACATTCTCCTTAAAAGGTAACTGATTGTCCATCTGGACCTAGATACACTCTCACTTTTCATAAGAAATAACTGATGGTCCATTTGGATCAAGATGCACTCTCACTTTTCATAAGAAATAACTGATGGTCCATTTGGATCAAGATACATTCTCCTTAAAAGGTAACTGATGGTCCATCTGGACCTAGATACACTCTCACTTTTCATAAGAAATAACTGATGGTCCATTTGGATCAAGATACATTCTCCTTAAAAGGTAACTGATGGTCCATCTGGACCTAGATACACTCTCACTTTTCATAAGAAATAACTGATGGTCCATTTGGATCAAGATACATTCTCCTTAAAAGGTAACTGATGGTCCATCTGGACCTAGATACACTCTCACTTTTCATAACAAATAACTGACGGTCCATTTGGATCAAGATACACTCTCACTTTTCATAAGAAATAACTGACGGTCCATCTGGATCAAGATACACTCTCAATCTCCATAAGAGGTAACTGACGGTCGATCTGGACAAAGATATTATCTCTCAGTGAGAGTGTGTCTTGGTCCTAATGGACCGTCAGTTACCTCTTATGGAAAGTGAGGGTGTATCTTGATCCAAACGGACCATCAGTTACTTCTTATGAAAAGTGAGAGAGTATATCGTGGTCCAGATGGACCGTCAGTTACCTCTTATGGAGAGGGAGAATGTATCTTTATCCAAATGGACCATCAGTTATTTCTTATGAAAAGTGAGAGTGTGTCTTCGTCCAGATGAACCGTCAGTTACCTCTTATGGAGAGTGAGAATGTATCTTGATCCAGACGGACCATCAGTTATTTCTTATGAAAAGTGAGAGTGTGTCTTGGTCCAGATGGACCGTCAGTTACCTCTTATGGAGAGTGAGAATGTATCTTGATCCAAATGGACCATCAGTTATTTCTTATGAAAAGTGAGAGTGTGTCTTGGCCCAGATAGACCGTCAGTTACCTCTTATGGAGAGTGAGAGTGTATCTTGATCCAGACGGACCATCAGTTATTTCTTATGAAAAGTGAGAGTGCATCTTGGTCCAGATAGACCGTCAGTTACCTCTTATGGAGAGTGAGAATGTATCTTGATCCAAATGGACCATCAGTTATTTCTTATGAAAAGTGAGAGTGTGTCTTGGCCCAGATAGACCGTCAGTTACCTCTTATGGAGAGTGAGAATGTATCTTGATCCAAATGGACCATCAGTTATTTCTTATGAAAAGTGAGAGTGTGTCTTGGCCCAGATAGACCGTCAGCTACCTCTTATGGAGAGTGGGAGTGCATCTTGATCCAAATGGACCATCAGTTATTTCTTATGAAAAGTGAGAGTATGTCTTGGTCCAAATAGACCGTCAGTTACCTCTTATGAAGAGTGAGAATGTATCTTGATCCAAATGGACCATCAGTTATTTCTTATGAAAAGTGAGAGTGTGTCTTCGTCCAGATGAACCGTCAGTCACCTCTTATCGAGAGTGAAAATGTATCTTGATCCAGACGGACCATCAGTTATTTCTTATGAAAAGTGAGAGTGTATCTAGGTCCAGATGGCCCGTCAGTTACCTTTTAAGGAGAATGTATCTTGATCCAAATGGACCATCAGTTATTTCTTATGAAAAGTGAGAGTGTGTCTTGGCCCAGATAGACCTTCAGTTACCTCTTATGGAGAGTGGGAGTGCATCTTGATCCAGACGGACCATCAGTTATTTCTTATGAAAAGTGAGAGTGTGTCTTGGTCCAGATGGACCGTCAGTTACCTCTTATGAAAAGTGAGAGTGTGTCTTGGTCCAGATGGACCGTCAGTTACCTCTTATGGAAAGTGAGAGTGTATCTTGGTCCAGATGAACCGTCAGTTACCTCTTATGGAGAGTGAGAATGTATCTTGATCCAGACGGACCATCAGTTATTTCTTATGAAAAGTGAGAGTGTGTCTTGGTCCAGATGGACCGTCAGTTACCTCTTATGGAGAGTGAGAATGTATCTTGATCCAGACGGACCATCAGTTATTTCTTATGAAAAGGGAGAGTGTGTCTTGGTCCAGATGGACCGTCAGTTACCTCTTATGGAGAGTGAGAATGTATCTTGAACCAAATGGACCATCAGTTATTTCTTATGAAAAGTGAGAGTATATCTAGGTCCAGATGGACCGTCAGTTACCACTTATGGAAAGTGAGAGTGTATCTTGGTCCAGATGGACCGTCAGTTACCTCTTATGGAGAGTGAGAATGTATCTTGATCCAGACGGACCATCAGTTATTTCTTATGAAAAGGGAGAGTGTGTCTTGGTCCAGATGGACCGTCAGTTACCTCTTATGGAGAGTGAGAATGTATCTTGAACCAAATGGACCATCAGTTACCTCTGATGAAAAGTGAGAGTGTATCTAGGTCCAGATGGACCGTCAGTTACCACTTATGGATAGTGAGAGTGTATCTTGGTCCAGATGGACCATCAGTTATTTCTTATGAAAAGGGAGAGTGTGTCTTGATCCAAACGGACCATCAGTTATTTCTTATGAAAAGTGAAAGTGTGTCTTGGTCCAAATTGACCATCAGATATTTCTTATGAAAAGTGAAATATACCTTCGTCCAAATGGACCGTCAATTAACCTTATGGAGAGTGAGAATGTAGCTTGATCCAAATGGGGCATCAGTTACCTCTGATGAAAAGTGAGAGTGTATCTTGATCCAAATGGACCGTCAGTTACCTCTTTTGGGGAGTGAGAATGTATCTTGATCCAAATGGACCATCACTTATTTCTTATGAAAAGTGAGAGTGTGTCTTGATCCAAACGGACCATCAGTTATTTCTTATGAAAAGTGAAAGTGTGTCTTGGTCCAGATCGACCGTCAATTACCTCTTATGGAGAGTGAGAAAGTATCTTGATCCAAATGGAGCATCAGTTACTTCTTATGAAAAGTGAGAGTGTATTTTGGTCCAGATGGACCGTCATTTACCTCTTATGGAGAGTGAGAATGTATCTTGATCCAGATGGACCAACAATAACTTCTTATGAAAATTGAGAGAGTATACCTTGGTCCAGATGGACCGTCAGTTACCTCTTATTGAGAGTGAGAATGTAGCTTGATCCAAATGGACCATCAGTTACCTATTATAAAAAGTTAGAGTGTATCTTGATCCAAATGGACCATCAGTTACCTCTTATGGAAAGTGAGAGTGTATCTTGGTCCAGATGGACCATCAGTTACCTCTTATGAAAAGTGAGAGAGTATACCTTGGTCCAGATGGACCGTCAATTACCTCTTATGGAGAGTGAGAATGTATCTTGATCCAAATGGACCATCAGTTACCTCTTATGAAAAGTTAGAGTGTATCTAGGTCCAGATGGACCGTCAGTTACCTCTTATGGAGAGTGAGAATGTATCTTGATCCAAATGGACCATCAGTTACCTCTTATGAAAAGTTAGAGTGTATCTAGGTCCAGATGGACCGTCAGTTACCTTTTAAGGAGAATGTATCTTGATCCAGGTGGACCATCAGTTATTTCATATGAAAAGTGAGAGTGTATCTTGGTCCAGATGGACAGACAGTTACATCTTATTGAGAGTGAGAGTGTATCTTGACCCAAATGGACCATCAGTTACATCTTATGAAAAGTGAAAGTGTGTCTTGGTCCAGATGTACCGTAAGTTACCTCTTATGGAGAGTGAGAATGTATCTTGACCCAAATGGACCATCAGTTACCTCTAATGAGAAGTTAGAGTGTATCTAGGTCCAGATGGACCGTCAGTTACCTTTTAAGGAGAATGTATCTTGATCCAGACGGACCATCAGTTATTTCGTATGAAAAGTGAGAGTGTGTCTTGGTCCAGATGGACCGTCAGTTACCTCTTATGGAGAGTGAGAATGTATCTTGATCCAAATGGACCATCAGTTACATCTTATGAAAAGTGAAAGTGTGTCTTGGTCCAGATGTACCGTAAGTTACCTCTTATGGAGAGTGAGAATGTATCTTGACCCAAATGGACCATCAGTTACCTCTTATGAAAAGTTAGAGTGTATCTAGGTCCAGATGGACCGTCAGTTACCTTTTAAGGAGAATGTATCTTGATTCAGACGGACCATCAGTTATTTCGTATGAAAAGTGAGAGTGTGTCTTGGTCCAGATGTACCGTAAGTAACCTCTTATGGAGAGTGAGAATGTATCTTGACCCAAATGGACCATCAGTTACCTCTTATGAAAAGTTAGAGTGTATCTAGGTCCAGATGGACCGTCAGTTACCTTTTAAGGAGAATGTATCTTGATCCAGACGGACCATCAGTTATTTCGTATGAAAAGTGAGAGTGTGTCTTGGTCCAGATGGACCGTCAGTTACCTCTTATGGAGAGTGAGAATGTATCTTGACCCAAATGGACCATCAGTTACATCTTATGAAAAGTGAAAGTGTGTCTTGGTCCAGATGTACCGTAAGTTACCTCTAATGGAGAGTGAAAATGTATCTTGATCCAAATCGAGCATCGGTTACCTCTTATGGAGAGTGAGAATATATCTTTATACTGATGGACCATCAGTTGCTTCTTTTGGAAAATGGGAGTGTATTTTGCTCCAGATTGACTATCAGTTACTTCTTATGGGAAATGAGAGTGTATCTTGGTCCAGATGGACCTTCAGTTACTTCTTTTGGAAAGTGAGAGTGTATTTTTATCCATATGGATCATCAGTTACTTTATCTAGAAAGTGAAGTATGGGTGTATCTTGATCCAAATGGAGCGTCAGTTACTCCATCTGGAAAGTGAAGTCGGAGTGTATCTTGATCCTATGGATCATTAGTTACCTCTTATGGATAGTGAGAGTGTATCTCGACACGGATGGACCATCAGTTACCTATTATGGAGAGTGAGAATGAATCTTGATCCAGATATATCATCAGTTGCTTCTTTTGGAGAGTGGGTGTATCTTGATCCAGATGGACCGTCAGCTTTATCCTCTGAAGAGTGAAAGTGTATCTTGATCTTGTTGAACTTTTAGTTATTTTTTATGGAAAGTGAGAGTGTATCTTGATGCAGATGGACCATCAGTTACCTCTTCTGGAGAGTGAGGGGGTTTCTTGATCCAGATGGATCATCACTTGCTTCTTTTAGACAGTGAGATCGTAACGTGAACCAAATGGACTATCAATTACTTCTTTTTAAAAGTGAGAGTATATCTTGATCCAGATGGACCATTAGTTTCTTCTTGAGGAGAGTGAGAGTGTATCTTGATCCAGATGACCATCAATTAATTGGGTAAGCTTGATCTAGAAGGACTTTTAGCAACTTGTTCTAGAAAGTGATTATGTTTCATCAAGATGGATCATCAACTGTTTCTTCCGGAAATTGAGCGTGAGTCTTGATCTTGAAAGCCTATCAACAACATCTCTGAAAAGTGAGAGTGTATATAGATCTATAAAGATTATCGGCGACTACTTCTTGAAAGTGATGATGTGTGATCGAGGTGGCTCATCAGCTTCTTCTGTAGAGTGAAAGGGTTTCTTGATGTAGCCCATACGTATACAATATTCCTGTATAAAATCCGCATGTATACATAATTGTGTTTAAATACACAGTAAGCCCTCAGTTCAAGTTGGCGGCAGTTTTTTTTTTTTTAGTAAATACAGTGGCCTAGTCACACTGTGTAATCCGAGGTGGGTGGTCATATGTTCACTGTACACATAAACTGGGAGTGAACTTATTGTGTGCAGGGGCGGATCTAGTATTTAGAGGGGTCACCCACCCAGGAGGACTAAGGACAAAACCTAAAAAAGGTCCCCAGGTCCAGAAAAGGGGGGGGGGTCCAGACCGCAAAAATTGGTCTGAACCCCTTAAAAAGATTGCGGCCACTGAAAAAGGGGTGGGAATGGGGGGGGGGGGTTCCAGAACCACTTGACCCCTCCCCTGGATCCGCATCTGGGGTGTTATATGAATATGTTTTTTTTACGGCGAGATTTCCTCTTGCAGCTTAAAGTAAATAAAGGTTAGGTGTGCATGAGATTATTTTATGGACACATTCTTTTATGCACACATTCAGCAACGACAAGAATATATTATTATACACTTTCCTCTTATAAACAAGAACTATGTGTTCAAACTTATATATATTATAACGTATATAAATATGTGTAAACCTATTCTATATTTATTTAAAATATGTTTTTAAGATTAAAAAAAGATATGTATTAAAATATATGTAAACAAATATATATGCATTTATGTTTTAAATTAAACAGGTACTAATTTATAAATATGTATGCATTTTATTTAAAAATGCAGGGGTGATTGTCAGGGGGTACATCCTTGTATAGCCTTGCTAGCCTATATATATGGCTGTTTTTCAGTTTTGTTTGTCAACTCTTATCAGTAATATCATATCCTTATTTCACAAACTTGAATGAAATGTGCATTAAATTCTGAGAAGCCTACAGCCAAAATATTTAAAAAATTCATTGGTTAGCTCTTTTCATCCTGTGTCAGTGCGTGCATAAAAAGTTCCTTGCAAAGAAGGTTAAAGAAAGTTTAAGATACATTTAAAAATGACCTAAGCTTAGTATCTTAGAAGTCATGTACGTTTATGAATATTCATAATCTAATTATACCTAATAATAAAATTAATGTTTGTCTGACAAATATAATTTTATGTTCACCACATTATTATAATTATATGCGTACTCGGTTAGCATAACTTTACCGTAACATCATATACCATTTTACATGATTAACTTAATCATGTATACATCACCATAATCTGGTGTTTACATAATTATACCATGATTTGCTTCTTTCTTAATCAGGATGGGCTCTATATATATATATATGTATGTATGTATGCATGTTTATAACTTTAAATAGTAACTTTACTAAAAAAAGTAATGAACGAATTCTAGTGAATTTTTAAAGGTTAGATCCAAGACCGTTTTGGAAATAATGTACTGAATGCTGATGAACGTAACCACGTGATGAGGATGACAGGTTATAATTAAGCCTCCCATAAGCCATAAACTGTATGACGAACACTACAGTGTCTTATGTTTGATCAGGAAAAATAACCATTTTGCTCTTTGAGGCCCTGGTGGCCAGGTGTAAAGACTTCAAGTAAGCCCCCTATTCAGGTTTCCCCCCCCCTCATCCCACCCCCACCACCTCGGCAATCTGCAGCGGGGATAATCTGAATTCGTTACACCGGGGTTCGAACCGGGGACCTCCTTCTCTGTATAGGCAATCGTCTTAGGGGTGTAAAAAGGGTAAAATTAAGGAACAATTAAACATGTTAATTTTGGGGTAATCTTTATCGTGCCCCAAATTTGTTTGTGTTTAAATGGATCCTGGTTATTGTGAAAGAGTCATTTACTGGTATCACGGGCCGCCTTTGTTCTAGAAAGCACAGCTAACCTATGAAGGAACCATGGGATTCGTGAACTGTGATAGACTTTTTTTCTGGCTGCGCATTCACATTCCCTGCATGTGGCTCACTAAAGCTTGACCAGGATCCTGGTGGCGGTATATCTGTGGTCTCTGAATACTCTCTATTCATAACACATTGTTTTTATGTGCATTTCCTTTTATACTCAAGTAAATTAAATTATCATTATTATTAGGTTACTGTACAAGATGAATAAATCTATACACCATTACATGTATGTATCATCCTTGTCATGCAGTTCTCGTCATCTTCATTCAATAGACAGTGTCACCTACAGGCCAAAGACCAACCCTGTAGAAAGTCCATTGACAATAGACTCGTTGTTATTTGCATTTTACCATATATAGAGTTGCATTTAATTGGTCCTAGTTACTATTGTTTATTTTGAATAATTTCATGGGAATCATACACAAAGTTGTTTGTACATTTGTTGACGTATATCTTTATAAATAAAAACGTACTGTATAAATTATAATCTAGAGATTTCAGGGTATTTCCATGGACGTACTATACACATATTGATAAGCCGGAGATCCGATGAGCAGGAGATGTTGATAAGGGTGGGGCAGCGGGCACTTGCTATCAACTCTGGTAAGGACAGACGAAATTAAAAAAGCTTATCTTTTTATCTAACATTTATGTGAAACAGAAATTGTAAGTGAAAGTCGAAACATATTATTTTGTTTGTTTATTATTTTTGTGCTTTTGTTTCATCAAGTTGAAGCTGGTGTTTTCGTTCCTCAATTCTCTTTCGGATATGGTTAAACTTTGTTTCATAGTTTCTTTTATTCTTTCTTTCTTTCTTTTTTTTCACCTGGTTCACTGTTCCTCCGTCCATCCGCCCGACGTCTTTGTTTATATGATTATATATACCGTTTAGGTGTTCTCTTTCGTTTTTAATTTTTAATTAGATACTTCACAGTTCTAACCATGTTAACCATGAGAAATTAAAACACTCTACCCAGCTTTATCCCACTCCTTATATAATATATGTTTAAAGTCAAACTTTTGTGATAAGATAATTTTGGAGGACATCTTTGAAGGCAATAATACAGTTTTGCGTGACCTTAATTTGACATATCGGATGCTACTAGTCAGACTCACAGATAAAAATAGAAGTTCTTTAATCCGGACTTGCACAATGGAGTTTAATATATATTCGCCTTTCTCACATTCCTTTGAAATACCATTTCTGTCCATTGTTTTGTACTTTTTAACCCTAATTACAGAAGCGGATCCAGCTGGACCCCCCCCCCCCACCTCTTTTTCAGACCTGAGGACCTTTTTTTTTTAGGGTTTTCATTTGTCCTCCTGGGTTGGACCCCCCTTTTCCTAAATCCTGGATCCGCCCCTGAATTAAAGTGGATTAAGCAAAGTGTGCCTCAAATTAGGAGAAAAATTCAGAATAATAAAAACATGATGAAGACCTTTGAAAATTGAACTCCCTGAACCATAAATTAATTAAATTAAATGTCAAATTTTGTATCATTCATAATAAAACAATTATCTACTTATATTTAAAAAATGCATATGATTAAAATGTTTTTTCTTTAACTTTGGGAACATGTCATAAGTTCTTGAATTAAGATATATTTTTCTTTCAAAATTACACAAATCTCTGCAAATATTATCTGGTCCACACAGCTGCTATGGAAATTCCGATGTCAAAATTTTACAATAGAAAATCCATGTTTCATTCTGACGAAGCCATAGGTGTGTTTACCTTCAGCTCACATGCCGCTTAATTTAAACATTGACATTGATTTACCTGAACTAAATTGGGTTAAATCAATTAAATTCATAAGCAGTTCACGCGTCCTGTAATTAATACCAGATCTGTACAGCGACCAGGGCGGTCCAGGTCAGAGGAGGCCACGCCCCCGGGCGTTGATTGGCTAATGGTCAGTGAGTGACTTCTGACCACCTGATGACGTGGTCAGTGACCTGGGGAGGTCACCGGACTGTACGATACTGCCACCTGGGTTTTGGACCTTGTACCAATGACCTCCTGAAAGTCAGGACAGGGGGAAAAATAAAATATGTGATTACATTTACTAATTCTGGACAGCACTGCTCTTTGACCGTACGTTATTTTTTTTTACAAAATACCCTTTCCCTTACTGCAATTGTTTGCTTTAACACAAGTTACATATGTTGAATTTGAATAAATTTTGATTTCGAAGAGTTTTTAACTATATCTCAAGGAAAAGCAAAACTGCGCTGATGTCGGTGAAACGAACTGGTTTCACGTCGTATAATGAAAGTTATTGATCACGGGAATCTGTCGGAGTGTGACCTTTGAACTTTATTGCTAATACCCCCAGTATGTGTTGTTAGGTAAATCAGACTGGTTGTTTGTACCTCAAGTCGGTTTTAGAGCCTTCTGCTTGCTGATATTTGGCACGGCGAAAGCTTAGCTGAACTTATGTCACAAGAGGGGCCTAAAGACAAACAAAAGGAGGCCGTGCAGGTCAATCTATGGCTGACGCTAGGTCAAGATTGGTATTCCTCTAGTTAACCTGAATGTGGTGCAACGTTCAATTCAAGAGGTTGTAACATCAAAGTCTGCTTTGATTAAAATGTTTGTTATTTGCAGTTAGGTACTTATCTCTGTATGTAGCTCAAGACTGCCCTTGTGCGGATAGTACAAGAATGCGTACATAAAGTATCAAGAGTCATTAATGTGATTTAAATAAATAAATAAAGCTTCTGTTATTTCAGTTTAATTCTGTTATTTAAGCTTCTGTAAGTTAAGCTTACTTTTAAACACATTCTCCATGTTAGTTTCATTTAAATGGTTGGCGTAATATTAATGGGTCAGGACTGAGGGGTTTTGAAAGCACATGTGGCTGGGGAAGTTCGTCTGAGGGTATGTTTATGTTAGGCAGTGAACAGCGAGGGTTTCAGTGAGCTCCCCATGTCAACAGCCCAGGCGAGGACACGGGGCTAGATAAACTGGCCGGGGTCACCGGGTCCCCGGCTAAGGTCACGGATCATGCGTACTTCATACAACCGTTACGCTGAGTTGCAGGGAAAACTTTCCAGATGCGACCCGGATAGTTGTAGAAACAGGCCCTCCCATTCCCTGCACAGCTCCATCTCACCGCTCCCGCTCACATATGGGTCGATTTGACCTCGGATGGCCGCCATATTGGGCAGACAAACCAGAACACCCGTATGACAACACGCAAATTCAAAGGTTGCCCGACCGTTTGACTCGTGCGGTGTTTATACACACGTCAATAAACCCCAAGTAGTGGTACCATGCAAGATCAAAGGTTATCTGACAAACAAGATCTGGTCCCGATAGTCTGGCCTCATCAAATCTCATACAAGATAAATACCAAACCAGACAGAACATAGTAACTAATACCCTGACCCCTAACCCTCTTCCTTAAACTCTAGTACAACTTTCTACAGAGGGCAAGAAATAGAAAGAACTTATAACGACTCCCAGTTTATTCTTTACACAAATCTTTTCAGAGCTCTGGCGTCATATATAACCCATAAAATAGTTCAACTAAACAGACATGGGATGCTTGATTTTTTTATAAATGTTTACTCTGTCTCGATGTGACGTAAAACACGATATCTACAAGGGTATAATCTAGTGAGCGAAACCGACTCGGCAGGTTCAAAGAGAAAAGCAAAGAGTAAAGGAAAACAGGACAAAACGGTAGGGGAGTCATGTTTGTTCAGGCGAGGCAGACTGCGTAAGATGATGTAAACGCCGGGAAAGAGCGTTGTAGGGGTTTAACCATAACACAGGGAGATAGGTAGATAATACGTTTTTATGCACGACCCCCGGTGGCGGGTTATGGATTTCCCCCGTTCGGGTGCTCCAACCTTTTTACTTAAATTAATGTAGGGTAGGAATACGGAGATACGATGGCGGAGCGGGAGGTTGGCTGGGTCGCATGGAGTTAGTGAACTTGATCACAGGGTGTTTTCAGTCCTATGCATCACCATGTGCCCTCCATGACCTCGTGTAGGTCTGCAGTTCTTTCTCTTTTAGCTCGCCTATCTTTGTCAAGCTCTCCCAGTGCTTGGTATCAGGGTCTTGCCAAGTCACATCAGCTGGAGAATCAGTTGCGGCAGCCGTTGACAAGACACCGAGTAAAGAGCTGAAATTGAAATCCCCCAGTTGTACTACTATTGATCGCTGACCGATTGTTTTGTTGTAGCCTTGACGGCCGGACGTGAGTCCCCTATTGTTAGAAGAAAGGGATATTCTGACTCTTCTGGTCGTGACAGAAAGCTCCCGTAACTCCGGGCCTAACCAACGTTCATGATGGGAGGTGAGAGAATTGTGCCAGGTGTGACGGACCTACTGGGAACCGGCATCATTTTCCATTCCCATTTTGGGCGGATTACCCGGCCACTCGCACCTGACCTAATCTACAATAAGCCCGCGCACCCTTCATAACCAATTTGCACAAATACAAGTGCCTCTTGTATTTTCGCTTGCACCACGCTCTGCTGTCTCTCATTGTAATCGCATGAATTCTAGGAAAAAGTGCAAGAGCTGTGCTTTTTTTCCCGGACATCTCTCAAAGTCCAAGTTAAAAAGGCGTGTGCGCCGCAGTTGATTGTATCACCTCGCCGGTCGCCTTGTTTTTCATTTTTGCCACGGGGTATTTGAACACTTGTGATGTTAGGGTGTCATTTGTTTTATTTAATATTTGAATATTGTTGGTTTCCTGCATGGTTTAAAGTTCCATTGGGGTTTATTTAAGTCAATGTATTCAGACCACGTTTTATTTTGCGTGTCTTCATTATGCATACGGCCTGACAGCTATGGCACTTTTTACAAAGTATCAACATGTGTATAAATAATCAAGACGAAATGATTCATTAGATGTTGCCGTCAACCTGCCTGAACTGTCTTTAATAAATGCGTGAAAAGGCTTCATCCGAATATAGCATTCTCAAGCAAATTGGAGCTGTCACGATTTAGTTTATTTCAACGGACATGTATAGAAAGTATCACTGGCTTTTTGTTCTTTTAATTCGTTTTATTCCCCTTCCATATATAAAACGCGTGTTTCATTGGTAACTTATTTAACAGTTATAATACACAAAAACTACAAATTGTTAATTGATAAACAAAGACACCTCGTGATATCTTCATAATTGCAGAATCAATATTTCACTGTGGGAGATTTCGTCAATCCGAAAAATAAATAAATATATTCATACCTTGAAAAACAATGTCCATATGTTTGGCTTGGGTTGCGAGGTATGTTACTTTACATTCATATGTTATATAGCAATGTTCTTTTATTTTCCAATATTATAACATTTTCCAGATATTTTGTAGATTATAAAATAAAGTCATTATAAATAACAAATTTAAGTAAAAATTTTTTCTAATATTGTGTTTTGATTTCATAGAAAAATCATGATAATCCTCATTACGACTTTTGTAACCCCCGAAATCATACCATAAAGAATGATGATATAGTTTACATGGTTTATTTGGTTGCTAAGAAATGCCACTATGAATTCATTGGTAACAACTGTAGATGAACGTTCTCTTATTTTTTCCATATAAAGAACTCATGAAAGAACGTCACTATGAACAGAATGCAGATGGTTATTTAATCAAACTTATTGTTTACATACCTTTACAAGAACTTTTTTTAAATGTTTGCAGCATTTGTGCAGAAATCTGACATGACTGGACGGGAAATTATACCTTAAAATCCTTGACTTATTCCGATTAGAAAATGTGACTTATGTTACATGCAGTAAGGATTGGAGTCTCTAGCAATAACTGAAAAGGCTCACGGAGATACAACATGAAACAGGAAAGAAAAGAGTTGGAAACATAGATAAAGATATCTGTTTTAATGAAGCCATTTTTGGTGTCTTTGACACGTATATATTAATTTACCAAGTAGTAGTCATACAAGACCTATGTGACGTCATATAACGATAGGACTATTAACGCTAGGAACTCCTACATAAAACTGACAACAACCACAGAAGTTACAGTGTTACTGATTTTAAAACTGTTAATATAACTTTACAGTACATGGTCACGTGACCAAACGTGAAGAATGCTATTGGCCAAAGTTTGTGCCTTCATTCCGTGCTTGAACGTCAAATTGACACAAGTTAAAATGTACACTGGTCTATATCCATTCATAATATTACTTTGTAAAATATTCCTATGCCACAAAATAAGATATCAAAATAACATGGTTCATATTAAATCGAATGAAACCAAGGCGCATGCGCACGAGCCATCTGGTTCAGAACCAGCAAGCGAGGACTCCATGACAACACGGAGACCCCATGGTAACACATAGTTACCAAAGCGGTCGCATAGCACGCCACCCCTACCAGATATCTCATACTCAGACTTCAGCTTTGGCAGAAATTTACAGCATTCACATAAAATAATTATAATATTTTCAATAACAACATACATACAAACATACAATACATACATACATACATACACAAATGCTTTAAAATACAAGAAAGGGAAAACACCAGTTTTGAACTGGGCCCCCTAGTAAAACGTGTATTAACCACACCGGGACACCAAGTACTTTTAAGAGTTTGAGCGATTCCCAACTGGGAAACTGGTCGCGTTTTTTGTCTTGTTGTTACTCTTTCTCCATGTTCACCCGTCGACTAGTTTTGTATATATATAAAAATTAGTTATTGTTGTAACTCCGCCAGATACAGCCTAAATTGAATGAAAACTCCTATATGTAAAAATAGGTCGCCACTCCCGGGCAACGATGCTGTAGTACTGTTGTATAATATGACATGGTATGTATAATTCTTGGTCGTTTTGGGGAAATCCTTTAAGGATGCGAGGGGACTATACAATATAGATATATCAACGATAAACTGCACTACAGGTGTTTCTTAGAGAAACCCGTCGCCTGTCATTGTAGCGCCATAGCGTAAGGCCAATTGAAAGTGCCACCACTTAGGAGCATATCTCGAATTAATGTTTCTATGGGGGTTTTTCCTACGAGCCGCACAAAAAAAAGCTGCTCTATAACTTGAGCGCTGACAGTCCGCAGTGATGGTAGCCGTAGTAGGAGCTTGCCAAACCGCGTGGGTTGATTGGGGTACTGGCTGCGTACGTATTCTTCCAGCGCGCACTGGGATCGTTCTTGTAGACTTTCTATGTGTGCTGTGTCTGACAATCCGCAGGCGTCTGCAACGAAAAATAGTGCACGTGAATATTTCAGTGAAACTCTAAATCACAAGTGCTGAAACATGTACATGATTATATCAAGTCTAAATGCAAAAATTACATAAGCTGTGAAAACAACTCAAATATTGAACACTTTGCATTGAAAGTCATGTTCAATTTTGCATACATTTGCATATACATAATTTTTATATGACGTAATTCAGGATTTCAAAATATGATTTTATATTTTTTTTTATTAATGAAATGTTTCTGTTTATAATGATTATATATTAATATACCTGTTACTTATCTATTATATATAGATGTAAATCAGATTCATGGTTTCAAGCTGAAAATTTTACAACATTCTCCTCAAGTTAATATCATTAATATATATATATATATATATATATATATATATATATATACATTTATATATATAAATAATATAAATATATATATATATATATATATATATATATATATATATATATATATATATATATATATATGAGCTATGTGATGTGTGAAGGTATATTTAATCCAACATGCCTAAAATAAATTTATTTATGTCAAAGTATAGGTTTATAGTATTTCAGTATAAAATATATACATCTCACGAAAGCTGTTTGGTCAAGAATAACAGGTAAACACAGTATACAGTCCATTACAGTATGAATTAACTTGTGTCCATTTGAAGCGTGAATTTTTATTTTCCGTTTAAAGCTAAAATCTGCAGACGACTGACTGGGAACTTTTGCCCCGTCCATCTTTTATTTGGAGTTACATAATATCATCCACAAAAAAATTTCGATTCCTGAACCAAACCCCAGGTCACGTAGCATGAAGCATAGTATGAACACATGCTTAATGGCTAATATTACAGTAAACCACGCTGTTTGAAATATGAATAGGAAAGAGCACTTATCGATAACTCTTAACCGAAGACATATTTTTATATCTATACGTTTTATTTCTAAGTATAAGGTTTCCATATTAAATGTGGAAAAATTAAATAAACATTTTTCTATGCTCGAGACTTAGGATGCTGCTCAAAAACTTATTTTTTTATTTTGTAACATTTTTATTTTGTCAACAGCTCAAGCTGGTGTGTATTACCATAACAAGATAAGAAAATTAACTGAATAATAATCCATGAAAAGATAAAACTGCTTTGAACACTGGACTAGGTTAGTCAGGGTCTTTTGTTTGAACATAGGTTGACTTACAAAGGTAATTATACTAAGGTCAAAGAATACATCACGTTTTAACATTATTATCCGTTCTCTTTAATGATTACGACATAATGCAATGGAATTAAATTAAATCTTATTTCAATTATATCTCACTGTAGGTACGTAGACCAAAAATTAATCAATACATTACACACGTGATTATATATTTATACATATATATGTACATATAATCTTATATATGTATACCTGTGTTTATATTGTCATATATATATATATATATATATATATATATATATATATAATTATACAAATATAGATGAATCAAGTTTCGTCAGAAATATTCACTTGATTACTCTATATATTTGTATTATTATAAGGCTCTGGTATTATATACCATAAAGCCCTCTAGTAGTTTATTGCAGGAAACTGTAGATTTTTAGAATGTAGATAAATGTAGATATATATGTATATATATACATGTGTATATATATATATATATATATATATATATATATATATATATATATATATATATATATATATATATATATATATAACCCCAGGTTATCCTCATGTGAACGCAGTGGTGACTATCCGTGTAAGATTAACGACTCGGAAGACACAAGATATTAAGACCGGTATCAGCAAACTCGGAAAGTGTCGGAGCAGAATCGGCAAATTAACTGGATAAACGGTTCCGGATACAGAGATGTGGATTGATTAAGCTCAGGAAAATCCCAAGCACCCGATTATCGTGTCATAACGGCTTAGGAACCGACCGCCAAGTGCCATTGCCTTGTGCGTTTCCCGAACACGGAAACCTTTTCTATTGTTCCCTCCCGACGGCTTAGATCCCGCAGAAACCGCCAAAAACTCTGCGTCGACCAAACGACAAGTGTCGTCTGCGACAGCCGGGCGCAAGGCATGATGGACTAACCCAGCTTAGCGACTTTGCCTCCCAGACTGATATGCGTTTGGCGTAATTATCCAGACTATTGTTCTTCTCTCTGCCCCCAACCTTCTCTATTGAACAAGACGACCTTGCAATTTAGGTGGCAGATGGGTGAACGCTAATTAACAAGAAGGTCATAATAACTAATTTAGTTGATCAAGCTCTGCGCCTAAGTGGCAAATGGCCCCCTCCCATAACCACAGATGGTTTATTGTTTTACAGCCGAATTCTTTTAAGGATAAATCACCTATATTTTCTATATATCAATGTTGAGCGACTCACTTTCTTCATTAAATCTCCACAGACATAAACTCAAAAGACCGACTGCCAAAGCAACTTTAAACAATTACCTGTCTCTTTGCACTATTTATAATTATTCTTTACATTTAATATTTATTTTGCGTATACATATCTATGTTTCTCATATGTGTTGTATAAAATTTACTTTTTTTATTGTACAAATTCTCCTATCACTTGCAATAAAATTTTATAACTTGAAGATGCAACCTGTATGATATAAATCGTTAACAAATATTCCTTCGCAAAAGGCAACCGCAGTTCCATTTTTTTTTTTCATATGCTTTCCATCTATAGCATTTTATTTAATTTTAATGTTTTGATATATCATTATATTTTCTTTAATTTTCTGATTAATAATTGATAAAATGAAATGAATTTTTAATTCATTTGTTGATTTTTCATTGTTCTGTGTTGAATAATGTTACATATTACATGATTAACATTATTTTATATTTTTAATGAAATCAAAATGGTATAATGAACAACAATATATGTAATTGTAGATTTTATTTTATGAATAAATTCGACAATTTGCTTTTTTATTATGAAAAGTACCTCTAATTTCAACTTCCATCTCTTTCTATAAGTTTAAAATTTATGAAAAATGAATAAATGAAGTAAAACATTTATATATATGTATATATATATATATATATATATATATATATATATATATATATATATATATTTACGTCAATCAACTGGCTTAGTGAAATAATTATCCTTAAATATTGTTCACAAACCAAAAAGAATAAACAAAATAATACAATTACTAAGAGAAACTTTTATTCAAATATAAAAAATTAGTTTGATAATTGTAAAGCCAACCAATATCGTTCTGAACATCTAACCATAAAATATTTCAAATATCATAAAAGAAATTGGGGTCCAGCAAAATCTCTGTTATGTTTGATTTCAAAAGGTTTATGAAGCTTTACTTGAAAAAGCTCGGCAAATTAAAATGGCTTTATAATTTTACTTTTAATCACATTTTGAAAAGAGCTGTTCTGTAGGCAATGGTAAATCTTAGTATCTCAGACGAACACAAAATTTCGGTTAAACCAGAATTCAGAACTGCTAGGGCAGTATTTATTACATAGCAAATAAATCTAATTTATTGGAATGTAAAATTGCACTCGAGTAACTGAGTTCATTATGAAAATTGCATGTTTAAAATACCTTCGTCAAAAGAATAAGTCTTTGATAAATAACTTTTTCAAATCAACTTTTCAAAATTCTCGAAAAATGATTATACATTTTTTTTTCAATTAAATATATTTAATGATTTCCTGTGGCTACCTTAGTTACATCTTAATTTGAGTGAGCTATAATTATAATACAAGTACTCACAAATTTAACTTAACATTAACACTATTTACATTATGTATTTAAGAATCTATAATAAACCGGGGCATATTCTATGGAGTTTGTATTAAATAATTTCCATGAATTTGGACACTGGACATTTATTTGAACCCCAGCGACCGGTGGTGAAGCTTTGCGCTGGCATCGTGCCGTGCACAGTAAATGAGGACCGCTCCGTTAGCGAGTGGTTTTAAATCGATGCCGCCTGTCAAAATTGTAGCACCTTCAGCAGGAAATTACTGCAGCCCGGGAGAAGATACGCTGCCGGCTACACGCCAAAACATTTCCGGAAGAACAACGTCTTATTTTCATCATTGGCAGCTAGAAAAGAGCTGCCCCAGATTGAGTTTGTCAAGAAGCAAGCAGCGCCCTATTTTCAGTATACGTACGGGCGTCCATTTTTACTACAATACACGCACAAACACAACTGGGAATTGGGGCTTGATCACATGTCAGCCTGAGCAAACGACACCTCCCGGCCCGAGATCACGGAGCAATTACCGTAAACAAACTAGAAAAGTACCGTACATATTCAGCGAAATCAAGGTCAATTACTGAATGACTGAACTGCAACGTTATACCGAGACCCAAGGTCAATTTATGGCACTGTATATGAAGTGCCGCAGTTAAGGTGATGAAAATACGTTTAGTATGATTAATGATAGCCTGACGTTTATAAAGAACGATGGCAACTGTCGTTTATTCCCGGTTACCATTCATCAGTGATATACCAAGGATGAGCATATTGCATAAACTGCGTTATATTATTAAATGCGTTTCTTCACCTTTTCTTCCGAATGTGTTTAAGTGATTAATGTTCTCCCGTCAATATTTCACAAAATACACATTTATCAGAGACCTTAAAGACATGCTGTCATTCTATTATATAGAGATGCATTGTCTCTATGTGTAAAAAGTTATTAATTTAAGGTTATTATTTTTTAAATACATATTATCTGGTGAACGTGCAGGTTTCTGAAACAAGTGTATGCGAAGCAGTTTTATCTCTCCACCTCCAGTTATAGTTTTAATTATTCTTTAGGTTTAACCATGAAGCAGGTGGAATGTTGAATATTTAAATCATAATTTCTTTGATCATTTTTAATCTCGCATTTTTAAAATAGATTTTACAATATAAGCACTTTTATACCACACTTGAAATTGTGTTCATATAATTAACACAGGTTTAATGATAAAATATATATTTTATTTCTCTCTCTCTCACAAGAGCAAGGGATATTCTATTCAAATCTCTTTATCATTTTTTATATTTTTAAATACATACCCGGCTTTTACTGTTACTTTATTCAAAGCCTAGAATATAATTTAATGGAAAAAATCGAATATATATGATTTAAAATTTATGATCATTTTGTGTCGTGTTGTCTTGCAGTGTGTCAGAGGCATCGTCTGATTATCATGTCTGATCTTAAATTTCAATTTTACGTCAAGTGGAACACGAAGAAGGAGATAGTAATACCATCTTTGTTATTAATTACTCTTATGCCTTAGGTTGAAATTTACTTATAAAATCTGCAACGTTTATTTTGTTATTGCTTTGAGAAACTAACTTATACGATTATGTTTCATATTGAAGGTATATTTTATAACTTATATTTCTATGTAAAGCCACTCATAGTTGTACATCACAAGTTTATTATTATAATTTAAATAATGCAAACTTGTATTTTTTTTACAAATCATATACCGTTTATCATCTATTGGAAATGCATGTGGCATTTGTAATGTGAACAGTCATAGCAGAACTAATTTTTTTGTTTGATCATACCGTGAGGTATTTATTGTAATAAAAGTAATTTAAATATTTCAGCTACATATATATATATATATGTATATATATATATATATATATATATATATATATATATATATATATATATATATATTTGGTTAGGCTATTGAATACGGCCAGGGTAAGTTTTAGGCGGTATTCACCGTGTGACAGAATGTGCTCCGGTTTCAGAGAAATAAGCAGAAGGTTGTTGGATGCTCCGCCACTGAAACACAAGCTCTCTTGAATTAAGCTGTTTTCTTAGGCATCACCTAAAAGGTACATTATCAGTCTCTGACGCGAGCACACCTTTTTGACTTATCTGCATAACTTCAGACACTGTAGAGACTGCCGAAAAAGACCTAGGATAGCTGAGCTGGTGGTGATAAGAAATAAATGCTTAGAAGCTGCAAGCGCGCAGACCTGTCAACCCTGTATATGCCGCTTCTGTGCTTTACAGGTCTGTATTTGGACACCATGTGCTTTTTCAGGTCTGCAACTTTAAAAGGTCTCGCCCACAGAGCCACCGTCGGCTCGCTGCGTTTTTACGTTTATTTATAAGGAGTTACATTATTACATTCACCTGATAATCATGGCTTCATTAGAGCACCGCCGCTTTTTTCTTGTACAGATAACCAGGGCTTTATTCAGCCACCTCACTGTAAGCCGCCTTCATATCAGGGGACCTTTAACAAAGTTTGATTGAGTGAAATTGGAGAACATTTGTTGCGAAGCGCGCTTTCTCCAACAACGTGGCAGCCATTACTAAACGTGAGCCGCTGAACAAGAAATCTCAGGGTGGCTTCACCGGGTCCCAGAGCAGGGCGCCCAGTGACGCACAGGGCTCACTTAGAGCATGCTCTTCTTTAGGCCGTTTGCAGTCACCTTAAACAGAGGGGAACCTGATCTTCTGCAGCCAGCCGCGGAGTCTTTCCCGGGCGACCCACTTTATGCAATATGGGTACATCCTTTTGTTCAGGGGCATCATCTCGGAGCAAAGGGTGAAAAGGGTTACACCCAGGGGTCGCGAGCAAGCGATGCGATTAGTCAGTCAGCGGAGCGGGGTCGAGCGCTGTTTGTTTGCCGCTACTATAGACTTACTACAGTGTCACAATTCACAGTCGTAAATCCTGATATTTTTACGATGCAGGAACGATTTTTTTACGCTAGCCTTGTAGCCCCCATCCGACGTTAGTGTGACCGGGTTTTGACGAACATGAACCCGTCAACGAAACACAGATACCCGCGGTGAGCCGCAGAGAGAGCTATGCGGAACCTCACACAGAAATGTTGCTCATTTGGCCACAAACATTACGGGACATGAATGAATGCTGTATCTATTTTACATCAGTTTCCAGGGCTCCATGTTCATATATTGTACCGGACCTGTCATAGTGCAGAGTACAATGGTGTAATATAATGTTTACATAAACAGATTATCAGAGGGCTGCACCACATTTTCCCCACCATTTATTAACGACAAAATGATACTGCAGATGTGCCAATATGAATATATAGCAAGGAACGTGAACTGATTAAAAATGTATGCGTATCTTTAGTTTCTAGATATCATATCATTATACCAGAGTTTAAGCATCCATATTAAAACAACGAATTAAAGTCCTTGTCCTTTATTTTTAATACCCCAGAAGTGATGCTGCTGAAATACACTTGGTTATTTACAAATTATATCCTTAATTATATATTGTTAATAGAAAATTATCATACAACTTCTGGTATATTAGGTTTAAAGTTCCCCGAATAATCTACTGATATATATATATATAAATATATATATATATATATATATATATATATATATATATGTGGCTATCGAACTTGACTTTAATGGAAACGTGTCTCTGTGGCACGTGCAGTTTCATTAATATATATATAACCATGGTTCAACAATGTCTGAACCAGAAAAGTATTATCAATATAAAAGATATTTTTCTTCCTTTATCATTTTTAATTCCTGGTAACAGTGACTGCAAGCTCAAGAGTCGTCGGGAAAAGATATTTGGTAAAATATAACGTCATTCAGTTGAATTTGGTAAAATATCACTTTCTATCCCTGGTGATGTGGGAGTGATAGAATGAAATCTACAGAAAATCACTACTTGTGACTGAAACCTTACTTTCAATAATCAAATTGTTGTTCCGCAATAACAATCAATTTAAAAAAACATTTTATTATTTCGTAATTTATGCACTCATCGGTTTAATTCAATAATTTTAATCAATGTTCTTTCGTACAGGAATATTTTATTAAATACAATGGAAGAATATTTCTAAGCCACATTGTTCTTAAGAAACCATACGATGCCAGTTGACGTATACAGCCCAAAAAGCAAGGCCTGCAGTTTTTTCGTTATTAAGCTCGTGTTCAATTGCAATAAACTCATGCAGATGGTGCCCTTTTCCACGGAGTACTAAAATGGCGTCAAAGTAAAAAATTAATTCGTGGAAAGCTCGGCATAAACGTAAGTGCTACATCTTATAAGCGCCACGATGTTGACCATCATAAATATTATGTATGAGTTCACATTTTTGCCCAGGAGAGAATACATCCTGGGGAGCACAGGGATGGGCCAATGTCGTGTGCAGGCGTGCTTCAGGGCCCGGGCTGAAATGAAAGTGCCGGGGACTTTGACTGGTAGTGGAAATTGCATTTGTTTCAGCGAGCAAGCTGGCCGCAAGATTTCCATTAATACGAGTAATAGGGACGAATGAGGGAATGAATGTACATGAAGGGTGCTTATCTGGCGCTCTGACGGATTCCCGTGCACGCTAGAAATGGACCGGTAATGTTACTACTGTTAGTGTAACTGCGCTCAGTTTGCAGTAATTGAGTTATTTCACCTGCCGCCGGTTTAGTTTTACTCTTGCGAAACGGGGGGTATAACGAGGTTGAGGCCTAAGGCTCCAGCGCCCCCTGAGGGTGGGCGGGGAGGCACTCTACCTCCTCCCTGCTTGACACACATGTTACCGACATCTTCAGGTTGTCAAATATTTGTCCAAGTCGCCGCAGAAGAAGAACTATGCGTGCGGCGAGCGTAACTATGAATTAATTGGATATTTGCTCGCCCGCTTAATCAACTTTTTTGCCACCGCACGTAAAACTAGTCGGCAAACAAAGTTAAAGCACCTGTTTTACCTAATCAGGACTTCTTGGAATCTATTTTTTTCTCTGCCCCAGCGTGTGTAGTATCGAGACTCTCTTCCACCACATCATGTCCTTACATAAGCCGTCAATTTTTCTACCTTTTTTTCTGCTCTGCCTAAGCCAAGAGGCCTCTCAATGGAACATCCCACTGCCCCGGCGCTCACTGGGCCATTGATCGAATTGCAAAAGCTCGCCTCGAAAAGGTCGGGGCACCGGAGCACTCCCTCAATATTACTATACGCTATACTACGTTACTACACCGTTCTCCTAAGCATCAGCACGCCATCCGGAAGTCCGTAGCCATTGTGGTCTGTGGTTGGCCGCCAGAGAGATGCTAGTGAGAGAATAAGAGAAGAGCTGCCAACAACTTGTGGTCAGCTGATGGCATCTACACCAACAGTTCAGCATCTCTCACTGAGAGCCCGTCATCCTGCGCTACCATGTAACAAAATTTTAACTCTTGGCTGTATGCTTGTTTCCTAGGTTCTTTGAAGCGCTTGGCGGAGAGCCACGCAGCTAAACTCATGCAATAGACCCATTAGTCTTAACAGTTTTATTAGCAGGCTAGGAAACTTCAAATAGATTTCTTAATCAACGGTCTCTTTTGTGTTCATGCCAGAATATCTCGACATCTTCCGATGGCAATTACTACACGTCACCTTCTGTCGGATGTGACGTCACAAGCAGACACGACTTACAAATACATTAAATATATATTTAATATATATTTAACAAAACACCCTAACTCTAAATATGGCAATTATATGAGAACTTTTTGTAAATAAATTTTAATTTAATATTCAATTGAATTTCTTACAATTAATTTTTCTGCAAAACTTTAAGAAGGTTAATTTATAATTGTAGTGATTGAATCTTTTTCTTCTTTCTTGAATATCAGCGTTTTCTTAATTTAGAAACAATAATATTCCATGAACATTATTATGACATGATTGTGATGTTATCTAATTATTAAATATGGAAATTCAACCATGCAGTCATTTTCATGCATTCATTTACGTAATAGATATTTTACATCAACATATATATAAATAAATATATATATATATATATATATATATATATATATATATATATATATATATATATATATATATATCGCATTTGCGTTCCATTAGTTCTTTGTATTTTGCATTTATGTAAGCATTTAGATTTTAATTCGACAATTATATCATTTCAACATGTATAAATTTATCGTAAAACAATCCTATCTGAATGTAAACTATAGTCAGGCAAACGGTGCAATATAAATAAGGTACGCTATAATATATATTATTGATATATTATAGCATACAATTAAAGAAAATTGTGCAGTCCTTAACCTTTTCTATTTGTGAGATGGTACGATGTGGCAAAAAATTACAGAGATATAACTCATGATATAAACAGCGGAATTTTAACATAAAATCATATAATTATTGAGTGATAAACCAATGGTTAAATGGTTATTTTTTTAAATCAAGATTGTAATGCAAGAGCATGTATTAATTCAAATCTATGCAATTTGTGCATTTATTATTATAATGCTCAGATCATAGTAAAGAATAATTCGTCATGTTATAATCAAAACAGTGTTACGCACGACAACTGTTAAATAATTATGTTAGTGTTTGTTTTAGATAAGGGGTGAAAGGACATATTATTTATCACTGATACGGGGGATGACATTAATTTAATTTGTTAAACTTATTATGTGACATATCTTGTTTACAGGAGTTTTGTATATATGGTATGACAGATTCGCAATTAAAACGATCCTTTTAAATATTTATACAATTAATCTAACATTTTTTCTGCAAGAAACAACTGCTTGAGAGCTCTATGGTATCAGCTGTATATAGTTATGTGGAAATAAAGAGGAATCAAATTTTGTGATTCCTCTCTCTCTCTCTCTCTCTCTCTCTCTCTCTCTCTCTGTGTCTATATATATATATATATATATATATATATATATATATATATATATATATATATATTTCATTTTCAAATAATTAGTCAAAGGGAGATGTATACATTTATCATTATCATATCAGGATAATTAACAACTTATATCTTTAGAGTTTAAATGGAGAGTAAAACATTATAAATGCCTATAAAGTATGTATATGGTATAATCATTGTGATGTCATAATGATTAAAACAGTTTCATGAGTTCATGAGATTTGTAACAATAACATTATTATTTACTCAAGTTCAGGAGCAGCCTAAAAATATCATTAATTGTGAGGTCATAATGGTTACCATAGTAAACCACATGCGCCTTGACTTAAGCTGAAAATGTTTCCTAAATGACCATTATGTATAAGACCATACATGTATAATAGTTAATATCATAGATTATGACACATTAACCAATAAGCTGTCCTTGCATGAACCCGCACGGCCAACAATAATCACAGTTGGTACTGCGAACAGGTTTTAGAAGGCTGTACAAGTAATGTTTAACCTTATACAAACACAAGACAGCACGTAGGTCAGGTGATTAGGGGATTACTTATGACTGTTGCAGGTTGTTTTGACTTTCACGTTTCCTTTTCATAACGCTAACAGCTACCACGAGTGTCAACACTCATAGGTCAAAGCCCCCAAAATGTTTAGTGACAAAAGGCCAAGTGTTTAGGGGAAAATTAATGTAGCGCTCACGTTACGTATTTCATGTTTCTGTTTATCCTGCTTTAATAACCTGCGGCTTAACGACCTTGGATGTACGTGGAGCGTCGGGAGGCCAGGAGCCAGGGGTCAGGACAGAATAAAGGAATTTTATGAAATATGATATACCTACAAAGATAGACACCCACACGTGCGTACTTTCAAATATGTCACTGTATACAGATTGTACACCAAACATATATTCAGATTTTCACCTATTATCAAGGTACATAATGGAAAGCCATTTGTAACATGTTACATCCGTGCTCCTGATTTGAATTGTACGTATATATGCATCTTATGTCGTGCTATATATATGCATCATATGGGCTAATTGAATGTATATTTGTATTATATTATATCATATTGCATTGTATTATATTATATTATATTATATTAAAATTATGAAATCTTGTACAAATAATATACAATAATGGCAGCGATTAACCTAAATAAAAGATGCCCTGTATGCAAAATTAAACAATAAGGCACACTTTTCATTAAAGCAAGTGTGCCGCGATACATAATTATGCAGAAGCAGTTTTTTTTGGTGTGCTGTATGCTTATTATATAGTTGGTTAATCGTAGCATTAATTATGCGCTATTACGACCATTGATGTAGTACTCCTGTAGAGCTTGAATCCAGAACACTATCATGACTTATTAAAATGGTCCATAGTTTTATCTTATTTATATTTATGAATAACAAGGGAAAGAAAGAAAGAAAGAAAGAGAGAGAGAGTGAGAGAGAGAGAGAGAGTGAGACAGAGAGAGACGCACTGGCTGACATAGTGAGATAATCATTGTGAGATAATACG